>CM060372.1:153424850-154900854 GCA_030545235.1 Helianthus tuberosus
GAATGATGACTACAAATTGGTCATACAACCACAACGTCGAGTAAATCCAAATGTTCAAGAAGTGGTTAAAAACGAAGTCATCAAGCTACTTGACGCCGGACTTATCTATCCTATCTCAGATAGTCCTTGGGTAAGTCCCGTCCAAGTAGTTCCAAAGAAAGGAGGTATGACGGTAATAACTAACGAAAAGAATGAACTAATACCAACGAGAACCATCACAGGATGGAGAGTATGTATAGATTATAGACGATTAAATGAAGCAACAAGAAAGGATCATTTTCCTTTACCCTTCATTGATCAAATGTTAGAAAGATTATCCGGTCATAAATTTTACTGTTTCTTGGATGGTTTTTCAGGTTACTTTCAAATCCCGATAGCACCCGAAGACCAAGAAAAAACAACTTTCACATGTCCCTATGGAACTTTTGCTTATCGACGCATGCCGTTTGGTCTATGTAATGCCCCAGCAACATTCCAACGTTGCATGGTAGCTATTTTCCATGACATGATAGAAAAGACAATGGAAGTCTTCATGGACGACTTTTCTATCTTTGGGGATTCATATGACCAATGCCTCGATAACCTTGAACGAATGCTATCCCGATGTGAGGAAACTAACCTCGCCCTTAATTGGGAAAAATGCCATTTCATGGTAACGGAGGGAATAGTACTCGGTCACAAGATCTCAAGCGAAGGAATGGAGGTGGATCGAGCCAAAATAGATACCATTTCTAGATTACCACCTCCATCCTCCGTACGAGCTATCAGAAGTTTCCTAGGGCATGCCGGACTTTATAGACAATTTATCGAAGACTTTTCAAAAATCTCAAGGCCTCTAACGAAGTTACTTGAAAAAGATGCTCCTTTCATCTTTGACAAGGATTGCAATCAAGCATTTCTAACCCTAAAGGAAATGTTAGTCAACGCACCTATCATGATAGCGCCTGATTGGAAATTTCCTTTCGAAATCATGTGTGATGCCAGTGACTTTGCAGTTGGAGCTGTCTTGGGACAGAGAAAAGAAAAGCATTTCCACCCAATCTATTATGCTAGTAAAACACTTAATGATGCACAAGAAAATTACACAACAACTGAAAAAGAATTACTAGCTGTGGTATTTGCTTTTGATAAATTTCGTTCTTATCTTGTTCTTTCTAAAACTATAGTCTATACAGACCATGCAGCCATTCGATATCTCTTCAAGAAGCAAGACGCAAAACCACGTTTGATTAGGTGGATTCTACTCCTCCAAGAGTTTGACATTGAAATCAAGGACAAAAGAGGAGCAGAAAATACCGCAGCAGATCATCTTTCACTCTTAGAAGACCCAGCTTTAGAGGCAACCAGGGACGAGCAAATCAACGAAAAATTTCCAACTGAGTCCCTGGAAATGGTGGAATACAAGGAAGAACCATGGTATGCCGACTATGCTAACTACCTAGCTAGCGGTATAGTCGCAAAAGGATGGCCACATCATCAAAGAAAAAAATTCTTTGCCAATGTGAAACACTACTTTTGGGAAGATCCATATCTTTTCAAAATGTGTGCCGACCAACTCGTCAGACGATGCGTACATGGTAGTGAAGCACGAAGAATTCTCCGCCATTGTCATGAAGGTCCATACGGAGGACATCATGGTGCTGCTAGTACCGCACGAAAGGTATTCGATTCAGGATTTTATTGGCCAACCATTTACAAAGACGCTCAAAGTCTTGTAAAAACATGTGATGCTTGCCAGAGAACAGGTAATATTTCTTCCAAAAACGAAATGCCACAAAATGGCATTCTTGTTTGTGAAATTTTTTATGTGTGGGGACTCGACTTTATGGGACCCTTCCCACCATCGAAAGGAAACAAATATATACTTGTGGCAGTAGATTACTTGTCTAAATGGGCCGAGGCCGAAGCACTTCCAACAAATGATGGAAGAGTCGTGGTAAGATTTCTGAAAAAATTATTCTCTCGTATTGGCACACCTAAAGCTTTAATAAGTGATAGAGGTACCCATTTTTGCAACCATCAACTTGAAAATTTTTTAACAAGATATGGGGTCTATCACCGGGTTTCAACAGCATATCACCCTCAAACAAACGGAAAAGCCGAAGTGACTAATAGAGGTTTAAAACGAATACTCGAAAAAACCGTAGGGTTAAATAAAAAGGAATGGGCTGATAAATTAGATGATGCTTTATGGGCTTTTCGAACTGCTTATAAAACAACAATAGGTACAACCCCGTATAAGCTAGTCTATGGAAAAAGTTGTCATTTGCCAGTAGAAATTGCACACAAAGCCTACTGGGCAATCAAAAATGTAAACTTGGATTTAGAATTTGCTGGTAAAAATCGATTTTGTCAATTAAATGAATTAGACGAGCTTAGGAATTATGCATACTCAAACTCTGAAATTTATAAGGAAAGAATGAAAAATTTGCATGACAAACATATTAAACCTAATGAATTTCGGGTAGGGGATATAGTTCTTTTGTTTAATTCACGACTTCGATTGTTTCCTGGTAAATTAAAGTCTAGGTGGTCAGGACCTTTTTCCATCACCCACATTTTTCCACACGTTGCAGTAGAAATTAAATCTCGAAATGGGCCACCATTTAAGGTCAATGGCCAACGGCTGAAACTCTATCAAGGATTCATTGAGGATGAGGAAGAAGAGATCTCGCTTCAAACGGTGGAAGAATAAAAACATCATGCCTGGTAAGTTACGTACGATTGAGACGACAAAATAAAGTGGTAAGTTTTCTAACCATAGATTATGGGAAAAAGGGGCATTCACACGAGCACTAAAAAAAAAAAAAACTTGCTCGGCACGAGGCCGTGTCCGCTGGACACGGGGCTGTGTTCGCGCTGCAGACGGGATAAAACCACTTTTTCAAAACAGTTTCTTCATTCCACACGCCCCGTTTCCCCACAAAAGCTCTGGTTCCAGGCGATTTTTCGCAAAATTTCGACGTCTCCTATCGATCTAACAACGTCAAGGTATGATTCTATCACTCTTAGTAGTTAGATTAGTTACTTGCATGTAGTTAAAACACCAAGAATTTGGGGAAAATCTAGGGTTCTTGAAGTTCATCCGGATCAAACCTCAAATTTTTGTTTAGATCTGTTTGCATTTAGTTAGATTAGTGTTAAGGGAAGTAAATACACTTGTATTGTTCATAGATTCACCCGATTTCTTACAAAAACCCCAAACCCTTGTTCTTGAACCGAAAAAGATGAAATTGATAGGATAAACGGGATATTTTGGGAAAAATGGCACTTAGGGTTTCATTTTCGGGGGAAACCGCACCTATTGGACCAAAAATTTTCAGGTTTTCGAAACCGGGTCGAAAAATGGGATTTTTGAGTAACAGACCTCTGGACACGGGGCCGTGTCCGCTGAACACGGGGTCGTGTCCAGGCCGCTGTTTGCAGTTTTGTCCGAAAATATTTCTGTTCCGTGCTAACTTTTGGTGTATTCTTGCAGATGGCCAGGAAGTTCACAAGATTCAACGCCAATGAGCTAGATGCAAGAGCTCGATACGAGCTTCTTCAAACAAGGCCGGAGGAATACCCGAGGCAAGCTTGCACAGAACTGCTAACCATGGTGAATCAAATTGACCATTTCAACAACATTGTCACGGGACCACTCAGAGTCGCACTAACAACTCGACTCCGTTCCGTCCATGAATGCACCTTGGAATTCTACAGCACCTTTGTATTCACTTCAAGGTGCGACCCGTTCGATAATGACGGGGTGTCATTCCGGTGTGGCGGAACGAGGTATTCGATCTCTATGGCACAATTTGGGTCGATTATCGGGTTGTATGCGGAAGAGGATGCGGGAAACGAAGAAAATACTGGGGGAATGAGAGAGATAGGTGACAACGAACGCCAAGCCATGTGGGCTCAGATTGGAGAAGGGTTCTACAATCCAAGCAGCACTAAGAGTACAAAGCTGAGGGATCCGTTATACAGATACATTCATAGGCTCCTCGGCTACTCTCTTAGCCAAAGGCATGACAGTAGTGGCGTCGTTGGGTTAAGAGATTAGCTTGTCCTCCACTGCATTCACAACCGCAGGCCGCTCGATGTTCCGTTCCTCATGCTCGGAAACATGCATCACAACCGCAGGCCGCTCGATGTTCCGTTCCTCATGCTCCGAAACATGCACCAACTCCTATTTTCTTCGGGGGATGGGTGTACCCTCTCTTCAAGCACTTCGCCCACATACCTAGGTCATTTGAGAGGAGCCCATGGTCGGGTACGGTAGATATTCACATATGCCGCTCAATGAACCTGATTTATGAGGCAGAAGACGGGACGGTAACCTTTCAAAGGATGCAAGGTCATGCATGGAACCCGCAAGAAGCGCTTGTCCTCCCAGCTCCGCAACATCATCAGTACCAATACCAACCCCACGGTGATCCGGGCCAATCATCCTCCTCGGGAGGCGGTTTTCCTAACTTTCAAAGTTTGCATGATTTGTTGCAGGAAAACCTTATGTGTACTAGGAACACCTATAACATGGCGAGCAACACCTACCACCGGGTCGGAGCTATTGAGAGAAACCTATCTGAGATCCAAGACGATGTTGGATACATACGAGACCACATTGCACGCCATGGAGGGGATGATGACGATGCTATGGAGTAGGCGAGAGGAGCAGAGGAGGAAGCGGTTGATTGATGACTCCACAGGTTTAAGTCCCTTTATCTATCGAACAATTGGTGGCCTACGTGCCAAATGTTGAACAATTTACTTTCCTTGATCACTTTTATTTTCCGTTTTATTTTTCTTTTACTTTATGCTTGGAACAATTAACTATGGTAATGTAGGATGTTTGTGCTGCTTGGTGTGGTATTAAGTGATGAAACAGGTACAAACCAAGGCTTGGGGTGCTAAGCCTCAGCACTTATAGGGCCAGGATGGAAAAACCGGGGGAAGAAACCTGTTTTTCGGGCTTTCAGACTGTCCACACGGGGACGTGTCCAGCCAACACGTCCCCCGTGTTCACCTCCCAGACCTGCTGTTTGGTTACTGTCCTGCAGATTTTTGTCAGACACGGGGCCGTGCCTAATCAACACGCCCCCGTGTTCACCTTCTGTAAGTTTTCGTTACTGGCAGTTCGCCACGGGGTCGTGTCCAGTGGACACGGGGCCGTGTCCAGACTACCAGTAACATAAATCTTTGCTTTTAACACCATTTTACACATCTAATCAACCTAAAAAATTATTTTTGGGACACATTGAGGACAATGTGTAATTTAAGTGTGGGGGGATGCTAAAACCTTGGAATTTTGCAAGTCCTAAATACAAGCCTTACACAAAACTCTATTGGAACCCCAAAAAAAATTTCAAAAATTTCATTTTTTTACTTGTCTAGGTTTAACTCGAGAAATTCAAGTTCTCAAAAAGGTTATATTTTTACGAATTTACAACCGATAGCGTAGTGATAAAAAGAACCAACATAAGAAAATTATGAAAAGGCATGACAAACTTAGTTAAAATTTGATTATATATACTTGATCACATAAAAACCCATTCCCACAAAAGTGAGTTTTGAGCCTTTATTGAGCATACAATTACATATCATTAGACTAAATGCTCATTTTTCGTTTATTGTGTGAATAGCCGCTTGGTTCTTACGACTCTAGAACTTGCCATGACGATACATTCCCGGTCCTTATCAACTTAAACCCGAGTAAGTAAATGATGGAGGCATTAGGACTAACCATTTTTATTTCTACACCATTATTTTTCTTTTTTTTACCACCTACCCAAAAATCCCCCTAGTTAACCCCTTTGAGCCTAAACCTTTTCATTTCATCACCAAAAAAAAAAAAAAACCTTTTTCCCACCAAAACCTTTTTTATTTTTAACCCTTTGTTTTAGTAACAAGTTCGGTTTTTCGTATGATCATTCAAAAAAAAAAATGTGTTAATGATGAAGCAAAAAGAACATAAACAAACAAGTTCAACAAAAATAACTTTGTTTGAATAAAAGCTTCATCAAAATAAAAAGTTACAAAAATAGACAGTCTTACGAAAACCGACACTTGTTACGTTTTTCGCCCTTTTTCTACTAACCACTAACCACTATTCCAACCACCTACCTTCAACCCAAGCCTAACCCTTAACCCGCAAAGTCCTCTTGATATTTACAAAGGTATAAAAGTTAAAAAGGAGGAGGATTGATTGCTTGGCAAGCTTATGGTAGGAATAAGTTCCATGCCGCTCTCGAGTGATTCACTAAAAATACACCTTCGGCCGAGTGTGAGTGATTTCTCCCGTGAGGTATGTGAACTTGTATATAAATGGAATTTTAAAAAGGCATGTTATGCCCAAATAAGTAATTTCTCCTATGAAATGTTCTAAATAAATCATTACGAATAGGATTGTAAATAGATAAAAATAAAACCCAAAAAGATCTTGGATTCCCAACACTCTACGACAAGCCAAAAACCTTCTCTTCTACCCATTCCATTTGGGAGTGTAAGCCACATATTAAAGAGTTTTGCTTGAGGACAAGCAAAAGTTCAAGTGTGGGGGTATTTGATGTGTGCAAAATGCAACATATAAATTACATCAAATGAGGCATAAAACTAACCCTTTTTAAGTACTAATATTGGAAAAAGAGTGTTTTTGTCTTCCTTTTTGTATTTTCAGGATTAAATGAGCTCAAAAACACAAAAGAAGCAAAAAGACAGCTAAATCCAACATAAATACAAGGAAAGGAACATAAGTGGACTGCCCGACCCCTCAACGGCATCTTCCCAAGCAAAATAGAGAAGGCAGAAGACTGAACACGCCCCGTGCTCAGCCAGCACGGGGCCGTGCCCAAGAAGCAGCAGAAAAGACAAACCTATAGAAGCTTCTATTGCCCACCACGGGGCCGTGCCCAGTGAACACGGAGGCGTGGAGAAAGTACAGCAGGCGCATTAATTGTAATTGCGAATTACAATTAATGAGGAGAGAGAGTGTCAGACAGGCACGGGGCCGTGCCCAGCGGACACGGGGCCGTGCCCAGCCCTATGTTCAGCCTATAAATAGGAGTGCTTGGTTTCATTTCAACTCATCCCTTGGCACACCACCTCTCTCACACTTCATCCACCACCTACCACCATCACAACACCATCATCCACCACCATCATCCATTGTCCATCGTAGAGTGTGTGAGTCGTCTCGGGATCCAAGATTGATCGTAAGAGTTCTTGACAATCAAGGCCATGTTTGCCTAAGTCTCTTACATCACTTGGTGAAGACAAAGTGTCTAGTATAATACTTTTTATTTCTAATCTTTTGCACTTTTTATTTGGTTTTGTATTAATGACTTTAATAACTAGTTACTTATGTTGAAGGTGATCTTTCCTTATCGTTTGTCCGTGGTGTCTTGGCATTATTTTACTGTCTATATAAAATAAAGGATTTTCACCATTCATATCTCCACGGTCTATATGGAGGTATGTTGGCTACCTGGTCGGGGGTTAAGGGAACTGTTTGGTAAAGGTCTTACCATTGTTCAGCGTTTAGAGGTCCTGCAATGGACCTGAGTCAAATTTAGTAGGACCTCCTTCAATGCTTCACGGTATTGGATGGCGGGGGTCCAAACTCTTTGATCCCCTCATAAGTTAACTACTATTAATACTATAACCCGGCTATTTAGGATTGTATCCCTGCTGACTCAGACTACTTAGTCGAGGGTAACGTCACCGCCAAAAGCGGGGCCTACCATAATACTGCATTAATAACTTAATTCATTATCTTCCAATAATCCACCCTTTTAGGATTGTATCCTTGCTGACTCAAACTACTGGGGTGAGGGTAACGTCACCTTCAAAAGAGGGGCCTACTACAATAACTAAGATAATCTCTTAATTATGTGCAAAAGTGCGGAAATAATCAAAGGTTATACTAGATACGAGTCGGAACCAAGTGATTCATCTTGTCTATCTGTTTTTATTTTATTTTTATTTTCAGCATTTTAGTTAGTTTTTATTTTTTTCTTAGTTTAAAAACCTTTTTCTAAACCTTTTATTTTGATTAGACGTTGAGGATAAACCGGTACTAAAAGCTCTTGTGTCCTTGGACGACCTCGGTATCTTACCAACGCTATACTACGCTCACGATGGGTGCACTTGCCCATATGTGTGTTTAGTGTTAGTAAAATATCGTGTTTTATAAATTTAAAACTTGGCTAAAAATAAGTGTTAAAAAGGGCTTAAAATATACACCTAATATAAGTAACACTTCACACGCATCAGTCCACAAAGTCAAACAAGCTCCACTCTCCTGAAAGATACATATATGTTATTTTCAAAAATGGCAGAATATATAACTAGCAAAACAGGGGAGTACCTTCGTCATTCCTTCGAAATGAGGGATACTGCTTGATATCGCGCCACAGTAGACTCATCCCCGCCATTACTAGGGCCCCTTCTGGGATTACTGTGCACTCGAAAGGGCGACCACACAGTCTTGTATACAGGGCCTTTGAAATATAAGCATCTTCAGAAGGACTATCGTCCTTAACCTTGTCTTTTGGGCCCATACTTCTCCAGTGCATCTCGCCGGGAATCACACAGGCATCGATATAGAAAAATTTCTTTTTCCAATTCTTGTCCCTAGAACTGGTAGGAATATTCCTCAAACAAGACACATCAGTATCTCTCTGGTAAAAAGTGAAAAAGGGGGATTTCAACACAAGCACAAAGAAAGCCCTAAAAACAATAAGTTCCGGAATGTGCCCTAAAGCCGCACAAGCAAATTCGAACTGTCGAAGTTTCACTAGTCCTAATGGATGCAGTTGGGAGATGTGAACACGGTAATGGTCAAGAACCAATTTGCAAAACTTGGTAATAGTCAGCCGGAAATTGCAAAATTTGAAGAAATCACTAAACAACGTGATTTTACCTTCCTTCAACGGGAATGCTGTGTCCATTCTTGATGGCAACACAGGATTCCACTCAGCCCTGATCCCATAATCTTGCATAAGGTTGTTATAAGAGACGACTCCCCATTTGCAGAACAGGGCATCAGAACTGGCTGAGGTAGAGGAGGAAGATTCAGCGGTCTTAGAGGCCATTTGTTCGAAAGAAGGGAAGTGAAAGAAGGTGTTTTGAGAAAATGTAGTTCAAATCTTGCAAACAGGGATACTATTTATACAGGAAGGTAACTTTTTCGAAAAGATGAAGGGACGGAAATACACGTCAGAGCAGGGTAAACACAGTTGTCACCCCAATGATGACTTAACTGTCATATCCTATCCCATCGCCGCCATTTTCTCATAACACATAGAGGCACTTCAATTAATATTTTTTGCCCCAAATAGGGTATGTGGACTTTTCTTTCTTCTAGTCCGATCTCATGAATTTCATTTCATAACTTCGGACTGGGGGGACATGACGAGGTATGACCCGAATCGGACAATCCGACCTGGTCATTACCTATTATTTTATTATAAATAAATAGTTATAGACATTTGTTCTAGAACATTCCATCCTGCATGGATAGGTCATGCAACCGAATCTCCAACTTTTTGGGAAGATCATGCAAATCCCTAACTTATCGGAGCCCATCCTAAGTTAGGGGAAACCCTAATGATAAACTATAAATAGAGGTAAACGTATAAGGTATAGATCATCTGATTCTGATACAACTTTCTTCTCCATATCTTCTCTTATACTCCCAAAACCGAGACTTATTCTCACGCCGGATGGTGGTTACAGGAATAACCCCATTCCTGTAACGAGTCCTAACGGTGTTTCTGTTTTGTAGCTAACTGTTCGGGTCACTGAGAGTTGAAGCCCTAGTTGAATATTACCGTAAAGGTCAGTGTTTCTTCAATAATCAAACCGAATTTAATCGAATTTTGAATTTTTCGAATTCGAAACGAATTCTGAACACCCTTAGACACGGGTACATAAAACTAAGTATGTAAAACTCGAAAAGGGTCAAATCACATTTCATTTAACAAAGTTTAAAAAAAAGTCAAAGTTACTCTTAGAGGACTCGGGGCGGTCCCGTGATACATGGCCATCACTCGTTGAAGTGCAACGGAACACCGACGCCGGTTGATGTATCACGCGTTATATATGTAACGCGTTACACCCACAACGCGTTGAACTTTGAATTTTGGAACGTTGGAACATGACCGTTTGGGTATTTTGTGACCGTTTGGGATGATATTTGATCTTTTTTTTATATAAATCCAACCTATTTCAATACAAAAAATCAATAAACTCTCCAACTATTCTCACACTCAATACAAAAAATTAAAAAACTCTCCAACTCAATCTAAATAATTTTACAAGAAATATGGAAGGTTCAAGCAAGAGAGGTGGGGGTTCGAAAAAAAGAGGTTCGGGTACGAAGAAAAATCCCGTAAGACCCAAGGTTCGAGCGAATCTTGGCGAGACGACGCGCTTTAGGTTGCAAGACGAACCCGACCAAGTCCCACCCTTTCAAACCCAACAATATCCACCCTTTCAAACCCAACAATATCCACCCTTTCAATCGCAAACGTACCATAACCAACCGTTCGTTCCACAGTTTCAACCTCACCAATTTCAATCGCAAACGTATCAAACCCAACCCCACACACTCGACCCACTACTAGAAGACAACACAATTCTCCATCATTTTGCAACCGCGTATCGTGAACCACAACAAAGTCTTGACGACGATGATGATGATGATTACGATCAAGAACAACCGTTCGAAGACGAGGAAGATGAAGAAGAAGAAAATGATGCCGTTCACGAAATCGTCCAAACCGGCCGACAACTTTGGACGAGCGAGGAGGAGGTGTCCTTGGTGCAGGCGTATTTGCACATCTCGGAGAACGAGAAACATGCCAACGAGCAAAAAAAGGATGCGTTTTGGAGACGGGCCATTAATCATTTTAGGCAACTTCCCGGTGCAAAGATACGAAACATGGACCAAATGACGTCGAAGTGGACGGATTTGAACGGGAAAATTAGTAAGTTCAACGCTTGTTTCATTCAAAAGGTATGTTTTTTTATTAAATTTTTAATCTTTTTTCATTGAAAACTGTTTTTTATGGTAAAAAAAAAACAGAACAGTTTTTAAAAAAAAAACAGAACAGTTTTAAAAAAAAAAAAAAACAGAACAGTTTTTAAAAAAAAAACATAACAGTTTTTAAAAAAAAAAACATAACAGTTTAAAAAAAAAACAGAACAGTTTTAAAAAAAAACAGAAAACAGTTTAAAAAAAACAGAAAACAGTTTTATTTATAAAAAACAGAAAACAGTTTATTTAAAAAAAAACATAACCTTTTATATATTTTGTAGAACCGAAACCCACAAAGTGGAGCGAGCGAGGCGACAATCATGCAACAAGCAACCGAAATGTATTGCGACGTCTACGGCAAGAGGAGTTTTCCACACGTGAAGGCATGGGAAGTTGCGAGAAGTCACCCGAAGTGGGTCCCCATTGAGTTGGTTGACAAGCGTGGTCCTACGGCTCCAAAAAAACGAGGAGGAGGTAAAAGATCAAAAACATCCGATTCGGGGAACTACACGACTTCCGCGTCGGATAACTTGCCCCAAATGAACTTAAACGACGACCCCCTTGACGAACCCGATCAACCCGATAACGACCCCGTTGAAGAAGTTACACCTACAAGGCCACGACGCAGGAGAGGTGGTGAATCGTCAAGCAAAGGGAAGGAGGCGGTGGCGGAGTCGATCTCCAGAATCGAAGAGGAGAAAATGACCCAATTCAAGAAGGCCGAGCAAAGAAAAGAAACAATTATGTCCTTAAAAGTTGAACGCGAGCAGGCGTACAAGGATCACTTGAAGACGATTGAAAGACAAAATGATTTAAAAATCTTGTGTGAAAAGCACAACCATCTCGACGAACCTTTTAAGTCAATTGTCATTCAACAAAAGCGCGAGATTTGCGCAAAGTGGGGTTGGGAGATGCCACTTTAGTTTATTTTTTTTCTAATTTTAGTTGTTTTTTATTTTCCTATGTAATTTATTTTTTAAGTTTAATGAAATTTTTAATTTTAGTGTTTTATTGTTAATTTCTAATTTTAAAATGAAATTTAAAAAAATTTGGGAGTGATAGAATTCCATCACTAGTGATACCACCCCGCCTACATTTCTATCACTAGTGATAGAAATTTGGTTGATGACATGGCATGATCTGATTGGACAATGGGAGTGATAGTTTCTATCACTAGTGAACCACCCCTAGTCCCCTTACCTCAACCAATTATATATATAATTTTTCTTTCCCAGATATTTGAGTCATGCTTTTGTATGGATGATTGGATGGTCATCATAAAAGTGGTTTGCAGACAAATTTACTTTTCCAAATCTCAAATTGTATTTCTTTTTTTTTTTTTTTTTTTTTTTTGAGAAAAGGCGATATATTGAAAAACTTAACCAAGTTGCTGAAGAAATTTACATTTTTTATTCTTTCATTATCCTACATATACAATTACAAGCTAGTTTTATTCTCAGTTTAAAAATAACGCTTTTGTCATTCATTTAAAATTACGTTTTTACATCCAGCTCAAAATAAAATTATAATTTTGCCCCTAGCTCAAAATTACGCTTTTGCCCCCGGTTCAAAAATACATTTTTAATTTTGTTCCCAGTTTAAATTTACGGTTTCGCCATCCGTTTAAATTTACGTTTTTGCCCCCAGTACAAAATATAATGTTGTTTTTTTTCCTCTAGCTCAAAATTACGCTTCTGCCCTCAGCTCAAGATTACGTTTGCCTGGCACTTCCCTATTAGACCAACCCATTTTTATTTTAATTTTATTCCCAGTTTAAAATTACGCTTTCGTCCTTCGTTTAAAATTACGTTTTTGTCTTCAGCTCAAAATAAAATTAAAATTTTGCCCCTAGCTCAAAATTACGCTTTTGCCCTCGATTCAAAAACTCATTTTTAATTTTGTTCCCAGTTTAAAATTACGATTTCGCCCTCCGTTTAAAATTACGTTTTTGCCCCCAGTTCAAAAGAAAATGTTGTTTTTTCCTCTAGCTCAAAATTAAGATTTTGCCCTCAGTTAAAAATTACTTTTTTTCCCACAGTTCAAAATAAAATTACGTTTTTCCCCTTAGCTCAAAATTATGATTTTGCTCTCAGTTTAAAATTATGATTTCGCCTCCAGTTCAAAATATAATTACGATTTTGCTCTCTGTACAGACATACATGTTATAAGAGAGAAATATTCGGCCTATTGACCCTCAACACGGGCGGGGCAAAAACTAGTTATCTTTCATATTGTAAAACTAGTAATATTACATTAAATCAACACTTGTTAACGCTAGTTAACTTTATTACTATATGTGAATTATATATTTTTTGTATTTTGTATCTTTTATATTTACTATATTATATAATTTAACTAGGTTATAACCCCGTGTATTACACGAGTTAAGTAAATAAAATATCAAATAGTTAATAACGAAGATTTAACAATTATAAAACGATTTTTTAGACTCTTTTCTGATATCCGAACAAAATTTTGTGTCAGGCGTGATCAAAACTTGTGATGTTTGTCAAGTTTATAAATATGAAAGCATTTGAACCATCGATCAGAAAACAAACTGTATCATCAACTTTCTCACGACGTGAACATACATTTAATAACCCAAGTTTTATTTAAATAACAGTGGTCTTAATTTATTAGTTCTAAAAATATTGTTGAAATGTTTAGATTAGACATATAACAATTAGCCAATTATAGCTACAAAATAATATTTAAATTAATTAGATAAGTATAAATTATCGGTAAGTATTAAATTATATAACTTTAAAATTTAAATATCTAAACTTGAGTTGCATCTTAAAAGGATGGTTGCTTGGGATAAATTTATTTGTATGATAAATGTAGTTATTCTTCTTCTTGTATTTTAAATATATTAAATAAATAAATTATTTGTTAAGCAAGAAAATCGTTCCCTCCACTCTCGTTATAAAAATGCTCGATATTTGTTTAAATTATTAAGATATAATTTCAGACCTAGTAATTAATATAAATAAGAAAACCGTTCCCTCCACCCTTGTTATGAAAATGCTCGATATTTGTTTCAATTAGAGTTAATTACATAGTTAGTCCATGTGGTTTGCACAAAATAACATACTTAGGTACTAATAGTTTAAAATCACCTTCTAAGGTATTAACTTTTCATGTTGTAACGTTTGGAGGTATTAACTTCTAGGGTATTAACATAGTTAGTCCTAGTCCCTGTGGTTTGCACAAAATAACATACTTAAGTACTAATAGAATATGATTTTAAACCTACAAATAACGTTAATAACTCTAAACGTTACAAAATGAAAAGTTAATATACTAGAATGTGATTTTAAACTATTAGTACCTAAATATGTTACTTTGTGCAAACCACAGGGACTAACTATGTAATTAACTCTTTCAATTATTAAGATATAATTTATAACCTAGTAATTAATATAAATAAATAATAAGATAATTTATGGAACTTTATCCATAATTTTTTAAATGTTTGAAACATATATTAAATTTAATAATTTAAATTAAATAATAATTATAGGGTAGATGGTCTAGAATAATGACAAGTGTCATTTTACTGGTTTCTTTTATTATAGTAGATAGATCCAGTTTTTAAAAACGATCCGACCGGTTCGACCGGTCTGACCAATAACCCAGTCACGAGACCGGTTCACTTACCGGTTTCAGTCTTAAAAACATTGGCTACTGTTATAAAATCAAATTTTCTTGAAAGAATATTTTTAAGGAGATATCCCAAATTAGAACCATTTGAGCTCTTGACAGTTTCTTCCATTCTAAGTAAAACCTCACAAAATCTCATCTGATTTTGTTTGGTGTTTAAAGCATAGGATAATTCAAAAAATCATATTTTAATTTTATCATAACCTATAGGTCTGGAGAGAAAATTAGAGCAAACCAATTACGGTAAATACACAATTTGTTTAGTGGTCTAGACGAATTTTGGTTGTTAATTTGAGTATGTTTATACAACGTTTCTTCTTTCAAATAGAAAACAAATAACTCATTGTTAGCGCTTTATACATCTTTAAGTACATATCTCAAGATCAGATAGCATGGCCGGCCATAGGGGTGGGCGGGGAGGACCACCGGCCAGGGCCTGATGTTTCGAGGGACACATTTTTTTATGAAAAAAACTCGATATGTATATGTAAAATATTTTTTAGTAGGGTACACCCATATAAACACCAACATAGGCCCCCCTTACAAAATTATTCTTATGTTTAGATTAGTTATTAACCCTTTTGGCATTAGGTTTAGAGCTTTAGTGAGCCCAATACCCAAGTTCGTTAAGGGCTAAGGGCACTTTTTTTTCGAGCTCGAACAGGGTACACGAATTCTCAGGGCCGGCCCTGTCAGATAGCAATAAATTTCGAAGCAAGAGAAAAGCTCACAACTACCATCAACAATTTTCTAACTTTCGTACATTGGTGATCCTTTTTAAGCTGTGATATGTAACAACTATACCGCCTACCTTGATCATGTTCTTGTGGTAAGTTGACATCCATCCGAACCATATACTTTATCGTGTTCTTGTGGTAACTTCTTTGTATCCCTTATCTACTTATTTTTATTTACAAGTGTTCATTTTAATTGCTCTATGAAATTTAAGAAAAAAACGTTCACCCTCTTGGTTCTTACACACTCTCTCCCACCCTCCTCGACACCACATCCCTACCCGCTCACATCTTTTACATTAACTCTCTCCATTAACTTTGTCGTAGGACCACAACATTAGGGATGTTTAAAAAAATCCAGACCCGAAACCGAATTCGAATTTGGGTATAAATTTCTAAACATTTCGGATAATTAGATTATCCGATATCCGAAACTAAAAAGAAATAGTAAATAGAGTTAATTACTGTTTTCTTCCCAAGTGATGGTACTCATATAAGATATATATTTACTAGAGTTAATTACTGTTTTCTTCCCTGTGGTTTGTCAAAAATCACTATTTCAGTCCATTAGTTTAAAAATTACGATTTCAGTCCCTGTGGTTTTACTTTCGTAACCATTTCAATCCATTATTCTGTTAAGTACAGGGACTAAAATGGTTACTGAAGTGAAACCACAGAGACTGAAATCACAATTTTTAAACTAATGGACTGAAATAGTGATTTTTGACAAACCACAAGGACGAAAACAGTAATTAACTCTAGTAAATATATATCTTATATGAGTACCATCACTTGGTGATGGACCTCGATGTAGGCGGCCACGTCATCAAGGGGGCATCACCTCACCCAAGTGATGGGCTGTGGGTGTGCGTGATGAGCCTCTTTTTTAATTTTATTTTTTGTTTAATAATATTCAATATATATAAATGTAAACTTAAATGAAATACTAAAATCAATAATATAGCATACATTACAATAAAAAATAAAACCTAAACTTAACGAAATAAAATACTACTCCTCATTGGGTTCGTTGCGTGTATAGTTTCAGATGTATTCTACCAAGTCCGTTTTAAAGTTTTCATGTATGTATTTGTCATTGGGTTCGTTGGCATGGTTTCTTCCTCCGCGATGGTTGTCTGTGCCGTCTACATTAAAACATTTACAAAAAACTGAGCGGCTTCACTCGAAGATGACGAACACCACAAAAATGAAGAAGACATTTTTTGAATTTTTTGAGAGAGTTTGAGATTTTTTATAGAGTGTGAGTGAGTTTTTTGGTAAAAAATGAGGGGTTGAATGGTTTATATAATAAATAAATTTGTTTAAAAAAACTAGCCGTTAATCAACGACATTATTCTTTAAAAATGGAATATGGGCTCGTCGGTCCCATGGATTAGCCGACGATAGCGACGGAACGGGCCCAAGAGGGTGGTGTGGCCGCCACGAAACGAGCCTCGACAGACCGGTGCCATCCCCACACCCATTACCCTAAGGTCTAACTTTTTTTCAATCTGAAACCATTTAGTTTCCGCTAAACCTCTAATACATTTTGTGATGTCACTCAACCAATTTTAATTATATATATATATATATATATATGTATTGTTCTCATTAAGTCTAACAACTTTCTAAATCGATATTCACCGTCGAATCATGCTGAGATGAAATCTCAGCCGTTTAAACTCCCAAAAATAACCGCTCCCATAGCGGTTTAGAGCGGTTGTTTGCGGTTTCTCAAGTAGGTGGTTACTTCCATCTTTTCATGCCCATCATCTCCATGACTCAACCTTCTCCTAAGGCGGTTCTTTACGATTTTTCTAGCTGGTGGTTAGGTCCAACTTTTCCTGTCCATGATCCCCTCAACTCAAAGTCTCCTACAATCCTGGTAAACTGTCAACCGCCCATTAAATTCAACATTTTATTCTTGAAGAGCAGTTGAAAGTCCCCAATTTTTAATCTAAATCGTTTAAATTCAACATTTTATTCTTGAAGAGCAGTTGAAGTTACTAGCACACGTTCTCTCCCCACCCACGTTTGCCGCCTATAACTTCCCTGATTTCTCTAAATAAAAACCCTTATCATCGCAAGAACTTGCTCATCTGCCTCATTTCCACTCTCCAGCCATCCATCTCTGTCTTCATCTTATCTCCGTAGTGCCGGTTCTCTCATTTTTCAGCGATTTATATTTTTTGCTTGTGTATACATCATAGTTATTGATCGGTTTTGTGTTGATTTGCATATCTAGGGTTTTTTTTAGTTCAGTGATATCAATTAGCCATTAATCATGTGACAGAGGCCTAGCGCATGGAATGAGGTCCGGTGGAACCGTTACAAAGTGGTCGTCGTTCGTAATCATCACTGGTGAGTATCATTCGTTACTGCTTTTTGATTCAAATATTGTTTCTACGTAATTTTTTTAATCATTGTACATAAATTGCAAATTTCCATGGGCTTAAAGCAAATATATTGATACCACTAGTTTTATATGGATATATGTAAATCATAATTGATACCAGCAATTGTAATAATGTTACTTTCTGCAAGTCACTATGTAGTTTCATCACGCATGACTAACGTCTAACTTGTTTTGGCCAAAAATCAAGCAATGACAATGTAACCAAACTTTCTGTTGTGAGGTATGATGCTTGAATTGATGAACAACAATAAGGATCACTATGAAGTGTAATGAACAAATGACACGAAGATTTATACGGGGGAAAAGCCCTTGATCAAGAGTTGATCTCCGGCACAAAAAACCCCGGGTGATGGAAACTACCGATCACCAACTCAAATTAAACAAACAATCTGTTACAACTTCGGATGATAGCGAGCTAAGTACAAGGATCACTATAGTGTATCGTGTAGAAATGTATGAAAAATGCTAAGTGTTTTGTCGAGAGCCGGTGAGAGCGGTTGTATGAGTGTGTGTGTAGCCAAAAATAGCTAAGTCTCTAAAATAGCTCGCTACCCCTTTAAAAATAGAAAATATCAAGCCTAACTAACATTCCGCAAATAGTGCAAGTCCTCCACGACTCCACAACTTCCATTTCTGACCAAGCACGTGCGGAATAGATTGAGAATATTCTCCAGGAATGTCGCCAAGACTAAGTCCAAGTTGATATTCCTGCAAAACATTTACGAATTCAAAGTAGACAATCGTTAGTACAGGGATCCTTATAGTGATCCATGATCCTGATCCTGGAACACTTCTGAGGATCACTACTTTAGACAGAATTGAGGATCACTAAATCCAACAGTAAATAAGGATCACTGGTCATTTAGAAATCCACCCCTAACATAACTACAGTGTTAAGATTTGGTAGCATCAAGCCTGAGCTTATTGTAAGTCATTTCTGATCATGTGATTCTATTATATTAATGTGTGGCTCAATTATTTTTACGGGTAGAATGTTGTGCAGCAATAGTATAAATTCATGGTTTAAATTTCAGTATGTGACTGGGACGTGACATAAGAATTCATGGTTAAATGTTTACAATCTGATCAAGACGATGCTTCTAAAAATGTGAGTGGTTAGGCTGGAGAAAGGTGTCACGACCCCCGACCTGATTTTACCCGTTTCGGATGTCGTGGGACAGAAAACCCGTGGTATTTGCATTTAATTAGGCAGCGGAAATTTTAACAGGATCGTTTAAACTGAAATACCCATTTATTTCATTTCAAATTTTGGGATAAACCCTGTACTTTACAATAAATGAATTTCACTGGGAAATCCCCGGTTTACAAAACATGTTTTATTTATTCACTGAGCCACATCCTTAAAGCTTGAGTGCTGCATGGCACTTTTTCCTGGTTCACAGTAAATCACCTAAAACATGTTTAAAAAGATTTTATCAGCGGGGAAATACTGGCGAGTCATTCAATTTGCACAAAACGACTCATTGTTATAATTTACAGTATTGAGAGTGATTACAATGTTTATATCAACCAATTACCCCAAATCGGTATTTGTCACTCGAACGGATCTGTGACTATGGTCATATCACCCATTGGCTAACCCGTTGTCCAATGGTGAAGATTATCAAGTAATGTATACAAAACCCCACATACCGGCAGTAATTGAAGATTACAAAGACTTAATCCCTGTAATACTAATTTTGAAAACAAATAAGGTTTTGGAAACAATTTGATAAAAAGAGAATGACTCACATTGCGAGTTTAGTTGAACAGAGTTTTGCCTACTGATTTAGCCTCGTAACCTAGTTAAATAACAATGCACACGAAACTAGGTTAGTAACTTAATACAACATTTATGATAAGCTCGTGAAATCAAAACCCTCACGACGAATGACAAAGTACAGCCCGAATTCGGGCAGCACTTAAACATCCATCGGATCAGTTTCAATCGATCAGACATTGCATCGTAGCAGTGATCGAGTTATTACCCTGTAATCGTAGCAACGTTTTGACCCTAAAACACTCGTTTATAAGCAGAATGTTTGTTGTTTTGAAAGATTTTGCGAACACAGAAGCCAGGCCATGCAACGTCCAATTTATAGCTGAAATTTGGTTCTCTCGTGGCCTGCGTAAACCCGAAGGAAGTCCTTCGCGGCCCGCGAGGGCCACCCTAGCTATGGCTAGGGCTGCCGTGTCATGGTGTAGGTCTGCCACGTGTTATAACACATGGCCTTGAGCTTATCCGGAACATTGTGAAGCTGTCGCTCCCCGCGTAAGATGTCCTTAAGTCTTACGCGGCCCGCGACCAACCAATAAAATTTGATTTTCTTGGTTTTTCACAAGGATTAGGGTTTTAAGGGTCCGGGTTTTCACTTACGGAGTGTTGTGGGACATTTTTGTAGGTCCTTACATCCTCCCCACCTTATTGAAAATCTCGTCCTCGAGATTTACTGGAACAAGTGAGGAAACTTTCGCTTCATCTCTGATTCCAGCTCCCATGTATACTCAGGTCCTCTTTTCGAATCCCACTTTACCTTAACTAGCACCAATCGTTTGTGCTTGAGGAACTTTATCTTTCTGTCTTCTATTTGAAGTGGTTTCTCAACAAATTTCAACTTTTCATTTTCCTCTATGTCTTGAAGAGGTACTACCAGTGATTCGTCAGACAAACATTTCTTGAGATTGGATACATGAAACACATCATGTACACCGATTAATTCGTCTGGTAGTTGTAGGCGATAGGCAACTGGTCCTACCCATTGGGTAACTGTGAAGGGTCCTATGTACCTTGGACTTAGCTTTCCTTTCTTACCGAACCGAACTACCCCTTTCCAAGGATAAACTTTCAAGAGTACCTTATCTCCGACTTGAAATTCTAACGGCTTGCGTCGATTATCTGCATAACTTTTCTGGTGATCTCGAGCCGTTTTCAATCTTTCCTTGATTTGAGTTATCTTGTCGGTGGTTTCCTCTACAATCTCAGGACCAGATAGTTGACTTTCTCCTATTTCTGCCCTACATACTGGAGTTTGACACTTTCGTCCATACAGTGCTTCAAACAGGGCAGCATTGATGCTTGCGTGATAACTATTGTTATAAGAGAACTCTATTAATGGTAAGTGGTCATCCCAGTTTCCACCGAAGTCTATTACACATGCCCTGAGCATATCTTCAAGGGTTTGGATCGTCCTTTCTCTTTGTCCATCTGTTTGGGGATGGTATGCAGTACTTAAATTGAGTCGGGTCCCCATTGCTCCTTGGAAACTTGTCCGGAAATGTGAAGTGAAACGAATATCTCTATCTGACACAATGGAGAGTGGGACTCCGTGTAGTGATACTACCTCGTCTACGTATAACTTAGCT
Organism: Helianthus tuberosus; assembly: GCA_030545235.1. Classification (NCBI taxonomy): domain Eukaryota; kingdom Viridiplantae; phylum Streptophyta; class Magnoliopsida; order Asterales; family Asteraceae; genus Helianthus; species Helianthus tuberosus. The sequence continues at coordinate 153,446,047 of CM060372.1, forward strand.
AATCTTTCCATGCTAAAGGTTTCTTTCATGGGTAGGAAATGAGCGGACTTGGTTAATCGATCTACAATCACCCAGATTGCATCGTTACCTTTCCTGGTTTTGGGCAACTTAGTAACAAAGTCCATTGTTATTAGTTCCCATTTCCATACAGACATTTCTAAAGGTTGGAGTAACCCTGAAGGTTTCTAGTGTTCGGCCTTAACTTGCGAACAAGTTAGACACTTAGAAACATACCTCGCTATGTCCTTTTTCATTCCTATCCACCAGAAGTTATTTCTTAAATCTTGGTACATTACCAGGGTGCATTGTCTACCTAGATTTATGGGCTTCCTCTAAAATCTTGTTTCTTAAATCTCCTTGCTTAGGTACCCAAATCCTGTCCTTATGGAATATCCAAATTTCATCAGTCCCTTGCTCCAATTCCTTTATCCTTCCTTTCATTCCTTCAGCATTATCCTTGATGGTTGTTTCCTGAACGTTCTTCAGTTGTTCCACTAAATCTAATTGAAGATTTAATCTAAGAGCACGAACTCGTCTTTGCTTCTCATGGTACTTACTGTTAGTGCACTATATTTGTGGACTTCGTCTTGTATCGAGTCATGTAATAGGATAGGATAAACCAGTGCTCGGGTGCTAGAAACTGATTTTAGAGTGTTTAATAGTAATTTCGTTTGAAACAGCCAAGGACCATTTCAAACGAAATTAACTTTGTTAATTCCGCTTGAAAGTGTCCTTGACCATTTCAAACGGAATCACAACTCTATAAATAGGTGAGCATGGTGTGTCATTTGATACGGAATTACTTTGTCTGATTCGGTAACGAAGTGCTGCCGAATTGTCTCCAGGTGCTGTAAGACTATTATATCAATATAAGAGACATTTAAATTGAATCGAGTGTCCGTTTCATTGATTCCGCCTTTGATTCGGATCCAAAACTCTTCTGAACGACTCATTAAGGTCGCACAACGATCCTACAAGTGGTATCAGAGCACAGGAGGAAGAGTTTAGCTTGATTCCATCAGTTTTCTGACTTCTACACCTTCTTTTTCAAAATTCACAAGATTTTACGGACAAAATGGATTGAATTTCACACATTATATACGAAACAGTGTTTTAACAAACCCTTGAAAGAATCAGACCAAAATTCAGCTTAAAAGTGACAAAAATGGACCAAAATACTAATTCCATTTGAACGGGCATCCTGATTTCGCTTGAAAAGTTTAGACAAATTCACACAAAATTACAGATTTCGTTTGAATTACAGTTGATTCCGCTTGAAAAGGGTAATTCCGTTTGAAAGGTTCACACGGAATCAGCTATTCCGCTTCAAAGTGTAATTCCGTTTGAAGATTTCGCTTGAAACAAGTAATTTCGTTTGAAAGTACTGATTTCGTTTGAAGTTGTCATCCAAGTGATTCCGTTTGAAATCGTTATTTCGCTCCAAAAGTGATTCCGCTTAAGATCAATATTCCGTTTGAAAGTGGAAATTCCGTGTCAAGATCATTTCACGTCAACCGAGTGTCAGTTTATTTCAAGCTGATTGATATTGTTTAAACTGATTGTGTTTGTTTGATTGTCTTTGTCTCCAGGTAATTCAAGAAATTCACATCATGGCTGAAGAGTTCTACAATACGTTCTACAACGCATTTACATCCGAGTCTTCTGAAACTTCAACTGTCACACCAAAATCAATAACAAAAGCAGTCAATGAAAACATAAATCATGACAACTTTTATGGAACTCATTCAAAACCACCCAAGCTTGATAATATTGAGGACTATACTTGGTGGAAAGAACGGTTTCTCAACTGGGCAAAAGCTTACGCACACGAGAGCTGGTTCTGTTTGGAATTTGGTTATAAAAGGCCGACTAATGATAAAGGAGAAGAGCTTCCACTCAAGAACTTACCCAAAGAAGATAAAGCAGAATTCTCAGCAGAACAGAGAATGATTGCTTTGATTCAATCTTCAATCAGGAATGACATGTCTGCTATATTGCAACATGACGGAACATCAAAATCTGTCTGGGAAGCCTTAAGGGTTAAAGCTGGCGGGGGGTAAACAAATCAAGAAAAATAAAATTGCATTATTAAAGAAAGAATTTGATTTGTTTGATAGTTTGAAAGATGAATCAGTTAGACAAATGATAGAGAGATTTGGTCATTTAAAAATTGAACTTGATCGGTTTGGTATTGTTAAAACTAGAGAAGAAATAATTGATAAGATCATAGAAGCGTTACCACGAGCTGATCAGTGGCAAACGTTTGTATTCATATTGAAAAATGATGCTTTATATGACACAATTTCTCTTGATGTCTTGCTAGAAAAAATAGAAAGTCATGAGCTTGAATTGTAGAAACAAAACAAGATGAGCAGCTCTTCACATCAACAGAATGTCAGTCTCTACTACAAAGGTAATTTACCTTTGGTGAAAGTTGGAGAATCACCAAAGACAGCATTCAGTGGTGAGAGGACAAAAGAGCCACATAAAAGTTCATCAAGATATGATCCGGGTTATCATTCAGCTTATTCAAAAGCTAGTTCTGAAGAATCAGATGAGATAGTATGCAACATTGCTCTCAAGTTGAAAAATTCTCCAGCAATGAGCATCAATGCAGCTAAACAGCAGATGAGTTTCCTTGCATCTGTTCTGGAATCGTATGAAGGTCTAGTTGCAGGTAGAATTGGTAACTCAGAGTTGACCAAAGAAGACTACGACCAGATCGATCCGGAAGAAATGGAACTTATAGACATTCAATGGTGTTTGGCAAGTTGCATCCGCAGAGCTCAAAGATACATGGAGATTACTGGGAAACAGTCACTCGGTGGTCCATCAACAAAGCTTGGATTTGATAAGTCCAAAGTGATCTGCTTCAAATGTAAGCAAAAAGGTCATTTCAAGAGAGAATGCAACAATTCTGCAGTTGGTGGAAATGAACATCCGTTCAATGATGATTATTACCGAAAGGCAATCTACCACCGAAGCAAAGAAGAGCCGAAAATGATCGAAGATAAACCCAGAGAGAAATCTAGAGCTTGTGCTGTATTCCATGATGATGAAGGATATGATTGGAGTCAGATTCTTCCAGAAGAAGATCGTGTTGATAATCAAAGTACAGCTCATGGCAGAAAACCATCAAAGAGCAATCATTATGTTTTTGTTGCAGAAATCAAAGAGGAAAACCAAGAAGAAAAAGTTATAGCTGAAATCAAAGAGAAAACCAGAGAAGAGATTCTGAATGAGAAAACATACAGAGAAATAAGCATGGCTTGGAACAGAATGAATGAAATGCAAGAAGAATATGAAGATTCTGTCAGCTACAAAAGATGGGATAAGAAGCAAGAATGTTATGTCAACAGATATGGTGAACCTGTTGTTCCCAAGAAGGACATAATTTATGATGATATTCTTCTAGTAATTCCTCGAGCCGGAGAATATTATTCAAATGCTGTGAAAGATAAATCATATGAGAAAAAGCTTGGAAAAATCATAAGAGATGTTATGACTTCAAGTTTGAGGAAGAGGGATGAAGAGAGAATGAAGAAGAATGTTGAGTGTATGGTTGAAGAGTTGAAGAAAGTTGCTGAGGAAGTAAAAGTTGAAATTGTGAAAGTTGAGGAAGTAAAAGAAAAGATTGAAGAAAAAGTTGAGGTGAATGAAGAGGTTGAGAAAGCTGTTACTGAAGAACAGCAGATTGATGAGATGAAGAAGAAAGAAGAATAAGAAGTGAAGAATGAGGTTTTAGTTGCTGGTAATGTTGGTGATGAAGTTGGTGTTGAAGAAAAAACAAAAGAATAATGCTGATCAAACAGAAATTGTAGCAAACACCGAGGTGCCAATCACTGAGGTAAATTCTGATTCTAAAACTCAAATAAAAAACGTTGAACAGTACAAGAAATGCATGCAAACGTGCAGTGCTTGTACTGAAAAAGACGAAAGGTTCAGAACAAGAGATCTTGAATTTACTAAAATAGAAGAAGTTTTAAAAAATAAATACAAAGAAATGTTTGAAAATGAAAAAGTTTTGAAAGATAATGAGGAAATTTTTTTGGAAAAATGTAAAAAGTTAGAAAAGGAAAATGAAGTTTTGAAAGAAAATGTTTTGAAAAAGACAGAAGAATGTGATAAAAAGAAATTGTTTGTCAAGAAATGAAAAAGGAATATGATTCAATAAAATTGGCATATCACATTACAAAAGAGTCATATGAAAAAGTGAAAAGTGAAATGAAATTTGTTCAATCAAGATTGAATTACTGTTCTGAAACAACTAATGAGCTTAAGCGACAGTATAAAATTAAGCAACATGTTGTAAATTCCTACATTGAGGATGTTGCTAAGCTAAAGTGTCAGATTGCTGATTTAGAACAGGATAACAACAAGTTAAAAAGTTATCACGTGTCGTCATATGTGCTTGAAAGAATTTTCAACATAAAACCGGATGGAAAAGATTCTGAGCAAAACAAGAAAGGTATTGGCTCAGAGTTTCATCAAGTTCCACCACCGGAAAAGTTTGCGTTTTATGATGATGAAAAGGTCGAAAAAGCTTTCAACATGGTAGATCAATTGCCAGATAACATTGACGTAACCTATTCCAAATCTGATGATTCTAGTGATTTAGAGGTGGTAGGTAAGGTCGTTGAAAGTGTGTTGAAAGAAGAGTCGGTTGAAACAGGTAAATCTGAATCACATGATGAAAATGAAGGTAATTTTCATGATGGATATCTGAAAAACTCAAAATCCGAGAAAAAATTGAATGATGATTCTAAAGGATTGGTGTATACCATGATTGGATCGGACAAATTATTCTTAGATATTGTTTTCCCGATTCAAAATGTGATTTCAGAAAAGGTTGATAAAGTTTTCAAAATGGTTGAGGTTGGGAAATCTGATATTCCAAAGTTTGCTGGAAAGTGTCACAAAAATTCTTATAACAAATCTGGATTCAAGAAGAAAAACATGAAGGTTGGGTTGGGTTATAAGAAGAAACAAAGTCGACATAAAAATGAAACGTCAAATTATCAGACAAAGATGAATTTTGTTCACGGAACAAGTTCAGAAGAAGAGAAAGAACTTCAATTTAGGCGTCAGTCTAATGAAGAGTTCTATGCTCAAAAGAAAAAGCGACAACCACAGGTCAAAGATGTGTCCAAGAGAACATGTTTTAAGTGTGATCAAATTGGACATCTTGCTCGCAAGTGTCCAAATCTGAAACCTGTTGATGTTGAGAAAAAGAAGTTTGATAATGTGGAAAAACAAAAATATGAGGATGTGAAACACAGGTCAACCAGATTTGATTCAAAACAAACTTGGAGGTACAACACAAACAAGTTTGCTTCGAATCAAAATTGGAGATCAACCCCGAATAAGTTTGATTCTAGACAAATCTGGAATTCTCACACACCCAGATTAAGAACAACACAAAGTTGGAAAACAACTGTCGATGCAATAAAACCAAACGAGTTTTGGAAACCAAAAGTTGATGTTCAACATCAAAATGTTAAAAAAGAGTCAAATTTTTACCAACGTGGTACTCCAAAAGGTCAAACATGGAATGTTAAGAAACAAGTGACTTCGGTAAAAGATGAGAAAGTTGAAGTCAAAGTTGAAAAAGTCTTTGTTCAAAATGACAAAGATTTTCCGAAATTGAATGAAGCATATTGTGTTGAAATGCCTAAGGTCAAACAGACCTGGGCTAAATTGTTCAAGTAATCAAATAGTCTGAATGTGCAGGTGCTTAAGAAAACTGAAGATTGTGAAAATGGTATTCGGAGCAGCCTGGCACAACGGGAAGAGGAGGCTGCTGAACCCTGGTTTGGTTGAAACAGGGAGTTTGTTTGTTTTCTGTGTATAAATAAACAATATTTCAAAAACCCTAAAAATTGAAAAACTTAAAATACAAAAATATGTTACTTAAATATGTCGAAACCCTCACGGCAGAACAAACATGATTAATTTCACAAGATTGAAAAACGGTTTTCAAACTGTAAAATATCAATGTGTTGTAAATCATGGGGGTAATTGCTGCTTTACATGTTATATTTTCTGCAAAACAGAGCATGAGATGCAGAAAATGGATGGCGAAACAAAGTTATCAGCATTGGTTATCAAATTTTCTTTAAATGGTTTTGCATTTTAGGGGGAGTAATATTGTTAGAAAATCCAAAAACATTTGAAAAAGTCAAAAACATGATAAAATTCGAAAATTGAGTTTTTGTGTAAAAAGAGGAAATGATAGTACATCAGTAGACAGTTACAGTATGCTAAAGAAATGTAATGATTAAATAGCGTTAAACGGTCCCACTGATGATATGCCGATAGGTTTTTATACATTTAGTAAACTTTTTCGGGATATAAACATAAATTCAAACTTGCTTGTTTCGTGGGGAACACTACTTGGATATATAGGTAACCCCTGAAATCTCGTTTGAAGGACCCCTCTTTCTGAGATACTAGGTCTTTATGCTTAGTGATATCTGGGGTATTATCCCGGGACTTCTGATTTTGCGGAAGCAATGGCCTAGTACTCGTATAATACTTTCTGCTTGCTTGAAATATAGCATCGCCCTCAGCATAAAAAATGATGAAACATTGAAAAATGCTAATCATGTGATGTTGAAGAAAAGATCCTCTAAAGGGGACACACCTAAAGTCAAAGCCGTCATCTCTTTGCTGAACGGAAGTTCTGACCTGAGCTCTCACGGCCCTCGCACATTAACCCCTTACAGATATCATCTAGGTATACTCACATGTAAGACTGAATATTGGGATCTGGATACGGGAGTATATTCAAGAGGTGGGACACATGAATGAGTTTAAAGTTCTTAATACAACTAATTCGTATCCTGAATCAGTTGATATTTGTGTGAAAATTTAAGTGGATCAGTATATCGACAATCTAGGTGAATTGTTTAATTCTTAATGTGTAACTAAGCTCAATGGTACTCGTGGCTTGTCAAAAACTGATATGATCCTCTGACGCAAACTCAAACAAAAATATTGTCTGTAAATATGTTTGTACATATTTCTTTACTGCGTTATGTTTCAGAAAAATACAAAAATATTTTGATTCTGCTTTATTTTCGACAACCGATGTATGAGTGCTGAGTTTCAAAAGCTAAGTATGCTGATTGTGTTTCTGAAAATAAAACAAGTTCATTAATTTGAAACTTGAAATTTTTAAAATCGAAAATCAAAACAGTTTGTGATATCTCCAAGATCAGTAGTTTGGACTTGGATGATTAACTGTGGGGGATTTGGATGCTTATATTGCTAAAATCTTTGAAAAAGAGCCAGTTTCTGATCCTGTTTGCTGAAACTGCCAAATCTTTGAAATTTGTTGATAAAGGAAATTGAATTGTTTTTGAAAATGCCAGGTCACGATTCCTAGACAACTAAAATGCTTTCACTGTAAAAATATTTTAGTATATGTTGAGAAAGCCAGGTCATTTAATCCTGGATGTTCAAAATGTTGTTACTTATGAATGTTTGAGTGATTGCAGATAAGATTCCAGACTACGATCCCGACAGCTGAGTCTAAGGGGGAGTCTGAAGACGAGCTCAAAGCAAGGGGGAGCTTGTAACCAGAAAGCAAGGTGTCGATCCCTAAAGCACGGAAGCTTGACGAAAGGGGGAGCCTGAAGAATCTGTTAATGTTAGAGCCAGAGACAGATCTTGGATTACAATTCGAAGATAGAAGTTGATCATAGTAGAAAGATTGATGGATGCTTACACTGTTAGACAATTTGGTAAGTGTTTGAAGACTGATCAAGACTGAAGATGTGTCATGATAAAGACTCGACACTGAAGACTTCGTCAACATCCAGGGGGAGTCTGTTAGTGCACTATGTCTGTGGACTTCATCTTGTATCGAGTCATGTAATAGGATAGGATAAACCAGTGCTCGGGTGCTAGAAACTGATTTTAGAGTGTTTAATGGTAATTTCGTTTGATACAGCCAAGGACCATTTCAAACGAAATTAACTTTGTTAATTCCGCTTGAAAGTGTCCTTGACCATTTCAAACGGAATCACAACTCTATAAATAGGTGAGCATGGTGTGTCATTTGATACGGAATTACTTTGTCTGATTCGGTAACGAAGTGCTGCCGAATTGTCTCCAGGTGCTGTAAGACTATTATATCAATATAAGAGACATTTAAATTGAATCGAGCGTCCGTTTCATTGATTCAGCCTTTGATTCGGATCCAAAACTCTTCTGAACGACTCATTAAGGTCGCACAAAGATCCTACACTTACGACTTACGGCATCTGCTACTACATTTGTCTTTCTTTCCTGATATTGAATATCACAATCGTAGTCACTTAGAATTTCCATCCATCTTCGTTGCCTCATGTTTAATTCTTTTTGCCCAAATATATACCTTAAACTCTTATGATCCGTATAGACAGTAAATTTACTTCCATACAGATAATGTCTCCAAATCTTAAGGGCAAAAATTATTGATCCTAACTCTAAGTCATGAGTCGTATAATTTTCCTCGTGCTTCTTCAACTGCCTTGATGCATACGCAATTACCTTTTTCCGTTGCATTAGAACACATCCTAATCCCAGCTTAGAAGCATCACATTAAATTTCAAAATCTTTTGTCCCTTCTGGTAAGGCAAGAATTGGGGCATTTGTTAATCTTTGCTTTAAGATCCTAAAGGCTTCTTCCTGCTTGGGTCCCCATTCAAACTTAATAGTTTTACAGGTTAGCTTAGTTAATGGAACAGCTATCTTGGAAAAGTCCTTAATAAAGCGCCTATAATACCCAGCTAATCCTAGAAAACTTCTAACCTCGGTAGCTGATTGCGGGACCTTCCATTTTGTGATCGCTTCTATCTTTGAGGTGTCTACGTGAATACCTTCGTGATTCACCATGTGTCCTAAAAATTGCACCTCTTGTAGCCAAAATTCACATTTCGAGAATTTGGCATAAAGCTTTTCCTTTCTCAACAGAGCTAAGAGGGCATGCAGGTGCTCACAATGCTCGTCCTTGATTTTGGAATAAATAAGTATATTGTCGATGAAGACAATTACGAATTTATCCAAATACGGCGTACAGATCCTATTCATCATGTCCATGAATGCTGCAGGAGCATTCGTTAACCCAAAGGGCATGACTGTAAACTCGTAGTGACCATACCTAGTCCTGAAAGCAGTTAGGTATGTCTTCTTCTTGTACCTTCTGCTGATGATATCCGGAGAGCAAATCTATCTTAGAGAAATATCTAGCTCCCTGAAGTTGATCAAAAAGATCATCAATTCTAGGTAATGGGTATTGATTCTTAATTGTAACCTTATTTAATTCTCTATAATCGATACACATCCGCATTGACCCGTCCTTCTTCTTTACAAATAACACTGGTGCTCCCCAAGGGGATGAACTAGGTTGTATGAATCCTTTACCTAGTAATTCGTCCAATTGCTTCTTAAGTTCTAACATTTCTATGGGTGCTAATCGATATGGTGCTTTAGCTATTGGTGTAGTTCCAGGAATTAGATGAATTCTAAACTCTACCTCCCTATCAGGTGGTAATCCAGGTAGTTCTTCTGGGAATACATCTGGGTATTCTGATACTATTGGGATTTCCTTAAGTTCTTACTTTTAGTGTTAATGATTACCGAAATCATATACACTATTCCTTGTTTTCGTTCATAACTAGCAACTTTCATTACTGAAATGAACTTCATTGGTTTACGTGGTTTATCTCCTGTAACCACAACTGTTTCTCCTGCGGGTGTATGAATTTCTATGGAATTCTTATCACAGAGGATTCGAGCATGGTTGGCTACTAACCAATCCATTCCTAGCACGACATTGAATCCAGCTAAATTCATAGGCAGCAGGTTTGCAGAAAATATATGGCCTGAGAGTTCTATTTTTCCTTCTTGCAAAACCTTATCTATATTAACGGAATTTCCATCTCCCATTTCTACCGTATAAATCTGCTTAAGTTTGGTTAAAGGTTGCCTAAGAGCTTGGCAGAATGAGGTATTTATAAAACTTTGGTTTGCACCAGAGTCAAATAATACTTTGCATAAATATCATGTACCAGAAACGTACCAGCGATCACATCTGGAATCAGATCTGCTTCCTGGGTAATTAGTTGGAAGGCTCTGGCATTTTTCTTGTTGGTTCATTCAGCAGGTTTGGCCTTGTTGTTAGCTGGCTTAACCAGTTTAGGGCATTCTGGTTTATAATGTCCAGCTTCTCCGCAGTTGTAGCAGATCCTTGTTTTCTTTCTGCATTTCTCCTCTCGGTGCCCCGGAGCCTTGCAAAAATTGCAATTTTCATTACATTTTCCAAAATGTTTCCTTTTACAATTTCTGCAGAAGGGCGGTGTGGAAGATTGCCCAGTTCCCTTTTTCTTGAAATTACTACTATTATTACTCACACGAAATCCTTGGGTAATCTTTTGGGTCAATTCCTTTTTCCTGTTATCTTCTCTAGTGCGTACCAGCCCGTCGGTCAGAGTGTTTGCCAATTCGACCGCATCGTCGATTGTGCGAGGTCTTGCAACTTTGACGATATTACAAATCTCGCTAATTAGCCCCCAAATATAACGAGAAATGAGTACCGGTTCTGGCGATGCCAGAGTTGGTACAATTCTAGCATGCTCGAAAAATTTCGAAGTATACCCCTACAGTCAACATCCACCATCCGGTGGTTTAGGAACTTATTCATCATTTGTTCCTTTTCATAATCGGGACAAAATTTTCTTTCCACCAATCCTTTAAATTCCTCCCAACTCATGGCATAAGCCACGTCACTTCCCTTGGCTTGTAGCACCGTGTTCCACCATTCTAACGCCTCTTCTTTGAAAAGGTGGGATGCATACATAACCTTGTCTTCCTCTACGCACTTACTGATTTTAATTACTGCTTCGGTCTTTTCTAACCAGCGCAGTGCGGCACTCTCCCCTTCATTGCCTGCAAACTCGACCGGTTTACAATCAAGGAATTCTTTATAAGTGCAGCCGGGTGTTGCAGCTTTCATTTTCTTAAGGAATGGGGCTTGAGCCACATTATTATCGTTATTGCCGCCTCCATTTACATTGTTGCTGAAATTATCATCGTGATTGCGTTTACTGTGGTTGGCTTGGGAAGGTTCAGCAGGATTCTTAACAGCAGCGACGATTGCCGGGATAGCGTTGGCTATTCCCTAAGCAACAATATTTTCTATGTCTTGCCGATTAAGAAAATGATCTTCATTATTTTGTTCAGATTGGTTAACTTCATTTACCGGTTGGTTTTCCACGTTTTCCATCTGAATGATTAACAATATATATAAATTATTAGCATCGAATTGATAATAATTAAACACAGCAAAGCAATCACACATAGTTAAATCAACACGTATATCCAAAATCGTCGACTTTGCGACATTCATATATATTTTTATAATATTATGCATCCGTACACACCAGGTATTTACAGATGTTTTATTTTAGTTAGTATTATACAATATTATATTATTATTATTATACAAACACACACCCACAGTTAGCTGGCCTTTCAGAAACGACGCTCCCTCTCTTCGTACTTCCACATGATCCTTTCCCCCACGTCCCGAATCCGATTTCCCACATCCACCAGTTCCTCGCCGTAGTGGCGTAATTCAGCAACGTTTTCGGCGCTCATAGGTGGAAATGGTGCAGGTTCAGGATCAAACTGGGGAAAATAAACATTGGGGTTATTCATGAAATTCTGAAAATGCCAGTCGCTCGTCCACCATTCCTCCAGCTGGCCTGTAACAGGTTGTGGGTTGACAATAGGGTCCGGGATAGCAGGTTCTAAATTTATTGGAAGTTCAGATTGGGCTGGGAAATTAAAAAGAGTCTCGTCTGTGGGTCCGATGAGGTCACAATTTGCTAGTTTCCTATCAAGCTCTTCCCACGGTGGCATCTCCTGGGCTTGTCCAGAACTTTCTCCAACTTCATTTCCCTTGTCTTTTGGGTCCTCCGTCTTTTTCACCTTGTGGGTAGGTGGCTTCTTCCTTTGTCAGCGTTTCCAGTCCAGGATTCTTCTCCTCTTTTTAGCCTGGAATACCAGTGCCTGGAATACCAGTGGCTCCTCTGTATCCGCTTGATAGCCGGATTGGGTTCCTGTTGTATCCAAATCGGTGGTATGGATTGTAAAGTTTCGGAGTGCCTCCGACAGTTCATTCATGCTGTTAGCACACATGAAGAAATACACAAAAATTCAAATTCAAATTAAAATTTTATGTATTGTAAATTAAATTTTCACAGAATCACAAAATGGCAATCTGAAAAATTAAGTATTTCTAAATACTTAATTGGCTTAAATTAGTGGCTCTGATACCACCTTTTTCTGTCACGACCCCCGACCCGGTTTTACCCGTTTCGGATGCCGCGGGACAGAAAACCCGTGGTATTTGTATTTAATTAGGCAGCGGAAATTTTAACAAGATCGTTTAAACTGAAATACCCATTTATTTCATTTCGAATTTCGGGACAAACCCTGTACTTTACAATAAAGGAATTTCATTGGGAAATCCCCTGTTTAGAAAAACATGTTTCATTTATTTACTGAGCCACATCCTTTAAGCTTGAGTGCTGCATGACACTTTTTTCCTGGTTCACAGTAAATCACCTAAAACATGTTTAAAAAGATTTTATCAGCGGGGAAATACTGGCGAGTCATTCAATTTGCACAACACGACTCATTGTTATAATTTACAGTATTAAGAGCGATTACAATGTTTATATCAACCAATTACCCCAAATCGGTATTTGTCACTCGAACAGATCTGTGACTATGGTCATATCACCCATTGGCTAACCCGTTGTCCAATGGTGAAGATTATCAAGTAATGTATACAAAACCCAACATACCAGCAGTAATTGAAGATTACAAAGACTTAATCCCTATAATTATAATTTTAAAAACAAATAAGGTTTTGGAAACAATTTGATAAAAAGAGAATGATTCACATTGCTTTTTTAGTTGGACAGAGTTTTGCCTACTGATTTAGCCTCGTAACCTAGTTAAATAACAATGCACACGAAACTAAGTTAGTAACTTAATACAAAATTTACGATAAGCTCACGAAATCAAAACCCTCACGACGAATGACAAAGTATAGCCCGAATTCGGGCAGCACTTAAATTCCATCGGATCGGTTTCAATCGATCGGACATTGTATCGTAGTATTGATCGAGTTATTACCCTGTAATCATAGTAACGTTTCGACCCTAAAACACTCGTTTATAAGCAGAATGTTTGTTGTTTTGAAAGATTTTGCGAACACAGAAGCCAGGCCATGCAACGTCCAATTTATAGCTGAAATTTGGTTCTCTCGCGGCCCGCGTAAACCAGAAGGAAGTCCTTCGCAGCCCGCGAGGGCCACCCTAGCTACGGCTAGGGTTGCCGTGTCACGGTGTAGGTTTGCCACGTGTTTTGGCATGTGGCCTTGAGCTTATCCGGAACATTGTGAAGCTGTCGCGCCCCGCGTAAGATGTCCTTAAGTCTTACGCGGCCCGCGACCAACCAATAAAATTTGATTTTTTTGGTTTTTCACAAGGATTAGGGTTTTAGGGGTCCGGGTTTTCACTTACGGAGTGTTGTGGGACATTTTTGCAGGTCCTTACAAAAAGATATTCTAAAAAAACTAGTATTTGTATTTGATTGAATGTTTTTGATCATAGAATATACTTCTTTGATTGTCAACTGGAACACAACATGAAAACAAGAACTAATGTTCAGTTTTTTTTTTTTTTTTTTCATCATATTCATTTATTCACAATAAAGCATCATGGCCTCATTTTCTAATTTGTGAGGCAGGGAATTTTAACTTTTGTAAATAACATCTTTCTAGCTTCTGTATATTGATATTTTTGCACATGAATATATGCTGGAATTGAGGATGAACATGTAAAATAGTTTGATTTAGCTGCATCTCACAAGGTTGCCTTCAATAGTTTCACTTGACTATGAAACTTTGCAAAATCTTGATTCCTTTTGATAGCATTGGTTTTGAGGCATGGTTTATATTAGATATCTATTTTATTGATAACATTGGTTTTGAGGCATGGTTTATATTAGATATTAGCGATGATGTTTTGTGAAACACCCTTATATGAGTTACATTATTCTCAGATCATTAATGTTTGTTCCAACCAATATCTGTTCAAGTGTGGTTATTAATTCCGTTTCCGATTCATCCAGATCGACTCAACAGAAAACATTAGAAATCTTCTCATGGTATTTTTTTTAATTTCTTTAATCTTTTCATTTTTCAAAATGCACTTTTTCACCAGCAAAATATGGGATATGTACTATAAAGATCTTCTCCCTAGACTGGTAGAGGATTAAAATGATGGTACTTGTGGGTTAGCAGCTGCATGTGACAATCTGGTTGCGAGTAATTTCAGTTTGTTTTTCATGTTTATTAGCTCAAACTCCATGTTTGTGCATGAATTTTGTTTATAAAAATGCAATATATACATTGCAGGTCCTCTAAAGTCTAAACGAATCCACTATGGTAAATTGGGGTAGAAGCATAGTTTAGAGCTTCACCAAATGATTTTGAAACTGCCATTTGAGCACAAGGATTCCTTCATCTCTGGATATATTTTTAGTAGAACTATTTCAGGTTCGCAAAATCGTTTGATCTTCTAATGATTTTTAACAACGTACAGGATAGTAAGAAGTTGGTGGATTTGTTGACTTATCCGGTTGTGTAGGAGGCAGTCTAGAGAAGGGTTGAAACAATAGCAAAGACTTAGGGGCAACTAGGGGTTATTAATGGGTCGGAACTGGTGCGAAACCAGCATGTTAAACTCTAAGTATCATAACCTATAACCGGACTGAAAGGAAGTAGTCGGTCTTGGGTTTCACGGGTCAGATGTATTAGACTGTTTAAGGTTATGGCTGTCATTTTTAATACAATTAATTATTTGATGCAGTTCAAGTTTCTTTTGTGTGAAACTTTCTATGATTTCATAACTAAATGTAAGTTTCCAATGGAGTTCCATGCTAAGTTTCCAAATACCCTTAGATAACGAAAATAAATTTCTGAATTCTAAAGCATGATTTTAGTGATTTAGATTTTGAAACTCAGCAAGATCTTAGGAATGATTTTGATTTTCAAACAAATATGAACCCTTTAACGAATCATTACACACACTTTGGCTTTTTTATTAAACAAATAATGTTTTTATTTAAAATAAAAAGAAAATATGATACATTAAATACATATAAGTTTTATTATAGATAAATAATATCGTTATATTTTGTTTTATAACTAAAAGGATAAAAAACATAAATGTCTAAAGAGGTTTTTTTTTTTTCAAGCTCTGCAATAACAAATATATGTTATCAATTGTCCTAAAATGCCAAACTTAACTCAGCTAAAAATCATGGCTCACAAAATTATTGAGGATAATAAAAATAGAAGAAAGTGGCATAAACTAGAGTTGTATGATGCTCGGGATCAAAATATGATGAACCTGCTAAAATAAATCACTAATAGATAAGAATTAAGTGTTGATCAGTTCTGTTTAAACTTAATGGAAAACATGAATAACATATCTGTTACAGCAGACAGGCCAGTAGAGAATCCAGTCAGAGATGCAGCCATTGAGTTTGACATACTTGTCAAGATGATCTGGTTCCTCCTTAGGGTGTAAAGTTATGATGGTAATGAAACCGAAACAAGGGAAGATTCGGTTATGAAGAGAGAGCCGAATTGATGTTATGAGGGTTGTGAAATTGTCTAACTTGTGTAACCCTTTAACTCTCTAATAAGCTCCTTATTTATACACCCAAGAGGAAACCTAATTAGTTAATAAGGGTAATATGGTCCATCAACAATTACCAACTAATTATTAATAGGTTATTAATATATTTTGATCTATATCATATAAATGATTATAAAGGCTACAAGATTAAATATTACATTAATAATATATTTAATCTCATATTCTCCCACTTAGCCGAGTAATCATTTATCATGAGTATTAGGTAAGCCTGGCCAGGAGTTAACACTCATTTTAGCTTTAAACCAAGAACTATAGCAGAGAAATACAGCCGTTCAATCATCATTCGACTCAGGACCCCCATTAGTCATACTATAACCTCAATTTAAAACCTAACAGTTATGATCAAAATACGCATAAGCCCTTTAGCGTCTGATTTGTATTTATATTTGTCTATATGTCATTACACCGGCAGAACATATGTTAGAGACATACAAAATCAAACTGAGGAAATTTTATTAATTAAAACATAAGCTAGTACAATATGCCATTAAACAAGGTCTTTAGTAAGTCCCATATTCGATACATGTTCTTCCAAAACTTTAGGTGGGAGACCTTTAGTCATCAGATCCGCAAGCATATCTTTAGTACTAATATACTCAATACAAAGATTATTTTCCTCAACTCGTTCACATACGAACAAATATTTTGTATCGAGATATTGTCACACCCCGATATTTCCACATTTGACCAGTGGGCCCGGTAGGGAGTATCGTGACGTAGTTGATATCATCATAGTCAAACAACACAATATATAAATGCACTGCGGAAGCAAAAGATATATATATATATTATAATCCGAATATAAAGTAATATCCAGTATTACAACGGAAAGTAAAGGATCCACAGGCGGATCTTAAAACATAAATATTGTTCAACAGACTTTAGACGCCTAGAACTTGCAAGGTTCCTTATTAACGTCCTGAGCAGCTTCCAGCCTATTACGTACTTGTACCTGTCACTTAGACTTTTGAAAATACGTCAGTTTTCACTGGTAAATACACTCAACCGACTCATTTGAAAATGTCTATGAAAATTGGTTTAGATGCTCAAGGCACGAAGATGTTTTGACACTTTGATTAAAATGCACAAGGCAAAATTAATCTTTTATACTTGGGACAAACTATATCTCATGTTATCAGTTTTACATAACTTGCTCTACATATGGGGCCCGGTTCTATGCCGGTTCAAGATTAACCGACACACCACTATTCCCTTATTGGGAATCCCATATTGGGTATAATTAATTAATAAACATATAGCATCTGTCAGGTGTATGCCTACACCCCGTGCTTAGGTCGTGGCCATTGCATTTAATGAATCAAGGATATCCAGGACACGGTCGCATTAATCCCCAATGTTTCAGTCAAGCAATACGAATTAAAAACAGGTTATTTGGATTTCCCGACTTATTGGTCTTTGAATCCCATACCTGACCATGCGGTATTTATATTACCGTATCCCAAGCCCGTAATAGGGAAAATAAGTTAAGAGTATTTACCTGACCTAGCTCCTGTCTTAAATAGCAAGAATTTTTAATAACTTGGCCGTATTCACTTAAGTAAGCGTAGGTACAATTTACCGGAAGGCTCTAGTCTGGAATGATGGTATAAATAACCAATTAGAATGCTAACGGGTCTTTAATTAAGCCTAAGCTTAGACCGGTTAGTCTTAAGGAAATATACAGTTCAAACGCATGATTAAGCGAAGACCGGAATAGAATGTGTTTTTTGACCCGACAAGTTTTAAGACTTGTATAATATGGGTAATCTAAACACCTTCTGGATTTTGAGATAAAAATGATAAGGTTTGACCCGTTTCGGCTAACTTATGCAAACTAGTTACATAAACCGAACCGAACGCGCAAGAGGTGTAACGGGTAACCATAAGAGTCATATACAGGTTTCCTATGCCTTAAACATGTTGTGATATCAGTAGGATATCTTCCATTATGCCCAAAACGAGTTTAATCTCAAAATAAGCCCCGTAGGGGTATTTTGGTCATTTTAAAGGTTATAAAAGAGTTTAAATGAAGTTCTGAGATTCGGGTCCGAATACATTAGTAAAATAACTTATTTTAATAGGTCATATCAGTTGGTAATAAGCCTTATATGGAAAAAATGGTTTTAAACCCAAACTATGCGTTTAATATGCTTTAAAAGCCATTTTAAGCGATTTCCGGGTTATACAAGAAATCTGAGTTTTCTGATCAGTTTATAAAGTTTAAAATACTTTATTTATTATATAAAGTTAGTAGCATTTGGATTGGTGTCAAAATACTGTGTAGAACTCATTTTATGACCGAAAGGGTATAATCGGTATTAACCGAATTAATGCCATAACCTTAGGTTATGAGCAGGTTAAAATAATTAAAAATCTTTGAAATCCCAAAATATTATATTACATCAGTGGGTAAAAGGTTTGGTGTCAAAATTTGGGTTTAGATAGGCTTAATGCTAATTGCGCCTTTTAATTACTAAAAGGCGTTATAATTACGCTAATGAGCATAACTCCTAATCTAGACCTCAAACTGATGTAAACTTTTAGGGACAACTTTATAAATCAGTAATAAGGATTATTGTCCTTTCACATTTCCAAAATTCTCGTTTTATGGTCAAAAGGGCATATTGGTCAACATTAGGCATTTAACGGAAACGAGTAAACGAATCGGACAATCAACGATCCAACCACAGAGGGTTATGCTAACATGTAGCCTAGTCCTAAGGAAGCTCTAAGGCATTTCCAAATCATACTAAATCGGGTCAGAACTGAAGTCAAAGCAAAAGTCAAAGTTTTGCGACTTTCGGTTCCGAACCGGGTCTAAACAGGAAATTGTCGGGTTGAACATGTTTAGACATGTTCTTACACTAATTACCAAGTTATATTAATGATTAAACAGGTTGTAGGGGTTCTACATTGCTAATTATGCATAATTTGAAAAATAAGCATTCTGTTGACTTTTTAATAACAAGTTTGACCCGACATTTGACATAGTTAGAGTGGGAATCAAAGGGTGCCCTTTTTAGGGTTTATTGCCCACATAATTACCAACTTATAACTACTTTCAATTCGACTAATCACTGGACCATTAGTGATTAATCGCTAAGTCAACCGTTAATTACGACGGTTTGACTTTTAAGCTAAAACTAAGCAAAAACTTAACTAAGGAAGGTCAAGGGTGCTTACCAAAGTCCTAATCACGATTAGGGATGCTTGGTGTCTGCTCTTGAGCTCCAGAAAGTCTCCAAAAATGCAGATGGAATGAGTGCAAGAATGTTGCAACATGAATGGCCTTTTATAGTGATCTTGATTCATTTAGATGATGACAAATCATGCTATACATGATCATGGATCAGTAACAAGTGTCCCTAAGGTCTAAAATTAGTAGGGGACGCGCATGGAAGTGAAAAAGGTTGATACTTGACGTTTGAATGGGTTGAAAAGGCAAGAAAAACGAGTTTCTGCATCTGGGAGATGCTTGCGCACCATAAGGTCATTGGTGTTGAGGTGCGCAAGCCTTTTGCCAGCACAAAGATCTTCCAAATGTTGACATGTTTGGCCCCTGAACTTCCAAATGCCATTTCTGACACCTCTAATGCCCGTTAAACCATTTTTAAGGCTTTATAATGATGCCTAAGCATAGAGAACATGAAACATGCTCAAAAATATGCCGGATGTCGGTTCGTTTGGTCGTACGGTCACGTTGTTCGGCTAATTACGACGAAACACGGACGGACGTGAAAAACAATCCAAACGACGCGACGAATGGAATTTTATCAAGACAAACACTAAAATAAAATATTTTAGTGCTTACATAAATTTTTGGGTGTCCGGGAATATTCAGAATGTAAGATATGCGTGTAAACGCAAACTTGTGCGCTTTTTGACACTTTTAGTCCCTGCATGACTTAAAAGTTTATTTTTGCGCACCAAACACCTCTAAGCCTATATCTAAGCAATGAGAAGTATAAATAGGGTATGTTTGACTCATGGTCATATTCCGGAAGGTCCGATAACATACGAATCGGTATACTTTAACTGTTTGACGCTTTAGGTCCCTCTAATGCGCAAACTTGTGTATATCATCGATTAATAGTATTGAAGCCTCATATAATCCATATCAGGCATTCTTGAAAGTATTATTAAACATCATAATGCTTCGGGCTCGATAAAAGGTCATTCAGAGGTATAATTAAACATATTGACACTTTTAGTCCCTTATACTTGCAAAGTAGCGCGTAACTTCACTTTTGGGCATAAAAGCCTTGGATGGACAATTATTGGCATTCCCGAAAGTATAATCAAATATCATGAGGCTCTCGGTTTGTTAAAAGGTCACTCAGAGGTAAGAATTAACATGTTGACGCTTTTAACCCTTTATTGCGCAAACTTTCAATTAATCACATAAACGGTTACACTTGATTAACAAGTGGCTCATTTGTGAATATAAAACCGTAAGAGGTTATTTAGAAACTTATTTTAGATATGATAATACTTCCAGTTCTTTCATAATCAAAGTTTTTTCGATTTTTCAAAAAATTAGTCCCTTGAATTCAATGTTTGACTTCATTAGGGTTTATTACACGTGTCAATACTTCATTGGGCGTGATTTTTCGAGGTGTTACATCCTCACCCCCTTAAAAGAAATCTCGACCTCGAGATTTGCTTAAAGTAAAGGAAGTACTTTCTGTCGTATTATGGATTTAACTTCCATGGTATATTTGGGCCTCCAAGGGTATCCCAGTTGACTTATACAATAGGTGCATACTTTCTTTTGGAGCTCCTTAACCCGTCGATTTTCAATCGACATAGGTTGCTCATACTATCATCGATCTGCATATCATTATGTGATAGTGCTTTTCGACTTATTGGTGACACGTCGCTAAATCATTAGTGTGGGTCACATTGCGCGTTCCACCAAGCTCCTTAAATATGTTTTAGCTTATAAGCTACTTGATCTTGATACATTCGATTCCCTTCGAATGATTCTATATATTCAGAGCTTAACTAGCCTGATAATTTAACAAATCTGGCACACCCTTCCTAGGTGATATCTTTTGTTGAACCTTATTCCTTAACAAGAATTTAGGAGGGTTGCTACTTTCATTAATTCTTGATTTTCTGCTGGATACTGGCATCTTACAGATGATTATGAATTTGCGTGATCTTATTTGTTGTTTCCAATGCAACTTTCAGGTCTTGATAATTGAACTTCCAATTCTCTATCTAATAATAGATGTTTAACATTCCATTTATACAAGGTCTCCAAGGGAACAGCCTTGATGCTTATATATCAACTATTATAGAAAAGCTTATCTTACGGTGGAATGGTTATTCCAACCACTGCTTAACTAATTTTAAGGAATAGCTAATCCTTGCCGTTAGTCGAACAAATCGACGATCCTGGGCAGCTGATGGTAATTTTTAATCGTTGCCTAATTAGGGTTGCGGTAACAATGCATAAGCAAAATGAACCGTCTTTCATACTTAACTATACCGAATTCTCCGGATATTGAGTCAGGCTATATGAATCTATATCTTAAAATTTACTTAACCAGGGTTTAGGTTATTCCATAATCAACATGAGTTCTTACAACACTTCAACCCAAAGCGGGATGTTAATCTTAACTCTACTTGCCTCTTGGGAGGTAAACAGGGTAGTCTTAGGAGAGAATAATCAAGATATAAGGAGGTTACAGAGATTTTTCCAAATCTCAGGCTCCAGTTCATCCATCATTGCTTGTGTCAAATAAGTGACATATTTATGTTACTAGTCCATGAATTCCTTAATCGGGAACATTTACTTGGACAATTCCATTCTGGATATCTCCTTTGAATACTACTAGTCGACTTTGGTACGATATGACCATTGGGATATCTCAGGGATTCCATGCATTAAACCTCCATACTGATCAGGCATGGAAGTAATCTATGGGACACACTAGGATACGCCAATCCTCATATGGCACTTTTATCAAACATAGTTTGGCATTCGCAGGCGATAGAAAAACAATGAGAAAAATAATTAAAATAACATATGTTGTCGTACTCTATGCAAAGAAAGAGTACTCTCATATTTTTCGGAAGGATTCCTTACCGATACTAGAAGAATCGGTTACTATGGTTTCCTTGGTAAGTTATACCTTGTGGATAATATAAAAGTTTGCTAAGCTTATGGTTTATGAAGATTTATTATTGCCTGTATTAAATCAGGACACTTAGCAGAAATTATCATTGGTAAATGATAAGGATTGTACTTGATGACTTCGTGAACTGCCTCTTGGCATTCATCAGGTGAGTTCAGGCATTTCTTCCTTTAGCCTTTCCAGGCTTAGCTGCACCTTCTTTGGTAGCTTTATGGAATCTAGTTCTGATGCGGCCTTACTCACCACAGCCGTGATAGGCTGCATTCTTATTAGATCAAGAGTTTTAAGGCTTGAACATAGTTCTTCACCTTTGGACAGGGAGTCATAGACTACAACTGTCATCGTCTTGAAAGGCGATTCACTAGACAGAAAGGTAAACCAATTAACATCACTAATGGATGTCTATATATAATTATCGTATCTAATGATATTAGTCATGATCACATCGATCATATTGACTATTAGGTTTGGGTATAATCCCACCATTTTGAATAGGGGATCATAAAGATCACCTCTATTTTGTCTTATCGACAATAGAGTAAAGTATAGCCCGTAGGCAATTCATCACTAGGGATGTCAATATTATGAATTTATGATCATCATACCGATGATACTAGTCAGGATTGCAATGATCATATAGACTGTTAGGCTTGAGCGCAGCTCACTACCTTAAACAGGGGATCATAGAGATCATAATGTTTGTGTCACAAATGGACAATATAATATGGCCCGTAGGCGAAACATCACTAATGGATGTTTATAATGGATTCATCATTTTAGATGATATAAGTCAGGATTGCATTAATCATATTGACTATTTGGCTTGAGCATAGCTCACCACCTTAGACAAGGAATCATAAAGATCATAATGTCAATGTCTCAGATGGACAATTTATTATAGCCCGTAGGCAAAACATCTTTTCTTGACAGGGAGTTGTAGGCTACCACTGTCTTTAGCCTCGGAGGGCGTTAATTATAGCCCGTAGGCATTTCCCTCCTAAGGGATATTTATGGTATGATCATCTTTTCAGATGATATTAGTCGAGATCGTACGGACCCTACCGACTATTATGCTTGGACGTATTCCAACATCTTTAGACAGGGTCAAAGACCACCACTGTCGTTGTCTTATCGGACAACAAATTTAGGCCGTAGGCACTTCATCACTCACGGATGTTTATAATATGATCATCTTATAAGATGATATAAGCCATGATTTCTAGATCATAAGGCAAATTAGGAATTTAAAAAATTTCCAATATAGGGATGACTGTTGTGATTTTATCGAATCACATTTGTCAGGAGTGCTAACACGTTCTTAGGTTTTAACAAGGATCTGAATCCCTTGAGTAGATTTCACCATCTTGGCCGCGCAGGCTAGGTTTCACCTTTAAGATTCTTTTTAAAATGCATACTGGCAGGGAATGAAGGATATTTATTTTATTCAGGATTTTTATCATAAATCCTAATTTATAAGTTAATAATAGCACAAATGGCCTAGTCGCGTAGACAAGTTTAATTTACAAGCCATGATTTCGGAGAATCGAGGCATAATAGCACAAATGGCCTAGTCGCGTAGACAAGTTTAATTTATAAGCCATGATTTCAGAGAATCGAGGCATTAAGGTTTGAATCAAGGTTCATTACCTTTTTCAGACAGGGAGTTATCGCTACCACCGTCTTTTGGCTCGTGTAGAAATGAGCAAGGCCCGTAGGCGTTATATTACCACGTATGGTCAAAATATGATTATCTTAATTGATGATTTAACCCATGATTCAGAGATCATTTAGTTGGGTTAAGAATCTTTTGGATAGGTTTTACCGTCTTGGCCATGTCTGCAATGACATTTAGGCTAGGTTTTACCATCTTGGCCATGTCTGCATTGACATTTAGGCTAGGTTTTACCATCTTGGCCATGTCAGCATTGACATTTAGGCTAGGTTTTACCTTTAAGATTCTTTTTAATAATTAACGCAGAACAATTTCTAAATTGAAATGTTAATAAGGATCTGAATCTAAATTGAGGAACTGCCATCTTGGCCGGGTCTTAATATGACACGAGGCTAGGTCTTGTCCTTTTAGATTTTGCCATTTATTATAATGGTAGATCTTGCAAAAGGAATGTTAATAAGGATCTGAATCTAAATTGAGGAACTGCCATCATGGCCGGGTCTTAATATGACACGAGGCTAGGTCTTGTCCTTTTTAGATTTTGTCATTTTATTATGATGGTAGATCTTATAAAAGGAATGTTATTTACCATTTATTTAATATTTCCTGATTAAGATGAATATTTAGTCATTCCACTATAAAATTAATAAGTTCAAGGTTGGCCTAAACGGGACTTGAAAGGAATAATGTTGTCCTCGAAGGGACTGAAAGATAAATATGTCCTTATGAGGACTATTAAGGAAACGATCTTCAGCAAAAGGAGTTTCTTCTTCAAGTTATTTCTGAATGCTCTCTCCTTGGATGCTCGTTTCATTCTAGCCGCGCTACGAAGCTCAGCATTTCAGGGCTCCAGATTGTGGAGAATTTCTAATACAGCTTCTTCGCTTGGCGACGTATCCAATATATATAAAAATTTGGAAGCAAAAATTTCCAGATTAGGATTGAGAATATTCCTATGTTAAGTCTAGACTCAAAAGGTCAAGAAATGCGCTAATGTGTCATTGAGATTAAACACAAAAAGCTAGTGTTTAATTCACTCAATGTTGGCTCTGATACCAACCTGTCACACCCCGATATTTCCACATTTGACCGGTGGGCCCGGTAGGGAGTATCGTGACGTAGTTGATATCATCATAGTCAAACAACACAATATATAAATGCACAGCAGAAGAAAAAGATATATATATATATATATTACAATCCGAATATAAAGTAATATCCAGTATTACAACGGAAAGTAAAGGATCCACAGGCGGATCTTAAAACATAAATATTGTTCAACAGACTTTAGACACCTAGAACTTGCAAGGTTCCTTATTAACGTCCTGAGCAGCTTCCAGCCTATTACGTACTTGTACCTGTCACTTAGACTTTTGAAAATACGTCAGTTTTCACTGGTAAATACACTCAACCGACTCATTTGAAAATGTCTATGAAAATTGGTTTAGATGCTCAAGGCACGAAGATGTTTTGACACTTTGATTAAAATGCACAAGGCAAAATTAATCTTTTATACATGGGACAAACTATATCTCATGTTATCAGTTTTACATAACTTGCTCTACATACGGGGCCCGGTTCTATGCCGGTTCAAGATTAACCGACACACCACTATTCCCTTATTGGGAATCCCATATTGGGTATAATTAATTAATAAGCATATAACATCTGTCAGGTGTATGCCTACACCCCGTGCTTAGGTCGTGGCCAATGCATTTAATGAGTCAAAGATATCCAGGACACGGTCGCATTAATCCTCAATGTTTCAGTCAAGCAATACGAATTAAAAACAGGTTATTTGGATTTCCCGACTTATTGGTCTTTGAATCCCATACCTGACCATGCTGTATTTATATTACCGTATCCCAAGCCCGTAATAGGGAAAATAAGTTAAGAGTATTTACCTAAGCTAGCTCCTGTCTTAAATAGAAAGAATTTTTAATAACTCAGACGTATTCACTTAAGTAAGCGTAGGTACAATTTACTGGAAGGCTCTAGTCTGGAATGATGGTATAAATAACCAATTAGAATGCTAACGGGTCTTTAATTAAGTCTAAGCTTAGACCGGTTAGTCTTAAGGAAATATACGGTTCAAACGCATGATTAAGCGAAGACCGGAATAGAATGTGTTTTTTGACCCGACAAGTTTGAAGACTTGTATAATATGGGTAATCTAAACACCTTCTGGATTTTGAGATAAAAATGATAAAGTTTGACCCGTTTCGGCTAACTTATGCAAACTAGTTACATAAACCGAACCGAACACGCAAGAGGCGTAACGGGTAACCATAAGAGTCATATACAGGTTTCCTATGCCTTAAACATGTTGTGATATCAGTAGGATATCTTCCATTATGCCCAAAACAAGTTTAATCTCAAAATAAGCCCCGTAGGGGTATTTTGGTCATTTTAAAGGTTATAAAAGAGTTTAAATGAAGTTCTGAGATTCGGGTCCGAATACATTAGTAAAATAACTTATTTTAATAGGTATATCAGTTGGTAATAAGCCTTATATGGCAAAAATGGTTTTAAACCCAAACTATGCGTTTAATATGCTTTAAAAGCCATTTTAAGCGATTTCCGGGTTATACAGGAAATCTGAGTTTTCTGATCAGTTTATAAAGTTCAAAATACTTTATTTATTATATAAAGTCAATAGCAATTGGATTGGTGTCAAAATACTATGTAGAACTCATTTTATGACCGAAATGGTATAATCGGTATTAACCGAATTAATGCCATAACCTTAGGTTATGAGCAGGTTAAAATAATTAAAAATCTTTGAAAATCCCAAAATATTATATTACATCAGTGGGTAAAAGGTTTGGTGTCAAAATTTGGGTTTAGATAGGCTTTATGCTAATTGCGCCTTTTAATTACTAAAAGGCGTTATAATTACGCTAATGAGCATAACTCCTAATCTAGACCTCCAACCGATGTAAACTTTTAGGGACAACTTTATAAATCAGTAATAAGGATTATTGTCCTTTCACATTTCCAAAATTCTCGTTTTATGGTCAAAAGGGCATATTGGTCAACATTAGGCATTTAATGGAAACGAGTAAACGAATCGGACAATCAACGATCCAACCACAGAGGGTTATGCTAACATGTAGCCTAGTCCTAAGGAAGCTCTAAGGCATTTCCAAATCATACTAAATCGGGTCAGAACTGAAGTCAAAGCAAAAGTCAAAGTTTTGCGACTTTCGGTTCCGAACCGGGTCTAAACAGGAAATTGTCGGGTTGAACATGTTTAGACATGTTCTTACACTAATTACCAAGTTATATTAATGATTAAACAGGTTGTAGGGGTTCTACATTGCTAATTATGCATAATTTGAAAAATAAGCATTCTGTTGACTTTTTAATAACAAGTTTGACCCGACATTTGACATAGTTAGAGTGGGAATCAGAGGGTGCCCTTTTTAGGGTTTATTGCCCACATAATTACCAACTTATAACTACTTTCAATCCGACTAATCACTGGACCATTAGTGATTAATCGCTAAGTCAACCGTTAATTACGACGGTTTGACTTTTAAGCTAAAACTAAGCAAAAACTTAACTAAGGAAGGTCAAGGGTGCTTACCAAAGTCCTAATCACGATTAGGGATGCTTGGTGTCTGCTCTTGAGCTCCAGAAAGTCTCCAAAAATGCAGATGGAATGAGTGCAAGAATGTTGCAACATGAATGGCCTTTTATAGTGAACTTGATTCATTTAGATGATGACAAATCATGCTATACATGATCATGGATCAGTAACAAGTGTCCCTAAGGTCTAAAATTAGTAGGGGACGCGCATGGAAGTGAAAAAGGTTGATACTTGACGTTTGAATGGGCTGAAAAGGCAAGAAAAACGAGTTTCTGCATCTGGGAGATGCTTGCGCACCGTAAGGTCATTGGTGTTGAGGTGCGCAAGCCTTTTGCCAGCACAAAGATCTTCCAAATGTTGACATGTTTGGCCCCTGAACTTCCAAATGCCATTTCTGACACCTCTAATGCCCGTTAAACCATTTTTAAGGCTTTATAATGATGCCTAAGCATAGAGAACATGAAACATGCTCAAAAATATGCCGGATGTCGGTTCGTTTGGTCGTACGGTCATGTTGTTCGGCTAATTACGACGAAACACGGACGGACGCGAAAAACAATCCAAACGACGCGACGAATGGAATTTTATCAAGCCAAACACTAAAATAAAATATTTTAGTTCTTACATAAATTTTTGGGTGTCCGGGAATATTCAGAATGTAAGATATGCGTGTAAACGCAAACTTGTGCGCTTTTTGACACTTTTAGTCCCTGCATGACTTAAAAGTTTATTTTTGCGCACCAAACACCTCTAAGCCTATATCTAAGCTATGAGAAGTATAAATAGGGTATGTTTGACTCATGGTCATATTCCGGAAGGTCCGATAACATACGAATCGGTATAATTTAACACTTTGACGCTTTAGGTCCCTCTAATGCGCAAACTTGTGTATATCATCGATTAATAGTATTGAAGCCTCATATAATCCATATTAGGCATTCTTGAAAGTATTATTAAACATCATAATGCTTCGGGCTTGATAAAAGGTCATTCAGAGGTATAATTAAACATATTGACACTTTTAGTCCCTTATACTTGCAAAGTAGCGCGTAACTTCACTTTTGGGCATAAAAGCCTTGGATGGCCAATTATTGGCATTCCCGAAAGTATAATCAAATATCATGAGGCTCTCGGTTTGTTAAAAGGTCACTCAGAGGTAAGAATTAACATGTTGACGTTTTTATCCCTTTATTGCGCAAACTTTCAATTAATCACATAAACGGCTACACTTGATTAACAAGTGGCTCATTTGTGAATATAAAACCATAAGAGGTTATTTAGAAACTTATTTTAGATATGATAATACTTCCAGTTCTTTCATAATCAAAGTTTTTTCGATTTTTCGAAAAATTAGTCCCTTGAATTCAATGTTTGACTTCATTAGGGTTTATTACACGTGTCAATACTTCATTGGACGTGATTTTTCGAGGTGTTACAGATATAAACCAGCTCCAGTCGAACTGTTATTGTTCGAGAAACTAACGGCAGCTGAGTAATCACAGTAAAGCTTCAATGGTCTAGAAATGGAATTAACGATTTTGAGTCCAGTTATCAGATTTCTAAGCAACATTCCATGACAGCTTGCGTTGTAAACAACCATGTATTCTGCCATCATTGTGGAAGTTGTAGTTAACTGTTGTTTATGACTCTTCCATGAGATAGGTCCGCCTGCTAACATAAAGATGTAGCCCGAAGTGGATTTCTTGTCATCTTTGCATTTAGCAAAGTCTGAATCAGAATAACCTACCACTTCTAAATGATCACTTCTTCTATAAGTCAGTTTATAGTCTTTCGTCCCTTGCAGATATCTAAGGACCTTCTTAGCTGCTTTCCAGTGATCTCGGCCAGGATTAGTCTGATAACGACCTAGCATTCCAGCAATATAAGCGATATATGGGCGAGTACAGACTTGAGCATACATCAGGATCCCGACTTCTGACGCGTAAGGTATCTGGCTCATCTACTCCTTTTCAACCTCTGTTGTCGGACACTGGAATGAACCGAAAACATCTCCATTAACTACTGGAGCGACTGAGGGTTTGCACTGTTGCATGTTGTAACGTGTAAGGACACGATCTATGTAAGTCTTTTGAGACAATCCTAAGATTCCTTTGTGTCTATCTTGGTGAATTTCGATGCCAATGACGTAAGAAGCATCTCCGAGATCCTTCATGTCGAAGTTATGCGAGAGTAACCGCTTTGACTCATGCAACATGTCTAAACTATTACTTGCCAATAGAATATCATCTACATAAAGGACAAGTATTGTAAAGTTACTCCCACTCATCTTGAGGTAGGTGTATTCATCCACTTGATTCTTCATAAAACCTTGCCTTTTCATGACTTCATCAAACTTGAGGTACCATTGACGTGATGCTTGTTTTAACCCGTAAATGGATTTCTTCAACTTACAGACTAGATGCTCCTGACCTTCAGGTTTAAAGCCTTCAGGTTGTTTCATGTAAACATCTTCGTCTAAGTCTCCGTTAAGGAAAGCAGTTTTGACGTCCATCTGATGCAGCTCTAAATCAAAATGAGCTACTAGGGCCACAACGATCCTTAATGAATCTTTACGAGAGACAGGTGAAAACGCCTCTTGATAGTCAATTCCCTCTTTCTGAGTGTAGCCCTTTGCAACCAATCTCGCTTTGTAGCGTTCAACGTTCCCATTCGGATCCAGTTTTGTTTTGAACACCCGTTTACAACCTACAGGTTTGGCACCATTGGGTAATTCGACTAAATCCCAAAAGTCATTTTTTTCATGGATTCAAGCTCATCACTCATTGCTTTATTCCATTCAGAAGACTGATCACTGCTAATGGCTTCATTATAAGAGATAGGATCATTGAGCATTCCAGCATCCATTTCAGTCAGGTAGGTAACATAATCATCCCAATTAGTAGGCCTTCTTTGCCTAGATGACCTCCTGAGTTGATTATCGGGTTCAGCGTTGTCTTGGTCTTGAGCGTTTGATGTGCCTTCGTTATGAGGTATAATGGGTTCTGATTGTGGAGATGAAATTTGTGCAGTAGCTTCAGGTGCAATTGTTGCATTGGGTACAAGAGGAGTAAACGGAGTAATGGTAAGCAACGAGTCCCCCCCCCCCCCCGCGTCTTGTACTTCTTGCAATTCTTCGTAAGGGTTGGTACTGCTCCCACTGACCTTGAAATCCTCCAGGAATGCAGCACGCTTGGTTTCAACAATACGGGTGACATGGGAAGGACAATAGAAACGATAACCCTTCGAATGATCAGGATACCCGATAAAGAAGCAGGTAGCTGTTTTAGGGTCAAGTTTCCTTAGGAAATGATTATAGAGTTTTGCTTCAGCAATGCAGCCCCATACTTTCATATATTTAAGACTCGGTTTCCTTCCTGTCCAAAGTTCATAAGGAGTTTTAGGGACAGACTTAGAAGGGACTCTATTGAGTATATGAACAGCTGCTTTTAACGCTTCAGTCCAGAGGAATAATGGTAAATTAGTGTTGGCTAACATACTGCGCACCATGTTCATAAGGGTACGATTTCTTCGTTCAGCAACACCGTTCTGCTGAGGTGTACCAGGCATGGTGTATTGGTTCACAATCCCCTGGCACTTACAAAACTCATAAAATGGACCAGGAGCTTGACCCACATCAGTATGTCTTCCATAATATTCACCGCCTCTATCTGATCTCACAACTTTAATCTGACGATCTAATTGCTTTTCAACTTCAGCTTTATAATCTTTAAAAGTTGTAAGAGATCTAGACTTTTCCTTAATAAGATACAAGTACATGTAACGAGAATAATCATCAATGAAAGTGATAAATGAAGTATGTCCTGTTATGCCAGCGATTTGGTAAGGACCACTAATGTCAGTATGAATGAGTTCTAATAAATTAGAGCTCCTAGTGGCACCTTTCTTATTCGCTAATGTCATTTTGCCTTTAAGACATTTGACGCATGTTCCAAAATCAGTAAAATCGAGAGGAGGTAAGACTTCATCCTTTACGAGACGATTTAATCGTTCTCTTGAGATGTGGCCTAAACGTTGATGCCATAACATAGATGAAGTCTCTAAGTCTCGAACCTGTTTCATCTTTGTGAGTGATTCATTAATATTATATGACAACAAAGATTTGGAAAAATTATCATCTAGTTCTAATCTATAGAGACCACCATCCAGAATGCCAGTACCATAAACAACAGAATCATAGAGAATAGAGAGTTTGCGATGACCATGAGAAACGACAAAACCGTCCATGTCTAACTTTGGTCCTGATACAAGGTTCCGAGTTACCTCAGGAACATATAAGGTATCATAAAGTTTAATACATAAACCAGTTTTCAAAAATAATTGTAATGTTCCTATGGCCTTCACTTCTAATTCCCGATCATCTCCAACTTTAAGTGTTCTTTGGTTTCTTCCCAGCTTCCGGATTGCTAAGCAGTTAATGCGGAAAAATATCGGTTATCGGTCAAGGACCGATATATGAGATATCGTTTATCGCGGTGAGATATCGGTGAGATATCGGTAATTTCTAATATCATGCATAAATATATATATTTATATTTATATTTATATTCATATCTAGAGCCTATATATATACTAGAAGTCTAATATCATGCATAAATATATGTATTTATATATATACAAGAGGTGGTAGAAAGTCTAGATGTGGGAATGAAAGTCTCAAAAGGTGGTAAATACTTTGTCCCACATCGGTGTGGGGACAAAGTGAGTGGTTGTTTATAAGGTAAAGCCTTCACTACTCCATTGTAGCTTTATGACATGTTTTACCACAAGTCCTACCCGCGCGCGCAGGGGGGGTGCAAAAAAATGGGTTTCTGAGCTGGAATTTGGTTGAACTCGTGCGTGCCCGCGCATCCTGCGGACACGAATGCAGCTCCGAAACCCCGGGTCCCGCGCGAGGCAGTTTTTACACCTTTTAACTTCGGTTTTTTTGCTCAAATCCAGAATTTTTTTATACAGAATTGCCCCAGCCAAGTTATCGCGAGACAACCGCTATTTCGGCCACGATTTTTCAAGATCTCGGGCGATATTTCGGCGTTGACCGCCGATTTTATCGTTGACCGATATATGACCGATATCGGAGGCCGATATTTTGGTGACGGGCCGATAACCGAGATATCGGCGAGATATCGCCGATATATCGGCCGAGTTAACTGCATAGCCGGATTGTAAGGAATCCCTGAGTTGAATTGGTAACATGAACCATAGAACCAGAATCAAACCACCAAGAATTAGCAGGAACATTTAAATTAAAGGACTCAAGTATCATTAAAAAATCGTTACCTTTCTTAGCCAGCCACTCCTTGAAGTCAGGGCATTCCTTTTGCTTATGTCCTGTCTTCTTACAAAACTTGCAATAGGGTTTGCCTAAGGAGCTCTTAGAGCTGGAAGGTGCACTTGTATTAGGATTTGGCTTTTGGACCTTGGAAGCATCCTTTCTATGATGATTGTTCTTCCTCTTCTTAGAGTTGGAGGTGGTGAAGTTAGTAACATCAGTAGTGCGATCCATCTTCATACGCTCTTCCTCCTGCACGCACATAGCGATCAGCTCACTCATCGTCCATTTGTCCTTCTGAGTGTTGTAATTGATCTTGAATGCTTTATAGGATGAAGGAAGCGAAGTGATGATGAAGTGAACAAGAAAACCATCACTGATTTCCATCTCTAGGCCCTTCATCTTATTGGCCATGTCATGCATCATCATGATGTGTTCGCGAATGCCGCTCTTCCCATCATACTTATTTGTCACCAGCTTGAGGATAAGAGTACTAGCGTGTGCCTTTGATGTTCCCTTGAATTGATCCTCCATAGAAGCCAAATAGGTTTTAGCATCTTCAGAATCAGGAATGGCTCCTCTAATTGAGTTATGTATGGACTGCTTCATGAACATGAGAGACATGCGGTTACACCTAGTCCATTTTTCATGAACTATCTGCTCAGCAGCAGTACTTTGAGTAGTAAGGTCCGCTGGCTTATTCTCTCTTAGAGCATAATCAAAGTCCAGCAATCCAAGTGTAAGCATGAGGGCATCCTTCCATGCAGCAAAGTTATCACCAGTCAAAGGTGGAATCCCCTGATTTGGTGCTGATAGTGAAAATAGGATGAGCGAATTATGATACTAAGAAGAAAATCTTAACGTGATCTAAGGGCATATTATACTAAGGCAGGCATAAATAATGACCATTTTAATTATGAAGCTGTGATATAGTCTATTACTAACATCAAAATAATAGACTTAGTTAAAAAAAATTCTACTTAAACGAAGACAAATCAGCTTTGGCCAGAAGTGTAATCATTTTAAGTATGTGTGCAAAGTAATCGTGACAAATCAGCTTTGGCCAGAAATGAGACAAGTACTTTAGGTATGCACTTGTTAAGCATGCTAAACATAAATGAATTAAATCAGCTTTGGCGAGAATTAAGACATTTCACGTTTGTAATGCATACTCAACATAACTTTTATAATACTTGAACAATAAATAGATGTATTAAATCAGCTTTGGCCAGAAATGATATATCAGAAGCTCATTCAAGTTAAGTTATTTTGGTTTTGTAAAAATTATCTGATTCTGATTAGTTAATTAAGTGTTAACAAAACCAAGTATTTAATAGCAAACCACCTGTTAGCGCGGATCGCACGGGGTTCGGGGCGGAGCCCCGAGCTGAAATTTAGTTCACATCAAACAGCCTAAGGTAATGAGGTTTCGAGTGAGGTCTCGAGTCAGGTCTCGAGTTAGGTCTCGACTGAGTTATGAGATCTCGAGTCGCAACCTTTGTCTCGAGTCGGAACCATGGTCTCGACTACTGTATTTTATGAGATCTCGAGTCAGTTATGAGGTCTCGAATCGCAACCACGGTCTCGAGTTGTGAAGATTGAAGCCTTTAGTCGAAAACTCAGTGGTCTCGAGTCGAGACTGTTGTCTCAAGTTGTAAAGATTTGAGCCCTTATGATTTCGAGTCGAGACCTTGTATTCTCGAGTCGAGACCTGATGGTCTCAAGTCGTAATCTGATGGTCTCGAGTTGTAAAATTTTGAGGACCTTTATGATTTTGAGTCGAGACCTTGTGGTCTCGAGTCGAGACCTTGTGGTCTCGAGTCGAGACCTTGTGGTCTCGAGTCTAGATCTAATGGTCTCGAATCCACTGTTAACAGCTGTTTTGTAATAATAACTGAAAACTCGAACTTTTAGGGATTGTGGGATAATGTTTCCTGTTATATTGCTGATCTAAACTTATCAAATATTTCGAAAATAATAACTGATTATCTTTTAACAGTTTTTCAGAAATTTAATAGATAAAATTAAGATAAAAAACAGTAAAACACCCACTAATCCAAATTATATTCCAAAACTTAAGGAAATTTCGAGTTTTACTTAGAACAAACGATGAACCCTAAAAAAATAAAACATAATTCTGGGATCCGAAACCTGAATTTTAAGACTTCAAATAACAGATTTCGGATATTAATTTACCCTTTATGGTTTCGGGTGACATGATTAAGCACCCGTTTCATTAAAACACTGATTTCGGCGCATTTAAAACCGAAAACAGCCGTGATATTATTAGACTTTCAAAATTATGTTTTCCAGATTTTGATCCCAGAATAATGGATACGAAAACAGAACCGATTTATCAACATATGCTCTGATACCACATGTTGATCAGTTCTATTTAAACTTAATGGAAAACATGAATAACATACCTGTTACAGCAGACAGGCCAGTAGAGAATCCAGTCAGAGATGCAGCCATTGAGTTTGACATACTTGTCAAGATGATCTGGTTCCTCCTTAGGGTGTAAAGTTATGATGGTAATGAAACCGAAACAAGGGAAGATTCGGTTATGAAGAGAGAGCCGAATTGATGTTATGAGGGTTGTGAAATTGTCTAACTTGTGTAACCCTTTGACTCTCTAATAAGCTCCTTATTTATACTCCTAAGAGGAAACCTAATTAGTTAATAAGGGTAATATGGTCCATCAACAATTACCAACTAATTATTAATAGGTTATTAATATATTTTGATCTACATAATATAAATGATTATAAAGGCTACAAGATTAAATATTACACTAATAATATATTTAATCTCACATTAAGGTAAAATAAAAATAAAAATAAAAAAATAAAATATACTCCGGTATATGCTTCGGGTAATCGGGTTGGGTATCATCTAATCTCATACCCAACTCATACCCGTGAAATTTTCTAAAACCGGTCTCATACCCGGTGTCATACCCATTGGGTATACCCGTCCCAAATGTTTCAGGTTTGGATATATCCGTCGGGATCGGGTTTTTTTGGCATCCCTACCTGCTAGCCAAAATTTGCTTGAAATTCATCCTTTTCCTGGTAATTAGAAAAGCTTAAGAGGGCTTTTGTTAGATAACAATCTTCAAACAAATTGTTCTTACTTTTTAAAGGTATACTTTAAGGAGTGTCGATTTTTTAATTTGTTCCAAAGAAGTATGATTCACATTAGTTTTTATTCCAAAATGTCGCGATTTTACACATATAGTTGATTTTGGTGTGACTGTTGTAATCCACATATCTTAAGAACAACTTTTAACATGGAACAATGTTAAGATCAACTATATGTGTGAAAGAAAGCACACCGATAGGGTTGAATGGCATTCATAAATCTATACAGACTGATTTTGTGATACGAGCATGTCTATATGAATTGACCCATACGGCAGGCCCTGAGATGATACGGGTCGTATGAACCAGGAGGTGTTTACAATACGGGTCGAATGAGTTTAACTAAATAAATAAAGGCATGGACGGGTCAAAAGGTAAACTTTTCATTAACTTTCAAGAAGTAAACGAAGAAACATACGACATACCCTGAGATGATCATGCCATTAACTTTCATGTTTCAGTACTCTATCAGTTTTATTTTCTATGGATTTGTGGTTGTAAATTGTTGATGTTGGTTTTCCTTTTATAAATTAAAGAATGATGCTTGTGTGTAAAGTTGTTTAAATTTGTGTACACGTAAATTAATATACATGAGCTTTGTTTGTTAGGTTGTTCAACGTAACCCGTCCACCGGACGTATATTAAACTAGTTGTTTGTTGTGTCGGTAAAGTCAATCACACAAACAGATGGTTATAAAGGGAAAAGTTAATTTTGAAAATCAATGAATACAATTATGTGAAATGCCACTTGGTGATTATTCAAAGCTTCCTGAATTGACAAGTAATATCGTGCTATTATAAGTTCCCATTATAACAAATAAGTCAACAAGTATGGTAGCGGTATCAAGTATGATTAAAAATGAACTTGACTTCTATAATATTTTAATAATACATTTTTGCAATTAAAATATAAAGAAAGTGCTACCCCTAAGGGAATGCAAAATGTTTAGATTTTGTCTCTAGGTAAATACAAAATCACATTAACTAGATTTAAGCTACTCCGCGTTGCGGCGGGGGCGTAAAACTATGCCAAATAACACTAGTGTTACACCACCGTTAGCGACTACCAACACTGAGTCGATCCAGGACCCGCGCGTTGTGACGAACTTATCAAACGAAAAAAATAAATGTAAAACATTGAACCACACATGCATGTTGCGTCGTGTTAACTCGCATAATTTTGAACGAAACAAAAAAAGGTTAAACGACAAACGCACATCGCGCTGTCTTAACTCGCAAAATTTAGAACGAAACGTAAAATAAAAATTTGCGAAAGATGAAAAGTATAGGGGCCAAAGTTGAATGTAAAAATATTGTGAGGTTAAATTGAAAATAATGAAACTTTTAAGTTAAAAGTGAAAAATAACAATTTATATGGGTTAAATTTGCAAAATATAAAAAGCTTTTGGGTTAAATCTAAAAAATCAACTTTTTTTTAAAACCCCCAAAACATGAATTACAACACCTTATGCATAAAATTGTTCCTAATTTATGAAATGTAAATATTTAGATTTTGGATTTAGATAACAATAAGGCCATATGTTATACATACAGAAAAAAGGTCAGGTTCTTAGATGTCATCACGGGAGAGTGAGGGCTCCTTAGGCTATCTTCATTCACAACCTTCTTCAACCCAACCTTATAATAAAAAACTAATTTCTCTCTATTCTACCTACACAACCCAACCTACCTCAACCTTCTACTAACATTCACAACCCAACCTTTATAATATTTTTTATTAAATATATATTTTTATGCTTATTAATTATCCATAAATGTGTTAAAAATAATTACAATTAATATTTTCATTTGAAACCGATTTGTTTTAAAAGCAAAATAGATAACAATAATATAAGAAATCTTTTAGTAAAAAAAACACATACATTCATCAAACATAGTTAATAAAATTATCGAAAAAAATCTAACAAACCAGTAAGATCAGTACAAGTGGAAAACAAAGATATATGAATTTTTTATAAAAAAAATAATTAAAAAATATATTTTTTGAAGGAACTCAGTTTTTGATAAAATTTATATCGATATGTTCACAAAAAAAAGTTAAACAACACTGTGTTTTTAGATTTTTTTAATAATTAAATGTTAAAAAGTTATTAAAGAAAATCATATTTTAGCTAGAATTAATTGTTTATAAAATAAAAATGAAAAAACATAATTATAAAAGAACCACTCAATAGCCGACATGTGGCATTTTTAAAATAATAAAAAAATCATCAACCAAAATTAACACACCAACTTGGTCGTGAGTTTTATATGATTTTTTTATTTTTTACTTTTTGACCAACCAACCAAGGTTTTGGTCACCAATGGTTGTAGCCTACAATTTTGCATCTTTTGTGTTCTCACCATACACTCAGCCACTCACACTGTTTGATCCTTTTTTAGTTGTTCACCCGTAACGATAACATTAAAAATAGTAACAATATTCTTTTTAATATATACAACACAAGAATAACCACGGTATATATCTTTACGCTTCAATTTCTATACACAAAATCATCTCCACTTTTTCTCAAAGAAAAAGACCCAACAATCTAAATAACACCAACAATCCTTTACACTCACATTATACCTCACATTTCCATCCTACGCTTTCCCCCCAATTATTGTTTGTCTGTTGGCTAATGCCAAATACGCTGTCAAATATAAAACGTTGTTTGCCTACATGGGGACTTGGATATTGTGAGGCGTTTTTCGAAGTGGACTCTTATGTCGAATAAGGTTGAATCTATGAAAAGGACTAAAACACCCGATTCAAACGAATTTAGTACGACGGTTCAGATGCACGCTATAAAATTGACCCTAATGTTGAGGAAGAGTTTGAGGATGAAGCACCGGAGAAACCGCAATGCCCATCGGGAAGAGCAAAGGGTTAGGAACATAATTTTCTAGAGCCCCCAAAGAGGAACAAAGTGGATGTCATAATGGATAAGCTCAATCAATTTAAAGATCTACATATGAAGAAACATTGGACGAAGAAGAGGAAGGAGAATAAGCCATGGAGAAACATTAGATGACCGAGAAATTAAAGCAAGAAGCGGTGATGAGGGAAGACTTTAAAATCTTCTTTAGTGGATGCGAAATTACAAATTTAACGCCGCCAAAAGACAAATCAATTAAAAAATAAATATAAAATTAACTTTTTGTACCATTTCCGATTTGTGTGTGTCATCCTTGTGCAGGGGCTATGCTAATCTTCTCTGTATCGATTCAATTTTATCGGATGTCCCCAAAGGGACATATAAAATTAACTAAATCGTTTATTAAATTAATTTGGGCCCTAATTTTTATTTAAATATATTTAACTAAATAAATTAAAGATATCTCCCCCTTCTACTATAAGAGCAGGAGAACCACCTGCTACCTCCATCATTTTCACTTGCAACCACCTCTCATCCCCCCCCCCCCCCTCTCACATACACACCCGCTCATCTCACCTCTCTCCAACTGCTACACCTTCCTCACCTTGCCACATAATCCCAACATCTCCTTGAACCTAATTGCAACCAAAACTGCTTTTCCGCCCAGACCGTCGCCGCACCTTCGTCTAAAAGTGACCCACCGCCGCATCTTCCTCCTTGCTATCTCCTTGCAAAAGAACTCATTCACCCCCTTTAACATAACCGTCAGTTAGACCTACTTTTCGGCAAGACCACCATCGTTGGCCACCGACTCCTCATCTCCCATGACTTCGACATCTTCAAGGGGCTGACTAGTGGCCTTCGATTTTTGTAACAGTAATAAAGGAGTTGACTGGTGATATAAGAAGGTTAAAATTTAGGATATAACAAGGATGATGGCGGTGCTTTGTTTGACAGAGGGGTTGTTCACACCAGATTATGGAAAGCTAGAAATGATAAGGTGTTTAACAACAATTCCTCATATGTTTCTAGATAAGTGGAGTTAGTCAATACAACAACCATACCCAGTAAAATCCCACAAATAGCAAAGCTACTTATAGGGTCTGGGGATGGTGGGATGTAGACAGACCTTGCCTCTATCCCTAGGGATAGAGAGGCTGCTTCCAGAGAGACCCTCGGCTCCAAAACGAACATCATACAAACACACCAAGTCAAAGAATATAGAAACAAGCAGTCTCACATACCAAGAAAGTGATCAGAATGACACAATATAATGTCGATCATGTATAATAGTATACAACATCATTTGGGCATAAACACAAGAATGCAATCACCGAAAAAGTAACTTAAAGAATAAGAAAAACATACGTCCCTAAAATACACCTAAGACCTTACTGCACTATCCTCTAGAAGTCCTTAACCTTAATTCTACGCCTCTATGAAGTCCTATCTTGGACCATGTCCTCAGAAAGATGCAACTCTAATAAATCATGCCTAATCTGCTCATCCCATGTCAGTTTGGGTCTGCCTCTTCCTCTCTTCCCCTCTACAGTAATAGTTTCCACTACTCTAACTGGTGCCATTCGTTTGCCTCCGCTTCACATGCCCAAACCATCGCAATCTCCCCTCCTTAATCTTATCTGATATACTAGCCACTCCTAATCTTTCCCTCAAAACCTCATTTCTTATTCGATCTAACCTCGTGTGTCCACACATCCACCTCAGCATCCTCATCTCTGCTACCTCCATCTTGCGCGCTTGTGTCTTCTTGATAGCCCAACATTCTGTTCCATATAGCATAGCGGGCCTAACAGCTACCCTGTAAAATTTCCCCTTTAGTTTAGTGGGGAACCTCCTATCGCACAATACCCCACTGGCTGCCTTCCATCTACACCAGCCAGCCTGTATGCGATGGGTTACATCACTATCTATGTCACCATCTCTTTGAACAAACGACCCCAAATACTTAAATCTAGTTGCTTGCGGGACCAATTGATCCTCAATGGTGATCTGTGTGTCGTCGTTATCGGCTACACCACTAAAATCACAATGTAGATACTCAGTCTTAAATCGACTAATCCTTAAGACCTTGCCCTCTAGAGCTACACGCCACTCCTCTACCCTTGCGTTCAGGCACTGTTTAGTCTCTGCAATCAACACAATATCGTCTGCAAAAAGCATACACCATGGAACTGTCTCCTGCACCAACTTGGACAACTCATCCAAGACCACCGCAAAAAGAAAAGGACTTAACGCAGACCCCTGGTAGAGTCCTACCTCCACCGGAAAGAAGTTTGTATCCCCTACAGGCGCGCGGACACTAGTTTCCGTTCTATCGTATGTATCCTTAATTATGTCTATATACTTCCCAGGTAGCCCTCGACCCTCCAAACTATCCCAAATCAGTTGTCCTGGGACAGTGTCATATGCCTTTTCCAGGTCGATAAACACCATACGTAGATCTTGCTTCTTCGCTCTATATTTTTCCATCAACCTCCTTAGAATATGTATCGCTTCTGTAGTTGACCTCCCTTTCATGAATCCAAATTGGTTTACTGAAACCTGAGTTTCTCTTCTAATTCTAGTTTCGATTACCCTCTCCCAGAGCTTCATAGTGTGACTTAGCAGTTTGATTCCTCTGTAGTTCCCACAACATTGAGCGTCTCCTTTATTCTTGTATAAAGGCACCACGACGCTACTCCTCCACTGATCTGGCATTTTTCCAGTCTTGAAAATACGGTTGAACAAAAGTGTTAACCACCTGACTCCTTCTTCCCCCAAGCACTTCCACACCTCAATCGGTATGTTGTCCAAACCCACTGCCTTGCCTCTTCCCATCTTCGTAAGTGCCATCTTCACCTCTTCATGTGTGATCCTCATGCAGTAGCAATTATTCTGTTGTCGACTTTGAGTCCCGGGATTGCTGTTATCTTGTTGGTATGCCCTACCATCGTTGAAAAGATTATGGAAGTAGGTTTGCCATCTCAACTTAATGTCATGTGCCTTGACTAAAACACGTCCATCCTCTCCTTTGATAAACTTTACTACTCCTAGATCTTGTCTACTTCGCTCCCTAGCTTTGGAAATCTTGAACATAGCATGCTCCCCCTCTTTCCTTTCCAAACGTTCATACATTTGTTTATAGGCTGTGTTTTTTGCCTCGGTCACCGCCTTTTTCGCTTCCCTTTTTGCCTTCTAGTATATCTCCCTTACCCGCGGCCGCTCCTCCTCACTTGTGCACCTCAAAAGGTCTCTAAAACTCTGCTGCTTATCCTTTATTTTGGTATGCACGTCTTCATTCCACCACCAGGACTCCTTATGCCCACTAGTCTTTCCTGTTGTGACCCCTAGCGTCTCATTCGCTACTGTAGTGATTGTAGTCGCCATAGCCTCCCACATACCGTTTGCGTCGTCACCTAGTTGCATCGATGTCATCGAGTTAAC
This sequence comes from Helianthus tuberosus, assembly GCA_030545235.1. Lineage (NCBI taxonomy): Eukaryota > Viridiplantae > Streptophyta > Magnoliopsida > Asterales > Asteraceae > Helianthus > Helianthus tuberosus. The sequence continues at coordinate 153,487,995 of CM060372.1, forward strand.
TTTATCTCTAAACATCAAAATTTTTTCTCCCTTCAAGTTTCCCCATCGGATCCTAGGTCGGGTTTTCCTCTCTCCCTCAGTTAGCCTTACTTTTAGGGCTATATCTGCTACTAGCAAATGGTGTTGAGCCGCTGCAGTCTCCCTTGGTATAACCTTGCAGTCCATCCACATCCGTCGATCTTCCTGCCTCATCAAAAGATAGTCGGTTTGTGTGTTACGTCATCCGCTACTGAAAGTGATCAAATGAGATTCCCTCTTCCTAAAGAACGAGTTTATAATACCTAGGCCGTGAGCTGCCGCAAAGTCTAGAAGGTCTCTACCAGGGTCGTTCCTATCACCAAAACCAAAACCCCCATGTACCAGCTCAAAGCTATCACGATCCTTACCAATGTGCCCATTAAAATCTCCTCCTATAAAATTTTTCTCCTCCCTAGGTATGGCCCTTACTACTACATCTAGACAATTCCAAAATTCTCTTTTCTCTTGGTCTCCTAGTCCCACTTGCGGTGCATATGCGCATACCACTGTCACTACTTGCTCACCTAATACTAACCTTAACACCATAATTCTATCGTTGTGTCGTATCACCTCAATTACATTCTTATGCAATTCTATAGACACTAAAAATCCTACTCCATTCTTGGCCCCATCCGACCCGGAATACAACAACTTATACCCATTGCGCTCGTCTGCTCTTTGTCCTTTCCACCTAGTCTCCTGAAGGCACGCTAAATGTACCCTACGTCTTTTAAGTGCATCTATCACTTCTAACAATTTACCACTAAGAGTTCCTACGTTCCAAGACGCCACGCGTAAACTGCAGCCTCTAACTTTACCCTTACCTGCACCTCTCGTCCTTGAACATGGTCTCAAGTAAAAGTCATGGTTTCTATTGTCTATGCTTACAACTAACAACTAACCACAAGGTAACAAATAACGGACAACACAAAGTACACAAATAGCAAAACTACCTACTCTTTTTTTTTTACTTTTCTTATTTTTTCTGATGATTACATACACCCTAAAGTTAACAAAACTACACACGCATATACACAGAGCTTTTTGTATATACACAAACTATAGCCTAAAATTGTACAGACAAAGATTCAATAATAAAACATTCAACCTAATGCCTAAATTCACAAAATCCACACACAAAATACACCCAATAGTATATAACATAAAACAATTTAAGGATCAATAATAATCTGTAAACAAACAACAGAGAGCCGAACCAAACCCTATAAGTCAAAATGCACACAATATATGAATGAATCCAAAAGCAATAGCACTTATATTAACCGATATTTAAAGGCTACTTTAAAAAGGATTATTTTTACTAAAAACTCTTTAATATTTGTATATGTATCATATGTGTAGTTATAGTAATGGTCGGGTGCACCTGGAAGGCGTTGGAGGGTGTTATTGCGACGCCGACGTCGGAAAATATCGATTGTTACTGCGACGCCGTCACCGGAAAATATTGATTTTACCGGGGCTCGAGTGAACTGAGCAGACCTTTAAAATTGGCGCTAAAACTCTCCGGAACTCGAGTGAACTGAGTAGTGGGGGTCGTACAAGTTAACCCGGTCGAGTGGTTGGGCTTATACCTGTTTTCGGAACCTTAAAAATCGCCGTACTCGGAGTGGTGTAGCCTGATTCGTACCGGCAAAAGAGGACGTTCTTCGGGAAAAAGAGAGAGAGAAAAAAAAAGACACCTTGCCGGATGAAACTCGTTGGATCTGTACCAAGGTAAGGTGTAAGAGGAAGTACCTGCAAAAAGAAGAAGAATTGGCCGGCGAAGGAGGGTTTCTCCGGTGAAAATGGCCGTTGCCGACAAAGAAAGGAAAGGAAAAAGTAACGTCGTTAGTCAATGAACATTCGATTCTCTAGCTTAGGACGATATCAATTTTGTTCTCTAAACTACGATTGTTGGTGTGGTATCAACATTCGGGATATAATTTTGTAGAGTAAACTGCCATTTTGGTCCATGAGGTTTTGTCACTTTTGCCACTTTAGTCCAAAACTCAAACCTTTTGCATCTGGGTCCCTGTGGTTTCAGTTTTATTGCCATTTTGGTCTAAAAATGAAATCAAGTCATATTTGTCTTATAAAATCCTGCAATTTTGTCATTTTCCTCAATGGCAAATCAGGTCATATTTGTCTTATAAAATATGGTATTTATTTATAAAAAAGAAATGATCATTTTGCCTATGTGGAAAAGGACAAAATAGCAGGATTTTATAAGACAAATATGACCTGATTTCATTTTTGGACCAAAATGGCAATAAAACTGAAACCACAGGGACCCATATGCAAAAAGTTTGAGTTTTGGACTAAAGTGGCAAAAGTGACTAAACCACAGGGACCAAAATGGCAGTTTACTCAATTTTGTAACTTATTTTGTTTGGGTGTTTTACAACTCATTGCTTACTTGTCTCTCTCTCTCTCTCTCTCTCTCTCTATATATATATATATATATATATATATATATATAGGATGAAGATCATTTCAGAACACTAGTTATAGCGAGAACCAAAAAAACAACTCTAAATCATTAAATTTTAGGATTTAAGGTTCATATTTTATAAATTTTATGTTTCTTACATTCATATGTATATTATATATACATAAAAAATCATATATTTTTACCTACACATAGCCTACACATATGTAGGTAATTTAACCTACACATAAGATACATATATGAAGGTTATTTAAAAACCGAATTTTTTTTTTCGTATTTTGTTTTAAATTCAAGTGTGACAAACAATAATCTTATATTTGTAACATTTTCATTTACTTTTTTTAGGTTTTCAGGATAGAAAAAATGGTTAAACTTGTAGACCCTGGAGATCGAACCCCTTACCCCCTGCTACTCTAAAGTCTACACTCTAACTCACCAACACTAAGGCTAAATCAGACCATGCAAGCAATGGGCTTTATTATTAACTTGCACAATGTGGAATAAAGCCTTTTAACTATATTAAAAAAAGATAAAAAAAGAAATTAGATAAAAAACAAATAGAAATCTGATTAGATGATACATATAGCGCCTCATTTAACAGGGGCAGAGTGGTTTTGGGACGCCACCCGACGAAGGTGGCTGTTAACATTGCCCTACACCGTCCAACCTAATGGGTTATTCCCAGTACAAAGTTTTAATATTTATATATGGTCGTATTATTGACACACTTAGCCCCCTTAAATCGACACCAGCAATACGGGTCGTATATGCCTATATGACCCGTAGTGGTACCAAGTTGTCTTTCAGACCTGACAAATAAGGTTCACATGCAAACCCTATACAGGGCGTATTCCGGAAATTAAATTTCTACATATTTGACGAAGCAGACGAAGGAAATTAAATTTCTTCTTCTCCTTCTCTCGTTCTTTTCTTGATTGATTCCACTATGTCTTGGTTCAACCTCAATTACTTTTTTGGCGAGTCGTCCAGCGACAACACGAGCACGTTTATTCCGGAAAGCAGTGTGGTACACTATTTATTAACTTGTTTTGTTTGTTTTGCTTATAAAATACTTACCACACCGTTATTTTAGGAGAGGTCTTCTGTCCCAGATTCAAATAATGGAAGAGTAAATGATGATCATGCGTAGGAGGTCGTGTCCGGCTTTCGTTCCCATCAAAAGGAATCATTGTTGCCAGACCTGAACGAGGTAAGCATTTATTCACTTATTTGTATCTAGGGTAAATTTACCTTTATCATTTACCCGTTGTGTTTTTTAGTTTTGTGGCTCGCGAACCGTTGTTGCTAGACCTGAACGAAGTAAACATTTGTTTACATATTTTTAATTAGTTGATAGATGTATCGCCATCTTTTAACCGTTGGTTTTTTCTAGGTTGTTGTTTGTAGCGGTGATTATAGATATGGGTTTCCGGATTATGAATACGATTATGGTGCCGTGTCCGGACAAGAAAACTATAGCAATAATTTTTTTCTTTAGTGATGCGTCGTACATACAACAAGACGCTGGTGAGTATTCTTACGCTCAAGAGTCATTGGGTGGTGAGCAACCCGCTTACCTGGAAGTTTCGTACAAAACTTATCAGGTATGAATGATATATGTTATAAATGTTTTACATTTTTTTTAAAAAAATTATTGCAAATGTTATATATATTCCTTTATAATGTTTAGGATTTTATATCCGCAAAGAGTTGGAACTTTGGGTAAAAAGAGGGGTCTAGAAAATGGATACGTTATTGTTACTAGACAGTCTTGCTGCACGAGCATGAGAGTAAGGCCACAGTTAGGAAAACCAGGAGCAAAAAATGTGGATGCCCTTTTATGGTGATAGGTAGTCTCCACCAAAGTCTTCGAGCTTGGCAGATAAATTACCTTCACAAGGTGTATGCTGCACGAGTGCATGGAGCTGCGTGTAATTCTTACGGACAGAGACCAGGCCCTGCTAAACGCGTGCCAAAAAATATTCCTGAGCACAAATAAATATAAGGTAAGGATAGTGTAAAAAGGGTCTAAAGTGTGAGAAGTGTAAGAAGTGTTTTAAACCATTAGATCAAAGATCTAATGGTTGAGATCAATAGAGACCAAATTGTAAATTGTGTTTTAATTATTTGGACTAATTTGAAAATTGTAGGGGTAATAGTGTCTTTTTATATGTTTCAAATAAGATAACCTCTCCTAAATTCCAGCGATCCATTTTTAAACTAATAGTCAAAATCCAGACATTCTTAAAATCTGGAAACATGTAACTGCTACCAGAAATATATAACACTATATAACACCATATAAACACCATATAACACCATATGACGCCATGTAACACTATATAACAAAGGATTTTGATATTTTTTGTTGTTGATTATCCCCTTTATTTTCGGTTTAGCTATTTAGCTATTATTGTGTTTCCTAGTTTTGGGGATTGGTTTCCTTATAGACTTATGATTGTATGGCTATTTAAAGCCTTTTGTTTTGATGAATGAGATCAACCTTTTGGCTGATACTAATTTCTATATGGTATCAGAGCAGAAGCTCCAAACCTAAACTCGAACCAATCAACCAGCCATGGCCGGTGAGGATCCACCTTCCGGCAGTGGAAAACCCGGAGAAAAAATCATCGATTCAAATTCCCCCTATTACATACACCCTTCCGATTCCCCTAGACAAGTTCAAGTGAATGAGCTCCTCAATGACAATAACTACAACGATTGGATTCAAGAGATGACGAATTTCTTGTTTGCCAAAAACAAGATCAGATTCGTTGATCGGACCATACCGAAGCCAAAGAAGACCAATGAGATGTATATGGCCTGGATGCGTTGTGATGCAATGATAAAGGGATGGCTCACCACTGCGATGGAGAAGGAGATACGGGGCAGTGTTAAATACGCTAATACCGCTGCCGAAATCTGGAAAGATTTAAAGGAAAGATTCGAGAAAGAAAGTGCTCCGCGCGCGTATGAGTTAAAGCAATCTCTCACCATTACTCGTCAAGAAGGAAGTTCTGTCTCTGCCTACTACACCAGGCTTCGAGGGCTGTGGGATGAAATACAAACCGTTTCACCTACACCAGGATGCACATGTGGTAGTTGCACTTGCGAGATAGGAAAGCGGCTGGTGGAGTTCAAAGAGAAGGAGCGTTTATATGAATTTCTCATGGGTCTGGACTCTGACTTCTCCACCATTCGAACACAACTTCTGTCGATGAAGCCAATTCCGACGCTAGGAGAGGCCTATCGATTGGCATTGGAGGATGAGCAGCAGAGGAATATTACCACAGGAAGAAAGGGGGTAGCCGAAAACGCAGCAGCCTTCCAAGCTAGTTATCGTGGTGGATCTGATTTGCAGCAGAAAAGGAAAGAAAACAAGCGGGCTGCAACCAATGAAGTCGCACAATGCACTTATTGTGGGCGTGAAGGACATAAACGCGAGGGATGTTTTAAGCTCGTGGGGTATCCGGAATGGTGGCCGGGTAAGAAGAATGAAAAGATAAAGTCCAAGGCAGCATGCGTTGACAACGATCCGAAAGAAGAAGTCAAAACGGTAGCGGGTTTGACTGACAAACAATATGAGACTCTCTTGAAGCACTTTGGTGAAGTAGGAAACAAAAACGCAGGTGAAAATATTCGGAAAGCAAATATGGCTGGTAAGATTAATGCATCATCGATTGAACCCGACGATTGGATTGTTGATTCGGGTTCAACGGATTATATTGTCTGTGAAAAAAATATTCTTGACAATGTCATTAAGAATGACAAAGAGTCACCAGTTATGATTCCTAATGGAGACAATATACCGGTTCAAGCCAAAGGAGAGTGTTCACTCATTGGAGGGGAAAAGATTAAAGACGTGTTGCACATTCCAAATTTTAATTGCAACTTACTTTCAGTTAGTCGATTAACTAAAGATTTGCAATGTTCGGTGACATTTTTCCCAAATTTTTGTGTTATGCAGGGCTTACATTCGGGGAGGTTGATTGGAACGGGTAATTGCGTTAATGGTCTTTATCAGATGGGCATGGCGGCTAGAAGAAGAAGAGCTATGGTTTTGAAGACGGATGAAAAACTTTTGGCATTCAAGATTAGGACATGCTTCCGACTCTAAGCTATGTCATATTGATTTCTTAGAAAAGGTTTCTTTAAAGGATGTTTTATGTGACTCTTGTGTTAAAGCAAAACTCACTCGTTCCCTGTTTCCTAAAAGTTCAATTAAAACTACTAGTTGTTTTGAGTTAATTCATTGTGATGTTTGGGGTAAATATAGAAGGCCTACGACTGCGAAAGAGTTTTATTTTTTAACCATTGTAGATGATTTTAGTAGAGCTTTGTGGGTTTTCCTCATTAAACACAAAAGCGAAGCTAGTGATCATATAATTTTCTTTCAAAAAATGGTTAAAACTCAGTTTGAAAAATCAATTAAACGAATTAGATGTGATAACCGTGGGGAGTTCACTTCTAATAAAATGATGAATTTTTATGCTCAAGAAGGAATCCTTTTGGAGACGACATGTCCACACACACCTCAACAAAATGGTGTGGTGGAGCGTAAGCATCGTCACATCCTTGAAACAGCTCGTGCCTTGATGTTTCAAGGAAGTCTTCCAAAGAGATTTTGGGGAGAATGTATACAAGCAGCCACATATATTATTAATCGCCTTCCCTCAAAGGTAATTAATAGTAAAACTCCTTATGAGATTATTTTCGGTCAAAAACCGGAATATGATCATATGAGAGTTGTAGGGTGTCTTGCTTATTTTTGGAGCATAGAAACAGGGGGAGACAAGTTTGAAATAAGGGGGAGACCGGGTGTTTTTATTGGGTACCCTCAAGGAACCAAGGGTTACAGGTTGTATGATATTGAACATGGAAAAATAATAACGTCTAGAGACGTTAAATTCTTTGAGAATGTATTTCCTTTTAGCAAGTTAAAGTCAAATAAAAGGAATGAAAGTTTGTTTGAAGTTCCCAATGGATGGGATGATGTGGAGACAGTCCCAGAAAATAGACAAGAAGATAATGGGACTGGTGAACCTGATAACGGGCCTGATGAGGCTGATGGAATTGGTTTCGGAACAGAAGACATGGGTCCAAGTTCGGATGATATTGGTCTTGATAACGGGCTTGATGGGCCTGAGTTGGGGACGGAATTTAGTCATGTTTCTGACCAGCCAGCTGACGAAGCTGGTGTACAATTTGATTCTACAGTTGTGTTGGAACAAGGAATAGAAGACGGTACTGTTCGAAGGCAAGCAAGAGTTAAAGCTCAACCAAAGTACCTACAAGATTTTAATGTGAAATTGCCACCATCCGTTGACCACGCAAAGCCCGTTTCCGAGCATTCCTCTTCGACGGTACACCCTCTTTCTAACTATGTCTCATATGAAAAATTTTCGGATTCTCACAAAGTTTTTTTAGCGGCCATTACTTCTCACAATGAGCCGAGAAATTTTCAAGAAGCTATGCAGGATGAAAAGTGGCGTGATGCCATGAAGCAAGAAATCAAGGCTCTTGAAGATAATCAGACTTGGACGCTCGTTCCACTCCCAGAAGGAAAGGATGCTATAGATTCCAAGTGGATTTACAAAGTAAAATATAAACCAAATGGCGAGGTTGAACGTTACAAAGCACGACTTGTGGCACGGGGATTCACTCAAATAGAAGGCATAGATTATCATGATACCTTTGCCCCAGTGGCAAAGCTTGTCACGGTCAGAACTTTGTTGACAATAGCCGTGAAGAATAATTGGTTAATTCACCAGTTGGATGTAAATAATGCATTCTTGCATGGGGATCTCAATGAGGAGGTTTATATGAAGGTTCCTCAAGGTTTTTCTCTACAAGAAGAACAACGAGTTTGTAAAATCAAAAAGTCTCTGTATGGTCTAAAGCAGGCTTTGCGGACTTGGTACCAAAGGTTTACTATGGCCTTACTGAGTCTCAATTATAAACAATCTCAAGCCGATCATTCTTTGTTCACGTTTGCTAAGGATAATTTGTTTGTTGCTATCCTTATTTACGTGGATGATGTTATTATTGTGGGAAGTGATTATGCCAAAATCCATGAGACAAAGGAGTACCTTGATGCTACTTTTAGTATCAAAGACCTTGGACCATTGAAATATTTTTTGGGAATTGAAGTGGCCCGAACAGAGGATGGTATGGTGCTAAGCCAAAGAAAATATACAATGGACATTCTTGAAGATAGTGGAATGCTTGGAGCTCGTCCTAGTCCGTTCCCTATGGAACAAAATTTCAAGATAGATCAATGTCTTGAAAGTCCCAAGACAGATGCGAAGCAATATCGGAGATTAATGGGTCGATTGTTGTATTTGCAAGCTACTCGACCTGACATAGCATATTCGGTGAATGTTCTCAGTCAATTCGTTTCAGATCCCCGAGTTGATCATATGGATGTGGCTAGTCGTATTTTACGCTATTTAAAATGCACTCCGGGACAATGTATTTTTATTCCAAAACACGGGGGGTTTTCTCTTGCAGCATATTGTGATGCTGATTGGCTAGGATGTCAAATGACGAGGCGTTCCCGAACTGGTTATCTTCTTTTGTTGGGAGGGGCACCAGTTTCATGGAAAACAAAGAAACAGTCGGTAGTTTCACGATCATCGGCTGAAGCAGAATATCGAGCAATGGCTAGTACTGTTAGTGAAGTTCTTTGGATGAGGTGGCTTTTGAAGGATCTTCTTGTTTCCATCACGGGTCCCACACCTCTTTTTTGTGATAATGTTGCAGCTCGACATATTGCAAATAATCCAGTGTTTCATGAGCGTACTAAACATGTTGAAATGGATTGTTATTTTGTTTGTGAGCGAGTTGAATCTCAAGAAGTCTTGCCATTAGATATCAACACGAAGCATCAGGTGGCAGATCTTTTTACCAAGCCGTTAGGTGCTCAACAATTGAAGTTTCTTCTTGGCAAGCTGGGCGCTCGTGATCTTCACGCTCCAGCTTGAGGGGGAGTAAAGGATTTTGATATTTTTTGTTATTGATTATCCCCTTTATTTTCGGTTTAGCTATTTAGCTATTATTGTGTTTCCTAGTTTTGGGGATTGGTTTCCTTATAGACTTATGATTGTATGGCTATTTAAAGCCTTTTGTTTTGATGAATGAGATCAACCTTTTGGCTGATACTAATTTCTATACACTATACATCCATCATAGACATGCTACAAGAAAAATATAACACTATATAACACTATACATCCATCATAGATCTGCTACCAGAAAATATAGCACTATAACACTATATAACACTATACATCATCATAAACTGCTACCAGAAAATATAACATTATAACACTCTATAACACTATAACATTGTATAAAACCTCCATTCTGCATCCATTTTATAATTAGTTTCCCAGATGTTGAATAATGGTGGAGTGGTATGTTTATTGTTTGATGTTTGGTGAGACTCAGGTTAGATCCCGCGGTACTCAATTTTATATCTTTCTTTTTCATTTAAATTTCAAAGGTATACACTTAGGTCCCTTAACTTTGAAGAGTTAATAAATTAGTTAGATTAACTTTGTTTAAGTTTGATTTCCTAAAAAAAACTAACTTTACAACCTAACATAGCTAACTAGGTTGTTTTATGAAATAAATACAAAAGAACAAATTTTTTAATTGTAATATTAATTAAATTAATTAATTAAACAATATAAATAATTAAACAACCGAATTAATTAGATTAAAGAATAAATCCTTCAACGATAATTTATTTCGCGAAAATTTTCCGTGGTTCCAAGTTTGAAATCCAAATTTCAAAACGGGTCGTATTTTGGGAGCCCATTTTGACGGATACAGTTGGTTTATGAAAGACTACCAATACCGAGACCAATTTGGTTTAATGGTGCTACCACCTGGAACAATGGAACCCAACTTTTTTATTGTCCATACATCCACACCAAAGAAATTTCCGTTTAAAACTTTAAAAGTATTTAATTACTTGAAGCGGTGCATTAAATAATGATAAGAAATAAGTTGGTAGGTTGCTAAGTACCTCCTTGATGAGCGTCACCCGTCCCCCAAAAGAAAGTGTTATTGCCTTCCAAAGTGTAAGTTTACTTTCAAATCTTTCAATAACGGAAAGCCATCAAGTTTACAATTAAGAATCGAAGCCATTTGTGAAATTTTGTCATTTCCAACCGTCACACTATACAAATGGCTTTTATAGAAGTTCCTTTTAAGCTCGGATGCCAAGTAGAAGCATCTAAGTATATGTGCAAGGTTGTGAAAATTCGATTCGGACCATTCACCCAAAAAAAGTACACCGTTTGCATATAATTTGTGAGATAGTGTTGGGCCAATACTCGGAGTCTTGATGCCACTGAATATGCCTTGCTCATGTGCACTCGTTGTTGCCACATGCAACGTTTGATGTACCATCAGTTATACATACTTATAATATGAATTTACCCCCATTTATAAGTACTTTTAAGGTAATTTATGAAGGAAACACTACCAAAATCGTTGCTTTTCAGTTTTCGTAGGGTTCAAAGGTCCAAAATAAAAAAAGAAACAGAAAACAATGAAAACTGGATGAAAAACACACAGTTTCCAAGAAGCACCACTGTGCACAACATAATGCACGATCGTGGCTATCGCCTCAGCCCGCCTTTTGGAAAATTAGAAAGAATCAAAATAATGTGGTGGGCAGGAAAGAAAAAGTGTCATGCACGCCCGTGCTTCAACAAAAGAAAATTCATATAAGACAAAATTGAGAGACCAAAATTACACTTGTTGTTGCCCCTGTCGGGAAACCTCACCATGCATGGTCGTGCATGGGTAGGCACGCCCATTCCTACGTATCCATAGAGATGGAAAGGACAATATCTCAAAGCTTCTAACATACCAAAAGACAAGCACGCTTGTGCCACCCTCGGCATGCTCGTGCTCACCTGCCCTCGACCAACCTATAAATAGAGGCCTCATTCACCCATTTAAGACATGCCTTTCGTTGCTTTCTTGTTCCCTGGTGTGCTATAGCCCCAAGACTGATAGAATTGTGCCGTCTTTGTCACACCCTCAAATTCCACATAGGGAGTATCACCGCGAGGCGTGTGACTGCCCAGGATCAAGCCTCCAATCACGTTGAACATTTGTCATAAGTAAAACAAAACCATTATCAACATGATTAGTGACATAACTTTTAAGTCTAAAACGTAATAAGTTCAAAATAAAGTTCAAAACATAGCAAGTTTAAAGTGGAGTTCAAATGTTTAGCGGAAGCATTAAGTTCATAAGTAGTTTAAAACATAAGTTCCAAAGTAGGAATCCGACCACAGATTCTAGACGACCACCACAACGCTCCAAGCAAACTCTAGCGCATCATCTACGGACCTGCAAGCATGCAGTAGTGTGTCAACATAAAGTTGGCGAGTTCACGGTTTTCGAAAAGGTTTTTCTCGTTTTATCAAAAAACATCATTTTATGAAGTTACCATGTTATCAACACATATCATGGGGAGCTACCCCATATATGAACCACTAAACTGTGCAGTACCGAAACTTTGATGTAATTGTTATTTTGCCCTTTTGGTCAACGTCTACCATCATTGACCAGATTCCCAGATAGTAGTTCACGCCCATCCTCTTCCAAAGGCACGGTGTGAGGTTGTCAAACCTAATAGCGCTATCAACTAATATCTTGTTCACCTCGAACGGTGATTAATCGGTATAAGTGAAAAAGAGACTTTCATGGTAGAATTTCGTCTAGTGTATGAAGTTCCCCAACCATCGGGAATATATGAAGTTCCCAAACCACCGGGAATATATGAAGTTCCCATCCCACTGGGAATATATGAAGTTCCTAGCCCACCGGGAATGCATGCTTTTAGTTTTAGTGTGAACTCACCTTAGGTTGCTTGGTAGATAGTATATTTATCCTAAGCTTGGTCAACCACGTCCTATTATGGTTACCAACGTTAGGACCGTATGCAAGTAGTTCATGTATTTCATAAGTAGTGTACAAGCAATACCTATCATGTATTTTGTACCAACATGTATGTTTACACAATCATCGTATATTATAACAGTAACAGGGGCACACAAGATAAAAGGAAATAGTGGTGAATGTGCGGTTTAATAAACCATTTGGGCCTCTCACAGTGTGTGGCCCAATCAATAGTGTGCGACCTATGAGGGTATTGGGCTACGTAAGTGTGCGGCCTACTGAAACATGGCCCAATATAACAGGGTGTGCAATAAGGCCCAATGTAATATAGTGTGCAGCCCACTTGTCAGTGTGCGGTCCACACAGGAGTGTGCGGTCCACATGGGAGTGTGCGACGCACTGAGAAGTGCGCGGTCATGGAGAGTCCAGTTATACAGCATGCAACAAGCAACTGTACATACCTATGCGGTTTTAAGGAGTGTGAAGAATGGCTTCCCTTGCTTGTACTTAGTGCAGTTTACAGTTGTACCTTGAGGTAGTGTGCGACTCATGCCTCATTGTACTTGTACATTCTGCACTAATGGTTGTACGGCTAAGGTGTGCGACCATTAGAAGTGTGCGGTAGGCAGTGCATGTATTGTACATTATGTATCACAAGTTGTACATTCATGAATCAACAAACAATTTCACAATCAACCAATATTTACGACTTTTGACATAATACATCATGAAATCATGGAACCTAACATTCATATCATCTTCAAAAATCATTAGCATGCCTTGATCATGATCCACACATCTCATATCAATCCTAAATCATTATAAGCAATCTATCATAAAGTCATTCGTCACAAGCAATAATCATACCTATTTCATTCCTAACATTATCTAAACCTTCTTATTATGTCATTCAAATAATCTAATTAAAAACCATCATATCATGACTCCTACATCTATCAACAGGCATATATCATTCAAACATAAGAGTGGACATACATCCCTAGTTATATATCATAATCCAATCATTCCAGAGATCCTATTAAGTCACAAGGAATCATCAAAAGAGTGTGTGACCAGAAGCAATTTATCTCACATATTTCATAGATTCAAATCAATTTATCACAAATACTTCATGAATTGACTAGAAGCAAACGAGGAGAATCATCATAACGAGAATACATCTTTTATACAATAACAACCTTAAACGTCTATAGATTTTAAGCACATATTAGCAAGTATCAAATCCACATGAATCATTTATACAACCCATATTCATACAAGTCAAGTCATTTAGTGAAAATATACAAGGAAAACACAAGCATCACTAACCTGGATTTGAAAAGAATAAGAAGAAGAAAAGAGTGTGCGGCAGTAGGTAGGTTCTTCACAAAGCTGCTGCAAAACTTGAGTAGGCTAGGGTTTTCCCAAAAGGGAAATGTTGCCACAAAGGGAAGAGAGAGAGAGGTAGGGTGTGGCAGCTGGGGAATGATTTGGGGAAAAGTGTAGGGTTTTGGGCATCATGTGCATTTATACCATGAGTGCTGTCCAGCTGTAAGAATGCCGCACGCATGAAATTCTTATGTGTGTGCGGTTTGATTTACAAAGGAGGGTGTGCGACAAGGGGTAAGGTCCAATGTGTTGGTTGTGCGGCCTAGTAAGCTATGGGCTTATCAGATCTCTGGCCCAGCAATTGAAAAGGGGTGTGCGAGTACAGGCGAGTGTGCGGCTAGGTATATTAGTTATAATAATTATGATGACATTCACTTATACACACATGTATGTTTAAATCATTGCAAATATTAAAGCATTTTAACACATTGTATTTAATGTCAAATAACAATCAAATACTCACATCGATACGTAACGGTAAAATAATACGAGGTGAAGCGTGGGATTTCACATTATCCCTATCTTAACGGAAATTTCGTCCTGCAATTTAGCATACGGATACTGGACAACTGATTGTTTTTACGGGGTGTCACATTCTTGGCCATGTTCTTTCTTCCTTGAAGGCTCTAGTTCCTTGGAGAAAGTGTGGATGATCCATGGAGCTTGGCTAATTAATAGTCAAGTACGCCATGACCATGATGCTTCCAAGGCCCCCTTTGCTTGGAAATGAAAGGTTGATCCTTAGGGAAGGCTTTTACGTCGACCGAAACCTCTCCAAAGCTAGGATCCTCGCATCCTACCTTTGATTATCCATGTTAAGAATAAGGCAATTTAGATTAGTTCACTAAATATATGTCATAAATGAGATTTGAGAGACACTTTGTTGCACACATATTGCACTTGAGCTAGAGCTTGAAGATCATGAAGTGTGGTAATCGCCACCGGTAAAAGTGTTTCATATGGTTGTAATCTCTATGTCTTCTCGTACTTTTGGATTAGTTAATCTTATTAATATAGTATTTTTATCTTATTTAACGTTTTTATACTTTACTAATTCTTGGTTTATTATCTTTAGGGACAAGATTGGATGACCTTTTTGGATCTAAATTAACGTAACCACTTAAATTAACCATATTAATTTAACATAACTTAACTTGACTAAGGTGTGTGTACGACTTATGGTGCCCTTAATCAGATCCAGTGTAAGCTTCTGGTATTGAACTAGATCTTACTAGAGTTTTATGGTATTGAACCAAACTCGGCTGACAAGCTTCCGACACTGAACTAGGAAGATTATAACTAGGAAGATTATGTTGGTCGGTTCAACCATTAACTAGGAAGATCTTACTAGTGTTTTATGGTATTGAGCAAAAATTTAATGGTTGAACCGACAAACATAATCTTACTAGAGTTTTAGCAAAAGAAGATTTCTTGCCTGATGCTTGATACGTATGGATCACAGATGATGAAAGAAATGAATGAGGCGATTGAGAGATTAGGTTTTTTAGATGGTTTATATACTCGGGTCATAAAACGAACCTGATTAGCAAAACGGGGATCCCCTAATGAAAAAAGTGGACCCGGATTTTTCCCTCCCAAACCACATCCAAGAAGCTCTAATTGAGTGCTACATCAGCCCAAATATTTTCATTTATTATATATATATAATATTTTATTTTTTTTCTCTTTAAGATGTTTTTCTTTCTAATTATAAATTAAAATGACAATTATACCCCCATGTGCCTCATGATCTGATTTAACATGCAAAACTAACTGGGTTACGGTTGAAGGACATACTATGTAGAATCTTGAAATATTAAGTACAAAATTCGTCAATTTAAAAATAAATAACACCGCCTAAAATGTGATATAAAGATAAAGGATAAAACTTACAATTCACTCTATATATATGTATACACACTTGATTAAAAATAAATAAGGGCATATACGAGAACACATATTTAACCATTACAATCATATCTTTTCTCTTCTTCTTTATGTAAATCAGGCCATTAGCGGGCTAGGAATGCTTCACTTTTTATCACTCACCACACCCAATCAGTTTTCATCGAACTTTATTCCATCACTAGTGATGGATTTTAGTGGGACTGCCCATCACTAGTGATGGGGTGCCCGTATCATCTTCTTCCTCATCATCCAACCCAACGGTCCCCTCAACAACTTTCAAAGATTTGCACGCGTTATGGCTACAACGAGTTATGAAGTTCACGCTTTTTGGGAAAGGGTGGCAGCGGTCTTCCACGAGGTTCCATGCGTGGTCACCGTGCCACCACGGAGCTCCCCATCTCCCCTTAATATAACAAAAAAGATTAATTCTTAAAATATAAGGAATGGTATCTTCCACGTAATCCTAAATACCGACCAAAGTACATGGTTATTGCTTAGTTTTCGCACCTGTTTCTTTCGCCTTTCGCTTTCCAAAATTCTGGTATGTCTTTCTCTTATCCTTTTCCTATTCATCAACTTGATCCAAAAATGAGTTTTGTACCACTAGGTGGCTATGTGTTATTTCTAATAATAGCAATTTTCATCAAACTTTTTCTTGATTGGGACTCGACTACAAGACCATGTCTAGTGGTACCCATGAATAATGCTCCTATCTATGAGCGTTGTGCGACACTTGTCATCCCAATCAGCAAAGGGGCATTAACTAGCGTTTTTCATACATGGGTGTAATGGGATAATGCCCAATAATGCCCCATCAATAATTACCCAATTATTATCTTTAAAAAAAATAAAACAAACTAATAATATTTGGAAGCTTCTTATTGGACAAGCAAACAATGCCCCACATACACCAGCGTTCTTTAAATAACGCTTCCGTCCCATTTTCTGAAAACAACGCCCAAGGGGGTGGTCCGGCAGCGTGGAGGGGCGTGGTTCAAGGCAAAAAACGCCGGAAACCGTCCCATTACACATGGTCTAATTAAGTCGTATACGTTGAAACAACTGTCTTTTTTTTTTCAAACAAACTCATTATCATTCCACACGAAAAAGGACAATTACAAAGTAATGGCAGGTAGTCGGGCAACAACTATCCTTTGGGTCGTTTAGATGAGCGGATGAGGTTTGTGCTATGTTTTCAATCAATGTTAGTCAACATGCATTAAAAACTTGTTAGGCATAGGCTACCCTTTGATGGTTAAGTTAGTAATGTGTATTTAATTCTTTTACATGTGTCGTTGTTTGTTCTTTAGATGTCTATGAACTCCAACTTATTTCCGAAGTATCGGGTCATCAAATTAGGTTTATAAATAATATAATTAAAAAATAGGATTATCGTCATAAAAAAAGCCAAAAAAAAAAAAAGGCCACGCCACCCCACACTAAAAAAAAAGCCACGCCCAGCCATGTGGAGTACGTCCACCTCCTCCACTGTTTGAAGAAGCTTTGTTTTATTTTAAAGTGGCAATGAATAACAATGTTTGAAGAAGCTTTGTTTTATTTTAAAGTCTTTGTACATCCTCCAAGATCTATCGGTATTTTTAACCATAACCGGATTTGCCACTACCCCTACTTCAACAAGTTTATGGGAAATGCTTCTTTCCAGTGCCACGACCTTCACTTCTAGTTCTATCAATTGCGTTCTTTTCTTGGATTCACGTTAATTAAGGTGATTATTGTCGACCATCTAGGTACTACATTCACTTATGAAAAACACATCGAGGTAACCATAAAACTAACCAACATTTTCAAGTTATAGGTTGATTTCCGTATGTAAGTAGTAATCTAACTTGGCCAAACTACCACGCTCAATGGCGGCCCCATATTTTTAATGAGTGTTACCATATTTTTTTTGGCGAGTTGGATCATCAAAAAGTAGTTCTTTCTTCTTCTCTTAGTTGTGTCATGCTATATAAAATATAATCAAGGATTTTAACTAGCATGGTTCAAATGTCAATATCTACTCTTTTTGATGGGGACAAGATCATCTTAGGGTTCTTTCACAAGTTTTGTTGATACTCTAGGTGACATCTTTCACAAGACCCTCAACTTCTAAATGCACCACCACCCACCTCCGCCCGGATGTTGCATCCTTTGATTTTCACGATAAAGCGAAATTTACGTATTCATGCGTATTCTTCATTATATTCTTACTAAACAATGATAACAAGATTATGATTATGATGGAGAAGGATCCACTAAAAAATAAATTTTGCCTAAGTAGTCTAAGAAGAATTGTGATGATGACATGTGGCACTCCTAATAAGTAAGAATGAACGGCATTTTGGTCCTTATAAATAGAAGTGAAAATGACATGTTACATCCCTTTTGTTTTTAAAAAATACAACAAAAAAAATCTAGCACAAAAAATCTAGTACAAAAAAATATAGCACAAAAAATGTAGTACAAAAAATATAGCACAAAAAAATCTAATATAAAATATATAGCACGAAAAAGTTCAGCAAAAAAATGTAGTACAAAAAATTGAGAAAAAAAAAATTTATGACAAAAAAATTTAGGGGCCCAAAAATTTTAGCGCAAAAATATATTAAAAAAATCCAACAAAAAAAAATGTTATACAACATAGAAATACAACACATTTTAGTGGGTTTTTTAGTCTTCATATTTTATATAGCAATATGGTACTCAAATTAAAGATAAAAAGACGCTCGATTTTAAAGTGAAATTTTTATGAAAAAATAATGTCGTATAAAAAAGTTATGAACGTTTAAAAAATTGGGATGAAATATGCATGTGACTTGCATGTGTAGAGAGAAAGTCCATAAATAGGATTTTCCCAAACCCTTCCACTCATCCTTTCTCCTACACTTTCATCTTAACCATTGATTTAAAAAATGAATGGTTAAGATTCTTTCTCATCCTACTTAGGCAAAATAAATTTTTTGTTTAATCTTACCTCATTATTATTAAAATGCTCACTCTACAATTGGTAAAGCAGGCGTTATATTTATGCTTAGAAATACACTAGCTTATTTCCTGTGTGACACACGGGTGTAACAAATAAAACTTGTATAAACTTTGAAGCTATAAGTAATTGAGATTACACATAATTTTAGATAACTGAGATATTTACAATTTATTAGGATTAAGCCACGGGCTCCGTGAGAATATAATAAATGTATTAAGAAAATATACGAAGAATTCATAAAATTTGTAAATATTGTTTTTATTGGTAAATGGTGTTGCACGTGTTCTATTTTGTAGATCATAAGTAAAGATTTCCAAAAAAAAAATGATGATAATATCTTGTTAGAATTTGTTGTTATGGTATCATATTAGATCTATGATAATCCAATAACAGCTTTTTAAATTTACGCATCTCGACAACGTTGGTTTAAGCATTGTCGGGGGTACAAACTACAAGAAATATTTTTTTTTGAAAATTTAAAGTTAGAAAACACATTAATAGTGTATATATGTATAAGGTAATACGTATCATACTATACAATATGAAATGTGTGATATAAAGTTTTTTCCTCATCACCTACAAAAGAATTAGTCAAATATTGTATTTTTTTTGTTATTTTACGTGCGCTACATTATATTGTAAAGATAAATCTCGTGGATAGTAAAAAAATCAACAATTTAATGCATCGGCGTTGAAAGGTTTTTTGAAGAACAACGAATTTTAGCGTTATTTTTTTTTACATTTCCTTGTATAATAAGAATGCAAAACAATAAATTGTATTATAATTCATATAAGCACCTAGCAGCTCAGTCTCTTTAAAGAATATTTTTATGATATTCCTCTAATACTTTATTTTATGGTAAATAATCAACATGAGTAATATCTGTTAATACCTTAAGTTAAAAAGAACGATTCTAAGTAAAAAGTTACTAATAACATATAAACAACTTATATATATTAGATTTAAATGTCATTTTAGTCCACTGAGTTAACTTCATCTATTTTTTCTGTTAACGAGAAAGACAATTCGGTCATTTTGTATGACGAATTGTCCTTATAGTTAACAGAATTACATATAAAATGATCGAATTTCCATTCTTGTTAACAGAAAAAAAGGAATGGAGTTAACCAAGTGGACTAAAATGACAATGATGAAATCTTTTTGGACACACAGGCAAAAAATAAAACATTTGAACTAAACTAGCAAAATGGCCCAAACCACAGAGACTAAAATAACATTTAACTCTTTGTTTTATTTCCTTTTAATACGTACCATACATTTGATATTGATATTTTTATTTTTTGTAGTATGTAAATTTCCACGCATTTTCCTCATCAAAAGTATTGTTGACGTTTACTTCTTGATTTCAATCACAACAAATCACAACTATTCATAGTGTTTTGTATTGATATGTAGTGTTATATCTTGTTTTGTAGAGTTATATAGTTATTACAGTGTTATGAACTGTTGAATGGTGTTTTGTAGTGTCTTTAATAGTGATTTGTAGTGTTATATACTTATTACAGTGCTTTATGAACTGTTGAATGGTGTTTTGGGGTGTTATATACTTATTACAGTATTATGAACTGTTGAATGGTTTTGGTGGTGTTATATACTTATAACAGTGCTGAATGGTGGTTGCAGTGTTATATATAATGTTGTAATATTATACAGAGTTATAAAAAGGTTATTGTTTTGTAGTGTTATATACTTATTACAGTGTTATGAATCGTTGAATGGTGTTTTGTAGTGTTATATACTTATTACTACTGTGCTAAATGGTGGTTGCAGTGTTATATATAATGTTGTAGTGTTATACAAAGTTATTCGTAGTGTTTTATAGAGATCTTAAAAAAAACGTATTCCTATAAATAAGGGTGACGATTATGAAAGGTTATCAATTAATTAAATCAATGATAAAATTACATGTTACCCTTTTTGAATTAATTTATATTTAGGACACATGTCACATCCACAATATTTCTCACACTTCTCACAGTTTTAACTTTTTTTACAATAACATTACCGTATATATATATCTCATAGTCTGAGTTGATTATAATAAGAAACTATTTATGTATGTGTGAATAGGCACCGGCTCAATAGGCAATTGGGTGTGTGAATATGTAAGATTAAGGGAGGTTTCTTCGTTCTCTTTAGTAATTTTCTATTTGTTTTATGTGTTAGGATATAATAGGAAGTTTATTTGGCTATGAAGGCTAGGAAATAACCTTGACCATCAATTGATTTAATCAATGGCTAAGATTAAATGGGTGAAATTGAAGAGAAGAAAGTGGCGCGTGGGTTTGTGTAAAGGCATTGTAGTCAATTCAGGACAATAGTTTCTCTCTCCTCAAATTCCCCCCCATTTTTAAACGTTAATAACTCTTTCATACGATATTACTTTTTTATAAAAACTGCACCAAAAAAACAAGCATTTGTTTATCTTTAAAACGAGTATACTATTGCTATATTTTCGATTTTTTTTTTCGAAAACCCAGTTGCGTAAAACGCAATGGAAGATTACCTAGTTGCGTAAAACGCAATGGAAAAAAAACCTAAAAAATGACATTTTTCTAAAACGCAATGCACAAAAAACACAAAGAAATGTCTTCTTTGTAAAACGCAATGGCCAGAAAACACAAAGAAATGTCTTATTTCTAAAACGCAATGAACTGAAAACACAAAAGAAAGTGTACTTTCTAAAACGCAATGGACTGAAAACACATAAAAATGTGTTTTACCTAAAATGCAATGCACCAAAAACACAAAGAAATGTCTTATTTCTAAAATGCAATGGCCAGAAAACACTTAAAAATGTCTTTTTTCTAAAACGCAATGGACTGAAAAAGCAAAAAAATGTGTTCTACCTAAAACGCAATGACTAAAAACACTTCAAAAATGTGTTTATCTAAAACGCAATAGCCAAAAAACATATAAAGATGTCTTATTTCTAAAACGCAATGGCCTAAAAACACAAAAGAAAGTGTGTTTTCTAAAACGCAGTGGACTGAAAACACATAAAAATGTGTTTACCTAAAACGCAATGAACTAAAAACACTTCAAAAATGTGTTTTTCTAAAACGCAATGACCAGAAAACACATTAAACTCTCTTTTCTAAAACGCAATGGACACATAAAACTGTCTGTGAATTGTCTGAACCAAAGAGTAGCAAATCAAAAACTGTCTACGAATTACTGTCTGCGAAATGAGGCAATTTCTGAAAAATTAAATTTTCTGATGCATTTTTATTAAAGCAATTTAATCGAAAAAAAGGTCAGCTCGACCCCAGCCAGGGACTCTGCCCCTTGGACCCTGCTAACAGGGGCGCTGCCCCCGGACCCCCGCTAAGATCGTAAAACGCAATGACTAAATCAAAAACCCAAATCGTAAAAATGAAATTAAATAATTTCTTACATGGATTGAAGCCGATTTCTTCAACGATTGACGAAATTTGAATGATAGAAACACTTTTCAGCGATCGAATCGAACGGATCGAGTGATTATCTTCAAAATCATGGGATTAAACGAGATTTTGTATGAAATTAAACTGGGTTCTTTTCAAAAAAAAAAGATGAAGAACACGTTGATCGGGTGTTTGAATCATTGATTGGTGATGAAAATTGCACTATAAGACCATGCGTAGTGGATAACTTGATACCCTTGGGCGTTTTGCGCCATGTGGCAGCCCAGTCAGCAATGGGGCATTATTGGGCGTTTTCTAAAATTGGTGTAGTGGGGATGGGGCATTATTGGGCAATATGTTTTGTAGTAAAATAAAATAAAAAAGAGTTAACTGCCATTTTCGTCCCTGTGGTTTGGTCACTTTGGCCATTTCAGTCCATTTTTAAAAAATGCGCCATTTTCCTCCCCGACGTTCTGGAAAGGTGCCATTTCAGTCCAAAAATCATAACCCAGTTAAGTCAGTTAGTAAATAAGGACTGATTGTGTAAATTTGTAACATAAAGGACTGCTTGTGTAAATTTGTAACACCACCACCACTTGCCCTGCCACCACCACCACTCCGCTGCCACCACCACCACCACCGCCACCACCGCCACCACAGCCACCACCGCCGCCGAAACCACCACCATCAACGTCATCATCGTCATCATCTGTTATCATCATCATCATCGCGATCTTCATCATCATCATCAGATTTTCGATACGTTTCGGACTGATTTAGATCTGTTTCAAATCAAAGTTTGTTCATTTTGATCAGGTTCGGTGAAAACGAAAACGAATTTCGGATTGATTTCGGACTAAATCGAATGATTTTTGGTTGAATTTCAGACTGATTTGTTTGAATTTCGATCAAATATTATTCGTTTAAAGAAAAAAATTGTTGTTTAATCACATATTGATGTTTTTTTTCAAAGTACAGATCTGTGCAGAATTATTTTGATCGCTGAAATCAGTCCGCAGAATCTGCAGAGGTGTTCGGTCATTGCTGATTATTAGCCGTATAAACAAATCTGCTGTCATTGAACAATCTGCTGAACAGGAAACATATCTGCTGTCGTTATATAATTCGTTCAGAACAGATTTGCAGAATTATTAGCCGTATAAATCTATTTGTTCTGCTGATCTGCATCCGAAAAACCCATTCGCTGCTGAATTACATCCGCAGAATCATTAAAATCGCGATGATGATGAAGATCGCGATGATGATGATGAAGGTCGATGATGATCGATGATGATGATAACAGATGATGACGATGATGACGTTGATGGTGGTGGTGGCAGTGGTGGCAGTGGCTGTGGTGGCGGTGTGGCTGTGGTGGCGGTGGTGGCAGTGGCGGTGGTGGCGGTGGTGGTGGTGGTGGCAGTGGCTGTGGTGGTGGTGGTGGCTGTGGTGGCAGTGGCTGTGGTGGCTGTGGTGGCGGTGGTGGCGGTGGTGGTGGTGGCAGTGGCTGTGGTGGCTGTGGTGGCGGTGGTGGCGGTGGTGGCGGTGGTGGTGGTGGTGGCAGCGGAGTGGTGGTGGTGGCAGGGCTAGTGGTGGTGATGTTACAAATTTACACAATCAGTCCTTTATGTTACAAATTTACACAATCAGTCCTTATTTACTAATTGACTTAACTGGGTTATGATTTTTGGACTGAAATGGCACCTTTCCAGAACGTCGGGGAGGAAAATGGCGCATTTTTGAAAAATGGACCGAAATGGCCAAAGTGACCAAACCACAGGGACGAAAATGGCAGTTAACTCAATAAAAAAAAAACACATAAAAATCTTATTGGCCAAGCAAATGGAATCTCTAATGTGATTGATCAACCTTTTCCCCATTGAGCGTTTTTCAAACCACGCCAATGAGCATTTATTTGCAAGATAACGCCCAGGTGTAGTGGGGAAGGGGCGTTATTGGGCGTGATTGAGAAATTAAAAAAAAACGCCCCACTACGCATGGTCTAATGTAGTGATTATTAAGATAGAAAGTGAAGAAATGGTTGAAGATGATGGGTTTTGAAGTTACTGGGGAGAATAAGAAAGAAGAAAGGATATGATTGACTAAAATACCCTTTCTCTTTATTTTAAATTTTATCACATGTTATAATCCTATTGCTTATTATTCTTACTAGACAAAATAAACTTTTTATTTGATCTCACCCTGTTTTATTTGGTTCTCTTTAGTAAATTTCTATTTGTTTTATTTCCTTTTTAATACGCACCATACATTTAATATTGATATTTTTATTTTTGTAGTATGTAAATTTCCACGCATTTTCCTCATCAATAGTATTGTTGACGTTTACTTCTTTATTTCAGTCACCACAAAACACTGGATTTATAATAATTGAAACCCTTCATCTATCAGCCCACTCATCGCTTCCCAGATCCGATTCATAACAATGGTAATTCTCAAAGAACAATCTTCATCATATGACGTATTTTTAAGTTTTCGAGGCGTTGATACCCGTCTCAGCTTCGTTGATCACCTCCACAACGCCCTCCTGGAAGCTAATCTCAAAACCTTTTTGGATGATGAGGATATAGAGACAGGAGAAGACCTGCGACCGGAATTGGAGTGGGCGATTAAATCATCCAGGTCTTCTATTATAGTGGTGTCCACAAATTACGCTTCTTCAACATGGTGTCTTGATGAACTTGTGTTGATCCTTGAGCAACGTTTGACCGCCGATCAACTGGTTATCCCTGTCTTCTATCATGTGGAGCCGACTCATGTCAGGAAGCAAGAACGTAGCTTCGGAGTTGCGATGGCAGTACATAGACAGAGAATGGAGGCAGAAGTGGACACTGAGAAAAGAAGTCTACTGGCTAAAAAAATTGATCGATGGAACAAAGCGCTTATAGAAGTCGCTCACTTGAAAGGGATGGACGCCAAAGGCAGGTAAACCATTTTCTTAAGTTTTTAGACCATGGGGTATGGTGGGGCTTGGGTTGGTGGCATGAGTTGACACGTGGAGTTCGAGCCCCCCACCGCCTAGTGACGTGTCCGTGGGGTATGGCGGGGCGTGGGTGCACCACGTGGGTTGGCGGTGGACAGCGAATAGGAGGCCGCCACATCGGATCTCAAGTCCGCCCCACACCCGGCTTCAAACCCAAGCCCCAAGGGCCACGCCCCAACTCAAGCCCCAACCCAAGCCCCAAGGGGTGGTGGCTTGGGCATTTTCCCCAACCCAAACCCCATACCCCACAGTCTTATAATTATCTCTCAGTACATAAAATTACATTGGGAAAATCACCCCTAAACCAACTTTATCAGTGGTGGGTGTCTTATTCTTACCTTTATTTATAGACTCATCTTTAGTGTATATCTATGCTAAAGTTTATAGTAAAATGCACGGATAATACTTGTGGTTTGTTAAAATAACACCTTTAGTATTTAACTTTTGGAAATTACATCTGTAGCTCTGTGATTTGACAGTTTGTTACTCGGATAGTCCCTAGAGTGGATGGAGATTAGTTTTCTCTGTTAAGTGGAAGTAAAATGACAAAATTACCTCTACAAATTAAAGAACAATTTAATCTTAAAAAAAAAAGACTTTTAGTTTATTTATGGGACCCACCCACAACCTACTTTATCCTCCACCACCACCACCACCACCACCATCACTCCACCACTCCACCTTCAACCTCCACAACAACAATCAACTAACAAAATTCAAAATCAATGAAACTAGATTTTTGCCCGCCGCGCGTTGCGTCGGCGGGACAAGGCGTTCGCTAAGTTCGGTTGCCGCTCACGCGTTGCGATAGGAAACTCATTATTTCATGTCGCTAAGTTCAGTTGTCGCTCGTGCGTTGCGACGGGAGACCCATTATTTTGTGTCGTGCTGTGTCGGGAATTTAGTCATTCATTTTTCAGTTCCGACTACAAAAGCAAGACAAAATCACCTTCAAGATTGTAATAAATAATAATTACATTGAATACCATAGTCTAAACAATTAAAATATTGGATCATACATCCAAATAACTAACAATGCCTTCATCTAATCTTAATTCTATACGTACACCACAAAAAAATTCCCCTAAACTCTAGCAAATGATCTACCGAAGTCATGTTTCCTGCCAAATTAGGCAACATACCTGCACGATAAACTCAAACCGCTGGCTTCACCTAAATAACTACATTTGTTATAAATTAAAAAATAATTTGGTTATGTCGATACCGCTAGCCATCTTAAAGCTTGTGGTGGAATGGGAACAACTGTCCCTTCTGCTACAACCTTCCCTCATTGTACCATCCACCATAGCATCCCTTTTCCAGCTACAAATCTTTATGGGTTAGTATATTTCTCCTCTTTCTCTCTCCACATACATACCATCTGGGTTAGTCAAAATAACCTGCAAGTTGCACATGTGAGGTAGTGTACATGAAAGTATATCAGACTTAAAAGATAACTTCAAAGATAACTGATCAAAACATATAAAAAAGTCTATCTAGATTGTATTCTCATATTGCACGAAAAATAAACACATACATTTGCTTTTTGCCACAAACCTGACCAAACATTCCCTTCCTGACCTATGATAACTTCCAATACCACAACCATTAACAAAACAATTCAGGACTTACTACCTAAAACACAATCCAATACATTAAACACATCTTTTTTCAATTGGTGAACATGAATACAAATGATTTGATACTTTGGTAAGAGAATTTTGCAAAATTGTAAAATGCCACGACAACAACCTCAAATGGAAAAAAGATTATGTACAATCCCTTTTAAGTTAAGTTCAAGGTTGCCAGAACCTTTATAGCACCCTCATAAAAAGAAACAATTTATATGTGGAAATGTTAAATTTCACCTTGTAATAGTCTACGTTTCATGACTACATGTACAAAAGCTACATAAAGAAAGAAAGACCAAGTTTTAAGTCAAAGACTATGTTTGGTACACATGACATCCCCTAATTGTTTTTAGGCATCTTAAGATTTTCCTTATTTACCAATTGGGTGGTGGTCCATTGGCAAAGGCAAAATCTTTAAACACCTGGATTTGGAAAGGGAAGGTTTTGGGTACAAGTCCACGATAAAGATTAAAAGAAATTTGTTGTTAAAAAAATATTTTCCCTATTTTTAGTATATCTACCCCTTAGAACCAAAAGAGATTATACAAAACTCACTAAACACTTTGGTAACCAACTTGCCACACCCCCATAATGACGTTTCAACTTCCCACAATGTGTTGAACACTTGAACCTTCTAATGCAAATAATCACAACTTCATACTGATTTGGTTGAGGCTACTTTGGACAGGTTCTAAAAATGGAAAGTCAAAAAGATAATTAAAGGCTTACTATATTCATTTTATTAACTAAGATTGAATTGAATAACTCGAGTTTGAACCACTATCAGTTTTCTCAAATATACTTTGACTATTAACTTCAAAATTTAACAAAAAAAAAAAGACAGAAACACCGTGGTTTTTGTTTTTTCCTTCTCTACTATACATGCATGATAAAGCTTTTCATCTGGGTACATTTTATTTATTTATGCCAATGTATAGTTGCATATGATATATACACATCTAGTGGTTTAGGTATAGGTATAGCCTTTAATGTAACAACCTTCCTAAGAGTTATCCTCATTCTTTCACTCATATCCATTTCCATCGGTTTAAGTCCATCGCCCAAAACCAATCAAACTTGTGCAAAACCTTAGCTAAAGCGAGTGGAAGCACCCGTGACGTGAGGGGTATAGTTGGACACATTCTTCGACCAGAACCAAATGGTATGAACTCAAAATTTGCCCCATGTAATCAACATTAATTTTGACATGGTCCAAGAACCGATATTCATCACCCAGAAAAAGGCTTAGCTTAATTAGCAGATATAGATACATAATTAATTAATGAACCCCTAAAACAATATATCACAACATAGCCAAACAGAAAGTAAACTAAGGCATATCGTTACATTTCTCAAAGGGAATTAGAAGTAACATGAATTTATGTAATCAAAAGATACGATTTAAAGCAAATATAACCCCACTTCAACACTGATTCTATATACACAATAATTACATACAACAAATAAAATTATAACAACTTAAATATAGTTAGCTCGATGCCCCCTAAAAAAACCCATAAAACCAACTCAATTTTTTAATCCCCCAAATCACATCAATTTAAATCAACCAATCATATAAATACACAAAGGATTAGCAAATTTTACCTGAAACAACAATGATCAACAACAAATCAACGTGATGGAGAATTCAGGTTTTAGTATTTCTGCAAATAAAGTAAAGTGCACGAAATTGGGGGTTAAGGTTTCATTAAATCTGCAATTGATGAGCGTGTATACATGTAAAATTAAGCAATATAAAAAAGATAGATGATTAACCTGTTGATGACTAATGTAACTTTTCGTTTTGTGATCTGTGAATTGAAAGGGGTTTTAATAACTGGGTTCTAAATTGTTTGGTCTTTCGGAAACTGAATGTAGTGGAGAACCACCAATCAATAAGATTTATTGACATGCAGAACCAGATTGGTCATCGGAGAACTCGCCGGAGCTTCAACTGAATTTTGTACCACCATAAATAGGTTAAACAAAAACAAAGTAAATCGATCTAACTGAAAACGAAACATGCAATTGAATCGATGCTTTAACGGAGTTAAACAGAGACCCGTCACAACCCTACCTCGGGTCGCCTCTATCTTGTTATTGAAACCAGACCCACCAGCATCACAACATGACACCTTCATCGGAGTGGTGTACCGTCTTAAACCACACCACATCCCCTCTCTTGGCCCAACCCCTCTCTTACTCTTGCGTGTTACTCTTCCACTTTATAGAATCTCCAGATTTCAGATCTCAGGGGTTTTGTTGCTGTGGTGGTGTTTTGGCGGTGGGAGGAGGATTGCTTT
This sequence comes from Helianthus tuberosus, assembly GCA_030545235.1. NCBI lineage: Eukaryota > Viridiplantae > Streptophyta > Magnoliopsida > Asterales > Asteraceae > Helianthus > Helianthus tuberosus. The sequence goes on from CM060372.1 coordinate 153,517,012, forward strand.
TGGCTTAACACGTATCAAGCAAACATACGTGTCAAAACCTAGAAACAACTTACAACCCATTAAACCAGATGTACCTCAAAGAATTGCACAAAACACATGTTATGCACCATGTACAAACACTCAATGCCAAAACTTGTTGCTTATTCATAATATTTAAATTAAATATACCAAAACAACTATGTACGTGATAAAGTAAATCCAGATCAAGATAACTTTTTACCATAACCACCACAAAACCTTCACTGTCTCCAACGACAACTTCAACCACCACTGCCTCCAACCAGAACCGTCACGTCACCGTCTCCATCACCCACACTCTCTCTCTCTTTTTGAAGCCATCGGTGACTCCTAACGGCTCCTGTCTTCTTCATCGGAACCACCGCGGTGGCGGAGATCCAAATTTTGTCTGCCAATCAATCATATATAGGGTTCCGGCATATAATATGATCACTGCCGGTGTGGGGGTGGTGGTGCTGATGGCGGCAGGTGGTGGTGGGGGTTTGCCTGAGAAAGAGATAGAGTTGAGATAATCAGTGTGTGTGTTTTAGAGAGAGAGTGTGTGTGTTTATGTAGCTATATATATATGTGTGAATATTTTTTCTTCTATTTTAATAAAAGCAAGGGTAATTTTGTAATTTCAAATTGACTTAACGGAGAAAACTAACTGTCATCCACTCTAGTGACCATCCGAGTAACAAAAAGGTAAATCACAAGGAGCACCGGTGTAATTTTCAAAGGTTGGGAACTATAGGTGTTATTTTACAAAACCACAAGGACGATTCGGGCATGTTGCTCCTAAAGTTTAGAGTAAATAATAAGTTACCAGATATTATTTAATTTAGTGTAACTAGGTGATTTAACCAATCGCAGATTCAATAATTTTTGATCTACTAGCTGAAATTTGAAATTTTATTTTGCTCTTAAATCAAAGAGTAAAATGCCAAAATGGTCCTTGAGTTTACATCATTTTTGTCACTTCAATTAAAAAAGAGTTAAATGCCTGGTTGATCTCTATGGTTTGTGAAAATTGCAGACTTGGTCCTAATGGTTCAATAATTACAGAGTAGGTCCTAATAGTTGTAATTTTTACACTCGGGTGGTTCTTATCACTAACCTCTATTAAATTTATCAGTTAAGTTGATGTTAAATGACCAAATTGGCCTCAACAATTAAAAAATTAAAAGTAAAAATATAAGAAACAAAAAATTAAAAGTAAAAATTATTGTAAGACGGGTGGTGTTTTATATCGCGTTGTTCCTCCTGCCGTTGTTATGTGGCTGGATGTTGTTTGATGGGGTTGGTGAGTGGCTTGAGCATTTTGTTTTGCTGGTGATTGGTCGTGTGTCTGAATGAATGAATGTTTGTTAATTACTATGTGTACACTAACTGTTGGTTTTCATGTATGTTATGATTTCTATTAATAACCGGTTACCGTTAATTAACCGGTTATTTTGTGCACCTATATATGTAGTTGCCTCTATATTACTTTTCAACGTTGATAACGATGAATGAATAAGAAATGTAAAACTTCTTATTTAGATTACAATATCATGAATATGAGACCACTGGACAGGAGGAGATGAGATAATATAATATTTTAACAAAATTCAATGCATACATGGCTAAATACTACAAACATATAACGAAGATGAAACTTGCTTGAAACAATTGTCGAGTATGGTAACCAGAAATAGTTCAGACTTTCAAGAATTTGAATCTAGTTTGTTTGGTTTTGTGATTCTCACTGAAAACCATTCAATCTCAGGAAAGAGACAGTTTATCGGGGAGATTGTAAGAAACATCCACCGCAGGTTAGCTGGATCCTTACAATGTATGCTACCATTACTTTTTGGGATGGAAGATTCCATTGAATTCATTACTTCATGGTTGAAAGATGGATCCTCGCATAAAGCAGACATTCTCACTATTTTGGGTATGGGCGGGATTGGCAAGACATCTTTGGCCAGATATGTCCATGGGTCACATTATCATTTATTTGCTAAAAGCAGCTTTATCGAATGCGTCGGAGAGAAATGTGCCACACTAAACGGACTATCTGACCTACAAAAACAGCTTTTTGGTGACATTTCAAAAACAAATCAGATTCAAGTAAATAATAGTTTGGCATACACATCTATGATCGAGAACGGATTAACTCGTAAGAAGGTGTTTATAGTTCTTGATAATATTGATACTGTCGACCAGTTGTACGCGTTACTTGGAAACAAAGGTTTTTATCCGGGGAGCAAAATCATAATAACCACCAAAGATGCATCATTGGTAGAGAAATATGCACCAATCAACTTGTTAGTTAAACCAAAGCATACAAAGCTCTTACTTAAAGGCCTACATAAGGAAGCTGCATTACAACTTTTAAGTCATCATGCATTCATGAGCAACTGTCCGAATGACGGTTATGAAGATGTTTCAAAACAACTTATGGCGTATTGTAAAGGACATCCTTTGGCTCTTAAAGTTTTGGGCGAGTCTCTATGTAATAAAACTGTAGCTGAATGGGAAGGTTATATAATTGGGCTGAAAAAAGAAACTGATTCACACGTTATGAACGCCTTGAAGGTTAGCTTGGACTCTATGCAATCCAACAATGATAAGGAATTGTTTAAGCATATTGCTTGTTTTTTCGTTCAGAAAGACAAAGTCTTTGCTGAAACAATATTGGAGTCATGTGGTATCCGCACTACAGGGATCAGAAATCTCATTGATAGATGCCTTCTTACGATCGGCCAAGATAACATTTTAATGATGCATCAATTGATTCAGGAGATGGGAAGAGATGTAGTACGTCGAGAATCACCTAACAGGCCAGAGGAGCGCAGTCGATTATGGTGTTATGAGGAGTCATTCAATGTGTTGGAAGAAAACAAGGTAGTTAAGAAGCCTTGTATGCTTTTAATAACGGTGCAAATTACAAGTCTTTTCATAAAAAAAGTTGAAAATTTACTTACAGTTTTTGATCTTTTACGCTTTGTTCTTAGGGTACAAGAAATATTAAGGGCCTCGTCCTAGACATGAAAATGCTTGAGAGAGAGATGTTATGTGGATCAGTTGAGTTAGAGACATCTGCATTGAGTAAGATGCCTAGCCTAATGCTACTACAACTCAATTTTGTGCAACTCAGTGGTTGTTATAGGAACTTTCCTAAAAAAATAAGATGGTTGTGTATGCATGGGTTCCCTTTAAAGTCTATACCTTTAGACTTACCAATGGAGAATCTGGTTGCTCTTGACATGTCCTATAGCAATATTGAATATTTTGACATGTCTTATAGTAACCCACAACCACCTGCAAAGAGGCAAAAGGTAAGAAATTTAAAGCATCTACTTTTAATATCCTTCCATGCTAGGTTAATAAAGTTTACTAAAATGTTTACGTATCTCCGTGTCGATAGGTAACCGATTCGTGCTCAACAGACAAAAGGCTGCTTGGATCATTGAAGTTTCTTACTTTGAGTTTCTCAGAACATCTCAGTAGAATCGGTGGTTTTTCGGAACTCCCTGCACTTCAGAGGTTAATTGTAATAAAATGCACAGGTTTGACTGATATCTATGAATCAGTCGACCAATGTGTTGAACTTATCTACATTGATCTCAGTTACTGCAAAAAGCTTAAAAACGTCCCAGAAACTATAGGTCGTTTAAAGAAGGTCACAAAATTATTACTAGATGGTTGTGATCTTGCTGAACTTCCAACAAAGAAAATGATAATGGATTCATCGGAAATGTTTGGGGCTAAGATCGTTAGCTTAAACTCACAAAAGTTATACTCCATTATGGAGACTATACCGAAGTTTGCTGTGATATCTTTACCGAGCTCATTAGTTAGGTTGTCGCTTGCACATAATAATTTGTCCAATGAAGCATTTCCCATGGACTTCAGTTTCCTATCCATGTTAAAGGATTTATGTTTGGACGGCAATCCCATTGTTTCCCTGCCCAATTGTGTGAGAACCCTTCCTAGGCTTGAGACACTTGGTATGAGCAATTGTCTAAATTTTTTTTTTTTTTTTTTTTTGCTAGAATTAATACTAATAAATTTCAAATTAGCAAATTACAAACAAGTGGCAGGTAAACGGGCAACAAGCTGCGCCGCAACCCCCTTTTGAATTGCAAAACCAATCCTACTAAAGACGAAACGACCCTTAAAGGTTGAGAGATTACTATTCACAACCTGTTGGACCCTGTTTAGAAATTCCACAGCCTCTGGGGCTAGGGAACCAAATGTATCAAAAGCGAATGGGATAAACACATGTTGATTCTCTAAACAAGCCTTCTCGTGTTTAGCGACTTTGCTTGATTCCGCTTTCAACGCAGCTTGGCCAGCAGCAAACCCATTATCCCTGAGCCCAACAAGAGGGGACACTCCTGTAAGGTCCACACAAGCGTGTTTTCCCCTGGCCCACCCCAAACACAAGAATATCAGCTGGTCGAAGAGTAGACCTCCCATCAAGCGGATCCGTCAGAAAGTTCACCGGAGCCTCCTTTTTCGACGAAATCCCCGCCCGCTTTAAAACATCAAACAGAATATCCCTTACCAAATCATGTCTGTATTTAAAACCAGGCAACTCCTTACAATGCACCGCATGCTCGCCAAAGGTATCTAAACAAACCTTGCGGCAAACTGGGCAAGGCTCATCAACCGGAAACAGAGGGATCATTAGCCGGTACTTAAGAATTGCCCGGTATTCCACTGCCGACATGTGTTGGCCTAGTCCTTCAATAGGGATGACTGTCAGGAAATCCTGAGCATGAGGAGCCCGGAGACAATCGAACACGGCTTTCTGACGAGGGGATAGACTAAACTTCTCTCCCAAACTTTGGACAGTTCTACTAAATAGGGCACTCGCCAAAGCATTCTGGGCTTTAGGAGGGGCGGTGTCCTTATTAGAGAAACCGCCAAGATCGAAATCCGGAAGGGACATATGCATGCAATCCAACGCACACACATAATCAGAATCTAACCCGACAATACCACAGTCCCGAAGAATGTGGTCCTGCAAACTCCAAGATTGTGCCCTCGAGGCCACGAAAGCATACGTAGATACATCCTCAGCCGAACATAAACCTAAACCCCCAAAACGGGTCGGAAGGGATGCAAGCCTCCATTGAAGATCCCCAAAAAATGGACCCCCGCAAACCACAATATCCTCGATAGCTCTCCTAAGGCCTTTGTCAAAAACCGAAACAGCCTCCCCAACAAACGTAGGTTGGCACGTTCTGAGGCCGAATAACAACTTAGCAACACCCATGCAAGAGCGCAGTAAGAGGAGCTCGCATTGAGGGTCCCGCAGATGTGGAAGATAGCTCATCAGATCCACTGCACAATATGCCCTTTTCACGGCCAAGCTACTGATAAAACCCGCATCCCGACTAACAGCGCCCCCGAGGAGTTTTGACACCCGACGCCGGCCTTCCAATCCCACTAGGAAACAAACCCTTTTGCGTCTTAACTCCATTGCACGATGGCCAAAAAACTTCTGTTTTTCTTGACGTTAAGTTGAAGCCCCAAACAAGGCCCCTTAGTCCTGATGATTTCTAAAGCTTTAGCCACCTCTTTAGCATCTCCTATAATCGTACCATCATCCAAGTACCAAGCATGGAAGAGTAACTTGCATCTATCTCGTATCTGATGAATGAGGGGATGCAAAACTAAGGCAAAGAGAAGAGGCCCTAAGGGGTCTCCCTGCTGAACCCCGGTGGTGGACCAAATATGGTCGTCTCCGACATATAATCTAGCCGGCTGTCCATACAGAAAATCCACCCATAAAGAAATGGACGGGCATCGGGTCCGAACTTCTGACAAAAGGGCGGTTCTATCCACCAGGTTGAAAGCATTAGAGAAAATCAACAGTAATCATGGCCAACGACCCATCCGAGTGGAACGCGTTTAAGAACCTGTTCGCACTATGGAACGCGTCTAAAGCTTAAGTCAGTCGAGCATCCTCCATGTACCTTAAGACAATTGAATCTTTATAACAGTTTTTGGAATACTGATTATAAACATTTGCTACGGAAAATTGCCTTTGATCCAGAAATGGCCCCACTCGAGTTTATAGCTGACATGAATATATTAGCACCTTCTTCGTTTGAAATTGAAGGGATGATCAAAATCCAACCTTTGGTAGGTGTTAAGCCAGCGGTATTATGTAGTTTGGGCTGGGGATCACTGTTTACTAACGGAAATAAGTTCGTAGTAACTAATTATAATTATGGAGGACAAAAGAAATCTCAAATCCAGGTTTTCCCTAATTAACTATCAATCTTCGTGTGGATATGTATATAGGGTAAAGTTCTTGTACAAATAATCTTAACATACTAAACATACAAATTGAAGGAAAACTCAAAAAGACAAGGTGGCATTTTTGTAATTATCAATAACTATCAAAGTTACTCTACAAATATACCTAAAAAAACCTAACCACTCCCCCCACCCCCCAAAAACCTAAAAAAAACCTAACCCCCCCCCCCCCCCACCCACCCCCCCCACCCCCCAAAAAACCTAAAAAAAAACCTAACCCCCCCCCCCCCACCCAAGCTAAAATGCTAAAAACTAAACCCCCAAAAAACCTAAAAAAATCTAAAAAATAAAAAAAAAACACACAAATTATTTTATTTTATTTTTTTAACATTTTTTATTAAAAAATCGCTACTTTTAGTAGCAGAAAAAAATATATATATATATATATATATATATATTTTTTTTTGCTAACGAAATGTAGCGATTTTTTTAATAAAAAATGTTAAAAAAAAAATTTGTGTTTTTTTAGGTATTTTTTGTTGCAACTTTGATAGTTGGTGGTAATTACAAAAAATGTCACCTTGTCTTTTTGGGTTTTCCTTCAATGTGTATGTTTAGTATGTTAAGATTATTTGTATTTGATCTTTTGCCTATGTATATAATATATGTTTATGCTGATTAATGATTACGTTTTGTGCAGATGTATTATGAATTTGGAATATTCAGCACCATTTATACTTCGACGCAAATGCCAGGCGGGATTACGCATATAAGCAATGAGCCATCTCTATCAATTACCATTCCATCACATTATGGGCAGCTTAAAGGACTGAATTTCTGCTACGTATTGAGTTTGTGTGAAATTGAATTGCCCATCATCAAAATTAGAAATATTACAAAGAAGCGTACCTGGATATACAAGCATTATATTAAATCAGTCACTGTAGATGGACGTGAAGGGTTACCCACATTTTTAAGCCACTGGATGTTTGGGGAGAAGGAGATGGAAGTTGGTGACAGGATTACTATAACTCTAGACATGTGTTGTGAAGATCATATAAACATGTGTGGGGCGGGTTTTGTATATGATGAACGACCAAAACTTTTAGCTTATTACAAGTCGCAAAATCACACAATTGGTGGAGATCTTTCTTATTACAAGTCGTGGAATCACATAATTGGCGGAGATCTTTCTGCTTTTCAATTAATAACAAGAGAATATTTCCTACACTCGGTGGATTTCTTAAGAAATTTATTTTCTAGTTCCTTCTTCAATGCCCATTACAAAGGTAACTGTCATTTTCTATTAAATAGTTATATTTATCGTGACTTGTATATATATATATATAGAGAGAGAGAGAGAGAGCGCGGTTAACATACATTACAGCTTAACGTACGACCAGTACGTCACGAAATCACGCACGTTCATCGGAAAATCACGCACGTTATAATCTCAAACAAACCAACATGCGTTATTATTTAAATATACATGCGTGATTATCTCATTATCTTCTTCAACCTCCAAACCTGGGTTCAGCATCATCATTCCAGCTCCTTCTTCGATTCCGTTTCCAACGATAAACACTTCCTCATGTTTCAGAGGGTCGGAATCAAAGTTTCGTCATATCCCTTCATCCTCTGTTCTACGATTAGATTTCGATGGTCAACAATTTGATGAAACTTTTCAAAATCAAAGATAGGTTTGAACCCAAATCGATAAAATTGACAGAACAATTGCGAATTTGAAGTGAAAGGAAAAGAAAATTGAAAAAAATCGGACGAAATTTATCAAACCCAGTTTAATTGAAAAAGAACAAAATCACGCACGTTAGATTGTAAAATTACGCATGTTGTCGTACGTAATGTACGTTAAGCCGTAATGTACATTACACACATATATATATATATAGGAGAATGATCCGTTAGGAACCACCCTTTATTGCGAGAACCAATCAACCAAAAATACCTAAAAAAAGCTAAAAAAACACACAAAAAATTTGTCCAATTGGATAAAGTCATAAAACACAACTATTTTATTGATACCGGATGTTCCTCATAAATATGGTTGTGAGTTCAAATTTTTATTAGCAGAAGGTTATCTGAATTTTATGTAAATATTTGTTATAAAAATATATCTTTCGGTACCAAGAACATATGAGGATCACACAACTCATACGCCATTAGTATTATTACACTTGGTTGCGAAAGGAGAAATACCTATCATCCATAATTCGATAAAACAACAATTTCTTCCCTAGTTGCTTAGTACTCACTCGTCCAATTAGTGGGTAAATGACATGCATTGCTTTTTCTTTTTTCATCAGAGAAGATGGTTTCTTTTATTGCTTTCTCGCCACAGAAGTTCGGCAGACTTGGTCATGCAGACGAGGTACACCTTCCTCATCCAAATCCTTATCATCAACAATAGAAAGATTTTGTTCCAAGAATTAATGGATTTCAAATATATCCTTTCTGGTTTAAAAAAATAAGGGTTTGCTTTCGAAAGTTAATGATGAACATCATGAAGAACATGAGGAACACCTCCGAAATTTAAAATCTAAACCTTTTTGAAATAAAAAAATTTAACAGTCTACTTATAAATTTCAAACATAATATGTATTAAAACTGAAAACCGTAAACTTGATTAAAACGATTTTCATTAGATTTTAACAAGAACATGTTTTCCAATTTTAATCAAGAATGAGGGAAAAACAGAACTGGTTGAGCAACACATGCTCTGATATCATATGTTGATCAGTTCTGTTAAACATAATGGAAATCATGTAAATAATACTTGTTACAGCAGACATGCCAGCAGAGAATCCTAAGACAGATGCAATCATGGAGTTTGACATGATAGTGAGCTTGACCTGGTTCCCCTTGAGGATGTGTGTCAATGATGGTAGTACCGAGTTATTTAGGGTTGAAGAACTCGTAGTAATGGAGAGAGAGGAGGGGACGATTTTATGATTGATGTTTTGCGAGTCTAACCTTAATCTCTCTCTAGTAATCTCCTTATATACACCTAAGGGGAAACTTTATTAGTTAATAAGGGTAAATCGGTCCATCAACAATTACCAACTAATATATTATAAGGTTTTATATACTTGAATCTATATTATATAAATGATAATGATGGCTACAAGATATATATATATAGGGCCAGGATCATTTCAGAACCATAAATATTTACAGAACCCGCAGAACTTCTAATAAACAATCTTTTCATTTATATATTTTTATGTTTAGGATAATTTTATCATTTATTATGTGTATTTTTAAGATTACATACATGTTAAGAGTAATTTTATCATTTTTCTATGTAATTTTATAATTACACATATGTAAACTAGTATTTTTACATATATGTAATTAGTTATAACACATATATATAATTTTGGCAATTAAACATATGTAAACTACTTTTAACATGTATGTAATCAAAGAAATACATATAATAGATGATAAAAGGATCCTAAATACAAAAACTTATATATAAAATGATTGTTTATTAGGAGTTCTGAAAGTTCTGTAGTTATTTAGAGTTCTGAAAAGAACTCAACCCTATATATATATGTAAAGTGTAAAATACAAATGCGCTTATCGTACGATATGTACGCGATCATCCCAGCCGTTCGATCAGGTGCGGATCTGGTGCGAATTCAATACATATCGCATGTGAAAAAATGGTTAGCATGGGGTAGTGTGAAAAATGGCATGGGGTGTGTAGATGGACAAAATCGCATGTGGAAGATTGAATATCGCATGTGAAAAAATGGCAGCATGGGGTAATGTGAAAAATGGCATGGGGTGTGTAGAATCGCATGTGGAAGATTGAATATCGCATGTGAAAAAATGGCTAGCATGGGGTAATGTGAAAAATGACTTGGGGTGTGTAGAATCGCATGTGGAAGATTGAATATCGCATGTGAAAAAATGGTTAGCATGGGGTAATGTGAAAAATGGCATGGGGTGTGTAGATGGAGAAAATCGCATGTGGAAGATTGAATTCACACAGTTCGCATGGAGGTATGAAATCGCATGGGAGATGAACATCTGACGGCTGGGGTTATCGCGTACGTAATGTACGATAAGCCCTATTGTACGTTAACCGGCCTCTATATATATATATAGGGCTAGGTAGAGGTTCTTGTAAAAAAAGTTTTTTGCGAGAAAGGTAAGAAAGAATCTACACCATTAGATCTTTTGATCTAATGGTTGAGATCATAATAATGTTTACTATTAAACATATTAATTTTCTAGATTAAGGGTATATATGTAAATTTAACATTTTTAAATTAAGAAACTAACATTAATGCACATGTAACTTCCCCCCGTCTTTTTTAAACGTCAATAACTTTTTATACGTAACTTTTAAAAAAAAAATTACACCATAATAACGAGTGTTTTTTTATCTTTAATATGAGTATCATATTGCTATACTTGTATAGAGAAAAAAATATGTTTCGATCAGATGTTTAGTCCATGAATGGTGTTATATACTTGCTGAATGGTGTTATATACTTACTGAATGGTGTTATATACTTGCTGAATGATGTTTATAGAGATCTTTTAAAAAAAATCCAGTTCCTATAATTAAGGTGGCGGTTATGGGAAGTTTTTAATTAATTGAATTAATGATAAAATTACTTGTTTACCCTTTTGAATTAATTTAGATTTAGGACACATGTCCTCTCCACAATATTTCTCACACTTTTAACCTTTTTTACAATAACCTTACCCTATATATATATATATATATATAGACAAAATTGCAGAAAACAACCTTTATGTATACCCCAAACTGCACTTTATACCTTTCACTATGAAATCCGCCAAAACCAACCTTTACGTTCATGTTTTGTTACACATCACAACCTTTACACCAAACCTAGTAAAAAAAGTCAGTTAAGTTGCCCCATGTGCGATGCATGTGAGGGCATATATGTCTTTTCCTTTGACCCCTTTTACAATGAATATTATATTCATACCTTACCCGTGTTATCGTGCATAATCAAGTATGTTTGGGCACAAGAAACTTCATCTTCACAAAGCTGTTAAAAACACAGTTGACCCACAAGTCCCAAGTCAACCTAGCTCCAATCCGTTCAATTCTGATGATGAGATTGACAAAAGATCAACACTAAAACCGTCGAAAAGAACTTCATCTGAAACTTCTTCAATGACCCCTAATTCAAGCACCACTCTTTGTAAGTTATGCCGGTAGGAAGATCTTTTAGTAATTAGTGTTTTAGTGAGCTTTGGTAATTTTGCAGATGACCCTGATCGAAGAAAAGGTAACCATTTGGAGCAAAGAGAAAAACTTGGACTTACAACAACCCCAAATAAGGACTTTTGAACCCTCAACTAACAATTGCTCTTGTGAAAAGAAAAAAACTGCCATTTGCAAGAATGGGTAATTTGGACCAAAAAAAAAGTTGTTCGTTTGTTTGTCTTTGTATTCTCACAAACATCCATTAAACACCGGTGGCTTAGTCCTAAACATGGTTTTGTGAGTTGTAGGGTGACATTAATCTCTTCTAATTCATCAAGGTTTCTTGAAATTAATCTCTTTCTCCTTTATTGGAATAATAACAGTATGAAAAAGCAAAGCAAGATGACGGTCTCTCTGACTTGAGTGACATACTCGGAGAACTGAAGGAAATGGCTGTTGACATGGGTTCTGAGATTGAGAGGTTGGTGTTTTCCGATAAGTCACTAAAGTCTTGTCGTATTTGAGAAGTATGAAGATAGATTGAATGTTTTCTGAAAGTTATTTCGTATTGTGCAGGCAAAACAAAGCCCTTAATCCTCTCCAAGATGATGTTGAGGAGATCAATTTCAGAGTGAAGGGTGCCAACCAACGCACTCGCCGGCTGCTTGGAAAATAGATCGATCATCTTCAAGATCATCTCTGAAATTGAAGAAAAAAATAGGTGAACAAGAAGAAAACAAAATTATATATTCATAAGCTAGAACAGTCACCATATACTTCCATCTTAATAAAATTCAATAGCAAACTATCTTTTAACAATACCTAATTTCCTCCAATTTCTTCTGCTATCTTTTCTTAAGATATTCCTGCCTCGAAGCTTTCCTGAAAAGAAACAAAACAATCATGTTATAATATTCATTGTAAAAGGGGTAAAAGGAAAAGACATATATGCCCTCACATGCATCGCACATGGGGCAACTTAACTGACTTTTTTTACTAGGTTTGGTCTAAAGGTTGTGATGTGTAACATAACATGAACGTAAAGGTTGGTTTTGACAGATTTCATAGTGAAAGGTATAAAGTGCAGTTTGGGGTATACATAAAGGTTGTTTTCTGCAATTTTGTCATATATATATATATATATAGGGAGAAGATCATGCGAGAACCACCTCTTATTGCGAGAACCGCGAGAACCAATGTGAACACAACCAAAAATGCCTAAAAATAGCTAAAAATCACACAAATTTTTTTTTTTTGAATTTTTTAATATTTTTTATAAAAAAATCGCTACTTTTCGAAGCCAAAAAGAAAAAAAAAAATTTAAATTTTTTTTTTTGCTTCGAAAAGTAGCGATTTTTTTATAAAAAATATTAAAAAATTCAAAAAAAAAATTTAAATTTTTTTTTTGATTTTTTTAGGTTTTTTGGGGGTTTAGTTTTTAGCATTTTAGCTTGGGGTGGGGGGGGGGGGGGGTTTAGGTTTTTGGAGGGGGGGGGGGTGGGGGAGGGGGGTTTAGGTTTTTTTTTGGGGGGGGGGGGTAGGTTTTTTTTTAGGTTTTAGTTTTTAGCATTTAGCTTGGGGGGGGGGGTCAGGTTTTTTTAGCTATTTTAGGTTGTGTTCACATTGGTTCTCGCGGTTCTCACAATAAAGGTGGTTCTCGCATGAGCTCCTCCCTATATATATATGTATATGGCTAGGAGTTGGCTAGAAAGTCCAAATTTCTTAAAAAGTGTAAAAAGTCATAAAACACCATAATGGTAACCATAAAACACACAAAAAATCCACAAATAACATAATGAAGATTACTAAAACATCATGTATGTGGGTTTTGTGTTGTGTTTTAGATGTTAAGGCTCTGATTATGGAATGACAAATATTATTGTGTTTTATGTTGTTTAGCCATTTGTGTTTTAAATTCATAGTTCTACGATGGTGTGTTTGAAGTTTTTATGGACTATTAGAGTTTGAATATGGTGTTTTAGTAATCTTCATTCTATTATTTATGAGTTTTAGGTGTGTTTTATGTCTGAAATTATTGTGTTTTATGACTTTTTACACTTTTTATGAAAAACACACTTTTCGTAGGATCCCTACTCGTGTATATATATATATATATATATATATATATATATATATATATATATTTAAAAATAGTACTAATGAGGAATATGATATACCTCAAGATCTAGATCTACTTAATAAGTGGACAATACCTCGTATAAGTCCCAAGGTTATATACCAAATTGGGAGTTTTGATAATCTAATAAACAAACATCTGGTTAAAACCACCGAAGAATATATAAATATATATATATGAGTGAATTGCAAGTATTGTCCTTTATCTTTATGACCATTTGCAGGCGCTGAGTGAATTGCAAGGATTGTCCTTTATCTTTATAACCATTTGCAGGCGCTGTCCTTTATGTTTAAAATTGACGAGTTTTGTACTTTATGTTTTCAAATCATACATGTTTTGTCCTTTAGCCCTAACCCAGTTAGATTTTTCTGTCAAATCTGGTCATGTGCAATGCACATGAGGGTAAAATTGTCTTTTCACCATATTCTTTAAAAATACATATAAAAGAAAAAAAATATTATATATCATAACAAAACCCTCTTCTTCCCCAAATCAATCCCATTTCAAAACCCTAATTTCTCTTCAAAAACCTGCAACAATTCTCCATAATCCAACCTTCATTCTTTCTCAATCCCTCAGGCGACACCGACAAATCCTCCCTCCCTCCATGTATTTATCCCCAAAGGTTGAAATCATCCTAAACACTAGTGTGAATTGTGGAATAGGTTTTATAGTTCCATGTTGTTTTTGTCAGTCAGGTATCATCCACATAACAACAAGTATCATCCAATAGCAGATCTTCCACCCTAATTCAATTCGATTATTGAAGATGGATCAAGAAGAAAGGAGGGAGGGTTCTAGAAAATAAATAGGGTTTTGAAATGGGATTGATTTGGGGAAGAAGAGGGTGTTGTTATGATATATAATATTTTTTTTCTTTTTTATGTATTTTTAAAGAATAGGGTGAAAAGACAATTTTACCCTCATGTGCATTGCACATGACCAGATTTGACAGAAAAATCTAATTGGGTTAGGGCTAAAGGACAAAACGTGTATGATTTGAAAACATAAAGTACAAAACTAATCAATTTTAAACATAAAGGACAGCGCCTGCAAATGGTTATAAAGATAAAGGAAAATCCTTACAATTCACTCTATATATATTTACATATTTATTCTTACAACATCATCAAGTTTTAGTATTGAAAAGTTTGTTTTTCACCCATTTTTTGGCTTGTAGTTCCTCGTAGAAAAAAAGAAAAAGAAAAAATGGATCAGAGTTGAGGTCACCGTACTATTATATATAGAGTTAATTACATAGTTAGTCCCTGTGGTTTGCACAAAGTAACATACTTAGGTACTAATAGTTTAAAATAACATTCTAGGGTATTAACTTTTCATTTTGTAACGTTTGGGGGTATTAAGCTTATTTGTAGGCTTAAAATCACATTCTGTTAGTACCTAAGTATGTTATTTTTTGCAAACCACAGGGACTACCTATGTTACTACCTTAGAAGTTAATACCTCCAAACGTTACAAAATGAAAAGTTAATACCCTAGAAGGTGATTTTAAACTATTAGTACCTAAGTATGTTATTTTGTGCAAACCACAGGGACTAACTATGTAATTAACTCTTCTATATATTATATTTTATACAACATTTTCAAACTTTAGTGAATAATATATTATTTTAATGATCGAAATTACAAGTATGTTATTAATTGTGAAATTGGGGTCAAACCAATTTACGATTTTGTCCAGCTTTAAAATTACAATTTTGCCATTAGTTTAAAATTACGCTTTTACTTCCGGTTCAAAATAAAATTATACTTTTGCCCCCAGTGAAAAATTACACTTTTGCCCTCGGTTAAAAATTATGATTTTGCTCCGTTTAAATTTACAGTTTCGCCATTTGTTTTGTTATCTTCCTCCCAGGTAGGTTACGATTTTGCCCTCAATTTAAATTTACATTTTTGTCATCGGTTTTGTTTGCTAAAATTACGATTTTGCCCCGCTTTAAAATGTAATTAGTTTAAAATTACGTTTTTACCTCCAGTTCAAAATAAAATTATGCTTTTGCCCCCAGTGGAAAATTACAATTTTGCCCTCGGTTCAAATTTACGATTTTGCACCGTTTAAATTTACAGTTTCCCCATTAGTTTTGTTTTCTTCCTCCCAGGTAAATTACGATTTTGTCCTCAATTTAAATTTACATTTTTGCCATCGGTTTTGTTTGCTTTCCCAGTCAAATTACGATTTTTCCCCCAGTGTATAAATACAGACACAAGATGGGGGCATAGTGCGAGACAACTGTCTGGAACTCCCCATTGGCAAAACCAATTTACGATTTTATTCGCGCTTTAAAATTACAATTTTGCCATCAGTTCAAAATTACGTTTTTACCCCTAGTTCAAAATAAAATTATTCTTTTGCCCATGACTAAAAATTACAATTTTGCCCTCGGTTCAAAATTACCATTTTGCCCCGTTTAAATTTACATTTTTGCAATTAGTTTTGTTTTTCTCCTCCCAGCCAAATTACGATTTTGTCTTCAATTTAAATTTACATTTTTGTCATCGTTTTTCTTTGCTTTGCTGCTTCTTTTTTTTTTTTTGTCCTTTTCCGCTTTATGTATATATTATAGTTATTATTGCGCGAAACTATTAAAAAAACTTTCACAATTATATATATCTATGGAACCCATTAAGTGTAACAAACTTTGAAATCAGTATTGACCATTGGATCTTGCTGAGATTAAATCTCAACTCACAAAATTAACTGCTAAGAGGCCAATTCAGGACAGTTTTTTTTTTGCAGTTTCCATGGCTAACGTTTATCTCCACCTTTTCCTGCCCATCATCTTCACTCCTACAAATATGGGTAGTGCTCTCAGTTCAGTTCAGTTGAGAAGTAATGTTATATAATGTATGCCAGCAAACAAAAAATCCTATTTTCAGCATTCTTGAAGAACCATTCGAGCAGTCAATAGATTCTCCATCAAGCCTCATCCACTCCCCTGGTTGTTCAGTCCCCAATTGTGATCCTTGGTAAACTCTTCACCTCCTTAATCGTTCCTTCTTCAATTAGAAAAACTAGGGTTCATGCGTGTTTGTACAATGACAGCGGAAAACTCAATCGCTGCCAGAACCAATCCGCTCCACATTCTGTTTCTACACTCCCTTATATTCCACTCTACAATCCCCATCTCCTCTTTAACTCTAATCGCCTTGACTTAGATAACCCTAACCATCACCACCTATGATTGTACGGCAATCATCGCACAACCACCACCACAACGACAAGAATGGATCGACAACCGTCACACCACCACTCCCTCAACAGCCGCATCAGCGTCGAACTTCCGGCACTCTATTGTAATCTCATATCTCTCTGAGATCATATTCCATCGGAAGGTTCTAATCAGGGATCGTTCTCGGATGTAATCGTGAAGGTTGTAGGCGATACATATCATCTTCACCGTTTGATTCTCTGTCGTAACTCATATTTTAGGTTTTCGATTTTGATATTTTGAATTCTGTTTTTGTCTACGGATGCATTAGGTTGTTGCTTGTTGTTTTCATGCTTTTGTTTACTGTGTTTCGTTGGTGAGTGTGTTTGTGCAGAGTTATTTTCCGTCAATGACCAAGATCATTGGTATTATCGTACTAAAATCGAGATTTGTGGAAGTTATTTTGTGGTTTCTCTAGGCTCGAATGTCTGGTAATTTCGCATGTCTTGCTAATACCTCTATTTATTGTTCTTGAGAATAATTACTATTTAGATTTGATTCACTCGATGTGGTTTAGTTTTGTTATGAAAGTTTCTGAAACTAGCAATTACTATTTAGATTTGATTCACTCGATGTGGTTTAGTTTTTTTGATTTGTGTTGGGTTTTGGGCTGTTGTTAGTTGGTTCTTGCTGGATCAGTTGTGTGTTGTAGGGTTTTGATTTGTGTTTGAAGTTTATGTTGGTTTGAGTTGTGTTTATGTGTTCTTGATTTGTTGAGTCGATCTGATACCATGGTGTATGTTTTTTTTTTTTCTGATACCATGAGATCAAATTAGTTTATGAAGTTTTGTGTTTTTTAATCAAAATCAAAATCAAAATCACTGTGTTATAACTTATAAGGTTTCAAGAATTAGTTAAACTTCTAACTATAACGGATTTGCTATACAAACATTGAAAACAATAGATTCCTTTATGTTTTTTCGATAGATAATGTTCTATATCGTTTAAGTGAGAGAGCAAGACTAAAATAGTAAAGTAAGGAAAAGAAAAGGAATTTGAAACGGCGCGTTCTTGATTGTTATATATTGAGTTAATTACATAGTTAGTCCCTGTGGTTTGCACAAAATAACATACTTAGGTACTAATAGTTTAAAATCACCTTCTAGGGTATTAACTTTTCATTTTGTAACGTTTGGAGGTATTAACGAAATATTGCACAAAATAACATACTTAGGTACTAATAGAATGTGATTTTAAACCTACAAATAACGTTAATACCTCCAAACGTTACAAAATGAAAAGTTAATACCCTATAATGTGATTTTAAACTATTAGTACCTAAGTATGTTACTTTGTGCAAACCACAGGGACTAACTATGTAATTAACTCTTATATATTTATCATCATATCATCATCATACTCAGTATATCCCACCAATAGCAAAGCTAAGGTAGGGTCTGAGGAGGGTGAGATGTAGACAGCCTTACCTCTACCCCGTAGGAATAGAGAGGCTGCTTCCAATGAGACCCCCGGCTCGATTGTAGTTTTGCATCAAGCCTTGGACATAAGGCACATAACACTCAACAATTGAGACAAATGCCGATTAGTGCATGTACCCCCTTGTCTTTTGGCTATCAACGCCACCACATGATGCATGATTAACCATCCCATCTTATATATTTATATATACTTTAATTTACAACATTTCTTGGCTATGTAAGTTGTACCTTATGCTTGATTGATGTTTTAGGCTATGCATGTTGTACCTTATGCTTAATTGGTGTGTTTTTTGTATTTGTGCACACATTACTTTCTTTTACAGCTGATACACCACTCATCTCCTCTTATTTGCCATACAGAACATCGGCAATGGAGAGAGAGAACCATGTTTGAGAGAGAGAGAGAGTGTAGCGACAGTAGACATAGAAAAAGGGAGCCAACGATCGACGATTAAGAAGGCGACGACGGTGGTTCTGTTTCTGGCGATGGCGGTGACCTCAAGTAACGAAGACCCGACTAGGGTTCAAGCGACATTCCGGCTACCCCTTTTTACACTGTAAGTTTGACGTTTTTGAAAGTTCAAGGATTATATGACGATTTTAGTTGTCATCTTTGCTTACATTATTGGGGATCTTGCGAATTATAGACGATTTTAGGTCACGATCTCAAGTCTCAACATCATGCAAATTAACTCTCTAATTTCAGGGTTTTTTTGTTCGCGTTATGATTGGTACAATCTAGATTATGAAATTAGGGTTTGGTTTATGTACTGCAGTTACTATATGCCATTAAAGTTAATTAATATGTGAAAAAAAAAACTATTTGCAGGTTCACCAGGAGTGGGGTTCATGCCGCATATCCTTGATGTTGCTGGAGAGGTTCAACCTTGACCCTTTAATGTTTCTTTGGTATAGTTTGTTTATGTTTTTTTGACTACTATATTTGTATGGTAATAATTGGTTCAGACCAAGGCTCTTAACACTAGGCCTCTCTCTGTATTGATGAGGAGTGTCAAGAATAATACACAGGTAACATATGCTTTCATATAATTGATCTTTTGTTTAAAGGTTATTGTAGTTGGTATGCGCTTTCTAAGTAGTTAAAGGTTCAAGGTGCAGCCAACAATATACTCAATGTGGATGCAACTCGGAGTGTGGAAAGGATTGCCCCTGCTTAAACAATTCCCCTGCTGTGAAAAGTATTGTGGGTATGTATATGAGTTTAAGAAGTGATGTCAGCATCGTTCTTTTAAGAGACATACATGCGCGCCTGGTTGAACATGTCATATGTTACTAAAATCGATGATATAATACAAAGTAACCGGTGGATCAGGGCTGCTGCATGTACAACTTTGTTTTAAACGTATTATGTATTAGTTAACTTCGCTCCATGATTAATAAAAATTGTATATCAGGGCTACTGCATGTACAACTTTGTTTTAACTACAATTTCTCTTGCAAAATGTTTAACAAAGCCTAGCATTTACATTCCTATCAAGATACAAAAGGTACATATCACAAACTTCTTATAGATTCACATATCTTGCTTTTATGTGTTACAATTGAACTACAAAAAAGATGTGCAGAACCAACCATATGCTTAAAAATGTGGATAATTAATTTTTAATTTTGTTTAAATTGGCAAGAACTACTGTACCAACTACTATGGGACTTGATCTAAACACTAGCTTATAGAATACAATAACTTACCCGACTGTGTTGCCTAAGCTCCAGTTGAAGGAGATGAAAGTTCTGATAATATAGACAGTGTTTCTTATGGTACAGTTAATATTTGAGATCAAGTCTTTTTCAAATAAATATGAATTTGAGTGAGAATTGGAACGGTCTTGGTCTGGTGCTTACGAAAGCTTTGAAACAAAATTGTTTTGAGAATGGTTCAGGTACCTTGGCTGCTACTGTTGAAGAAACGTAGGCGTTGTCTTATTTGCGGGTTAGAAACCGTTCCGGGGTAGTGGCTCAATATGGGTCAAGTTGGGTAGTGCAAGCTGGGTATTGCTGTTGTATGCCTGTAAAATTTAGTTTAATATGTTTGTTTTCCTTTTTGCTTCCCTTGGTGTAGTGTGGCGAGCCTGTGGCTTGTAGTTTCTTTTGGGTTAATAGAAAATGGTGTTTTGTTTGCCAAACACGACGGGTAATATATGTGGCCCCGACCGCAACGCGGCGGGTGCTATTTCTAGTTTTACTAATAATAAAGTAACAAAAAGGGTATTTTTGGCATTTGTTCTTCTTAAAGAACATCAGTTATCAAACACGTTATCGTTCGACTAAATTGCATTTTAAATGTTGCAGGAAATGTCGGCTCCTGTTGTCGATAGGAATGAAGCAGAAGCTGGTCACATCATATCAACCACAATCGGGGGCAAGAATGGAGAACTGAAACAGGTACGCTTCATTTCATATAGAGTTTTGTGTTAAAATCGCATCACTGATTTGAATCTTGTATTCGGTTCTTGAAAGCGAGTCCTATTGGTCAACTGTAACATGTTTGATTGGTCAATCCTGTATTAATTGCGTATCGGTCCAACATTCTCGTGACGTACACATATACATTTTGGTTAATCATAATCATTATCAAATTTTCCAAAATTTTAAATAGATTATTTCCACTTTGTGCAGACCCTTAGTTACATGGCAGAGCGCGTTGTAGGGACCGGATCTTTTGGAACCGTTTTCCAGGTATACGAATAGTGTTTCTTTCTTTTAAACTTATCATATATGTGTTTTACTAATTTTTTTCTTCAAATCTTTTACTATTTCAGGCAAAATGCTTAGAAACTGGAGATACCGTTGCGATAAAAAAAGGTTTTGCTAGACCGAAGATACAAGAACCGCGAGTTGCAATTAATGCGCGCGATGGACCACCCAAACGTTGTTTCCTTAAAACATTGTTTCTTTTCTACTACAAGCAGATACGAGGTTTTTTTAAACCTAGTCACGGAATACGTCCCGGAGACGATTTATCGAGTTTTAAAACATTATGAAAATCTACACCAAAGCATGCCCCTTATTTACGTGAAACTTTACACATATCAAGTGAGTTTTACTTTTTTTCCTTCATCACAATGGCCGGTTTTGTTTCTTTCTTTTAACGGGGACTAACGAGTAAACGTTTCAGATCTTTAGTGGCCTGGCGTACATGCACATGGTTACCGGAGTATGCAGCATGAACTTGAAACCTCAGAACGTTTTGGTGAGATTATTTTTTCTTTGTTTTTACGAGTAAAGTACACAGATGGTCCCTGTGGTTAACCGAAATTTTGGATTTAGTCCCTAGTTTTCCAAAAGTACACGGATGGTCCCTATTGCACTTTATAATGCGTTTAGTCCTCAACTTTTGCCAAAAGTACACGGATGGTCCTTATGGTTTGCACTTTGTAACGTTTTAGTCTCCAACTTTCAGTGACTAAATGTGGTATAAAGTGCAAACCACATGGATCATCCATGTACCTTTGGTAAAAATTGGGGACTAAATGTGTTACAAAGTACAAACCACAGGGACCATCCGTGTACTAAATCCAAAATTTTGGTTAACCACAGGGACCTTCCATGTACTTTACTCTTTTTTTTTTGTTTTCAGTTTGATATTTTATGAGTCTCTTAAAGCTTATTTATTTACTTTTCCACAGGTGGACCCTTTGACTCACCAAGTCAAGATTTGTGATTTTGGAAGTGCAAAAATGCTAGTACGTTACTTGTTCATATTCCGTATATTATCTTGCGGTTATTTTAACATGCTTGTTTAATAAAACATGGCGATTGATATTTATTTAGCTTTGAATCACGAGTAACAACAGTAGTCATTATAATCATATATACTAGGTTTCTTAATACCATTCCGAGATTCTGCAAAAAGAAAGTTATTAAAAGTATTTTTTTTATTGGGATTTAGACGTCATATTTGACCATATATTTGACTGTGGTTAGGTGAGGGGAGAACCGAACATATCATACATATGTTCTCGTTTCTATCGTGCACCAGAACTCATCCTTGGCGCTACTGAATACACCACTTCAATCGATATTTGGTCTGCTGGTTGCATTCTGGCCGAACTTCTTCTCGGACAGGTTCGCAACTTAAACAACCGTTGTCATAACATTTCAATAACCATTTACTAAAATTAATGCTCTTACAGCCACTATTTCCCGGAGAAAATGCGGTGGATCAGCTTGTGGAGATCATCAAGGTGCAGTAATCAATCAATAAGTCAATAACTATATAAAATCTGATCTTAATATCTTATAATAATTTTATAATTTCTTATGGTTGGTTTATATCAGGTTTTGGGCACACCAACTCGAGAAGAACTCCGTTGCATGAACCCGAACTGCAACGATTTCAGATATCCGCAAGTTAAGGCTCATCCATGGCATAAGGTATGTATGATTTAGTAGCTGTTGATTTATGTAAATTTAATGTGACGTGTAATCTATTTTCTGTTTGTTTATTGTTTGTTTTAAGGTTTTTCACAAGCGGATGCCTCTTGAAGCAATTGATCTCGTTTCTCGCCTTCTACAGTACTCTCCAAGTCTTCGCTACAATGCTGTAAGTTTATTTTAAATAAAGTCATGATATATTAATATATTATATTAATTATTTAATTAATTTACTCTTAATTTTTGAATTATTATTAGCTTGAAGCGATAGCACATCCGTTTTTTGATGAGCTGCGCCAACCTAATGTTCACCTACCAAATGGCCGACCGTTACTGAAGGGGTATGGTCCCAAATATCGCGTCAGCACGACCGCGAATGACCATTACCCTCATTAAAAACCCCCAACAGCAATTAACTATCCAGTGTCCGCGTAGACACACGCGAACACTGCGGTCCAATCTGTCCATCGATGAGAAGACTTACCTTAAGGATGGAAACTAATGTTACGCATAGCGATGCGGCCTCGCACCGCATCCTATGAACATTTTCGTCACGACAAGGGATCTGGACAACAGTAACAGTCACTCAACAAGCGATGCGGCACAACACCGCATCCCTCGCAAATCATGGATGGAACAACCAATGCGGGAACAACATCTATGACCGCAAGCAGCGATGCGGCTTGGCACCGCATCCTGCCTACAAGGCAAGTGGGTCTGACACCACAGTGCAAGTAGCACTGGGAACAGTTGCCTACTAGCCCACGTATGAACAACAGTCTGACACCACAGCCGGACGTGGCATTACCACAGCATCCGACAGGTCTGACACACCTGCAAATAGCTGTGCGATGTCAGACTAGCTACTCAACTACCCTCCTTCACTCCTCGGCTATAAATACTCACCCCAAACCAGGTTTGAGGTATCACTTCTCAACTCTCTCACTACTACTACTATCATACTTTGCTTCCCAAGCAACTTACTGATTCTCACGCCGGAGAGTGGTAACAAGGAGCACCCCCCACCCCATCCTCCTTGTGCAGGAAACCCACCACCAGACGATCCAGCTAACGATCCTCGGAAAGAAGGGATTAACCCTCTTGACGAGATCAGTGAGTTAACCCTACCCGGTTAACCATTGTTTCATCATTGGCGCCCACCGCTACTCTTAGCACTTTTTTCCAATCATCCTTTTCTTTCCAAAGATGTCTGATCGTCAAAACAACACTACCGGGGATAACCTAAACCCCGCAAACCAAGGGCCTGCGGGAACCATTCCCTTAGGCCCAAATGCCGAACACATTGGCACATCAGCGCAAGGGGGCGTATCCCTTACGTTTGGACATGATCTGTCACAATACGCAGCTGCCATACCTCCAGGCATGAACCCTCATACCTAGTATGACCAACAAGCGGCCCTTCTGGCCGCAACGTACAACAGAGCTTGTGCAGACGAGCAAGGAGGTATCGGACCTACCCCGATACCGCGTACACCTGCCGGTCGTGTTTTACGATACGACGACAGGGCCCCCACACATCCAGCCTCCAGAAGCAGACAGGAGGACCGCGGCTCCTCCTATTGTGATGTCCGCACAATCAATGAGGACGATTCCTCATACGGATCCCGCCGCAGGGACTCCATACATAGCCGTTTAGGCTCTCAAGAAGAAAGAAGGCGGCAGTCTACAATGCGCCACAACACAAACATTCATAGTCGTTTGGGACCACAGTCCCACCATGAAGGGTATGACCGTACTGATCCAGATGACAGTACATACCGCGGAGAGTCCCATTCCACCAACAGTAGACCGGGCGGACGCGACTATGTTCCTCCCAGTCAACCCCGCAACACATACCTCCGCGCTGCAAAGCGCAACCAGGGCAAACCTTACAGGCCGAAATCTGCGGCCGAAAACTCTAAATTTGTCCCAGAGATCGCCAACGCCGATGTCACCACCACAAAATTCCCATTGAACATTGGGAAATACAACGGCTCGACCGACCCTGATGATCACAACAACATCTTCGTCGGCGCTGGGTGCAACGGAAAGTGGGACGAACCTACCTGGTGCCATTTTTTCCCACAGACCCTAACAGGTCTGGCCAGGGCATGGTTCGATTCTCTCCCACCAGCATCACTGACCTCATTCGAGGACTTACAACAAAAGTTCCTCGCACACTTCAGCCAGCAACGACGCCATGAACGTGATTCAATGGACGTCATGAACATCTGGCGCAGAGACAACGAATCGCTCGACGCGTTCGTTGTCCGTTACAATAAAGAAATCCTAGAGATAGGCGACGTTGACAACCAGATGGCACGTAACCATTTCATTGTTGCAGTCAAAGACGAACAAATGGTTATGAACATTTCCGGCGGCAACGGCTTGCCTAAGAAGTGGGAAGATGTCATGGCTAAGGTCAAAACCTATGCCCAAACGCAGCGGTCTCTCAGACCGCACATGTCAAAGGCACAACCCCTGGCGGAAGGCCAGTCTTCCCGACAAGAATCCAAGCGCAGCAATAAGCGCAACAGGGACACATGGAATCGCGGCGGCGATCCCAAGCCATATGTCCCCCGGAACAACCAGCCCGACGCAAGGGCTACAATCAACGCCCAACGAGAAAACCGGGCGTCAAAGAAAGAGTCTCGAGACCGCACCTGGACTGAGATCAACCAGTTGCCGAGCGACGTTCTCCTCACGGACGCGCAATTCCTGAGACCAGCCCAACCGATGAAGTCCAAAAAGAATCAAGATCTCGCACTCTACTGCGAGTATCACAAGGACTCGGGCCACACCACGAACAACTGCATCAGTCTCCGACTGGAGATTGAGCGAGCCCTAAAAGAGGGGAAACTGCAACACCTGTTGACAGGCGCACAAAAAGCCACCAAGCGCATCATTCCCCACAACGAGGGCACCTCCACGGGTAAAAGGGCCATGTACGTGGCCTCTACCCACATGATCAATGGAGGAAAAGGAAGGCCGCGCAAGGCGGCGAGAAAACCGGACAATGACTTGAAGGACGAGTAAGTCATTTTTCCAAAGGTCCGAGGCGGACCGCGCGATAGACGCGCCGTCGTTATCACTGGGCACCTAGCTCACTACTGCACCGAGCGATTGTTCATCGACCCGGGCAGTACGTCCGATATTATATACGAGCAGTGCTTCAACCAGTTCGATCAAGAAGATAAAGATCGACTGCAGCCAGCGGAATACCCGTTGGCTGGATTTTCAGGGGAAACCGTGTTCCCCCTGGGACAAATTACCTTCCCTGTGTGCCTCACCAACGGAAGGCACACAAGGACGGAGGAGGTGAACTTCATGGTTTTACCTCACACCTCAAAGTATGACGTAATTCTCGGGAGGGAGTCTCAAGGCGACTTCAACATGATAACATCCGTCCCCCACTCTGCCATCGGTTTTCCAACCGAAACGGGGATCGCGATAATATACGCCCAGAGAGAAGTCATGTCTACGGACGAACTGCGTCCGACAAAGGTAGCAAGGCCTACCCCCAACACTCAACCAGAAAAATGGGTTCTTAACGCAAGACACCCAGAACAAACAGTCACGTTGGGCCATGCCTTGACACCTACCATCAAAGCGCGCCTGAAGCAACTCCTCTTCAGGAACC
Organism: Helianthus tuberosus; assembly: GCA_030545235.1. Taxonomy (NCBI): domain Eukaryota; kingdom Viridiplantae; phylum Streptophyta; class Magnoliopsida; order Asterales; family Asteraceae; genus Helianthus; species Helianthus tuberosus. Next base: position 153,543,323 of record CM060372.1, read on the forward strand.
AAGATATTTTCGCGTGGACACCCGCAGATATGACAGGGGTACCACGCGAAATTGCGCAACACTTCTTGAATACCATGCCAGGTATCAAGCCCGTGATCCAAGGCCAACGCCACCTTGGATCAGCAAAAAACGCGGCGATGGAAGAGCAGGTACAGGAACTGCTCTCCGCAGGCATCCTGCGGGAAGTGAAATACCAGACTTGGCTGTCCAACCCAGTCATGGTAGAAAAACCAAGCGGGGGCTGGCGCATGTGTGTCGATTACAAAGACCTCAATAAGGCCTGCCCCAAAGATTGTTACGCGCTTCCAGAGATCGACGAGAAGGTCGATAACCTCGCACCATTTCGATGGAAGTGCTTCCTCGATTGTTATAAAGGTTATCACCAAGTACAAATGGCAATCGACGATGAAGATAAAACGGCATTCCGCACTCCTACCGGGAATTACTGCTACACCAAAATGCCGTTCGGGCTGCGCAACGCGGGCGCAACCTATCAAAAGTTGATGAACGACACCTTTCGCGGTCAAATCAGCAAAAGTGTCGAAATCTACATGGACGACCTGGTCGTCATGAGCATGGAGGAAAACACCATGCTCGACGACATCGACAGAACATTCCAAACTCTGCGAAGCGTTAACATGAAGCTCAACCCAGGGAAATGCTCGTTTGGAATGGAAGAAGGCAAATTCCTTGGATTCATCGTAACCAAAGATGGATTCAAGGTGAACCCGGAAAAAGTTCAGGCAATCGAGCGCATGCCATCGCCTTCTACGATGAAGGAAATGCAACGACTAGCCGGTAGGCTAGCCGCACTCAATAGATTCCTAGCCAACCATGCAGCTAAGTCTTACCCTTTCATCAAGACCCTGCGGAGCTGTCTAAAAAAGGAACAATTCCAATGGACCACAGAGGCCGAAAAAGCTTTCCGGGAAATGAAAGAGTGTCTGATCCAACTCCCAACTTTAACCGCACCACGAAAAGATGAGCCTCTTATCTTATACCTGTCTGCCGCGGACAACGCGGTAGGCGCAGTACTTATAGTGGAGCGGGAAGGAGTCCAAACACCCATCTACTACATCAGCAAAATGCTCAACGACCCAGAGACAAGGTACTCCATCATGGAAAAATTGGTACTGGCACTAGTGCACGCATCGAGACGTTTACGACGTTACTTTGTAAACCACGTCATCACAGTGTTAACCAACTATAGGATCGGCCCGATCCTATCAAAACCCGACATCTCTAGGAGGTTAGCAAAATGGGCAATCGAGCTGGGCGCGCTTTCACTGAACTATAAGCCGCGCCCCGCAATCAAAGGCCAGGTTTTGGCTGACTTCGTCGCTGAAATACCAGCAAACCGCACCCAAGAATGCGAAGAAGAACAAAACCCTGTATCACAACCATCCTCCACAGAAACCTGGGCACTATTCACAGATGGTGCATCCAACGAAGATGGTTCAGGCGCAGGTTTGCGACTTGTCAGCCCCGATGGCCAAGAGCTAACCTACGCAATACGCCTCGATTTTGAAAGTACGAATAACGAAGCGGAGTATGAGGCTCTACTGGCAGGGTTGCGTTTAGCAATTAAACTCGACGTCAAACATCTGGAAGCACACGTCGATTCACTATTAGTTGCAGGGCAAATACGCGGTGACTATACCGCAAAGGGGGATACCATGATCCTCTATCTCGAACAAGCCCTGCAACTGAAGTCAAAGTTTACCTCCTTCAATATTCGCCACATCAACAGGAGTGAAAATAAACCCGCGGACGCACTATCAAAACTTGCGTCCACCAGCTTCCAACACCTGGCAAAAGAGGTACGCATCGAAATCCTGCAAAATCCTTCGGTATCCCTGCGCCAAGTCAATGTCATCCAATACGGTACAACATCCTGGATGACACCGCTCATTGCATACTTACAATCCGGGGTTACTCCCGAAAACAAAGCAGAGGCACGCAAGTTGCAACACAAAGCGTGTCATTACCAAATGGTAGACGGTATCTTATACCGTAAATCATACCTGGGGCCACTCCTACGATGCGTCAACCCCCAAGATGCCACATACCTTATCAAAGAGATTCACGAGGGGATCTGTGGCATACACGCAGGACCACGCATGGTGGTGGCCAAAATCATGAACGCCGGCTACTATTGGCCGGGCATGCACATGGATGCAGTCACAGTCTTACGCAAGTGTTTCAATTGTCAGCGACATGCTCCCAAGACCTTGCGTCCCAAGAACAACTTGATCCCCGTCACCACCGCATGGCCATTCCAAAAATGGGCAATCGATGTGGTGGGACCATTTCCGGACGCACTAGGAGCAGTGAAATTTATCATAGTGGCTGTTGATTACTTTACAAAATGGGTAGAAGCAAAGCCACTTGCATCAACCACCGCTATGATAACAAGGAAATTCGTGTGGGAACATATCATCTGCCGTTTCGGTCTACCAATGTGCATCGTCACCGACAACGGTACCAACTTTGCTGCCGACGACTTTCAAAAATGGCTAAAAGAACTAAACATTGAACACATATTCTCCTCAGTGGCGCATCCGCAAGGGAACGGCCAAGTCGAGAGTATCAATAAAAGCTTAGTCGAAGGCATCAAAGCACGGTTGGGAACAGCCAGACGCGGCTGGGTTGATGAACTCCCAAGTATTTTATGGGCTCACAGGACAAGCCCAAAAACAAGCAACGGCGAGACCCCCTTCAGCCTGGTCTACGGTACTGAAGCGGTGATCCCCGCGGAAGTAGGCCTCCCCTCACCTAGAATGTTGGCCATCAACAAGATGGACAACAATGAGGAACGCAGGGTTGACTTGGACCTCTTGGAAGAAAGGCGCGAAAACGCTGCCATCAACGAGGCCAAGTACAAAACCAAGTTGGAAAAATACTACAATGCACGCGTTCGCATTTGTACTTTCAACCCTGGAGACTACGTCCTTCGTGACAACGAAGCATCCAACGCAGAACGCCCAGGGAAACTTGCCCCCAAGTGGGAAGGACCGTACCTCATCCAAGAGGTCCTGGGCAAAGGCGCGTACAAACTACAAACATTAGAAGGCGAAACTGTCGCATGCACATGGAACGCACAGCAACTTCGACGCTGTTATATGTAAGCCATGTTTTCTGCATGTAATCTATCGGGCCGCAGGCCATTTGCAAATAAATAAATAGGCGATTCAATGCAATATTGTTTATTTATTTCTATTACAAATGCGTGTTCCACTCTGAGGTATACACAAAAACAGATTAGCAAAATCTTCATTCGTGATACCCACACAGAATGATAACCACACGCAATTATTGTAATAGGCCAACAATGGCAATACTGTTTATCTAACCAGAGACGAATCTTCATACTTGCATATCACCTAGATATGCAAAAGGCAATTACAGATTTAGTTTTACTCACAGTAACACTAAACGCGTACAAATTCAAACATGCAAGTACTAAAAACACTTGTAAAAAGAAACAACAATTCTTTATATTCAAAAAATTCCTGCACATGGAATTTACATAAAGTTTTGTAACGGTTACGTAAGGAAACAAAAGAGGCACGCAGGCCAATCTAATCTTCCTTCGTGCCACTAGGGCCCGCACCATCCGTGCCCTCAACATCTGGTTTTTCCTCATCATCTTCATCAGCGTATAAGACTCGCAAGCGGTCCACATAATCCTCCGATTCTAGACATCGTTCAAGTTCTTCAAGATCTGTGAGGGTTGTTTCATTAAACTCCTTAACCGCGGCGGTAAGAAGCGCTTCAGTATCTACGCCATGAAACCCGGACCGCTCATCAGTAAGCCCGCCATGCGCTGCAACGTTCAAATGACTAATACAGCGGTTGTAGCCAGCTTTGAAACCAGCATCCCGGGTACGCTCCCTGATCTCGTTAATCCCTGCTACGGTCTCGGGTGCGTCAAGAATGGCAGTAACAATCTGCGAAACATGAATACAATGGTTATCAAAGACAAACCTACAACAAAAATAACAAGGCAACGGATACTTACATACCCGATCCCGCGTATACGCATCCATTCATGATCAGCCTTGAGCAGCCCAAGTGAAGAAGCGTGGCTATCCCTAGCCTCTTCAGCCTCTCTTGCCCGCACTTCAGCTTCAGCAGCACGGGCAGAGATTTCCTCAATAGTGACCCCTCGGGTCCGCACTTCAGCCTTTTAAACAAGGAATCAGAAATATACAAAAAGAATCAACAAACTTGTGAGACATAATTTCAAAGTTAGGAAAAACTTATACCTGAAGGTCCAAGATAGTTTTGCTTAACCTGGTGCGGTCAACATTTGCCCCTTCAAGAGCTTTTGCAGCACGAGCCTCCGCCTCCTTGGCCTCTTCCAGAGCCTTGGCAAGACGAACCTCTGCTTCCTTGGCCTCTTGGGCAGCCGCAACAGCCTCAGTTTTCTCTTTGGCCAACGCAGAAATTGCTGCCTTGGCATTGATAAGCTCCTGACGAACATGAAAGAGAGTTTCATTCTGTTTACCCCAAGATTCTTTCCAAGTCTTGCGTTCATCAGATAGCGTCTTGCGCTCATCAGAAAGGGTTTCTTTCCAACGCTTACGCTCATCAGACAACAATTTTGCAAGAGTACGAACCTGTTTAAGCTCAGCAGTTGCAGCCCATTCTTCAGTCTGCTTATGCTTCTCAAACGCAGCTCTGTCCCTCTCAAGCTGCTCTCTATCCCTCTCAAGCTGCTCTGCACCCTCACGTGCAGCCTTCACCAACTCCTCGGCCTCGGCCCGTAAACGCGCATTCTCCTCCCCCTCGCGCCCCAGCACCTTGCACTTCTCCATAAGGGCATTCGCCATTATGGAGCCCCCCACAAGCATGGAGGAGAGTTGGTTCATCTGGACCTCAGTCGGTAAAGAACGGGCCCGGTTTACCTCAAAAGGGGTACCCAAACCATTCAAAACCTCCCTACAAGCGGAGGGGTCAACAGGAATGTCATCCCCTTGCAATACAGTCCACGGGGGGCGGTGATAGGACGTAGCCCGGCCTTCTGTGTAGGAGCGATAATAATACTCCAATTCAGTCTCGTCGGGCTGAATAGGAGTCTCTACAAAACCCGCACCACCAGCAGAACCGGAAGCCTTCTCGGCAACAGGAGACTTTGGCTTTCCGGTGTAACCAAACTTCAAATCCATATCAACAGTATCCTCTGGGGTGATAACATTATCACTCGAATCAACCGTGTCATGGATTTGAGCCGCGGGACCCTTCCCAGTGTCCACCCCCCGCACAGAGGCTTCAGGAGTAACAACCTTATGAACCCCCGCACCCGTAGCAGTGTTGTGCGGGGGAGGGGGAGGAGGATCATCAAAATCGAAGAACCCTTCATCTTGCGGTTCTGAAATCAACACAGATACTTTAAAGTAACAAGTTTAAACACATAATACTTGTTAAAGTCACGCATCACATACCAGATACAACCGCATGCTTCCTTGGTCCAACAAAGGCCTTGCGCCTGGTCTGAATTTTCGGCTTTTTTCTCCCACCAGCATCACCAGCTTCCTCCGTTTTCCTATTCCTCTCATCACCTTGTTTGGAACCCGCGGTAGTTCCACCTGTGGCAGCCCCAGCACCTGGAACACCCAAGCCCTCAAGGGTGTCAGATACTACCACGTAATCGGTATATCTGCGGAAATGAGAACGAGAGATACCTGCGGCATGCGACACCAAAGGCGGAACAACATGCGCCTCAGGGTTTTTCTTTCCGCGACCCCGCACGGTTTTATCCACATGCTTTTTCTCCGCATGTTTTTTGGGGGCACCCTTTGACTCAAATTTACCAAGGTTCCCAAGTGTACCTGCGTATAGAATATCAGCAACAAACCTTGTAAAGCAATAAAGGTTATGAGTAATACCTTTGCCCTGCGGCAGGGGTGCAGTCAGCGCCTCGCGTGAAGCAACGCGGAAGAGAGAGACAATCGTCAAGTTAAAACCTTTACCATCCGCAGTCGGAATAAGATCAACTTTTCCAGTGAAAGTTGGATCAAATATCTTCCACACTTCCACAATTTCTGATAATACATATCCAAATTAATAACAAACACGGGAACAAAGCAACCGCAAAAGAGTGGTAACACTTACCACCAGTTTTCTCCCGCACCACAGGCGTGAAATTCCTCTTAGGCCGGGTCAACATCATCCGCAGCACCCACAACTCTTTGTTGGTAAGCTGCCTATGCTCAATAGGTTTCAGCTTTGAGAACCACGCAGCAGTCTCTGCGGCAGGCATAGCAATATCCTCCGCAGGGATAGGCTCATTGACGTTCCGCATATTCATGTCCGCAACAACTGCGGCAGCTTTAACGTAGAAGAACTTACACTTCCACTTCGTAATACCTTTCGGAGGGGTCATCAACTTGATGCTTCCATACCGTTCTCTAAAGGAAAAGAAACCGGTGTTCACCGTCAACTGGTAAAACCCCCGGAAGTTTTCAACGGTAACCGACAGACCAAGAGCTCGAAAAGTTGATTCAAAATGTCTAATACGGATCATCCCAAAAGGACTCATCTGGGAGATATGGATCTTGTAATGTTCCAAGACCTGAGCAACAAAAACTGTTAATGGTAAACGAAGGTTACCATCAGTAAAACACTCGGCCCACATGGTGATGTAACCGGCCGGAGCACTGGCACCAGTATCACCTGTTTGGGGATATTCAGCCCCATACTCGTGAGGCATCTCAATCTTGGTCATCAGTTGGTCGAATGAAGCTTTCGACCACTTCAATGGTGGTAGATCACCACCAGGAACACTGCCACCATCATCTTCTTCTTCTCCGGCCACCGGAGAAGATGCTTCAGGGTTTTCACCCTCCACATTATGTGGGTTAGATGGATCAGCCATCAGAAATATGTAGAACAGAAGTTTCGAGTTCAAGAGAAACTCAGAAAACTTAAAAGATTGCCGGAATAAAAGACGGATTGATCGGAGAAGACAAAGGGAATGCTCTCTCTCTCAACAGAAATTTTTCGAAAATTTTGAACAGTAAGGAGAAACCAAATGGTTCCCCCTTTATATACTCATCGCAATAAATGCGATACAGTAAACCGCCTCAACACGTTAAAAATAGGCGAGTTACAAGGCGACACGTGGTCAGCGACCTTTCCGCTGACGGTTATCACGCGCGCGTGGCCGCCCACGCGCCTGACAAAGACGACTTTTTCACTCCCTGCTACAGTGCAGTTATGACCTCGGTCAGTGTAAACGTCTTTTCAAATCAGCACATGTCAGAATCCTACCAACTTCAACAACCCACACGTGCAATCGTGACGTAGGCAACAGAAAGCGACAACCTTATCCAAACACAAGCGGCATGCGGTTTCCCTGGTTTACCGCACCATAACCCATACCGCATGTCGTTTTTTACATACCCCTCAAAAAAGGCAAAAATATATATCTTTAAATTATATAAAGGGGTATAAGTCATAAACCGCACATATCCACGAGCACACGCGGAATATGCGGAGATGACGCACACCAACCCGCACAGGTGTGTCAGATACTCAGAACCAGCACGGTTCTTTGGACTGCGAAAACCGCTTCTCAGGATGCGGTAAACCGCACCCCATGAAAGCTTCTTCAAGCTTCAAAACCCTCATTTCCGGTTCACAACCACAGAGGGAACGCAAACAGCTTCTCCTTAAGGAACAGGACAAGTATGCTGAGCAACCGCACATCAGCAACCCTGTCCCCTGAACCTTCAAGAGCCACATCCAGGCTACAAGACTTCTAGAAGCGAGTTCTTTGCTGCAAACCGCAACCATTCTTACGTAGTTACTGCAAACCGCAACTATGCGAACGGTAGCTACGGAAGAGCCACAACTAAGCCACCACGCGGAAGAGCAAAGCTATTTCAAGAAAAACTGCTTTCCAACTAAACGTGAAGGAAAGTGGCTACAAAACGAATGCGGAAGAGTTTCAACCAACTTCCCAAGTATCTAAAACGATCTCTTCCGGCAACGCTACTTACAGGGAAACTACTTTCCACCAAAGCGTGAAGGAAAGTGGCTCCAGAACAGCGGTAACAAGTCTGCCTATGACTAGTTACCCACCTATGAACCGCATAGAATAAACAATGGTGGGCACAACCCTGCCTATGATCATGTTTATTTGCCCATAGTCCAGATTCACATTGTTCGATCAAACACGGCCAACAATGACGCAACTACCCCACGATCCTCAAAGAAACAGGGCAAACGAGGTTCGGCAACGAGGTAACCGCAAAGAACGAACGGTTACCAGAGAGCTACACCTCTGAGGACGTGCGGTTACTTGAGAGATAAACCGCAGAAGACGCGCGGTTACTAGAAAACTTAGCTGGAGAACACGAACACCCCACAAAACAGGGATCATCGTTACATGTCCAGTTGCTGAACATAGAGCTTGAGCAAAGTACTTACAACTTTGCACCAGCTGACGCAGAGGTTCCAACTATACTGAAGAAGACATCTTCAGTCACGATCTCAAAGGTTGGTTCGAACCCTGCTAATACCTTCAGTCACCGTCTCAAAGGTTGGTCCGAAACACCAACAGGTGGCTGATGACATCAGCAAAAGGTAGACAGCGTCAAGTCCTTGGCTGAGAATTCCGCATCAGACGGAACTTGCTCACCATGCACCCTTCACAAAGGAAGAAACAATCCACTAGAAAGGGCCTACTACTTAAAGAAGATGCCATCTGCATGGCATAATCTTAACCTTCTAGACAACATAGTCCAGTATCCCTCCCACATGCGACTCGCATACGGAAGGAACACTAGACTGGGGGGACTTGAAGGGGTATGGTCCCAAATATCGCGTCAGCACGACCGCGAATGACCATTACCCTCATTAAAAACCCCCAACAGCAATTAACTATCCAGTGTCCGCGTAGACACACGCGAACACTGCGGTCCAATCTGTCCATCGATGAGAAGACTTACCTTAAGGACGGAAACTAATGTTACGCATAGCGATGCGGCCTCGCACCGCATCCTATGAACATTTTCGTCACGACAAGGGATCTGGACAACAGTAACAGTCACTCAACAAGCGATGCGGCACAACACCGCATCCCTCGCAAATCATGGATGGAACAACCAATGCGAGAACAACATCTATGACCGCAAGCAGCGATGCGGCTTGGCACCGCATCCTGCCTACAAGGCAAGTGGGTCTGACACCACAGTGCAAGTGGCACTAGGAACAGTCGCCTACTAGCCCACGTATGAACAACAGTCTGACACCACAGCCGGACGTGGCATTACCACAACATCCGACAGGTCTGACACACCTGCAAATAGCTGTGCGATGTCAGACTAGCTACTCAACTACCCTCCTTCACTCCTCGGCTATAAATACTCACCCCAAACCAGGTTTGAGGTATCACTTCTCAACTCTCTCACTACTACTACTATCATACTTTGCTTCCCAAGCAACTTACTGATTCTCACGCCGGAGAGTGGTAACAAGGAGCACCCCCCACCCCATCCTCCTTGTTACGAGTCACGGTTTGTTTCCTTGTGCAGGAAACCCACCACCAGACGATCCAGCTAACGATCCTCGGAAAGAAGGGATTAACCCTCTTGACGAGATCAGTGAGTTAACCCTACCCGGTTAACCATTGTTTCATCAGTTACCTCCTCTCTTCGACTTCAAACAAGAGGTATTGTACATGTTAGTCGATTCATTATTATTATTATTGTTATTATTTACTTTTATAATTGTTGACGACTGAAGATGAATAGTAAATTTATTTTTATAATAATATATAGTTTTTTATTATTTATATTATATTATAATAATTTATTATTATATTTACTTTTAATGACATTTTTAATTTTTCTTCCTTTTTTAAAAACATATATTTCCTTCACCATTTTTTAATAATTGTTTTTCCTTTTTTAGAACATATATTAATTTATCGATTAATTTGATACTTCTTTAATAATTTTCGTTTGTAAATTTTTTCTAAAAACTTAAGTACGTAGTTGTGCTTAGTTTTTTCCCTGACATTCTGTTATAAGTTTTGTTAACAACGAAGTTGTACTCAAAATAAAGTATTTATTTGGTATCATAAAACGGTACGATGATAAACTAAATCGTTCAAATGGTTTGGCTTTCTAAACAACATTCTTTATTTTTAAATCACGTTTGTTTTAGATTATCAATTTACCCGATTTCGCCGCAACGCGCGACGTTAAAAATACTTGTTTAATATTAAATACATATAGAGAGGAAAATGAGTAGAGTTAAAAATGAAAAGATGATGACGATGTGTCAATTTATTTTATTATTTTTAGGTTTTTTATTGGGTGTATTTGAAGAAGAGTCATTTTCTGGTGGTCTTACCTCATAGCATTCACTAGGGATGAGTATGGTATCCGTTCGGTACTAAACCGGTACTAGTACCGAAAGTCCCAAAAGTGGGTACCGGTCCCGAAATGCCCGGTACGGTACCGGTATTTTAGTATAAAAACCGGTACCGAAAATGTCAAAATTCGGTACCGAATCGGTACCGAAAATGTACCCGATTCGGTAACGGTACCCGGTGCCATCGAAATGCCCGGTACGGTACCGGTATTTTAATATAAAAACCGGTACCGAAAATGTCAAAATTCGGTACCGAATCGGTACCGAAAATGTACCCGATTCGGTAACGGTACCCGGTGCCATTTGCTTATCCCTAGCATTCACAATGAAGCCTCCGTATATAGGGGGGAGGTAACCTTTATATTTTTTAAAGTGGTTGTGAGTGAGGGAGATAGAAAAAATTACTGTTCACCAGTAAATTTGAAGGAGATACTATTCATCTCTATAGTTTTTTAATATATTTTGAAACTGGTTGTGAGTGGAGGAGAGAGAAAATGTATTGATAAAATTATAAAAAAATTATTATTTAATTGAAAAAGAGAGAAAAAAGATAGAATTTTTTAGTGTAATAATAGAGATATAGTAAGAGAATTCATTGTGAATGCTCTTACAACATAAACAAAATTATAAAAAAGATATGTGTTTTATAAATAATAACAACAATTTGTATCAAGATTAAATCAAGGCCTCTTAGGTTGCTAATGTCACAGAATGGTAACCAAGTTTTAAAAGTGTTCTAATTAGGTTACTTGTATCGTTTTTGTCCTAATTAGATAACTTAAGATTCAAATCGAGCCATATTCTTTTATCTATGTGTCAAGAAAAAATACAGCATAAGATGTTGAGATCGGATTATTTTAATATATGAAATTATATTTATTAAAAATAAAATAATTACATAAAAAATAAAAAAAACAAGTTACAATCCATGTCATCACTCGACGTTAGCATCAAATATAAGGGACAAAAGAAACAAAAATCCACATCACCACTCGACGTTAGCATCAAATAAAAGGGACAAAAGAAACAAAAATCCACATCACCACGGTTACCTATGAAATTGATGAAAAAACCCTTAATTTTAATGAAAAATAAATGTTGAATGACTTGATTGGAACACTTTTGAAACTTGAGTAAACTAATTGAAACACTTTTAAAACTTGATTACTATTCTACAAAGTTACCACTATAAATAATGTTAAACTTATCCTCATTTTCACATTTTCTTTATTCCATAATTCGTTACTTTACATTTGTATTAATGGATGTCTAACCAAATATTTAGCTGAAATTTGTTCTTTTCTTTTTCTCAGCATGTTCATGTTAATAACAATAACAGATTTCAGGAACCGCCTTGCATTAACGATGAGGAAATGTTTTATTTTGATGAAGGTAACAAACATTTCACCGACGTCATGCATTGACCCATAAAAAATTGGGAAGATATTAGTTAAAATCATTCAAATCCCTATCCCTATTCCTATCTCTATCTCTATCTTCAAATCAGTCGATTAAATTGGAAGATTTCCTTTATCAAATCGTAATCATATTCCGTGTTAATCAATTCATTATGCAAATCAACAGGAAAGAGAATGGAGGCTGACATACGATCGAGGCCGAGGGTAAGCTATGACATGTTTGAAAACATATACTACAATCAGCTACGAAAAAGGAATCACGTTACGCACATTTGATTCTCAAACAATCATGAAATTGAATCACTGAATCTGATGTACGGTTTGATTGAATGAATGATTAAAGGTACACAAGGTGAACGGTTTTAAGGTAGAGAATAAGCTGGAAGAGGAGTGGAACAAGGAGTTGGATATTTATTTCCAAAACCTCTGCACACCGTCCAAGTACATAACCCGTGAAGCGGACTCCGATCGACTCAGGTCTTGTTATGATAACCTGATAAAGGAACTCAAAGCTAAGGTAACCAAGTCAAACATCATTGTCTGGGTGGGGGAATAGAGAACATAAAACTGTTGACATTCCACACTATCCATATATGTCAATGATTCAGGCCATGGTATACCCAATGTTTTAAAAACCGGTTTTTAAATCATACCGGGATAGCCTTAAAAATGGTTCAACCGGTAGAACCGGGTTGTACCGGGTGGTTCAACCGGATGACCTAGTTAACTCTATAATTTCATAGAGATACATACGTACATGAATTATATTGACATAACTTATCAGTTTTAAATTTTTTCACTAACATAATAAATTAGAATATAACTATTATCATGTCCTCTTTCTTTTACAAGTTTCAAAACTACCGATGAAGATGGAACTGGAAGCATGATGAAGATGGAGTGATGAACCAATGAAGATGGAGCTGAATCTTGTGGATGAAGTGATGAACCGTAAGTGATGATGTGTTAATCGATGGTATATGTATATGATGAAACTCTAGATTACTAAAAATTCAAACCAAAATAACCATGGGCCGGTACAGGTATTACGGTTCAAACCGATATACCGGATTTTACCGCCGGTACGAATCTTATGCCGTTTCTCTTATTTACCGGGGTGTTTCGTACCGGATTTGCATCCGGCACCGGTAATACCGGTATAACCAGCCGGTATTTACCGGTTTTTAAAACACAGGGTATACCCCTAAAACTCTAAAAGGCTAGGCAGGCAGTAATCAACAACCCTAAAGTAGTCAAACTTCTATAAATATCTATCAGAATTCAATTCTAGAGAAAAAATAGATAATAACACAAAATAATTAGTAACTAGGAATGTTGTTTTTGGCTGGCGGTGTTTAATAAAGTTCTCCTTTCAAAAAAAAAAAGAGAAAAAAAAATAATAACACAAAATAATTAGTAATTAGGAATGTAGTTGCGAGAAAGATTAAGAAATAATAAAAATAAAGGATATATAGATTAGACGAAGAATGTTATATGGGAAGTTAATAGAGTTTTGTAAACTACGGTTTGATTTGGATTTCGAATACGATAATGATTTCCTAATTTGTATGTTCATATGTTGTTAATAGAGGATTGAAAAATTGGTGAAGACCAGGAGCGGTCCTACGTTTTTCTTTTGGAGACCATAAGTGAACTATGAAGTGGAGACCTTTTTTGTAAAATTTTCCTTTTCAACATATTTGGTAACAAAACCCTCCTCCTACCAGCAATTATAAACTAAAAAGTTTATAGTTGGCAAAGTTAATATTTTTTAAAGTTATATGTTTTGTATAGATATAGTATATATTTAAATAAAATCTATTTTTCTAGCTTTGGGATGGGTCGAATGTTGGCCTGAATGTTGGCCTTTTTTTCCTAAACAATTTTTATCTGTGCTCCTATAGTAAAAGACTGGTTTAGTTTTGCTTTATTTGGGCCTAATACATTTACAGTATATAAAACTTACTAAAAACCGGAGGGCCTTGATTTTGGTGGCCCTAGGCCCGTGCCTAGATTGGAAAGCCTAACGAGCCGACCCTGGTGAAGACGCTTGGACTCAATGATGATCATGATGATGATGATAACAACAAAGATGATGATGATGAGATCATTCACATCCACTCCAGCATGTTTTACTTTATAATTTAATAAAAAAACTAGGGTTAAGACCCGCCCGCGTTGCGGCGCGGGTACATCGTAAACATTGAATGGATTAGTCTAAACGTTATATGAAGCATTAACCATATGAAAACACACATTTCGACGTATCTAGTTGAACTCAGTGTAACCTGTATAAGCATTGTGATTGGATCAAACGTAAATTAAATGGAATACATATCGAACAATCATAACGTATTATATGTGACCCAACTTATACAAAGAAAACGTAACAGGTATGAAGGAAAATATGCATATGTAATCGAAAGGGATTAATTAGAGCTTTCGAAAAAAGAGGAGAAAAAGAAACCATAATTTGACTCCACTCGGTTCGAAACAAACTTTACGAAACGTACATAAAATAAACACGAAAACATAATATATTTGACCTGAATCATTTCTCAAAAAAGTTTACGTCGAAACGTAGAACAACTTGAATTTATACGAAAACGTACATAGAAATATGCACGTAAAAATGGTTTCTTTAAACGAAAATGTATTATATTTGACATGACTCGTCTATAAAAAAAATTTACGTCGGAATGTAGAAGAAATCATATTTACACATACCCGTACATAAAATATGCACGTAAAAAATAGTTTTTAGGTAAAGGAAGTATAGGGGTAAACCGAAACAAAAAATTAGTAAAAAATTTAATAAGTTAAAAACGTTCGTAAAACCGTGCCAAGTAGCACCAATGCCACAACCACATCGACTCTCAACATCGTAAAAATAAAATAGATAAAATGGTAAAAATTACACTGAACGAAAAGCAGAATAAAATCGTTGAACCACACACACCGTTACAGTGTCTTAATACGAAGAAATTAACCAGAAACGTGAAACGTAAAAAATAATAACTTAGTCGATCTACGACCCGCCCGTTGCGGCAAACTTTTCAAAAGGGGAAAATGGACGCGTTGCGACAGGTCTGTCAAATATGAAAAATAGAGCAAAAACGCTGAACCTCACATGCACGCTATGACATGTTAACTCGCAAAATTTAGAACGAAACGTAAAACGAAAAACTTGCGAAAGATAAAAGGTATGGGGTACGAAAGTTGTAGATAATAAAGTGGTGTGTTAAATTATAAAAGATGGAAAACTTTGGGTTAAAAGTAAAAAATGAAAAGGGGTTAAAATGTAAAAATATGAAATATTTGGGTTAGAAGTGAAAAATTAAGTTTTTTTTTTGAAACACCCCCTAAGCATAAGTTACAAGTTATAATGCACATATAAGTTGCTTGTTAATATATGGAATAATTACATTTTTTTATAATTTATCTCTCATTTTAAACAATCTCCCACATTATACACCATACATATATCTATATTCTTTTTTTAATTATGTTTTCTTTTTTATTATTTAATTCTCATTATATATATATAGGGAGGAGCTCATGCGAGAACCACCTTTATTGTGAGAACCGCGAGAACCAATGTGAACACAACCTAAAATAGCTAAAAAAAACCCTAAAAAAACCTAACCCCCCCCCCCCCAAGCTAAATGATAAAAACTAAAACCTCCAAAAAAACCTAAAAAAAACCTAACCCCCCACCCCCCACAAAAACCTAAACCCCCCTCCCCCACCCCCCAAAAACCTAACCCCCCCCCCCACCCAAGCTAAAATGCTAAAAACAAAACCCCCAAAAAACCTAAAAAAATCTAAAAAAAATCTAATTTTTTTTAATATTTTTTATGTTAAAATCGCTACTTTTAGAAGCAAAAAAAAAAAAAAATTGCTTCGAAAGGTAGCGATTTTTTTATAAAAAATATTAAAAAAAAATTTGTGTGATTTTTAGCTATTTTTAGGCATTTTTGGTTGTGTTCACATTGGTTCTCGCGGTTCTCGCAATAAGAGGTGGTTCTCGCATGATCTTCTCCCTATATATATATATGTGTGTGTGTGCGCGCGCGCGCGCGCATGTGTGTGAGTGTGAGTGATAGAGAGATGATATAAACGTGAATAGTAGCTTGTCAAAATTGGGCGGAGTGTGTGAGTTTTCGTTAAATTTTAGGGGGGTTAGATAGAGATAGTGGATGGGATCTTGTGATGTTTACGTCCATTTTTTTTTTTAATTTTAAAGATGTGATGAAGAATGGTGGAGGGGATGTGAATGCTCTAACCCACATAATTATGATGATAATGATAATCCATATGATGATGATGAACCATATGAACACAATGATGACGAACCATATGATTATGATGATAACCTATAAGCCTTGTAATGCCATAACTCATGTCACCCCTAACTCACAACCAATAACCTACAATCAGTGTAACCCCTACAAGGCTTTTTGGTCAATATCACTAGTGTAACCCCTACAATGCTTATTGGTCGATATCACTGATGAAGCTGTAATAGCACTGATGAAGAATTATGTGTTCCGTTGAAGAAGTAAGCACACATATATGAGGTATCATTTCATCTGTGAGTTTGTTGAAAGGAACCGGATATGTGTCGTTTCATCCGTGAGTGTGTTGAAAGGAACTAGATATGTGCAAGCAGGGAATTTGCAAAAGGTTGACATACTTGCCAAGCCTTTGGAAAAGCTGATTTTTTTTTTGCTGAAATAGGGGGTTTGAACTCCAAAAGAGTGCCTTTAGGTGGTTTTGAAATTTCTGAGTGATATTAGGTAGTTTGCACTCTGAAACAGCGAAGTTCTTTAGGATTTCTGCCAAAAGATGCAACCATCTTACATGTTACTGCAAAGTTTCTGAACTTCGCTGTTTTAAACAACAAACTAAAGAACCTCGCTGATTTTAATTGCAAAGTTACTTCAAGTTCGTTGTTTCAAACAACAACCTATAGAACCACGTTGATTTTAATTGCAAAGTTACTTCAAGTCCGCTGTTTGAAACAACAACCTAAAGAAACTCGATGATTTCAATTAATATCTTTCTTAAGTTCGCTGTTTTAAAGTACCATGTTAAACAAGTCCGCTGATTTGAATAAAAATCTTAAAATGAAGTCCGCTGATTTGTACAAAGATGTTTACTAAACTCGCTGATTTGAACAATGGAGTTAAATAACTTCTGTTACTTTAAGTTGGTCGGGCAGTATTTGTTTTGCAATCAGAAAGAAGAGTATGAAGAATGTTGTCTTAAGTTACCAAGTTATTAAAAATTGAAGTTCTGTAAATTTAGATTGTGAGAGCATGAAGCATTGTATGTGTCCAAATAACATAGAGACTGTGGGACAGAAGTTCTCGTCACTTGAAATTGATTCTTGTGACTAACCGATAGAGAAGGACTTACGAGGAGATGAGTTGAGGCAAAAGATTATTCAGGACCTGTTTCAATATGATGTTTTTCTAAGTTTCAAAGTTGGTCTACCAATTGAGAAGACCGTCCATGGGGGAGAACGATCATTCTCTGCCACGGTCTTCTCGCGTATGGTCTCCTTGAGCTTATATTCTTCTTTACATGAGAATGTTCGTTTGAGGATAATGTTCTGGGGACTGTACAATAATATTGATTCAACTGCTGCTATTGAGTCTTCTAGTAGATTCAATTGTTGTTGTTGAGTCTTCGCATGATGTTTTTCTCAGTTTTAAAGTTGGTGTACCTATTGGTGACGGTACGCGGAGGAGTAAGGATGAGCAAATACCGATATCGTCCCGATCCCGAAAAATACCGATCCCGAATTTTGTATAAACTTGGTACCGATACCGATACCGAAATATGTCGGTACGGTACAGTATCGGTATTTTACCGATACCGTACCGATACCCAAAATGCCAAAAAGTGGATACCGTTTCCGGTACCGAAAAAATTCGGGATCAGGATTTCGGGATTGGGATCGGGATGGGATCGGGACGGTATTTTATACCAATTGCTCATCCCTACGGAAGAGAACGATCATTATCTGCCCTGTTTTCGGTAGGTGATGAGGATCACAACACATTTGAAGCCGCAAGTTTACCGCATGTAACTTGGAGATCATAATGTGTTGATTAGATCCTATAGTAATGTTGTGTAATATTGTTGGATGATACTGGTTTTTGTTCAACCTTCACTCTCACGCGTATCCAGCCTTTCGCAAATTACCAAACATCACCGAAGCTGCAGAATCATCACCAAAGTTGTAGAATTCTCAGCATCCTTAACCTTCGACCTCTCATTTCCTTTCGCAAACATCATCGAAGCTGCGAACAACCCGTTCCATATCACCTTACGCCTCCACCAGAACACGACCCTTCACCGTCCCAAAACGACGACCCCTCAAATTCCGCACTTGTAAAGAAGACAACTCCTCCTCCGAAGAAACGGAAAAAGAAGAAATCATTAAAGAAAAGGAAAGTTGCGTCTTTAGTAGAAAGGAAGACGATAAGTGCGTTTCTTGACCAAAGAAATTCACTCAGGATGTGGTTTTGGGGTTGGATTATTTTTGTTAATTTTTTTGTGCAACAATTCAGTATAGATCCTATAGTAATCTTGTGTAATATTGTTGAATTAGTTAATAAAAATGTTTGTTTAATTAGGTGTTTGTAACATTTTGAATTGTTGAATTAGTTAATAAAAATGTTTGTTAGATTAGGTGTTTGTAATATTTTGAATTGTTGAATTAGTTAATAAAAATGTTTGTTAGATTAGGTGTTTGTAATATTTTGAATTGTAGGTCTGTGAACTTCATTCAATTTTATTTATTGTTGTTAGAATTTTCAAAATTAATATTTATATTTATATTTTTCAACCCAGATAATGATGCTGGGCTCCACCAAATCTCTGGGTCCTTACCACTATAAATACCATAGGATTAGGGTGTCAACCCACACCAATATTCAAGAACCACAACTCATCCTAACCATTTCCCTTTCTTAGTTCTTGGATTCTTTTCGGCCATACCTCATAAGACGTTACTGGGGTGGTGTCTTTTCAGTTGTAAACGGGGTTGTTCAGTGTGACCAATCCATGCTAACAACCTCATTCATTATGCGACATAAAATGTCTTATCACGAATTGGTTGATTGAATCTGTAATCATGTTCAACTACAGAAAAAATCGGTTAGCCTTTCATTGTTACTAGGGTACACGTATCAAGGCACATCTCAGACAACAAAAATTTTCAATGAAGATGGCGTTGAAATGCTGCACTTTTTAGCCGAAGTGTTAGAAGGCAACTTCGTTGCTGAGATCTATGTCCAATGGGAGGCAATTAATCCCGTCCATCATATGAGTTTTACGAACTTTCTGCATGACATTACACAACGTAATGTTGTTAACACCAAGTTATCCGATGATGATAACGAAGGAGATGGGCAAACAACTCAAGAACACCACTTCATGCCTTCTGTTGAGAACCTAGTAGGTTCCTCATCTCAATTTTGCAAATCAAATCAAAAATCAAGTTTCATTCATTCCTTTATACTTCTAACACATTGCACCTAATCTTGTTTATTCAAGAAATCATCTTACAAGTATTACTGCAAACAAAATTCAAAATACAAACACTATATACACACACAAACTTTCGGCCAACATCACACACACATATCTTCATATTTTTATTTTTATAAAAATCATTTGTTTGGTTTGATTTCAAGAATAATGAAAATCCAAGTATCCGAGAATCATGCTCATCATCATCAAGTGTGTTTAAAAAGAATATGATTTATACCTTCCAAGAGTAAAAGCATGGTTGATGATAAAAATCTTGATGAAAGACAAGCTTGTTCCTCCTTGAATCACCTTGAAATCAACTCTTGATCTTCGAAATAGCTTGAAACTAGCTTGGAATGGCCATGATTTTTGTGAAACAAGTTTTAAAAATGGAAGTGGGTGTGTCTATGGAGGTGTTCGGCCGTGAGTTTGTGTAGGAGAAGATGATGAATTTTGAAAGTTTTAATCTTGAAAAGTGATTTAAGTGAAGTGTTGGAAAAGCTTGTAATCATTAGGTTCATTGCCTTTGCAACACATGGAACATAGGGAAAATGTGGGTTGGCTCACTAGCCACCACATACCCCCTACACTCACACACACTCTCTCTCATATATAGGATATACACACATATACATGCATAATAAAGGTATTTAACTGGTTACCGGGTATTTTATTTCGCGTTTTATCAGCGTTTTAAGGCTTTTAAAATTATTTTCAGTATTCTAGAAAAATAATCTCATCAAAATATTACTAAATAATATTTTGTTCACCTAGACTGGCTGCGTCGTCCGCGTTTCGCAATATATGCACTGTATCGTGCAGTACGCGCTTAAATTCGCAAAACAAGAACTCTAAGTGTTCTAACTAATTTTTCTTCATGGATATGATTAGAAATAGGGTTTTTATCATAAAGAAATTTTTTCGGATTTTAACATTATCCGGACAGTCACCGACGTTCGTTTCGCATTTCGTTCGTTACGCGATAAGCGCTTAACTTATTATTGTCAACGTAATTTTTAACAAAGTTTGAGTTTGTCAAACTTTCAAATACCTCAATTTAATGTCCTATTTAATAATTTAGTGCCTATATATAATCATAACACGTGTCACATCAGTACAGTGCCAGCTCAGAATAACTGGGTGTCACACTATGTAGCCTCTTTCTTTGGGTCACGTTCTGCGGTTTTAAGTAAATAAACAAGGGAGCCGATGATATTTGCCAGTATGTGTGCGCTTGCGCGTGAAATTTGGTTGTTATTCAGTTTTCTTCATGAGTTGCATATAGTTTTGGTTGTTTATACACAACAGTTGTCTGATGTGTTTTAAAAGGGTTGCTTCCTCAACCTCATTGTGTGAAGTGCAATGAAGCTAGTGGGCATTGTCTTTTTAGTGTTTACTATTTTGTTTAGGGAAGTTTTTTAATTTGCTATTCTTAATCGAAAGGTTTTTAGTTTTCTTTAGTTTTTTTTTTGTCAAAGACTCCAAATCGTTGGTTATTTGCTTAAAACAAAAGGAAAAGTGTTTGAAAAGTAAACAGAGGTTTATGTGACACTTACAGTTTATTTTTAACTGTATGTGTATGGCCAAACATGGTTCATGTGTTTTGCCTATTAAATTGAGGGGGGCTGTTGAAACATATGTCTCTATTTTTCAATTTAATGTCAAAACATATTATCCATATAAATACCTTCTAATTGTCTTGAGTTTTATTTTTCCATGGGCTACTAACTGCTGATCATAGGCTGGACTTGAGCTGGGTCAGGACTTAAAGATATAGTGTTCAATCTTGAAGATGTAGTTGATGGGCTTGGAAGCTGTTTGCTGATGGGCCGGAGCTGAATGGCCCAGAGTTGATTAGGGCTGCAACTCTTGTGGATATAAGTGATTTAGTCATCCCAGTCACTTACTTGAAGATAGATATTTATTTTTCACAAGGTCATTTTCGTCTTCGATCCCAGATTAGGGTTTGTTATTGTTCGTTTAAGTTTGCTGTATCATCTCTCGTCTGTTAGAGAGATTGTATTTCTGAGATTGATGATCATTGGTGGATGATCATCACCAGTATCTCTGTATCTTGTATTGTTTGAGAGGTCTTACTGTTTGTAAGATCTAAGGTTCTGGGGGTAATTTCTTTGGGTTGGATAAATAAGATTTTGTCATATTTTTCGTCGCTATCTCTGTGTGTTCTTATCTTTCTGTTCATATTATCTTTCTGTTCATATCATAGTTCTTTACACTGCTTTAATAAGATTCGGCTCCGTACACCAATTGTTTCTCACCATCAGACCACTAAGCCGAGCCCTATTGATTTTACTGTTAATGATCCCATGAAAGTAGGATGAATTCTCGTCCCCCTCCGAAGCCTACTTGACACGGGCTTTTTGTCTCAGATCAGCCAACCGTTTATCTTCCAATTCCAGTACTCGTTGTTGCATCTCCAAATTTTCAGCCAACTCCTCCTCTGAATAGGAACCCATTTCCAGTTTGGTGTCGAAAATCCCGAGTACCTCTCGAAACGAAACGAATTTAAGTCTTGATCCCCTACTTGTGCCTTATCTTTTGCCCATTGTTTTATTCCAATTTTTAGACACTTGAGCTTCCTCGCCAACGTTATATCCGCCGACCCATGTGCCTCAAACCCTGCCAAGCAATTAGCAACAACAATCTCCAAGTCCTAGTCAGACAACCAAGAATTAAAGAATTTAAACGGCTTTGGACCAAAATTACTCGGGTCTGTGACTAAAATGATAGGGCATTGGTCCAACTGTCCCTTCGACAATGCCGTAAACGACGCTTTAGGCCAAAGGTTCCAAAATTTGGAGCAAACAAGTGCACGATTGATTTTACTCAACTTCGCACTATTCCCGGTTGGGAAGGTGAATTTTCTACCATGCATTGTGTAGAAGTAAATAAAATCAACCTCAAGTATAATTGAGGGATGATGCGTTGTATTTATAATAAAAGGTTACGAGGGTTTCCTACAATTGAGGAGAACCATAAAAATAACAAGGAAATAAAATAATTACAACTATTACAATATTTACAAATCGTTTCCGTTAATACCCCCTTCAATCGAAACGGTGGCGGTCCAAGACGAAGCATTTTATGAAAGACTTCAAACTGCGCACGCGGAAGACTCTTGGTAAATATGTCAGCCACCTGAAGATTGGTTGGAACAAATTTTGTATAAAGCTTACCAGAGCTGGCCAACTCCCGAATGAAGTGATAATCCAGATCAATATGTTTGGCACGTTTATGAGAGACCGGATTTTGAGTCATGAACAAAGCACTCTTATTGTCACAAAGCAATGTTGGACAATCAGGAGGAAGGGCATGCAATTCTTGCAGTAGATGAGTAACCCAAATGAGTTCAGTAGTGGTGTTCGCCGTAGCACGATATTCAGACTCACAACTGGACCGAGAGACAGTAGGCTGCTTCTTAGCACTCTAAGACACTAAATTTCCTCCCAGAAAAATAGAATAACCATAGGTAGAACGTCGTGTATCAAAATAGCGGGCCCAATCAGCATCTAAGTAACCAACTACTGATGGTGTGTGTGGACGAGTGTAGGTGAGACCAAAAGAAATCGTTCCTTTCACATAGCGAAGAAGACGCTTGACAGCTTGAAAGTGATCAAGTGTCGGATGATGCAAAAATTGTGAAAGTTGGTTTACCGCATAAGACAAATCAGGTCTTGTAATCATTAAGTATTGTAAGGCACCCACCAATGAACGATACAAAGTAGGATCAGAATGAGCCACACCATCAGCCGAGAAAGACTCATGCGGTGAAAGAGGCGTAGCGACCGGTTTGGAATCGTACATATTGGCCCGAAGAAGAATATCCTTAGCATACTTAGCCTGAGTGAGAAACAAAACTGAGGAAGTGTAAACAACTTCTAAGCCCAGAAAATAATTTAGATCCCCAAGATCTTTAATCGCAAACTCTCGATGAAGATGTGAAATAAAGAGAGTGATAACAGATTCATCATTACCGGTCAGGATAAGATCGTCCACATACACAAGAAGATACATAATATGAGAGTCCTTTCGAAGAACAAAAAGAGATGTATCCGCACGACTACACGTAAATCCGTAAGTTAGAAGAAACGTGCTCAAACGCTGAAACCAAGCAAGCGGAGCCTGCTTTAAACCATAAAGAGCCTTGGAGAGTTTGCAAACGTGATTCGGATACTGAGAACTCACAAAGCCAGGAGGTTGCTCCATAAAAACAGTTTCACTCAAGGTGTCATTAAGAAAAGCATTTTTAACGTCAAGTTGGTGTAGTTTCCAATTGTTAAGAACAGCAAGAGAAAGAACAATACGAACTATTGAAGATTTTACAACCGAACTAAAAGTGTGCGAATAATCCAATCCCGGTATTTGAGTAAAGCCCTGAGCCACTAGACGCGCCTTATGGCGTTCGATAGAACCATCAGAGTGATATTTAATTCTAAACACCCATTTTGAACCCACAACATTGGTGGATGGCGGCCGGGGAACCAACGTCCAAGTACGGTTGTGTTGTAGAGCATCAATTGTCACACCCTGACTTTTGTGGAAGCGTATGATGTGTGACTGGTTCAATATCATTGCATTCAATCATAATAAACAACTACATGATCAAAACGATGTTCATCCATTCATAAAATTTAAAGTATTACAAACACCGGTTATTTAAGTTTTAAAACACAACCTTCGACTAGGTCACAAACCAACAAAAGTGGATGACATCTAAACTTGAAATTTACTTCTAGAAACAACACCCGCGCCCAAGATCCAACCTGTTACCTGAAATACATGTAGTTTGGAAAACATCAACAAAAGTTGAGCGAGTTCATGCGTTTTGTATGAGTACTGAAAACCTTGTAAACCTTTGAGAAACTCCTCTGAATATAGGTATGAAAAGCATTTATGAACATGTCAAATTAATGTTTTACAAGGACATTAAAGCATGTGAGGACATAAGGAGCACTCGAAATGAGTAGACTTATACCCTCGTCGATTCCCTCGACTATGTCGAATTCCCCTTCGACTATGTCAATTCACCTTGACTATGTGATGTGCGCAAAATGCAACATATAAATTACATCAAATGTGGCATTAAACTAACCCTTTTTTAGTACTAATGTTGGAAAAAGTGTGTTTTTGTCTTCCTTTTGTATTTTTAGGATTAAATGAGCTCAAATGAACAAAAGAAGCAAAGAAGCAGCTAAATCTAACATAAATACAAGAAAATGAATAAACGTGGCATGCCCGACCCCTCGACAGCATCTCCCCATGCAAAAACAAGAGAACAAAAGGCTGAACACGCCCCGTGCTCAATGAGCACGGGGGCGTGCCCAAGTGTCTGCAGAAAAGGCAAAGCTGTGGAAGCTTCTATCACCCACCACGGGGGCGTGCCCAGCGGACACGGGGCCGTGGTCAACTCTAAGATTCGCATAATCTTGGAAAATATTGATAGTACAGATACGCTTCTGCACACGGGGTCGTGCCCAGCTAACACGGGGGCGTGGTCAACTAATGCAGACAAACTGCATTTAATGAAGAAAGAGAAGACGGGTGGACACGGGGCCGTGTCCGGGCTTCTGTGCAGGCTATAAATAGGGGTGCTTGGCTCTTTTGCAAACCATCCCTTGGCAAACCACCTCTCTCACACTTCACCCACACTCCACCACCACCACAACACCATCATCCACCACCATCATCCATCATAGAGTGTGTGTAGTAGTCTCGGGATCCAAGATTGATCGTAAGAGTTCTTGACAATCAAAGGCCATGTTTGCCTAAGTCTCTTACATCACTTGGTGAAGACAAGTGTCTAGTGTAATACTTTTTATTTTTAATCTTTTCGCACTTTTTATTGGGTTATGTATTAATGACTTTAATAACTAGTTTCTTATGTTGAATGTGAGTCTTCCTTATCGTTTGTCCGTGGTGTCTTGGCATTATTTTATTGTCTATATAAAATAAAAGATTTTCACCATTCATATCTCCACAGTCTATATGGAGGTATGTTGGCTACCTGGTCAGTGGTTAAGGGAACGGTTTGGTAAGAGTCTTGCCTTGTTCGGTGTATAGATCCTGCAAGGACCTGGGTCAACTTTAGTAGGACCTCCTTCAATACCCACTGGTATTGGATGGCGGGGGCCCGAACTCCTTGACCCCCTCATATGTAAACTACTATTAAAAATTTAACCCGGCTACTTAGGACTGTATCCCTGCTGACTCAGACTACTTAGCCGAGGGTAACGTCACCTCCAGAAGAGGGGCCTACCACAATATGCATTAATAACTTAATTAATTATCTTTCAATAATCCAACCCTTTAGGATTGTATCCTTGCTGACTCAAACTACTGGGTTGAGGGTAACGTCACCTTCAGAAGAGGGGCCTACTACAATAACTAAGATAATCTCTTAAAAAGTGCAAAAGTGCGGAAATAATCAAAGGTTACACTAAACACGAGTCGGATCCAAGTGATTCATCTTGTCTATCTGTTTTTATTTTATTTTATTTTTCAACATTTTAGTTAGTTTTAGTTTAAAACCTTTTTCTAAACTTTTGATTTGATTAAACGTTGAGGATAAACCGGTATTAAAAGCTCTTGTGTCCTTGGACGACCTCGGTATCTTACCAACACTATACTACGCTCACGATGGGTGCACTTGCCCATATGTGTGTTTAGTGTTAGTAAATATCGTGTTTTATAAATTTAAAACTTGGCTAAAAAGTGTTAAAGTGCTTAAAATATACATTAAAAATTATATGACACTTCACACGCATCAAGTTTTTGGCGCCGCTACCGGGGACACAAGAATTTTAAGAAAGTTAGGAATCAACGGCCTAATCGTTTTTTATTTATTTTTATTTTTCTATTTTTTTAGGATTTTTCTTATATTTTCAGCTTCTGCAGAGCTCAGCACGGGTCGTGCCCGCTGAGCACGCCCCCGTGCCCAATCTTTGGTACTGGCAATCCTGTTTTAAGTCAGAAAGTAAGCTGAACACAGGGCCGTGCCCACTCAACACGCCCCGTTCCCAAGTTTCTGTTACTGAAAATAGAACCGTAAGATCCCGACGGTTGGTAATTTCTGAAACAAACATGAGTGATACTGATATTTTTTACTTTCGGCACTCTTATGGTACGTGGTGTCAAATATGTGGTGGCCCTCATAAAGATTTAGAATGTTATTTTCTAAATTATAAGCCCCATTATATAGACCCATTGTTTTCCTGTAGCCTTAAGAGGGGCGAAAGTAAAAATAATCCCTATCTCTCCCTCGAATGCTCCCAGTCGAATCTTCTAGGAGAAATGCTTCTTGACGAATTATTTCAAATGGAGGATTAAATTCTTAATTGGGTAAAGGAACTTGAAATGGATTCCATTAATTCAACTCAAGATAATACCCAAGAAGAATTTTTGGGATCACATTCAAATAAAAACAACTTCGTTGTTCCCGAAATCACCTCTAACTCTAGCGAAGACTTGAGCGATAGTCGTCCCTGTGTCGATTGTGCCGTGAAGGACTCCCCATCGACTTCGTTCGGTGCATACATAGACCTGAGCGATTCGGCATACACCTTCTTTAACGAGAGCCCGGGAAAGGGTTGGACTTGTCCACCTACATTTAGCATAGGAATCACCCTCACCGACAACCTCTTGCGTTCTCATCTTAGTCTAGGGCAATTAAGGTATCTCAGGCACTTTGGGGTTGTTCCATCTAGTAAGGAACCACCCGATCCGGATGAATTCCTTAAAAATAGAAGAAACTTCATAAACAGCCTCTAGACACGGGGTCGTGTCCAAGTCAGCACGCCCCCGTGTCCACCCAGAGATTCCCGTCTGATTTCTTGTCAGAATACGGACAAAATGTGTCAGGATCTTGCCTGCACACGGAGCCGTGTCCAGCCTACACGGGGCTGTGTGCAGCGTACTGTCGCTTTCTATAAATGCAGCAAGATTCCTGCACATTTGGACCACCCAAAGACAAAGATCTGGTGGATCTTCACACATACCATCCTAGGTATATTCTAAAGATGGTTCCCAACAACCATCTTGTCTTTTCCACTTTTATCCATTACCTTCTTCTTCAATTTTTCCTTAGCACCTCCATTAGAGCTTGAAATCTCCATAATTCCAAGCTTTATTGAGATGTTTGTTAGATTTTTATTCAAGAAATCTTGTTAAAAATAAGTTCTACAACAATGTTTTAAGTTGTTTCTGCTTAAAAACGTTTTAAAAATCACGAAAACATATTAAAACTCCAAGATTCCTTGTTCCAAAACTCTCCAGACATCTGAACATGGAGCTGTGCTCATTTAGCACGGGGCCGTGTCCGAGGTACTGTTTCCATGAAATTGAACTCTTTTCGGTATGTTTTCTCAGAATGGCGAGCAGAAATTGCGGAACATCTTCATCGCACTCCAGAAACAACCGACAAGGGAGAAGGTCATCAACGGTTGAAGATTCTCTTGTAAACTACATTTACGCTTTAAGAGAAGTTATTGATGAAATGACGGGATTGGAAGAAGCATTGGTCGACCATATCAATCATTTGACGGTGGGACTAGAGGGATGTCTTCGAGAGGTCAACCTTTTGCACCAAAGGTTGAACATTCCCGCTTCTCCTCCTTTGGTGCCAATTATCACCCAAAGGGCATGGAATGTGGTACCGGAAGTCATCATACCGGCCGAATGGTACACCATACACCCGGAGCCCCCTCGAGACATACTACAAGGGGTTCCGGTTGGTGTCACTCCCCCTACGCAAGATGTTGAGAAAAACGAGCCCAGCTTCTTCCTCCCAAGAGAGATAGAAGATTGGCTTTAACCACATCTAGGGAATACCCCTCGGTCTAAAAGTTCTACGAGGATTTTAAATACCGGAAAGCTATTTCCGGAATTTTGATTCTTATTAAAGTAGAACTCCTTAGGATGATTTTATGTACCATTTGACCCATCTATCTTAGGACCTTTCGTTTTTATTTTTCTGCCTTGTCTTTAAATTCTCTAGGACCTTATGTAACAGTTTTAATGAATGATGGTTTTAATTAATTTGGTGTTTGGATGATGATGTAATGGGAAAAACACACTCGGGATGGTGAAGGATAACAAGGGAAACTTGCACCAGCACCCCATGCACAAAAACAGAACCTTCCGCCGATTTTTCTTCATTACAGCAAGTTCAACACGGGGCGGTGTTCATCCAACACGCCCCGTGCTCAACCATCTGCAGAAAAACGCCCAGTTCAGGTACCTGGACACGGGGCGTGCTCACTG
Organism: Helianthus tuberosus; assembly: GCA_030545235.1. NCBI lineage: Eukaryota > Viridiplantae > Streptophyta > Magnoliopsida > Asterales > Asteraceae > Helianthus > Helianthus tuberosus. The sequence continues at coordinate 153,571,951 of CM060372.1, forward strand.
AACACGCCCCCGTGTCCAGCCTTCTGTTACTTTACTTTCTTTTCTGTTACTGGCAATCTGAACACGGGGTCGTGCCCAGACACCATGGGGCCGTGTCTAGATGCCCAGTAACGTAAAATTTTGCTTTTTCACATCTTTTTACACACTCAATCAACCTAAAAACTTATTTTTGGGACACATTGGTGACAATGTGTAATTTAAGTGTGGGGGGGGGGGGGATGCTAAAACCTTGAATTTTGCAAGTCCTAATTACAAGCCTTACACAAAACTCTATTGGAACCGCTAAACACCCCAAAATTTTTCAAAAAAAAATTCATTTTTTTACTTGTCTAGGTTTAATTTGGGAATTTCAAATTCTAAAAAGGTGATATTTTTACAAATTTACAACCGATAGCGTCGTGATAAAAAGAACCAACATAAGAAAATTATGAAACGGCATGACAAATCTAGTTAAAATTTGATTATATATACTTGATCACATAAAAACACATTCCCACAAAAAGTGAGTTTTGAGCCTTTATTGAGCATACAAATACACATCTTTAAACTAAATGTTCATTCTTCGTTTCTTGTGTGAATAGCCGATTGGTTCTTACAACTCTAGAACTTGCCACGACGATACATTCCCGGTCCTTACCAACTTAAACCCGAGTAAGTAAATGATGGAGGCATTAGGACTAACCATTTTTTATTTCAATCCAAAATGCCCCTAGTTAACCCCTTTGAGCCTAAACCTTTTCATTTCTTAACCCAAAAACAAACACCATTTTACCCATCAAAACCCTTTTTCATTTTAAACCCTTTATTTTAGTAACAAAGCTCGGTTTTTCATATGACCTTCCTTATAAAAAAAAATGATGATGATGAAGTCAAAAGAAATAAACAAACAAGTTTATCAAAAAGAACTTTGTTTGAAGAATTGCTTCATCAAAATAAAAAGTTACAAAAATAAAAAGTCTTACGAAACCGATGCTTTTTAAGCTTTTCGCCCTTTTCTACTAACCACTAACCCAACCACCTACCTTTAACCCAAGCCTAACCCTTCCCCCAAAAGTCCTCTTGATATTTAGAAAGGTATATAGTTAAAAGGAGGAGGATTGATTGCTTGGCAAGCTTATGGTAGAAGTAAGTTCCATGCCGCTCTCGAGTGTTTCACAAAAATACATTTTCAGCCGAGTGTTGAGTGATCCCACGTGAGGTATGTGAACTTGTATATAAATGGATTTTTAAAAAGACATGTTATGCCCTAATAAGTAATTTATCATATGTAATGTTTTAAATAAATCATGACGAATAGGATTGTAAATAAATAAAAATAAAACTTAATAAAGAATCTTGGAAATCCCGACACTCTATGACAAGCCCAAAAACCTTCTCTTCTACCCGTTCCATTTGGGAGTGTAAAGCCACATTATAAAGAGTTTTGCTTGAGGACAAGCAAAGACTCAAGTGTGGGGGTATTTGATGTGCGCAAAATGCAACATATAAATTACATCAAATGTGGCATTAAACTAACCCTTTTTTAGTGCTAATGTTTGAAAAAAGTGTGTTTTTGTCTTCCTTTTGTATTTTCAGGATTAAATGAGCTCAAATGAACAAAAGAAGCTAAAAGGCAGCTAAATCTAACATAAATACAGGAAAAGGAAGAAACGTGGCATGCCCGACCCCTCGACAGCATCTCCCCAAGCAAAAACAAGAGAACAGAAGGCTGAACACGCCCCGTGCTCAATGAGCACGGGGGCGTGCCCAAGTGTCTGCAGAAAAGACAAAGCTGTAGAAGCTTCTATCACCTACCACGGGGGCGTGCACATCGGACACGGGGACGTGGTCAACTCTAAGATTCGCAGAATCTAGGAAAATCTTGATAGTACAGATACGCTTCTGCACACGGGGTCGTGCCCAGTGAACACGGGGGCGTGGTCAACTAATGCAGACAAACTGCATTTAATGAAGAAAGAGAAGACGGATGGACACGGGGCCGTGCCCAATGGACACGGGGCCGTGTCCGGGCTTCTGTGCAGGCTATAAATAGGGGTGCTTGGCTCTTTTGCAAACCATCCCTTGGCAAACCACCTCTCTCACACTTCACCCACACTCCACCACCACCACAACACCATCATCCACCACCATCATCCATCATAGAGTGTGTGTAGTAGTCTCGGGATCCAAGATTGATCGTAAGAGTTCTTGACAATCAAAGGCCATGTTTGCCTAAGTCTCTTACATCACTTGGTGAAGACATGTGTCTAGTGTAATACCTTTTATTTGTAATCTTTTCGCACTTTTTATTTGGTTATGTATTAATGACTTTAATAACTAGTTTCTTATGTTGAAGGTGAGTCTTCCTTATCGTTTGTCCGTGGTGTCTTGGCATTATTTTACTGTCTATATAAAATAAAAGATTTTCACCATTCATATCTCCACAGTCTATATGGAGGTATGTTGGCTACCTGGTCGGGGGTTAAGGGAACGGTTTGGTAAGAGTCTTGCCTTGTTCGGTGTATAGATCCTGCAAGGACCTGGGTCAACTTTAGTAGGACCTCCTTCAATACCCACTGGTATTGGATGGCGGGGGCCCGAACTCCTTGACCCCCTCATATGTAAACTACTATTAAAACTTTAACCCGGCTACTTAGGACTGTATCCCTGCTGACTCAGACTACTTAGCCGAGGGTAATGTCACCTCCAGAAGAGGGGCCTACCACAATATGCATTAATAACTTAATTAATTATCTTTCAATAATCCAACCCTTTAGGATTGTATCCTTGCTGACTCAAACTATTGGGTTGAGGGTAACGTCATCTTCAGAAGAGGGGTCTACTACAATAACTAAGATAATCTCTTAAAAAGTACAAAAGTGCGGAAATAATCAAAGGTTACACTAAACACGAGTCGGATCCAAGTGATTCATCTTGTCTATCTGTTTTTTTTTTATTTTATTTTTCAGCATTTTAGTTAGTTTTAGTTTAAAACCTTTTTCTAAACTTTTGATTTGATTAGACGTTGAGGATAAACCGGTACTAAAAGCTCTTGTGTCCTTGGACGACCTCGGTATCTTACCAACACTATACTACGCTCACGATGGGTGCACTTGCCCATATGTTTGTTTAGTGTTATTAAATATGGTGTTTTATAAATTTAAAACTTGGCTAAAAAGTATTAAAGGGATTAAAATATACATTAAAAATTATACGACACTTCACACCCATCACTATGTCAATTCACCTTGACTATGTCAATTCACCTTGACTATTGTCGATTCACCTCGACTGGGACACCGAAGCACTTAAGTGGTCACAAGTACCATGAGTGGGGTTCGGCCGTACCCGTTAGATCTAACCTTCGTCCCTAATTAAGAATTATTGGCATTTCAAATTTAATCTATGCTCACATGATCTAACAGTTCATTTCATAGTCAATTCATACCGTTTAAACATTCGTAACATGTATTCCACCCCCGAGAGTTATAAAACCAAAAGCAGTTAAGAGAAAAGGGGGACATGACCTCACAAGTTTGTGTTCTTCAATCCGACGTAACTCAAGCTTAGTGTGCACGGCAACCTACAATGTACTACTATCTATTAGGCGAGCGGGTCGTGCCTTGACTTTGTATTAGTTAGTGTCTTTGAGTTACGTTTTATTGTACCTTCAGTATTATTCCAAGTCATATAATTATTTGTTAAAATAATAAATATTTTAACTTAAATTATATTTATCAAATTTTGGAATAATTGTTAAAACAATATATATTAACTTGATACTTCCTAAGTATTCATGCTTGTAAATCCTTCCCAAGGATGGGTGTATTTGTATTTGCATTCTTGTACTTGTATATTTTTGCCATGTATTGGGAGTCGTATTCCGGTGTGTATTTATACGTACGAGAATACGTATCTTTATTGTATTTATTAAGTATTTTTCTATACTTAATTTCGTATTAATTATTCCGGAATATTATCTTTAATAAAAGTTCACCAATATATATGTCCAAAATATATATTTCAATAAATATTACTTAGAAAAATTATTCATAATTTTTCCCTTGGCAAAATATTTATAAGTCTCAAAATAATATATTTCCAAGTCTAACTTAGAGAATATATATAAATCCATTTTTCTCCAAAAATGATATATTTCACATTTATATGAGAAATATATCTTTAATCCCAAAACCTTGTATTTTAAGTTTGTTGAGAAAATATATTTCTTTCAAGATAATATATCTTCTAAAAATTTCAAGAAAAATATATTTATACTTGCCAAAATAATATATTTTTCCTTTGTCAAAATGTGATGTATCCTTGTAGTAATTGTAAAAATCATATTTTCGTTTCCTCGATGTCCAAAATATTATTTACCAAAAATATACTTTGTGAATAAACTTTCCGGAATATTTCGTAAGTCTTATATTCCATAGTTCGGTTTCATCAATATTTTATGTAAGACTCGTATATTTATTCCTTGGAATTTTGGTAATATTTTGGATTGTAATCCTTGGTATTTTGATGTGTTACATTATTTCAAGTCCTAAAATAATATAACTAATACACAAAGTATACAAATAACCACACACATTGTGTCTTCTAAATATATATTTTTCAAATACATATTTAGTCACTTTTATTTATAAAAACCAACCTCCAATATTTGTATTTTTGTAACAAAAAATTATGGCAAAGTTTATGTGACCATTTATTGTTGAAAATACACTTGTAAGTGTGTGCTTATAAATATTTTTCTAAGTGTTTATATTTTTAGAAAATTTTGCCATAGTTTCCCCTTAAAAATGGAGGTTTCCATGCTTTCAAAGCATATCATTTTCTTTTAAAATCATCATCAATCATCAACAACGTGAACAAGACTTACCATATGCTTTAAATATGCAAATTTACACTTTGACATGAACTTGAAATTTTGTAAAAAGTTGTAGTAACTTAGTATGTTATTTAGTAGGTTTAGTTACCCTCCAAAACATGGTTGTCTATTTATAAATCACCTTCTTGTAAAATTTAGTCCTTTACAACTTACTTGAAGATTTTCTAAAAATGATTTTTCTTGTATTCTTCTTGTTAACAATATGCTTCTAGTCTTGATTTAACCCCAAAAATGTGATTAGTTTCTTAAAAGTCATGGTCTTGTAAGTCTTGTAAATACTCTTGGTTTCTTGGGAAAACTACTTTTGAAATCATTTATTTACAAGACTTATTTCATGTATCAATCATCATCATACTTTAAAACAAGCTTATATTCAAGTTCATGAGTTACATAAAGGATGATCATTATAAATTTCTCAAGATCTATCCTTACACTTGCTAGATCATGTGTTTAATCATCATCTAGCAAGGTTCTTATGATGATCAACATCATAAACACAAGAAATCAACATTCAAGTATACTACATACACTTAAAACAACTTGATCTTCATGTTTTAGAGCTTTATGTGCAAGTTTATGCTTATGTTTCTTCATGATATTTATGTTTAACAACTTATATAATCATTTAACCAACATAATATGAAATAAAATGAGATCACAAGAGTCTTACTACTAGCACAATGCTAGGGATGAACAAGAGAAGAAATGAGGTAGATAAAAGCAAATGAGAGAGGTCCTTAAAGTTTCGTTGCTTTCAACCTTCCTAGATAGGCTCGAGACACCTTAGAACCACCTTAGAATGTATTGGAATGGAGTGAAAATGAAGGTGTATGGAGGTGGGGTTGCGGTCGTGAGCTAAGGGAAGAAGAAGAGGAGTTGGGGTGTTGTGAAATGGTTAAGTGTTAAGTCCCTTGGTTCTTATAATCTTACACCAATCATTTAGATGGTATATGGCATCTTTATGTGGCATATTCTAGACAAGAATCTTATAAAATATGCAAGAAAATCCCCAAGTGGGACCCACATCTAACCGGCCTTGGATGGAGGGGGGTAAAGTGTAACATTTCAAGTATTAGTTACTTCATTCTAGTTAGATTCCAAGTATTAAATTTAGGGATTTAGGGGTTTTGTGTTCATGAGATGTAATACGATGTTCGGTGATCATAACTAGCTTTGAAACACTAAAACGGTGGTTCTAGTAAAAATTTGATGTTTCGGGTAGTGTCCGGTTGTTCGTTTCGTTACTGTTCGTTAAAGTGCTGAATTGCGCAGTTTAGTGTGCTTCATGTTGTATTTTATGACAGTTTCGGTTCCCGGCACTTAGGAAAGTATTCTGGACCATTAAGCCACTTTTTTGCATTATATTTAGATGTTAAATTGCTGAAAATTGCTGAATTTATCTATTTTCTGCAGAATTTTGCAGTTTTAGTGTGTTTCTGTCACTTTTCGGCACCTATGTCATCACTAGGAAGGCAGTTTTGTAATCCCTACTTTCCTACACACTATCCTAGTGTATCACTTGGTTCTGGGGCTCATTCTGTGTCTTGACATCATGTATGTCTAAGTACTAAACTCCCGTCAGTGCTTTTAGTTTGTCTGATAATGGTGCCCATTCTGTTCTGTGCATTAATAGAACTATATCGTGTTGCATGTAGTAATGATAAAAGTCTTGTAACATGAAATGCCATTGTATGTATATAACAGTAATCATAAATTCATTCGTCTTGTAAACTATACCCTGCACGGTTCTTAAAACACATATTACTGTTCAATTATTGTACGGAATGTACGGAAAAGTGCCAGTTGTCACATTCTCCCCCTGTTAAAAGAAATTCGTCCTGAAATTCAAGCGATGACATCGGTCGCAGGGGAGTTGTGAATCAAATGTGGTCACTTAGGTTTAAATTGGTCTTCATGTTCCCAAGTAAACTCTGGGCCATGATATGAATTCCAACGAACTCTAACAAATCAATTACGACTTCTTCGTGTTTTGTGGACTCCCGGTCCGCAACCTTAACGGGTTTCTTAATAAAATGGAGTTTGTCGTTGACGTGAATCTTATTTGCGGGAATAACGATTGTTCCTAGAGTCAGTGCTCTTCTAAGGAATAGACACGTGAAACGTGTCGTGATTATTGCTGAACTTCTCTGGAAGTTTCAGCTTGTGAGCAATGGTCCCGATCCTTTCCATGATCTCGAAAGGTCTAATATACCGGGGGTCCAACCTCCCACGCTTTCCAAATCATACCACGCCTTCACAAGGCGAGACTCCCATTAAAACCATACTTCTTATCTCAAATTCCAATGGTTTCCGCCGCTCGTCGGCGTAGCCTTTCTGTATATCGTGTGCTGTCTTGATATGATCACATATCTGAATGATCTTGCCTATAGTTTTCCTGAACTAATTTGGGGCCAGTAAATCGTTTATCTCCGGTCTCCGTCCAACACAACGGGGATCGACACCTACGTTCCATCTAAAACTTTACACAAGGCGGCCTAAACAACAGTGTGACAAATGTTATTGTAGGAAAACTCCACTAAGGGAAAGTGAGTATTCCAACTTTTCATCAAGGTTCGTCACACAAGCACGTAATATGTTCATTCAGTCTGTATCGTCTGTTTGCTCTGGCCGTCCGTCTGAGGGTGAATTGTAGTGCTAAGGTCCAATCGTGACCTAAACGCCTATGAACGTCTGCCATATCCTTGGCACAGAACGACCATCTCGGTCGGACATGATAGAATCAGGCACTCCATGATGTGCCACAATCTTTCTAGGCTAAATTTCTGCTAATTCCCTTGCGCTGTCTTCCTCACTGTTTGGCAGGAAGTGTGCAGTCTTGGTGTGTCGGTTAATAATCATCATATCGCGACCTCTTTGGGTTCTTGGTAGCTTACAGTCAAAATTACTTAAGATTCGTTCCCTCTTCCACATGAGGACCTCAGGCCGTTGCCACAGCCCTGACGGTTTCTGGTATTCTGTCTTAACTTCGGCATAAGTAAGACATTTACCCACATAGGTAGCTCTATCAGCTTCCATATTGGGCCACTCATATTAATCCTTCAAGTCTTGGTACCTCTTGCCGGATCCAGGATGGATCGAGTACCTGGACCTATGAGTATTGCCCCAAAGTAAACGTTCATAAATTGTCACGAAACGGAACCTAAAGTCGTTTCAGGAAGTGTATGGTTCTGTCTTCCTTAGGCAATACTGCGCTTACATTCCATATAACGCTTTAGCTTGAAAGTTCTCTGGTTTGAGCATCTCATGCTCAACTTCACGAATCCGAGTGACGAGATTTGTCTTTATGGTCATCTCTAAGGCTCGCACCCTTAGAGGCTTTGTGCATTCCTTGCGGCTCAAGGCGTCTGCTACAACGCTTGCCTTGTTCAGGGGATACTTAAGCTCACAATCGCATTCGTTCAGTAGCTCACTCTATCTCGTTATCTCATGTTTAAGTCCTTTTGATCGACGGTGTCCTGCAACCCTTATGATCAGTAAAGATCGTGCAGCATTTTCCCATACAAGTACTGGCGTCAAAACTTCAGCGCGCAATTACTGTACTTAGTTTAGGGTCTTTTCTCATGATTCCTTTAATCAACGTGACACGTATGCGACGACGTGGTCTCGTTGCATCAACTCGCAATCGAGACTTTGTCAAGAAGCGTCACAAGTACCGCAATTCTATTGATACTTTTAGGTGACGACAAGATAGGTGTAGACTAGGCTAGGGTTGTTAGCGGTTAAGAAGTCCTTGACAGGTTTTCTAGGGGTCGTCTGATACAACCTACAATCCCCAAAGATTTCCTAGTTGCATCTTGTGGGACTCCTTAGCTCTTGATTGCAGGGTCGACATGAATCTCATTCCTATCTCCCACGTATCCTATGTAACACCCCGTGTTTCTGAAGTCAAAGTCAAAGTCAAGGTCAAAGTCAACGCCCGATTTCGCGACGTGACTTGTAGTAAATTTCTTTTATGTTTTTATTTTAGCTGTATTATGTGGAGTAAGTGTCCATAATTACAATAATCGACGTATGTTTTTCGCTATTTAATCAACGTACGACTGTGAACTATAAGAGGTAACAATGCGATAAAGTCAACTAAACGCTAATCAATCTAACTTAATCAACATCGAATCGCAATCGAACTCGCAACTCGAATTACGCATTTTGATTAATGTTATACGTGTGTGTATGCCTTATGTGTTACTTGTGCATGTTTATTTACGTTATGTTGTGGTAATCAATCGAAACGCAATCGAAACTCAAAATGTAATCGAACTCAATCGCAATCGAAATGGTATGATAATTAGTGGAGATGAGATAGTGCGAGATATGAGTAGTTGGGATTAAAAGTAATTTGACTAGGAAACTCTATCGCATTGAATCGCTCGCAATCGTAATAGAAACAGCAAAAATCGTCGTACCAAACACTCGAACCAAGTGCCATCCGGCCGGATTGCCATCCGACCGGGTTGCCATCCGAACGAGGTGACATCCGACCGGACTGTCATCTCAGCGAGATGCCATCCGATCGACCTGCCCCTTTCCACTTTGGGTATCCTATAAATACCCCTTGTCACTTTCATTATTTCCACTTTTGGCATGTGACGTCCGATCAGTTCTCCTACTCGCTTTTTCCTTCGATTTCTCGCAATCCCGGTAAGATCTCATCCTAAATCTTATACTTCCTTAATCTACACGCACTCCTACACCTTTCTATCATTTGAATCTTAACTTTTAACCGTGAAATCATCAAGATTCAAGGTGTTCTAGGATGATGTCATCATGTGTTCTTGAAGAACTTCATGTTTTGGCCTCAATCCACCAAGAACAACTTAGATCTAACCGATTTCCACATAAACAAACAAAGATCCTTCATAGATCTAAACATATTCACAAGAAAAAGGATTAAAAGATGGTTTTTCAACTTTCTTTCAACTCTTTTACACTCAATGCACTCAAAACCAATAGAATCGGAACTTGTGCCGACTTACTACCCATTATGGTGGTTGTGTTGATTCAAGATCCGTATCCTATCCACGAGATTATCGATTTCGGGTTAAACGTGAAACGTCGTCTCGAACCGTCCACTGATCGGGTTTGGGTGATTCCTGTCCGATCAAGAGCACCAAGTATTGACGAGGTTTCTATTTCTTAACACGTTATCAAAATATCTCGATAAAACGACAAACTATCAAAAACAACCAAGTGTAAGACGAACAGGTTAACTAGGATGGATGACCGTCCGAACGGACTGTTGTCTGAACGGACAGCCATCCGAGCGACCGGCTGTCTGAACGACTTGCACCTTGGGTCCCACAGTTAACTATTTTTCCAACGATTGAAGTCTGGTTGTTGAACGAGTTATTGTCCGACCGGACTACCATCCGAACGGACAACCATCCAAATTATGAAACATTTGGACTTTAACACTTAAACAATTTTCAACATGTTCAGTAACAGGGTTGCCACCCAGACGGATGGGCATCCAACCGAGTGACCACCCTGCTGTGGATTTGTTCTCACTAAGTAACCTCGCCACTAGAGTCTCTGTGACACCCCAGGAAAATCAGGAAAACAACGCAACTTAACTAGCTTCCTCAATAACCACGCGCTAAATTTCGGGACGAAATTCTCTTAACAGGGGGAGAATGTGACAACCCTCAAAATCCCATGTATTCCGTACAATTCATTAATGATAATTAAAATGCTTGACTACTGTGTGGAATTACTTAACTACTTTCTGATATCTGTGTTATACTTACATGTATTTGTTAACATACTAGTAGGATACAGAAAAGTTACTAAATAGTCCGGTATGCCTTCCTGAGTGTTAAAAATTAAAAACGTTGCAAAATATATATGAAGGACGCTTTACGGATTAATTAAGCGGTTTAACGGAACAGTATCCGACCGAACAACCGGACATTACCCGGGACACCAAATATTTGTCAAACACATTGTGTAATTATTTTTGGCTAGTCATGGTCCCCGTATGCCATAACACCCGCTAGAAATCAATTCACTAACATATAAAATCTAGTCACTTATAATCTAACTGTTGTTTACCACTTTGGTCACAATGTTACATTAAGACCCCCCCCCCCCCCAACGATTCTAGTCCCTCATGGACCCCACCATATATTTTCACCATGCTCTAAATATTTGTTTTGATTTTTTTGCCATTTGTTTATTAGATTACTTACTTATGTAAGTAAACAAAATGTGTAAGAAATCTATAAGAAGCATGGTCTTGAGATATTCATCATTCCACCAAGATTCACACTCAACCCTCATCACTCTACTCTCTCTCTTTCGGTTCATCCCAAAACCGAAACCCATCACCACCATCTCCAACATTCATCTTCTCTAACATCAAGTGCCATACAAAGCTTCAAAGTGAGCCATGGAGGTTACATCTTGAAGGACTTTTCAAAGGAGCTTGTTTCAAGTCTTTTAACCATCTTCTTCTTACCAACTTTGCACTAGATTCTACCCTAGCTATAAGCTAGTAGTAAGCTCTTGTTTAACCTTTGTTCATCTTATTTTATGGCTAACATTGTAGTATGATGCTTATGTTTACAACTAAAATGCAAGAACACTAAAAATATAAACATAAAGGTTACATGAAGTTTACTTGTATATGAAATGCTATTTGTTGATGTTGTAATGGGTATGTTGTTGGTTTAGGGTTGGTTAATACATATATGATGATTGATCGTCGAACTCTTGATAAAATCCGTTGTTCGGACATGTGTTGATACAATATAGTAACATTTAAACTATAAAGAACATGCTGAATCACATTTACAGCCGACTTTATCAGGCTGTAAACAGACCATAATAAAGCGAAAAATGTATTTTCTGAAGTCTAGGTTTATGTATTATGAAATACGGTTCTAATGGCACTGGAATCGTAATTTTTGGACTCCGTTTACTATTTTTAAAGCGTCTTTTCGTAACAGCAGCTAGAGCTGCAATTTTTCTGCTGAAAAAGTGAGTCTTGTTTTCTGCTATAACTTGCAACCTGTATGGAGTCTGATCGCAAAATTTATACCATAGCTGACCACCGATGTATTTGTAATTACCCCACTGGAATTTCGTAAATCGGACGCTCGATGAATTTTAAATAAATTATCCCGTGGACTCTGGTCAGAAAAAATATAAATCTGAGTTCAGTCTGGAAAATGAATTTTTATAAAATATTCATAATGAACTGGACCCCGATATTTCTTACACAATAAAATTTGGAACGTTTAAGACATTCGGTAAAAATTTGGGAATTTTTGTAATAAGTTAACTATTTTATTAAAATGTCCGAAAACAGCCGGTTTTGAATATTAATGCTGAAATGACATAAGTTGTAATTTGCGTATCTAAATGTTGAGTATGTTGTCTGTGAATGATATAACATGTTATATGTGTTATGTGCAATATCGTATGTTTGTTTATGAGTGGGGAATGGATGGGAAGTTTATATGGGCATAAATCGTTAAAGTGTGTACCTGTTATGTGGTAGAAGTAATGTGCAAATAAACCGTACATAGGATACGTGTTATGCATGAGAAACTAATTGTTATCCGTACCTTATTAGGACGTGATTGACCGACCTTGACTGTTAACTATATTTGAGAATCTAACCAAGCAAACCGAGGTGAGTTCACACTTTTCTACAAAGCATGGTAAATTCCCGGTGGGAATGGGAATGGGTACTGGAATAGGGATTCCTCGTCCTTTGAGACGTGTTCAGGAATGTAAATTCCTCGTCCTGTTGGGACGTGTTAGACTTACTGGACTAGAACTCTATCAGCGAAGTCCCTCCCTTTTTTGTATCGACTTAATCGCCGAGGCTATGGCGAGCGGGTCATTAGTTAATAGCGCTATTAGGTTTAACAAACCTCACACCGTGCCAGTTGGACGGGTGTGTACTAATGGACTATGGCACGTCGGTGGTGATAGAACACTGACGCTAGGGCACAATTGATTTCTTTTGTTAGTAGTCAATATGATAAACGAGTCTGGTAGTTTAAAATACTGGGGCAGCTCCCCACGGCCAAAGTGCCGGGGTGGATAGCCAGGGAAGGTGAACATGGGATGGTTAACTAATAAACGTTTTCGAACTATGGGGTAACCCCCACGGCTGGATAGCCGAATGAGATTAAACTATGTTTTTGGAAACAACTCTAAAATGGACAACCAACCATGAACTCACTCAACTTTGTTGTTGACTCGTTATTACATGCTTTGCAGGTCATTGGATGCTATGGAGCTTGCATATGGAGGTGGTCGTTGTGGGATGCGAATTGATATGTCCCGTACTTAATGAATAAACTTTATGAACTTATTAAACCTACGTTTTGGACTTTAAACTTATGAACTATGGACTTATGTTTTGAACTTCTGTTTTATGCTTCCGCTGTTAACCTAAAATCGGTTTACTTCCTTTTGGTCACCAATCGTATTGTGTTTGGTTTTATTTACTTAAATATGTTGTTCAATATGATTGGTGGCTCGATCGTAGTCATGTCACGCCTCCAAGCGGTGATACTCCGCATGGTGGATTTTGGGGGTGTGACAGATTGGTATCAGAGTCATTGGTTATAGTGAACTTGGTTTTAAAAAGGGGAAAAAGCTTTTTGATAAAACCAGACTATAACCAGTACAGTGCTCAACGATCCACAACGACGCTTCGCTCCACGTGCAAGACTCAACATCCTAGGTGATACGGTTTATGTTTATATTATCTCCTTGTAAGTTACATGGTACATTGTTCATGGTACGCATTAGTTAATGTGATAACTGCTATTTGAACCTTGTGTGCTTACTCTTTTCTGTCACTCCACACTTACGCACTTGCAACACCTTTCTTACGTGTGTCCCTTCGATGTGAAGATCATGAGTGGACGTCTCGACATGACCCAGGGTCAGCTGACGACCTTGATCAACGAACGGATTGCTGAAGCCTTAGCAACCCAAACAGGGAGTCAACCGATGCACCCTCAAACACGCATGGGCACCTTCAAGGCGTTCCTAGAATGCAAACCTCCTACTTTCGACGGCACTGAAGGGACAATCGGCCTTCTACACTGGATCCGGAGAATCGAATATACATTCGAAGAGAGTGAAATCCCTACCAGCAAACGAGTAGAGTACGCTACTGGCATGTTGCAAGGGAAAGCGTTTTCTTGGTGGAGCGCACAAGTTCAGATGCTCGGGTTGACAGACGCAAATGCCATCATCTGGAGCGACTTCAAGGATTGGATAAAGGAAGAGTTCTGCCACCTGGACGACATTCTGAAACTTGAAATAGAGTATTATGGTCTGAAGATGGAAGGATCAGAGATTGAGGCATACATAAAGAGGTCCAACGACTTGGCTGCCTTATGTCCTAACATGTCACAACCCATATCTAGACGAATCAAGCTATACCTCAGAGGCTTAGTCCCGGAAATCCAAGGGTCTGTAATTGCGGCCAACCTTCCCACAATCAAGCAAGTCGTTCGTTTGGCGCACCAACTCACTGATCAGGCAGTTGAGCTGAACAGGCTACCCAAACGTAATAGCGCTACCACTTCTGATGCTCCCAATGATAATAAGCGCAAGTGGGATGGAAATTTAGGCAAGGGTTCTACCTCAGTTCAGTCTCAGCAGAGAAAGACTGATGAATAACGGAGTCCTGGGCAGCAATCTTCTGGTAGTCAGGTACAGGGTGGGTACCGAGGGAACCACCCCAAGTGCAACCGGTGCAACAAGCATCATAGCGGGCGGTGCCACAAGGGTCGCTGTCTGAGGTGTAACAAGCTGGGTCATGAAGCCAAGGATTGCAGGAGCCCACGTCCTGCGAATCAGAATCGCCAACAACAACCAGCTCCACAGAACCAACAGCAACATCAGCAGGGTAATAAGGGATGCTTCTAGTGCGGTGTTGAGGGTCACTTTAAGAGGCATTGTCCACAGCTAAATCAAAATCAGAATCAGAACAACAACCAAGGAAATGAGAACAATAATGGAGGCAAAAACGGGAGTAACAATAATGGCAATGGCGCCCTAGGTCGCACCATCGTGAATTGGTCAGGCTGATGCAAGGAACGATCCCAACGCTGTGATGGGTAAGTTTCTTCTGAATGACTTCTTTGTTACTGTTTTATTCGATTCAGGTGCCGATACTAGTTATGTGTCCGTAAAAGTTAGCCAAATGCTTAAGCGCACTCCAACACTTTTGAACACCAAACACACGATAGAACTAGCAAATGGTAAAAGTCTTGAAGCCACACACGTAGTTAAAGGTTATAACCTCGTCTTAGCTGGTCAGACTTTCTCTATCAATCTTATTCCTATCACACTTGGTAGTTTCGACGTTGTGATTGGGATGGATTGGCTATCTCATCATCAAGCGGAGATTGTTTGCAAGGAGAAAATCGTCCGCATTCCTCGTTCTAATGAAGAACCTCTCATGATTCATGGCGACAAGAGTGGTGCTGTCGAAGGCATCATCTATTTCCTTAAGGCCCAGAAGTGTTTGCAAAAGGGCCACACTGCCATTCTAGCACTCGTTACTGACACATCAACAGAAGAGAAGAGAATTGAGGACATCCCTATTGTGCGCGATTTTCCCGAGGTATTTCCTGAGGAATTACCTGGTCTTCCGCCTCATCGCCAAGTCGAGTTTCAAATCGAGCTAGCTCCTGGAGCAGCACCAGTAGCTCGAGCACCATATCGTCTAGCTCCATCAGAACTTGAAGAACTGTCCACACAACTACAAGAACTCTTGGAAAAGGGTTTCATACGTCCTAGCTCTTCGCCCTGGGGAGCTCCAGTCTTGTTCGGAAAGAAGAAAGATGGTACTTTCAGAATGTGTATTGACTATCGCGAGCTTAACAAGGTGACTGTGAAGAATCGTTATCCTCTTCCACGTATTGACGACCTATTCGACCAGCTGCAAGGGTCGAGCTATTACTCCAAGATTGACTTGAGATCGGGATACCATCAGCTGAGGGTCCGAGATGAGGACGTCTCCAAAACAGCATTCAGGACTCGTTACGGCCATTACGAGTTTCTGGTTATGCCATTCGGGCTGACGAATGCACCAGCGGTCTTCATGGATCTCATGAACCGAGTGTGCAAGCCTTACCTGGATAAGTTCGTTATTGTGTTCATCGACGATATCCTGATCTATTCTAAGAGTCAGGAGGAACACGAGCAGCATCTACGACTTATGCTGGAACTTCTTCGAAAAGAACAGTTGTATGCCAAGTTTTCGAAATGTGACTTCTGGCTTCGCGAAGTCCACTTTTTAGGCCATGTGGTAAACAAGGATGGGATTCATGTGGATCCATCTAAGGATGAATCGACCAAGAACTGGCCTGCACCCCGCACACCAACAGAAATCCGCCAATTCTTGGGTTTGGCAGGATATTACAGAAGGTTTATCAAGGATTTCTCCAGGATTGCGCAACCTCTCACTTCACTGACTCAGAAGGGTGTCGCTATCGTTGGGGTGATGCACAGGAATCTGTTTTTCAGTACTTAAAGGATAGACTTTGTAGCGCGCCTATCCTCTCATTGCCTGAAGGCACAGATGATTTTGTGGTTTACTGCGATGCTTCCATCCAAGGACTTGGTTGCGTGTTGATGCAACGTGACAAGGTCATTGCCTACGCATCACGCCAACTCAAGGTTCACGAAAGAAATTACACTACTCACAATCTGGAGCTGGGAGCAGTTGTTTTCTCGCTTAAGATATGGAGACATTACCTGTACGGTACCAAGTGCACCATTTACACCGATCACAGGAGTCTCGAGCATATCTTCAAGCAAAAGGATTTAAACATGCGACAACGCCGATGGGTCGAACTCTTGAATGATTACGAATGCGCTATCAAGTATCATCCGGGCAAAGCCAATGTTGTGGCCGACGCCCTCAGTCGAAAAGATGCTATACCTAAGCGTGTACGTGCATTACAGCTTACCATCCAATCCAACCTCCCCTCTCAGATTCGTGATGCTCAGGTTGAAGCATTGAAAGCAGAGAACATCAGGGCTGAATCCCTACGAGGATCGAGGCAGTGGCTAGAACAAAAGGAAGACGGCGCTTACTATGTAACAGGGCGCATCTGGGTTCCACTTTATGGAAACTTACGCGAGCTTGTGATGGACGAAGCGCACAAGTCTCGTTATTCGGTACACCCTGGTTCGGACAAAATGTACCACGACCTCAAGACTACGTATTGGTGGCCTGGCATGAAAGCCCACATAGCAACCTACATCAGCAAGTGCTTGACTTGTGCGAGAGTCAAGTCTGAATATCAGAAACCATCAGGCCTACTTCAACAACCGGAGATCCCAAAATGGAAATTGGAGCAAATTTCCATGGATTTCGTTACCGGCCTGCCCAGATCTCAACGCGGAAACGATACCATTTGGGTGATCGTAGATCGACTGACCAAGTCTGCACATTTTCTGGCTATCAAAGAAACGGATAAGTTTTCTACTCTTGCAGACATTTACCTAAAGGAAGTGGTATCAAGGCACGGAGTGCCAACCACCATCATTTCTGATCGTGACGCGTGTTTTA
Source organism: Helianthus tuberosus (assembly GCA_030545235.1). NCBI lineage: Eukaryota > Viridiplantae > Streptophyta > Magnoliopsida > Asterales > Asteraceae > Helianthus > Helianthus tuberosus. Next base: position 153,589,401 of record CM060372.1, read on the forward strand.
CGTCTGAACTGTGGCAAGCAATGCACAACTTTGTTGTTGACTCGTTATTACATGCTTTGCAGGTCATTAGATGCTATGGAGCTTGCATATGGAGGTGGTCATTGTGGGATGCGAACTGATATGTACCGTACTTAATGAATAAACTTTATGAACTTATTAAACCTACGTTTTGGACTTTAAACTTATGAACTATGGACTTATGTTTTGAACTTCTGTTTTATGCTTCCGCTGTTAACCTAAAATCGGTTTACTTCCTTTTGGTCACCAATCGTATTGTGTTTGGTTTTATTTACTTAAATATGTTGTTCAATATGACCAACCGTGAACTCACTCAACTTTGTTGTTGACTCGTTATTACATGCTTTGCAGGTCATTAGATGCTATGGAGCTTGCATATGGAGGTGGTCATTGTGGGATGCGAACTGATATGTCCCGTACTTAATGAATAAACTTTATGAACTTATTAAACCTACGTTTTGGACTTTAAACTTATGAACTATGGACTTATGTTTTGAACTTCTGTTTTATGTTTCCGCTGTTAACCTAAAATCGGTTTACTTCCTTTTGGTCACCAATCGTATTGTGTTTGGTTTTATTTACTTAAATATGTTGTTCAATATGATTGGTGGCTCGATCCTGGTCATGTCACGCCTCCAAGCGGTGATACTCCGCATGGTGGATTTTGGGGGTGTGACAGTCTCCGTCCTACCGGACTACCGTCCGACCGACCGACCTGAAAGGTAGAGATACTTCAATGTTTTCAAAATGCTACAACGAAAACTTCAAAAGTCAAGCCATCATACACAAACACATCCTTCTCATAGGAAGAAACAATCCACACGAACTGGCCGTCCGACCGGACTGCTGTCCGAGCCACTTACACCTTGCATCATTTTACGCGTTGCTTTTCCTTATGCTATCGTTCTGATCAAGCTAACCCTACTCTCTAGTGCTCCCTTCAATCCATCAATCGCTGTGAGTATACTTGATCCCTTTTTGCTTTACGCACTTTTGGGTGTTATGTACGTTACATATACAAAATCACATCGAACACACTACGCAATACTTTAAACGCTAACCGTTACCGCATGTTATACGTGACTTAATGAATGCTTGTTTGTTATGTTTACACATGGAATGCTGTCTACATGCCATAGCAACGATAGTACTATTAGTTTGGACTCAGCACCCGTTCACTCTGGGGTTGTTAAGGACAATTATTTGCATGGATTACAGTGGTGATCATGTATTACGAACTGCCTTAGGTAGTCAACCCGCAGTCATTGGTATCGATAGGTTCATGTCGATAACTAACATGCCTCATTTCACTCTGTGTACGTGCTGGTTATGCGTAACGCTTTCGAACTCTATATGTTATTATCAAACTTATATGCTCACGTTTACACTATGTGTATTGACTTTTACTTTAACGTATGTGACAGGTGCTTAGGATGCTTATCTGCTAGGAAATCGAGGCTAGAATAAGGTCTTAGAGGCCAACAAATAGTTGTCTGTACAAATGAAATCTGAGTTGTCGGAACAGAACTATTTGCCTAGATTTTGTCTGTAATAATTGTATTATCTTTTAAGACATGGTATGGGACATGTTACTATAAATTAATTGGTAATGATAATTGTTATGGAAACTTCTGGACAATCTGTTTCGCTCAGTGCCATGCCCCGATGTTTCCGCCATCAGTTGGGGTGTGACAGATTGGTATCAGAGCCATAACTATAGGGAATTAGGCAAGACTCGACCTAGTCCGGGTCGATGTCTTAGAGACCTAGTATATAGTTAGGGACCAACATACCGACTTGTGCATATCTAGTAGGGATTATGTATGAGCGTACTGTTATTTCTCACTATTCTCGCATATGCTACACTATCACTTCAATCGAAATTTCAAATCATGAATGAACGATTAAGTCGAGATTAGGTGTGAAAACCGCAAACTCTCGATTAAATTGCTTGTTCAACCAATATTTTATCTACAAACACGGGAAATTGCGTTGAAATAGGAGTGAAATCCATACTTTGACGCATAATTTTCTTTTATTTCATCAAAAATAGGAACGAAGTTGTTAAGCCTGGGGTGAGACCCTAACCTTGACGATTTGTTCCGATCTTTATTTTGTTTTATGAAACTCTCACCAAAGTCTCGACGGACTCCAACGACCTGAAGTCACGATATGACTAACGGGATGCGTGCCCAACGCCCAAGAATCGAGGCAAAGGCACTGTCCTGAAGGTCAAATGTGCACAACAAGTCCTTGTGAATAGTTGAACCTCTTTGGTTAGTCGAAGTCTAATAGCCGCAGACGATCTAATTCTCGATTTTTATGTGTTTCGATTTTGAGCCCGCAACTGCTGATTCTGATGATTCGTCGATTTTATGTGTTTATATGTGTGTTTATGTGTTTAAATTTTGGAAATTTATTCGATTTTGCTTTCACTTCGATCGACACGCATGACTCGCACTGCATTTCTATCTCAAAACGCTGACAAATTGTAAAAATATGGACGACCTTAAACTATGATATACACTTTTGCTACACTACTCGCTATGCTATTCACGATCGCTATATTCGAACGCTCACGAACTTTGAATGATAGGTTTCTGTATTCTGTACGCCTTTGTGCGCAACTAGACATGTTTCACACCTAAATGTGTCCAGGTGATATGTCCTACGTGCTTATGTGCTTCTGTGATTCTGTGCCCTACGTGATTATGTGCTTATGTGTTTATGTGAATCTGTGACTATGTGCCTATATGTTTATGTGATACAAGTTTCACTGTGTTCCTGAGCTTTAGAAGTAGTAGACGTGTGAGGTGAGATTCGATTATGACGTGTCTGAGACCCATGACGATGTCTGTTGCAGACAATGTCAACTGGACCATCATCAGGATCCCGTCACCCACGACTCTCTCGTCAAGAACAGAGGGACAAACGCCTTGCTGCCATCCTCATGAAACAAGTGGCCAAGGTTGTGCCTTAGATCGTGAGTGAGATTTACGAGAACGTTAGCAAATCGTCCGAGGAGTCTAGAACCGACGCTCCTAAAGCTGCTACTACTTTCAGCTTTAAGCAATTCAAGGCATGCGGTCCAAAGGAATTCACTGGAGAATATGGCCCAACGGCTATGTTTCAATGGTTCGATTCCATCAAAGTCACTCTGCGCCAAAGCGGCTGTCCTGAAAATCTCCGTACCCTAAATGCTACCGGCGTCTTCCAGTCCCGCGCATTAGACTGGTGGACAGCTGAGAGAAACAAACGCGGGAATGATGCAGCTTATGAGCTGACTTGGGAAGAGTTGAAAGCCATCATGATGGATGAATTCTGCCCTCCCCATGAACGCCAAAAGCTGGAGGACGAGTTTTGGAACATAAAGCAGAAGGATGGAGACAACGCTGCCCTGACTGCTCGCTTTAAGCAGCTCAGCATCATCTATCCCGATCAAGTGAAAACGTCTGACATGGCAATCAATAAGTACATTCGAGCTCTACCCGATTGTGTTGCGGATTTTGTGCATGCCGCAAAGACAGCAACAATCGAAGAAACTTACTTGCTTGCCGCTGAAATCAAAGACAAGCTGGTAAAATCTGGTTTTTGGGATAAAGCTTCAAAGAGCCTGCACCAAGTCACCGCCGCACCAGCCGCTGAAACCGCCGCCTCTCAATCGTCCAAGTCCTCACGCCGAAAGAAGAAGAATAGCAACAGCAGCTCCAGCAACAAGAACTGTGCTGTCACTACCACTGTTGCTCCACTCCAAGCCGTACCGGCTCACCAGCAGTCCCATCACCATCCAGCACCAGTTGCTTATGCACCGCCAGTAAAGCGTGCATACACAGGCCCCCACCCGGCTTTCCCAACATGTTCTTATCATCACCCGGTGGGTCTTGCCTGTCGTTTCTGCGCTCACTGCAACCTGTACGGCCAGTTCAGTGTCAACTGCCATACTGGTCCCCGACAAGCTCCAGCTCAAGCCACTGCTCATCAAGCTTTGCTCCCAGCCCCGCAAGGCCAACAGGCAGCTCAGGCACTCACGATCAACGCCCGAGTCTGCTTCGCATGTGGTGATCCCAACCACTTTGCGAACATGTGCCCAAAAAGGTTTGTGAAATAAGAGCCCCAGCAGCAGCAACAACACCAGCAGCAACAGCATCAGCAACAGCAACAAGCCGCACGCGCCAGAACTTTCAACATCAACGTGTGCCAAGCCCAGGCTGACAACAATGTGGTCAATGGTACGTTCCTTGTGAATGGTATTTATGCTTCGTGTTTGTTTGATACTGGAGCCGATAATTGCTTTGTGTCGTTCGAATTTGAGAAACTTCTTAGTCGTAAGCGCTCCTATCTCTCCTCGACATTCGATGTTGAAGTCGCTACCGGAAGAACTGTCGCAGTTAATTCTGTTCTTCGTGATTGTACTCTTGAGCTCAACAATCACATCTTTCCAATCGACCTTATTCCGATGCAACTCGAAAGTTTTGACGTCATAGTAGGCATGGACTTCCTTCGCGAAAACCATGCTGAAGTTGTGTGCTTCGATAAGATGATTCGATTCTCGCTCGCGAATGGTGATTTATTATGTGTCTATGGCGAAACTGCTTCAAAAGGTCTCAAACTCATGTCGTGTGACCAAGCTAGCAAGTATCTCCGCAAGGAATACCGAGCTTTCTTGTCTAACATTGTATTAGCGGAGAAGGAAAAGAAAGGTAGGCCTGGAATAAACGATGTCCTAGTGGTTCGAGAATTTCCTAATGTTTTTCCTGACGATCTTCCAGGATTACCGCCAAGTCGTGATATCGACTTTCGTATCGACCTCATTCCTGGAGCCAACCCTATTACCAAAGCTCCTTACCGACTCGCACCGTCCGAAATGCGTGAACTCTCAAACCAACTCCATGAATTACTTGAGAAAGGCTTCATTCGCCTAAGCACCTCTCCTTGGGGCGCCACTCCTCTTCGTTAAAAAGAAGGATGGGTCGTTCAGGATGTGCATCGACTATCGGGAATTGAATAAGTTAACTATCAAGAACCGCTATCCCCTGCCTCGCATTGATGATTTGTTTGATCAGCTACAAGGTGCTACGTGCTTCTCGAATATCGATCTACGCTCTCGCTATCACCAACTACGCATTCAAGAGGAGGACATACCCAAAACCGCTTTTCGCACTCGATACGGCCACTACGAATTCGTTATTATGCCTTTTGGTTTAACCAACGCACCCGCGGTTTTCATGGATCTGATGAATCGCGTGTGTAAACCTTATCTCGACCGTTTCGTCATCGTGTTCATCGACGATGTCTTGATCTATTCCAAGTCGAAGACCGGACACGCGCAACATCTACGTTTGGTTCTCGAGCTACTCCAGGGGAATCTACTCTATGCCAAGTTCTCCAAGTGCGAATTTTGGCTGGAGGAGGTTCAGTTTTTGGGTCACATCGTAAATAGTAAAGGTATTCACGTCGATCCCGCGAAGATTGAAGCCGTTAAGAGTTGGATTACGCCTAAGAACCCGTCTGAATTCCGTTCTTTTCTCGGACTAGCGGGCTATTATCGACGATTTATCGAAGGATTCTCAAAGATCGCTGTGCCGCTTACCGCTCTCACGCATAAAGACAAGCCTTTTGTTTGGGGAACTGAACAAGAGTCTGCTTTCCAAACACTCAAGCACATGCTTTGCAATGCTCCTGTTCTCACATTGCCCGACGGAAACGACGATTTCATTGTCTATTGTGATGCTTCCAACCTTGGTCTCGGTTGTGTTCTTATGCAGCGGGACAAGGTTATAGCTTACGCATCTCGTCAGCTCAAAATCCACGAGAAGAACTACACAACCCATGATCTCGAGCTAGGCGCGGTTGTTTTGGCGTTAAAGATTTGGCGACACTACCTGTATGCTACAAAGTGTATGATCTTCACCGATCATAGGAGCCTACAACATATCTTTGATCAGAAAGAACTTAATATGCGTCAACGCCGATGGGTAGAACTTCTCAACGATTACGACTGTGAGATTCGTTATCACCCAGGCAAAGCAAATGTTGTTGCCGACGCTCTCAGCAGACGGAGTTATTTGCTCAGCATTCGCAATGTCCAAGCCCAATACGCTCTTGAAGCTCTCATCCGCGAAGCCCAGCATGCTTGTTTTAACGAACACACTCTGAAGAAGGAACGAATCTATCACGATGGAGCTCAACTTATGAATAAGCCGAATGGGATATTCCACTTTCTGGACAGAATTTGGATCCATAAACGGACCGATTTGCGACAGATTCTAATGGACGAAGCCCACAAATCCCGGTATTCTATTCATCCCGGTGCCGATAAAATGTACCAGGACCTTCGCTACAAGTACTGGTGGCGGGGCATGAAAAGGGATATTCCTCTCTACGTTGGAAAATGCCTGACTTGTGCAAGGGTCAAGGCTGAACACCAAATACCCTCTGGCTTACTCGAACAACCGCCGATTCCTATGTGGAAGTGGGAGAGTATAGCTATGGACTTCATAACAAAGCTTCCGCACACGTCATCAGGTCACGACAGCATCTGGGTTGTTGTTGACCGTTTGACCAAATCTGCTCACTTTTTTCCAATACGAGAGTACTACAACGTAGAACTATTAGCCCAAATCTACACCAACGAGATCATTTGTAATCATGGGACGCCTCGCGACATCATCTCTGACCGTGATGCTTGGTTTACCACGCGACTGTGGGAAACGTTTCAAACGGCTCTCGGTACATCGCTTAATCTAAGTACCGCTTTCCACCCTCAAACCGACAGACAGACTGAAAGAACGATTCGTACTCTTGAAGACATGATCCGTTCGTGTGTCATAGACTTTGGTGGTAATTGGGATACGTACCTGCCGTTAGTCGAATTCTCGTATAACAACAGTTATCATTCTAGCATTTAAATGGCACCATTTGAGGCCTTATACGGAAGAAGACGTCGATCGCCTATTGTGTGGCACGAGATCGGTCACTCGTAATTAACCGGTCCTGAGCTATTGCAAGAAACGACTGACAAAGTCCTCCAAATTCGAGACAACTTGTTGAAAGCTCGAAGTCGAAAGAAAAGTTACGCCGATAGACGACACAAGCCCCTTGAATTTAACGTTGGTGAGTACGTACTCCTAAAGGTATCACCTTGGAAGGATGTAGTCAGATTCGGCAAGAAAGGGAAACTAGCGCCCGATATGTTGGACCTTTTAAGATTCTGGAAAGGATCGGAAAATTCGCCTACAGACTCGAACTACCGGAGGAACTTAGTAACGTCCACCCGACTTTCCATGTGTCAAACCTCTGAAAGTGCCAGGTTGACCATGATTTAATTGTACCTCTCGATGATCTTCAAGTAAACAAAACACTACACTTCGTGGAGAAGCCTGTCGAAATCATGGATCTCCAAACCAAGCAACTCAGACGCTCACGCATTCCTATTGTGAAAGTCCGATGGGAAGGCAAACGAGGCGCAGAGTTCACTTGGGAACTCGAAAGCGACATGAAGGCGAAGTACCCACAGTTGTTTGTTACGGCTTCAGACTAATTTCGGGATGAAATTCCCTCAACTAGGGGAGGCTGTAACACCCCGTGTTTCTGAAGTCAAAGTCAAAGTCAAGGTCAAAGTCAACGCCCGATTTCGCGACTTGACTTGTAGTAAATTCTTTTATGTGTTTATTTTAGCTGTATTATGTGGAGTAAGTGTCCATAATTACAATAATCGACGTATGTTATTTGCTATTTAATCAACGTGCGACTGTAAACTATAGGAAGTAATAATGCGATAAAGTCAACTAAACGCTAATCAATCTAACTTAATCAACATCGAATCGCGATCGAACTCGCAACTCGAATTACGCATTTTGATTAATGTTATACGTGTGTGTATGCCTTATGTGTTACTTGTACATGTTTATTTACGTTATGTTGTGGTAATCAATCGAAACACAATCGAAACTCGAAACGCAATCGAACTCAATCGCAATCGAAATGGTATGATAATTAGTGGAGAAGAGATAGTGCGAGATATGAGTAGTTGGGATTAAAAGTAATTTGACTAGGAAACTCTATCGCATCGAATCGCTCGCAATCGCAATCGAAACAGCAAAAATCATCGTACCAAACACTCGAACCAAGTGCCATCCGGCCGGATTGCCATCCGACCGGGTTGCCATCCGAACGAGGTGACATCCGACCGGACTGTCATCCGGGCAAGATGCCATCTGACCGACCCGCCCCTTTCCACTTTGGGTATCCTATAAATACCCCTTGTCACTTTCATTCTTTCCACTTTCATTCTCGCAATCCCAGTAAGATCTCGTCCTAAATCTTTTACTTCCTTAATCTACACGCACTCCTACACCTTTCTATCATTTGAATCTTAACTTTTAACCGTGAAATCATCAAGATTCAAGGTGTTCTAGGATGACGTCATCATGTGTTCTTGAAGAACTTCATGTTTTGGCCTCAATCCACCAAGAACAACTTAGATCTAACCGATTTCCACATAAACAAACAAAGATTCTTCATAGATCTAAACATATTCATAAGAAAAAGGATTAAAAGATGGTTTTTCAACTTTCTTTCAACTCTTTTACACTCAATGCACTCAAAACCGATAGAATCGGAACTTGTGCCGACTTATTACCCATTATGGTGGTTGTGTTGATTCAAGATCCGTATCCTATCCATGAGATTATCGATTTCGGGTTAAACGTGAAACGTCGTCTCGAACCGTCCACTGATCGGGTTTGGATGATTCATTTCCAATCAGGAGCACCAAGTATTGACGAGGTTTCTGTTGCTTAACACGTTATCAAAATATCTCGATAAAGCGACAAATTATCAAAAACAACCAAGTGTAAGACGAACAAGTTAACCAGGACGGATGACCGTCCGAACGGACTGCTGTCCGAACGGACAGCCATCCGAGCGACCGCCTGTCCGAACGACTTGCTCCTTGGGTCCCACACTTAACTATTTTTCCAACGATTGAAGTCTGGTTGTTGAACGAGTTGTTATCCGACCGGACTACCATCCGAACGGACAGCCATCCAAATAATGAAACATTTGGACTTTAACACTTAAACAATTTTCAACATGTTCAGTAATAGGGTTGCCACCCGGACGAATGGGCATCCGACCGAGTGACCACCCTGCTGTGGATTTGTTCTCACTAAGTAACCTCGCCACTCAAGGCGCCGTCCGACCGGACTACCATCTGACCGACCGACCTGAAAGGTAGAGATACTTCAATGTTTTCAAAATGCTACAACGAAAACTTCAAAAGTCAAGCCATCATACACAAACACATCCTTCTCATAGGAAGAAACAATCCACTCGAACATTCATCCGATCGGACTACCGTCCGACCGGATAACCATCCGAACGGATTGTCATCCGCATGAACTGGCCGTCCGACCGGACTACCATCCGACCGGACTGCTGTCCGAGCCACTTACAACTTGCATCGTTTTACGCGTCGCTTATCCTTATGCTATCGTTCTGATCAGGCTAACCCTACTCTCTAGCGCTCCCTTCAATCCATCAATCGTTGTGAGTATACTCGATCCCTTTTTGCTTTACGCACTTTTGGGTGTTACATGCGTTACATATACAAAATCACATCGAACACACTACGCAATACTTTAAACGCTAACCGTTACCGCATGTTATACGTGACTTAATGAATGCTTGTTTGTTATGTTTACACATGGAATGCTGTCTACCTACCTTAGCAACGATAGTACTATTAGTTTGGACTCAGCACCCATTCACTCGGGGGTTGTTAAGGACAATTATTTGCATGGATTACAGTGGTGATCATGTATTATGAACTGCCTTGGGCAGTCAACCCGCAGTCATTGGTATCGATAGGTTCATGTCGATAACTAACATGCCTCATTTCACTTTGTGTACGTGCTGGCTATGCGTAACGCTTTCGAACTCTATATGTTATTATCAAACTTGTATGCTCACCTTTACACTATGTGTATTGACTTTTACTTTAACGTATGTGACAGGTGCTTAGGATGCTTATCTGCTAGGACATCGAGGCTAGAATAAGGTCTTAGAGGCCAACAAATAGTTGTCTGTACAAATGAAATCTGAGTTGTCGGAACAGAACTATTTGCCTAGATTTTGTTTGTAATAATTGTATTATCTTTTAAGACATGGTATGGGACATGTTACTTTAAATTAATTGGTAATGATAATTGTTATGGAAACTTCTGGACAATTTGTTTCGCTCAGTGCCATGCCCCGATGTTTCCGCCATCGGTTGGGGTGTGACATCCTAGGAATCTTGCCTTGCGAATCCAAAGTTCGCACTTCGCCATCCTAGCACATGACTGTTCTTTCTCTAAGAGTCCCAAGATAAACTGCAGATGTTGCTCATGACCTTCCTTGGTCGTTGAGCTTATGAGAATGTAGTCAATAGATATAATCATGACTTTATCCAGGTATTGCTTACTCACCTTATTCATGAGGTCCATGAATATTGCCGGTGCATGTGTTAAGCCAAATGGCACGTCAATGAACTCGTAATGCTCAAAGCGAGTCTTTAAGGTCGTTTTAGGGACATTTTCTTCTTGTATTCGCAGTTGAGGATATTCTGACCTCAAGTCGATCTTCGAGTAGTAACTAGAACCTTACGATTGGTTCAATCATCTCATCGGTCCTTGGCAAAGGATACCGGTCCTTGATATCCAATTCTCTGAAGTTGAGGCAAAATGGAGACTGTCAACTTTCTTCTCATGTCCTTAACTAAGGATGTCAAGTCCTTAATTCCATCTTAGAATAGTAGTTGGGGACTTGTAGTTGGTCGACAAGTCATCAATTCTCGGTAAGGGGTACCGATTTTTTATGGTTAGTCGTCTATCTCCATGTAACCTATGCGTAACACTTTTTCTACATTAGTTCTTCTGAGTTCCTCTCAGATTAGACTGCGTACGCGCGTAAAAACTGGCGTCCTATATCCTAATGAATATTACCAGGGCTTCCCACGGTGAGAGGCTCGGCCTGGTAGATTTTCCTCTATCCAGCAGCTCTTGCAGTTGCAGCGGAGGTTCATGTATCTCGGACGAAGCTTGTCGGTTAGGCGTCATCTGTCACTGGTGTCGTTCCTGGCACTAGGTTTATCCTAAACTCCTCTTGTTGTTGTGGAGGTATTCCTGGCAAGTCTTCAGGAAAGGCTTCTGGAAATTACTCCACCACGGGGTTGTCTTCTAGCTCCGGCTCCTTTATCGGCAACATGAGCTAGGAAGGCTATGCAGTCCATTCGGAGGCGCTCCTGTGTCTCTATGACCAATGTGAGATGTCGCAAATCCACCTCCTTATGGGACCTAGTGCCCTTTCATCTGTTGTAAGAAGGTTGTGTACTATAAGGGTTTCATCATTCACAAGAGGGATGCGAATGATTTTCCTTATAATGAACAACTTTAGTTCTATATTTGGATATCCAATCCGTGTTGACTACCATATCATGACTTCCCAAGTCAATGGTAATAGAAGGCTCCGACCTTCTGAGTTCCAAAATACAATCCTTATTCATCTCTTTCGCTTAACTGACCTTCCATCCGCCAATTCTAAAGAATACGGGACATCTATTCTACTCGAAACTAGGCCAATCAGTTTCTTAAGTTCTAAGCATACAAGGTTAAAGTTGATGCCAATATTAATCAAAAATAGATGCATAAGGTTGGTTAATAGGGAACGTACCCGTAACCGCATCTGGATCCTGGCATGCTTCACGAGCTCCGATCGTGAAGACCCTTCCTCGCTTGGTTCTTCCTAGGGCAATCTTTCCTAAAGTGCCCTACTTCACCACACCTGTAGCAACCTGGTACTCTACCATTATCTCTTCCGTCTGGATCCTTCGCCCAACATGCATCCTTGCTGTGCCCTTCTTTTCCACACTTCCCGCACTTAGGCTTCAGACATTGACCTTCATGGTAAAAATTGCATTCCTCGCATCTCGGCTTATTCCCCAAGTATACCTTACCACCGGTCTTATTAGTGGCTCCAGAAGCCTTCCTGCCACGGGGCGGGTTCACTTCTTTTCTTTTGTTTGCTTTAGAGCTTCCATAGCTGACTTGGGTGCCTATCTTTAGGTTCAAAGACTTCCTTTTCTTATTGCCCGTAGACTCCACATGAGTCTCTTTCTTATTTGTCTCAGATTCCGAAAATTTTCCCATACGAAGAGCTTCTTCAGTAAGCGTAACACTCAAATCGATAGCCTCTGTGATGGTTTGAGGCTTTGAGGCAGTAACCATGCTCATGATTTGCGATGCAAGTCCATAAATGAATCGTTCAATCCTCTTGAATTCCGGTTTGACTAAGTAGGGAACGACCCTAGACAAGTCATGAAAGCGTTGGACGTACTCAGTGATCTCCGGCCCGTCCATTTTCAAATTCCAGAACTCCACCTCAAGCTTCTGGATTTCGGCCCTAGAACAGTATTTCTTCTCCATCATTTCCTTGAGCTCATCCAAGCTCAGTGCATAAGCAGCATCTTCACCAAGGGTCTGAACCTGAAGGTTCCACCAGGAGAGTGCGCCATCCAAAAACAATCCTGAGATAAAGGTAACACTCTGCTGGGGCGAACAGTTACTCATTCTCATAACGGAGTCAGTCTTTTCTGCCCAACGAGCAAATGCAACGGCACCTCCTGTGCCGTCAAAGTTCAATGGCTTGCAGTTCAGGAACTGTTTATAAGTGCAGCCAGTTGGAGGGTTACTTCCAGAAGTGCCACCGCTGTGTTCAGAGCGGAGGGCTTTATGCTGCGCTATAGCATGGGAAATGCGCTCGTTGAGTTCGACCTCCGTTAACGTAATGGTGTTCGCGTCATGTCTGGGCGGCATTTCCGTCTGTCAAAAGGGTAGGGAGTAGGTTAGACAACATTCCATAATTGCCTATGAGGTACATATTACCACCAGCAAACATGTAATCACCCAATATTACATGCATATATATAACAATGTATAAGTAAGGAAACAACCACTGGGCTCTCATATAGGCTTGGCAACTTGACTTATTGTTTGTAATGGGAAAAATAAAATGAACTCGAGGCTACATCACCTTGGTCATACAAGTTTCATAATATGAAGTGGTAGTTAATTTCCTTCTGCATAGGTTTTCTTAGGTCGTTAGCTTCACAACGACAGATATGCTTCCCGTGAGATGGGGGTTGTGCATGTAGGGGTGATAGGGAGTGTGACACTGAATCCTTCCCGCGTGTTAGCCATGTTCACTTGCTTAACTGTCGGTCTCCAAACGGCTCGTAGACGGGTAGAAGTGTCAGACACGAAGTAGGCAAAAACAGGTTTCCTACTCTGTAAAGTGCTAAGGTAACTGTCTAGGTATTGTTCTACCATATGAAGGCGTGAACACCTAGAGATTATTTTTGGAGTGATGGTGATCATTAGCCTGACCCGCAGAGTCCACCAGGATTTCCATGCACTACAAGTCGTTATTATGTGGGCCCCCGTAATAATAAATTGTCTTGCACAGTTACCCCAATTTTCCCTCGTCCAAGCAGATGATCAACCAAGGAGGGGACACTACTGTCCTTATACCTTTGACATGGAAAGGACCATTACAGTGGTCCACGCGCTAACATTCGTTATCTTTATGCGCGAATAGGCACGATGATTAAACGAAATAGGAATAAGGAGAATTCCTAGTGGTTGGAGGGGCACCTTTAAGATGAATACTTCATCTTCCTTGTCTGGTCAAGTGTGTCGTCAATCTTGCTCAGCAAAAGTCACAGGGACCTCGTCCTGCTGATAAGGTTGTTGTCCAAGGTTGCCGCCTCTGCCTCGCCGTCACTACCGTAGTCAGGCACCTTCACAATCGAGAGGGAAGAGCAGCCATCTCCTATGGAAACAAGCTCAGAATCTTGTTTGGTAATCACTCCAGCCATGAGCTTTGCAATGAACGCGAGGCCGATAGCTTCATCGTGCGAGTCAAGAACAATAATAGGATTCGGAGTCGAAGGTATCTTATTCAAGTCAATAATTATTCCGTACACTTATTCGTATGTATATATATCAATAAATAAATAAATATGTTACTTAGCATAAACAGGCAAATAGATGCATCATATCGCATATAACTCTCGTTTGTCCTTTCAGGGGGGGGGGTCATTTTGTCTTTGGCAAGTCTATCCCACATAGACTATGCCTTAATTGGCACCTTAAGTTGGGGTATTCTCCTCCCTACTAATGTCCTTGCCTTGTCTTTTCTTTGAAAAATGTTTGACTCGTGGATCTTGACGCTTTTGTGAATGCAATGAAAAACCTTTTTGTAAAATGTTTTAGTGAGAGAGTCCTAGTGATTGTAGTCTAGACTCGTGAAGGAATCCTAGTTCACTACAATCGAAGCTCTGATACCAAACTGTCACACCCTGACTTTTGCAGAAGCGTATGATGTGTGACTGGTTTAATATCATTGCATTCAATCATAAAAAACAACTACACGATCAAAACGATGTTCATCCATTCATAAAATTTAAAGTATTACAAACACCGGTTATTTAAGTTTTAAAACACAACCTTTGACTAGGTCACAAACCAACAAAAGTGGATGACATCTAAACTTGAAATTTACTTCTAGAAACAACACATGCGCCCAAGATCCAACCTGTTACCTGAAATACATGTAGTTTGGAAAACATCAACAAAAGTTGAGCGAGTTCATGCGTTTTGTATGAGTACTGAAAACCTTGTAAACCTTTGAGAAACTCCTCTGAAAACAGGTATGAAAAGCATTTATGAACATGTCAAATTAATGTTTTACAAGGACATTAAAGCATGTGAGGACATAGGGAGCACTCGAAATGAGTAGACTTATACCCTCATCGATTCCCTCGACTATGTCAAATTCCCCTTCGACTATGTCAATTCACCTTGACTATTGTCGATTCACCTCGACTGGGACACCGAAGCACTCAAGTGGTCACAAGTACCATGAGTGGGGTTCGGTCGTACCCGTTAGATCTAAACTTCGTCCCTAATTAAGAATTAGTGGCATTTCAAATTTAATCTATGCTCACATGATCTAACAGTTCATTTCATAGTCAATTCATACCGTTTAAACATTCGTAACATGTATTCCACCCCCGAGAGTTATAAAACCAAAAGCAGTTAAGAGAAAAGGGGGACATGAACTCACAAGTTTGCGTTCTTCAATCTGACGTAACTCAAGCTTATTGTGCACGACAACCTACAATGTACTACTGTCTATTAGGCGAACGGGTCGTGCCTTGACTTTGTATTAGTTAGTGTCTTTGAGTTACGTTTTATTGTGCCTTCAGTATTATTCCAAGTCATATAATTATTTGTTAAAATAATAAATATTTTAACTTAAATTATATTTATCAAATTTTGGAATAATTGTTAACACAATATATATTAACTTGATACTTCCCAAGTATTCATGCTTGTAAATCCTTCCCATGGATGGGTGTATTTGTATTTGCATTCTTATCCTGTATATTTTTGCCATGTATTGGGATTCGTATTCCGGTGTGTATTTATACGTACGAGAATACGTATCTTTATTGTATTTATTAAGTATTTTTTTATACTTAATTTCGTATTAATTATTCCGTAATATTATCTTTAATAAAAGTTCACCAATATATATTTCCAAAATATATATTTCAATAAATATTACTTAGAAAAATTATTCATAATTTTTCCCTTGGCAAAATATTTATAAGTCTCAAAATAATATATTACCAAGTCTAACTTACAGAATATATATAAATCCATTTTTCTCCAAAAAAGATATATTTCACATTTATATGAGAAATATATCTTTAATCCCAAAACCTTGTATTTTAAGTTTGTTGAGAAAATATATTTCTTTCAAGATAATATATCTTCTAAAAATTTCAAGAAAAATATATTTATACTTGCCAAAATAATATATTTTTCCTTTGTCAAAATGTGATGTATCCTTTTAGTAATTGTAAAAATCATATTTTCGTTTCCTCGGTGTCCAAAATATTATTTACCAAAAATATACTTTGTGAATAAATTTTCCGGAATATTTCGTAAGTCCTATATTCCATAGTTCGGTTTCATCAATATTTTGTGTAAAACTCGTATATTTATTCATTGGAATTTTGGTAATATTTTTTATTGTAATCCTTGGTATTTTGATGTGTTACATTATTTCAAGTCCTAAAATAATATAACTAATACACAAAGTATACAAATAATCACACACATTGTGTCTTCTAAATATATATTTCCCAAATACATATTTAGTCACTTTTATTTATAAAAACCAACCTCCAATATTTGTATTTTTGTAACCAAAAATTATGGCAAAGTTTATGTGACCATTTATTGTTGAAAATACACTTGTAAGTGTGTGCTTATAAATATTTTTCTAAGTGTTTATATTTTTAGAAAATTTTGCAATAGTTTCCCCTTAAAAATGGAGGTTTCCATGCTTTCAAAGCATATCATTTTCTTTTAAAATCATCATCAATCATCAACAACATGAACATGACTTACCATATGCTTTAAATATGCAAATTTACACTTTGACATGAACTTGAAATTTTGTAAAAAGTTGCAGTAACTTAGTATGTTATTTAGTAGGTTTAGTTACCCTCCAAAACATGGTTGTCTATTTATAAATCACCTTCTTGTAAAATTTAGTCCTTTACAACTTACTTGAAGATTTTCTAAAAATGATTTTTCTTGTATTCTTCTTGTTAACAATATGCTTCTAGTCTTGATTTAACCCCAAAAATGTGATTAGTTTCTTAAAAGTCATGGTCTTGTAAATACTCTTGGTTTCTTGGGAAAACTATTTTTGACATCATTTATTTACAAGACTTATTTCATGTATCAATCATCATCATACTTTAAAACAAGCTTATATTCAAGTTCATGAGTTACATAAAGGATGATCATTATAAATTTCTCAAGATCTATCCTTACACTTGCTAGATCATGTGTTTAATCATCATCTAGCAAGGTTCTTATGATGATCAACATCATAAACACAAGAAATCAACATTCAAGTATACTACATACACTTAAAACAACTTGATCTTCATGTTTTAGAGCTTTATGTTCAAGTTTATGCTTATGTTTCTTCATGATCTTTATGTTTAACAACTTATATCATCTTTTAACCAACATAATATGAAATAAAATGAGATCACAAGAGTCTTACTACTAGCACAAGGCTAGGGATGAACAAGAGAGGAAATGATGTGGGTAAAAGCAAATGAGAGAGGTCCTTGAAGTTCTGTTGCTTGCAACCTTCCTAGATAGGCTCGAGACACCTTAGAACCACCTTAGAATGTATTGGAATGGAGTGAAAATGAAGGTGTATGGAGGTGGGGTTGGGGCGGTGAGCTAAGGGAAGAAGAAGAAGAGGAGTTGGGGTGTTGTGAAATGGTTAAGTGTTAAGTCCCTTGGTTCTTATAATCTTACACCAATCATTTAGATGGTATATGGCATCTTTGTGTGGCATATTCTAGACAAGAATCTTACAAAATATGCAAGAAAATCCCCAAGTGGGACCCACATCTAACCGGCCTTGGATGGGGAGGGGGGGTAAAGTGTAACATTTCAAGTATTAGTTACTTCATTCTAGTTAGATTCCAAGTATTAAATTTAGGGGTTTTGTGTTTATGAGATGTAATACGATGTTCGGTGATCATAACTATCTTTGAAACACTAAAACAGTGCTTCTAATAAAAATTTGATGTTTCGGGTAGTGTCCGGTTGTTCGTTTCGTTACTGTTCGTTAAAGTGCTGAATTGCGCAGTTTAGTGTGCTTCATGTTGTATTTTATGACAGTTTTGGTTCCCGGCACTTAGGAAAGTATTCTGGACCATTAAACCACTTTTCTGCATTATATTTAGATGTTAAATTGCTGAAAATTGCTGAATTTATCTATTTTCTGCAGAATTTTGCAGTTTTAGTGTGTTTCTGGCACTTTCCGGCACCTATGTCATCACTAGGAAGGCAGTTTTGTAATCCCTACTTTCCTACACACTATCCTAGTGTATCACTTGGTTCTGGGGCTCATTCTGTGTCTTGACATCATGTCTGTCTAAGTACTGAACTCCCGTCGGTGCTTTTAGTTTGTCTGATAATGGTGCCCATTCTGTTCTGTGCATTAATAGAACTATATCGTGTTGCATGTAGTAATGATAAAAGTCTTGCAACATGAAATGCCATTGTATGTATATAACAGTAATCAGAAATTCATTCGTCTTGTAAACTATACCCTGCACGGTTCTTAAAACACATATTACTGTTCAATTATTGTACGGAATGTACGAAAAAGTGCCAGTTGTCACATCAATTTCTTCAACCATGGCGGCCATCCATAAAGGATCCTTGGCCACAGACTTAAAACCACTGGGTTCGGTAACAGAAGACAGGACAGCATGCAAAGCATGGGAGTTAAGGCATGCAAGATCCGCTTGGTATTTGGGCTTAAAAATTCCTGCCTTGGAACGCGTCGTCATAGGATGACTGTTAGCTGAGGTATTAGATGAAGCCGGTTCAGAAACTGGATCGAATTCTGGTATGGATTCGGAAACAGGCACAGGTTCGGTATGAATAATGGGCTCGAAGACAGACACATCTGGTGTTGGGCCGGATTGCGGCTGAAGGGAGGAAGCGGATGGGCTGTGTGGAGAATCGGATGTAATGGGCCCCGTAAATGGAGCTGGTCCAGGTGCGTGCTCGGTTGGAGATGGGCCAGTTGAGTGGTCGGTTGGAGTTGGGCCCGAAGAGGAGACACATAATGGACATGGAACTGATGAATTGGAAGATGGAGTTGCTATTGGGCTTGGGCTGGGCATGGGTTCAAAGGAAGTTGGTATATCATCAGTAAAGGCTGAAAGTACCAAGCCTTATAGATCCATAGTGCCATGAGTGTCTTTGAAAGGAAAAATCATCTCATTGAACCGAGCATGACGGGTGATAAATATCCGGTTAGAGACCGGATCTAAGCAACGGAACCTTTATGAGAGGAGCTATAGCCGAGGAAAACACATGAAATACTCCGTGGCTCAAGCTTATGCTTGGCGTAGTCCCGTAAATAAGGAAAAACTTGACACCCGTAGACTCGAAAATTTGAGTATTGTGGCAACATATGAAAGAGGACTTGGAATGGGGACTTGTTCTCTAAGACAGGAGATGGGACACGGTTAATAATGTAGGTGGCCGAAGAAAATGCGTCCACCCAAAAATTAGCCGGAACGTGAGCATTAAATAACATAGCAAGACCCGTTTCAACTATATGACGATCTTTACGTTCAGCATGACCGTTTTGTTGAGGCGTGTATGGACAAGAATATCTATAAAAAGTGCCATTATCTTCAAATATTTTCCGAACCGTGTGATTAACAAACTCGGTACCACCATCACTCTGAAATACTTTGATTTTTCTTGAGCATTGTGTTTGAACTAGATTAATAAAAACGGGTAAAACCGAATAAATCCTGTCTTAGTTTTGAGTGGATAAAACCACGTAAACCTGGAATAATCATCAATAAAGATCACATAATAACGATAACCGTCTGTAGATGTAACGGGAGCGGGTCCCCATAAATCACAATGAACCAAGTCTAACGGAAAAGATGCACGTTTTTCATTATTAATAAAGGATAAACGTTGTCCCTTTGCAAGTTAACATGAATTACATATAGTGGGTTTAGGCAATAAAGAAGTAACCGACAAAACACCAGTCTTGTTTAAAACAGAAATAACATAAAAAGAAACGTGTCCAAAACGAGAATGCCATAAATCATAAGAAGCTTTATTGGAAACAACAGCAACATAAGCTTGTGGTGGATCTTGAAGCACATAAAGTCCATCTGAGCATGTTTCTTTAGCGAGAACCTGTTTTGTTTTCCGATCCTGGATATTAAAATAATTTTTAAAGAAGAGCACATCAACAGGATAATCAGCAGTCAACTTGCTAATAGATAACAAATTCTTGGTAAGATTGGGAACAACGAGAACATCACGTAGTGTAATATTATTACAAAGTTTATATGACCCCGTATGAGTAATCAGAAGTTTCTTACCGTTGCCAAAAGTAACCATATCATTTCCTGTATAAGGGGTAGAATGATGAAGACATTCTTGTTTGGAAGTCATGTGATCAGTGGAACCGGAATCACTTGTCCAATCTGGGTTGTCATGATTAACATGACACTGTGCGTGAAACGCCTTGGCTAATGAGTCATCCAAAGGAGAAGCTTGAGATGCATACGTATGAAGACTTGGGAAAGATGATGCATAGTGACCATTGGTGCGACAAAGCTGACAGTGGGGCGGCCGACGGTTATTACCACGGCCTCGGTTATTTCCAGCACACGAGCCACGAGAATAGGAACCGCGAGCAGAGGAGCCGCGACCCCGACCAGTACCAGAATCGGGTCTGTTGTTTTGACCATGAAACGCAACGGGAGGGGTAGAGGTGCCATGAAGAGACTGCAAAAATAATTCATGGCTCTCGGCCTGAGCAATCAGATCACGAAAGGCTGGGGCAGGCTTTGTCGCACGTAGGGCAGTAGAGAAAACCTCATATGAGGGTCCAAGTCCGCACGAAAACCAATGCAATTTATCGATATCGGCAACCGGGTGACCGATGGCAGCAAGCTGTTCACAAATATTCTTAAATTTGCGAGCAAAAACAGTAACAGAAGTGGTACCTTTAGTTAATGAATGAAGCAAATCGCGTAAAGACTGAACTCGCTCAACAGATGCATTGCTGTAGGCGGCTTCGAGTGCTGTCCAGATTTGGCGCGCACTATTTAAGCCAAGAACCTCAGCCGCAACCTCCTCTGTTAGAGAAGAAAGAAGGAGAAGGGCGGCTTTCTGATCATTAGCAGTCCACGAAGCGAACTCCGGATTGGCGATAGTTTTGTTATCGGTCGAGACGGTCTCCGATGGTGAAGACAAGGAGCCATCGATGTAAGGCGTGAGGCTATGATGTGCGACTAGTAGACGCATGTGATTACGCCAAACTAGATAGTTTGTAGCAGAAAGTTTGATGGGGTAGAGATGAGGAACATTGGTGGTAGTAGAATCAGAAGGAGAAGCCATGAGGAACCAGGAAAGAAATCGAAGAAAGAAGAGGGCAGTGGGGGGCGATTAGGGTTTGAAGGTAGTTAGGTTGATACCATGTAGAAGTAAAAAAAATCAACCTCAAGTATAATTGAGGGATGATGCGTTGTATTTATAATAAAAGGTTATAAGGGTTTCCTACAATTGAGGAGAACCATAAAAATAACAAGGAAATAAAATAATTACAACTATTACAATATTTACAAATCATTTCCGTTAATACATTGGATACTCCATAACCCCACCCCCCTTCATGTATAAAATCGTTAAATCTCTCAGCATTAAAAACTGAATTTTTGCGCTCATCCGGAATCCCGGACTTCATTGAAGTCCCCAATAAAAATCCAAATGCCCTCGTTCAATTATTTCAACTCCAATAACTTTGCCCACAGGTCCCGTTTCTACAAAGCTCTGATATTGGCCACAATTCACAAAGAACGTCTCCCTAACTCCTCTAATGGTACCTTTAACGATCAGAAAATTATGGCATTTGTACACATCCTCCTTGACAATGACAAACTTATTCGGAATCGGATCCCACATGGTGACCAGACCCCCCGATTTCCCCATAGCATCGACCCATTCAAAATTAAAACTTCTAGACCCCCACAACTGATTGAAACTGAACATAGATCCATTAATATATACACACCAAGTTCGTCTATTTAGGGTGGAGGGTATAGGGCTGTTTGACTTGTTCGGTGAGTCAAGTCACCGATTCGGTGACCACACCTTCCTTTTAGCGGCAATCGGTGAGCAGGAGAGAGAAGGGCAAATTCGGTGTACACTCACCGAATGAAGTGACTGATTTGACCCATTTTTTTAATTTTTTGAACGTTAAAAATTTTGATCGTTTGAATATATTTTCGACCGTTTAAATTTTTAATATAAATACCCATATTTCCAATCAATTTAAAATACACAACTCTTCTCCATCCAACTTTATTTTTTTTTAAAAAAATCATCACTCCTATTTTTTCAATGGATGATATACCACCGCTATTCCTTTCGATTGATATTAGTGAAGACGATGATTCTTCCTCGAGCGATAGTAGTTTAATTTTTTTCCAAAATCTTATTAACGAAGCCGCTCAACTGGAAGACACAGGCACTTCTAAAAAAAGGAAAAATGTGCATCGAGATCGAGTGAAATGTCACGACAACCTTATGAGAGATTATTTTGTCGAGGAGCCCGTATTCAACGAAGATGTTTTTCGTCAAAGGTTTCGTATGTCCAAAAGGTTGTTTTTAAAAATTTTTAGTGACGTGCAAGCGAATAACTCGTGGTTTCAAGACGCCGCGGATGCTAGTGGTAGGAAGAGTTTTACATCGATTCAAAAAGTTACTTCGGCGATTAAGCAACTAGCAAACGGCAACGCTCCAGACGAGTTCGACGAGTATTTAAATATGTCCACAAGGACTTCCCGAGAAAGTCTAGAATATTTTTGCGAAACAGTTTGTAATTTATACGCTTCCGAGTTTTTACGTAGACCTACTAGCCACGACATTGCGCTCTTGTACCAAGCTCATGAGGAGAAACATCACCTTCCTGGGATGTTGGTAGTCTTGATTGTACACATTTTGTTTGGAGAATGTGTCCAACGGAGTTGCGGGGTCAATATATGAGGGGGGATCATAGTCACCCGACAGTTATGCTCGAGGCGGTGGTCTCTCAGGATTTATGGATTTTGCATGCTTTTTGTGGTCCAGCAGGTTCACAAAACGACATCAACGTGCTCCAACAATCTCCGTTATTTCTTACTGAGCGAAATGGAACTGCACCAAAATGCCCATTTTACGTGAACAACCACTTGTACAAGCGTGGATACTATCTTACCGATGGAATCTACCCTACTTGGTCCGTGTTTGTTAAATCATTTCCGTATCCTCACATTGTGAAAGAAAAGAAGTTCAAGAGGCAACACGAGGCGGCAAGAAAAGACGTGGAGCGGGCTTTTGGTGTTTTAAAGGCAAATGGCATATACTTCATCGCCCGATGCGTTCTACGAGTGTTAAAAAATTAGGATGGTCGTATATGCGTGCATTATTATGCATAATATGATTCTAAAAGACGACGGAAACGCGATTGCACCGGTACATATTCGGGATCCTCCAGTCGAGCCCGTTTTCGAAGACACTGTTTATAACGAGCTCATTAATGAAGATACGCATTATAGACTAAAATATGATCTTGTGGAGCATCTTGGAGAACAAGATTTACCCCACCTTTTAGCGGATTCCGACGACGAATAGTTAAATTAGTTTTTTTTTTAGTTTTATTTTTATATTTTAAATTAGGTTTTTTTTAATTTATTTTTATATTTTAAGTTAGGTTTTTTCTTATGTAATGCGTTTTTTTAATTAAAAGTACCTTTGTTTTTATATTTTTTAATATGTTTTGTTTATTTATGAATAATTTCTAGAAATTAAAAAATATATAACTCAAACACCCTAGGGTGTTTGACTATACCCTCTGATTGAGTGCAAAATGGGGAGTGAAATGGTGAGTTGACATGACATAATATTATTGGCTAGGATTTCACTCAAACACCCTAAAGGTGCTTGACTATACCCTCCACCCTTAACTTTCGTTTTAGGGGCTGTTTGGCAACATCTGAACCAATAAGTGCTGAATGAATAAGAGATCTGAATGAGTAAGAGGTCTGAACTAATAAGTGCTGAACCAGTAAAGTGCTGTTTGGTTGCACCTCTGAATGACCGTGTAAAATGACATTTTTACCCCTCTATAAACTATTTCTAAAGAGATCAACACAACAATCAGGTCAACAACAATCATGGCAACACAACTGAAAATATAAACCCAGATCAACACAACAAGAACAGCTCAATTTGGACAAAAAGAATCATTTTTTCTGCAAAAGAGGGACCAAATTCAAATCAAGAAATCAAACCCACAACTTAAAGATCAAGAAAAATTCAAATCAATACCTGACTGCCGTCATCATCGTCGTCAAAACGCACCACCTCCGCCGCCGTGAGCGGCGGCGCTGTCACCGGAGATTTGCCGGCTCCCCTTCTCCCCCTTTCGTTCTCTCCCGCTCTTCGATGTTTCTCTCTCTTAACCCCTGCCGTACGCCGCCACCCCCGGTGGTGGCCGGCCTTTCTTTCTTCGAGCCGTCGAGGAGACCAGAGTGTGTGGAGAAAGGAGGTGGAGGTGGAGATGGAGATGGAGGCGTCTGTGAAGAGGGAGAGGAAGAACAGGGTTCTTGTTTAGGGCAAAGGGGTATTTTGTGAATAAGAGCCTGGGTCAGACTCCTTCTAATCTATGACCCGGTCAGTGATAAATAAGAGCCTGGGTTAGTTTTAAGAGGGTTAAAACAAACAATCTGATGTCTGATTCAGTCAGACATTGGCTATTAAGAGGCAAATAAGATGCAAACAAACAGCCCCTTAATTTAACACATTTGTTACTCTTTAACTTTATTATTTTACTATTTTTGAATATTTTTTAGGAATGGTAGGTATTAGGTTCAAATCCGATAGACAACAGGGAATAAGAAATTTGCCGTTCAAAAAAAAGAATATTTTAATTCCCAAGTTGACTAGCCTCCAAACATAAATTCGGTCAAATCACCAACACACATGTTGACTCAACTCCAGCATCCAACTATCCGAATGTCACCAACATCCTTCAGCTATACCTAAACGCATAATCTTATATTTATGTACATGATAAAAACTGATTGATAAACAATAGAAGCTCTTTAATTTATTAATTCTTCTTCCGTATTTAGAGTTATTATAATTTATAAAAATAGTATGCTAGTCACACGTATGAAAAGTTGCCTGTTTGAGTCATGAGTATTCCATTTGTAAGTTGTAACAAGTATGAAGTCTAACACTAACTTTCACAAAAACTTTTGCTACGTATTTATTAACTATTTGGGCATTTTACTAAGAGACTATTTATGTAATTAACTCTATCTATTTAATCAAAGGGATTATTTATATTAGTATTTTACTAAGGCCACCCGTAGTGGGCGTTTTTTTTTTTTAAATTGAAAAAAAAACGTCTAAAAACGCCCCTCCACCCATTACATGGGGCGTTTTTTTTTTTTTTTTAAATTCAAAAAATGGTTTCCGGCGTTTTAATTATAACGCTATGTACATATTTGCTTAACCAATCAATGTTGAGCATGGTCTGACAACTTTTGAGAACCCCCACTTTTGCATGTGTCCAAGTTTGACTAGCCAATCACCATCTCTTTGCTTTTTTTTTGTTTAATGATTGGAAGAGGCATTATTAGGTATTATTCCCACTACACCACTTTCGCAATAACGCCCCATGCTGACTGGGATGACACGTGTCGAATAATGCCCCATGGTGATGGCATTATTTTTCTCTACCACTACGCATGGTCTAAGAGACTATATTTTTGTAATTAACTCAATCATTGAACAATTCTATGATGTTCATGTTTGCAGACTTTCAATTGAATTCAAATCATACAAAACTTTAATATCCCTTTTGAGCTTTGATGGATTTGAGAAGGCCAAAACATCACAACTAAAAGATTAGAGATTCAAATCTTAGATGATGCAGCTTTGTGATTTATTTATCATAGAAAATATATAATTGTTCTTCAAAAGTTTATTTATCATGGATTTGTCATTTTCGTCTCTGTGGTTTTGTGGAAAATGTCACTTCAGTAAAAAAAAAAATATGCGTCAGTTCCGTCCTCAACATTTTCTAAACGTGTCACTTCAATCCAAAAAGATAACGCACCGTTAAAAACGTTGATGACGGAACTGGCGTAAGGCGTTATCTTTTTGGACTGAAGTGACACGTCTCAAAAATGTTAAGGACGGAACTGGCACAAATATTTTCTTGGACTGAAGTGCTATTTTTCAACAAACTATTGGACAAAAATGGCAGTTAACTCAATAAACTAATTGTTAAGTCTTTTTCTTAAAACGTATTTTGTAAGTTACTTCAAATAATTTTGTATATATTCGGTTGAAAGGTATTTTACTATTTTTTTATATTCAAAAGGATAGGGTCGGTCTAAAAATATTTATACCACCTTTCGATTTCACATTTGCTATTTAAATAATAACTAAATAAATACATTAATTATCATTACTATTCTACTTTTTTTAATTTTATATATTTATTTATTTTCCACCTATCATTCTCTATTTCTAGTTATTATTCGATCCTCCCTCACCAATTGAACTAGTCCAGTCCACCCTCATATCTTTTCTCATCACCAAAACTCCGATCACCGGAATATTCCATGAACCTCCAGACACTAATCCCCTTGGTAGTAATACCCACCGGAATATTCCTCCTCCTCCTCTACCTCACCATACGCTTCTACAACCATAACAAACAACAACAACAACCATCTTTACAAACTGGAATCTCAAAACTCCACCAACAAGAAAACATTGTCAACAACAAACGTCTAACGAATTACTACGTTCTCCGAACAGGAGTTTCGTCGTCGAAACCTCTGTTTAACTGGTCGGACAACCCGTCCCTTGTGACGGACGCAGTGGAGAATGGTTGGTCGCGATTCGCGTTTACAAATTTTGTATCGTCGCCTTCTGTTCAATCGAGTATATCGGTTTTTGGTCATTGTGGTGGTGTTGCTGGTGATGGGAAGGATGTGGAGATGATGGAAATTGGTTGGGAGGTTTGTCAAGGGTCCGCGGATTTTATGCAGAAGATTCGGATTAATTCGGGTTTAAGGAAAGTTGTCACGACGACGGGTTCGTTGATGGTGGCGGTTTCGGTTGTTAAATCGGCGTTGCCGTTGCCTGGGCCGGCGCTGGGGAATTCATCTCCGTTTCCACAGGTAAGGGATTTGTATATTTTGTATGGGGTGGTTGTCTTGGTACACCACCCCATACTACATCTCGTATGGGTCCATACGGGTGGTTAGGGAAGGCGAAAAAAGTGATATAGACCGTATAACTCGTATCATTTGTTACGTCAATCATTCCTTGTCCACAGGTCATATGGGTCATACGGGCCGTATAGAAAAAGGGAAAAAGGATGGTGAAACAGGTTGTATGGGTTATATTACTTGTTACGTCACTCATTTCTTGTCAACGGGTCGTATGGATCATACGGGCCGTAAAGAAAAGAGAAAGAAGGTATTACAAGCCGTATGGGTATATCATTTGTTAAGTCAGTCATTTCTTGACATTTCATGGGGAAACACCCCCTCGCATGGGTTGTATGAAAAAAAAAATCGTCTTATATTACACGACCTGTATGAAGAGGGTTGGTGTCCTGTTAGGTTGTTAACTTAGGGGTGGTGTATCAATAGCGATGCCCTTTTTGTATGTTTAATAAACAATGTAGAACAATATGTATAACCAGGGGGTCGGAAGTCACCGGACCTGAAAAAATTATACAGTAAAAACCGGGGGTCGAAAACGTATATACGTAAAAAAATTCTATACAAAAACTACATACCGGGCACTACTGACGTATCTATTCACAGGAAGCCTACTTTGAAATTACGATTTTGTCCACATACGAGGATGAAACTGAAACACAAACAAATGGAAAGAGGATGGCAAATAAGGGAGAATGGGAGAAGATTAAGTTAATTAAGGAGAGCAATAATAGGAATGGTGCAAGTACAAGGGGTGTTCTTGCCAAAGTTGAAGAGTTGAAGGGCCGGAATGGTGGTAAGGATATAGCTGAGGGGAAAAAGGAAATGGTCATCGTGTTGTCGGTGGGGCTCGCCGGAGGTGGTTCACTTCCGTTGAAGCTACCGGGAAGTTATCCGGGATCAATCGGCTTCAACTCTGATGGCTCTATTTATCTAGAAGGTATGTTTTTCAAAAGCTCACCACCGTTCCTAAAGGCAAACTAGCTTCTAGAAACTATATATTTATTCTAGAAACATATATAGATAATGAAAAAATGATGATCGTGTTACTAGGAAAGAGAAAGAAAAAAATATTTAGGGGCTTTTTGACTACTTCTAAATGGTTAAGTGTTAAATCAGTAAAAAATTTGAACCATTAAGTGTTGAATCAGTAAGAGGTCTGAGCCATTAAAAGTCAGTATAATACTTAACCCTTCAGATACAAATGTCTGACCAATTCATATTAGAGGTCTTAATCATTCAGACTCTATATAAAACTTAACTATTCAGAGACAAATGTCTGAACCATTCAGACATCTGCTCACGAAACAAATAGTCTGAACTATTAAGTGCTGAACCAGTAAGAGGTCTGAATCATTAAGAGCTTCATTAAGAGGTAAACAAACAGCCCCTTAGATATAGCAAATTAAATATAAATGTTTGTACTTTTCTTGAAGTTGTTAATTTATAACTTATTTTGTATATTATTTTATATTCTACCATAAAGTATATTTATTAATACAAATATACTTCCTAAAAAAGAGTTTATATGACAACAATTAAGGAAAGAACTAATAAATAATACTTGCCAATGATCTCTAAATCAAGTGTTGGAAGACTTGCATTTCTCTTGGGAAATGCAAGTTCAACTCTCACTTGGTGCAGAGTTAGGCATTGGTGGGCAATGATAGGAGACCCAGGAAAACCTGGGTTGGATCCTTGAGCCAAACGGGTTTTACCGGTAACTTCATCGTCGTGCCTACGGGCGGATGGGTTACCGGGTTTTCGCTTTGTGGTGGACCCGGGTACTCTCGGAGTACTCCGTTTGGTCCAGTGGGTGCCCCGAGAGTGCTCGGGATTGATTCTGTTGGCCGTTAAAAAAAAAAACTAATAAATAATATTTGGATGTAATATTTAGTTTAAGTTAAGATAAGATTACTACATAATTTAAGTGGAATAATTATTAAAGTTTATCTTATTGATTCTTTTTTTTTAAATAGTCAACATAAAAGTTTTATTAAATAACTAGCAAGGCGCTAGGCACCAGAAAAACCTTACACAAAACACTTAAATTAAGTTGCATTTCAATAAACAACAAAAGTAATTATTATTATTATAAATTTTGAATTAGATATTTCAAATACAATCACATAATAACAAAACGTAACAATAGGAACTCCATCCACTTGATATCAGGGGTGTGTAAAATCCGTCCAGATTGGGTGAACCAGCGGTTCAAATCTAAGCTGTAACAATTATATGTTTATGGTTCGGTCTTGTGTTTAAGAAAATTCGATTTGTCGTCTAGTCATTCGTAGATGCCTAGACGAAACTGAACCGTTCGATTTGAACCGTTCTTCGGTTTGGTATCTCGAGAACTATTAGACTTCTTTATTGATTCTTAATAAGGTATTTGATTAACAGAATTGTTTAAGTTGACAGGTGACACCAAACACTCGAATTGGAAAATGTCAATACTCGATATACAAAGAATTGTTGCAGCCCAATAACATCCATAGGCGAACCAACAGCCCAATATGAACTAACACCCATTATTAAAATTTGAGAGTAAACTGCGAAAATGGCCCCTTAAGTTTAGTCATTTTTTGTCACTTTAGTTCAAAACTCAAACATTTTAAATCTGGGTCCATGTGGTTTCAATTTTGTTGTTATTTTCATCCAAAATAAAAATCTGGTCAAATTTTTCAGTTAACATCCAGTTTTTTTGTTTTTGTCCTCCATTTTAATGAAGGGCAAAATAGTCAGTTTTTTTTTAATTTGTTATAATAGAGCGTTAAAGACCATTTTGCCCTTCATTAAAAGAAAGGAAAAAGACCAAAAAAAATTGGATGTTAAATGAAAAATATGACCAGATTTTGGATGAAAATAGCAACAAAATTGAAACCACATGGACTCAGATTTAAAAGTTTTGAGTTTTGTACTAAAGTGATAAAACTGGCTAAATCTCAGGACCATTTTGACAGTTTAGTCTTGAAGTTTTCAACCATGATTTAAATCAGGGCCAGCCTCACCCACCCTCTCCCTAGAGGTCCCGGGTTCGAATCTTGGTGTCCGCATCCCACGGCCAAGCTCTTTGCTCTCGGTTGGGTATTCACCCCCAGGCAGCTATGGGGCTAAGCTAGCTTGTGGAGTGTGATCACTCCAGTGGTTGAGAGGACCGTGGAATACCCCCCCCCCCCCCCCCCCCCCCCCTCAAACATTATATAAAATTAGCCCATGTTTAAAAATTCAGCCTAACATATATTGGTACTAGGTTACAACCCGCGTGTACACGCGGTTTAACAAAAGAAAATAGTTTGGATTTGTTGGGAAACATAATGAAATATGTGATTCAATACCATGGAACATAGTATGAAGTATGTAGTAGGGGTGTTCAGTTCATGGTTACCTTTTGCGGTCAGTTTAAAAATTAAAAAAAAAATCAGCCAAAAGGCAATTATAAATAAAGTAAACTGAATTCTTACTTATCAATTGCACAAAGAAGTCAATAAGCTTATGCTTCTACATCTCTTCGGTAACAAAAGCATTGCATACATGATGCTAAATATCAAACACCCCTTAATTCAAAAAAGATCCACACAGAACTGATCCAAGGCACTTTTACCTACAAAATTCCCAATTACTGTTTATTGACGTAACATAATAATAACATAAATAAGAATGTTCAGAGACCGAAAAACGATTACCTTCTGCGTTTTCTTGGCCAGATGTTTTACCAAAAGACGATTTCTTCAACGTTTGTCTAGATGCAGGAGGCTCTCTTCCATCTTTAGCAAGCTCTCCTTGTAATCTAGACACTTCCACATAAGCTAACTCGTTCAAATTTGCTCCTAACCAGCGAAAACCAAATTCGAACTATATTATCAAATATTTCAAATAAAACTCTAATGCATCTCATTCTCTATAATCTAAACATGATCAACTCGCTTTTGAAGAACACGGCCAGCACTACCATCATCAACAGTTAACAAACCAATAGCAATATGTTCAGGAGCAATAAACTTATACCCCATAGTTCTTGAATACTCAACCGCAGCTTCAAACACCGTTTTCGTACTATTCGAAAATGCCACATTCGTAGCCGAACCCGAACTATCAACAACAGCATCACCCCCTTCTTATCACCCTCCTCATCATCCCAAATACTCCGAACCTCTTCACGTGCAACTCGATTAATATGCTAATTGCTAAAGCAAGCATAATTTCCCGAACCAACTCGATTTTCGGTACCGATTCGGTATCGGTATTTACTGGTTTTTACCTTAAAATACAAGTCTGTACCGGTGCAGAACCTTTGGTACTG
Organism: Helianthus tuberosus; assembly: GCA_030545235.1. Taxonomy (NCBI): domain Eukaryota; kingdom Viridiplantae; phylum Streptophyta; class Magnoliopsida; order Asterales; family Asteraceae; genus Helianthus; species Helianthus tuberosus. Next base: position 153,620,705 of record CM060372.1, read on the forward strand.
GGTATTCTCATAAGCGATACCGGTACCCATTTTTGGTTACTTTTTTCGGTACCAGTACCGGTTGGTACAAAGCCCATCCCTACTTGTGAATGAAATGTGTGTATGCATGAATCACATTACCTCTTAAAAGATGAGCTCCTCTCCATGAGTTCACATTAAGCTTGACTGGCATGGGGCACATCACTTAAAGACTTAAATCGCCTTCCAAGATGGTCTTCAGTACTTTTAAATATGCCAAAATGATATGCCTTTTATGCTTTGCACACATCTAACAAACTCCATGTGAATTTTCAAACTCAGCAACATATCCATATCAACAACTAAAACAAATATGTTAATATAGCTATAACTATATGTAATATAATTAATATGCTAAAGCAAACATAAAGCAAACAGGGAGGCGCCGAGGAGGCGTTGGAGCACTACAACAAAGCAACTAATCATACCGAAAATTTCGAATATTAAATGATATACCGAAAATACACTCTTGCGTCGACGATGAAAGGGGCTTGAATTACCACTACTTATAGTCTTTGATAAACTAAAACCTACACTATCAAAAGAGATTTTGATGTCCACTTGCCTACGTTTTCTTTCTAAATAACTTTATTAACAAAAAAGGCCACATAAAATCCATGACAGAGTGTTATACACATAAAAACATTCTAAGCCATTTACTACATAAGGTTAGCTTAAATCATAAAAAGCTAAGCTTTAATATATATAACATACCATTCATTTATAAAATTTAAAAAATGAGAAAAAAGGATATTGTTATTGTAGGTCATTCCAACTCAACACATTTAACACCACTCTAAAAAAGTAACCATTTTAGCTCGAACCCATTTTTCACCACTTACCAAACAAACTCATTCCACCACCCCCTTGCTCACAATCTATAAGCACTTATCCAATAAAGAAAAGTCGACTGAAGGGTGAAACACATTACCTCAACTACCACACCAAGTAAAGAATCCAATTTAAAATTTTCCATATGGAACCAAATCCTCAATTGATTCCACCATAATAACATTCTTCATTGTAAACAGGATCCAATAATAGGAAAAAATTGTTAGATGAAATTGTGAAGGTTCACAGTAAGAGCAAACTAAAAGCTATATACAACACTTATCAAAAATTTGAAACTTAACAACCCTCAGTTAAAACAAAAATCGAGAAAAAGAATAGGACCTACACCGGTAACTCGAAGATTTAAACTTAACAACCCTCGGTTATAACTCATAAACGCATAATACAAACTCACCAATAAATCCAAAAGTGACGGAGGGGAAGAATAGGACCTACGTCGAGTGTTGTCATCAAGTTCTTTCTCTGCAACTTGAATCTTCTAACTTCTTCAATATAATGCACATAGACCTCAAGCATTAATAGGAGAATAAAATAAAAATTTAATACATGCAAATAGCATAAAACTTGAATGGGCTACATAATCAGTAGCATAAAATTTGAATGGGCTGCATATTCAAAGTTTGATTACCTGGCATGATTTAGTTTTTGCTTTCTGGTGTAATTTTTTATTTAATATGGTGTAACTGAAGAAAAAAACAAATAAAACTAACAATTATACAACCTAACAAAGAGATTTTGAATCTTTATATCATAATCTACTAAAAAGGATAGCAGGGAACTAAATTTTGTCTTTCTTCCTTAATGTAATTCAACTAAAAAAGCAACAGACATCTAACAAACAAATGGTTTCAGCCAAACACAATTTAATAGTGATACTAATGACAAATATACTGACTCAACAACAAACAAACCTCCATGAGCAATCTGATGTAACGACCCTAAATTAAAAGAAAGGAGCAAACATAAATATATACCTTGATTGACTGAGAAATCTGAACGTAAAAAACCATAAATCCGTAAAAAGATGCATCATAAGCTTGATGTTTTGAAATCCAAATCAGAGTTAGACAAATTGGATACAAAACTGAAACTTTTATACTTAATAATAGGATATTTACCTTGTTCTGCCTCTATTAACACTACCACTCTTTCTCAGAAAAAGCTTTCGGAACCGTCGCCACCACTTTTGTTAGGGTTCGCAACGAAACCCTAATCGTGCCGCCAGAGTGCCTCCTGTTGTTATCTTCTTCAACCGGGAACATCCATAATCGATCGAATGGAAGATTGTTGTAGAAAGCGATTATGTAAACAGCTATATGAACAAAAACTAAAATCAGAACACAAATCTATACCGTATATGAACAAAAACCGAACTTAAATAATCAAATATATAAAATACGTATACTAACCTCTTGATTTGAATGGAACAACAGTGAGAATTTCAAAAACCCTAATAGAGCCATAAGGAACCATGAAAGAGATCTGTATTTTCAAATCTGATTAGGGTTTTTGTCATTTGAATGAAGGGGGAGGCGGGTGTTTGAAATCCATTTGAATTTTGAAATCTGATTACCTCTTTCATGTTTAACTGAGTGTGTTCAACATACCTGCAGGAAGAAAGAGACATATTTTGTTGGCCACCTCATTTTTGATTTTAGGTGTAATAAAAAAAATCATAAATTGACACATAGGATTAGAAAAAAAAATTCCAGAAAATGACACCTAGGACAGAGAGAAGGGATGTGGCTTGTGGTGATGACACCTCAGCCAAACCCACTTTGATTTATTAGATAAGAAAGATTGGTCCAACCCGCTAATCCGACTGGCCGAAAAACCAAATCGGAAGACGGAACCTTTGTGGGTCTCGGTCTGGGTCTGTTTCTTACCGGTTCTATTAGATTAGAAGCCCATGACAAAATGAGACATGTGACCCACAATTGTATGTTCTATATTTATTTTTAGTACTTTTTTATAGTTTAAGTTCAACTTTTATTTGTGATATTCACTATTTTATTTGTAAAATGCATCATGGTCAATCTTTAATTTAAAGTGTTGCTAACATTTCATATTTATATAATATAAATTATTAACAATAAGTTGATGCTTTGAGGTGTTGTACCCTATGTTTTGGAGGTTTTTCAATATTTTTTTATTGATATTTCACTTTAAATTCAAAACTATTTGATTTTGTAGTTTTAACCCAAAAGTTTTTAGTTTTTTCAATTTAACCTAACAACTTTTTTATTTTCAAATTTGATCCTCCTATATTTTTCATATTTAGCAAAAATTTTCGCTTTACGTTTAGTTCTAAATTTTGCGAGTTAAAACGGCACAATATGTGTGTGTAGTTCAACGATTTTACGTTTTGGTATATGCTTCGTTCTAAATTTTGCGAGTTAACATGGCGCAACGTACGTGTGTGGTTCAGTGTATTTACGTCGTCTATTTTTTTCCCGTTTAACAAATTCGTCACAACGCACGAGTCCTAAATCGAGTTAGTTATCATTTTCTATGTTTTATATGTTGGTCTAATTTCTCCACATTAAGACGCCACAACTTCAATGTTGGTGGTCGTTAGCTGTAGTGTGGCATTGGTGCTATTTATCACGATTTACGCTCCCGCCGCAACGTGGGGGGCTTAATACTAGTTTTATAAAATAATGAACAAATTTAGTTATAGTTTTTAATTTGGTGCATATGTTTTCACAGGAGTTAAACTGAAGCCTGACAAAGAATCAAACGAATGGGGAAAAGCTAACACTGTGATTGGTTGCGGATACAACCCGAGGGAGAAGAAAGTTTACTTCACCATAGATGCGAAACTTGTACGCGAAATCCATTGCACGACAGAGGAATTCGAAACACCTCTCTATCCAATATTGGCATCAAATACTGAGGTGACAGTACTTGTAAACTTTGGGCAAAGTGACTTTAAGTATACACAAGCTAATATGAATAGGACACCAAATCCTTGTTTCATTGGACAATTGGTGAGTTCTCCGGTTTTAGGGTTTGATGATAGCAAAGAGCTTTTCTCAATGGGAAGATGGTCAGACAGGTCTATAAAGAGAAGTGCACAATACTTTGGGGGTGTTCATAGAGCGTCTGATTATGACGAGTCTTCTGAAGGGAGTTTGTATGAAATAGTTTTAGATAATAATAGTCGAGGAAGATCACCAAGCACACATTTCTAGCCCAAGATACGTACGTATATACGTATATTATGCGATGTACATTGATTTGTTTTAGGCTAAACGTGGCTACATATTCGGTTCAAAAGCCTCTAATTAGAAATAATGGATGTGTGAAAGTTGTAAATACTTTTCTTTTAGCTTCGATGAGTTATTCTCGTCTCATGATGAGTTAATAAACACTTAAACAGCAGTTCATCGCTTTTTAACTACTTGTATACGTGAACACGAACACAACATGACTTCTTGCTATGAACAACACGAACACATTTTGTTTAACTCATTTTTTTTTCCTATTTGCATTTTAATATTCGTGAATTAAAAATTTACAAGAGATGCAACTGAATATAAAATAACTACGTTTAACCTATAAAATTGTACCCCAATTAGTTTTTACTTGTTATTAATCTTCTAAAGTGTATAGGTTTGATTTATGTCATCAAACACATTTTTGTTTAATTTATAAAAAAAACAAGTTTATTTATTTATTTTTCAGTATATATTTTCTTTTTTAAACAATTTATTTATTGATTATTTTTGAGTGGGGTCAATCCACGAACACACTAGAGTGCCCATCACATGACTCGTTTAACAAACATGTTTACGGATTCGACCCAAACCTGTTTAGACTGGATCGAAACCCATAAATTCGTGTTATGTTTGTGTCATGTAAATACTTCACACTCAAAAGTGTTTTGTTTTCGATTATGAACTTGTTGGGCTGATAATGGGCTCTTGTTAATGTTTTTTATGGGCAGTCAACCAGGTTTAACTCTTTAAATGAAGAAAAGTGTCATAATGGTTCTTTTTGTCAAACTGGGCTAGGCCCTAATGTTACAGATTTTACACAGGCTCTTACATTGGGCCTTATGTTTCACACACACCTATAAAATAATTTTCTTTCTTTTTTTAAACTAAACTAAATAGGGTTGTGCTAAACGTATATCATCTTCTATTGTTTTTACTAAATCTACTTCTTTCCCTGCTAAATAAGTTACATCATTTCTTTATATTTTCTCATATTGATAGGTTAAAGCTAATACCGTAATGGTCTACCGCATCCATATTGTTAGGATTAGGCAATCTACATTAGATTTAATAGAAGTAAACAAAATCATTAACACTTATTCCAATGCATGAATAAACAAAACTATTGCAAAAGATATCCAACTTAATGTTGGATCGTCGTATGACCCGAATGAGTCGTTCAGAAGAGTTTTGAGTCAGAATCAAAGGCGGAATCAATGATTCTAACTTGATACAGCTTGATTCTCTCTAATTATCTTCTTATTAATGATTTCAAAGCTTTACAGATCGTTTGACAAACTGGCAGCACCTTGGCTCTGAAATCCGGATCGTTACAAATGATGAACCAGCTCAACCTATATATAGGAGTAGTGATTTCGTACGAAATAGCAAAGGCTTATTTCGTGCGAAATACCCCTTTGACATACAAACCCTAATTTCTAACATGTTGAGCACTGGTTTATCCTATCTAGATACAAGACTCTATAAAGACGAAGTTAACAGACATCTATGCACCAACAGACTCCCCCTTGGATGTTGACGAAATCTTTAGCATCAAATCTTCAGTCTTTAGTCTTTATCTATCTTCTTACTCTGCCCAAAAATGTCTGACACTGTAAGCATCCTTCAATCTCTATCTTCAATCTCCCCTTTGAATGTTGATCCAGAATGTAGACTCCCCATTTCAATATGCTGGAGCTCGAATTCTGGTTCAAACTTTACACAAACTTTGCCATGGGGATCTTGCTTCCTGCTTCTCAAGAATATAACATTACAATCTATTGATTCTTAACATCTTTTCTCATTTTTATCAGTTTTTAATAATCCACTTAAGTATCCAGGTCTAAGTTAATGACCCTGAGCACTTAATTTGTCTACCAAGTCCAACTTAATGACCTTGGTTGATCTGAAACGAAACAACACTGACTTTTGTTCAACATTTTTCAAAACATTATTCTGAAAATTACAAGTTTCAACCTAATGAACTTGTTTAAACTTTTCAATTTTTACAAGTATAACAAGATAAACTCACAACTCTTCTGTCCAGCTCAGAAACTTCCTGCATCTGCTTCAAACTACGAATCTGAAGATCAGCTTTCCACTTTGGTTTGTCGGAAAATAAAGCAGAAATGTAAAATCTTTTTGAATTTTATAAAGTTTCTAGACTAGCTACGTGAAAAAGGGGCTACGGCCACACTTTTGGCAAAACCGCCCTGTCACACATTTGTAAAAATGTGTGGCTAAATATTATTCATAACATTTTCAAAAACCTTTAACCACACATTTTATTATTAATGTGACCATTTATAACAGTTCAAAACCTTTAGCCACACTTTTAGAAAATAATGTGACATTTATTAGCCACAAATCGAAATGTGTGGCCAAAGGTGATCTATGACCACATATTTTTGTTTCATGTGACGAAAAAACATGTATTTGACACCTTTAGCCACACTTTAAGAAAAAAAATTGTGACATATATTTGCTACACTAGCAAAGTGTGGCTAAATGTTATCTACGATCACATTATATATTTTCCTGTGACCAATAAGATGTGTATTCAAAACCTTTAGCCACACTTTAAGAAAAAATCATGACATTTATTAGTCACACAAAAAAAGTGTGGCCAAATTTGATTTACGGTTACTGTATTTGTTTCGCGTGACTAAACACAAAACTATTCCAAACCTTTAGCCACACGTTAAGATAAAACATCCACATTAGAAAAGTGTTGCCAAATGTGTTCTACGGCCATATTATTTGTTTAATAATGTGGCTAAAATCTAATATATATGGCCACATATATTTTTTTATGTAACCAAAGGTTGGACAATATTCACACTTAAAATTAAAAAATTTAATGTAGTTTTACATTAACATTCGTCACACAATCATCATTTTGTTTATTTTGTGTGACGAAATGTTATCAAATGTCATTAAAAAAATGTGTGACCAAATGTTAAACTTACTACATCTTTAAAAAAATCATCACAAAATATTTAATTTCAAAACTTAAACTTCCACCTAAAATATTTCATCATAAAACTTCCCCCTAAAATATATCATTCTAAAACTTAAACTTCCCCCCAAAATATTTCTTTCTAAAACTTAAACTTTCCCTCCAAAATATTTGATTCAAAACTTTCCTCTCAAATAATATTCTTATTTAAAAAAATTACATTATTTAATAATAAAAAATTAAAAAAATGTTACTAGATATTTAATAATTCAAACTGTTATTAAATATTATATATTTTAAACCATATTTGTTTTCTTCTAAATAATATATTAATGTATGCATATTAATAATGGTCCCGAATTTCTCGTAGTTAACTGTTTTGGGTACTGGTACTTTCAGTTTGATACGGTACCGTTACTTTACCAAATTTTACTTTCAAATAGCGTTGCGGTACGAGTACTGTACAGTACCATACCGAACATTTTTGGTACCGGTACATGTACCCATATTTGATGATTTCCGGTATCGGCATTTTCGGTACCTGTATGTTCGGTACCAGTATCGGTACCGAACTCATCCCTAATCATAAATGTGTTAATAGACCATATTGGGCTTTACTGGGTCACACTGGCCAATAGTGGTCATAGATATGTTAATGAACCATATTGGGCCTTAATGGATCACAATGGACAATAGTAGATCACACATGTCTTAATGGATCACAATGCACACTAGTATATCATATATGTATTAAAGGATCATATTGGGCCTTAATGGATCACAACGGGTAATAGTAGCTCATATATGTCTTAATTGACTACATTGTGCCTTAATGGATCACAACAAACAATAGTAGCTCATATATGTCTTAATGGACCATATTAGGCCTTAACAACTCACAACGGGCAATAGTAGATCATATATGTCTTAATGGACCCCATTGGGTCTTAATGGATCACAATGAAACTTAGTAGATCATACATGTCTTTGTTGATCATTTTGGACCTTAATTGATTATAATTGACAATAGTACATCATACATGTCTTCGTTGCCATATTTAGCCTTAATGGATCACAATGGACACTAGTAGATCGATCACATATGTGTTAATAGACCATATTGACCGCGGGAAGTCGTTCCGGTTTCAGGCCGTAATGCAAATCGATGTTTGTAAATCTGAAGGAACTCGCCGGTATAAATTAATATCTGTTTTTAGTTATGGTTTCGTTAGTTTGTTGTTTGAAATCATCACCCATATGAAGATTGTTCATCCAATTTCGTGCACAAGGAAGTGTGGTAAGTTAATTCAACCTAAAAAATTCAAAGAGGAATTGGGTATTTTGTACGTTAGGGTAAGAAAAAGGATTGCATTCCTTTGATTAATTCTTTTTCTCGATCTTCTAAGATTCAAGCCTAATAATTTGATAAAAACAATGGTGGTGGTGTTGGTGGTTGTTGGTGGTAGCGGGTGGCGGTGGCGGAAGGTGGTGGGTGTCGGTGTGGTGGTGGCTGAATGTGGTGGGTGGCGGTGTGGTGGTGGTGGATGGCGATGGCTGAAGGTGGTGGTGGCCGAAGGTGGTGGTGGAGGTGGATGTGGTGAAGGTGCCACATAAGCATCTATCTCAGCAAATCATTAAGGGTTATGCCACATAAGCTGCCACATCAACATATAACTAACTGGGTTAGACCTCAGTTAGAAAAGGATCGATGAGGGCCAAATTCTTACAAGTTGGGATTGCTAGAGGGAATTTTTTAAGTTAGGATTATTATCGGCTAATAGTCGAAACTTAAGATTATTAAAATTCAATAACCTTTAAATATGCCACTGAAATTTTTTTGGTAGGTTTTAATAACACTTTACAAATTTACATACCACTAAAAATTTAAACACTTTATCTAAAAAATTTCCTCTTTCCCTCCTAAGAAAATCCTTTAATAATTTTCCCCATTTTTTTTCCCACCCTCCTAAATTATTAGTTTTCCCTTTGAATTTTGAACACAATTAAACATCCCCCAAATCAATTTACCATTCCAAAATCAAATTTCATATTCCCACGCCTTAAACCTAACCCTTCATTGATTTCCCTTCCCTCCCTCTCTTATCTCCGGGAATGGTGACACCATAGTAACCACACGGTGAACGGAATAGTGCCACCGATTCAAGGTCTGAGAAGAGGAAGAAAAATGGGAAGCCATTGAGAAGCGACTTGATTTTGGTCAGGATGAAGAACTAATCGAAGAGGCTCACAGGTCAAACAAATTTAATTACTAATTTGTATCTTTGAATATTAAGTTTGGAAAACGAATTGGGACACAATTAGGTTAAAATGTTAGACTTTTATGCCTCAATGGTTGCTGCGAGTTTCAGAATCCGAGTTGCTTTTCTTTAATTATATTTTTGGATAATTTAGATATTTTAGAACTGAATCAATTATCAATTTTAGATGTTTTAAACCCGAATCAATTGTCAATTTAGAGGTTTAGTAATGTTACTGTGGACTTCGATATCAATTCCATCTATTGCTAGTAATCACAAGGTTCCTGGTAATGCCTTCATGTTCTTATTTAATGAACACTAGTGGGAAACCCGCGCGTTGCGGCGGAGTCGCCAATACAAGGAACATAATTTAAACCTTAAAACGATTAAATAATCATGCATATGTTGCATGTAATATAGATAAAAGCACCCACGCTTCGCGGCAAAATTTTTACGGCTATTGGTTCCCATATTCTAAAAGCACACAATAAAAAAAGAAAGAATTTAGTGAACATCAATTATGTTTAAGACAGGCTGACTAAAGGTCAGCAAAAGAAGGCAAGTTCACATCTAATAATATATTTAACGATTTAATATCTGGATGAATAACAGTATAACACAAGGATGGCCTATATAACCGTAAAAAGTAGGGGTGCTAACGAGCCAAGCCTGTGGTTGATCAACTTACAAAAGCTCGAGCTCGGGCTCGTATGTAATTTTTCAAGCTCGAACTCGGGACTCGCCATATTTTATTTATCAATTAATTTATGTTAATTATAATTATTATTTTATATATAATGTAGTTGTTTTATATATAATTATTATTATTATTATTTAAATATATTAGTAATATATAAATGATAAAATTATATATATAGTGGCCTCGTTTAGGCTCTCGAGCTCGTCAAGAGAAGCTCGGGTTCGTTTCGAGGCTTTTTCAAACCGAGCTACTCGAGCTCGGCTCGTTTGCACCCCTAGTAAATGGTGAAGTGTTGGACGAGGAATTGTGCATACTTACATATAAAGATAGTTTTAGAAAAATGTCCTAGATTTTCTTCGTCCTTACACTCTTCATGGAGATAAGCAATATCACGTGGTGCACCAGAAGCAACTCTTACTGAGGTAAATTACCCATCGAGGTTGACTAATCATAGAGCCCAGTGTGTCCAGCAAACTTTTTTAACATGTGAAAATCCTAAAATGTCCTTATAGGTTGAAAGCAACTCACCTTGTTACTTCTTCCACTTCTACAGGTTGCACAAGAGCGGTTCTCGAGAAAAGCAAACTGTGGTGACTGATAGTAGCTATACCAAAAGGTTCCAAAAACTGTGTGGGCCGAGAGATGGATCCCTATAAAAAAAATACAAGCAACTATGTTATCAAATGAAAAAAACAATTATATAACTTAAAAATTATAGTAGAAAAAAAACCTTCATTTGACAACGAATAAGGGAAACGGGTCAAATTGGCCAAGCAGGCTAAAAGTCAACTTTAGCCTATGTTTGGTGCAATAATTCTAAACATATGTATGTGGGTCAACCAACCCAGCCTGTTTTGACTGGTAAGAAAATGAGCATTTACTTGTTTTGACTCATATTTTCAACACACTGAAACTACAGATGCTTATGGCTGATATGAAACTGTAACAGTTTCTTGTGAACCAGTAATGTATTTTATTTTCTTAATTCTTTTATTATCTCATACAGGTCAACAATAAAAAAAAGCTAGTAAGGGAAAATGGTCAAACTGGCTGAAAGTCAACTTGAGTCTATGCTTAGTGCAATGATCTAAACAAATGTATATGGGCCAACCAAGCCCCGGCCCGTTTTAACTGGGTAAAATTTGAACATTTAGGCTGAACTAATTTCCGTCAATTGTTTCAGGATATTTGCAAGAGCTATCAAAACTTTCTTTCGTTTCTCGATTGTAAATACGAGAACATAAATACGGATGCTGACGTGGAAACGAATGATATTAGTATTAACACATTAAAAGAGAGACTGTCACCTTTTATCGCATTCGAGTGCAAGCTCACCACCCCCGGTTTTGAAGAGTATTGGGTCCCGGTTCAACGAACGAGTCTTATTTATCGTTCATGATTTCAACCTAGATTGATCTCTTCCGGGCCGAGTTGGCTAAACATGGTCGTTTCTTGAAAGATAAAACAACCGTGCAATCATCGATTTTCGAAGCTGGGTACATGTGTCTCCAATTAAGCTTTCACTGCATGATCAACTACAGATCTTGCTGCCATTGATCTGTTGTTCAATGACCAACAATCTTTACCACCTCATCATTTTAAGCACACCCCACACCTACATCAAGCCAAAACAAACTTAAAACATTAATGTTTGAAAAGCATCTTCCTTCTCAAAAACATAAATTAACTAAAAAATCTTACTCCATTAGTTGCTAAGACCACAAATTCATGTTGGTCTGTAAGTTTATGATAATATACATTCAGAACGGATATAAGTCCATAGTCTTTCAAGCAAAAAATCCCCGAAAGCTCGTGACATTGCAAGTCCAGGCCAATCTTGATCCGTCGACCATACTCGATATATATGCTTAGTTCGTGTCCCAATTGCCCGTACTCTCTCACAACATGTCTTTATTCTTTCATATTCACCTATTTATTATAATTGTTAAATGTAATTTCTTCTTAAAAGTAACCCTTACTAACAATAAACACAACATGAGCAGGCTGGATAGCATAAAAATAGATCTTATCGTGCAGACGAAATAAATCAGGTCCAATTGGATTATCACACTAATAGTTAAACCTTTTTTAAGACTTCAATAAAATCTTCAAATGAAACGACTTTTGAGGCTGTATGCTTCAAAAAGGTGACTCAAATAGTTTGATAGTTTGACTATCTGACCCATTCGAACGGATGAGTAAAAACCTTCCAAGCAATGCCTTCGCAATTTTGGCCCATTTGTTTCCATGCACACGGTGTGCATTCATGAGGGCATACTCTTCTTGCAGGGTCCAAGCATCCCTTTTTATATCTGGATTCAAATGATTGTGCCACCTGGAAGATTATGCAGTTTGACCTTAGAGATAATATAAACACATGTAAAGGAAATCATAGGTGTAAGTAAGTGAATCAAAATGTACCTTTCACGACACCGTTTCCCGATACGACCAGGAAGAGACTTTGCTATGAGAGACCATTTTGTGGGCCCGTATATTTTCACCAGCTCAACGATTTTTTCATCCTCCTAAGACTTCAATAAAATCTTCAAATGAAACGACTTTTGAGGTTGTATGCTTCAAAAAGGTGACTCAAATAGTTTGATAGTTTGACTATCTGACCCATTCGACTTTTAGCTAAGCTTTTGAATTTAACAGATCTGACCCGTTCAACTTTTAGCTAAACTTTTGAATTTAACAAGTCTGACCCGTTTGACTAAAAACACAACCCAAAACCAAACTTATTAAGTAAATCGGCAAAGCTGTCAACTCTTAACATGACAATTTATCATTACCTCAAAGGCGACGAATCCACCAGGTTTAAGTATAAAAGAGCACCATTGCAGAGGTCAGGCATCACTGACAGCGGCCTTCTGAGCTCGATTTCTTCCACTGATAATGATTATGAACGTCGTCTCATCAGTTCCCAATCTCTTCTACCCGACTTAATACAAAGCATAAAATGCATGCTTAATTGAAGAATGAAGCGAGTTCTTACAATATCATAATACGAATTTGTTCAAAGCATTATAACATCATACTGGCAAAATAGGCAGGTCGAGTCGGGTGGTGGGTGAAAACGGGTTCAGGTCGGAACGGGTCGTTTCTTTGGGTTGGAACAAGTTCAGGTCAGAATGGGTTTTGTCGAAACGGATCCAGGTCGGAATGGGTTTCGGGTTGGGTTGGTTTTAGAAAAGGGGTTTTTTTTGTTAAAATGCTTGCAAAGTTTACATATTTCCACCAGGATTATCCATTTCAAAATTCGGCCTTTCAATTGAATCAAACTTTACACTTAGCTTTTCAATTTTTTTCAAATAGTTCTTTGATTCAGGTTTCCTGTATGAAAACCAAACAGGTTATTTCAAGCTCACTTATATTGACCATATTGTCATGTTTTTATGAGATTGTTAAATTTTAGATCTTTTATTTAGTAGATACAACGATAGTTCCTTAATAGTTAAAGGTCCATGCACCAGCTAAAGAGAATGAATGAAAATATTTTAACATTTTTTTCTGATTATAACATGATTACATACCTAGGATTAGGATTACCCTAAACAACTTTCTGGACAGCTACATGTGGCTCACGGATAGGCTTGACCACCGCCCACTGGATGTTATATCAAGGGTTCTTCAACAATCCAAACTCCTTTAATAACAGATCCTCACACTCACACACCAAATCTAATGTATCTTTGTTATAACTATTATTTTTCAAAATTAAACCACAGTAATAGGCATTAATCGTCACAACAAAAAGGTTACAAAACAAGGGAGGGAAATCAATACAAAATTTTTCTTTTATATAATAATTGAAAAGTGGAAAAATCTATATGTATATATAATAAAAACGCACCTGCTGCTTCAGCTTTCTGTTGAGCTAATTCACGATCATCAATGAACTCTTCAGTGTCATTCTTAGTGAATGAATTTAGAGCTTTAAGTCGTTGAAATTCTTGCTAGGTGTGTTGAATATCACAGAATTCAAACTAATTTCCTGTGGCATTATGTTTATCAGCACAGAGCACACCTAAACTTCAAATTGTCCGATTACAAAGAACACTTATGTTAATCGAATGAGTTCAGTTTAGTAAAACTGATGTAAACAACGTCATTGAATGTGTTGTGCATATCTATTAGAATTAATTGGTTACCTGATGGCGCAATGGTAGTTACGGTACGACCGAAAGCTCCATCGAACAAAGGTTTACGGCAAAGTGTGATGGTGGCTGCGTAGATCACCAGAACTGGAACAGATTAATAATCACACCGTTATAATAATCATAGAAACAAAATAAAAACAAACCAGGTAGGCTATGATTGGTACCTGAATCGTGATCGAAGTACACAATTGATAAAACTCATGGCGGTGGACGGAGGTGTATGGCAGTGGACGGAGGTGTGATGAATTGGTGTGCAGTCTTTACAGGGATATTAGGGTTATGGAGCAACAGCCGACTGGGAAGCCTTAAGCTCAGCCTTAAGCCCTTCGTTCGCCTTCCTCAGATCATCAACCCTTTGCAACATCCCAGCACCCCTGAAAAAGCTCTCACACAAGGACATACTGTATTGATCGTCAAAAAGATCATCCCTCAGGGCGGAGTTTACAAATTTATGTGAGGGAGGGACAGCATGGTTCAGAAAGTCCCTGGCAGCTTCAGGAGTCCCTATAACGGAAGAGTTAGTTACCTTCCACTTAGGGACATAAGTAAAGGGGAGGGCGTCGGCAAACAAAGGGGCAAGAGGGGATCGATGAACGGGGCCTTCAAGGGCAGTAGGCTTGCTAGTCCCAGTAGCATGTGGGGGAGAAAGGTCGAAAGCTGAGGAAAAACGAGCCACTCCCACCTCAGAAGTCTTGTCCCGGATGCGGGAAGGAGAGGGACCAGTAGGTATTTCTATAGGCTCCAAGGAACTCCCCTAAGAAATAAGAAAAGAAGCAATCAGGAACTACACAGAAAGACAAAGGAAAAACAGGAGAAAAGAAAGCTTACCAACAAAGGAGCACTCACTAAGCTTGAGGACTTCAAGTGCTTAGACATGGAACCTTTGACCCCAGCAGGGGGAAGATCAGAAACGGCTCTAGAGGAAGGGGGAAGCTTCTGGCCACTGGCACTACGAAGCCTCTGGCGGATGCTACGAGGTACAGGATCTGGTTGGGGGCTAGCAGACCTCCTCTTACGAACCAACTTTATCTCCACGTCTTCGTCGTCACTCTGACCAGAAGGATGAACAGGAGGAAAGTCGGGAGAACTCTCCTCCTCTCCGGAAGGGTTTTCCTCATCACCACCCAGGGTGGCAGAACCTCCTGCCTGGACAGATCCCCTGGTAACCTGCACTTCCACATTCAGCCTGGGATCAACCTCATTATCAACCACATACTTCACATCCTTGGAATCACCCTGGAGAAGCCTCCACAAAGTTATCTCTGCACAAAAAGAAGCCACTAAAGATGACTACGGAATTCCCAAAGAAGAACGGATGTAAGAGGCAAACCAAGAACGAAGAGGTACCTTTCTTGCCGAAAAAAGCCCTCGGACGGGTAGAATAAGAAGGACTCAGCCCCCCCATAGCCAGCGTTCCTTCTGAAAAGGTGAATGCCCTCGTTGGATTGTCACACATCCGTTTCCACTGAAGGGTTTCGGCTGCGGAAAGAGTAGGGACAACGTCTTCGATTGCGGCATCTAGATCCTTCGGCAACGGAGAATCCGGCAACATGGTGGCAGAAACAAAGATAAATCTGCTTTTCCAATCTTTTGGATAAGTGGAGGTAGGCATAAAACTATAGCAAGGTCTCGAGACACCATTCGGCCGTTTTGCAAAAGTAAACCAATCTCCGTCCGAAATTAGTCTGTAAAACATGCAGAACAAAGGGACAGAAGGCTCCCCCGAGACTGCTGCACAAGCTAATTCAAAGTGGACTACCCGCATAAACCCTAGAGGGTGAATCTGGGAGAAATGGACACCAAAGTGACGAAGTAAAGAGACCTTGAAAGAGGAAAGAGGGTACCGTACCCCACAGGAAGAAAAGGCTAGGGTATAAACTGGGATTCTTTCCGGTGTGCATTCCGCTGACTCGTCAGGTCCCGGCAAGGAAGGGGAAAACCGCTCAGGGATGTTATATGTTTCAACAAAGGACTTCAAGTCCTTTGCCGTCAATACAGATCTTATGGATGAGCGCCCACCACGACTCATGATCAGAGAAGAAGAGGTAATCACAGAGAGATATCACAGAGAAAGAAAAAGGGATTTAAAAATGTTTGAGTGAGAAATCAGAAAGGAAGAATGGGGTATTTAAAGAGACACGACTGATATGCAGGTAACCGTCGCGTCAATTGTCTCTTCAAAATTCAAAATAAGAGACACGTGTCATTAGGGGGCTGACTCCCGCTATGATAAAACCGGCGATGTAATGATTAGTGGAGATGGTTCATTGCAACCGGTCCCAGAGGGACCCACTAGAAAAAACCACTCTTTGGACGGTTATGGCTCAGCCCTGGATCATGAGCCTCGGGTCTCAGAACCAGGGACTAAAGATGACTTGACGACGGGCCAGTGGGTAGGCCCACTTTACCCGCTCTGAACTATCTCTAGGAAGCCCAACTATGCAAAAAGGCCCAACAGGAGAAGTCACCTTGCCCATTAAGTTTCCTTCCCTTTTGTTATGAGCGAGAAAACAACTCAGTAAAAGTACAGGTCTCATTTAATGGGCGATAAGAATGGGATCTCGCCTGAGAATACTGTACTTCTCCGGCCGGAGCATTAAATGGGGAAGACATCTCGCCGCTGGGGGTCAGACACGTGTCTGCACCTCCCGATAACCTCTAGAAACCGTTGGATCACATGGGAAAATATCTAATGTGATAAGGTTAAGCTGTTATATAAGAACAAAGACAAAAAGAGAACGGAGGCAGGTATAATCTCCGGTTTTACTCTCATTTACTACATCCTCATTTACTCCACACACATTAACTTCCGACCATTATTCTATCGCATTTAATACACATCAATAAGATTCACACCATAAAGGGAAACCTTCCGGTGACTGCATTCATCGGAAGAAGCTCCTTTCTTTTCCTGCAAGTTTACTTACTCTCACGCCGGAGCTTGGTCACGGATCCCCCTCCCGGGGTCCCCCGTGACGAGGCTAACGGTTTATTCTTTTGTAGCAAGCAAGGATAAAAGCTCTTGACGTCACCGAAGATCCATCCAACGTCAGCCGGAGGTTGGGTATTCGACATTGGCGCCATCCGTGGGACATCAGCCTGCCCGGTGTTCCCACACAAACACTCGACGTCCAGAGAACAGCCTATCCTGCTAAAAACAATATGACAACCCCACATAACTCACGTGTCACTCAGACGGCACAAAACGACTTGGATAAAGTCACTGTAGAGGATATCACTCATGAAGAAGATGGTGAGAATCAGGGAGGAAATCTGAGGGAAACGGAACATATCACTCCCGATTTTGTGGCCATGCACAGGGAAAGGCTAACCAAATGTCTTGAAGACCTAAAGAGACAGGAAAGACTCGACAGCCTCAGAGCCAGACTCTCTTTTGACACACCCTCCAGCCAGGAAGGAACGAACCTTCAGAACAAGAACAACAGTGGTGACCAGCTAGAAACATTTATGTCTGCCCTAAGGCGGATGTCCCCTGAAGAAAGGGAGGACCTGATCACAGGTCAGAAGTCTAAGGGGAAGGAAAAGGGGAGAGACAACTCTGATGACAGCGGTTTGGACCAACCATACTTACCACGAGATTTGGCTGAGGTTTCAAAATTCCCAAGGAGAATCTCAGAAGCACCTATGCCTCCCAAGACAAAACTACCACAAGGTTTTGATCGATATGATGGAACGAGGGATCCGGAAGATCACCTGCATGCCTTCAGAGGAGCAGGGCAACTAGGAAGATGGCCAATGCCGGTATGGTGCCACATGTTTGTACAAACCCTAACGGAAGGAGCCCGGCTTTGGTTCGACAGTCTGCCCCCAGGGAGCATAGACAGCTATGAAGAACTGAGTGAGAAATTCCTCAGGAACTTTGGCCAACAGAGGAAGGTAGTCAAAAATCCAAACGAAATCCTTCACATCAGACAAAGAGATAACGAGCGAATAGACCAATACATGGAGAGGTTTGTTAAAGAGAGTATGAACATCAAGTACGTCCCAGAAGTCATGAAGATTAGTGGTTTCATAAATGGGCTGAAACACGCACAGCTATGTGAAAAGTTGGGGGAGGAGTTTCCACCCTCCTTTGACAATCTTATGGACAGAGTCCGGGCCTTTGTCCGGGGAAAGGACACGGTCAGCAAAGCAAAGGAGACGGACGTCACACCTCGGAGGATTGCCCCGGCTGCAAGACCTCCTGACAAAGGTACACCCTATTCCCGGAAACCTTCTTTTGATAGAATGTTACATGACAGAGCAAGGCCCTCATACTCTCCCTATAGACCCCGAGGGAGAGGTCCTCCCCCTTACCCCGATAGCTTCACCCCTCTCATTAAGACCCCAAGTGAGATACTAGCCACGGAGAGGGTAAAGAATTCCTTCCCAAGGCCACCCCCCATAAAACCGGGACCAAAAGCACAACCAAACGAATACTGTGAATTCCACAAAGGTTTTGGGCACAAAACCGATGACTGTATGTACCTCAAAAGAGAAATAGAGGCTGCGGTGAAAACGGGGAGACTGGCCCATTTGGTCAAGGAAATCAAGGAAGGGGGAGGGGATCGCAAGGGAAGAGATGCACGGGAGCCGGGGAGGGCAGATGTTGATATGATTAGAAGGAGAAATGAGTTTGATACCACCCGAAGTGTAAAGGCCAGAATCCTAGGCTCCCCAAACTGCATGAAAGCTCCCATCCTCATGCCATATTTAGAAGAAAGCGAGGTGCAACGACTCCCGCTGAACATCTCAGCTGTGATAGCTGGACACAAGGTGTCCAGGATACATGTGGACGGAGGGTCAGGCGTTGAGGTAATATACGAACACTGCTTCCTTAGGTTCGACAGAGACATAAGGGATAGGTTGGAGGAAGATTCAATCCCATTGGTAGGATTCAACAACAGTGTGTCACATCCCCTGGGAAAAATCAGGCTCCCATTCACAGTCGGCGTGGGGGATCGGGTCCGGACAATAGATCTGACCTTTACGGTAGTCAGGGCACCCTCTAAGTACAATGCAATCTTGGGAAGACCCGGAATTGGTGATCTGCAGGCACAGGCCTCTACCCCCCACGGAGCTTTGGTATTCCAAACGCCAAAAGGTCTCGCATGGGTTAAGTCCGCCTACGAGGTAGTTTCCTCCGTATCCAAAGAGCAAGAGCCAAGGAAGTCCCAGGGAAAGAAGGTGGAAGAGTGGGTCCTCTGTGACAGGTTCCCAGAACAGACAGTCAAGGTGGGGAGTCACTTGAGCGACAAATGTAAGAGTGCCCTGAAGGAGTTGCTCCTTCATAACATAGAGGTGTTTGCATTCCAACATGGAGACATGACGGGGGTCCCAAGGAGCCTAACGGAGCACCGACTTAACACATTTACATGGGCAAAACCAGTAAAACAAAAGAAGCGGAGTATGGGACCCAATAAAAGAAGGGCTGTTTGTGAAAAGACTCGGAAGCTGCTTAGAGCGGGGATAGTCAGGGAAGTCAAATACCCGTCCTGGGTTGCCAACCCTGTAATGGTTCAGAAAAAAAGACGGAGGATGGAGGATGTGCATCGATTTCCAAGACCTCAACAAAGCATGTCCCAAGGACTGTTATCCTCTTCCGGAGATAGACACCCAAGTGGACTCCCTGTCTCAATACCCCCTGAAGTGTTTCCTGGACGCCTACAAAGGGTACCACCAAATTCAAATGTCAATAGAAGACGAGGAGAAAACCGCCTTCATCACAGACGAAGGGACGTTCTGCTACACCAAGATGCCCTTCGGCCTCAAGAACGCTGGGGCCACATACCAGAGGTTTATGAACAGTCTGTTTAGGGAGCAACGAGGAAGGAACTTAGAGGTGTACGTTGATGATATTGTCATCAAAAGCTTAACGGAGACAGCCTTGATAAACGATGTAGCTGAGACTCTCCACACTATGCAGGACGTAAACATGAAGTTAAACCCTGGGAAGTGCTGTTTTGGAGTAGAGGAGGGGAATTTCCTGGGGGTAGTGGTCACCAAGGGCGGGATCAAGGCAAATCCGGAGAAAACCCAGGCGGTGGCTGAGATGCGATCCCCCAGGTCCCTAAAGGACATTCAGCAATTAAACGGAAGGCTAATAGCGTTAAACCATTTTTTGTCAAAGGTGGCTGACAAAACTCTTCCCTTTATGAAAGTATTGAAAGACTGCCTTCAAACAAACAAGTTTAAATGGACAACAGAGGCTGAGACAGCCTTCCAAGAAATGAAAGCATACATCTGTCAGCTCCCGATGCTAGCCACCCCAGTACCCGGGGACCCACTGCTCCTATATCTATCCGCCTAAAAAACGACCGTAAGTGCGGTCATGATGGTAGAACGGGAAGGGAAACAGATCCCCATATATTTCATCAGTAGGACGCTTAAAGGGCCTGAAGAACGATACATGCCCCTGGAGAAGCTCACATTAGCTCTTGTCTTCGCGTCCCGAAGACTCAGGAGGTATTTCCATGAACACAAGATCACCCTAATGACCGATCAACCCCTCCAGAAGGTACTCAGGAGGCCGGAACTGTCCGGACGGTTAGCCAAATGGGCTGTGGAACTAGGGGAACACTCCCTGGAGTTTAAGCCCAGGACAGCCATGAAGGGACAAATACTAGCCGACTTTTTAGCAGAAGTCCCGGAGGACGAAGAAAAGGAACTGTTACAATGGGAGGCCTTAGAGAAAGAAGAAAGAGAGAAGGAGGATAAGGCGGTGTGGAAGTTGCTCACTGATGGAGCATCCAGTGAAGAAGGAAATGGAGCTGGAATCACATTGATAAGTCCCGAGGGGGTTGAGCTGACATATGCCGTAAGGCTGGATTTTGAGAACACAAACAATACCGCAGAATATGAGGCCCTCCTAGCAGGGATGAGACTGGCACAAAAAATGAAGGCGAAGCACGTAGAGGCCAGCACTGATTCACAACTAGTAGTAAAACAATACCAAGGAGAATACGAGGCTAAGGATAACATCATGGCTCGATACGTTGAGAAAGTTAAGGAGACAGCTAAGGCATTCAAAACTTTCAAGCTGGAGTACATCCCCCGGGGAAGAAACAGGAAATCTGATGCGCTTAGCAAGTTAGCCTCGGTAGCATTCGATCATCTAGCAAAAGAAGTTAAAGTAGAGGTCCTGACATCCTCCTCCCTCAACACCGCGGAGGTGGCCACGGTTGAAAGCCCCCAGGAAACATGGATGACCCCGATAGTCAGATTTCTCCAAGACGGAACTCTACCTGAGGGGGAGTGGGCGGCCCGGAAGATAAGGGTCAAGGCCCTACAGTATGAACTGGTCGAAGGAGAGCTATACCGGAGGTCATATCTGGGTCCGTCCCTGAAGTGTGTTGACATGGAAGAAGTCGAATATGTAATTAGGGAGATGCATGAAGGGATTTGCGGAATGCACTCGGGACCAAGAACAATAGTGAGAAGGGAAATGAATGCGGGGTTTTACTGGCCACGGATGTACGAGATGGCATCTGAGGAAATCAAGAAGTTCGACAACTGCCAAGTACATGCACCGATGACCCACCGGCACAAGCACCCCATGGTACCAGTTTCAACGTCATGGCCCTTCCAGAAGTGGGCCATCGACATAATTGGGCCTTTCCCGGAGGGCCCAGGAGGGGTCAAGTACGTGGTGGTAGCCATCGACTATTTCACTAAATGGATTGAAGCGAAGCCCTTGGCAAAAATTACTGGAGACCAAATGAGAAGGTTCGTACTGGATAACATCATATGCAGGTATGGGGTCCCAAAGGAGCTGGTAAGTGACAACGGAGTCCAGTTTGCTGGGAAACCCTTCAAACCATGGTGCGAGCAGATGCGGATCCAGCAAGTGTTCACTTCCGTTACCTATGCCCAGAGTAACGGGTTAGTAGAGAGAGCCAATCAAAGAGTCATCAAAGGGATGAAGGGAAGGCTGGGGAGAAAACAGAAAGGCTGGCTGGAAGAACTTCCATTTGTATTGTGGGCATACAGAACCACCCCCAAAAGTTGCAACGGGGAAACCCCGTTCAGCCTTACCTATGGGACGGAGGCTGTCATCCCTGCTGAAATCGGATCCCCAACTGCCCGGATGAAGCTCCGGGATGAAGAAAATGAGCAGGACCTCAAGATAAACCTAAATTTGTTGGAGGAAAGAAGGGAAATAGCAGCAGTTAAGGAGGCCCAATACAAAAAGCTCCTGGGGAGCTATTACAACGCCAGGATGAAGAAGCTCAACATAGTCCCAGGGGACCTAGTTCTCAGGGCCAACGAGGCTAGTCTGCAAGAAAACACTGGGAAACTAGGCCCCAACTGGGAAGGACCTTATAGAGTCACGTGGGAAAATGGCAAAGGGACTTGCAAGTTGGAAGCATTAGAAGGCAAGGAGGTTCCCCGGACCTGGAACCTCATGCAACTCAGGAAGTATTACATGTAAGGGGTGTACCCCCAAGAAAAACGGCCAAGAGCCACTTTTGTAATAGATAACTATATGTACGGGGACCTCCCCCCAAGAGGATGGACCTTTTGTAAACAATCTATGATGGGAGATATAAGCCCCCAGGGATTAAATGAAAGACGGACGAAAACGTCCCATTTTGAGAAAACAATGGACAGTTACACCTGGGCAGACGTGCCTAAGGACACCATTAAATCTAAAACTAGAGCAAACAAACACACGTGTATAAGGCATTCAAAACATGTCCAAAAGCCCGGCCGTGGGGCTAGTAAAGGTCTAGCTAACCTAAAACGGACAAAACAAGTTAAAAACATAGCACCACGTTATAAACTTGTCCACCGATTGGCCTCGAACAGACAATCACAGTTTAACGAAGCAAACAACAAAAACAAAAAACAAATAATGCAAACACACCCGCATGTACAAAACTACGAAAGGGAGCCTGCTTTATTTACTACGAAATACATATACAAAGAAAAGCCTTAACAACTTGGGCAAGAATTAGCAATATACAAAGATTGCAAACACAGCAAGGTAAAACAAAAACATAGCTCCTTGCTAAAATAGCCTAAAAATCCCCAGGAAATCACCAAACTAGCCTCCGGAAAAAACCCCTGCAAAAGCAAAACAAGCAAGAAACAGGCTACAAAACAAAAAGGCCATACATAACTATGAGCCATATGGTTAAAGGTCAAAGTGGTCCCCAACACAAAGGACCACCCACGACAGTAAAGCAAAACACACAAGTATCCTAGAGTAAGTTAAAGTTATTACAACCATATCGAAGTGTATCAAATGTTTGGAATTCATTGGGGATCACCCCCGGAAAGAGATGGCGGAGACGAGGGACCGGCGGAGGAGAACAGGGTCTTCAATTCATCAATAGAGATCAGGGGATGCTCCAGGATTTTGGCAAGAATAGCTGGGGTCTTGTGCCCAAACTCCTCATTCAGCTTGGACAGCTTCTTCTTAACCTTGGAGTCATACAGAGGAGTTTCCTTCCTATCCAAGCCTTGAGCAGAGTATTTGTAGCCATCCTTCAATCCCGACTGGTACCCAACATCCCTGTAGGCCCTGTACACCTGCTCCAAACCGCTCTTAAAATCCTCCGACTGAGCAACAGCAGCAAGGAAGGCCCCAAAACCTTCAGTAATTAGCCAATGCTTCTCCCCCGCCAATCGTTGATTATCATCAGAAGTTACTCCATAGTCCGCATAAATGGTATTGAGCTGCTCCTGGGAAACGGAGCCAACCTCCTTCAAATGCCTCAGCTCAGCAGCAAGCTCCTCCTTCTCCTCAACCAAGCTCGTTCCTTCCTCTCAAGCATAGCCCCAGCTCCCTAAACAAAGAATCAGTGAGTATATATATATAAAAAAAAGGGGGAGGGGGGGGGGGGGGAGAAGACTACGCACCTTCTCCTCCTGTAACCTCCTCTCAGCATCAACCACCCGGCTCCTAAGCCTAGCAACAGCCGACTGGGAAGCCTTAAGCTCAGCCTTAAGCCCTTCGTTCGCCTTCCTCAGATCATCAACCCTTTGCAACATCCCAGCACCCCTGAAAAAGCTCTCACACAAGGACATACTGTATTGATCGTCCAAAAGATCATCCCTCAGGGCGGAGTTTACAAATTTATGTGAGGGAGGGACAGCATGGTTCAGAAAGTCCCTGGCAGCTTCAGGAGTCCCTATAACGGAAGAGTTAGTTACCTTCCACTTAGGGACATAAGTAAAGGGGAGGGCTTCGGCAAACAAAGGGGCAAGAGGGGATCGATGAACGGGGCCTTCAAGGGCAGTAGGCTTGCTAGTCCCAGTAGCATGTGGGGGAGAAAGGTCGAAAGCTGAGGAAAAACGAGCCACTCCCACCTCAGAAGTCTTGTCCCGGATGCGGGAAGGAGAGGGACCAGTAGGTATTTCTATAGGCTCCAAGGAACTCCCCTAAGAAATAAGAAAAGAAGCAATCAGGAACTACACAGAAAGACAAAGGAAAAACAGGAGAAAAGAAAGCTTACCAACAAAGGAGCACTCACTAAGCTTGAGGACTTCAAGTGCTTAGACAAGGAACCTTTGACCCCAGCAGGGGGAAGATCAGAAACGGCTCTAGAGGAAGGGGGAAGCTTCTGGCCACTGGCACTACGAAGCCTCTGGCGGATGCTACGAGGTACAGGATCTGGTTGGGGGCTAGCAGACCTCCTCTTACGAACCAACTTTATCTCCACGTCTTCGTCGTCACTCTGACCAGAAGGATGAACAGGAGGAAAGTCGGGAGAACTCTCCTCCTCTCCGGAAGGGTTTTCCTCATCACCACCCAGGGTGGCAGAACCTCCTGCCTGGACAGATCCCCTGGTAACCTGCACTTCCACATTCAGCCTGGGATCAACCTCATTATCAACCACATACTTCACATCCTTGGAATCACCCTGGAGAAGCCTCCACAAAGTTATCTCTGCACAAAAAGAAGCCACTAAAGATGACTACGGAATTCCCAAAGAAGAACGGATGTAAGAGGCAAACCAAGAACGAAGAGGTACCTTTCTTGCCGAAAAAAGCCCTCGGACGGGTAGAATAAGAAGGACTCAGCCCCCCCATAGCCAGCGTTCCTTCTGAAAAGGTGAATGCCCTCGTTGGATTGTCACACATCCGTTTCCACTGAAGGGTTTCGGCTGCGGAAAGAGTAGGGACAACGTCTTCGATTACGGCATCTAGATCCTTCGGCAACGGAGAATCCGGCAACATGGTGGCAGAAACAAAGATAAATCTGCTTTTCCAATCTTTTGGATAAGTGGAGGTAGGCATAAAACTATAGCAAGGTCTCGAGACACCATTCGGCCGTTTTGCAAAAGTAAACCAATCTCCGTCCGAAATTAGTCTGTAAAACATGCAGAACAAAGGGACAGAAGGCTCCCCCGAGACTGCTGCACAAGCTAATTCAAAGTGGACTACCCGCATAAACCCTAGAGGGTGAATCTGGGAGAAATGGACACCAAAGTGACGAAGTAAAGAGACCTTGAAAGAGGAAAGAGGGTACCGTACCCCACAGGAAGAAAAGGCTAGGGTATAAACTGGGATTCTTTCCGGTGTGCATTCCGCTGACTCGTCAGGTCCCTGCAAGGAAGGGGAAAACCGCTCAGGGATGTTATATGTTTCAACAAAGGACTTCAAGTCCTTTGCCGTCAATACAGATCTTATGGATGAGCGCCCACCACGACTCATGATCGGAGAAGAAGAGGTAATCACGGAGAGATATCACAGAGAAAGAAAAAGGGATTTAAAAATGTTTGAGTGAGAAATCAGAAAGGAAGAATGGGGTATTTAAAGAGACACGACTGATATGCAGGTAACCGTCGCGTCAATTGTCTCTTCAAAATTCAAAATAAGAGACACGTGTCGTTAGGGGGCTGACTCCCGCTATGATAAAACCGGCGATGTAATGATTAGTGGAGATGGTTCATTGCAACCGGTCCCAGAGGGACCCACTAGAAAAAACCACTCTTTGGACGGTTATGGCTCAGCCCTGGATCATGAGCCTCGGGTCTCAGAACCAGGGACTAAAGATGACTTGACGACGGGCCAGTGGGTAGGCCCACTTTACCCGCTCTGAACTATCTCTAGGAAGCCCAACTATGCAAAAAGGCCCAACAGGAGAAGTCACCTTGCCCATTAAGTTTCCTTCCCTTTTGTTATGAGCGAGAAAACAACTCAGTAAAAGTACAGGTCTCATTTAATGGGCGATAAGAATGGGATCTCGCCTGAGAATACTGTACTTCTCCGGCCGGAGCATTAAATGGGGAAGACATCTCGCCGCTGGGGGTCAGACACGTGTCTGCACCTCCCGATAACCTCTAGAAACCGTTGGATCACATGGGAAAATATCTAATGTGATAAGGTTAAGCTGTTATATAAGAACAAAGACAAAAAGAGAACGGAGGCAGGTATAATCTCCGGTTTTACTCTCATTTACTACATCCTCATTTACTCCACACACATTAACTTCCGACCATTATTCTATCGCATTTAATACACATCAATAAGATTCACACCATAAAGGGAAACCTTCCGGTGACTGCATTCATCGGAAGAAGCTCCTTTCTTTTCCGGCAAGTTTACTTACTCTCACGCCGGAGCTTGGTCACGGATCCCCCTCCCGGGGTCCCCCGTGACGAGGCTAACGGTTTATTCTTTTGTAGCAAGCAAGGATAAAAGCTCTTGACGTCACCGAAGATCCATCCAACGTCAGCCGGAGGTTGGGTATTCGACACTGTGTCTTTTGCCTAAAAGAGTAGCGAGTTCTTTTACACAAAGAAAAATAACATCAAAGCTTCAAAATTTGCTTTAGGGTAATAACTTATATAAGTAGCTTGCAGGTTCCAAGCCAGCACCACATAAGGAAAAAGGTCAATATGATCAAAAGTTACTTAGAAGGCATCATTTTGACTTGTTATTTTGTCATTTTACCTTTCATCCAACTTCTAGAGAGCTGGTTATCTTGAGCCAGGGTTTTTATTTAAATTTTTAATTTTTTTTATCTGGCTTAAACAGAGGTGCTTAATTTTTTAGTTAGACAAGGTTGTTACATTTCTATGTTATGGTGGCTAATTTAGTATTTTGTGAAGGCCTAATTAAATCTCAGTGTAATCGATTTTAGCATACTGTTAAACTCATATATTTAAAACTCAATTCGAGATGATTTTCCATATTGGCCCTAGCGGATTCTTAGCAATTTTTAAAAACAATTGTGTATATTGATGGACTTTTTTACAAGGAGAAAATTACTAGTAGCAAATATTGCCTCTGGCTGTGGTATGATAGAACTGCATCGAATGTAGGTCACTTTGGTATCCACATAAACATAGCAAATGATTAATGGGTTGGACTGAGCTGTGAAGGTTATGAAGAAACGAGAGTAGCTCTTCTAATTTGCATTATAGTAATATTCAGTTTTATAGAGCTGGCTTAAGGACATAGTGAACATTTCACCTCTTCTTTGGTTAAGTTTTTAACTTGATATTAATTGTGGTTAAGCAATATCTTGATGGGGCAGAGATAGGGTAGGAGGATAGAGTGCTTCGAACTCCAATAAGAGTTGGTGATGCTGCACCAATGGCGTATATTGAGTAAGTTCTTTTATCACAAGGGCGGAAAGACTTTTCTGTTTGCTTATTTTCTCTTTATGCTATCTACAGTGTTTTGTTTAACACTATACCTACAGCCGGAAACTATGGCACGCTCATTAGGAAATGGGTTGATTTAGGTAAAAATGCTTATTGAATAATGGTTGACTAAATTTCGGCCTACTCAAATTATACAAGTAATTTGTAGTGGCATCTGGGAGTTCATCTATTTAAAACTAATAAGAATAATAAGCCTTGTCCGAAGAGTCTTTTCTGTTTTGTAATTTTCTGGATTTGTGAAGATTCTTACTGTGAAATGTCTTTAACTGCCAACAGGTTCATAGACAGGGGAAAACAAGCTTAGACAATTAAGACCTTCGGCTCCACAGCCAGCTCAAAGACCACCATTGGATACTTGGCAAGATCTCAGCTTAGCAGGAGTTTTGCATCTCTTAAAGAAGTCAAAAGCTCAGCAGCATCGGAATAAACCTTCTTGTCACTGAAATCATCTCTGAGATATTAAAGCCATCAACATTTTCTTCGCTGAGGATCAAGCTTATCTTAGCACCACGTTTGCTGGAACATAGTAAGAGTTCGAATATATAAATAAAATGAATGACCCCAATGAATTGTTAAAGTTTTTTTATTACAATTTAATGATGCGTGTTCATGTTTTCGTCATATGTAGAGGTTATACAACCCTATTATGTCACCAGGGGGAATTGTTTGAAAAGGCTGACATACAATTTCAGAGTTGTGGTTCTTAAGATCATTTGCTGCAGGAGCTACTGATCTTACACTTTCATCCGAATTGCAATATCTCCTAGATTATGTAAGTCATTCGCAATCTTCTAAGTTGATTTATTGAATCAAACTAGATCTTATTTTAGTTTATGTAATCAAGTATATTGCATTAGTATTTTAGTTTATGTAATCAAATATATTGCACTAATTATGAATGAAATCTATAGAAAATGGATAAACAAATGTTGGCAGGTCAACCAAATGTTACTCATTTTGACCCGTTTACCAACTGCCTATTTTGTTACCTATGTTTATTCTGAAACTGATGTTGTACGTGATGAATTTGATACAGGTCAGTCAAACGTCATTTTACTTGGCAAGGACCTAATCGACCCGCTTGCAGATAAAACATGTATGGATGCTTTTCTTGTTACTATTGTATATATTAATATTGTATTTTTGGAATAACTTATGTCTTATGATGAAGCGCACGACTTTGTTTTGTGAAGGAGTTTTGATTAGCTAAGACATAAGGGCCAGCTAATGGCCAAAATGAAAACGGGAAGAGTTTTCCAAGGAATGAGAGAAGGTTACGTTGCAAGTGCTTCTAGGAGTGATGTATGTTGAGACAAAAAGTGCTATTGTTGCAAGTGCTGCTAGGATTGATGCAAGTTTATGTATTTACAACTTATGTATGGATTTTGGTTTATTATTGTTAATATTATTAATTTTGTTTTTTAGGTTTGTTCATCTTTGCTATCGTTTTAATTCTACGAAAAATTGAAAATAAAATTGCTAATTACACGAAAATGGCCATATAGCCACAACAATATATGCGACTATAAAATAGAAACGACCACGCTTACAGTAAATTCGTGTGACTGTTGATACTATTTTGTCACACTTAATGGGCCATTTTCTTAATTACAGCAATCTTTTTGTCACAATTTTTTAAAATTCATGTGGCTAAAACAATCTTTTTAGTGACTATATAATAGAAACAGACACACTTATGGTAAACTCATGTGACTATACAATAGAAACGGCCACACTTAAAATAAATTCATGTGGCCATAGATACCATTTAGTCACACTTAATAGACCATTTTGTCAATTACAACAACCTTTTTGCCACAGTTTTTTTAAAATTTATGTGGCTAAAACAAACTTTTTAGTGACTATATAATAGAAACGCCCACACTTACAGTGAATTCATGTGGCTATATAATACAGACGGCCACACTTACAATAAATTCATGTGAGCATTGATACCATTTAGCCACACTTAATGAACCATTTGCTTGATTACAACTACCTTTTTTGTCACAGATTTTTAAAATTAATGTGGCTAAAACAAACTTATTGGTGACTGTATAATAGAAATGGCCACACTTATAGTAAATTCATGTGGTCGTTGCTATCCGTTTAGCCACACTTATTTGACAAAATAATTGATTTCAACAAGACCTTTTAGCCACAATTTAAGTTGCTATGGCCACACATAAGTGAATGTGGCCGTATGATGCCTACGATGACTCGACCTTTGGTCACACTTGAGCTGGAAAAAAAAAGTTTGGCAAAAGGCGTATGGTCACACTTTTTTTATGTGGCCGTAAGCCATTTTTGACGTAGAAATAAAATGCAGTAAATGTAAACTATTTACAAACATATTTTTGGTGAGCGTGTTAGGGAATCATATTAGCTGTCGACAAGTCACAAGTACCGTTAAGCTTTGATTTCATACTCAGAATTAAACAATTCGCTTAGATTGTCGATATACCGATCCACTTAAATTTTCACACAAATTTCAATCTGTCCAGGATACAAATTAGTGTTTTAGAGACTTAAACTCATTCATGTGTCCCACCTCTTGAATATACTCCCATATCCTGATCCCAATATTCAGTCTTACAGGTGAGTATACCACAGATGATATCTGTAAAGGGTTTGATGCGAGGGCCATGAGAGCTCAGGCTATTGCTTCCGCAAAATCAGAGAGATGATGGCTTCGACTTTAGGTGTGTTCCCTTTAGAGAATCTTTTCTTCAACAGCACATGATTAACATTTTGCAATGTTTCATCATTTTT
This sequence comes from Helianthus tuberosus, assembly GCA_030545235.1. Classification (NCBI taxonomy): domain Eukaryota; kingdom Viridiplantae; phylum Streptophyta; class Magnoliopsida; order Asterales; family Asteraceae; genus Helianthus; species Helianthus tuberosus. The sequence continues at coordinate 153,651,261 of CM060372.1, forward strand.
TATGCTGAGGGCAATGCTATTATTTCAAGCAAGCGAAAAGTATTATACGGGGACTAGGCCATTGCTTCCGCAAAATCAGAAGTTCCGGAATAATACCCCAGATATCACTGAGTATAAAGACCTAGTATTTCAGAAAGAGGGGTCTTTCAAAAAGATTTCAGGGGTTACCTATATATCCAAGTAGTGTTCCCCACGAAATAAGCAAGTAATGATTTTAGGTTTATATCCCGAACAAACCTACTAAATGTATAAAAACCTACCGGCATATCATCAGCGAGACTGTTTAACACTTCTTAAACTTTACATTTCTTTAGCATACTGTAACTGTCAATCCGATGTACTATCATTTTCCCTTTATACACAAGCTCTTTTTCGGTTTTCTATTGTTTTTGGATTTTGAAATATCTCATGTTTTTTTATTTTTGAATTTTTTTTACTGTTTTTGTATTTTCTGAAAATATAACCTACCTCCCCCTAAATACCAAAACAAGTAAAAAATCGACAAACCATTGCAGATTGCTTCTCAACATCATCTACAGTGGTACCTTCATCTACGCCAAGAATCTCTTCCGACACCGATAAAAGCTTTATACCGTTCAATTTTAAAAGATATTGAAAACGAGTTTTATCAAACGCTTTGGTATGTAAATCAGCTTTTTGTTCGTCAGTGTGGATTTTCTCAATTCGTATCAACTTCTTCTCGAAACAGTCTCGGATGAAGTGATGACGAATTTCAATGTGTTTTGTTTTAGCGTGATGAACATGATTTTTTGTTATGTTTATTGCTGCCTCATTATCAACAAAGATAGGGGTGTTAAGAAATTGCAAACCGTAGTCTCTCATCTGTTGCTGGATCCACAAGATCTGAGAGTAGCAGCTGCTAGCAGATACATACTCGGCTTCACATATGGATAAAGCTACAGAGGTATGCTTCTTGCATTGCCAGGTAACCAATCGTGATCCAAAAAACTGGCACCCTGCTGTTGTTGACTTAGCGTTAACTTTGCAGCATCCGAAATCGGAATCGGAATACCCTTCGAGTGTGAAATCTCCTTCTCTTGGATACCACAACCCCAGTGATGGAGTTCCTTTCAGGTAGCGTAATATCCGTTTCACAATCACCATATGCGAAGCTCTTGGGTTAGACTGAAATCTTGCTGCGAGGCAGGTTGGATACATGATATCGGGTCTAGAAGCTGTCAAATACATCAACGATCCGATCATGGAATGATATAACGTTTCATCTACCTTATCTCCAGTGAGATCAGGGTTTATCCCATGGTTCGTCGCTAATGGGGTGGAAGCTGGAGTAGTCCCGGACATCCCAAATTTCTCTAAGATATCATGAACATACTTCGTCTGATGTATGAATATTCCCTTAGGAAGTTGATCAACCTGAAGTCCCAAGAAGAATTTCATCTCACCCATCGATGACATTTCAAATTTTTTCTTCATAACTCTTTCGAAATCTTTGCACAAATTTTCATTTGTTGACCCAAATATGATGTCGTCCACGTATATTTGAACTATTAGAAGATGTCCGTCGACTTCTTTGGTGAAGAGAGTGGCATCCACTTTTCCACGGATGAAGCTGTTGGCTAGCAAATGTTGAGACAACGTCTCGTACCAGGCTCTCGGGGCCTGATGTAAACCATACAACGCTTTATCCAGCAAATAGACCTTGTCTTTGTGGATTGGATTGGTGAAGCCCAGTGGCTGTCCGACATATACCTACTCTTTTACCTTCCTATAGAGAAACGCCGATTTAACATCTAGCTGATATACTTTAAAACCTTTCCAAGATGCAAATGCTAGGAAGATTCTGATCGCTTCAAGTCTAGCAACCGGAGCATACACCTCAGTGAAATCTATACCCTCCTGCTGACTAAAACCCTGGACTACGAGTCGAGCTTTGTTACGAATAATAACCCCTCGATCATCTCTCTTACACTTGAACACCCACTTGGTGTTTATCTTCATGTGACCATCAGGCAAGTCTACTAATTTCCACACTCCCAACTTCTCAAACTGACTCAGCTCCTCTTGCATCGCGTTGACCCAAGAATCTTCAGTTAGTGCTTCCTTGTATGTCCGCGGCTCAATCTGCGAAATAAAACAACTAAGTGAAAACTCAGTTTGTAACGGAGAAACTGTAGAATGAAAACAAGTAAGGCCTTGGTCAATTTGTCGTCTTGTGCGGACGCCTGATTGTAATTCTCCAATAATCAGCTCTTCTGGATGATAAGAAAGAGTTCTCGGCATCACTTCGCCTGGAACATCTACCTCGCCTTCCAAATTTGTGACATTTTGATTTGCACCTTGTTTATTGACTGGAATTGTTTGACTTGATATCTGGATCTGCTCCCCCTCAGAATCTGAATCACCACAATTGAATATAGGTCTATCATCAGATTCTTGATTATCGTTGATTGTCGTCTGATTGTCAATAGTTTGCTGAATATCATCATGTTCTCCAGCATTACTAGGACCAGCTTCATCGTCATTAGAAGCTTGATATTGACGTCTAGAAGTCTCAGCTGGGAATCTTTCTTGTGATTCTTCATATTCTCTCAGAATATCCAACTCGTCAAAGAAATCTCGTTCTTCTTCTATGTCAAACGAATCCCACAGAGTATCATATATGAAACGCCATGAGTCGCCAGGATTCTGAGGTGGCATGGTATAACTTTGACACTCAACATTATGTGCTTCGATAATCCGCTTCAAACTTGGAACAAAGACTCGTTTCAATGGACTTGCATAACCCACGAAAATTCCTTCAATGCTTTTTGCACCAAATTTACCATAAGGTTCTAGAACGGTACAGGGAGACCCAAACGGTTCCAGATACTTCAGGTTAGGTTTGCGGTTGTTGATCAGCTCGAAACATGTCTTGTTGAATTTCTTCACTGTAAGAACCCGGTTGAGCGTATAGCAAGCAGCTGATACTGCTTCTGCCCAAAAGTTGACAGGTAATTTCGAATCAGCAAGCATCGTCCTAGCCGTTTCAATTAGTGTCCTGTTCTTTCTTTCAGCTACTCCATTTTGCTGCGGAGTGTAAGGAGCACTAAATTCTTGCAATATACCTCTCTATCACAATACTCTTCCATTTTGTTGTTCTTAAACTCTGTACCGTTGTCACTCCTGATTCTTCTGATTCGAGTTTGGTACAAGTTTTCAATTTTTCTGAACAACGTCATCAAACTTTCAAATGTCTCATCTTTTGTCTTCAGAAATGATACCCATGAAAATCTCGAGTAGTCATCTGTTACTACTAGACAGTAGAGATCACCAGTTATACTTTTGACATTCACTGGACCAAAAAGATCCATATGAAGTCTCTCTAACGGTCTCGAGACTGAGTTAAACTTCTTTCCAAGGTGAGATTTCTTCTTTTGCTTGCCTTTGATACATCTAATGCACTCCCCATCAAGATGAAAACCTTTCACATGAACACCAATTACTAAGTCGTTATGCACCAGGTGATTCATTGTTCGCAGGTGAATGTGGCCCATCTTTCGATGCCACAATTGCGATTCTTTTTCCATTGCTCTTGACATAAAACAGTGAGCCTGACCCGTGGTAGTAGTTGCTACACTCATGTCCAACATGTACAGATCGTTGACTCTAGGTGCTCTCATGATAACCCACTCTTCGGGAACAACAAATCCTGGTTTCAATATCAAACATTCCTTATCCGTAAAGTGCGTTGTATACATACGATCACATATCTGAGAAATGCTCAGAAGATTGTTTTCAAGCTCGGCGATGTAGTTTACTTTTTCAAACGTGACAATTCCATTAGATAGAATTCCTTCACCAACTATTCGACCACCTTGATTGCCTGCAAATCCCACATATCCTCCATTAAAACCTCGAACATCGTACAGTAGGGTCTTCTTCCCTGTCATGTGCCGAGAAGCTCCACTATCCATAATCCAACGAGAAACGGATCTTGGAAGCTCCTGCACATATCAAAAACACTTTAGTTAGATTTTGACGCCACCCAAGCCTCTTTTGACTCAGGTAACTTGACTTTGATGTGAGTTTTAGGAGTGTAAAGTGGCGGAAAATTCTTGTCATTCATCTTTAAGCTCTCCTCAGATCCAATCTCAACCTCTTTGTATAAAAAGAAATCATTTTTAGGAGGTTGACCAGATGATTGGTCTTTCTTTTGAACATCCTTCTTCTCAAGTTTCTCATAGTAATCCAAAGGAACATTCATCTTTACCGAAGTGGTAGAAGACGATTGTTTTTCCTTTTCAGAAACCTTTGGTTTTGAAGAACTTGGTTTCTTTTCAACTGATTTTGGTTTCCATGCTTGTTGAGACGAAGCAACCCGTTTGTAAAACTTATCAGTTTTAGTTACCACATTCTTTACGGGTTCAATTTTGATTTTGATGTTTTCATTTTTCAAAACTTTCTTCTCAACAATCATTGGAGCTTTGCCTTTTGCATCAACTTTCTTTTTCTGACTCTCAGCAACTTCAGACTTAGGCTTTAAGTTGGTGCACTTTCGTGCAATGTGTCCAACTTTGTTGCACTTAAAACATGTTCGGGTATCAACTTCCCGACTTTTTGCCTTCGGTCTGAGGCTGTGAGGCCTTGTCTTCAAAAAACTCTTCATTTGATTTTGAAAAAATCTCAGATTCTTGCTCGGAATGAGAACTCGAGCTTTTTACAAACATCTTTTTATCAACAAACTTCTTGTTTTGAAAATTTCTTCTTTGATAATTCTTACCATCCTTATAACCACCCTTATAACCACCCGACCATTTGTTTTGATTTTTGTTAGAAAAACGCGGCGGTACAACAGGTTTTTTGTAGTAAACTTTATCTTTTTCAAAGTTTAATTGATTTTTGGAACATTTCAAACCTTCGATCTCAGACACATCAATTTCAACAAGTTTAAATACATTTTTCAATTTATCCACATTCACATTTTCCAAAGGGAACTCAAGATCCGAATACAACTTGTCCGATCCCAACATCTTGTACATCACAAGATTAGGTTCTTCACTTAAGTTGTTTTTGGATGTTGATTTCGAAATATATTTGTCTAGAAAACATTCTTCATCCTCAGTTGAATCACTCTCAGATTTCAAAACATTTTCAGCCATGCTTTTAACAATTTCAGACTGAACACTGTCCTCATCGGATGATGAATTGAGTATGACATCAATTGATTCTGGAAGTTTAACCTCATTTGTGTCTTCATCATTAACCAACCCTGATTTTTTCTTTGAAAAATTATTTAACACTAGCGGTGGAACCTGATGAAACTCAACCCCAGTTCCGTCCGAATAAACATCTTCGCCGGCTTTGTTCTTTCCAATTGGTTTAGGAACGATATGTTGAAGAACAAAACTTACGGAGTTTTAACTGTTCAGTTTTAGATCTATGCGCTCATTTTCAATCTTAGCTTCCTGAACTGAAGCTTCAGATTAGCAATCTCATCCAACTGTTGGTTGATTTGCTCTTCTTTTGACGACAATTTCAAATTTTCTTTGTTTGTTTTACCATTTCTTTCATCAGAATCTTTTACCGTCCTTTTTAACTTTTCATAATTTTCTGAAATTTGATGATTTTCATGAATTAATTTTTCATTTTCTTTCCTGATTTGTTCTACATCAATTTTATCATTTTCTATTTTCTCAGTTAATTCTTTTAAACGATCATTGGAAGCTTTTAAAATTTTGTCACGGTTTAAGATTTGATTTTCAACTTCTCTGACTCTTTCTATCAGTTCTTCAGTCTTTTTACCGCTGAGGTAAGCAAGTGTACTACAAACCTTGCAATCTTTCATGCAATTTTTGCAGTCGTTCTCAATTTTAGCTTTCTTACCTGACTCATCGATTGAATCATTTGGACTGACCTTGCTTTTAGACTCTGTTCCAGACTCAGAAACTACCTATAACTCTGTTGCTGCAAGCACTTTGTCAGCCATTTGCTTCAGGTTTTCTGCGGTGAATTCTTTCGATGTGTCAATTATTCCATCATTAACTTTCTTTGGCTTCGACTCTATCTCCTTTTCTTTCTCATCAGCTTCTCCTCCACCCCACCACATTCTCTGTCTTACTTCTTCTTGTTCTGCAATTTGCTGGGTAAGAGTCTCAACACTTACAGAATCTGGATCAACAGCTATATTTCCTTTAGGATCTAGATAACATTCTTTATCAAGATCCCATCAATTTGCCTTTTTCGCTTCTATCCAAGTTTTATAGATTCTGCTTTTCATGAATTGAGCTGACACCTTTCCGTTAATGTATTTCACTTCTTCTGTTCTGGTATCTTTGAAAGGAACAATCTTTGCTGTGAAGGCATATCCCACTGCGTCTTCTTCTGGTAACACTTCACTCCAATCATATCCCTCATCGTCATGGATAACAGCAAGTGCTCTCGACTTTTCTTTGGGGTTATCTTCTAGCTGCTTCATTCTGGGAGGTTCTGATTTGTTTTGATGATAAATTGCTCTTTTATAATAATCCTCTCTGAAAGGATTTGCCGTATCTTCAGCAGATGCGTTTCGACATTCACGTTTAAAATGTCCTTTTTGTTTACATTTAAAGCACGTGACCTTCGATTTATCAAACCCTAGTTTAGTTGAAGGTCCACCAATAGAATGTCTACCGGTAATCTCCATGAATCTTTGCGCTCTCCTAACCGCACTCGCCATACACCACCTGATATCAATCAACTCCATCTCCTCGGGATCGATTTGATCATAATCTTCCTTGGTGAGATTAGTGTTTCCGATCTTTCCCGCTACGAGGCTTTCATAAGATTCTAAGACAGAAGCCAAAAACACCATTTGCTGCTTGGCGGATTCTTCACTGAAATTCTGTGCATTCTTGAGATCCACAGCAATGTTGCACTGAAACAGATTCTTCGGAACTGATTGACTTTGAGTATTTGAAGATGACCCTCCATGATAACCACTGCTTGAAGTTTCTTGACTTGACATGTTTGAATTTTCTGCTGAAAATGCAGTTTTTGGTGATACAGTTTTCGGAATCATACTTCCTCGATAATACAAGTCAACATTTTGCTGATACGAGGAGTTGTTGACTTTGTTCATTTTCCTGATCTCCCATTCATGACTCTCTAACCTTTCGATTAGTAAATCAACTGTCAGATCTGTCGACTTTACTGTGTTCTTCAGCATCAAAGCAAAATACTGCCAGTCTTTCTCATTAGGCAGTGAGTCAAACAGTTTGTCAACCAATTCTTCCTGAGTATACACAATTCCATGTCTTGCAAGTTCCATCTTCAAATGACCAAATCTTTCAATCATCTTTGTCACAGATTCGTTTTTCAAACACCCAAACAGATCGAATTCTTTTCTTAACAACTTCTTTTTGTTTTTAACAATTTCGGCACTACCCACACATTTTATTTTCAGTTTCTCCCATAGATCCCTCGAATCTTTGTACTCGATTAATGAAATAATGTCATCCCTAACAGATTGATGAAGTAAGGCGACACATTTCTGTTCAGAAACAAATCTTTCTACTTCATTATCTTCTATGTTTTCATAATCCGTTCTTCCCATATCAAAACCATTCTTCATGCTTTTCCAACTTTGATATGCAAAAGCTTTCAGCCATTCTTCAAACCTTGTAGCCCATCTATTGTATTCCTCTATCGCCCTTAGCTTGGGCGGTTTGTTGTAAGTACCATAGGCACTATCAACACTCAAAGAATCAGCAATGGTTTTCTTTGCATTCGGTGTTGGAGTGTTCTCATTTGTGCTTGTTGAGCCATCTCCTGAACCACTAGTGTAAGCAAACATATCACTGAAAGGATTGAGAAAATCGTCCTCCATCTTGATGTACCTGAAAAAATCAACAAACACTTAGAAAATTTTTTGTGATTTTAGAAACACTTTTCAAGCGAAATTGATTCAAGAGAAATGAATCAATCTTCAAGCGAAATGAACTTTCACACGAAATGCCTTTCAAACGAAATGCCAATTTGGTGCGAAATGGTAGTCTTTCAAGCGAAATGACTATTTCGTGCGGAATAGCCAAACGAAATCACACTCTTCAAGCGAAATAGACACTTTTCAAGCAAAATAGCGACTTTCGTACGAAATGAATGTTGATTTCGTACGAAATGAGGTCCAAAGATTTGATTTCGTGCGAAATGACGTTTCTGATGTTGATTTCGCGTGAAATGAGGTTCTTCAATGTTGATTCCGTGCGAAATGAAAGATTGATTTCGTGCGGAATGATGATGACGTCACTTAATCGGCCAAGATTTTGTCAAATTGATCCTGTTTTTGTTCGAATTAAGGTCCAATTCTTTCAAGGATTGGTTAAAACTATGTTTTACGTGATATATGTGAAATTTAAGCCATTTTAACCGTAAAATCTCGATTAATTTTGAAAAGAATGAGTAGAAGTGAGAAAATCTGGTGAAAACAAACTGAATTGGTATGAACTCTTCGTCCTGAGGTCTGATACCACTTGTTGGATTGTCGTATGACCCGAATGAGTCGTTCAAAAGAGTTTTGAGTCAGAATCAAAGGCGGAATCAATGATTCTAACTTGATACAACTTGATTCTCTCTAATTATCTTCTTATTAATGATTTCAAAGCTTTACAGATCGTTTGACAAACTGGCAGCACCTCGGCTCTGAAATCCGGATCGTTACAAATGATGAACCAGCTCAACCTATATATAGGAGTAGTGATTTCGTACGAAATAGCAAAGGCTTATTTTTGTGCGAAATACCCCTTTGACATACAAACCCTAATTTCTAACATGCTGAGCACTGGTTTATCCTATCTAGATACAAGACTCTATAAAGACGAAGTTAACAGACATCTATGCACCAACACTTAACATATGTTTAAACAAATAGATTTTAAATACACTAACACAATCTTTAAAGGATGAGGTTAAGGACCACTCTACGTTGTCTCTGTCAGACATCACTGTGACAACTCGAGTTTCCAAGGTCTTTCCTCGACACGTTATTTGTTTACAGTCTTGTTTTCATAACCTGCTTGCATTGTAACTTGTTTATGCTTGATGTATGTTTGGGGCATTAAACTTTAGTTGGATTAAATGATAAACCATGTATTGTTGATATATAGTGGTGTGTCACTGTTATTAATGTTATTATATAAATATATATTATGGTGCATGACGAAAACCAAGAGGGATTTCGCCACACTAGTCTGCTCGACGAAAAGCAAGGGTTTTCACCATGGCCACTCGACGAAATCCAGGGATTTCGCCGGCCCAGTCTTTGCCGAAGCCCAGTAAGGGCCCAACATTTTATAACCCTCATATAAACGGATGTAGATTACGTTAACTGCTTTTAGCAGAACCCTAGAGTCCCTCTCTATCCTTGTGTGCGACGGCAGCCCTCATATCATTCGAAGCTAGATTCCTTTTGTTCTATCATTCTCATTCGAATCCCATAGTTCGGTTAGTGATTTACACGTTTAGTTTGATTTCAGTTCTAAATATATGGTTATGTTGTTGAACGTTTTCTTGAAAGAATAATGTATGATCAATCTGTTACACGACGTTGTGCGAATCATGATATTGATTTGGGGTTTCGAATAAACAGTGTGTATGCTTGAACCAGACTATATTACAAACAAGCATCTTGTTAATCATACCCTAGGACTAAGGACAGCACGGAATATAGATAACGAATCTAAAGTTGTGTAGGTATATTCTTCGGGTACAGGCTTCTATTAGTAGGTTGATTTGGATAATTTAATTCTGCTTAAATGACTACTACTGTTAACTGCTGCTGTTAGTGATGATTAGGGTTGCTTAGGGTTGTAGTAGTCTATAACTGTTAGATTATGATTAAAACATTGTACGCTGAAGAATAATGTAACTACTGTGACATCATGTCGACGAAAAACCCAGGGACAAGACGAAAACCCTAAGTGATTTCGCCATACCTTAAGTTCGACGAAAACCCTTGGGATTTCGTCGCCTGGGGGTTTTCGCCAAAAAGGGTTTTCGCCAAAAAGGGTTTTCGCCAAATGATCTGTTAAGTTGGGAATCCATCACAATAACACAGTTAAGTCTGTTAAGTCTGTTAAAGGATAACTATGTTAGAATAAACTGAGAAACCATCTATGTGAAGCATGAATTGTATGAACTTGATTAACTGTTTACGTGTTACATGATGTTAACTGCCAAGCACACTTTGTGATATTAGATTTCATGTGAGTCATTACAAACATAAACTGATTGGGTATACGTGCATACTATAGGCTTTGACTGAATTGTTTGTGCACAAGTAATTTAGCATACCGAGTAAACCGAAGTGAGTTCACACACTTTCTAAGGCATGGGATTCCCAGTGGTTGGGAATGGGTTAAAGAATTAAAACGGAACCTACATATCCTCCTTGGGTAGGATATGTACCGCCATCCTCCATGGGTAGGATGTCAATATTAATCCCGCGCATTCTCCTTGGGTAGAATACGTACGTTCGTCCTCCTTGGGTAGGACAACAACCTTAAACTTACTAGAAAAAACTCTATCACGAAGTCCCTCATTTTTATATTGACTTAATCGCCGGGCATATGGCGAGCGGGTCATTAGTTAATAACGCTATTAGGGTTGACAAGCCTCACACCGTGCCGGTCGAACGGGCGTGTACTAATGGATCTGGGCACTTAGTCAATGATGATAGACATTGACGTAGGGCACAACTATTGTTCGTCAGTTGTCGATATGGTAACGGTCTAGTGGTTCACATGGGGAAGCCCCCCATTGATTATGGATATGGTTTGGGGAAACAAAGATACTGGTTAACTCGTGGTTTACGAAACAACTTATGGTTTTCAAAACAAACTTGTAAAACTAAACAACCAATTGTGAACTCGCTCAACTTTGTTGTTGACTCGTTGTTACATGCCTTGCAGGTCGTTAGGTATTTATGGAGCTTGCTCGAGGAGGCGTGGTCGTTGTGGGACATGGATAGTCATATGCCATGTTAAACATTTGATATATTTGAACTTATACTTTGGTTTTAAATATTATGCTTCCGCTTACAACTTAAACTATGTTTTGTTTGGACACCAATTATATTGTGTTGGGTTTTATATTTATTTGCATGCTTGTTCAATATGATTGGTGGTTTGATCCTGGTCAGTCACGCCTCCATGCGGTGATACTCCTCTTGTGGATTTTGGGGGTGTGACAGATTGGTATCAGAGCCATTGGTTATAGTTAACTTGGTTTTAAAAAGAGAAAAGCTTTTTGACAAAACCAGACTATAACCTGTACAGTGCTCAACGATCCACAACGACGCTTCGCTCCATGTGCAAGACTCAACAATCTAGGTGATACGGTTTATGTTTATATTACCTACCTGTTAGTTACATAGTACATTGTTCATGGTATGCTTATATAAATGTAGCAACTATTGTTTGAAACACATGTGTGCTTACTCTCTTCTGTCATCGCGCTTTCGCGACACCTCTCTCACCCATATTTTCTTTGATATGAAGATCATGAGTGGACGTATCAACCTAACTCAAGCCCATCTAACGGCTTTAATCAATGAACAAGTTGCTGCAGCACTCGCAGCCACTCAGGCAGGAGGTATAACCTGCCATTGCAACTTACTCTAGGATCTTTAGATCCTACTCTCGTGAACCCACACTTGTGCTTAACCTTGTCTCTTTTTACTCGCACGACAGGTCAACATGCTCAACCTCATGTGTGTACTTTCAAAACTTTTATGGACTGCCGACCTACTACTTTCAACGGCACTGAGGGAGCTGTAGGCCTCCTTCACTGGTTTGAGAAGATCGAGTCTGTTTTTGAGATGTGTGAATGCCCTAAGGCTCGTAGGGTGAAATATGCTACTGGTACTCTTGAAGGTGTAGCGCTCACGTGGTGGAACGCTCAGGTTCAAATGCTGGGGTTGGTCGCTGCTAATGCCACCCCATGGAACGATTTCAAGGAATTGATCAAGGAAGAGTACTGTAATCGTGATGACATCCACAAGCTGGAGGTAGAGTTCTTCAACTTAAAGATGACGGGGTCGGAAGTTGAAGCGTACACGAAAAGATCGAATGAGCTGGCTATCTTGTGTCCTACTATGGTGGATCCTCCTATTAAACGTATCGAGTTGTACCTTAAAGGGTTAGTGCCAGAGATTCAGAGTCATGTGACTGCAGCAAACCTCGCCACTATCCAGCAAGTTATTCGTTTGGCTCATCGTCTCACTGATCAGGCAGTCGAGCAGAACAGGCTGCCCAAGCGTATTGGTACTACTACTACTTCTGATGTCCCCAGCGACAACAAGCGCAAATGGGATGGAGTCTCAAGCAAGGGTTCAACATTAGCTCAGTCTCAGTCTCAGCAGCGAAAGACTGATGACTACCAGAGTCCTGGTCAGCAATCTTCTAGTAGTCAAGGGCAGGGTGGATACCAAGGAAACCACCCCAAGTGCAACCGATGCAACAAGCATCATAGTGGGCAGTGAAACAAGGGTCGTTGTCTGAGGTGTAACAAGTTTGGTCATGAAGCAAAGGATTGCAGGGGCGCACGACCGACAAATTAGAATCGTCAACAACAGCCACCAGCTCCATAGAATCAGCCGCAACAACAGCAGGGTAACAGGGGATGCTATCAGTGTGGTGCTGAAGGTCACTTCAAGAGAAACTGCCCCGAGTTGAACCAGAATTAGAACAACAACAATAATCAGGGAACGGGAACAATAATGGAGGAAACAATGATGGCAATGGTGCCAGGGGACGTGCGTTCGTGATTGGGCAAGGTGATGCAAGGAACGATCCCAACGTTGTGATGGGTAAGTTTCTTCTGGATGATTTCTTTGTTACTGTTTTATTTGATTCGGGTGCCGATACTAGTTATGTGTCCCTAAAGGTTAGTCAAATGCTTAAGCGCACTTCAACACTTTTGAACACCAAACACATGATAGAGCTAGCAAACGGTAAAAGTCTCGAGGCCACACACATAGTTAAGGGTTGTAATCTCGTTCTAGCTGGTCAGACCTTCTCTATCGATCTTATTCCTATCGTACTTGGTAGTTTCGACGTCGTTATTGGGATGGATTGGCTGTCTCAACATCAAGCGGAGATTATTTGCAAGGAGAAAATCGTCCGAATCCCTCGTTCTGGTGAAGAACCTCTCATGATTCATGGCGACAAGAGTGGTGCTGTTGTGGGCATCATCTATTTCCTTAAGGCCCAGAAGTGTTTGCGAAAGGGCCACACTGCTATTCTAGACCTCGTTTCTGATTCATCCTCGAAAGAGAAGAATATAGAAGATATTCCGATTGTACGTGACTTTCCTGAGGTATTTCCTGAGGAATTACCTGGTCTTCCGCCTCATCGTCAAGTTGAATTTCAAATCGAGCTAGCTCCTGGAGCAGCACCAATAGCTCGTGCACCTTATCGTCTAGCTCCATCTGAATTGGAAGAACTATCTGCTCAGCTACAAGAACTCTTGGAAAAGGGTTTCATACGTCCTAGCTCTTCGCCCTGGGGAGCTCCAGTGTTATTTGTGAAGAAGAAAGACGGTACCTTCAGGATGTGTATTGACTACCGCGAACTCAACAAGGTGACTGTGAAGAATCGCTATCCTCTTCCACGCATTGATGACTTATTCGACCAGTTGCAAGGGTCGAGTTTCTACTCCAAGATTGACCTGAGGTCAGGCTACCATCAACTGAGAGTCCGAGACGAGGATATCTCTAAGACAACATTCAGGACTCGGTATGGGCATTACGAGTTCCTGGTTATGCCTTTTGGATTGACGAATGCACCTGCGGTCTTCATGGATCTTATGAACAGGGTGTGCAAGCCTTACCTGGATAAGTTTGTTATTGTATTCATCGACGACATCCTGATCTATTCGAAGAGTCAGGAGGAACACGAGCATCACCTGAGACTTATTTTGGAACTCCTTCGAACAGAGCAGTTGTATGCCAAATTTTCGAAATGTGACTTCTGGCTTCGCGAAGTCCATTTCCTAGGCCATGTGGTAAACAAGGATGGGATTCACGTTGATCCATCCAAGGTAGATTCGATCAAGAATTCGCCTGCACCCCGTACACCAACAGAAATCCGCCAATTCTTGGGTTTGGCGGGCTACTACAGAAGATTCATCAAGGATTTCTCTAAGATTGTGCAACCTCTCACCTCGCTAACTCAGAAGGGTGTCACCTATCGTTGGGCTGATGCACAGGAATCTGCTTTTCAGCACTTAAAAGATAGACTTTGTAGCGCGCTTATCCTCTCATTGCCTGAAGGCACAGGTGATTTCGTGGTTTATTGCGACGCGTCCATCCAAGGACTTGGTTGCGTGTTGATGCAACGTGACAAGGTCATTGCTTATGCATCGCGACAACTTAAGGTTCATGAGAAGAACTACACTACTCACGATCTGGAGCTAGGAGCAGTTGTTTTCGCACTCAAGATATGGAGACATTACTTGTACGGTACCAAGTGCACCATTTACACCGATCACAGGAGTCTCGAGTCTCGAGCATATCTTCAAGCAAAAGGAGTTAAACATGACGTCGATGGGTCGAGCTCTTGAATGATTACGAATGCGCGATTAAGTACCATCCGGGCAAAGCCAATGTGGTGGCCGACGCCCTCAGTCGAAAGGATACTACACCTAAGCGGGTGCGCGCATTACAACTTACCATCCAATCTAGTCTCCCTACTCAGATACGAGATGCTCAGGTTGAAGCGTTGAAAGCAGAGAATATCAGGGCCGAATCTCTACTAGGATTGAGGAAGCGATTAGAACAAAAGGAAGACGGCGCCTACTACGTAACAGGGCGTATTTGGGTCCCACTTTATGGAAACTTACGCGAGCTTGTGATGGATGAAGCACATAAGTCCCGTTACTCAGTACATCCTGGTTCGGATAAGATGTACCACGACTTAAAGACTACATACTGGTGGCCTAGCATGAAAGCCAACATAGCAACTTACGTCAGCAAATGTTTGACTTGTGCGAGAGTCAAGATTGAATATCAGTAACCATCAGGCCTACTCCAACAACCAGAGATTCCGACATGGAAATGGGAGCAAATTTCCATGGATTTCGTTACTGGCCTGCCTAGATCTCAGCGCGAAAATGACACTATTTGGGTGATAGTGGATCGATTGACTAAGTCTGCACACTTCTTGGCTATAAAAGAAACATATAAGTTCTCTACTCTAGCAGACGTGTACCTAAAGGAAGTGGTTTCGAGGCACGGAGTGCCAACCTCCATTATTTCCGATCGTGATGCGCGTTTTACTTCTGAACTGTGGCAAGCAATACACAAGTCCTTTGGCTCACGTTTAGACATGAGCACAGCATATCACCCGCAAAAGGATGGGCAGTCTGAACGCACCATCCAAACCCTTGAAGACATGCTTAGGGCATGTGTGATTTATTTTGGTAACGGCTGGGAACGACATCTACCTTTAGTGGAATTTTCGTATAATAACAGCTACCACACCAGTATCCAGGCCGCTCCGTTTGAGGCATTGTACGGACGTAAATGCCGATCACCTCTTTGCTGGGCAGAAGTTGGTGACAGCCAAATCACTGGCCCAGAACTTGTGGTAGACACAACTGAGAAGATTGCTCAGATACGGCAACGAATGGCGGCAGCTAGTGACCGTCAGAAAAGCTACGCTGATAAGCGCAGGAAACCACTCGAGTTCTAGGTTGGGGATCGAGTGCTACTCAAAGTCTCACCCTGGAAAGGTGTAGTTCGTTTTGGAAAACGAGGCAAACTAAATCCGCGTTATGTCGGACCGTTCGAAATCATTGAGAAAGTTGGCAAAGTCGCTTACAAGTTGAATCTACCTGAAGAACTCAGTGGAGTTCACAACGTATTCCACGTGTCAAATCTGAAGAAGTGTCTGTCAGATGAGACCCTCATAGTTCCTTTGAAGGAGCTCACAATCGACGATCAGTTGCGATTCGTCGAGGAACCAGTAGAAATCACAGACCGAGACGTTAAGGTTCTCAAGCGCACCAGAATACCTCTTGTTCGAGTTCGTTGGAACTCCCGTCGTGGCCCAGAGTTCACCTGGGAACGAGAAGACCAAATGAAACTCAAGTATCCCCAGTTGTTCGAGGAAAGTGCAACCACTATTGAGGCTGAAGCTACTGCGGAATTTCAGGACGAAATTCCAAACCAACGGGGGGATGATGAGACACCCCAGGAAAACCAGGAAACAACGCAACATAACTAGCCTCCTCAGTAACCACGTGCAAAATTTTGGGATGAAATTTCTTTCAAGTTGGGGATAATGTGACAACTCGAGTTTTCAAGGTCTTTCCTCGACACGTTATTTGTTTACAGTTATGTTTTCATAACCTGCTTGCATTGTAACTTGTTTATGCTTGATGTATGTTTGGGGCATTAAACTTTAGTTGAATTAAATAATAAACCATGTACTGTTGATATATAGTGGTGTGTCACTGTTATTAATGTTATTATATAAATATATTTTATGGTGCATGACGAAAACCAAGAGGGATTTCGCCACACTAGTCTGCTCGACGAAAACCAAGGGTTTTCACCATGGCCACTCGACGAAATCCGGGGATTTCGCCGGCCCAGTCTTCGCCGAAGCCCAGTAAGGGCCCAACATTTTATAACCCTCATATAAACGGATGTAGATTACGTTAACTGCTTTTAGCAGAACCCTAGAGTCCCTCTCTATCCTTGTGTGCGACGGCAACCCTCGTATCATTCGAAGCTAGATTCCTTTTGTTCTATCATTCTCATTCGAATCCCATAGTTCGGTTAGTGATTTACACGTTTAGTTTGATTTCAGTTCTAAATATATGGTTATGTTGTTGAACGTTTTCTTGAAAGAATAATGTATGATCAATCTGTTACATGAAGTTGTGCGAATCATGATATTGATTTGGGGTTTCGAATAAACAGTGTGTGTGCTTGAACCGGACTATATTATAAACAGGCATCTTGTTAATCAAACCCTAGGATTAAGGATAGCACGGAATATAGATAACGAATCTAAAGTTGTGTGGGTATATTGTTCGTGTACAGGCTTGTATTAGTAGGTTGATTTGGATGATTTAATTCTGCTTAAATGACTGCTACTGTTAACTGCTGTTGTTAGTGATGATTAGGGTTGCTGTAGTCTGTAACTGTTAGATGATGATTGAAACATTGTACGCTGAAGAATAATGTAACTGTTGTGACATCATTTCGACGAAAACCCAGGGACCAGACGAAAACCCTAAGTGATTTCGCCATACCTTAAGTTCGACGAAAACCCTTGGGATTTCGTCGCCTAGGGGTTTTCGCCAAAAAGGGTTTTCGCCAAATGATCTGTTAAGTTGGGAATCCATCACAGTAACTTAGTTAAGTCTGTTAAGTTTGTTAAAGGATAACTATGTTAGAATAAATTGAGAAACCATCTATGTGAAGCATGAATTGTATGAACTTGATTAACTGTTTACGTGTTACATGATGTTAACTGCCAAGCACACTTTGTGATATTAGATTTCATGTGAGTCATTACAAACATAAACTGATTGTGTATACGTGCATACTATAGGCTTTGACTGAATTGTTTGTGCACAAGTAATTTAGCATACCAAGCAAACCGAGGTGAGTTCACACACTTTCTAAGGCATGGGATTCCCGGTGGTTGGGAATGGGTTAAAGAATTAAAACGGAACCTACATATCCTCCTTGGGTAGGATATGTACCGCCATCCTCCATGGGTAGGATGCCAATATTAATCATGCGCATTCTCCTTGGGTAGAATACGTACGTTCGTCCTCCTTGGGTAGGACAACAACCTTAAACTTACTAGACAAAACTCTATCATGAAGTCCCTCATTTTTATATCGACTTAATCGCCGGGCCAATGGCGAGCGGTTCATTAGTTAATAACGCTATTAGGGTTGACAAGCCTCACACCGTGCCGGTCGGACGGACGTGTACTAATGGATCTGGGCACTTAGTCAATGATGATAGACATTGACGTAGGGCACAACTATTGTTCGTCAGTTGTCGATATGGTAACGGTCTAGTGGTTCACATGGGGAAGCCCCCAACTGATTATGGATATGGTTTGGGGAAACAAAGATACTGGTTAACTCGTGGTTTACAAAACAACTTATGGTTTTCAAAACAAACTTGTAAAACTAAACAACCAATTGTGAAGTCGCTCAACTTTGTTGTTGACTCGTTGTTACATGCCTTGCAGGTCGTTAGGTATTTATGGAGCTTGCACGAGGAGGCGTGGTCGTTGTGGGACATGGATAGTCATATGCCATGTTAAACATTTGATATATTTGAACTTATACTTTGGTTTTAAATATTATGCTTCCGCTTACAACTTAAACTATGTTTTGTTTGGACACCAATTATATTGTGTTGGGTTTTATATTTATTTGCATGTTTGTTCAATATGATTGGTGGTTTGATCCTGGTCAGTCACGCCTCCATGCGGTGATCCTCCGCTTGTGGATTTTGGGGGTGTGACAATCACCGCCAGAGAAACTCTTTCTATCTCCAAAGTTTTATATACTGTAAATGTATTAGGCCCAAATAAAGCATAACTAAACCAGTCTTTTACTATAAGAGCCCAGATAAAAATTGTTTAGGAAAAAATGTCTACATTCAAGGCCCAGTTTCGAAATTTAACTACAAACATAACTGCAGTGACCATTCGACCCATCCTGAAGCCAGAAAAATAGATTTTATTTAAACATATACTATATCTATACAAAACATATAACTTTAAAAAAAATAACTTTGCCAACTATAAACTTTTATAAACTTTTTAGTTTATAATTGCTGGTAGAAGGAGAAGGGATTTGTTACCAAATATGTTGAAAAGGATAATTTTACAAAAAGGTCTCCACAACAAAAGGTAGGACGCCCCTGTCTTCACCAATTTTTCAATCCTCTAGTAACAACATATGAACATACAAATTAGGAAATCATTATCGTATTCAAAATCTAAATCAAACGGTAATATTTTGCAAAACTCTATAACTTCCCATATAACATTCTTCGTCTAATCTATATATCCTTTATTGTTATTATTTCTTAATCTTTCTCGCAACTACATTCCTAATTACTAATTATTTTGTGTTATTATCTTTTTTTCTCTAGAATTGAATTCTCGTAGATATTTATAGAAGTTTGACTACTTTTGGGTTGTTGATTACCGCCTGCCAGAGTTTTAGGGGTATACAAATTATGAAATCAAATGTGCGTAACGTGATTCCTTTTTTGTCGTTGATTGTAGTATATGTTTTCAAACATGTCATAGCTTATCACCCTCGATCGTATGTCAGCCTCCATTCTCCTTCCTTTTGATTTGTATAAATTCGACCGTCAATGAATTGATTAACAAGGAATAAGATTACGATTGATAAAGGAAATCTTCCAATTTAATCGACTGATTTGAAGATAGAGATAGAGATAGGAATAGGGATGTGAATGATCTTAACTAATATCTTCCCAATTTTTTATGGGTCGATACATAACGTCGGTGACATGTTTGTTACCTTCATCAAAATAAATCATTTTCTCATGTTTAATGGAAGGCAGTTCCTGTAATCCGTTATTGTTAGGCTAGATGGTATGGGGACCGTCCCCGCTCCGTCTTGGTCCGGCGCCGCCCAGCACACCATCCCGGTAAGCTCGTCGTCGTCCTCAACGGTAGGGTTGCGACGTTGGAAACAGGCAGAAGAAGACAAATCTTTAAGCATAAAGGATTAGATTAAAAAAGGAAAATGAAAAAAGATACCTGCTGCAACTTAAGATAATCTTGAACAAGGGTTTCGTGCTTAAATCTTGCCCTAACATCCTCACAAACGGATGGATAAAAAACAACCCCTTTCATCTTCTTACTCATGAGATCTCAACTTTCTTGAAAATCCCACTTTAAAAAAATACAACAGAGACAATTTTGATGAAAAATATTGAATAAAAATGGAGTCTTGAAAAAGATAGATGAGAGGAGAAAGAAGAAGAGGGGTGTGGGGAAGAAAGTGTTTAGAAAGATTAATGGGTGTGGGGAGGGAAGGTTTTTGCTTTTCCTGTTTTCTCTGTTGATGTTGACGAAACTGACCAAATAAAAATACCCAAAAAGCCCACACATATCCATTGGTTTGGCAGACAAAGGCGAAGGAATGCGTGGCGGAAGAAAAGGTTCGGGTGAACAAAGAAAAAAACGAACTAAAAGGATGAAAGTTCTTAGGAATTTTATTTTTTAAGTTTATGTTTTTTTTAACTTATGTAATGTTTTGTTTTATAATATTAATGAATATATTTTTTTATCTTATTTAATAAATGTTAAAAAAGAAAATGAATTAAAAAATAAATAAATAAACTTGGTGGGATAGGATCATATTTCCAGTGTTTCTACCATGACGGATCCTCCTCCAAGGAACTGGATCATCATCCAACGGTCTATGACATTACACCAACGTGACGGATCATCCTCCAAGGGAGGACCATCACCATACCGCATAGCCTTATTAACTTGAACATGCTGAGAAAAAGAAAACAAGAAATTTCAGCTAAATATTTGGTTAGACATCCGTTAATACAAAAGTAAAGTAACGAATTATGGAATAAAGAAAATATGAAAATGAGGATAAGTTTAAAATTATTTATAAGCAACCTAAGAGGCCTTGATTTAATCTTGATACAAATTGTTGTTATTATTTATAAAACACATCTTTTTATAATTTTGTTTATGTTGTGAGAGCATTCACAATGAATTCTCTTACTATATCTCTATTATTACACTAAAAAATACTTCTTTTTCTTTATTTTTCAAATAAATAATATATTTTTATAACTTTATCATTACATTTTATCTCTTCTCCACTCACAACCACTTTCAAAAAATATTAAAAAATTATAGAGATGAACAATATCTCCTACAATTTTACTGGTGAACACTAATTATTTCTCTTTTTTCTCCCTCCTCCACTCACAACCACTTTCAAAAATATAAAGGTTACACTCACATAAATATAGAGGCTTCATTGTGAATGCTGGGATAAGCAAACGGTACCGGGTACCGGTACCGAATTTACCAAACCGGGTACATTTTCGGTACCGAATTTTGACATTTTTGGTATCGGTCCGGTACGGTACCGGTTTTTACACTAAAATACCGGTACCGTACCGGGTATATTCGGTACCGGTACCCACTTTTGGGGACATTCGATACCGATACTGATAGCGGTTTGGTACCGAACAGATACCATACTCATCCCTAGTTAATGCTATGAGGTAAGACCAACAGAAAAGGATGTTTGACTTGGTTACCTTAGCTTCGAGTTCGTTTATCAGGAAATCATAACAAGACTTGAGGCGATTGTAGTCCGCTTCACGGGTTATGTACTTGGACGGTGTGTAGAGGTTTTTGAAAATAATATACAACTCCTTGTTCCACTCCTCTTCCAGCTTATTCTCTTCCTCAAAACCGTTCTCCACCTTGTGTACCTTTAACAACATATGAACATACAAATTAGGAAATCCTTATCGTATTTGAAATCCAAATCAAACCGTAATTTGCAAAACTCTATAACTTCCCATATAACATTCTTCGTCTAATCTATATATCCTTCATTTTTATTATTTCTTAATCTTTCTCGCAACTACATTCCTAATTACTAATTATTTTGTGTTATTATCTTTTTTTTTCTCTCTAGAATTGAATTCTGATAGATGTTTATAGAAGTTTGACTACTTTAGGGGTATACCAAGGCCTAAATCATTGACATATGGATAGTGTGGAATGTCAACAGTTTTATGTTCTCTATTCCCCCACCCAGAAAAGGATGTTTGACTTGGTTACCTTAGCTTCTAGTTCCTTTATCAGGATATCATAACAAGACTTGAGGCGATTGTAGTCCCCTTCACGGGTTATGTACTTGGACGGTGTGTAGAGGTTTTGGAAATAAATATACAACTCCTTGTTCCACTCCTCTTCCGGCTTATTCGCTTCCTTAAAACCGTTCTCCACCTTGTGTACCTTTAATCATTCATTCAATCAAACCGTACATCAGATTCAGTGATTCAATTTCATGATTGTTTGAGAATCAAATGTGCGTAACGTGATTCCTTTTTCATCGTTGATTGTAGTATATGTTTTCAAACATGTCATAGCTTACCACCCTCGATCGTATGTCAGCCTCCATTCTCCTTCCTGTTGATTTGTATAAATTCGATCGTCAATGAATTGATTAACATGGAATATGATTACGATTGATAAAGGAAATCTTCCAATTTAATCGACTGATTTGAAGATAGAGATAGAGATAGGGATAGGGATAGCGATAGGGATGTGAATGATCTTAACTAATATCTTCCCAATTTTTTATGGGTCGATACATAATGTCGGTGACATGTTTGTTACCTTCATCAAAATAAAACATTTTCTCATCTTTAATGGAAGGCAGTTCCTGAAATCTGTTATTGTTATTAACTTGAACATGCTGAGAAAAAGAAAACAAGAAATTTCAGCTAAATATTTTGTTAGACATCCGTTAATACAAAAGTAAAGTAACGAATTATGGAATAAAGAAAATAAGAACATGAGGATAAGTTTAAAATTATTTATAAGCAACCTAAGAGGCCTTGATTTAATCTTGATACAAATTGTTATTATTTATAGAACACATCTTTTTATAATTTTGTTTATGTTGTGAGAGCATTCACATTGAATTCTCTTACTATATCTTTATTATTACACTAAAAAACACTACTTTTTCTATTTTTTTCAATTAAATAATATTTTTTTATCACTTTATCATTACATTTTCTCTCTTCTCCACTCACAATCACTTTCAAAAAATATTCCAAATTTATAAAGGTGAATAGTATCTCCTTCAAATTTAATGGTGACCAGTATTTTTTCCCTTTTATCTCTCTCCTCCACTCACAACCACTTTAGCAAATGGTACCGGGTACCGTTACCGAACCGGTACCGAATTTACCGAACCGGAATACCGAATTTTGACATTTCCGGTACCGGTCCAGTACGGTACCGGTTCGATACCAATATTTACCGGTTTTTACACTAAAATATCGGTACCGTACCGGTAACGATCCGTACCGTACTGGGTATATTCGGTACCGATACCGGTATCCACTTTTGGAAACTTTTGTTGCTGGTACCGGTTTGATACCAAACGAATACCATACTCATCCCTAGTGAATGCTATGAGGTAAGACCACCGACTCTTCTTCAAATACACCTAATAAAAAAGCTAAAAATAATAAAATAAATTGAAACATCGTCATCATCTTTTCATTTTTTAATTACTCATTTTCATTTTCCTCTCTATATGTATTTAATATTAAATAGTACAGTGGTCTCAACTCTGATCCATTTTTTCTTCTTTTATTTTCCTACCAGGAACTACAAGCCAAAAAAATGGGTGTCAAAAACAAAGTTTTCAATACTAAAACCTGATGATGTTGTAAGAATATATATATATATATATAATTTTATACCCATCATTGTTATTTAGATATTATAGATCAAAGTATATAAAACCTTATAATATATTAGTTGGTAATTGTTGATGGACCGATTTAACATTATTCACGAATAAGGTTTCCCTGTGTATATATAAGGAGATTACTAGAGAGAGATTATGGTTAGACTCTCATAACATCAATCATAAAATCGTCCCCTCCTTTCTCTCCATTACTACGAGTTCTTCAACCCTAAATAACTCGATACTAACATCATTGACACACATCCTAAATGGGAACCAGATCAAGCATACTACCATGTCAAACTCCATGGTTGCATCTGTCTTAGGATTCTCTGCTAGCCTGTCTGCTGTAACAGGTATTATCTGCATAATTTCCATTATGTTTAAACAGAACTGATCAAGATATGGTATCAGAGCATATGTTGCTCAACCTGTTCTGTTTTTCCCTCGTTCTTGATTAAAATTGGAAAAACATGTTCTTGTTAAAATCTAATGAAAATCGTTTTAATCAAGTTTACGGTTTTCAGTTTTAATTCATATTATGTTTGAAATTTATAACTAAACTGTTAAAATTTTTGATTTCGAAAAGGTTTAGATTTTAAATTTCGGAGGTGTTCTTCATGATGTTCATCATTATTTTTCTAAAGCAAACCCTTATTTGGTTCTATGATTCGAATATAATTGTGTTTTTAGGAATTTTTTTTACATCTTGTCCCTAAATAATTTTCGAAAACAAATTTGTTAATTAAATCTACATATTTTCTTAAAAATCTTAAGGATTTGGGATAAACTTAAAAGATTTAAAACCAGAAGGGATATATTTGAAATCCATTAATTCTCGGAACAAAATATTTCTATTGTTGATGCTCTAAGGGATTTGGAAGAGGAAGGTGTACCTCGTCTGCATGACCAAGTCTGTCGAACTTCTGTGGCGAGAAAGCAATAAAAGAAACCATCTTTTCTGATGAAAAAAGAAAAAGCAATGCATGTCATTTACCCACTAATTGGACAAGTGAGTACTAAGCAACTAGGGAAGAAATTGTTGTTTTATCGAATTATGGATGATAGGTATTTCTCCTTTCGCAACCAAGTGTAATAATACTAATGGCGTATGAGTTGTGTGATCCTCATATGTTCTTGGCACCCAAAAGATATATTTTTATAACAAATATTTACATTAACACAGTAACCTTTTGCTAATAAAAATATGAACTCAGAACCATATTTATGAGGAACATCCGGTATCAATAAAATAGTTGTGTTCTATCCAATGAATATTTTTTTGTGAGGGGGGGGGGGGGGGGGTTATGTATTTATGGTGAGGTTTAAATAAGAACTATATTTCGTGAGAAACACAAGAACTTTGTTAAAAACCAAATTGAAACCAATCTTTGTACACTGCCATTATTTTTAAAAATACAACATAAAAATACCCCCTTAAATTCATAAATAAATAAAAATTACACATGTGTAAAAAAAACAATAAAGGTGATTGAGATAGAAAGGTTGAATTAGTTGAAAGAACAAATTCTTTTATAATGTTATGTTCAATAATAAGAATAATAATAGTAGTATACAACATTGATTTTGTTTGTTTTTTCACAAGTTCTCATAATTCTCACATTTTCAAAATAACTATTCTCTTTCTCTCTCTCTATATATACAGGGCTAGATTATGTGATAACCTCTAAGGTAATTGATAACCTCAAGAACAATATTGGACCACACATTTTTTCTAAGCAAATGTGCAAAAAAAAAAAAAAAAAAAAAAAAAACTTTATTTTTGCTTGATTACGGTTTTTTCTGTCATTTTTTATATGTACACATGTGTATAGTGTCAATATTTAACTATACATATGTGTAAATACGTGTTTAAAAATGAAATATAGGTATTATACATCTATGTTTGATAATATACACATACTTATATAAATGAATATTATGGTTCTGAACATATTTTTCTAATGTACATATATGTAAATACGTGTTAAAAATTGAAAAATAAGTATCATACACATATTTTTATACACATATGTATAATTAAAAATTTTAAAAATTGATAATATACACATGTGTAAAATTAAAAATTAACAACATATATATAATTTAAAAAAAAACTTTAAAAACGTATGATTGGAAGTAAAAAAAACAATTATTTTTTGGTTTAGAAAAAATGTGTGGTACATAATGGTTCTTACGGTTCTTAACTTCCACTAGGTTCTCTTAGGATCTCTACAATGTGTATATATATAGGGTAGGGATCCTAAGAGAAGTCCACCCTATTTGAGAAACTTGAGAAGCATTCTGAACCACACATTTCTCCAAACTTTTCGTAATATACACTATATGTATAGTTTAAAATTCACTATATACATATATGTATATTGTCAAATCTTGAGTTATACACAGATGTATATAATCACTTTTAAACTATACATATGTGTATATTACGAAAAGCTTAGGGAAAATGTGTGGTCCAAAATGCTTCTTAAGTTTCTCAATTAGGCTAGTGCTTCTCACAAGATCCTAACCCTATATATATATATATATATATATATATAGGGTAAGGTTCATTTGAGAACCACCCTTATTGCAAGAACCGCGAGAACCAATGTGAACACAAAATAAAATCTAAAAAAAATCAAAAAAGCACTCAAAAAAAAAATTAATATTTTTTTAACAAAAATTGCTATATTTAGTTACCAAAAAAAAACAAAAAAAAACTTTTTTTTTCGAGTAACAGTTATCCATGCACATGTGCATATGTATCATTACTTCAACAAATTCTGTAATACGTTATCAGTAATAGACAATTGCACTTTAATTTACAATACCATATGTAATATACTACTTTTTACACTACCAATATTCAAAATGCACATGTGCATCATTAGGTATAACCATGATATAACATGTTTTGGTACAAAAAGTTTGTGAATGGAGAAGTAGGCCCATATACATGTTTTTTGGTTAGTTATATCTAGTGGTTGATGGTTTGGCTATAGTTGTTACTTTATGATGTAATATGATGATTGGATGGTATAAATGGTGTTGATATACATGTAATAAAGTCAAAATATTGGTAATTGTATTGTATTATGTAGGGCTGGCATATCGTGTATACCCGTACACGATAAGACACGACACGATAAGACACGATACACGAAACCACATACACGAACACGACACGATAACTTATCGTGTCCTTTTTTTCAAACACGAACACGACACGATATACACGAAAATTACCTGTTAATACCTGTTAACATGAACAAAAACACGAACACGGCATGCTATCAGAGAGTTACAGAGGGAGTTTAGGGTTTTTTTTTTTTTTGAATTGAATGAGGAATGAAAATAGAAAGGAATTAAGAAACCTACAGGCACATGGCACATGGCTGATGAGTTTTACTTAATTTAATTTATTATCGTGTACTAACGGGTATTAACAGGTATTTAACCTGTTTATACACGAAAATTAACAGGTAATATCGTGTCTACTTGTTTGGTACACGATACCTGTTAAGGCAATACACGATACCTGTTAACTTCGTGTATGTTCGTTTCGTGTATTCGTGTAAAATTGCCAGCCCTAGTATTATGGATGGTAAGAGGTAATGATATTGTATTATGGATGGTAGGAGGTAATGGTAGTGTATTATGGATGGTATGATATATGAAAGGGAAAGTGTATTCAAAGTAGTGTACCAAAACACTTTATTTCATGTTGATACATATAGATGCACATGTGCATTTCTAATATTGGTAATGTAGAAAGTAGTGTATTACATATGGTAGTGTAAATGAAAGTGCAATTGCCTAATATTTGTAATGAGTTACGAAATTTGTCAAAGAAATGATACATCTGCACATGTTTGTGTATTATGGATGGAATGATAGATGAAAGAGAAAGTGTATTCAAAGTAGTATACCAAAACACCTTATTTCATGTCGATACATATAGATGCACATGTGCATTTCTAATATTGTTAACGTAAAAAGTAGTGTATTACACGTGGTAGTGTAAATGAAAGTGCAATTGACTAATATTTGTAATGAATTACGGAATTTGACAAAGAAATGATACATATACACATGTGCATGGATAACTGTTACTCGAAAAAAAAAAATTGAAAATTTTTTTAATTTTTTTTTAACAAATTATAGCAATTTTTCCAAAAAAAATAGTAAAAAAATAAAAAATAAATTGACTGCGAGAACCAGTGTGAACACAAACAGTAATTCCTAAAAAAAAAACTAAAAAACACCAAAAAATTTTTTTTTTTTTTTTTTTTACTATTTTTTTTGGAAAAATCGCTATATTTTGTATATAAAAAAAATTAAATTTTTTTTTTCGAGTAACAGTTATCCATGCACATGTGCATTTGTATCATTTCTTTGACAAATTCCGTATTTCATTACAAATATTAGACAATTGCACTTTCATTTACACTACCACGTGTAATACACTACTTTTTACGTTAACATTATTAGAAATGCACATTTGCATCTATATGTATCAACATTGTACACTACTTTCTCTTTCATCTATCATTCCATCCATAATAAACAAACATGCACATGTGCATTTTTGTCATTTCTTTGACAAATTCCGTAATTCATTACAAATATTAGACAATTGCACTTTCATTTACACTACCATATGTAATACACTACTTTTTACATTACAAATATTAGAAATGCACATGTGCATCTATATGTATCAACATGAAATAAAGTGTTTTGGTGCACTACTTTGAATACACTTTCCCTTTCATCTATCATACCATCCATAATACACTACCATTACCTTCTACCATCCATAATACAATACCATTACCAATATTTTCACTTTATTACATGTATATCAACACCATTTATACCATCCAATCAACATATTACATCATAAATTGACAACTATAACCAAACCATCAACCACTAGATATAACTAACCAAAAAACATGTATATGGGCCTACTTCTCCATTCAAAATCACAAACTTTTTGTACCAAAACACGTTATATTATGGTTATACATAATGATGCACATGTGCATTTTGAATACTGGTAATGTAAAAAGTAGTGTATTATGGATGCCTGGATGGTATTGTAAATTAAAGTGCAATTGTCTATTACTGATAACGTATTACGGAATTTGTCGAAATAATGATACATATGCACATGTGCATGGATAACTGTTACTCGATTTTTTATTTTTATTTTTTGCTAACTAAATATAGCGATTTTTTTTTTAAAATATATTAAAACAAAAAATTTTGAGTGCTTTTTGATTTTTTTTAGATTTTATTTGGTGTTCACATTGGTTCTCGCAATAAGGGTGGTTCTCAAATGAACCTTACCCTATATATATATATATATATAGGGTGGAGATCATTTCAGAACCATTTATTTTTTCAGAACTTACAGAACTGTTTACAACCAATCATTTATTTTAATTTAATATCCTTTTTATTTTCTTAACAAAGGGTATCAACGTAATTTTGAGTATTCTTTTGATTTAAAATCTCCTTAAATATCTCTACTACTTAACAAGCAGTTGATGTTATCCAATAATTCCTAAATTATCTCCTTTCTAATTTAGTTTTAGATCTAGATTTGCAGAAGGAAAAAAAAAACAAAATAATTTGAGTGGTTTCATCCTACTAATTATTACTTTTATAAAAAATTTACACATGTACGATAAAAATAATGGTGTTGTATATTTACACATTACAAATCTCGTAAGATATCATGAATATACATTCAATTTTTTGTTTGTAGTCCAGATTTTTACACTAACTTTTCATTGTTTGTTGGTGCTTTAAACTTTTTATTTTTCTTTAATAAAGTAATGTGTTTTTTAAGTTACATATGTGTATACCACATATTTACATATATGTTGTTTTAAGTTACCTATGTGTATTCCACATATTTACATATGTGTAAATTTGCTTCTTTTTTTTTAACATATGATATTCATATATGTAATACATTACTTAAAAGAGGTTATATTCTATTCGTTGACAAATTTTACTGTTTTTTTTTTACCAAGGAATATGTTTTTTTAAGTTACACGCTATGTAAATTACTTCATATCTGTAAACTAATATAAACATAGATTTACATATATGTAAGTATTGTATCTTTTGCTTTTTACAATAGTTTTCTTTTTAACCGACTCAATGTTCAAAGAAAAATAAAGTAAGCTTAGAAATAATTAATTGACACATAAAATAAACTTAAAAATAATTAATTGACAAAAAATGAGCCAGGAACGATAATATAGGAGATTTGTTTTTCCAAAAATTGTTTGTTACGATAATGCCCTTATACCATTTTAAATTTTAATTTTTCTTTTAATTACAATTATACCGTAATATATTTCCATCCATTGATTAAAAGATCTATGGCTCAAAATGGTTCTTAATAGTTCTGATTAAAGTGTTGGTACTGCAAAGAACCCAACCCTATATATATATATATATATATATATATAAGACACGAACGATAAATATAACTATTTAACAGAAGTTACCTTTGTAATGGGCATTGAAGAAGGAACTAGAAAATAAATTTCTTAAGAAATCCACCGAGTGTAGGAAATATTCTCCTGTTATTAATTGAAAAGCAGAAAGATCTCCGCCAATTATGTGATTCCACGACTTGTAATAAGAAAGATCTCCACCAATTGTGCGATTTTGCGACTTGTAATAAGCTAAAAGTTCTGGGCGTTCATCATATACAAAACCCGCCCCACACATGTTTATATGATCTTCACAACACATGTCTAGAGTTATAGTAATCTTGTCACCAACTTCCATCTCCTTCTCCCCAAACATCCAGTGGCTTAAAAATGTGGGTAACCCTTCAAGTCCATCTACAGTGACTGATTTAATATAATGCTTGTATATCCAGGTACGCTTCTTTGTAATATTTCTAATTTTAATGATGGGCAATTCTATTTCACACAAACTCAATACGTAGCAGAAATT
This sequence comes from Helianthus tuberosus, assembly GCA_030545235.1. NCBI lineage: Eukaryota > Viridiplantae > Streptophyta > Magnoliopsida > Asterales > Asteraceae > Helianthus > Helianthus tuberosus. Next base: position 153,681,735 of record CM060372.1, read on the forward strand.
CAGTCCTTTAAGCTGGCCATAATGTGATGGAATGGTAATTGATAGAGATGGCTCATTGCTTTTATGCGTAATCCCGCCTGGCATTTGCGTCGAAGTATAAATGGTGCTGAATATTCCAAATTCATAATACATCTGCACAAAACGTAATCATTAATCAGCATAAACATATATTATATACATATCCACACAAAGATGGATAGTTAATTAGGGAAAACCTGGATTTGAGATTTCTGTTGTCCTCCATAATTATAATTAGTTACTACGAACTTATTTCCTTTAGTAAACAGTGATCTCCAGCCCAAACTACATAATACCGCTGGCTTAACACCTACCAGAGGTTGGATTTTGATCATCCCTTCAATTTCAAACGAAGAAGGTGCTAATATATTCATGTCAGCTGTAAACTCGAGCGGGGCCATTTCTGGATCAAAGGCAATTTTCCGTAGCAAATTTTTATAATCAGTATTACAAAAACTGTTAAAAAGATTCAATTGTCTTAAGGTACATGGAGGATGCTCGACTGACTTAAGCTTTAGACAATTGCTCATACCAAGTGTCTCAAGCCTAGGAAGGGTTCTCACACAATTGGGCAGGGAAACAATGGGATTGCCGTCCAAACATAAATCCTTTAACATGGATAGGCAACTAAAGTCCATGGGAAATGCTTCATTGGACAAATTATTATGTGCAAGCGACAACCTAACTAATGAGCTCGGTAAAGATATCACAGCAAACTTCGGAATAGTCTCCACAATGGAGTATAATTTTTGTGAGTTTAAGCTAACGATCTTAGCCTCAAACACTTCCGATAAATCCATTATCCTTTTCTTTGTTGGAAGTTCAGCAAGATCACAACCATCTAGTAATAATTTTGTGACCTTCTTTAACCGACCTATAGTTTCTGGGACGTTTTTAAGCTTTTTGCAGTAACTCAGATCAATGTAGACAAGTTCAACACATTGGTCGACTGATTCACAAATATCAGTCAAACCTGTGCATTTTATTGCAATTAACCTCTGAAGTGCAGGGAGTTCCGAAAAACCACCGATTCTACTGAGATGTTCTGAGAAACTCAAAGTAAGAAACTTCAATGATCCAAGCAACCTTTTGTCTGTTGAGCACGAATCGGTTACCTATCGACACGGAGATATGTAAACATTTTAGTAAACTTTATTAACCTAGCATGGAAGGATATTAAAAGTAGATGCTTTAAATTTATTACCTTTTGCCTCTTTGCAGGTGGTTGTGGGTTACTATAAGACATGTCAAAATATTCAATATTGCTATAGGACATGTCAAGAGCAACCAGATTCTCCATTGGTAAGTCTAAAGGTATAGACTTTAAAGGGAACCCATGCATACACAACCATCTTATTTTTTTAGGAAAGTTCCTATAACACCCACTGAGTTGCACAAAATTGAGTTGTAGTAGCATTAGGCTAGGCATCTTACTCAATGCAGACGTCTCTAACTCAACTGATCCACATAACATCTCTCTCTCGAGCATTTTCATGTCTAGGACGAGGCCCTTAATATTTCTTGTACCCTAAGAACAAAGCGTAAAAGATCAAAAACTGTAAGTAAATTTTCAATTTTTTTATGGAAAGACTTGTAATTTGCACCGTTATTAAAAGTATACGAGGCTTCTTAACCACCTTGTTTTCTTCCAACACATTGAATGACTCCTCATAACACCATAATCGACTGCGCTTCTCTGGCCTGTTAGGTGATTCTCGACGTACTACATCTCTTCCCATCTCCTGAATCAATTGATGCATCATTAAAATGTTATCTTGGCCGATCGTAAGAAGGCATCTATCAATGAGATTTCTGATCCCTGTAGTGCAGATACCACATGACTCCAATATTGTTTCAGCAAAGACTTTGTCTTTCTGAACGAAAAAACAAGCAATATGCTTAAACAATTCCTTATCATTGGATTGCATAGAGTCCAAGCTAACCTTCAAGGCGTTCATAATGTGTGAATCGGTTTCTTTTTTCAGCCGAATTATATAACCCTCCCATTCAGCTACAGTTTTATTACATAGAGACTCACCCAAAACTTTAAGAGCCAAAGGATGTCCTTTACAATACGCCATAAGTTGTTTTGAAACATCTTCATAACCGTCATTGGGACAGTTGCTCATGAATGCATGATGACTTAAAAGTTGTAATGCTGCTTCCTTATGTAGGCCTTTAAGTAAGAGCTTTGTATGCTTTGGTTTAACTAACAAGTTGATTGGTGCATATTTCTCTATCAATGATGCATCTTTGGTGGTTATTATGATTTTGCTCCCCGGATAAAAACCTTTCTTTCCAAGTAACGCGTACAACTGGTCGACATTATCAATATTATCAAGAACTATAAACACCTTCTTACGAGTTAATCCGTTCTCAATCATAGATGTGTATGCCAAACTATTATTTACTTGAATCTGATTTGTTTTTGAAATGTCACCAAAAAGCTGTTTTTGTAAGTCAGATAGTCCGTTTAGTGTGGCACATTTCTCTCCGACGCATTCGATAAAGCTGCTTTTAGCAAATAAACGATAATGTGACCCATGGACATATCTGGCCAAAGATGTCTTGCCAATCCCGCCCATACCCAAAATAGTGAGAATGTCTGCGTTATGCGAGGATCCATCTTTCAACCATGAAGTAATGAATTCAATGGAATCTTCCATCCCAAAAAGTAATGGCAGCGTACATTGTAAGGATCCAGCTAACCTGTGGTGGATGTTTCTTACAATCTCCCCGATAAACTCTGTCTCTTTCCTGAGATTGAATGGTTTTCAGTGAGAATCACAAAACCAAACAAACTAGATTCAAATTCTTGAAAGTCTGAACTATTTCTGGTTACCATACTCGACAATTGTTTCAAGCAAGTTTCATCTTCGTTATATGTTTGTAATATTTAGCCATGTATGCATTGAATTTTGTTGAAATATTATATTATCTCATCTCCTCCTGTCCAGTGGTCTCATATTCGTGATATTGTAATCTAAATAAGAAGTTTTACATTTCTTATTCATTCATCGTTATCAACGTTGAAAAGTAATATAGAGGCAACTACATATAAAGGTGCACAAAATAACCGGTTAATTAACGGTAACCGGTTATTAACAGAAATCATAACATACATGAAAACCAACAGTTAGTGTACACATAGTAATTAACAAACATTAATTCATTCAGACACACGACCAATCACCAGCAAAACAAAATGCTCAAGCCACTCACCAACCCCAGCAAACGACATCAAGCCACATAACAACGGCAGGAGGAACAACGCGATATAAAACACCACCCGTCTTACAATAAACGACTGATACAAAATCGGTAATATTTCAAAAATTATCGACTGATACAAAATCGTCTATGTGTTAACAGTAACTAAGATTAACAAATTGTGATGACCAAACTATGCGTTAATCATTCAACATAATTAGTTAAATTAAATCATAAAAACGTTGAAATAATAATCAAAATCCAATAAAAAAACAACCCTCAGTAGACAAAATAACTCACAAATCATGATTGAAGATGAATTTGCCCTAATTAAAAAATATGTTATCAGTTCTGCAATCATAGATATCAAAAGCAAGAACATATGCCGCAAACATTTAAAATCATAGCGATACCTATTGCAACATGAAAAGATCGATTGGTAGCCCTATGAAATCGAGCAAACTAAAATCATGTAGTCATACGAAACTGAACACACAAAAATCAATGGGTAAATATAAATCGAGCAGAATCGAAGAGAAAAAGAACCTTAATCGAGCAGGATTGAAGAGGAAGAATGCGAAGAATGGTTTCTTGATCGATGAAGTTAATGAAGTTAAGATTGAAGAAGATAACCCAGTTGTTCACCCGTGGTTTCTTTGTTTTCAGCCCTATGTTCCGGGGAAGGAAAATTTTCTAATACTAATCTCATCAATTTGGAAGTGGAAGGACGAATATAGGGTCATAATTTCTTCCTTTTTCCGTTCTTTTCCCTCCCCTCTTGTCCTTAAAAAAAACTCGGAAACATGGTTTTTTTCATATTTTCATCTCTTATCCCTCCTTTTCCCTCCCCTCCCCCTGTTAAATGAGACTCGGGAACAGACCCGTCCTAGTTTTCTCAACCCTGTTTGACCCGTGAATAAAACTTTTTATTTTTTAAATAACTCATTTTGACCCCCTTAACTAAACTTCCTCACTCAAATTCATCCAATGTAATTTAAAAAAGACCCAGACTGACCCATTGTATGTCCTTTGGGTCAGAATTGCCCCCATAATGGTGGTAGCCGGGGTTGAGGAATCTGGTGGTAGTGGTCGGGTATAGTGCAGGTGGTGGTTGTAGAATTCGAAAACTGAAAGGTTTTTTATGTCAATATGTTGATCTTGTTAATCTACATCGGCTGTTCTTGCTAGAATATCAATTTTGAAGATGTGTGTTTTAATCAAATGCAATAATATGTAGTGTCTTAAAAAGAAACCAGTTATTTCACCGTGAATTTGCGATTGGTTAAATCACCTAGTTACACTAAATTAAATAATATCCAATAACTTATTATTTACTATAAACTTTAAGAGTAACATGCCCGAATAGTCCTTGTGGTTTTGTAAAATAACACATATACTCCCTAACTTTTGAAAATTACACCGGTGCTCCCTGTGATTTACCTTTTTGTTACTCAGATGGTCCCTGGAGTGGATGGCGGTTAGTTTTCTCCGTTAAATCAATTTGAAATTACAAAATTACCCTTACTTTTATTAAAATAGAAGAAAAAATATTCACACACACATATATATATAGCTACATAAACACACACATACACTCACTCTCTCTAAAACACACACACACTGATTATCTCAACTCTATCTCTCTCAGGCAAACCCCCACCACCACCTGCCGCCACCAGCACCACCACCCCCACACCGGCGGTGATCATATTATATGCCGAAACCCTATATTTGTCACTGAATGTGACCGGAACCCTATATATGATTGATTGGCAGACAAAATTTGGATCTTCGCCACCGCGGTAGTTCCGATGAAGAAGACAGGAGCCGTTAGGAGTCACCAATGGCTTCAAAAAGAGAGAGAGAGAAGAGAGCGAGTGGGTGATGGAGACGGTGACGTGGTGGTTCTGTGGCGGTTCTGGTTAGAGGCAGTGGTGGTTGAAGTTGCTGTTGGAGACAGTGAAGGTTTTGTGGTGGTTGTGGTAAAAAGTGATTTTGATCTGGATTTACTTTATCACGTACATAGTAGTTTTGGTATATTTCATTGATTTTGAATTTTGTTAGTTGATTGTTGTTGTGGAGGTTGAAGGTGGAGTGGTGGAGTGACGGTGGCGGTGATGGTGGACGAGGATAAAGTAGGTTGTGGGTGGGTCCCATAAATAAACTAAAAGTCTTTTTTTTTGTTTTTAAAAGATTAAATTGTTCTTTATTGTTTTTTAATTCGTAGGGGTAATTTTGTCATTTTACTTCCATTTAACAGAGAAAACTAACCTTCATCCACTCTAGGGACTATCCGAGTAACAAACTGTCAAACCACAGGACTACAAATGTAATTTCCAAAAGTTAAAGACTAAAGGTGTTATTTTAACAAACCACAAGGACTATCCGTGCATTTTACTCTAACACTGTGTTCCAGAGTTTACTAACGGAAGGAAAGGAAAGGAAACAGAAAGAAAGTAAAAATATTTTGTGTTCCAGAGTTTCATTTAAGGAAGGAAAAGAAAGGAAAATAAAACATGTCGTGTTCCCGAGTTTCATTTAAGGAAGGAAAAGAAAGGAAATGACAGGAAAACTAGGCTAAATTCTTTAATTTTTCTTTCCTTCCGATTTGGGAGGAAACGGTGGGAAAGTCATCTTTTTTTTTCCTTTCTCGTCCTTTCCTTTCTCACCTTTGCTTTCTTTTCTTATCCCTCGTTAAGTTAACTCGGGAACATAGCGTAAACTTTAGCATAGATATACACTAAAAGATAAGTCTATAAATAAAGGTAACCACCACTGATAAACTTGGTTTAGGGGTGATTTTTCCAATGTAATTTTATGTACTGAGAGATAATTATAAACTTAAGAAAATGGTTTACCTGCCTTTGGCGTCCATCCCTTTTAACTGAGCGACTTCTATAAGCGCTTTGTTCCATCGATCAATTTTTTTAGCCAGTAGGCTTCTTTTCTCAGCGTCCACTTCTGCCTCCATTCTCTGTCTATGTACTGCCATCGCAACTCCGAACCTACGTTCTTGCTTCCTGACATGAGTCGGCTCCACATGATAGAAGATAGGGATAACCAGTTGATCGGCGGTCAAACGTTGCTCAAGGATCAACACAAGTTCATCAAGACACCATGTTGAAGAAGCGTAATTTGTGGACAGCACTATAATAGAAGACCTGGATGATTTAATCGCCCACTCCAATTCTGGTCGCAGGTCTTCTCCTGTCTCTATCTCCTCATCATCCAAAAAGGTTTTGAGATTAGCGTCCAGGAGGGCGTTGTGGAGGTGATCAACGAAGTTGAGACGGGTATCAACACCTCGAAAACTTAAAAATACGTCATATGATGAAGATTCTTTGAGAATTACCATTGTTATGAATCGCAACTGGGAAGCGATGAGTGGGCTGATAGATTTTTTTTGAACCGCAGAAGATTCTACAATTATAGAATAGGGCCAGAAGCTTATCAATCCAGTGTTTTGTTGTGACTGAAATCAAGAAGTAAACGTCAACAATGCTTTTGATGAGGAAAATGCGTGGAAATTTACATACTACAAAAAATAAAAATATCAATATCAAATGTATGGTTCGTATTAAAAGGAAATAAAACAAATAGAAAATTACTAAAGAGAACCAAATAAAACGAATAGAGAATTACTAAAGAGAACGAAGAAACCTCCATTAATCTTAGGTGTGAAAATGTCATGACAATAAAGTAGTGTTTGATTTGCGAAAATAAGAGGCGTTATGAATTAATCATCAATGGAAGGAAATCATGTATCACGTAATCTATTCCGTTTCCTTAAATTCATTCTATCCATCAATTTTTTTCATTTCATTCCCTTTTTCACCCTACATCAACTTCACAATCTTTTCACCATCGACCATCACCCACCGCCGGCCATCGCCACCCATCAATAGCATTATCGCCATCATCCCCACCGCCCACTACCCCCACCAACCACCGCCCCCACTACCCCAACAACCACCACTGCTCGGCGCCCACCACCGCCGCCACCACTTACCACCATTACCGGCCATCGTCCGCCACCCGCCATAACCACTACCCACCACCACTACCTTCACTTACCACCAAATTAATTTGATTCCCTACCAAACATTTCCTAGCATTATCGATGTAAGATGGTGAAAATACTAAATTGATATTATTGATATGTTGGGGTTACAATATATAGAGATCATAAGGAACCCTAGAAACCCAACCGAGCCCATGGGCTTATACTAATAAACCCTAGTCTAATAATACAATCCAATACTCTGGAGTGATACACAGTGAGTGACTGGTGTTCTTATTTTAATTTTTCTGGGAAGCATGTGCCAACCAAATAGTGGTTTGGTTCAGACTCAGTGGAGGCAACAACCCAAACCTACCTGGCAATTGCTACTGGATTCGAAAGCTTCCGATGAATATGTAATTTTATTTTCTTTATGTTCGTAGATTTTATACATTTTTAGTTTGTAAATTTGTATAAATTTATGATTAATGTTATTGAATTTGTATAGTTCTTAGTTTTATTTGTTTTTGTATCCGATCTCTCGGATGTTTTATAAATAGAATAATACTAGAAAAAACATTAAATTTCGTGACAATTGTGTAGCAAAAATAAAAAATTTACTTCCGTTAAATGCGTAGGAAAATGCGTAGAAAATGTGTAGCAATTTGTGATAGCCCTTTTCAGTCAAAAATAGGTAGGAAAATGCGTAAAGAAACCAGTTTCCTATGAGTGGTTTAACTACATATGCATTTCGTCACAAATTCGTAGAAAATTAAATTTCGTGACAATTGTGTAGAAAAAATATAAAAATTAAATTTCGTGACAATTGTGTAGCAAAAATTAAAAATTAACTTCCGTTAAATGGGTAGGAAAATGCGTAGAAAATGCGTAGCAATTTGTGACAGCCCTTTTCTGTCAGAAATGGGTAGGAAAATGCGTAGAAAATGCGTAAGAAACCAGTTTCCTATGAGTGGTTTTCCTACATATGCATTTCGTCACAAATTCGTAGAAAATCGCGAGTTGTGACGCATTTTCTACGGAAAATGGTGTCAGAAATTTTAATTTTTCTAGTAGTGTCCCCCGCAGTTAGAGCAGTAGAAAATCGAATGCTTAGACTGGAAAAAAACAAACAAAACAATAAAAATAAACTAGTCTCGATCTCGGTTCTGGTAGGTCAAAATTTCTGCCAAAAAAATCACAAGTCGCTTGGTTTTGCCAAAAGAAATAACAATCCTTATTCTTCAATACTTGACATAAATTGGTATACGACTTCCATTGCTTTAGTTTCTTAATTCCCGGAATAATAACACAACATAGATAGGCAAGATCCCAGTCGGCCATGGCAAGACGAACAAGGAAGAAAGATTATAGAAGAGAACCGGCAACCATGGTCGAGCGCGGTGTGTCTAAGAGAGATGGTGGAGGCTGGTGACCGTGGTCAGGCGCGGCTTCAAAAAGACGTAAGATCTGTAGATCAATAAAAAGAGATCTGATCAACCATGGTTTGATAGGCTGAGATCGGTGGCAGCGGACTGTGGTCCGGTGAGAACAAAAGAAAGAAAAGAAACAAATAGACAACTGGCGACTGTGGTTGTGCGACGGTGTGTCAAACCGATCGCCGATGACCGTAGTAAGGCGACGACTTCGAAAAGAAGTGAGATCCGTAGATCATATAAAGAGATCTGATCAAGCCAACTATATGAACCATGGTTGAGAGAGAAGGGGTAAAAGGGGGACTAAATTGGAGGGCTAGAATTAAAGGGGATCGAAATAATTCGAAGAAAGGTAATTAAAAGGATATCAGCCTAAAAAATATTGTTTCAAACTTTTAAATTTTGGCTTCCATCTTTCTTGAGAAAAATTATACAAGGGAATAATTATCCAAATCTTTGGTTCCATTACATCACCTTACAAAAAATATAATATAGATGTCGGATGATGAATATGCTTAGAATGATGATGGATGATGCATACATATGGGTTAATAAAACCCAAACCATTTGAGATGTCATCCACAATGAATCAAGAAACAATAAATCCCAAATTAATCAATGCAATATTGATGACACCAAGATTGGAATGATGATGTCGTCGTCAACTCAACCTATGTACCAAAGATTGTTGAAATAATGATGAAACCGTGACTAAAGAACCGAGTCCAGGTCTTATTAGAACATGAAATAGGAAAACAAACAAATAATAAACTAAAAAAACTGATAGGGAATGGACAGGGCGGCGGCGGTGGCAGCACGCCGCCCTGTCTAGGGTTTGAACTCGGTGGCAACGGCTAGGGTTTGTATTTTTATGTGCGGCGCGGAAGAAACGTTACAAAGCTTATGCTGGCTCTGATACCACTGTTACATACCAAACGAGAGAACTCAACCCAAAAGACTAGTCTAGTGGGTGAGAGAGCTCATTTGGTATATAAACCCCACATAGATTGCCCATACAACCGATGTGGAACAAGTCCCATACCTTGCAATGGTTTCGATCCATAACAATCGACCCTGCTTAAGGGCCAACGTCCTCGTTGGTCACGGCTGGCTCTCTCCAGGCCACCACTCCGTGGGCCACCACTCAGAGTTTGCCTCTGATACCATGTAAGATGGTGAAAATACTAAATTGATATTATTGATATGTTGGGGTTACAATATATAGAGATCATAAGGAACCCTAGAAACCCAACCGAGCCCATGGGCTTATACTAATAAACCCTAGTCTAATAATACAATCCAATAATCGACATTGTTTTCAACAGCATATCTAGCAGGACACAACATGTAGCAAAGGAGATGTTGTTGGGTAAGAGACTCTTGATTGGGCTTTGATGAAAGTTCTTGAGGCAGGTGATTGTGTGATCGTAGTTAATGTTTGTTGAAAGTCAAGTTGTATTCAAATCGTATTGATTTTTTTCAAAGTAAAGATTTTAAGTTTGTTAGTATATTTGTTTGATGTTTTACAACTTCTGTATCGAAGTCTAATAAGTACTTTCCCAACACAGATATGAACATTCGGGAAAGTGATTCGTTATTTAATAAAATGTGGTATGAATGGTTTTCTAAAAACAATTTGTTTTTGCACATACTTTCAACTAGATATCACTATTTAAAATAGTAGTTCTTGCTTTTTATGATGAAAGGTAGTGACTACTTTTGATTATTTATTTAGGCTGATTATTTCTTTAGTTGTAAATCAGAGTTCAAATGCATCAACATGCAGGATTTGTAAGAATAACTCATGAGTAATTTAATATTAATCAAAAGGAAAACTAAACTAAAAATTACAATATTTATACACTTATCTATACTTTCTATTAAAATGTCTTATGCGCGGTTTCTTAAAAACCACCCGTATTTACACACGGGATTTACCACTAGTAATGTTAAAAGCACAATGTCTCTGAATTTGATGCATTGTTATATGTTTGGATCGATGAACGTTGTAATCACATATACACCTGAACTATAAAGAAAAAAAAGAGTAAAGTAAACATGTCCCTGTGGTTAAGCAAAATTTTGAATTTGGTTCTTAGATTTTCAAAAGTACACGAATGGTCCTTATTCTTTGTACTTTGTAACGCATTTAGTCCTCAACAACAAATCTAAAGGTTTCAGCAGGTCCAAGTTAGGGGACTAATGCGTTACAAAGTGCAAACCACAAGTACCATCCATATAAGTTTGGCAAAAGTTCGGGACTACATGCGTTACAAAGTGTAAACCACAAGGACCATCTGTGTATTTTTTGAAAGCTAGGGACAGATCCAAAATTTTGGTCAACCAACCATTCTTATACTTTACTCAAAAAAGAATTTAGATATAGCAATATCATGCTCAAATTAAAGATATATAAATAAAGTTATTTAATTTCTGTTTTAATGTTTAAAGAAAATAGTTAAATATATAAAAGTAACCCGACATTAAAAATTAATGAAATTATATATAAATGAAGAGTCAAAGTGAACTCAATATCCTGTTTTGTATTTCAAGCCCTACCAAGGACTTTTGACTTTGATGTAATGGTTAGGGTATACGGTGTGGTAGTCGGCAAAGGGCGGCAAACGGGTTTGCCGATCGGCAAACACCGCCGTCGACCCGATGCCGACGCGGCAAGGCAACATGATCGGGGACAGCTTGCCGACTCGGGAACTATGCTTTTTTGACCGTTGTGATGTTTCCAACGGTAATAATACCGTTCAAAGTAAAAAAAATTTATTTTTTGTTTTAAAAAATTACGCTATAAATACTAACCAAATATCTTCATTCTCATCCTCTTTTACTACATTTCAATCTATAAAACTTTCAAATATTTTGAAAAAAATGAAAGGCTCAAACAAGGGTGAAGGCAAGAAGAAAATGGTAGGGTCCGGTTCGAAGTCGAGGGCTCAAGATAAACGTGGTTCGGGTGGTACTAGTGTCCCGTTTAATCCGCAACTTGGGTTTGCGAATCAAACCCAACCTCCATTTTATTTTAACCAACCCATGCATCAACATTTCGGTTATGATACCCAACCCACCCAAAATTGGATGCAACACGGTCCGAGGATGACTCAACCCGGTTATTATGAATACTCCCCAGAAGCGCAAAATGCTTTTGACCCGTTTGTTTTTCAAAACCCAATGTCACATTCACCGAGAGACGTACAACATGACGCCGATGAGGAGTTCGTGCCGGAAACCCAAGAACAAGAGATGATGATGATGATGAAGATGTTGCGGTTGAACCGGAAAGAAAAAGAAAAGCCAAACGGGAAACTTGGACGCCTAGACAAGAAGAGGCGTTGGCAAAGGCTTTTATTCATTGCACTTTGAATAAAAAGAAAGGCAATCAACAAAAGGCGGATGGGTTTTGGAAGAAAGTTCTAAACCACTACAATGAAACGGTCGGAGGAAGTAACCGAACCCACCACCAAGTTCGCTCAAAATGGATGACGATGCAAACAAAAATTAACACATTCAACGGGGGATATCATCAAGCGGTAATTTTTTTATACGGTTTATTTTATAACGAAATATTATTTTAAGATCGTTTACGTCCTAGCGGGAGTGACGATGCTTATGTAATGAAGCAAGCGCTAAAGGATTACAAAAGCAAAGAAAAAATTGATTTCGCTCATGTTGCGGCTTGGGAGGTTCTTAGAACAAATCAAAAGTGGTCGCCGGTACCTTTGTTGAATGAAGAAAGCTCCGGCTCGGGTCGAAAAAGAAAGTCTTCGGATTCGGGAAATTATACACGAGGATCACCGAATGTCGAAATCTCGAGCGGATTCGATCTTCCCGACATAAACGAGGATCCTTCACCACCACCAAGACGACAAACGAGGAAGGAGAAAAAGGACAAAGGGCCGTCTTCAAGAACCGAAGATCCAAGAGATATAACACACAAATTCGAAGAGTACAAGGCCATGAAAAAAGAGATAATGGAAATTAAACGTATACGAGAGGAAAAATACTTGACCTTGGCGGATGAGCAACGACAGGCGTTGCGACAAACAATGTTCGACAAGGACTTGGAGACGTATAATCGGCCTACCGACAATGTTTACACTGCTATGTTGGCAATCACACTCGCTAGAAAACGTGAGATCGCAAAAAAATATGGATGGCCTTATGATTTTTAGTTTTTTTTTTTAAGTTAGATTTTATTTAAAATGTAATGTTTTATTTTTATTTAAGATGTAATGCTTTATTTTTTTTATTTAAAATGTAATGCTTTATTTTTATTTATAAAAAGTTTATGTTTTTTCCATTTTATCTTAAATTTCAAAAATAAACAGAAAATAAAAAAAAAATTTGCCACTCAGCAAGTGTTTAAACCATTGCCAACAATTTTCAGCAAAGTTTAAACACTTTTGACTGATTGACATGGCGCGCTCTGATTGGTCAGTTTTTTAGTTTGTCACTCCAAAGTGTTTAACCACTCCCTACACCCTTAAAAGGAATTACTTCTTCTAGAAAGATCAAAGTTCAATGTTTGAAAAGTGAAATATTTAGGAGGAAAAAAGCTTTGTTAAAAAAAATCAAGCCATACCTAAATTGTCAACTTATTATATAACTATATTAATTATGTACTTATACATTTCCAAGTTAAAAGGAATAGTGCCAGACAGCTTGCCTGACACTTTCCTATTGAACCAACCCATTTTTAATTTAATTTTATTCCCAGTTTAAAATTACGCTTTCGTCCTTCGTTTAAAATTACGATTTTGCCCTCAGCTAAAAAATAAAATTATAATTTTGCCCCTAGCTAAAATTACGTTTTCGCCCCCAGCTAAAAATAAAATTATAATTTTGCCCTTAGCTCAAAATTACGCTTTTGCCCTCGATTCAAAACCTCATTTTTTATTTTGCTCCCAGTTTAAAATTACGGTTTCGCCCTCCGTTTAAAATTACGTTTTTGCCCCCAGTTCAAAATAAAATGTTGTTTTTCCCTCTAGCTCAAAATTACGATTCTGCCATCAGCTCAAAATTACGTTTTTGCCTCCAGTTCAAAATAAAATTATGTTTTCCCCCTAGCTCAAATTATTAGATGCCTGTCACTTCCCTATTGAACCAACTCATTTTTTATTTAATTTTATTCGCACTTTAAAATTACGATTTCGTCCTTCGTTTAAAATTACGTTTTTGCCCCCAGCTCAAAATAAAATTATCATTTTGCCCTACCTCAAAATACGTTTTTCCCCTCGGTTCAAAAACTCTTTTTTTAATTTTGTTCCCAGTTTAAAATTACGGTTTCGCCCTCCGTTTAAAATTACGTTTTTGCCCCCCAATTAAAAATAAAATGTTGTTTTTTCCTCTAGCTCAAAACTACGATTCTGCCCTCAGTTCAAAATAAAATTATGTTTCCCCCCCCCCCCCAAGCTCAAAATTATGATTTTGCTCTCAGTCTAAAATCATGATTTCACCTCATGTTCAAAATATAATTCTGATTTTGCCCTCTGTACAGACATACATGTTATGAGAGAGAAATATTTGTCTTATTGCCCCGCAACGCGGGCGGGGCAAAAACTAGTTAATTCATAACATAAATGAGGAACAGTGAAATAACGGTAACGTCGTTACATGAACTTTATGGTTTTACAACTTCACCCTGACACTCTCTCTGGCTATTCATTACCTACAAAATAGAGGGACAAAGAGATTTTTAGAGAGAGTAAAACAACGTGATGGAAGAGAACCCAGCCATGGCCTCCGGCGGGTCTCCTCACTTTGCCGGTTAACGTCGCTCCAACACCGGAAAAAAATGATGGTGGCTAGGGTTATGGTGAGAAGAAGCCGATGATGGTTAGGCACACCCTCTAACGTCGCACCAACACGAACGGGTTCTGATACCGACCACACCACCGTCGGTGTCGAGAGTTCAGGCTTCCAGTGGCGGCTACGCTCCTGCGCCTCCACCAAACGCCTCGCCGTCGCCGGCATTTCTGCACTCCAGTCACCTCCTTCCTTCCGACAGTTTTTTGTTGTATTAAGTCATGGAAAAATTAATTTTTAAGACATATTAATAAAACTGAAACCTTTGGAGATCTTACTAAAACTACATAATGTTGGATCGTCGTATGACCCTAAACAGTCAGTATGAGTAGTTCATCATCAAGTACAAAGGCGGAATCAAAGTAAAAGATGTCAACACAACTTGTTCCTTTCTAATTATCCTTTTATTGATCAATCCTGAGCTTTTTACACGTTCAAATGACACATGGACAGCACCTCGACTCAGAACTAATGATCAAATTCCGCTCCAAATGAACACACACATCACCTATTTATAATGTTCTGATTTCGCTCCAAATGAACATGTCTGTTTCAAGCGAAATCACATGTATTGATTTCGCTTGAACTGCACATAATCACTTTCAAGCGAAATTACCTATATTTACATGTAAAACCCTAATTTTAACCCTGTTGTGTGCTATTCATCCTATCTAGACATAAGACTCGATTAAGATGAAGTTAACAAACACTAGGTGCACCAACAGACTCCCCCTTGGATGTTGACGAAGTCTTCGACGTCGAGTCTTTAGTCTTTGTCTCTATCCAGATTGTCTTGACATAGTAAAAGCTTCCTTCAATCTTTATCTTCAAACTTTAATCTTCAATCTCCCCTTTAAATGTTGATCCAGAATTCTTACTCCCCCTTTCGCAGACTCCCCCTCTCGATAAGCTAGAGCTTGAATTCTGATTCAAACTTTGACATTTTCTTTGCCATGGGGATTCCTGTTACCTGCACAATCTCTACCTAAATATAAGATATATTACTCTAACAATTTCAATCCAAACTTACCATTCAAACTCATTCAATGGTTTTATCAGTGTATAGAAATCCACTTAAGTATTCAGGTTCAAATTAATGACCCTGATTACTCAATTTATGTACCAAGTCCAACTTAATGACCTTGGTTGATCTGAGATAAATCACACTGACATTTGTTCAACTTTTTCAAACAGATTTCTGAAATTTACAAGTTTTAAATTAATGAACTTGCTATAACTTTTCAATTTTTCAAGTTAATTATGTTAAGCTCCAAACTCATCATCCAGCCCAGAAACTTCCTGCATCTGCTACAATTCGAATCTGAAGATCAACTCTCCACTTTGATTTGTCAAAAATAAAGCAGAAGTGTAAAATCTTTTTGGATTTTTAATAAAGTTCTAAACTAGAAATGAATTACAGAAATAGAATGCAATAAAAGTAAACTATTTACAAACATATTTTTGGTGAGCGTGTTAGGGAATCATATAAACTATTCGACAAGTCACAAGTACCGTTAAGCTTTGATTACATACTCAGAATTAAACAATTCACTTAGATTGTCGATATACTGATCCACTTAAATTTTCACACAATTTTCAATCTGTCCAGGATACGGATTTAGTGTTTTAGAGACTTAAACTCATTCATGTGTCCCACCTCTTGAATATACTCCCGTATCCAGATCCCAATATTCAGTCTTACAGGTGAGTATACCACATATGATATCTGTAAGGGAATAAATTATGAAACAGTACGAAACCGTGAGAGCTCAGGTCAGACCTTCCATTCAGCAGAGAGATGACGGTTCGACTTGGGTGTGTCCCCTTTAGAGGATCTATTTTACAACAGCATCGATTAGCAATTTTATTGTCTTATCATTTATGCTGAGGGCGACGCTATATTTCAAGCATGCGGTAAAGTATTCTCCAGGGACTAGGCCATTGCTTCCGCAAAATCAGAAGTCCCGGGATAATACCCCAGATATCACTGAGTATAAAGACCTAGTATCTCAGAAAGAGGGATCTTTCAAACAAGATTTCAGGGGTTACCTATATATCCAATTAGTGTTCCCCACGAAATAAGTAAGTAAAGATTTAGGTTTATATCCCGAACAAACCTACTAAATGTGTAAAAACCTATCGGCACATCATCAGCGAGACTGTTTAACGCATTTAAACTTTCCATTTCTTTAGCATACCATAACTGTCAAGCCGATGTACTATCATTTTCCCTTTTTACACAAGCTCTTTTCTGGTTTTCTAATGTTTTTGGATTTTGAAAATATCTCATGTTTTTGTATTTTTGTCATTTTTTTATTGTTTTTGTATTTTCAGAAAATATTACCCTATACTCTCCCCCTAAATACCAAAACAAGTAAAAAATCGACAAACAATTGCAGATTGCTTCTCAACATCATCTACAATGTCTCCTTCATCAACGCCAAGAATCTCCTCCAACACCAATACAAGCTTCATACCGTTCAATTTTAGCAAATATTGAAAACGTGTTTTATCAAATGCTTTGGTATGTAAATCAGCTTTTTGCTCATCAGTGTGGATTTTCTCAATTCGTATCAACTTCTTCTCGAAACAATCTCGGATGAAGTGATGACGAATTTCAATATGTTTGGCTTTAGCATGATGAACTGGATTTTTAGAAATGTTAATCGCTGCCTCATTATCAACAAAGATAGGGGTGTTTAGAAATTGCAAACCGTAGTCGCGCATCTGTTGCTGGATCCACAAGATCTGAGAGCAGCAGCTGCTAGCAGATACATACTCTGCTTCACATGTGGATAAAGCTACAGAGGTCTGCTTTTTGCATTGCCAGGTGGCCAATCTTGATCCAAAGAACTGGCACCCTGCCGTTGTTGATTTAGCGTTAACTTTGAAGCTTCCGAAATCCGAGTCGGAATACCCTTCGAGCGTAAATTCGCCATCTTTTGGATACCACAACCCCAATGGTGGAGTTCCTTTAAGGTAGCGTAATATCCTTTTGACAATTACCATGTGCGAAGCTCTCGGGTTAGATTGAAATCTTGCTGCGAGGTAGGTTAGGTACATAATATCGGGTCTTGAAGCTGTCAAATACATCAGCGATCCTATCATGGAATGATACAATGTTTCATCTACATTCTCTCCGGTGAGATCAGGGTTTATCCCATGATTCGTTGCTAACGGGGTGGAAGCTGGAGTAGAACCTGACATCCCAAATTTCTCCAAGATATCCTGAACGTACTTCGTTTGATGTTTGAAAATTCCTTTGGGTAGTTGATCAACCTGAAGTCCCAAAAAGAATTTCATCTCACCCATCGATGACATTTCGAATTTCTACTTCATAACTTGTTCAAAATCTTTGCACAAATTTTCATTTGTAGACCCAAATATGATGTCGTCCACGTAAATTTGAACTATCAGAAGATGTCCGTCGACCTCTTTGGTGAAGAGAGTGGCATCCACTTTTCCACGAATGAAGCTGTTGGCTAGTAGGTGTTGAGACAATGTCTCATACCAAGCTCTTGGGGCCTAGTGTAAACCATACAACGCTTTATCCAGCAAATAGACCTTGTCTTTATGGTTGGATCGGTGAAGCCCGGTGGCTGACCGACATATACCTCCTCTTTTACCTTCCCGTAGAGAAACGCCGATTTAACATCTAGCTGATAAACTTTGAAATTTTTCCAAGATGCAAATGCTAGGAAGATTCTGATCGCTTCTAGTCTAGCAACCAGAGCATACACTTCAGTGAAATCTATACCCTCCTGCTGACTGAAACCCTGGACTACGAGTCGAGCTTTGTTACGAACAACAACTCCTCTATCGTCTCTCTTGCACTTGAACACCCACTTGGTGTTTATCTTCCTCTGACCATCAGGCAAGTCTACTAACTTCCACACTCCTAACTTCTCAAACTGACTCAACTCTTCTTGCATAGCATTGACCCAAGAATCTTCAGTTAGCGCCTCTTTATATGTTCGCGGTTCGATCTGCGAAATAAAACAACTTAGTGAAAACTCAGTTTGTAAAGGTGCTACTGTAGAATAAAAACAAGTAAGGCCTTGGTCAATTTGACGTCTAGTGCGAACGCCTGATTGCAATTCTCCAATGATCAACTCCTCTGGATGGTATGAAAGATTTCTCGGCATCACCTCGCCTGAAACATCTACCTCGCCTTCCAGATTAGTAACATTCTGATTTGCACCTTGTTTACTGACTGGGTTTGTTTGACTTGAAATCTAAATTTGCTCCCCCCTCAGAATCTGAATCACCATGATCAAATACTGGCATATTCTCAGATTCTTGATTATCATTCTGTGTCGTCTGATTATCATGAGCAACTTCATTTTGTTGAATATCATCATGTTCTCCAGCATTGCTTGGACCTGCTTCATGGTCATTTGAAGTTTATCGTGGTCGACTTGAATACTCAGCTGGGAACCTTTCCTGCGATTCCTCATACTCTCTTAGAATATCCAACTCGTCAAAGAAGTCTTCTTCTTCTTCTTCCTTTTCTTCTTCCATGTCAAACGAATCCCACAAAGTGTCATAATGAAAACGCCATGAATCTCCAGGATTCTGCGGTGGCATTGTGTAACCTTGACACTCAACATTGTGTGCTTCAATAATCCGTTTCAAGCTTGGAACAAAGACTCGTTTCAATGGACTTGTATAACCCACAAATATTCCTTCGATGCTCTTTGGACCAAATTTACCAAAAGGCTCTAGAACTGTGCAGGGAGACCCAAACGGTTCTAAATACTTCAGGTTCGGTTTACGGTTATTGATCAACTCGAAACACGTCTTATTGAATTTCTTCATTGTGCGAACCCGGTTGAGTGTATAGCATGCGGCGGATACTGCTTCTGCCAAAAAATTTACTGGTAGCTTTGAATCCGCAAGCATCGTCCTGGCCGTTTCAATTAGCGTCCTGTTCTTTCTTTTGGCTACTCCATTCTGCTGTGGAGTGTAAGGAGCACTAAATTCATACAATATACCTCTCTCATCACAATATTCTTCCATCTTGTTGTTCTTGAACTCAGTACCATTATCACTTCTGATTCTTTTGATACGCCTTTGGTACAAATTTTCAATTTTTCTGAACAACGCCATCAAACTATCAAACGTCTCATCTTTTGTCTTCAGAAATGAAACCCATGAAAACCTTGAAAAATCATCCGTGACAACTAAACAATAGAGATCCACTGTAATACTTTTGACGTTTACTGGACCAAGCAGATCCATATGGAGTCTCTCTAACGGTCTTGAGACTAAATTGACTTTCTTTTTAGGATGCGATTTCTTTTTCTGCTTGCCTTTGATGCAGCTAATGCATTCTCCCTCAAGATGAAAACCTTTGACATGAACACCAATAACTAAATCATTGTGTACCAGGTGATTCATTTTTCTCAAATGTATATGACCCATTTTCCGGTGCCACAATTGCGATTCCTTCTCAGTTGCTCTGGACACAAAACAGTGTGCTTGACCCGTGGTTGTAGTTGCTACACTCATGTCCAATACATACAGATCATTCGCTCTAGGTGCCCTCATGATAATCCATTCTTCAGAAATAACAAATCCTGGTTTCAATATCAAACATTCTTTGTCAGTAAAGTGAGTGGTATACATGCGATCACAGATCTGAGAAATACTTAGAAGATTGTTTTCAAGCTCGGCGATGTAGTTAACTCTTTCAAATGTTACAATCCCATTGGATAACGTTCCTTCACCAACTATTCTACCACCTTGATTTCTTGCGAATCCCACATAACCACCATTGAAATTTCTAACATCGTACAGCAAGGCTGTTTTCCCCGTCATGTGCCGAGAAGCTCCACTATCCATAATCCATCGCGAAACGGATCTTGGAAGCTCCTGCACCAAATAGAAATATGATTAGCTGAAATAAGTTGCCGAAGCCTTATCAGACTCGGGTAACTTAACTTCATCTACACACTTTACAACCGACTTTAAGGGTGGAAAATTTTTATCATTCATTTCCAATTTATCTTCCATTTCGTCTTTTGCAACCCTTTTTGAAGAAACATTCTCTTTGGTGAAATCTTCATAAGAAATTGGAAGATTTTCCTTTTGTATCTCCTTTTTAAGAATTTTCGTCGGAACATTCTTCATCTCTTGTGGAGTTGAAGTTTGTTTCTCAGATTTTGGCTTCCATGCTTGTTGAGGCGACGCAACCCGTTTGTAAAACTTGTCATTTTTAGTTACCATATTCTTAACAGGTTCAGTTTTGATCTTGGTGTTGTCATTTTTCAAAACCTTTTTTTCAACAACCAATGGAGCTTTTCCTTTCACATTAGTTTTCTTCTTCGAACTTTTAGCAACTTCATACTTAGGCTTAAAGTTGGTACACTTTCGTGCACTATGCCCAACTTTGTTGCATCTAAAGCATGTACGAGTATCAACTACTCGACTTGTGCCTTCAGTCAGAGGTTGTGAGGCCCTTTTCTCAAAGAACTCTTCATTCGACTATGAAAAAATCTCAGATTCTTCATCAGAAAGTGAACTTGAACTGTTCACAAACACCTTTTTCTCAGCAAACTTCTTGTTTTGAACATTCTTTTTCTGATAATTCTTACCACCCTGATAACCACCCGACCATCTGTTTCGATTGTTGTTATAAAAACACGGTGGAACAACAGGTTTCTTGTAGTAAGCTTTATCTTTTTCTAAATTCATTTGCCTCTTTGTCTGATTCAAACCTTCTACTTCAGACAAATCAATTTCAACCAGTTTGAAAACATTTTTCAACTTGTCCATATTAACATTCTCCAGAGGAAACTCAGAATCTGAATACAACTTATCCGATCCCGACATCTTGTACATGACAAGAGTAGGTTCTTCATTTAAGTTGTTTTTGGATTTTGATTTCGGAATGTAATTGTTCAGAAAACACTCTTCATCTTCAACTGAATCACTATCAGACTTCAAAACACTTTCAGCCATGCCTTTCACAATATTAGTTTGAACACTATCATCAGATGAAGAAAATGTAACATCAATTGACTCTGGAAGTTTTATTTCATTTATTTCATCTTCATCATTAACCAACCCGGACTTTTTCTTTGAGAAATTGTTTAACACTGGCGGTGGAACCTGATGAAACCCAACCCCAGTTCTATCCGAGTAAACATCTTCGCCTGCTTTATTTTTCCCGATGGGTTTGGGAACAATGTGTTGCAAAACAAAGCTTGCGGAGCTGTAACTGGTTAATTTCAGATTGATGCGCTCATTCTCAATCTTAGCTTCTTCAAACTGAAGCTTCAATTTAGCAATCTCATCCAGTTGTTGGTTGATTTGCTCTTCTTTGTGTCTGAGAACTACAGTTAAATGCTCATTTTCTTTATTGGTTTTACCGTTTCTTTCATCAGAATCCTTTACCATTCGTTTTAATTTGTCAAAATTTTCTGAGATTTTACGATTTTCAAGAACCAATTTCTCATTTTCTTTCTTAATTCTTTCTACTTCAATTTTATCATTTTCAATTTTATCAGCTAACTTGTTAGCTCGATCATTTGAAGCTTTTAGCATTTTATCACGATCTAGAATCTGATCTTCAACCTTTCTGACTCTTTTTGTCAGTTCTTCAACCTTGGTATCACTAAGGTAAGTAAGTGTACTACAAAACTTGCAGTTTTTCATGCAACTTTTGCAGTCACTATCACCTTTGACTTTCTTACCTGTTTCACTTGTTGAACTGTTTGGACTGACCTTGCTTTTAGACTCAGATTCAGACTTAGAGTCTATCTCAAGTTCTTTTGCAGCAAGCACTCTGTCAGCCATCTTTCCCAAGTTTTAAGCTGTGAGTTCTTGAGAAGTATCGATAATCCCATCATCAATCTTCTTAGACTGCAGCTTTTTCTCTGCTTCTTTTTCTTTGACTTCTTTCTCTACAACTTTCTCTTCTTCACCTCCCCACCATTCTCTCTGTCTGCCTTCTTCTTCTTCAGTAAATTTCTCAATGAAAGCTTCTATACTAAGAGTTTTCGCATCAATAGCAATGTTTCCTTGAGGATCCAGAAAACATTCTCTATCAGCATCCCATCTCTTTGCTCTCTTGGCTTCACTGAACACCCTAGATAATCTCATCATCTTGAATTCTGCTTTCTGCTTTCTGGCTTGGTATTTTTGGTCTTCAGTTCTTGTGTCTTTGAAAGGAACTTCATCTGCTATGAAAGCGTATCCTACTGCATCTTCCTCCGGCAACACACCACTCCAATCATATCCCTCATCATCATGAATAACAGCAAGAGCTCTTGATTTTTCTTTGGGAGTATCTTCAAGCTGCTTCATTCTGGGGGGTTCAGATTTGTTTTGATGGTAGATCGCTCTTTTGTAGTAATCTTCACGGAATGGATTTGCAGTATCATCAGCTGGAGCGTTTCGACACTCGCGTTTAAAGTGTCCTTTTGGTTTACATCGGAAGCATGTGACCTTTGATTTGTCAAAGCCCAATTTGGTGGAAGGTCCGCCAATTGAATGTCTCCCGGTAATCTCCATAAATCGTTGTGCTCTCCGGACTGCACTGGCCATACACCACCTGATATCGATCAGTTCCATCTCTTCAGGATCTATTTGATCATAGTCCTCCTTAGTCAGGTTGGTATTTCCAATCTTGCCCGCTACAAGGCTCTCGTACGATTCTAACACCGAAGCTAAGAACACCATCTGCTGTTTTGCTGACTCTTCACTAAAATTTTGAGCGTTCTTCAGATCCACAGCGATGTTACATTGGAACAGATTCTTTGATGCAGATTGGCTTGGAGTTGTTGAAGAAGAACCACTATGAAAACCACTGTGAGGAGTTTCTTGATTCACATTTTTTGAACTCTCTGCAGAAAATGCTGTTCTTGGAGAACCAGTCTTTGGTAGATTTCCTCTGTAGTACAACTCTACATTCTGCTGATAAGATGAGTTGTTGACTTTGCTAGATTTCTTGATCTCCAACTCGTGACTCTCTAGTCTTTCGATAAGCAGATCCACTGTCAACTCTTCAGACTTGATAGTATTCTTCAGCATTAATGCAAAGTACTGCCAATCTTGTTCATTCGGAAGCGAGTCGAACAATTTGTCAACCAACTCTTCTTGGGTATACACAATTTTGTGTATTGCCAGCTCCAATTTCAGATGCCCAAATCTCTCAATTATCTTAGAAACAGACTCGTTCTTTAAACAACCAAATAAATCAAACTCTTTTCTTAGCAGTTTCTTTTTGTTTTTTACTATCTTAGCACTGCCTACACACTTAACCCTTAGTTTTTCCCAAAGATCTTTTGAATTTTCATATTCAACCAATGAAATTATATCATCTCTCACAGACTGATGAATCAACGCGATGCACTTCTGTTCAGCAATATATCTTTCAATATCATCAGTATCTGTTAGACTTTCACCAAAACGATTTCCTCTAATGTAACCAATCTTTAAACTTTTCCAGCTTTGATATGCAAAGGCTTGAAGCCACTCGTCAAATCTTGTAGCCCACCTATTGTAATCTTCTATCGCCAACAACTTTGGAGGTTTGTTGTACGTCCTATACGCACTCTCAACACTTAATGTATCCGACAGAGTCTTTCTCGCACTCGGAGCTTTCTCATTTGTGTTGTTTGACGTGTCGTTTGAAGTATCATCTCCACTGTTTCCAGCAAAAGCAAAAATGTCACAAAACGGATTGAAATCATCCATCTTTCACGTACCTGAAACAGTCAACAAACACTTTGAAAAAAATTTGAAATTTTGAAAACAACAATTTCAAGCGGAATAAGCTCTCAAGCGAAATCAGCTTTTTCAAGCAAGATAGCTTTTCAAGCGAAATAATGTTTTGAAGCGAAATCTCTTATTTCGCTTGAGTTTTCAAGCGAAAACAGACAATATCTTCAAGTGAAATCTGATTTTACTTGAAATCCACAACAGTTTCAAGCGAAATCACGATGACATCAACATTTTTCAAACAGTTTTCGAGCGAAATTATCAAATTTTATCATATTTTGTTCGAATTAGGGTCCAATTCTTTCAAGGATTAGTTAACACTATGTTTCGCTTGATATATGTCAAATTCAGGCCATTTCAACCGTAAAATTTCGATCAAATCAGAAAAAAATGAGTAGAAGTAAGAGAATCTGGTAAAATCAAGCTGAATTGGTATGAACTCCTCGTCCTGAGCTCTGATACCACTTGTTGGATCGTCGTATGACCCTAAACAGTCAGTATGAGTAGTTCATCATCAAGTACAAAGGCGGAATCAATGTAAAAGATGTCAATACAGTTTGTTCCTTTCTAATTATCCTTTTATTGATCAATCCTGAGCTTTTTACACGTTCAAATGACACACGGACAGCACCTCGACTCAGAACTAATGATCTGATTCCGCTCCAAATGAACACACACATCACCTATTTATAATGTTCTGATTTCGCTCCAAATGAACATGTCTGTTTCAAGCGAAATCACATGTATTGATTTCGCTTGAACTGCACATAATCACTTTCAAGCGAAATTACCTATATTTACATGTAAAACCCTAATTTTAACCCTGTTGTGTGCTCATTCATCCTATCTAGACATAAGACTCGATTAAGACGAAGTTAACAAACACTAGGTGCACCAACACATAATATTATAACACATTATACAGAAAGAATAAGTTTCCAACCCATCTATGATTTGTCCTCCGCCACTACTTTCCAGCTAAATTTCCGTATAGTTTCAAAACACTTTTATACATTTACGTTATAGTGAACAAGAAGGAAGGAGTCACCGGCGGGAGATAGATGAAGACAACGGTGGTTAGTTGGTGGTGGTGGTTTGGTGGCAGTGCTTGAGGTTGTACAGAAAGGGTAATTAAGGTGCTTAAGTGATTTTTCTAATAGCGATGTGATTGTGAGCTCATGTTTTCTATATAGAGAGAATATTGATAGTTTTATGCTAAGCACATGGTTTTGTTTAATTCAATAAAATTCATTTTGATGGGTCTAATAAAGCTGGTTTTGTGAAAGTGTGAAGTAGCTGTAACATGTAATTCCATTACTTAAAATGGTAATAGTCAAATACAATTTTAGATCTAAACGAGTTGTTGGACTTGGTTACTAAAGGAAGTTAAACCATGCAAGCTTGCTAACTTTTGGTATTTCTACATAAGCAGCTTGCCTTTATACTTTATATATTAGAACTGATATATCGTTTATTCAAAATAATCTTTGACATAATACAAAGTTGTATTAAAATTTAATATCGTAAGTTATATTGAATACTCGTACTTAGAGATGAGATTGGTACAGTACTTGTATCCGTACTCATTCCGGTACCGAAAATACCAATACTGAATTTGAATAAAACTAAGAACCAAATACTATACCGAATATATTGGTACGGTACGGATATTTAGGTTCAGTACCATTTTGTTTTTATTTTGTTTTTTGAGTACTCGTACAGGTACTAAATAGGTAAAATCGACATAGGTACCAACACAATACGAGTACCAAACAGGTAAAATCTACACGAGTACCAATACGATACGGGTACCAAATAGGTAAAATCGATACGAGTAACAAAAATACCATAATATGAAATAAAACATAATATAAAAAACTTTTAAGGTTCTATATAAAATTCGCTACCAGTACCCGTTTTGCCCGTACCCGTACCGATACCGAAAGTACCGAATACCAATATCAATAAAACTGGGTACCGATACATATACCAAATACCTAAAATCGGTAAGGGTATAGATACGAGTACGGGTATGGGTATTTGAGAAAAAAAAAACTCATCTCTACCGGTACTATACACGTGTCGTAGTGAACCTAACCGATACCTATTGAAACTGAATTCATGTTGGTGCACTTATGTCTGCACTTTGTCTGTATTCGGTCACAATGTAAAACGATGTCTTGTTAGTCTTGTAAGTTTGACCAAGTCAACCATCCTCCTGGTTTGACTTGGCCAAACAGTCAACATTATGTTTGTAAGATGTTGGGTCGAAGGATGTGCCATCGAAGGATTGCCTATATCCTTCGATGACCTGCTCGATAGATAGCATTCGATAGATGGACCACGAAAGATCCCATCCTTCGTGGTACATGTTGATCGTTCGAGCTGTTTCTGGTCGAAAGATGATCTTTCGACCAGACTGTTTGATCCTTCGACCAGACATGCTGTTATGGGTATAAATACCCGTGTGTTGTGTTCATTTCGATAGTTAGACAAGGTTGGACACTTAGAGAGCAGAAACACACACACACACTGAGAGAGAGTTTACAGGACTGATTTGTAAACATTGAGCTGTAACTGAACCTTTCATACGTTTAATACAAGTGGTGTTAATCGTTGAACTTTGCGTGTCGTATTATTGTGTGTTCTATCTCGGTTTGCTATTTCGGTTGGATTCCGCACAACCGGAGTGGTTCGTTTACAAGGATTAGGCGACTAGATCCTCCCCTAGCCGGACCTACAAGTGGTATCAGAGCCTTGGCTCTTCTCCTTGTTAAAACCGAGAGTTTTCGGACTGTTTTCGGGTTTAAAAGTTTCACTATTTTCTGGAAAAACTTGTTAAAATCGGGTTTCGGTTTGTTGTCGGTTTGCAGAAATATTCATATTTCTGGGTTTGTTCTTCTTATCTTCAACCGATACTCATAGTGTTCTTGTTAAACTACACCTTTGATCTTAAAATTTTAAATTTCTAAGTGTTTGTGTGTTGGGAAGAGTAAACTGATTAAAATATTGGACCTTACCTTGTTTGGTGAAACCTGCATGTTCAGAAGATATGGTCTGAACATACTTTCTGCAGAAAGTTTCTACCAACCCGTCAACTTTTTCACCAACTTGTCACCGATTGTCAACTGTGTCAGAACCATTCGAAAGATATCCTTCGAACTCGAAAGACCATCTTTCGATCAGTGGAGGTTCGATAGATCATCATCCTTCGAACCAAGGAATCATTTCGAAACATTCATCTTTCGGTATACTGTTCATTTTCGAAAGACTAGGATCCTTCGATTGGGGAGTCTTTCGAAGTCTTGGGGAGTCTTTCGAAGTCATCTTTCGTGATTTATCTTTCGGTCTACAGTACGTTTTCGAAGGATAAGGATCCTTCGTTGGAGAATCTTTCGAAAACATTGTTCGAAACTCAACAGTGATCTTTCGAACCTTGTTGATCTTTCGAACAGGTGTTGATCTTTCGATCCTTAGTCTGTTTGTATTTAACAGTTTGTATTTTTCAAGTGTCTTTCGACAGGTATTCTTTTTCTTGATCAAAAATGAATCCGATTTGGGGTACTCCGATAAATACAGCTTCCTCAAGACCAACGGCGTTTGTCACAATCACAAATTGTTTTGGCACTCCAATCCAAGTTCCGGTCCCTCCAAAAACAGACATGTATGGAAATTCGCTTGAACCAGTCCCTCAATCAGTACCACAACAACAAATCCAACGACCTCTCAGACCAACTGATATGTTTGGAAACCCATTACCAGTTCAATCCTCCGGAACAACAGACATGTATGGGAATCCACTTCCTCCTCAATCTACCAGAACAACAGATATGTACGGAAATCCGCTTCAACCAGTTCCTCCAACAGTTGCCTCACAGTGCCATCCTTCTACGGTAGCACCATCATCTCTTGATACAAGGAACTGTAGTCAGACAAAAACGGCGTTGTATGCTGAAATTGTCAAAGATGCCAGCAATGGTGAATCCTCGGGAAATAATGACGGTTCTGAACATGACAGTAGTTCAGATGAAGATGTTTCAACTTCAGTTGAGGATGATACACCTTCAAGTTCAAGCGAGGATGGATCTGAATATGAATCATCAAGGGAGGTTGTTGATTCTGATGCAGAAAGGTCAACATCTGAGAGTGATTCCAGTCAGGTATGTGTCGATGAACCCACCGCTGTTAGTTGTGATAACTGTGATAGTTTGCGTGTTAAATGTGCTGATTTAGAGGCAAACATGTCTGAGTTGCAAGGCAAACATGATGCTTTACAAGCTAGTTTGTTTGACTTGCAAGACAAACATGTTTCATTGAATGATAAGTGGTGTGAGTTGCAGAGCAAACACGAGGCTTTGCAAGAGAAATATGATGTGACATTCATCCACAATCAGAAATTAACCGTGGATCTTTCTAAGTGCACAGAAGCCAACATGTTTTATGAAAACCATGAAAAGGAATTTAAAACGATGATTGAAACTTTAAGGAAAGATAAAACTGAGTTAACAAAAATGGTTTCAAGAAAACAAACTGACATCAATTTGTATATAACTCGTCTTGAGATAATGCAAAAAGAGATGGCTTGTGTTAAAACTGAAAGTGAGGCGATCCGACTTAAGTTAGACAGCTATTTAAGCTCTAGCTATGTGTTAGATCACATCATTGATGTTCAGAAAGAGAAAAAGGATGTCACATGCATTGGATATAAGCAATGTCCACCACCGGTTAGACACAACTACGATGCACTGCCTGATGAGGAATATAGAACTCACCTTGAGCCATCTGTTCCTCTAGATGTTAATGAATTTGCTACAGGGCTCGGATATAAGAAAGAAGTATCGTCAGATTCAGATGTGTCAGCAGATACCTTTGTAACTGCTGAACCAAATCAGGATCCTCCAGTTGTGATTGAGGATACTGATTCTTCTGATGATGAGTCTGATGATACCGATTCAGCAAAGTCTGATGCGGTGATAAAGGATGAGGACATACCTCTTGAGAATCACATCCTGTGTGATCCTCCAGCAAAACCCGCTAAGACTATTGCGACTGAGTCCTCGTCTGAGAAAGAGTCGGAGAGTGTGGATTTGCTGTACACTCTTGTTGGTGATGATAAAATCTATTCAGACAAAGATTTTCCTATTAAGAATGTTAATCAATCATTAATTAGTAAAGTCTTTGAAAATTCTACAAGTAAGTTCTTGGGAAAGACAGGACCACATGTTACAGTCACACAGTGTCCTCCTATCCCAAAGGCTGAAGTTAGAAAACAGTTTGGGAACAAGAAATTACCAACAGTGCCAAAACAGCAAAACCATATCAAAACAAATGGTAAGGCACCGACTCAAACTCAAAAGAAGCCGAATCAGAAGAAGAAGAAGAATGTGAACTTTGTGAAGTCGAAGGGAACGGACAAAATTGAAAAGTTTGCAAATCAATCTAATTTAGATTTTGTCCAAAAAGCAACTGTGATGAAAAGGCATGAACCAAGTTGTTCAAAACCTAGTACCTCGGGATCACAAAGTTCATCATCATCGGCAAGACGATCACATGATACTTCGGGGTTTGTTGAACGAAGATCATGTTTTGAGTGTGGTACAATCGGGCATATCATTCGAAATTGCCCGTATCTTCATAAGTTGAAAGCAAAAGTCGATGCCCCCCATGGTAACAGTTACCATAAAAGATTTGTTTCACCAAAACAGGACCCTCGTCTTGTTAAACAACAAGAAGTGAAACAGAGAAAGAAACAACGGAAAAGTGTAGAAAAGGTTCTAAAACCGAACGTTGTCCAAACAAAATCTGTTAAGTTAGAAGTTATAAATGAAAAACAAAAACAGATTTGGAAACCAAAACCAGTAATTGCTTCAGGGGGAGCCACATCAATTCCGAATCATCGGGAAATGGATGTCACAATTCTCGATGATGAAGGACGACCCAAGTCTGTGAAGGCTTGGGTCCCCCTCTCCAACTAATCTCTGAGTGAGTGTGTAGGATGTTCCAGGAGGAACTTTCGATAGTCGTAAGATTGTTGATAGTGGAGCGTCCTTACACAAGATAGGCGACAGAAGAAATTGTTGCCATTGATGGAGAGAGGAGAAAAGAATACAAAAATGTCTGATGAAAGAATGTTGTTGAATGAAGTTGAAAAATTCGACCAGTTGAAAAATGGGCCAAAATTTGGTTGTTATGGTTTTTGATCGGGTCCTCAGGAAAGATTCAAATGAAAAGTACGCGCCTGTAGCACGTCTGAAGCTTTTCGAAGATTCATGGATTTTTCTTCCACAAGAAGTTCAAAGTCCACAAGATGAACGTGTAGGATACTTTTCTCCACGGTGTGAATGAAGAAAATGTGTTTGTTGAACGAACCAACCGGGTGTGCGGATGCCTTGGCGTGGATTGAACAACCGCACACTACTTCTCAAGAGAAAGACAAAGACTTTTGCTGGTGAAATGTGGAAGGCCAGCCGGACCCAAAGGTTTATGATCTTGTTGCTGTCAAGAGATTTCTCAGTAGCTACAAAAATCGTCTTTGAAATCCACACCGGGTGGATATCCAGTTTGGGAGAGCGCTCAGATTCCTGGCAATGCACGAAGTAGTTGCAGGATACGGTTTTTAAATTTCTAATCTCTCCTATACTTGTCGATGTTTAAGCTGCTTTATGAATTATTATCATCTCGTACTGCACTCTTTGACCTGACACATTGATCTCGAATATCACTTCACACGTGATTGTTTCAATATGAAACTCATCAATGTTGTCATGGTCCACACCGATGACCAACGTGCCGACCTTTTTACCAAAGCTTTTGACAAATCAAGATTTGACTATCTTTTATTGGTAAACGGCATTAAGGTCAAGCAAGAGTAAAACCAACATCGGAAAATCATTTTTGTAAATATCTTTGTGTTTTAAATTTGTCTTAGTTTATTGATTTTAGGGGGAGTAAATCCAAAATTTGAAAATCCAAAAACATTGAAAATTTTCAAAAACACAAAAACAATAGAAAAGCAAAAATGAGTTTCCTGGCGAGCAAAAGAGAAAATGATAGTACATCAGTGGTCTGTCTAAACCTCTTTTAAACCTTAAATGAAAAACGATAAGCAGCTCTATATAAGATGTATCGGTAGGCTCACAATCATTTTAAAGTGTGCAGGGTGATATAAACTTAAATCGACTGAAGATTGGGTGGGAACCATTCATTGGCATATGGTCTTAGTACCGAAATTTCGTTTGAGAGATTGCCGAGGTTCTGAGATATTCGGTCTTTATGCTGCTTATCATCTGGGTATCATGGTTGTATCTTTTACCGAAAAATAACGGGGACGCAAGTCTAGATCTTCCATGATACTATACATACGTGTACATACTGCATACGACCTCAATAAGTGATCAACAATCACATGTCCAAACAAATAAGTGATAATATATCACAAATTCTTTCCGGGTGTCAAGTTCGTCTCTCTGCTGTACGAAAGTACTGACCTGTTCACGGACTTGCTCCTGTGCCCTCATGCATATGAAAATCAAGTTCCTCATCAATAAGTGATTATATCACATAGGGCTTGTTTTCAAATCAAAATAAGTGAGAATCTCACATCTTATACGGTCAAACAGATGATAATCGGTATACTCACCGGTAAGATGAACCCTCGTGCATACCTTGATACGGGAATGTGTCGTGATGTGGATGAACACCGGTCGGTAAGTGTAAATCATACCTTAACGTATCCCCTCGCCATGATTACAAATGATAAGTTGAGTTTATGTGGACAACAATACCGATAATTGTTATAGGATGCTTATCTTAATGTTAACTAAAAGAACAACGAGAGCGTTTTGGCATGACCGTACACTGATATGATTCTCTTACCCTCGAAACTCGCAAAAAGAATGTCTGTATATATTTATTTACTGCTCTCAGTCTTTACATTTGAAATATTCAAAAATACCAAAAAGATTTTAAGTGTGTTTTAATATAAACTTTCAAAAAGCCAAAAATATTTTATTTCTATCTTATTTTCGATCGTACGATGTTGGAGCTCGAGTCTTCGTTACCTGAAACCTGAACGAAAACCGAAAACGACTAAATCTTCATAAACGGTCGAAATTTGCAAGCGTTGAAAGTTAAAATTGAAATGGATAAAATTTGTTAAACTTTCAAACTGTCGGACGGTGTTTGTTTAAAACAATGGTCACATGTGTGTCGTTTGCTTATGATATTCCAGGCGGTTGTTCTCATTACGCGTTTAGATTTCTTGCATGTGCAGATTCTAAAGGCAAGGAGAACATGGTCGATGACAAGCTCCGGAATGAAGACACAGCGTGAAGGCACTCAAAAGACGAAGATGATCGAGTGGCCGCTGACCATCATCAACACCACAAGGATCTCACTTCATAAAGATCAAGTATTTCACGAGCATAACTCAAGGGGGAGCTTATGTTAAGGGGGAGTTTGTCAACACACTTCCTACGTGATACGGGGAGTTTGTTGATACACTTTCTGCTTTCAAGACGTGAAGACTTTAAAGATCCTCCGACATTGAAGACTTGAATAGAAGTCAAAGACTTGAAGACACGAGAACTTACAAGATTGAAGATCGAGACAAAGCAACAGCTGATTGTTGATAAGCCAGACAAAGCTACAGCCAAGGGGGAGTTTGTTGGTGCACTTATGTCTGCACTTTGTCTGTATTCGGTCACAATGTAAAACGATGTCTTGTTAGTCTTGTAAGTTTGACCAAGTCAACCATCCTCCTGGTTTGACTTGGCCAAACAGTCAACATTATGTTTGTAAGATGTTGGGTCGAAGGATGTGCCATCGAAGGATTGCCTATATCCTTCGATGACCTGCTCGATAGATAGCATTCGATAGATGGACCACGGAAGATCCCATCCTTCGTGGTACATGTTGATCGTTCGAGCTGTTTCTGGTCGAAAGATGATCTTTCGACCAGACTGTTTGATCCTTCGACCAGACATGCTGTTATGGGTATAAATACCCGTGTGTTGTGTTCATTTCGATAGTTAGACAAGGTTGGACACTTAGAGAGCAGAAACACACACACACACTGAGAGAGAGTTTACAGGACTGATTTGTAAACATTGAGCTGTAACTGAACCTTTCATACGTTTAATACAAGTGGTGTTAATCGTTGAACTTTGCGTGTCGTATTATTGTGTGTTCTATCTCGGTTTGCTATTTCGGTTGGATTCCGCACAACCGGAGTGGTTCGTTTACAAGGATTAGGCGACTAGATCCTCCCCTAGCCGGACCTACAATTCATATAACGCGCGCGAAGCGTGCAAGGATACTACTAGTTTAATCTTATTTTGTATTTCAAGCACTACCTAAATTGTCAACTTATTTAATATTAATCATCAGGGATGAGCCTTGTACTCTATCGGTATCGAAAATTCCTAAAAGTGGGCACCAGTACTGAAAATGTTCGGTACAGTACGGTACTGGTACCGCTACGGTATGGTATTTGACGCCAAAAATCAGTAAAATACTGGTACCATACCGAATCAAAAATACCGATCCCAAAAATGCTAAAAAAATAGGTACCAAATTGATATCGAAATTTGATCGGTACATTATCATTCAGTACCATTACCGGTTCAGCATTGATATTTTTCGGTACTGATACTGAAGTGCACATCCCTAATATATTTTTTTGGAAAGGCAAAGATTCATTAACCAAAACTAGCCAGAAGCTAGAGATACAAATACAAACAAAACACAATCAATACAAAACACAACCTGGCTACACCATACCAAAATTTCTCCATTGTTCTTCAGTCATCGACTTAATTTTTCCTTGAGCTTTGATCCATAAAAACCCCATCTTTTAACCTCTAGCACAATGTTTCCCGCATTTGGTCTTTTGTGGTTGAAAACAACTCGTTTCTAGCCTTCCATACAATCCAGCAAACCATAACCATAATTTCCTTCACTATGTTGATGTAGCTCTTTCCCCCTTTAACGGTCCTATGGAAGCCGAAGATGTCCCATATCAAGAAAGCAAAAAAAGGAGGAAGACGACACCTTCCATAATCGACTGCAACACTTCAAAAGTCAAACTACACGCCGTAAATAGATAGTTTACGAACTCACTGACCTGCTCACAAAAGGGACAAAGGTCCAAGTCGATTTGGACATGATGGCGTCGGAGAGCATCCCGTGTAGGAAGTCTATTTAGCGCCACTCTCTGTGACACCTGTGTCACTTCAACCATCAAACAAATGTGAAACCAATGAAATATTGTATTTCATACTTGGGATTTGTAAAAATATGTGTATCGTTTGCACATATCAACTCTTGTTCGATTTTAAGCTTTAAATCGCTTTCTGGAGGGTTATACGCGCTCTGATGCGTAAATATAACCAGTTTAATCCAACGAACACTCTGGAATAGTGAAATAGGCTTATCATACCTTAAATAACCTTTACATAAATAAGTTTTAAAGGCTTTGGTATGGCAAAAACAAGTTAATTCGCTTACAGGGACTAAACTTGACAAACTGTGAAAGTATGCCAATTTGAACTGTAACAGACATTCCGGAACATGACCATAAGTTAAACATACCATAAATACCCTTTACATAGCTTAGAAATAGACTTTGATGGGTTCGGTGTGCTAAAATAAACTTTTGGGTCATTCAGGGACTAAAAGTGTCAAAAAGTGCACAAGTTTGCACTTTCGCGCATAACTTACGTTCTGAATACATCCGGACATCCAAAAATTTATGTAAGCACTAAAATATTTTATTTTAGTGTTTGGCATAAGAAAAATCCATTCGTCGCGTCATTTGGATCGTTTTTCACGCTTATGCGCATTCCGTCGTAATTAAGCGAACATCGCGATCGTACGACCAAACGAACCGACACCCGAGATATTTTTGAACACATTTTAAGTTCCCTATACTTTAACTTCATTTTAGAGCTTTGAAATGGGGTTAACGGGCCTTGAACGTGTCGGAAATGAGCTTATAACACAACAGGGACCAAATCTGCCATTCTGCCAAACTAGGTCCTTGCGCACCTCAACACTGTGAGTGTTACGGTGCGCAAGTAGTCCCCAGACCAGATTCAATGTTCCAAACAGGCTGTTATCAGCTGTTTACCACTCCTAATCCCTTGCACATGGTATTGTAAAACCACTATCTTGAGGTGTATGGCCAAGATCAAAGCACGGTTTCCAAGAAACGATCCTAACGGTTCGAGAAACACTATAAATACCCAACCCCCCTTCCATTCAAAACCCACCAAATCTGATCTAAATGCTCTAAGTTGAGGCCTTTGCTTCATACCTGAGCTATTCGATCACGATTTACTTGCGGGGACCCTTTGTAAGTGTTCCTTCGTTCTTTTATTGCTTTTCGAGTCCGAAAGTCAAACTTTGTTTGATTTTCTGCATTAACCAGTTTGTGGTCAATGCGAAGTTCGCTTGAACTTCGCAACGTGATTGTAATCACGATGGTTATAGTCCCTTGTGACTATGCCTACTAATTACCACGTTGTCTAGGGTCGTAAGGGTAAGCGATTTAATAAATCGCTTATACCTTCGAACCCGACCCATTTGGTCGATCATTAGGATCCGACCAAATACATTAGGTGACCATAGTATATAGGGAATAACCTTCCGAGGTTATACCTTATGGTCGCTTCGTTTAAGTAGTTGTATGATAGGTAGTTTATATGCCTTAGGTAAATTACCAGAATACCCTTTTCATGTATAATTGGTAATTAAGCATATGTAACCTAAAATTTTGTCACATAACTGATTATGTAACATGTTAAGGCATATTCTACTTGTCATAGGACTAGTTAGGCGGTCCGAACGCGTTTCACGCGAACGACGCGTTAAAGTAGCATAAGCTACCTAAACGGGTCGTAATGGGTCATAAGCACTTAAGTTAGGTTCCGATTTAGAATGTAGGCTTTGTTAAACCATATCACATGAGTTCCAACACTCATTTGGTTTACAAGACTTCATTCTGTCCGATCCTCCGATCTAGGTCCGGTTTATTAACATAGTTACCTATATTAGGTGCCGTTTGATTCCGTGATCTCTAGCATTGCTTGGTGGTTATCTTAGGACTTCTGAGCAATCTCAAGTGAGTACATAGTTCCCCTATTTTACTGTTTTCCAAACTGTTTTGGGGTGAAGCATGTGTACCTATGTGTTATTTTCATGTTTTCCAAAAGTATAATTGATTATACATGTAAGTACTTATCTGTTGACAAACTGAATGACTATCTATGGTTTAAACACTGATTTTTCAAAGACTATAACATTAATTGTTGAATTGTACTTATTTTGTTCACCAGACCGGTTGGTAGTATGATATAGCGCTATAGGATTTGACACCCCATTCCTGTTTTCATGGAATGTCTGAAACCAATTTGTTTCTCCATCCAAATAGGGATTTCCTTTGTGGTATCCCTATAGTCTCAAAGGTGTATTTTGATGCACTAGGTCTGAATGAATTCTTAAATCACATTATTTTTGTATATTTAGTTATACTCCCAAAAGTATAGTTTGATATGCTCCCATATGCGATATAGTACAAAACCAACATATATGTTATTTTATTTATCACATCCAAAACATATCTTGATATGTTATTTACGAAACTAAAACATAGTTTAATATGTTATTTATCACATCCAAAGCATATTATGATATGTTATATATGAAACCAAAACATAGTTTAATATGTTATTTATCACATCCAAAGCATATTATGATATGTTATATATGAAACCAAAACATGGTTTAATATGTTATTCATCACATCCAAAGCATATTATGATATGTTATATATGAAACCAAAACATAGTTTAATATGTTATTTATCACATCCAAAGCATATTATGATATGTTATATATGAAACCAAAACATAGTTTAATATGTTATTTATGAATCCGAAGTATACATGTAATATACTACTTAAAACTATTATTTTAAACAACTAAAGTATATTTAATGTACTATCTATCTAACTTTTGGGTTTTGATTAGTATATATTTTCACATATACTATAAGCCTTTTTATAAAAATATTGTTTTACAAACAACTTATCTTTACAAACTCATCTTTACTTGGTTATTCATTTAACCATACACTATTCTCTTATTATACATATCATCTGACCTTATTGCTTTTCAAATGATTTACAAAACAAAACAATCTACAAGGTTCATGACTAAACTTTATTAAACATTTTCTTAAACTTACAAGTCATGAATCCTATTTTCACTAAACCTATGTATCTCACAGGCATTTTTATGCTGACGTACCTATTTTTACACATGTTTCAGGTACTGCTTTGCAATGATTGTTGATACATGCTACATTTAGGATGGACTCATGCCTTAGCAACTTTAAAACTTGGAAGATCATAGTTGTACTTATTTGATTGTATTAAAACAATGAGTTCATTTATTCAATAAAACAGAATTTATTTATTCCATGGTTATGAAACAATGATTCTGTTACAACACTCCCCGACGTTTCCACCACGTCTGGTTGTTCTACGTGGTCGGGGTGTGACACTCATTGCAAAGCAGTACCTGAAACATGTGTAAAAATAGGTACGTCAGCATAAAAATGCCTGTGAGATACATAGGTTTAGTGAA
Organism: Helianthus tuberosus; assembly: GCA_030545235.1. NCBI lineage: Eukaryota > Viridiplantae > Streptophyta > Magnoliopsida > Asterales > Asteraceae > Helianthus > Helianthus tuberosus. Next base: position 153,719,586 of record CM060372.1, read on the forward strand.
AATAGGATTCATGACTTGTAAGTTTAAGAAAATGTTTAATAAAGTTTAGTCATGAACCTTGTAGATTGTTTTGTTTTGTAAATCATTTGAAAAGCAATAAGGTCAGATGATATGTATAATAAGAGAATAGTGTATGGTTAAATGAATAACCAAGTAAAGATGAGTTTGTAAAGATAAGTTGTTTGTAAAACAATATTTTTATAAAAAGGCTTATAGTATATGTGAAAATATACTTTGGATCAATGATTCTGTTACAACACTCCCCGACGTTTCCACCACGTCTGGTTGTTCTACGTGGTCGGGGTGTGACACTCTCCAACCAAAGACGTTCACCTTCTTCGGCAACCAATTATTACACGTTCAAATGACACACAGACAGCACCTCGACTCAGAACTAATGATCAGATTCCGCTCCAAATGAACACACACATCACCTATTTATAATGTTCTGATTTCGCTCCAAATGAACATGTCTGTTTCAAGCGAAATCACATGTATTGATTTCTCTTGAACTGCACATAATCACTTTCAAGTGAAATTACCTAAATTTACATGTAAAACCCTAATTTTAACCCTATTGTGTGCTCATTCATCCTATCTAGACATAAGACTCGATTAAGATGAAGTTAACAAACACTAGGTGCACCAACAGACTCCCCCTTGGATGTTGACGAAGTCTTCGACGTCGAGTCTTTAGTCTTTGTCTCTATCCAGATTGTCTTGACATAGAAAAAGCTTCCTTCAATCTTTATCTTCAAACTTTAATCTTCAATCTCCCCTTTAAATGTTGATCCAGAATTCTTACTCCCCCTTTCGCAGACTCCCCCTCTCGATAAGCTAGAGCTTGAATTCTGATTCAAACTTTGACATTTTCTTTGCCATGGGGATTCCTGTTACCTGCACAATCTCTACCTAAATATAAGATATATTACTCTAACAATTTCAATCCAAACTTACCATTCAAACTCATTCAATGGTTTTATCAGTGTATAGAAATCCACTTAAGTATTCAGGTTCAAATTAATGACCCTGATTACTCAATTTATCTACCAAGTCCAACTTAATGACCTTGGTTGATCTGAGATAAATCACACTGACATCTGTTCAACTTTTTCAAACAGATTTCTGAAATTTACAAGTTTCAAATTAATGAACTTGCTATAACTTTTCAATTTTTCAAGTTAATTATGTTAAGCTCCAAATTCATCATCCAGCCCAGAAACTTCCTGCATCTGCTACAATTCGAATCTGAAGATCAACTCTCCACTTTGGTTTGTCAAAAATAAAGCAGAAGTGTAAAATCTTTTTGGATTTTTAATAAAGTTCTAAACTAGAAATGAATTACAGAAATATAATGCAACAAAAGTAAACTATTTACAAACATATTTTTGGTGAGCGTGTTAGGGAATCATATCAACTATTCGACAAGTCACAAGTACCGTTAAGCTTTGATTACATACTCAGAATTAAACAATTCACTTAGATTGTCGATATACTGATCCACTTAAATTTTCACACAATTTTCAATCTGTCCAGGATACGGATTTAGTGTTTTAGTGACTTAAACTCATTCATGTGTCCCACCTCTTGAATATACTCCCGTATCCAGATCCCAATATTCAGTCTTACAGGTGAGTATACCACAGATGATATCTGTAAGGGAATAAATTATGAAACAGTATGAAACCGTGAGAGCTCAGGTCAGACCTTCCATTCAGCAGAGAGATGACGGTTCGACTTGGGTGTGTCCCCTTTAGAGGATCTTTTTTACAACAGCATTGATTATCAATTTTATTGTCTTATCATTTATGCTGAGGGCGACGCTATATTTCAAGCATGCGGTAAAGTATTCTCCGGGGACTAGGCCATTGCTTCCGCAAAATCAGAAGTCCCGGGATAATACCCCAGATATCACTGAGTATAAAGACCTAGTATCTCAGAAAGAGGGATCTTTCAAACAAGATTTCAGGGGTTACCTATATATCCAAGTAGTGTCCCCATGAAATAAGTAAGTAAAGATTTAGGTTTATATCCCGAACAAACCTACTAAATGTGTAAAAACCTATTGGCACATCATCAGCGAGACTGTTTAACGCATTTAAACTTTCCATTTCTTTAGCATACCATAACTGTCAAGCCGATGTACTATCATTTTCCCTTTTTACACAAGCTCTTTTCTGGTTTTCTAATGTTTTTGGATTTTGAAAATATCTCATGTTTTTGTATTTTTGTCATTTTTTATTGTTTTTGTATTTTCAGAAAATATTACCCTATACTCTCCCCCTAAATCCAAAACAAGTAAAAAATCGACAAACAATTGCAGCTTGCTTCTCAACATCATCTACAATGTCTCCTTCATCAACGCCAAGAATCTCCTCCAACACCAATACAAGCTTCATACCGTTCAATTTTAGCAAATATTGAAAACGTGTTTTATCAAATGCTTTGGTATGTAAATCAGCTTTCTGCTCATCAGTGTGGATTTTCTCAATTCGTATCAACTTCTTCTCGAAACAATCTCGGATGAAGTGATGACGAATTTCAATATGTTTGGCTTTAGCGTGATGAACTGGATTTTTAGTAATGTTAATCGCTGCCTCATTATCAACGAAGATAGGGGTGTTTAGAAATTACAAACCGTAGTCGTGCATCTGTTGCTGGATCCACAAGATCTGAGAGCAGCAGCTGCTAGCAGATACATACTCTGCTTCACATGTGGATAAAGCCACAGAGGTCTGCTTTTTGTATTGCCAGGTGGCCAATCTTGATCCAAAGAACTGGCACCCTGCCGTTGTTGATTTAGCGTTAACTTTGAAGCTTCCGAAATCCGAATCGGAATACCCTTCGAGCGTAAATTCGCCATCTTTTGGATACCACAACCCTAATGATGGAGTTCCTTTAAGGTAGCGTAATATCCTTTTGACAATTACCATGTGCGAAGCTCTCGGGTTAGATTGAAATCTTGCTGCGAGGCAGGTTGGGTAAATAATATCGGGTCTTGAAGCTGTCAAATACATCAGCGATCCTATCATGGAATGATACAATGTTTCATCTACCTTCTCTCCGGTGAGATCAGGGTTTATCCCATGATTCGTTGCTAACGGGGTGGAAGCTGGAGTAGAACCTGACATCCCAAATTTCTCCAAGATATCATGAACGTACTTCGTTTGATGTATGAAAATTCCTTTGGGTAGTTGATCAACCTGAAGTCCCAAAAAGAATTTCATCTCACCCATCGATGACATTTCGAATTTCTACTTCATAACTTGTTCAAAATCTTTGCACAAATTTTCATTTGTAGATCCAAATATGATGTCGTCCACGTAAATTTGAACTATCAGAAGATGTCCGTCGACCTCTTTGGTGAAGAGAGTGGCATCCACTTTTCCACGAATGAAGCTGTTGGCTAGTAGGTGTTAAGACAATGTCTCATACCAAGCTCTCGGGGCCTAGTGTAAACCATACAGCGCTTTATCCAGCAAATAGACCTTGTCTTTATGGATTGGATCGGTGAAGCCCGGTGGCTGACCGACATATACCTCCTCTTTTACCTCCCCGTAGAGAAACGCCGATTTAACATCTAGCTGATAAACTTTGAAATTTTTCCAAGATGCAAATGTTAGGAAGATTCTGATCGCTTCTAGTCTAGCAACCGGAGCATACACTTCAGTGAAATCTATACCCTCCTGCTGATTGAAACCCTGGACTACGAGTCGAGCTTTGTTACGAACAACAACTCCTCTATCGTCTATCTTGCACTTGAACACCCACTTGGTGTTTATCTTTCTCTGACCATCAGGCAAGTCTACTAACTTCCACACTCCTAACTTCTCAAACTGACTCAACTCTTCTTGCATAGCATTGACCCAAGAATCTTTAGTTAGCGCCTCTTTATATGTTCACGGTTTGATCTGCGAAATAAAACAACTTAGTGAAAACTCAGTTTGTAAAGGTGCTACTGTAGAATAAAAACAAGTAAGGCCTTGGTCAATTTGACGTCTAGTGCAAACGCCTGATTGCAATTCTCCAATGATCAACTCCTCTGGATGGTATGAAAGAGTTCTCGGCATCACCTCGCCTGAAACATCTACCTCGCCTTCCAGATTAGTAACATTCTGATTTGCACCTTGTTCACTGGCTGGGTTTGTTTGACTTGAAATCTGAATTTGCTCCCCCTCAGAATCTGAATCACCATGATCATATACTGGCATATTCTCAGATTCTTGATTATCATTCTGTGTCATCTGATTATCATGAGCAACTTCATTTTGTTGAATATCATCATGTTCTCCAGCATTGCTTGGACCTGCTTCATGGTCATTTGAAGTTTGTCGTGGTCGACTTGAATACTCAGCTGGGAACCTTTCCTGCGATTCTTCATACTCTCTTAGAATATCCAACTCGTTAAAGAAGTCTTCTTCTTCCTTTTCTTCTTCCATGTCAAACGAATCCCACAAAGTGTCATAATGAAAACGCCATGAATCTCTAGGATTCTGCGGTGGCATTGTGTAACCTTGACACTCAACATTGTGTGCTTCAATAATCCATTTCAAGCTTGGAACAAAGACTCATTTCAATGGACTTGTATAACCCACAAATATTCCTTCGATGCTCTTTGGACCAACTTTACCAAAAGGCTCTAGAACTGTGCAGGGAGACCCAAACGGTTCTAAATACTTCAGGTTCGGTTTGCGGTTATTGATCAACTCGAAACACGTCTTATTGAATTGCTTCACTGTGAGAACCCGGTTGAGTGTATAGCATGCGGCGGATACTGCTTCTGCCAAAAAATTTACTGGTAGCTTTGAATCAGCAAGCATCGTCCTGGCCGTTTCAATTAGCGTCCTGTTCTTTCTTTCGGCTACTCCATTCTGCTGTGGAGTGTAAGGAGCACTAAATTCATGCAATACACCTCTCTCATCACAATATTCTTCCATCTTGTTGTTCTTGAACTCAGTACCATTATCACTTCTGATTCTTTTGATACGCCTTTGGTACAAATTTTCAATTTTTCTGAACAACGCCATCAAACTATCAAACGTCTCATCTTTTGTCTTCAGAAATGAAACCCATGAAAACCTTGAAAAATCATCCGTGACAACTAAACAGTAGAGATCCCCTGTAATACTTTTGACGTTTAGTGGACCAAACAGATCCATATGGAGTCTCTCTAACGGTCTTGAGACTAAATTGCTTTCTTTTTAGGATGTGATTTCTTTTTCTGCTTGCCTTTGATGCAGCTAATGCATTCTCCCTCAAGATGAAAACCTTTGACATGAACACCAATAACTAAATCGTTGTGTACCAGGTGATTCATTTTTCTCAAATGTATATGACCCGTTTTCCGGTGCCACAATTGCGATTCCTTCTCAGTTGCTCCGGACACAAAACACTGTGCTTGACCCGTGGTTGTAGTTGCTACACTCATGTCCAATACATACAGATCATTCACTCTAGGTGCCCTCATGATAATCCATTCTTCAGAAATAACAAATCCTGGTTTCAATATCAAACATTCTTTGTCAGTAAAGTGCGTGGTATACATGCGATCACAGATCTGAGAAATACTCAGAAGATTGTTTTCAAGCTCGGCGATGTACTTAACTCTTTCAAACGTTACAATCCCATTGGATAACGTTCCTTCACCAACTATTCTACCACCTTGATTTCCTGCGAATCCCACATAACCACCATTGAAATTTCTAACATCGTACAGCAAGGCTGTTTTCCCCGTCATGTGCCGAGAAGCTCCACTATCCATAATCCATCGCGAAACGGATCTTGGAAGCTCCTGCACCAAATAGAAATATGATTAGCTGAAATAAGTTGCCCAAGCCTCATCAGACTCGGGTAACTTAACTTCATCTACACACTTTACAACCGACTTTAAGGGTGGAAAATTTTTATCATTCATTTCCAATTTATCTTCCATTTCATCTTTTGCAACCCTTTTTGAAGAAACATTCTCTTTGGTAAAATCTTCATAAGAAATTGGAAGATTTTCCTTTTGTATCTCCTTTTTAATAATTTTCGTCGGAACATTCTTCATCTCTTGTGGAGTTGAAGTTTGTTTCTCAGATTTTGGCTTCCATGCTTGTTGAGGCGACGCAACCCGTTTGTAAAACTTGTCATTTTTAGTTACCATATTCTTAACAGGTTCAGTTTTGATCTTGGTGTTGTCATTTTTCAAAACCTTTTTTTCAACAACCAACGCAGCTTGTTGCCCGCTTACCGGCTATCTTGGTGTAATTTGTTTGACCTTATATATTGTTTGTGCAATTTATGTGATGGAACTGCTAATGGAGCTTTTCCCTTCACATTAGTTTTCTTCTTCGAACTTTCAGCAACTTCAGTCTTAGGCTTAAAGTTGGTACACTTTCGTGCAATATGCCCAACTTTGTTGCATCTAAAGCATGTACGAGTATCAACTACTCGACTTGTGCCTTCAGTCTGAGGTTGTGAGGCCCTTTTCTCAAAGAACTCTTCATTCGACTTTGAAAAAATCTCAGATTCTTCATCAGAAAGTGAACTTGAACTGTTCACAAACACCTTTTTCTCAGCAAACTTCTTGTTTTGAACATTCTTTTTCTGATAATTCTTACCACCCTGATAACCACCCGACCATCTGTTTCGATTGTTGTTATAAAAACACGGTGGAACAACAGGTTTCTTGTAGTAAGCTTTATCTTTTTCTAAATTCATTTGCCTCTTTGTCTGATTCAAACCTTCTACTTCAGATAAATCAATTTCAACTAGTTTGAAAACATTTTTCAACTTGTCCATATTAACATTCTCCAGAGGAAACTCAGAATCTGAATACAACTTATCCGATCCCGACATCTTGTACATGACAAGAGTAGGTTCTTCATTTAAGTTGTTTTTGGATTTTGATTTCGGAATGTAATTGTTCAGAAAACACTCTTCATCTTCAACTGAATCACTATCAGACTTCAAAACACTTTCAGCCATGCCTTTCACAATATCAGTTTGAACATTATCATCAGATGAAGAAAATGTAACATCAATTGACTCTGGAAGTTTTATTTCATTTATTTCATCTTCATCATTAACCAACCCGGACTTTTTCTTTGAGAAATTGTTTAACACTGGCGGTGGAACCTGATGAAACCCAACCCCAGTTCCATCCGAGTAAACATCTTCGCCTGCTTTGTTTTTCCCGATGGGTTTGGGAACAATGTGTTGCAAAACAAAGCTTGCGGAGCTGTTACTGGTTAATTTCAGATTGATGCGCTCATTCTCAATCTTAGCTTCTTCAAACTGAAGCTTCAATTTAGCAATCTCATCCAGTTGTTGGTTGATTTGCTCTTCTTTGTGTCTGAGAACTACAGTTAAATGCTCATTTTCTTTATTGGTTTTACCGTTTCTTTCATCAGAATCCTTTACCGTTCGTTTTAATTTGTCAAAATTTTCTGAGATTTTACGATTTTCAAGAACCAATTTCTCATTTTCTTTCTTAATTCTTTCTACTTCAATTTTATCATTTTCAATTTTATCAGCTAACTTGTTAGCTCGATCATTTGAAGCTTTTAGCATTTTATCACGATCTAGAATCTGATCTTCAACCTTTCTGACTCTTTTTGTCAGTTCTTCAACCTTGGTATCACTAAGGTAAGTAAGTGTACTACAAAACTTGCAGTTTTTTATGCAACTTTTGCAGTCACTATCACCTTTGACTTTCTTACCTGTTTCACTTGTTGAACTGTTTGGACTGACCTTGCTTTTAGACTCAGATTCAGACTTAGAGTCTATCTCAAGTTCTTTTGCAGCAAGCACTCTGTCAGCCATCTTTCCCAAGTTTTAAGCTGTGAGTTCTTGAGAAGTATCGATAATCCCATCATCAATCTTCTTAGACTGCAGCTTTTTCTCTGCTTCTTTTTCTTTGACTTCTTTCTCTACAACTTTCTCTTCTTCACCTCCCCACCATTCTCTCTGTCTGCCTTCTTCTTCTTTAGTAAATTTCTCAATGAAAGCTTCTATACTAAGAGTTTTCGCATCAATAGCAATGTTTCCTTGAGGATCCAGAAAACATTCTCTATCAGCATCCCATCTCTTTGCTCTCTTGGCTTCACTGAACACCCTAGATAATCTCATCATCTTGAATTCTGCTTTCTGCTTTCTGGCTTGGTATTTTTGGTCTTCAGTTCTTGTGTCTTTGAAAGGAACTTCTTCTGCTATGAAAGCGTATCCTACTGCATCTTCCTCCGGCAATACACCACTCCAATCATATCCCTCATCATCATGAATAACAGCAAGAGCTCTTGATTTTTCTTTGGGAGTATCTTCAAGCTGCTTCATTCTGGGGGGGGGGGGGGTTCAGATTTGTTTTGATGGTAGATCGCTCTTTTGTAGTAATCTTCACGGAATGGATTTGCAGTATCATCAGCTGGAGCGTTTCGACACTCGCGTTTAAAGTGTCCTTTTGGTTTACATCGGAAGCATGTGACCTTTGATTTGTCAAAGCCCAATTTGGTGGAAGGTCCGCCAATTGAATGTCTCCCGGTAATCTCCATAAATCGTTGTGCTCTCCGGACTGCACTGGCCATACACCACCTGATATCGATCAGTTCCATCTCTTCAGGATCTATTTGATCATAGTCCTCCTTAGTCAGGTTGGTATTTCCAATCTTGCCCGCTACAAGGCTCTCGTACGATTCTAACACCGAAGCTAAGAACACCATCTGCTGTTTTGCTGACTCTTCACTAAAATTTTGAGCGTTCTTCAGATCCACAGCGATGTTACATTGGAACAGATTCTTTGATGCAGATTGGCTTGGAGTTGTTGAAGAAGAACCACTATGAAAACCACTGTGAGGAGTTTCTTGATTCACATTTTTTGAACTCTCTGCAGAAAATGCTGTTCTTGGAGAACCAGTCTTTGGTAGATTTCCTCTGTAGTACAACTCTACATTCTGCTGATAAGATGAGTTGTTGACTTTGCTAGATTTCTTGATCTCCAACTCGTGACTCTCTAGTCTTTCGATAAGCAGATCCACTGTCAACTCTTCAGACTTGATAGTATTCTTCAGCATTAATGCAAAGTACTGCCAATCTTGTTTATTCGGAAGTGAGTCGAACAATTTGTCAACCAACTCTTCTTGGGTATACACAATTTTGTGTATTGCCAGCTCCAATTTCAGATGCCCAAATCTCTCAATTATCTTGGAAACAGACTCGTTCTTTAAACAACCAAATAAATCAAACTCTTTTCTTAGCAGTTTCTTTTTGTTTTTTACTATCTCAGCACTGCCTACACACTTGACCCTTAGTTTTTCCCAAAGATCTTTTGAATTTTCATATTCAACCAATGAAATTATATCATCTCTCACAGACTGATGAATCAACGCGATGCACTTCTGTTCAGCAATATATCTTTCAATATCATCAGTATCTGTTAGACTTTCACCAAAACGATTTCCTCTAATGTAACCAATCTTTAAACTTTTCCAGCTTTGATATGCAAAGGCTTAAAGCCACTCGTCAAATCTTGTAGCCCACCTATTGTAATCTTCTATCGCCAACAACTTTGGAGGTTTGTTGTACGTCCTATACGCACTCTCAACACTTAATGTATCCGACAGAGTCTTTCTCGCACTCGGAGCTTTCTCATTTGTGTTGTTTGACGTGTCGTTTGAAGTATCATCTCCACTGTTTCTAGCAAAAGCAAAAATGTCACAAAACGGATTGAAATCATCCATCTTTCACGTACCTGAAACAGTCAACAAACACTTTGAAAAAATTTTGAAATTTTGAAAACAACAATTTCAAGCGGAATAAGCTCTCAAGCGAAATCAGCTTTTTCAAGCAAGATAGCTTTTCAAGTGAAATAATGTTTTGAAGCGAAATCTCTTATTTCGCTTGAGTTTTCAAGCGAAAACAGACAATATCTTCAAGCGAAATCTGATTTTACTTGAAATCCACAACAGTTTCAAGCGAAATCACGATGACATCAACATTTTTCAAACAGTTTTCGAGCGAAATTATCAAATTTTATCAGATTTTGTTCGAATTAGGGTCCAATTCTTTCAAGGATTAGTTAACACTATGTTTCGCTTGATATATGTCAAATTCAGGCCATTTCAACCGTAAAATTTCGATCAAATCAGAAAAAAATGAGTAGAAGTAAGAGAATCTGGTAAAATCAAGCTGAATTGGTATGAACTCCTCGTCCTGAGCTCTGATACCACTTGTTGGATCGTCGTATGACCCTAAACAGTCAATATGAGTAGTTCATCATCAAGTACAAAGGCGGAATCAATGTAAAAGATGTCAACACAGTTTGTTCCTTTCTAATTATCCTTTATTGATCAATCCTGAGCTTTTTACACGTTCAAATGACACACGGACAGCACCTCGACTCAGAACTAATGATCAGATTCCGCTCCAAATGAACACACACATCACCTATTTATAATGTTCTGATTTCGCTCCAAATGAACATGTCTGTTTCAAGCGAAATCACATGTATTGATTTCGCTTGAACTGCACATAATCACTTTCAAGCGAAATTACCTATATTTACATGTAAAACCCTAATTTTAACCCTGTTGTGTGCTCATTCATCCTATCTAGACATAAGACTCGATTAAGACGAAGTTAACAAACACTAGGTGCACCAACACATAATATTATAACACATTATACAGAAAGAATATGTTTCCAACCCATCTATGATTTGTCCTCCGCCACTACTTTCCAGCTAAATTTCCGTATAGTTTCAAAACACTTTTATACATTTACGTTATAGTGAACAAGAAGGAAGGAGTCACCGGCGGGAGACAGATGAAGACAGCGGTGGTTAGTTGGTGGTGGTGGTGGTTTGGTGGCAGTGCTTGAGGTTGTATAGAAAGGGTAATTAAGGTGCTTAAGTGATTTTTCTAATAGCGATGTGATTGTGAGCTCATGTTTTCTATATAGAGAGAATATTGATAGTTTTATGCTAAGCACATGGTTTTGTTTAATTCAATAAAATTTATTTTGATGGGTCTAATAAAGCTGGTTTTGTGAAAGTGTGAAGTAGCTGTAACATGTAATTCCATTACTTAAAATGGTAATAGTCAAATACAATTTTAGATCTAAACGAGTTGTTGGACTTGGTTACTAAAGGAAGTTAAACCATGCAAGCTTGCTAACTTTTGGTATTTGTACATAAGCAGCTTGCCTTTATACTTTATATATTAGAACTGATATATCGTTTATTCAAAATAATCTTTGACATAATACAAAGTTGTATTAAAATTTGATATCGTAAGTTATATTGAATACTCGTACTTAGAGATGAGATTGGTACAGTACTTGTATCCGTACTCATTCCGGTACCGAAAATACCAATACTGAATTTGAATCAAACTAAGAACCAAATACTATACCGAATATATTGGTACGGTGCGGATATTTAGGTTCAATACCATTTTGTTTTTATTTTGTTTTTTGAGTACTCGTACAGGTACTAAATAGGTAAAATCGACATAGGTACCAACACAATACGAGTACCAAATAGGTAAAATCTACACGAGTACCAATACGATACGGGTACCAAATAGGTAAAATCGATACGAGTAACAAAAATACCATAATATGAAATAAAACATAATATAAAAAACTTTTAAGGTTCTATATAAAATTCGCTACCAGTACCTGTTTTGCTCGTACCCGTACCGATACCGAAAGTACCGAATACCAATATCAATAAAACTGGGTACGATACATATACCAAATACCTAAAATCGGTAAGGGTATAGATACGAGTGCGGGTATGGATATTTGAGAAAAAAAAACCCTCATCTCTACCGGTACTATACACGTGTCGTAGTGAACCTAACCGATACCTATTGAAACTGAATTCATATAACGCGCGCGAAGCGTGCAAGGATACTACTAGTTTAATCTTATTTTGTATTTCAAGCACTACCTAAATTGTCAACTTATTTAATCTTAATCATCAGGGATGAGCCTTGTACTCTATCGGTATCGAAAATTCCTAAAAGTGGGCACCAGTACTGAAAATGTTCGGTACAGTACGGTACTGGTACCGCTACGGTATGGTATTTGACGCCAAAAATCAGTAAAATACTGGTACCATACCGAATCAAAAATACCGATCCCGAAAACGCTAAAAAATAGGTACCAAATTGATATCGAAATTTGATCGGTACATTATCATTCAGTACCATTACCGGTTCAGCATTGATATTTTTCGGTACTGATACTGAAATGCACATCCCTAATATATTTTTTTGGAAAGGCAAAGATTCATTAACCAAAACTAGCCAGAAGCTAGAGATACAAATACAAACAAAACACAATCAATACAAAACACAACCTGGCTACACCATACCAAAATTTCTCCATTGTTCTTCAGTCATCGACTTAATTTTTTCTCGAGCTTTGATCCATAAAAACCCCATCTTTTAACCTCTGGCACAATGTTTCCCGCATTTGGTCTTTTGTGGTTGAAAACAACTCGTTTCTAGCCTTCCATACAATCCAGCAAACCATAACCATAATTTCCTTCACTATGTTGATGTAGCTCTTTCCCCCTTTAATGGTCCTATGGAAGCCGAAGATGTCCCATATCGAGAAAGCAAAAAAAGGAGGAAGACGACACCTTCCATAATCGACTTCAACACTTCAAAAGTCAAACTGCACGCCGTAAATAGATAGTTTACGAACTCACTGACCTACTCACAAAAGGGACAAAGGTCCGAGTCGATTTGGACATGATGGCGTCGGAGAGCATCCCGTGTAGGAAGTCTATTTAGCGCCACTCTCCAACCAAAGGCGTTCACCTTCTTCGGCAACCAATTATTCCACGAAAAACCATTAACTGCGTCTGAAGGAATTAATTCTTCACACATATTACGGATAGACTTCACTGAGAAACCCCCAACAATATCCAGAATCCACATCCATTCGTCTTCCTGACCGGAAAGTTGAGTCGCCTGCAACATATCAACGCAACTTGTATACTGATTTCTCTCCTGTTCAGAATCAAATTCACGCTCCCAATCCCACTGAAAAAATCACTGACCTATTGTTCTCTCTTAACCTGTTCACTACCAGAATCTCTTTGTCTCTTTCTAACGCAAACAACAAGGTGAACGTTGCTGCTAAAGTTGAGTTGTCGATCCAGTAGTCGCGCCAAAACCGGATCATTTTACCATTTCCAAGTCTTCCCTTAATTAAACTGCTTAAATTAACATTTCGTTGAGTAAGCTCTTTATTTAAATGTGCCACCTGCTTCCAAATACATGTGGCGTATTGGTTGACCGGAATAGTGGACTCAAGGTTAAAACCTTGATGACTGGCACAGATAACCTTGTTCCACAATATCGATCTTTCATTCATAACCCTCCAATGCCACTTCGCTAGCAAGCTAATGTTGAAATCATACATAACCTAAACCTCCTTTATTTATTGGCTTCAATACATGCTCCCATTTTACCTAGTGCATGCCCTTAGACCCATGTTGACTACCCCATAAAAAATGCCTCCTAAACCCATCCAGTTTATTAATAACTCGCAACGAAGCTTTACACATGAAAAAGTAATAAACTGAAAGGCTTTCAAAATCCGTTTGTTGGTGCATATTTTGTATGTTTGCCATTGTGTGAATAGGCTAGATAGAGCGTGTGGTGAATACTGTATAGAATAGAGTGAAATCCATTATGAATCAAAGGTGTTGTGATCTAATAGCTCCTTCGTACGAAGGGAGTCCCTTCGTACGAACAGACTGCATAGCCGGTTCATACAGATGCGCAAGACCAAGCTCGGTTCGTATGAACGCACCCCATGTGGGTTCGTACGAAGGCACAATGGCTATATATATGAGTGCTTGAGTCTTGTGTTGGACAAGCTTTTGGTTCCCTGAGGGGAGATGAAGTCCAACTGGTTTCACAGGTATGTAACTTTTATACATTAATAGAAACCAGATTATTAGTGAATTGTTCGGTGTCGGTTTCTTCTTCTACTCATTTCTTATCACCGAACCGGTTATCTCGGGACCAAAGCTCCGTCAAACTCGCCGGATCCTGGACTCTCAATTGGTATCAGAGCTACAATATCAATTCAATCGATCTAACAGTTGATTGAATCACCTACGCTCATTAATTTTAGATGTGTAGTGAGTTTTGACGTAAAATATCGAAAAATCATCAAATTGAAGGTCAATTCACGGATGGAATTCGAAATTGAAGATATCATCATGTTCGGAATTAATTTTCGCATAATCCTGTGAAGTTTCATCATGAAATTCAAAGAAATAAAGAGTCTGGATCGAAAAAATGTGTTTGAAAGTGTTCTTGAGAATTCAGCGCAGCTTTGTACGAACTGGTGTTACAGGTTGGTACGAATCCACTCATGGGTTCGTACGAAGGGACATTCCTGGGTTCGTACGAAGGCACATCCAGGTTTGTACGAACAGGCATGAGAACTTAATTGTCAAATTTCACAGCTTCGTACGAAGGGACATTTCTAGCTTCGTACTAAGGGGCATTTGGTACTTAATTGTCATTTCGTCCGGAATTTTAGCCAACATATTTGATGATGCATTCATGGATTGTAGAAATTAGTGGGGTAGTCATGATACTGGTTCAGAATGTTTATCATCTGGGGTGTATGACTATTTATGGGTCGTAACATTAAATCCGCATAGATGAAAAACTGACATTCAGGGCAGAAATTGTCATATTCTCAGTATAGTCAAGTTTTTCAGAGATGACAAAAGACTGAATTGCTCAGTTGGAGGGGGAATTCTGTGATAAGACGTCAGAATTTGCAAAAATGAGGGGGAATAAAAATTTAAAAGAATATATTGAAATTCTGGCATTTTTTTGAAATTCGTGACACTGCAACAGTATTCAGGTGGTTCCTGTAACACCCCGTGTTTTCGGGAAGTCAAAGTCAAAGTCAAGGTCAAAGTCAACGACCGATTTCGCGCAACCTGACTTGTAGTGAATTTCTTTTATGTGTTTGATTAAGTTGTATTATGTGGAGTAAGTGTCAATGATTACAACAATCGACGTATTTCAATCGCCATCTAATCGACTTACGACCGTGAACTATAGGAAGTAACAATGTGATAAAGTTAACTAAACGATAATCAAACTATGCTAATCGAATCGACATCGAATCAAAACTCAACTCGAAATACGCATTTGAAATATTGTTATACGTGTGTGTGTGCCTTACGTGTTACCTGCACATGTTTAATTTTGTATGTTGTGGAAATCAATCGAAACTCGAAATGCAAACGAACTCAATCGACATCGAACTCGAATCACAATCGAACTATGGTAATTAGTGGAGTAAGGATAGCGCAAGATATGAGTGGTTGGGATTAAAAGTAATTTGACTAGGAAACCCTATCGTATCGAACCGCACGCAACCGAAATCGAAATATCAAAAATCGTCACACCGAACACTCGAGACGTGCAGCTGATCGATCAGGCTACCAGCCGATCGGACAGGCTGTCCGATCGAGCTGCCTGGCCGATCGGCCAGCACTTTCCTCATTTGGCATCCTATAAATACCCCTGTCATTGTCATCCTTTCCACTTTTGGAAACCTCTGTTCGACCAGCACGCTTAGTTCATCCTTTTCTCAGATTCCACTCGATTCCGGTAAGATTTCGTCCTAAACCTTGTACTTTCTTGATCTACACGTACTCCTACACCTTTCTATCTTTCAAATCTTAACTTTTAACCGTGAAATCATCAAGATTCAAGTGTTCTAGGATGATGTCATCATGGGTTCTTGAAGAACCTCATGTTTTGGCCTCAATCTACCAAGAATAACTTGGATCTAGCCGATTTCCACATAAACAAACAAAGATCTTTTATAGATCTAAACATATACCCGGTGAAAAGGATTGAAAGATGGATTTTCCAACTTTCTTTCAACTCTTCTTCACTCAATGCCTTCAAACCGATAGAAATGGAGCCTGTGCCGGCTTACAAATCACTCTGGTGGTTCCATGGCTCCAGATCCGGATTCTATCCACGAGGTTAACCGATTTCGGGTTAAACGTTAAACTCCGTTCCGAACAGTTCACCGGTCGGATTTGGGTGATTCCTGTCCGACCATGGGAACCAAGCAAAGACGAGGGATCTATGGTTCGACTCGTTGTCAAAATACCTCAATAAAACGACAAACAAACATAACAACCAAGTGTTAGACGATTAGGCTGATCAGGTCAGGGTGCTGACCGATCGGACTGCTGTCCGAACGGACAGCCAGCCGATCGGATAGTCAGCCGATCGACTGGCCAGCCGATCGGTTAACACATGGTCCCACACTTAATCAATTTATTTTGAAGACTAGTATTGAACGAACTGTTGTTCGATCGGACTACTGTCCGATCGGATTACTCTTCGGATCATGAGATGCTATACTTCAACACTTAATCAATTTTTCAACTTGTTCGATGCACTAGGAGTGCCACCCGATCGAACAGCCGTCCGATCAGGTGACACCCTGCTGAGAACTCGTCATGGTTGTTCATGCATGTTGTCCGATCCAAAGCAACTCACTACAATTCATTAAAATACCTAACCGATCGGGTCCCCGGCCGATCGAACAGCCGTCCGATCGACCGACCTGAAGGGTAAAGGTACTTCAATGTTTTCAAATGCTACAACGAAAACTTCAAAAGTCAAACCATCATACACAAACACATCCTTTTCAAAGGAAGAAACAATCCACTCGAACAGCCATCCGATCGGCCTACCGACCGACCGGACAGCGGACCGAACGCACTGTCAACCGAACGATCAGCCATCCGATCGAACTACCGTCCGATCGACCAGCCGTCCGACTCTCCAACACTTGCTTTCCATTTTACGCTTCGCTTATTATTATGCTATCAACTGTTCAGGCTAACCCTACTCGCCAAGCGCTCCCTTCAATCCATCAACCGCTGTGAGTATACTCGATCCCCTTTTGCTTTATGGACTTTTGGGTTTTACATACGTTACAACTATTCAAATCACATCAAACACACTACTCAATACTATTTGAACGCTAACCGTTAATGCATGTGATACGTGGCTTATGAATGCTTGTTTGTTATGTTTACACATGGAATGCTGTCTACCTGCCTTAGCAACGATAGTACTATAGTTTGGACTCAGCACCCATTCACACGGGGGTTGTTAAGGACAATTACTTGCATGGATTGCGGTGGTAATCATGTATTGCGAACTGCCTCGGGCAGTCAACCCGCAGTCATTGGTATCGATGGATCTATGTCGATAACTAACGTGCTTCATTTCACTATGTGTACGTGCTGGTTATGCGTAAACGAATTCGAACTCTATATGCTATTATCAAACTTGTATGCTCACCTTTACATTTTATGTATTGACTTTATTTTAACGTATGTGACAGGTGCTTAGGATGCACACGTGGTAGGAAATTGAAGCTAGAATAAAGCTTTAGAGACCAACAAATAGTTGTCTGTAGTAACTAAATCAAGGGTCTCTAGAAGCAGATAAACAATTGCTCTATTTTGAAATCTGAGTTGTCAGAATAGAATTATTTGCCTGGATTTTGTCTGTAATAATTTGTTTATTGTTTGAGACATGGTATGGGACATGTTATTTTAAATTGAATAGTAATGATAATTGTTATGGAAACTTCTGGACAATCTGTTTCGCTCAGTGCCATGCCCCGATGTTTCCGCCATCGGTTGGGGTGTGACAGATTGGTATCAGATCCATAACTATAGGGAATTAGGCAAGACACGACCTAGTCCGGGTCGATGTCTTAGATACCTAGTCTATAGTTAGGAACCAACAGACCGACTTGAGTACATCCAGTAGGGATTAAGTACGAGCTTATTTCTCACTACTCTCGCTTACGCTACACTATCACTGCACTCGAATTTTCAAACTATGAATGAGCAATTAAGCCGAGATTAGGTGTGAAAACCGCAAACTCTCGACTAAATTGCTTAATCAACCCGCATTTTATCTACAAACGAGGAGAATTATTCCAAATCAGGAGTGAAATCCGTATTTTGATGAATAATCTCCTCTATTTTATTAAAAATAGGAACGAAGTTGTTAAGCTAGGGGTGAAACCCTAACCTTGACGACTTGTTCCGCTTTTATACAAACTCTCACCAAAGTCTCGACGGACTCCAACGACCCGAAGTCACGATATGACTAACGGGATGCGTGCCAAATGCCCAAGAATCGAGGCAAAGACGCTGCCCTGAAGGTCAAATGTGCACGACAAGTCTTTTTGAATAGTCGAACCACTCTGGGTAGTTGAAGTCTACTAGCCGCAGACAATCTATTTCTCGATTTTTTTATGTGTTTCGATTCTGAGCCCGCAACTGCCGACTCTGATGATTCGTTGATTTTATGTGCTATATGTGTGTTTACCTGTTTATGTGTTTAAATTTTGGAGATTTACTCGATTTTTGTTTTCATTTCGATTGACACGCACAACTCGCACTGCATTTCTATCTTAAAACGTTAACAAATTGCTAAATTTTGGACGACTTTATGCTACGCTTATACTACACGACTCGAGATATCAAATGCGAACGCTATATTCAAACGCTCGCAATCTGTGAATGATAGGTTTCTGTATTCTGACTGCCTCTTATAACTACATGGTTAGGTGCTTCTGTGACTCTGTGTGCTATATGCTTACGTGACTGTGTGGATCTGTGCTTATGTGCTTCCGTGTTTTGTGAATCGCTGATTATGTGACTACGTGCTAATGTGATGTATGTGTTCCTGAGCTTTAGTAAGTAGTAGACGTGTGGGGTGAGATTCGAATACAATGTGTTGAATCCTGTGACGATGTCTATTGCAGACAATGTCATCTGGATCCCGTCACACACTTTCTCGTCAAGAGAAGAGAGACAAACGCCTTGCTGCTATCATCGCCAAGCAGGTAGCAAAGGCTGTAAGTGATGTCTACGAGAACGTCAGCAAATCGTCCGAGGAGTCGAGAACCGAAGCTCCTAAAGCTGCCACCAAGACTACTTTCAATTTCAAGAAATTCAAGTCTTATGGGCCAAAAGAATTCACTGGCGAGGAAGGTCCTACTGCACTATTCCAATGGTTTGATTCCATTGAGGTCACTCTGCGACAGAGTGGTTGCCCCGATGACCTCCGAACTCTGAATGCTACCGGCGTTTTCCAGTCCCGTGCACTAGACTGGTGGACGGCCGAGAGAAACAAGCGGGGAAACGATGCAGCTTACGGTCTGTCGTGGGACGAACTCAAATAAGTCATGCTAGAGGAATTCTGCCCTCCTCATGAACGCCAAAAGTTAGAAGATGAATTCTGGCACATACAGCAGAAGGAAGGTGACAACGCTGCTCTCACTGCTCGCTTCAAACAGCTCAGCATCATCTGTCCCGACCAAGTCAAGACTCCGGAGATCACAATCAAGAAGTACATCCGAGCTTTGCCCGACTGCGTCGCAGATTTCGTGCAAGCGGCTAAGACTAAGACGATCGAAGAGACTTACCTACTGGCCGCTGAGATCAACGACAAGAGGGTCAAGGCTGGTGTCTGGGATAAAACTTCAAAGCATCTGCATCAAGCTACCACCACCGCACCAACTGCTGAAACCACCACCTCATTAAGCAACAAGAGGAAAACAAGAGAAAGAACAGCTCCAGCAACAAGAACTGTGTGATCACTGCTGCACCGATTCAAGCTGTACCAGCCCAACAGCGTCAAGTAGCGGCGCCTGTGGCTAATACACCGCCTGCAAAGCGTGCATACACTGGGCCACACCCGCTCTGCCCTACTTGTACCTACCACCACCCGACTGCCATTGCTTGCCGTTTTTGTGCTCATTGCAATATGTACGGCCATTTTACTACCAACTGCCGTGTTCGACAAGCTCCTGCTCATCAAGCTCTACTCACCGCCCCTCAGGGTCAACAAGCTCCTCCGGCACCCGCGGTCAAAGCCAGAGCCTGCTTCGCATATTTCGCTAACATATTCCCGAACAGGGTTGTGAAGCTAGAGCACCAGCAGCAGCAACACCAGCAGCAACAACAGCAGCAACAACAGGCCGCACGCGCCAGAACTTTCAACATCAACGTGTGTCAAGCCCAAGCCGACAACAACGTGGTCAATGGTACGTTCCTTGTGAATGGTATTTATGCTTCATGTTTGTTTGATACTGGAGCCGATAATTGCTTTGTGTCGTTCGAATTCGAGAAACACCTTAGTCGTAAACGCTCCCAACTCTCCTCGACATTCGATGTCGAAGTCACTACCGGAAGAACTGTCGCCGTTAATTCTGTTCTTCGTGATTGTACTCTTGAGCTCAACAATCACATCTTCCCAATCGACCTTATTCCGATGCAACTCGAAAGTTTTGACGTCATAGTAGGCATGGACTTTCTTCGTGAAAACCATGCTGAAGTTGTGTGTTTCGACAAGATGATTCGATTCTCGCTCGCGAATGGTGATTTATTGTGTGTTTACGGTGATACTACTTCGAAAGGTCTCAAGCTCATGTCATGTGTTCAAGCTAGCAAGTATCTCCGCAAGGAATACAGAGCTTTCTTGGCTAACATTGTAGTAGCGGAGAAGGAAAAGAAAGAGAAGAAGGAAGTGAAAGACATTCCAGTGGTTCGAGAATTTCCTAATATTTTTCCAGAGGATCTTCCCGGACTACCGCCAAGTCGTGATATCGACTTTCGTATCGACCTCATTCCTGGAGCCAACCCTATTGCCAAAGCTCCCTACCGACTCGCGCCATCCGAAATGCGTGAACTCTCAAACCAACTCCAATAATTACTTAAGAAAGGCTTCATTCGCCCGAGCACCTCTCCTTGGGGCGCGCCAGTCCTTTTCGTCAAAAAGAAGGATGGGTCGTTCAGGATGTGCATCGACTATCGGGAATTGAATAAGTTAACTATCAAGAACCGGTATCCCCTACCCCGCATCGACGATTTGTTTGATCAACTACAAGGTGCTACGTGTTTCTCGAAGATCGATCTACGTTCAGGCTATCACCAGCTGCGTATTCAAGAAGAGGATATACCTAAAACCGCTTTTCGCACTAGATACGGCCACTACGAATTCGTTGTTATGCCCTTTGGTTTAACCAACGCACCTGCGGTTTTCATGGATCTGATGAATCGCGTGTGTAAACCATATCTCGACCGTTTCGTCATCGTATTCATCGACGATGTCTTGATCTATTCCAAATCGAAAACCGAACACGCGCAACATCTACGTTTGGTTCTCGAGTTACTCCAGGGGAACCAACTCTATGCCAAGTTCTCCAAGTGTGAATTCTGGTTGGAGGAAGTTCAGTTTCTGGGTCACATTGTTAATAGTCAAGGTATTCATGTAGATCCTGCGAAGATTGAAGCTATTAAGAGTTGGATTACTTCTAAAAACCCGTCTGAAGTCCGTTCTTTTCTCAGACTAGCGGGCTATTATCGACGATTTATCAAAGGATTCTCAAAGATCGCTGTGCCGCTTACCGCTCTCACGCATAAGGACAAGCCTTTTGTTTGGAGAACCGAACAAGAGTCTGCCTTCCAAACCCTTAAGCACATGCTTTGCAATGCTCCCGTTCTCACATTACCCAACGAAAACAACGATTTCATTGTCTACTGCGATGCTTCCAACCTTGGTCTTGGTTGTGTCCTCATGCAACTGGACAAGGTTATAGCTTACGCATCTCGTCAGCTCAAAATCCACGAGAAGAACTATACAACCCATGATCTCGAGCTAGGCGCAATTGTTTAGGCGTTAAAGATTTGGCGACACTACTTGTATGGTACCAAGTGTACGATCTTCACCGATCATAGGAGCCTACAACATATCTTTAATCAGAAGGAACTTAATATGCGTCAACACCGATGGGTAGAATGATGGAGAGTGTAAGACATGAGTGTTTAAGGGTTTATTTTACATGTTTCGTGCGGTTTGATGTGATTATATGCTTTGAATAGATTTATTGCGAGTGGTTGTATGTTTGCAGGTTGAACGCGTGAGATGGATGAAGTTACGGCGTTTAACGATGAAGCGGAACATGAGATAATAATAAAGGCAGCCAACAACATTATAATCACTTTTTGGGTTAACTTGCTTTTGGTGGCAAATATGTGAACGATTATGGGCACAAGACACAACAGGCATCTTAAATTGAATGTCTTGAGAAAAGATCTGTCACCATCACATCAATAACATCATCATGAGACTTTGGAGTGGAGGCATACAAATATTTAACAACAACATTATCATTAGGAATTTGGCTTCTTTTTGGATGGCACATGCAAGGAAATAAAGAATGTTAATTTATCAAACATCATCGATTTGGGGGCAGCACATATCACAAAGTTTGGAGCAAACTTAATTATTCTTGGCAGCCCATTATCACGATTATTGGCAGCCCATTATTAAAAAAAAAAAGATTAGCAGCCAATATACAACTGGGAGACACACAAATTGGAGGGGGCCGTACTCGATTGTCTTGGAACTCTCAAAACATCATCGATCATCATACACTTCGAGAAATCACCAAAGTCGTCATGTCTTCTATCTCATTCCAATCCTTTGAAGATCGCAAAAGCGTCATGAGCGGCTAGTCCTCCCGTGACCGTCTCCGGGAATAGGGTTTATGTACGAACGTTGGGTTGTTTACTGTTACGACTGTTTGGATTAGGATTCGATTAAACTTTCGGTTAGTCGTTCCTATTGTTTTTGTTTTGATTAAACAATTTTTTATTATCGTAATCATTCTTGTTCATCAATAATTTGGTTTGTTCATCAAAAACCGGGATTAAATTCTAGGATGTCATTGTTTTTAAACCTTTAATCATTGAACTGGATTATATGTTTATGAAATCTTAAATTGGTAATTAATTGGGTTACTATTCATTTGCATCAATCCTTCGGTTTCGATCGTGGATCATTGCAATCAAATATATTATCTGTTAAGTATTTATCAAAACAAGTTCTACGAATCATGTCTATGTGATTTCCAAATAGTAGTAACTAAGTAACCTGATTTTCTGCATAACCTGAAAACCCGGAGATTGGTCCCTTCTCTCACAATTGTTTACAACTTCTAATTTACATTTGTTTTCACAATCATTCTAAAACTGCAAAAAGCAATTAGGTTTTAATTTAGATAATAGTCATAAACAACGAGCTTTCGTACTTTCCACTGATTCCCCGTGGATTCGACACCCTACTTGCCCTTTACTAGTAAAAGGTGAATAGGACACTTTTAACTTTATTTTTGACCGACCTTACGACATCGATCAAAATGGCGCCGTTGCCGGGGAGTCGGTGCGCGTAGTTTAGTTAGTTGTTTTTCTTAAAAATTCAAAAAAAAATATAAAAATTAGAAAAAACCAAAAAAAATCCTAAAATATTTCCTTTTGTTTGTCTTTTATTTGTTTCGTTCAGTATTACGCTCGGTTTCTTGTTTGTCTGTGTGCAGGTGATTTCGAGTTGCATGCATACTAGGTTTTTAAAGAAGTCATCACCGCTCTTATTTGATCCAGAAATCGAAAAGACTGCTCGACAGAATCTCGTTCTTCTCCGTTCAGCAGTGAAAGCTAGAGCTCAGTCATCAACAGTTGCTCAAGATCTTGAACAAGCACCTAACGAGATGGCTGATCAAGAACCACAAAACCAAGCTCAAAATGAACCAATCCCACCCATTCCGGATCCACCAATCCCTCAAAACCAGAATCAACCTCCACCACCACAACCATTTCCACAATTTAACCCAGGTCCACATAACCAACCTGCAAATCTAAATCTACGACATGGGGACATCATTCGTCTTAACCAACCACAACATCAACACAGGTATGATGAGGGTTTCCAACACAGAGAAGGCAGCGTGCATACTTGGGAATCCGGTTGGGAAGATGATGATTATCAAAACCAGTATGATGGGAGATATGCTGATTACAGATACGACGAAGGGTATAACGTGAATCAAGGACATCCGGTACAACAACAGGTCAACCAAAGAAATCACATCCCGCGCCCGATTCCACAAAATCAAGTTCATAATGGAGTCCCGCAGTTTAATGCGGGAAGAGCTAATAATCGGTTTAGGGGCGAGCAGATACAATTTGTGGATGGTGTCCCACAAGTCATTCAAGGGGCACCAATTCAAGGTGTTGAAGGTCATTGTCGACCCGTTGTAGCACCCAACTCGTCTGCTATAGTTACACCGGTGGAGAATAATAATCGACCCTTTGAGGTGAGGCCTCAATACTTAGGCCATTTGCCGGAATTCTATGGAAAAAGAACTGAAGAACCATACTTGCATATTGCAAGCTTCGATTCAATTTGCCAAACTATAGGAGGTTCGGGTTTCACAAAGGATGAGGTGAAGCTAATGTTGTTTCAATTTACCCTGAAAGACAAGGCACGCCAATGGTTCGCAACATTACCTCCTGGGAGTATTTACACTTGGCAAGAGATGCAACAAGTGTTTTTGGAGAAGTACTACACCATGAATACAACCAGTGAAGCTCGGGATGCAATCAAAGCATTCCAGCAACATTCAGGGGAAGCGTTCCATGAGGCGTTCACAAGGTTTAAAGAGTTGCTTAGGAAATGCCCACATCATGAAATTCAGACATGGGAATTAATAAAGGCGTTTTATGATGGGCTACTTCCTGATGATGTAAGAGATCTTATCGCCATCAGTAATGGTACGTTTCTCACAAACATCGAGGCCGCAGATTGGGCATACTTGGAGAGACAAAGTGCCACTTCGAAGAGACAGGCACAATCTAGCAGGAGGGCAAGATCGAGTTCAGCAAATTCGGTTGATTATGAAGCTGAGGAACGGGTCGAGAAGTTGAGGCATCAAAACTTATTGCTTGAGCGTCAGGTAGCTCAAATGAACCTTGGAAAAGGGGGTGAAGTTAAAACCGCCAATACTTTTTCAGTGTGCACTGAGAGTTAGGGCATCAAGTCGGAGAGTGTGCTGTGTTGGGTGGTCAGACCGATGAATTGAATCAAATTTACGGTGAACGAAAGCAATATGATATGAAATCAAATACATATCATCCAGGTTTGCGAAACCACCCCAATTTTAGTTATGGTAATTCTGCTAATCAGTTGAACCCCAATTTTCAGGTACCTAACCAAGGAGGTCAACAGTATCAGAATCGGCAGGGAAACTACCAACAAGGAGGTTACCAGAATCGAGGCCAATACAATCAAGGGCCTCAAGCCAACAACCAACAGCAAAATCAAAGCAATTATCAAGGCAATTATCAAGGGAGTTGGAGGAATCAAGGTAACCAGCAAAGTAATTCTTCAGGTGGTGGAGGCGACTCGAGTGATTCGAAGCTGGATGCAATCATGTCGTTCATGAAAGATATTCAGAAGGATAATGAGGTGAGAGATAAGACTTCTACAGCAATGCAGAAGCAATTGGGGCAATTAGCAGAGGATATAGCCCAGTTGAGAAGAGACCCCGGAAAATTGCCAAGTACCACCACGGTCAACCCGCAACATCAAAGCAGTAGTTCAGCTACCAAGAATGCACGTGTAAACCAGGTAAGTGTACTTCGTTCTGGTAAAGTGTATGATAATAAGGTTGGCGCTCCGCCACAATTTGTTGATGGTGTGGTGGAGGAGTGGGATGAAAATGAGGAAGAGGAACATAAGCCTGAACCTTTAAGCCCTACGAAAGCTAATAAAACGACTTCTCAAGAAACTAATGATAGGGTATTAGAAAACGCGTTAACCAAGGCTGCGGAAAAGGGTGCGGGAATTAAAACCAACCCGTTTCCTCAAGCTTTGGTAGAACCGGGAACTAAAAGTACTAAACGAGGCCCACAACAGGAAGAGATGTTGGAAGTTTTTAAGCAAGTAAAAATCAATATCCCGTTGTTAGATGCGATAAAACAGGTTCCGGCTTACGCTAGTTATTTGAAGGACATGTGCACCCAAAAGCGGCAAAACAAATTTCCAAAGAAAATCGAATTAACCGAAAATGTTAGTGCCGTTTTGTCGGGTGCCATTCCTCCTAAACTCCGAGATCCAGGTGCTCCGTTAATACCCATTCAAGTGGGTGACTTTAAAATGAGCCGGGCACTGCTGGATTTGGGAGCGAGTGTGAGTATTCTCCTGGGGAGTCTTTATGATCAATACGATTTTGGACCATTACAGAAAGCCGACACCATAGTAGTGTTGGCCGACTTGACTTTGAAACTACCCCGGGGAATCGTGTGTGATGTCATTGTCAAAGTAGAGGACTTTTACTACCCAGTTGACTTCTTGGTTTTAGACTATGTCTCAATTGATAAAACTAAACAACCTAATGTCATACTTGGTAGACCATTTTTAGCAACTGCTAACGCATTAATTGATTGTAGAAATGGAACAGTTGACATGACCTTTGGTAATAGGAAAGTCCAATTAAACGTGTTCTCCTGTGCATCTGATTCTTTGGTTAGTGATGAATGCTTTATGGCAGACATCATTGACGAGTGTCAACCTCATGAAAATGGGGTAAACACAACAGAGACGTGTGTTATTTATGACAGGGAACAGGCTGAATTGTCAGAATGTTTGAATGAAGCTGAAAAGGAATTGGAGGTGATGGCATTTAAAGACGGGAGACCCACTTGGACTAATCAAGTGGAAAGTCTTCCCGAGCACATCGATACACATTTAAAGCCATCATTGGAATCACCTCCACAAGTAGAGCTGAAGGAGTTGCCGAAACACCTCAAGTACGCCTTCGTGGGAGACAATGACACCCTTCCGGTGATCATTGCATCAAATTTAACAAAGGCTCAAGAAAAGGATTTGATGGGGGTGCTAGTGGAGCATAGGGCATCGATTGGATGGACAATTGCAGACCTAAAGGGGATTAGTCCATATATAGTGATGCACCAGATCATCACCGAAAAAGGTGCGAAGCCGGCAAGGGATGCACAGAGACGTCTAAACCCGAATATGCGGGAAGTGGTGAAGAAAGAGGTATTAAAATGGTTGGATGCAGGTATAATCTATCCTATCTCTGATAGCACATCGGTCAGCCCAACTCAAACGGTACCAAAGAAGGCAGGAATACAAGTTGTCAAAGGTGAAGATGGCGAACAGATTGCTACTCGGCCGGTAACCGGGTGGCGGATTTGCATTGACTACCGGAAGTTGAATGCGGCAACTTCAAAGGACCATTTCCCCTTGCCTTTCATAGATCAAATCGTTGAGAAACTCGCAGGTCAGAAATTTTATTGTTTCTTAGACGGTTACTCAGGTTATAATCAGGTTGCGATCCATCCAGAGGATCAACAGAAAACCACGTTTACGTGTCCTTATGGCACCTTCGCATTTAGGCGAATGCCATTTGGATTATGTAACGGCCCGGCCACCTTCCAAAGGTGCATGATGAGTATCTTCTCAGATATGGTCGGGGATTCTCTCGAGATCTTTATGGATGATTTCTCCATTTTCGGTACGTCTTTCGATTTGTGTTTAGATCAATTAACAAAGGTGCTAAAAAGATGTGTCGAGTCTAACTTAGTTTTAATTTGGGAAAAGAGCCATTTTATGGTTCAAGAGGGGATCGTGTTGGGACACATGATTTCAAGTAAGGGAATTGAGGTAGATCACGCAAAAATTCAGGTTATTTCTACTTTACCGCCTCCTACTAATGTTACGGGCGTCCGTTCCTTTCTAGAACACGCCGGGTTTTATAGACGGTTCATCAAAGGATTTTCTGTTATCACAAAACCGCTATGCAACCTTTTGTTAAAAGATGTGCCATTTGTTTTTGATGAAAAGTGCTTAAAAGCTTTTAACAATTTAAAACAACAGTTGATTGAAGCCCCCATTTTACAATCACCGGATTGGTTGCTCCCTTTTGAAATCATGTGTGATGCGAGCGACTATGCGGTGGGGGCAGTGTTGGGACAACGGGTTGACAAGAAACCCGTGGCTATTTATTATGCAAGCAAAACTCTTTCCGATGCTCAATTGAATTACACCACTACTGAGAAAGAGTTGCTTGCAGTTATTTATGCGTTGGATAAGTTTAGGTCTTATTTGTGGGGTAGCAAAGTTGTTATCTATTCTGATCATAGTGTTGTCAGGTACCTCATGGAGAAGAAGGACGCTAAACCAAGGTTAATCCGATGGATTTTGTTGTTGCAGGAATTTGACCTTGAAATTCGAGACAAGAAGGGTAGTGAAAACGTTGTAGCAGACCATTTATCACGGGTGGTGCATGAGATAGATGCACCGGATGTTGAAATCAATGAAACGTTTCCTGATGAACATATATTATATGTTTCAACTAAACCGTGGTTTGCTAATTTCGCTAACTTTGTTGTTACAGGTGATATTCCGGAATTTTGGCCCAAAAAGAAGAAGCAACAGTTCATAGCTCAAGCTAAAACGTACATTTGGGACGATCCGGATCTTTTTAAAGTTGGAGCTGATCAGATAATCTGACGTTGCATTCCGGATGAGGAGATAAAGTGTGTGTTGGAGTTGTTGCACGCATCGGCATGTGGTGGACATTTCAGCGGACAGAAAACCGGGCATAAAGTGCTTGCGTGTGGGCTATATTGTCCTACAATTAGGGAGTATCTCAAAACGGAATGAGATGCGCATGCAACCGATCCTCGTGGTTGATATCTTTGACGTTTGGGGAATCGACTTCATGGGCCCATTCCCTAATTCGTTGGGAAATTATTATATCTTGGTGGCCGTGGATTATGTTTCAAAGTGGATAGAAGCGATTGCCACCAAGACGAATGACCATAAAGTTGTTTGCAAATTTGTCCAAACAAACATATTTTCGCGATTTGGAATCCCTCGTGTGATCATAAGTGATGGGGGATCACATTTCAAAAACTTTCAATTTGGAAAATTGCTTAAACATTTTGGCATAGACCACCGAATCGCTACACCGTATCACCCACAAACGAGTGGACAGGTTGAGGTGTCCAACAGGCAAATAAAAGAGATTTTACAAAAAACCGTGCGACCCGACCGCAAGGATTGGTCCACTAAGTTGGATGATGCTTTGTGGGTGTACCGTACGGCATATAAAACGCCTATTGGAACTACACCGTACCGGTTGGTCTATGGAAAAGGATGTCATTTACCTGCTGAGCTTGCTCATCGTGCGTTATGGGTTGTAAAAGAAGTTAACTTGGATTATGATAGTGCAGGAAAAGCAAGGAAGTGGTCGTTGGGAAAGCTTGAAGAATTAAGGGATGAAGCGTATGAGAGTGCATTGGCGTATAAGGACAAGACGAAGAAGGTGCACGATACAAAGTTAAGGCTACAGAAGTTTGAGGTAGGACAGAAGGTATGGTTATTCAATTCTAGACTGAAACTGTTTCCAGGTAAGCTGAAAAGCAAATGGATGGGTCCGTATTTGATCACGCGGATCGGAAACTAAGGAGACATAGAAATTGAAGACTTTGATGACCATTTGAGGCAAGTTGTGAAAGGGCATAGGTTGAAACCGTATTTGGAAGCTAATGATATCAACGGACCGGATAAACAGTCGGAGTGCTTCATGTTAAGCACTTTGGTCCATGATTCAGAATAACCATGTTCAGGTATGAAGTCTGGCTGAAGACTCTTAAACTTAGCGCTCTCGGGAGGCAGCCCGAGGATGGAGATTAGTGTACATTTGTTTACTTGGTTGGTGTGGGTTTGTACGTGATTTCTGCAGATTCTAACTTGGTAATGTTCTCCACGGATACAATTACTTAAGTGTGGGGAAGTTGGAACCGTCCAGGTACGTTTTCAGACTCAATTGTGTGTCGCGGACGACACGTTCTTTCTATGGGGGGTGGAGCGGTGAGTAAACCGAATGGTAAAAGTTTATTCGGTAAGAGAATCAAAGAAAATCATTTACAAACCTTTTTAGAACCATTTATTTAGTTATTCGTGTTAAAAAAAACTTCGATGTTTAAAAAAAGATGCGGAATGATGGTATGTTAAGAAAAAAATAGGTTTGAACGCGACTTTTCGTCAAATTTTGACATGTTTTCCAGAGTTAAAAAAAAGTTAAATAATTAAAACCTGCGCCAGCTTGCGCTAATACAGCCGCAACCTTAAGTTGATTGAAAATATCTCCTGTATTGCGCTGATAGTTGGCGCATGGCTGCGTTGACAGAGCACGTGACCACATAAAATTTCCACTCACACCTGCATTATCTACCCACCCACCAACCAAACCACACGTGACCCACCCGTTAACCCCATTGATACCTTAAAACCCAACCCGACCCGCCCATAATAACCCGTCACGCATACAACACATAAACATCAACATTAGGTCAGACAACTCCTCGTACAACCACACCTCATCGATCAGCATCATCTCTTTCGTTCAAGTTCTTCAACTCCTAATCATACTCTAATTCTCTTGCTTCTTCACCAAATCCGCCCATTCAAGAGTCTATCTTGAGTGTTTTTTTTTCAAAGGAGAACACAATTCTAGCATCCATTTGGTCTGATTCGTGTCTGTCTGCGAGAAATCGTTGCATGGTGTGAAGAACCCTAATTTTCAAGTTTGGGGTTTTTCGTTTTGGAGTGAAATTTATTGAAGATAAAGCTCAAATTAGCATATCTAAGCATAAAAGGTATGTTTTCACTCATTATTTTGCTAGTGTGATGAAGGTAACTGATTATTTGGGATGAAATATGAATGATGCTTGAATCTTTATATGAGAAACAGGGATTGTGAAGCATATCATTGTAGTTTATCTTTGAAATTGTGATAAAAATTGAATTTTGACACTAGTATATGAGAATGGGGAAGGTTACGACATTACTGGGTTTTGTGTAAGGAGCATGAAACTTGATAAAAAATAAAGATTGTATGTTGGGCGACTATTTGTTTAGAACTCCAAAAGGGCAGTAGTTCTAACATGAGACAAGTGTGGGGAAGAGTTATGGCACACTTGTTTATGTTTCATATAATGAATCTGAGTCGAACTGTTTGTGTGTGGTTTGTGAGGCAGAATGGCGCGGCTGAGACGCCCAGGGAAAGAGAAAGTTGTTGATCCGCCATCTAACCCGGCTGCGGCAAAGAAGCGGAAAACAACCATCGATCAGGTCCACGTGCTCATTCCGTACTCTAGTTGAACAATTTTTGTTTTTCTTGTTTTGGTGTGTTTTTGTGTTTTGGTGGTGTCAAACTATTTATGTTTAGGGAATGTGTTTGTGTCAACTTTTTAGGAATGGTTGCTCATGATGCTTGTTAGTAGGTATTCCCGGGTTCTGTTTTTGTTAAATAAGGTACATTGGGGACAATGTCGCCCAAGTGTGGGGATATGGAAACCCGGGAAAGGAAGGTTTGCGACAAGAGGCTTGAAAGTGATTGAAAACGATGAAAACCGAAAAAATTGAAAATTTTGAAAATTTTAAAGAATTTCATCACCTTAAGTGAATTAAACGGATATGAAAACCGAATGTTTCAATCACTAATGAGTCCCTTGCCGGTAGTAAACTAATATAGTCCCTTGTCATGGTTGTTCCTTTAAGTTTCGTGAGAATAGGTCCGACAGGTGTTTTTAGTTAAAAGAATCGAAAAGAGATGTCTATTTAAGGGTAACATGCTTTAGATTGCATATGCTACGTGTCGGTAACCTTTTACCCTTTCTTGGTGAGAATTTTGAGCCTGTAGAATGATAGAATAATTCACATATTGAATTCATTTGTTGAGAGCAGGCCGCATGTTATTCTGTGTTAGAACTTGTATGATTTGATGCATGCTGAGACTGTGGTTTGACATGTGCACGTAAATGATAAAGGCATTAGGATATACCTTACACCAGTTGTGTTTGTTTCATGTTTACCATACCATCACCCTTAGTAGCCCTGTTGAGCCTATCTACCGTTCGTTTGTCCACCTAATGTGAATTATTTGATACCGACCGTGAATGACACGTTTTGAATTATGAAAAAGAAAAATAAAGAAAACAAAGAAAAGAAAAAAATAGAAAAAGAAAAAAGAACAAAAAGAAAGTTTCGTGAATAATGTTATATTGTTTGGGTAGAAACCAACCCAAAAGTGTGAGTTGTTATGTGTGTTGCAAATAAAGTTGTCACGGTTTGGTCGTTGTTTGTTCGCCACGAAAAATATATAAATATAAGCCAAAAATCTTCCTACCTTTAGCCTAGCCCAAAACCGAAAGTCCTTTTGATATGTGCCGTGTTATATGATACAGTGGAGGTATGATTGTCATACAAGCCTATGATTACATAATTTCATGTTTGGTTTTGAGTGCAAAAATGCTAGCACATTACACGCTAGTTCAGATATTAAACCGAGAGGAGAGTTAATTGTGAGGAGCGTGTAGCATGTGTTAAAATCCTAAGCATGTTAGTTTTGAATAGAAAAGTCTTAAGTTTTAAAAATTGCACCAATTGCTTGTCGGACTGTCAATCTCGATTGTGTCAGTCTATGGAACGGGTATGACTTGGAACTTAAACTGTTGTATCGGTTAAGGGGTTTAGAGGTGCTGTCACTATGGTGAGTAGTTCTGTATCGGTTTGCTTGAGGACAATCAAAGGTAAGTGTGGGGATGTGATGGAGAGTGTAAGACATGAGTGTTTAAGGGAATAGGGTTTATGTACGAACGTTGGGTTGTTTACTGTTACGACTGTTTGGATTAGGATTCGATTAAACTTTCGGTTAGTCGTTCCTATTGTTTTTGTTTTGATTAAACATTTTTTTATTATCGTAATCATTCTTGTTCATCAATTATTTGGTTTTTTCATCAACAACCGGGATTAAATTCTAGGATGTCATTGTTTTTAAACCTTTAATCATTGAACTGGATTATATGTTTATGAAATCTTAAATTGGTAATTAATTGGGTTACTATTCATTTGCATCAATCCTTCGGTTTCGATCGTGGATCATTGCAATCAAATATATTATCTGTTAATTATTTATCAAAACAAGTTCTACGAATCATGTCTATGTGATTTCCAAATAGTAGTAACTAAGTAACCTGATTTTCTGCATAACCTGAAAACCCGGAGACTGGTCCCTTCTCTCACAATTGTTTACAACTTCTAATTTACATTTGTTTTCACAATCATTCTAAAACTGCAAAAAGCAATTAGGTTTTAATTTAGATAATAGTCATAAACAACGAGCTTTCGTACTTTCCACTGATTCCCCGAGGATTCGACACCCTACTTGCCCTTTACTAGTAAAAGGTGAATAGGACACTTTTAACTTTATTTTTTGACCGACCTTACGACATCGATCATAGAACTTCTCAACAATTATGACTGTGAGATTCGTTATCACCTAGGCAAAGCAAATGTTGTTGCCGACGCACTCGGCAGACGGAGCTATCTGCTTAGCACTCGTAATGTTCAAGCTCAATACGACCTCGAATCCCTCATCCGCGAAGCTCAGCACGCGTGTTTCAACGAGCGCACTCTGAAGAAAGAAAGAATCTACCACGATGGAGCCCAGCTTGTGAGCAAGTCGAATGGGATATTC
Organism: Helianthus tuberosus; assembly: GCA_030545235.1. Classification (NCBI taxonomy): domain Eukaryota; kingdom Viridiplantae; phylum Streptophyta; class Magnoliopsida; order Asterales; family Asteraceae; genus Helianthus; species Helianthus tuberosus. Next base: position 153,753,078 of record CM060372.1, read on the forward strand.
CACTTTCTGGACCAAATTTGGATCCCTAAACGGACCGATTTGCGACAAATCTTGATGGACGAAGCTCACAAATCCCGGTATTCTATTCATCCCGGTGCCGACAAAATGTACCAGGATCTTCGTTATAAGTACTGGTGGCCGGGTATGAAGAGGGATATTGCTCTCTACGTTGGAAAATGCCTGACATGTGCAAGAGTCAAGGCTGAACATCAAAGACCCTCTGGCTTGCTCGAACAACCACCGATCCCCATGTGGAAGTGGGAGAGTATAGCTATGGACTTTATAACAAAGCTACCGCACACGTCAACAGGTCACGACAGCATTTGTGTTGTGGTTGATCGATTGACTAAATCAGCTCACTTTTTGCCAATACGGGAAGACTACAAGGTAGAACGATTAGCCCGGATCTACACCGACGAGATCATTTGTAATCATGGGACGCCTCGTGATATCATCTCTGATCGTGACACTCGGTTTACCTCGCGACTATGGGAAACGTTTCAAACGGCACTCGGTACATCGCTAAATCTAAGTACCGCTTTCCACCCTCAAACCGACGGTCAGACTGAAAGAACGATTCGTACTCTTGAAGACATGCTCCGTTCGTGTGTCATAGACTTCGGTGGTAATTGGGATAAATACCTGCCATTAGTCGATTTCTCGTATAACAACAGCTATCATTCCAGCATTCAAATGGCACCATTCGAGGCTTTATACGGAAGAAGATGTCGGTCGCCTATTGTGTGGCACGAGATCTGGCATTCACAATTAACTGGTCCTGAGCTACTACAAGAAACGACAGACAGAATTTTCCAAATTTGAGACAACCTGGTAAAAGCTCGGAATCGACAGAAAAGTTATGCCGATAGACGACGCAAGCCCCTTGAATTTGACGTTGGTGACTACTTACTCCTAAAGGTATCACCTTGGAAGGGTGTGGTCCGATTCGGAAAGAAAGGGAAACCCGCGCCTCGATATGTTGGACCTTTTAAGATTCTGGAAAGGATAGGAAAAGTCGCCTACAGACTCGAACTACCGGAGGAGCTTAGTAACGTCCACCCGACTTTCCACGTGTCAAACCTCCGAAAGTGCCTAGCCGACCACGACTTACATGTTCCTTTCGATGATCTGCAAGTGAACGAAACATTACACTTCGTGGAGAAGCCTGTCGAAATCATGGATCACCAAACCAAGCAGCTCAGACGCTCTCGCATTCCTATTGGGAAAGTCCGATGGGAAGGCAAACGAGGCGCAGAGTTCACTTGGGAACTCGAAAGCGACATGAAGGCGAAGTACCCGCAGTTGTTTAAGGATAAAGTCTAGAAAGAGAAAGTTCTCCAACGTGATTCACGGTGTTGTACAACTTTCAGCTTAATTTCGGGACGAAATTCCCTAAACAAGGGGAGGCTGTAACACCCCGTGTTTTCGGGAAGTCAAAGTCAAGGTCAAAGTCAACGACCGATTTCGCGCAACCTGACTTGTAGTGAATTTCTTTTATGTGTTTGATTTAGTTGTATTATGTGGAGTAAGTGTCAATGATTACAACAATCGACGTATTTCAATCGCCATCTAATCGACTTACGACCGTGAACTATAGGAAGTAACAATGTGATAAAGTTAACTAAACGATAATCTAACTATGCTAATCGAATCGACATCGAATCAAAACTCAACTCGAAATACGCATTTGAAATATTGTTATACGTGTGTGTGTGCCTTACGTGTTACCTGCGCATGTTTAATTTTGTATGTTGTGGAAATCAATCGAAACTCGAAATGCAAACGAACTCAATCGACATCGAACTCGAATCACAATCGAACTATGGTAATTAGTGGAGAAAGGATAGCGCAAGATATGAGTGGTTGGGATTAAAAGTAATTTGACTAGGAAACCCTATCGTATCGAACCGCACGCAACCGAAATCGAAATATCAAAAATCGTCGCACCGAACACTCGAGACGTGCAGCTGATCGATCAGGATACCAGCCGATTGAACAACCAGCCGACCGGACTGTTGTCCGATCGGACAGGCTGTCCGATCGAGCTGCCTGGCCGATCGGCCAGCACTTTCCTCATTTGGCATCCTATAAATACCCCTGTCATTGTCATACTTTCCACTTTTGGAAACCTCTGTTCGACCAGCACGCTTAGTTCATCCTTTTCTCAGATTCCTCTAGATTCCGGTAAGATTTCGTCCTAAACCTTGTACTTTCTTGATCTACACGAACTCCTACACCTTTCTATCTTTCAAATCTTAACTTTTAACCGTGAAATCATCAAGATTCAAGTGTTCTAGGATGATGTCATCATGGGTTCTTGAAGAACCTCATGTTTTGGCCTCAATCTACCAAGAATAACTTGGATCTAGCCGATTTCCACATAAACAAACAAAGATCTTTTATAGATCTAAACATATACCCGGTGAAAAGGATTGAAAGATGGATTTTCCAAGTTTCTTTCAACTCTTCTTCACTCAATGCCTTCAAACCGATAGAAACGGAGCCTGTGCCGGCTCACAAATCACTCCGGTGGTTGCATGGCTCCAGATCCGGATTCTATCCACGAGGTTAACCGATTTTGGGTTAAACGTTAAACTCCGTTCCGAACAGTTCACCGGTCGGATTTGGGTGATTCCTGTCCGACCAGGGGAACCAAGCAAAGACGAGGGATCTATGGTTCGACTCGTTGTCAAAATACCTCAATAAAACGACAAACAAACAGAACAACCAAGTGTTAGACGATTAGGATGATCAGGTCAGGGTGCTGACCGATCGGATTGCTGTCCGAACGGACAGCCAGCCGATCGGACAGTCAGCCGATCGACTGGCCAGCCAATCGGTTAACACATGGTCCCACACTTAATCAATTTATTTTGAAGACTAGTATTGAACGAACTGTTGTTCGATCGGACTACTGTCCGATCGGATTACTCTTCGGATCATGAGATGCTATACTTCAACACTTAATCAATTTTTCAACATGTTCGATGCACTAGGAGTGCCACCCGAACGAACAGTCGTCCGATCAGGTGACACCCTGCTGAGAACTCGTCATGGTTGTTCATGCATGTTGTCCGATCAAACACCTGTCCGATCGAACACCTGTCCGATCCAAAGCAACTCAATACAATTCATTAAAATACCTAACCGATCGGGTCACCGGCCGATCGAACAGCCGTCCGATCGACCGACCTGAAGGGTAAAGGTACTTCAATGTTTTCAAATGCTACAACGAAAACTTCAAAAGTCAAACCATCATACACAAACACATCCTTTTCAAAGGAAGAAAAAATCCACTCAAACAGCCATCCGATTGGCCTACCGACCGACTGGACAGCGGACCGAACGGACTGTCAACCGAACGGTCAGCCGTCCGATCGAACTACCGTCCGATCGACCAGCCGTCCGACTCTCCAACACTTGTTTTCCGTTTTACGCGTCGCTTATTATTATGCTATCAACTGTTCAGGCTAACCCTACTCGCTAAGCGCTCCCTTAAATCCATCAACCGCTGTGAGTATACTCGATCGCTTTTTGCTTTATGCACTTTTGGGTGTTACATACGTTACAACTATTCAAATCACATCAAACACACTACTCAATACTATTTGAATGCTAACCGTTAATGCATGTTATACGTGGCTTATGAATGCTTGTTTGTTATGTTTACACATGGAATGCTGTCTACCTGCCTTAGCAACGATAGTACTATAGTTTGGACTCAGCACCCATTCACACGGGGGTTGTTAAGTACAATTACTTGCATGGATTACGGTGGTAATCATGTGTTGCGAACTGCCTTGGGCAGTCAACCCGCAGTCATTGGTATCGATGGATCTATGTCGATAACTAACGTGCTTCATTTCACTATGTGTACGTGCTGGTTATGCGTAAACGAATTCGAACTCCATATGCTATTATCAAACTTGTATGCTCACCTTTACATTTTATGTATTGACTTTATTTTAACGTATGTGACAGGTACTTAGGATGCACACGTGGTAGGAAATTGAAGCTAGAATAAAGCTTTAGAGTCCAACAAATAGTTGTCTGTAGTAACTAAATCAAGGGTCTCTAGAAGCAGATAAACAATTGCTCTATTTTGAAATCTGAGTTGTCAGAATAGAATTATTTGCCTGGATTTTGTCTGTAATAATTTGTTTACTCTTTGAGACATGGTATGGGACATGTTATTTTAAATTGAATAGTGATGATAATTGTTATGGAAACTTCTGGACAATCTGTTTCGCTCAGTGCCATGCCCCGATGTTTCCGCCATCGGTTGGGGTGTGACAGTTCCGACTTCAGAATTGTCCGGGAATGTGAATCTGATTGTGGATGATAGCTTCTGGGATCTAGATTGTCTGAGAAGATGAATCTGATTGTGGACGAATGCTTCAGAGATCAGTGTACGTTAGCAGATGATTCGTTATCCGATGAATATTTTCTAATTGTGGAAATTATTGTTTACATGGATCTATCATTCTTGAAGGTGCTTAAAGTTGATAACGGAAAACGAAATTTCAGATTTTCAGGGGTAATCATAGATTTGACATTAACCAGTGGGGTATTTGAAGTTTCTATCAATTGCCGGTTGGGTTTTTGTACAACAAACAGATCAAGCAGGCGCAATGCGAGATCGATGGTGCTGAAATTATATATCAAAAACCGAACTGAGATATGGTTAAATCTGAAACAGAGAAGCTGCATTGATTAGTTTCAAGTTAATGATTATTCGTGAAGATTGTAGTTGAGCAAATCAGAGGAGGAGTCGTGAACTGTGTAAACAAAGACTTGAAGATTCATTTCAGGGGGGAATTTGTACAAACACTATCAAAGAAAACCCGAATCATCAATCAAGGGAGAATCGATTGAAGATTTCAAGATGCCTGATTGAAGTTGCAGAATATTTGAAGTTGCAGAATATTCAAACATGGCTCAAGGTTTTCAAAGTTACGATTCGACAGTGACAGCCAAGGGGGGATCTGTTGTTGCATATTTTTTATGCCTGCCACTATGCGAATAGGCTAGATAGAGCGTGTGTTGAATATTGTATAGAATAGAGTAAAATCCGTTACGAATCAAAGGTGTTGTGATGTAATAGCTCCTTCATACGAAGGGAGTCCCTTCGTACGAACGGACTACTTAGCTGGTTTGTACGGATGCACAAGACCAAGCTCGGTTCGTACGAACGCACCCCATGTGGGTTCGTACGAAGGCACATTTCCTATATATATGAGTGCTTGGGTCTTGTGTTGGACAAGCTTTTGGTTCCCTAAGGGGAGTTGTTGTCCAACTGGTTTCACGGGTATGTAACTTTTATACATTAATAGAAACCAGATTATAAGTGAATTGTTTGGTGTCGGTTTCTTCTTCTACTCATTTCTTATCACCGAACCGGTTATCTCGGGACCAAAGCTCCGTCAAACTCGCCGGATCCTGGACTCTCACTGCTTTTAATAGTGTGACCCTTCCACTGATAGACAACACCGAAGCCTTCCACATCGACAATCGATTCTCGACAACCGTTATCACTTTTTGCCAATTTTTATATAAATTCATATTTGCACCTACTATAAGACCTAAATAATCAAATGGTAATAAGCCTTTCCTACACCGGAGTCTACTCGCCACTCCCTCTACATCTTGGTCTACGACCCCAAACCCATACAAGGTAGACTTCTCGTAGTTAATTTTAAGACCCGAAACAAGAAAGAAGGCTCTTAAAATTCTAGCAAGATTTACCGCATTCTCCTCAACCCACTCCCCAATGACAAGAACATTATCCACGTACATCAAATGCTATAAGAGTGGGCCATTATTTGGAGTCGACATCCTAACAAAAATCTTTTCTTCTACCGCTCGATTCATGAAACTCAAATGTCGGTGAGCCGTTCACAAGAACTGAAGCCCTTGCCGACGCCAAGATCCCCTTAACCCACAACCTCCATTTGTCCAGGAAGCCCATTTGAACCAAAACCGCATCAATAAACGACCAACTACCCGTATCGTATGCCTTTTCGAAATCAATTTTGAAAAGGAAAGTTCATTTCTTAGCCCTTTTCGCCCTTGACAAGACCTCGTTTAGAGCCATCGGACCATCAAGGATATTTCTTCCAGCAATAAAACCCGATTGATTATCGGATATCAAATAACCGATAACCAGTTTAATACGGTTGGCCAAAACCTTAGAAATTACCTTAGAGATAGTCCCAAGAAGGCAAATGGGTCTAAATTCTTTGAGGTGAACCGGATCCGCCGTCTTCGGAATCAAAGTAATGAAACTAGATTCACACCCTCTACTTAAGGCGCTAGTGTTGTGAAATTCCTGCATGATAGCCACAAAATCAGCCTCCAAATTTCCCCAAAACCACTTTATGAAGTTAATATTAAAGCCATCGGGACCCGGGGCCCGGTCACCGTCACAGTCCCATATGGCGGCTTTAATTCCCGTTGCAGAGAAGGTGCCACAAGCATATGAGAATCGCATCCTTTACTTTTTTTTATCCCATGATACACAAAATGCGGTCTCAACGCCACCGACTCCTTAAACTTGTTTGCAAAGAATTTTAGAACCTCTGCTTTAATAAGATTCGGCTTCGTACACCAATTGTTTCCCACCATCAGACCACTGAGCCGAGCCCTACTGATTGTACTGTTAATGATCCCATGAAAGTAGGCCGAATTCTCGTCCCCCTCCGAGCCCTACTGATTTTACTGTTAATGATCCCGTGAAAGAGGCGTGGAAAAAAACGCCCTGGCCATTTTTTCCTGCATGATCAGCCAACCGTTTATCTTCCAGTTCCAGTACTCGTTGCATCTCCAAATTTTCAGCCAACTCCTCCTCTGAATAGGAACCAATTTCCAGTTCGGTGTCGAAAAGCTCGAGCGCCTCTCGAAACGAAATGAATTTAAGTCTTGATCCTCTACTTGCGCCTTATCTTTCGCCCATTGTTTTATTCCAATTTTTAGACACGTGAGCTTCCTAGCCAACGTTATATCCGCCGACCCATCTGCCTCAAAACTTGCCAAGCAATTAGCAACAACACTCTCCAATTCTGGGTCAGACAACCAAGAATTAAAGAATTTAAACGGCTTTGGACCAAAATTACTCGGGTCCGTGACTAAAATGATAGGGCATTGGTACAAGTGTCCCTTCGACAATGCCGTAAACGACGCTTTAGGCCAAAGGTTCCAAAATTTGGAGCAAACAAGTGCACGATTGATTTTACTCAACTTCGCACTAATCGTTAAATCTCTGAGCATTTGCAGCATTAAAAGCTGATTTTTTGCGCTCATCCGGAATCCGGACTTCATTGAAGTCCCAAATAAAAATCCAAATGCCCTCGTTCAATTCTTTCAACTCCAATAACTTTGCCCAGAGGTCCCGTCTCTCCAAAGCTCCTTGTGGAGCATACATATTGGCCACAAAGAACTTCTCCCTAACTCCTCTAATGGTACCTTTAACGGTCAGAAAATGAGTTAATTACATAGTTAGTCCCTGTGGTTTGCACAAAGTAACATACTTAGGTACTAATAGTTTAGAATCACATTCTAGGGTATTAACTTTTCATTTTGTAACGTTTGGAGGTATTAACGTTATTTGTAGGTTTAAAATCACATTATATTAGTACCTAAGTATGTTATTTTGTAGAAACCACAGGGACTAACTATGTTAATACCTTAGAAGTTAATACCTCCAAACGTTACAAAATGAAAAGTTAATACCTTAGAAGGTGATTTTAAACTATTAGTACCTAAGTATGTTATTTTGTGCAAACCACAGGGACTAACTATGTAATTAACTCGTCAGAAAATTATGGCATTTGTACACATCCTCCTTGACAAACTTATTCGGATCCCACAAGGTGAGCAGAACCAACCCGTGAGCAGAACCAACCCCCCCCCCCCCCCCCCCCCCCCCCATTCAAAATTACAAGTTCGTCTGTTTAACTTTCGTTACTCTTTAACTTTATTAGTTTGCTATTTTTGGATCTTTTAATTCCCCTGTGTTGACTAGCCTCCAAACATAAATTCGGTCAAATCACCAACACAGATGTTGACTAAACTCCAGCATCCAACTATCCCAATGTCACCAACATCCTTCAGCTATACCTAAACGCATAAGGTAATACTATGACTCGCTATGTTAAATCTTATATTTATTTACATGATAAAAACTGATTGATAAACAATAGAAGCTCTTTAATTTATTAATTCTTCTTCCGTATTTAGAGTTATTATAATTTATAAAAATAGTATGCTAGTCACACATATGTCTAAGTTTAAAAAGTTGCCTGTTTTGAGTCATGATTATTCCATTTGTAAGTTGTAACACTAACTTTCACAAAAACTTTTGCTACGTATTTATTAAGACCATGCGTAGGTTGGTGTGAATAATGCCCCACCTTTGGGCGTTGTCTGCCACGTGTCGTCCTAGTCAGCAAATGGGCGTTTTTCTAAAATGGGTGTAGTGGGAATGTGGACATTATGTTAAAAGAGGTGTAAAGAATTGAATAAATAAAAAAAAACCATAAAAAATTGATTGGCTAAAGAAGAAGAGGGTTACATGTGATTGGACCATCAAAATGGGGCTTGGGCGTTCTATTTACCACGTCTGATAACAAAAAAACCACAAAAAACACCCAAGGGGGGCGGAGAAGTGGGCGTGGGGTGGTGTTGTGTGGCTCAAAAACGCCCAAACGAGAGGCACGACTACGGACGGTCTAAGTAATATTTGAGCATTTTACTAAGCTACTGTTTATGTAATTAACTCTATTTATTTAATCAAAGGTTGTAATTATCTCAATCATTGAACAATTCTATGATGTTTGTTCATGTTTGCAGACTTTCAATTGAATTCAAATCATACAAAACTGAGAAGCGGCTAAAGCTTTAGTATCCCTTTTGAGCTTTGATGGATTTGAGAAGGCCAAAACACACATTTCTTGTCAGGGGGTGTGCATCAAAACTTAGATCACAACTAAAAGATTAGAAATTCAAATCTTAGATGATGCAAGTTTGTGATTTATATATCATAGAAAATATATAAATTGTTCTTCAAAAGAAAAAGAAGAAAAAGGTGTTCAAGTGATTAGCAAATCACTTGTGACTATTAGGGCACTCGGTGTGGGGTCGTCCAGGCCTAGCGACGTCCCCAAATACCATTCCGGGTGGCTTGTCGGCGTCCTAAACGTTGGGGGTGGGACGATTGGGACGGGAGGTAAAGGACAAAAGTTTGTTCATCTTCTTCTCACACACACATATACACAGGGGCGGAGACAGCTACTAAGCAGCCGTAGCACGGGCTACGGCTCAAAGTCGTGTTCGCAGTGTTAATTTTTTGTTTTTTTTTTCGATTTTATATAAAGGATACCCCTAAAAAAATACGAGGATACCCCTATAAAGGATTTTATATGAATACACCGTAATTTTTTTTTTTTTTGGGATACCCCTGGTTTTAAAGTCTAACTCCGCCACTGCATATACATACAAGATATACATATATGTTTTAGGCTCATCCCCTATTTCCTTAGATCCATCTTTGCCCCATCCTTACACTTATTCTACGTGGCACTGACGTGGATGCCCATCTTCCATCAACCATACCGAGTAGCCTTTAATAAATACATGTATAAATAAACTAATTCTTAAGTCTTTTTCTTAAAACGTATTTTGTAAGTTACTTTAACTTTTTTTGTATATATTCGGTTGAAAGGTATTTTACTATTTTTTTATATTCAAAAGGATAGGGTCGGTCTAAAAATATATATACCCCCTTTTGATTTCACATTTTCTATTTTTAAATCATAAATAAATATATAAATTATTTTTATTATCATTACTATTCTACTTTTTTTAATTTTATTTATTTATTTATTTTCCACCTATCATTCTCTATTTCTAGTTATTATTCGATCCTCCCTCACCAATTGAACTAGTCCAGTCCACCCTCATCTCTTTTCTCATCACCAAAACTCCGATCACCGGAATATTCCATTCCATGAACCTCCATACACTAATACCCTTGGTAGTAATACCCACCGGAACATTCCTCCTCCTCCTCTACCTCACCATACGCTTCTACAACCATAACAAAAAACAACTACAACCATCATCTTTACAAACCGGAATTTCAAAACTCCACCAACAAGAAAACATTGTCAACAACAAACGTCTAACGAATTACTACGTTCTCCGAACAGGAGTTTCGGCTTCAAAACCTCTGTTTAACTGGTCGGACAACCCGTCCCTAGTAACGGATGCAGTGGAGAATGGTTGGTCGCGATTCGCGTTTACAAATTTTGTATCGTCACCTTCAGTTCAATCGAGTATATCGGTTTTTGGTCATTGTGGTGTTGTTGCTGGTGATGGGAAGGATGTGGAGATGATGGAAATTGGTTGGGAGGTTTGTCAAGGGTCCGCGGATTTTATGCAGAAGATTCGGATTAATTCGGGTTTAAGGAAAGTTGTCACGACGACGGGTTCATTGATGGCGGCGGTTTCGGTTGTTAAATCGGCGTTGCCGTTGCCTGGGCCGGCGTTGGGGAATTCATCGCCGTTTCCACAGGTAAGGGATTTGTATATTTTGTATGGGGTGGTAAGGTGGTTGTATTGGTACACCACCTCATACTACATCTCGCGTATGGGTCCATACGGGTGGTTAGGAAAGGCGAAAAAAGTGATATAGACCGTATAACTCGTATCATTTGTTACGTCAATCATTCCTTGTCCACAGGTCGTATGGGTCATACGGGCCGTATAGAAAAGGGAAAAAAGATGGTGATACAGGTTGTATGGGTTATATTACTTCTTACGTCACACATTTCTTGTCAGCGGGTCGTATGGGTCATACGCGCTGTAGAGAAAAGAGAAAGAAGGTATTACATGCCGTATGGGTCGTATCATTTGTAGAGAAAAGAGAAAGAAGGTATAACCGGGGGTCGGAAGTTACCGGACCTGAAAAAACTATAAAAACCGGGGGTCGAAAACGTATATAAGTAAAAAAATTCTATACAAAAACTACATATCGGGCACTACTGACCCCTGATTACTTTACGATATCTATTAACAGGAAGCCTACTTTGAAATTACGATTTTGTCCACATACGAGGATGAAACAGAAACACAAACAAATGGAAAGAGGATGGCAAATAAGGGAGAATGGGAGAAGATTAAGTTAAATAAGGAGAGCAATAATAGTAATGGTGCAAGGACAAGGGGTGTTCTTGCCAAAGTTGAAGAGTTGAAGGGCCGAAATGGTGGTAAGGATATAGCTGAGGGGAAAAAGGAAATGGTCATCGTGTTGTCGGTGGGGCTCGCCGGAGGTGGTTCGCTTCCGTTGAAGCTACCGGGAAGTTATCCGGGATCAATCGGCTTCAACTCTGATGGCTCTATTTATCTAGAAGGTATGTTTTTTTCAAAAGCTCACCACTCTTCCTAAAGGCAAACTAGCTTCTAGAAACTATATATTTATTCTAGAAACACATATAGATAATGGAAAAAAAGATAATCGTGGTAGACCATGTGTAGTCATAAAGTCAATTTGGAGACGTTATACGACACGTGGTGAAATACGTAAGAGAGAGGATTTATGGGACGTTATATCAAAATATGGTGTAATGGTAAGTGGGTTATACAAAGCCCTTCAATTATACATACATATGTATGTATATATATGTATGTGAGTGGGGGGAAGATGCTGGAGAACATCACGCTGCGAAGAAGATCATGCCAGAAAAGAAAAACCACCCCATAGCGCCCGCCGTAATGGTGTTGGCGGCGCTATGGAGGCGCTATGCTCAGTTTTGCCGTCATATGCCGCTCCACTACTACGGGTGGCCTTACTAGGAAAGAGAGAAAAAAACACTTAAAAACGAGATATAGCAAATTAAATATAAGTGTTTGTACTTTTCTTGAAGTTGTTAATATATAACTTATTTTATATTCTACCATAAAGTATATTTATTAATACAAATATACTTCCTAAAAAAAGAGTTTATATGACAGCAATTAAGGAAAGAACTAATAAATATTATTTGGATGTAATATTTAGTATAAGTTAAGATAAGATTACTACATAATTTAAGTGGGATAATTATTAAACTTTATCTTATTGAATTATTAAATTAAGTTGCATTTCAATAAACAACAAAAGTAATTATTATAAATTTTGAATTAAACAGTTTAAATACAAACACATACTAACAAAACATAACCATAGGAACTCCACCCAGGGTGTGTAAAATCCGGTCCAGATTGGGTGAACCAACGGTTTAAATCTAAGTTGTCACAATTATATGTTTATGGTTCGGTCTTCGGTCTTGTGTTCAAGAAAATTATGTTTCTTGTCTGGTCAGTAATAGATGCCCAGACGAAACTGAAGCGTTCGATTTGGAACCCTTCTTCGGCTTGGTTTCTCGAGTGTTATTAGACTTATTTATTGATTCTTAATAAGGTATTTGATTAACAGAATTGTTTAGGTTGACACCAAACTCACTCAACTTGGAAAATGTCATGCTGGATATACAAGTATACAACAAGGAATTGTTGCAGCCCAATAACATCCATAGGCGAAATAACAGCCCAATATGAACTAAGTACCAACACCCAGTATTGAAGTCTTCAACCATAATTTAAATCAGCCTACATGGCTTACCGAATCGGAACCTTTGTGGGTCTCAGTCTCGGTCTGTTTGACAAACCGAGACATGTGACACACAATTGTATTCTGTATTTATTTTTAAGTATATTTTTTATAGTTTACTGTTCAACTTTAATTTGTGATGTTCATTATTTTACTTGTAAAATCCATCATGGTCAGTCTTGAATTTAAAATATTGGCAGCATTTAATGCACGGATTAAGTTATAATTTTTAATTTGGTGGATATGTTTTCGTAGGAGTTAAACTGAAGCCTGACAAAGAATCAAACGAATGGGGAAAAGCTAACACTGTGATTGGTTGTGGATACAACCCGAGGGAGAAGAAAGTTTACTTCACCATAGATGCAAAACTTGTACGCGAAATCCATTGCACGACAGAGGAATTCGAAACACCTCTCTATCCAATATTGGCATCAAATACTGACGTGACAGTACTTGTAAACTTTGGGCAAAGTGACTTTAAGTATACACAAGCTAATATGAATAGGACACCAAATCCTTGTTTCATTGGACAATTGGTGAGTTCTCCGGTTTTAGGGTTTGATGATAGCAAAGAGCTTTTCTCAATGGGAAGATGGTCAGACAGGTCTATAAAGAGAAGTGCACAATACTTTGGGGGTGTTCATAGAGCGTCTGATTATGACGAGTCTTCTGAAGGGAGTTTGTTTGAAATAGTTTTAGATAGTAATAGTCGAGGAAGATCACCAAGCACACATTTCTAGCCCAAGATATGTATGTATATGCGTATATTATGTGATGTACATTGATTTGTTTTAGACTAAAAGTGGCTACATATTTGGTTCAAAAGCCTCTAATTAGAAATAATGGATGTGTGAAACTTGTAAATACTTTTCTTTTAGCTTCGATGAGTTATTCTCGTCTCATGGTGAGTTAATAAACACTTAAACAATAGTTCGTCGCTTTTTAACTACTTGTAAAATATTGACATGTTTGTGGGTTGGTGGGTTGAACAAACATAAACCCATTAACCATGTCGTACACGTGAACACAAACACAACATGACTTCTTGCTGGACAACACGAACACATATTGTTTAGCCCAATTTTTTTTTCCTATTTGCATTTTAATATTCATGAATTAAAAATTTACAAAAGATGCAAATGAAGATAAAATAAGTAGGTTTAACCTATAAACTGTACCCTAATTAGTTTTTACTTGTTATTAATCTTCTACAGTCTACAGGTTTGATTTATGTCATCAAACACATTTTTGTTTAATTTATAAAAAAAAAAACAAGTTTATTTATTTATTTTTCAGTATATATATTTTCTTTTTAAAACAATTTATTTATTGATTGATTTTTGAGTGGGGTCAATCCACGAACACGCTAGAGTGCCTATCACATGACTTGTTTAATAACATGTTCACGGATTTGACCCAAACCTGTTTGTTTATACTGAATCAAAACCTATAAATTCGTGTTATGTTTCATCATCATCATACTCAGTATATCCCACCAATAGCAAAGCTAAGGTAGGGTCTGAGGAGGGTGAGATGTAGACAGCCTTACCTCTACCCCGTAGGAATAGAGAGGCTGCTTCCAATGAGACCCCCGGCTCGATTGTGGTGTTGCATCAAGCCTTGGACATAAGGCACATAACACTCAGCAATTGAGACAAACGCCGATTAGTGCATGCACCCCCTTGTCTTTTGGCTATCAACGCCACCACATGATGCATGATTAACCGTCCCCCTCTTTTAACGTTATTTTCACGAAATTAGTAAAATAACGTTAAAATTAGTGCACTTTCACTTTTGCCCCCCGAGCGCCCACGCATATATACATTATATGAGCATACCGCAAGCGGGTCATGTAAATACTTCACACAATCACACTCAAAAAAAAGTGTTCTGTTTTCGATTATGAATTTGTTGGGCTGATAACGGGCTCTTGTTAATGTTCTTGACCTTGTTGGTTGTCAAACAAGTTTAACTGTTTAAATGAAGGAGGTGACCAAACAAAGTGTCATAGTGGTTCTTTTGTCAAACTGGGCTAGGCCCCAATGTTATAGGTTTTACACAGGCTCTTACATTGGGCCTTATGTGTCCTATGAAATAATTTTCTTCTTTTTTTAAACTAGACTAGTCAATGTAGTGCGTAAAATTGCATAGCCGATTGCCATGAGACTCGAGTTCAATCCTAGTATTTACTATAAATCTTCATGTATGTCGGTCGAAAGACCTAATATTTGTTGGTTCATCGGCTTATAAGTCGATTGACCCTAGTGTGCCAAAAGTTACATTAAACAGGGGAAACACTTCGTATATACATTTGTACTTTATAGTCATCACTAGAAGAAATGTTGCCGATTCTATTAGATTTTATATACGCTCTAATGTCGTTGCATATTATCGCCACACCAGTGAATAGAGGTGGCCTGAAAGGTACATATTTTCAAGCATACAAGTGGTTAATATTATTTGTTTTAGTTAAATAAAAAAAGGCTTAATGGTGGTGAATGATGGGGTATTTTCTTTGCTAAAAGATGTGGTGAAAGGTGAAAGAAGGTGGTAATGTGATGCTGAGGTGGTAGATAATGTAGAATAATGAAGCGAATGTGTACCCCATGCCTAACAATGCACCACTCAAGAAATTTATTAGCAGTCGATTTTATCAATTGGGGTGTCATATGGTGAATTTGAGATGGTGGAGAAGGGTTTCGAGATGAAACTAAATAGGGTTGTGCTAAATGTATATTTATTGTTTTTACTGAATCTACTCCTTTCCCTGCTAAATAAGTTACATCATTTCTTTATATTTTCTCAAATTGATATGTTAAGCTAATACCATAATGGTCTACCGCATCCATATTTTTAGGATTAGGCAATCTACATTAGATTTAATAGAAGTAAACAAAATCATTAACACTTATTCCAATGCAGGAATAAACAAAATTATTGCAAAAGATATCCAACTTAACATATGTTTAACCTAATAGATTTTAACTTAACATATGTTTAAACTAATAGATTTTAAATACACTAATACAATCTTTAACGGAGAAGGCTAAGGACCACTCTACGTTGTCTCTATCTGATATCACCGCCAGAGAAACTCTTTCTATCTCCAAAGTTACAGACGTAAGCAACATTACCCCCCCCCCCCTCTTCTTGTAAAGTTTCGTTCTCCGACGACGGTCTATGACCACGGGCTACACCCTTCCTCTCTCCTCCCTACACATGCACCCTCTCATCATTCATCTCTTCCATGTATGACATGTAATGCTTCAAAAACCACTCATTACAAATTATCTTATCTATTTTAAGACTTTTTAGTGGTTCATACTTTTTGTTGCTAATTATATTTTTACCGTTTAGAAAAAGAAAGAAAATACTCGAGAGAAAGAATACATGATGATAAAAAGAAAAATAATTAATTAAAAGTTAATAACAGTTGGATTACACTTTGAAGATATCATATGAGCCCCAAAAGGGCCACACATAACATAAGTACTCGAACCAAATCATCATCCACCATCAAGCCTAAATCTAATATCTTCATTTTTTTTTTCTTTTAAAACAATTTGTACATTTTTTTTATTTTAAAACAATTTCTAACGTTCTTTGCCAAATATCTCTACAAAAAATAAAAATTCAAAGCAGCTCTTACTTTCAGAGCTTAGCTTAGACATCAAATGATTAAGATAATTGGCCGGATCGATTTACAATTTTACACGAGTTTTAAGTTTCAAACTATAAACTGAACCGTTAGTCCTAAATTAAAAAAGTAAAACAAAAAATATAACTATCAAACCGGCAAAATCGGCCGATTTGCTTCGGTTTAGACAATTCGATCAGTATCAACCAGGGGCGGACCTACCCACAGTCGTGAGTGGGCGGGTGCACCCCTTGAAAAAAAATTAGTGTATATTTTAGGCAAAAAAAACCGGACCGCACCCATTGAAAATATAATTGAACGCCTCATCCGCACCTCAACAAATAATTCCTTGGTCCGTCACTAGTTTCAATGGTTGATTAACGAGTAACGACCCTATTAGGATCAACTATATTTTTATCCGCTCTGTATCCATATCGTTTTAACTCTCGGCTATCTTGCATTTGACATGTTGCTTGCCCCCCTAATCGGCTAATCCTATCTTTGTTAATTGTAACCCATCTTAAAGTTTTGTACTCTTTAAGATAACTAATAGGATCCTGTTTTGTCAGTAATTTCAGCAATAATTCAAGTTATAATGTGATCACTATTTTTTTAATATTGACAAAAAAAATATTTTAGCTATTATTTAAATTTAGATTTTTAACAATAAAAAGGAGATGAAAAAGCCAAAAAGAGGGGTTGTGTCTTTATGTACGTAGTCAAACAAACAGGAAAATAAAAGAGGAAATAATAATAATGATAACGACTAAACATAAAATAATATAAGTTAATATTTAATGATGATATATTTTTTTTCTTTCTATTTTAAAATAAAGTAGCTATCATTATAATTGGCCTGGTCTATTCGCACACGGCATTAGTCTTTTTGCACACTCGAAGCGCCCCGCTTTGGCCATAGCGGGGCGCTTTGGCCAAGGTCAACAGACAAGGACTGACTTTGTCATGTTTATTTCTATATAGTATGCCCTAAAAATTTAATATATCATATAGCGCCGCACTATGACTTTGTCCTTGTCAATTTCTATCGTATATGGCCAATATATCATAGCGGGGCGCTGAGAAGGAGAGAGCATTGCTGTTGGAATTATCAAATTTTTAATTATAATATATAAATATAGAACTCTAAATTGACCAATATTAAAATACAGATATTACTTTTTTGTTTTCTTAAAACCATGATTAATCATCTCCATATTGAAATTCCAGTCCCATTTCTCACATGTATAACGATACTGAACATCAATTCACATCATGACATATCACATCGTTGAAATACACAATATTTGTTTTATAATAATATATCTTAAATTCGTAGTTTTAATTGTGTGACTTTTAACACGTAGTTTGTTATGGTGTCTAAAGTTAGCAGGTCGAGACTCGACTAACAATGCTAAAGAATGTCTATGAAAGAAATATAAAGACCTAAATTAAACTTTTTCTAATAACAGGAGAGGAGGTGAATTAAACTTTTTCTAGTAACTTCTTTCTAAATGTAAAGACCTAAATGTAAAAATAATAAAATACTATATAGAAATTGACATCAAACTAAATGATATATTGATGGTTGTTTAAAAGGTTGTTAATGTACTTGTACCATATACGATACGGTAAATTGATGCCTTTAGGGCATAACCCATGAGAATCTTTAATGAACTATGGGGATTTTTTAACTGGTTGCAAACTTTGATGAAATAACCATTATATAAAATTTTTTTGAACGGCGAAGATTCTATGATTATAGAACAAGGGTCAGCAAGCTGTAAAACCCAAAAGTACAAGAAACAAAACAACTAAAGGAACTCAAATAAAACGAAAACAAAAACGAAAAAATACCATTACATAATTATGTCTCTAATATTGAAATCCTTCCATCTTTCCCATACTAAATCCTTTAATTTTGCTCTTTCCTTAATCCACAGAAACATCATCTATTTTAAAGATTAGTAGTGGAATGATTAATTAATGATGATAAATGACATCCTTAAATATATAATACTTTGATATAAAGCATTATGAATAATAGACTTATTTTGTAATTGTTGGTGCATATGTCTGTCGACTTCGTCTTGTATCGAGTCTTGTAAAAGAAATGATAGATCTAGACACTTTGTACGAGGAAAATAGGAGAATGGCATGAAATAGTCTTTTCACACGAAATGACCATTTCCTGCGAAATGGACTAGATCCATTTCGTACAGAATGGCATGTAGCTGTTTCGTGCGAATTGGCTCTCCTATATATAGTGGTCTTGTCATTTCATTTGTAGAAGGTTCTGATTCCGGTGTCGAGGTGCTGTCGAAGTGTCTCCAGGCTGTAAAACGTTACTATATCAATAAACAAGACAATTAGAGTGTATAAGAAGCTGATTCAAAGTCGATACGTTTGTTTCCGCCTCTCGTATTGATTAGAACTCTTTTGAACGACTCATTTTGGTCGTGCAAACGATCCTACATGTGGTATCAGAGCTCAGGAGGAAGAGTTCTTACCGTTTCAGCTTGATTTCATCAAAATTCTGATTTCTACACCTTCTTTTACAAGATTTTTCAAAATTAAACAAGATTTCACGGTTAAAATGGCTTGATTTTTACATATAACGTGCGAAACACTGTTTTAACAAATCCTTGAAAGAATCAGACTTAAAATCAACCTAAAACCTGATCAATTTGTCAAAAATATGGCCGATTGTATGACATCAGCAGCATTTCGCACGAATTGATATATCCATTTCGCACGGATTGGCAAGTTTGGACTCCATTTCGCACCAAAGTATCATTTCGCTTGAAATTGCTTCCATTTCGCACGAAATGGTGATTTAGTGTAGCCAGATTGCTTGAAAGTAGATCCATTTCGCACGAAGTGAGTAAAAGGGTTCATTTCGTTTGAAAGTTAGCCATTTCGTACGAAGTCGTCCATTTCGCATCAAATCGTCTATTTCGCACCAAAACATCCATTTCGCATCAAGCCATTTCGTGTGGACCAGTTTGTTTGTCCATTTCGTTTGAGACATCACCAGTTCGTTTGAAAGTAAGTTTGTGAAATTTTTGAAACCGAAACATGGAAGAAGAGTTCTACAATGCATTTGCTACTGCCTCGGGTACTCCTGTTAGTATTACTCAGAGTGTGAACATGGAAAATGAAACGGGAACGTTGCTAAAACCCCCAAAACTGATGGGCATTGAAGAATACTATTGTTGGAAAGACCGGTTCGAAAATTGGGTTCAAGCAAATCATTTAAGGTCTTGGGAGTGTATTGAAAAGAAGTATGTTAAATCCCGTACAGATGTGGGAGTTATCAAAACAATTTCTGAATTGACGGATAAAGAGAGAGATATGTATAAGGCAGAAAAAATGATGATTAGTCTACTTCAGCAAGCTGTGAAGGAAGACATTTTCATACTACTTCAACATGATGGTACTTCACGTTCGATTTGGGAAGCACTTCGAATTAAGTTTGAAGGAAGTACGGATATGATCAGGAGTAAAAAATCATTATTAAAGAAAGAATTTGATTTGTTTACTAGCTTGCAGGGTGAATCTACAAAGAAGCTCATTGAGAGATATTGTCATTTAGTGCGTTCAATGTCACTGTTAGATATAAATAAAGATCGAGAAGAATGGGTTGACAAATTAGCTGATGCTTTACCTCAGAAAGAATGGGGTACATATCTGATGATCTTAAAGAACACTGGAGAATATGATAAATTGACAATTTCTCAGTTCATTGAAAAACTTGAAGGACAAGATCTTGAACAACAAAAGATTGCTAGAATGAACAATCCAAGTGGTCAACAAGACATCAAGATGTTTTACAAAGGGAATGTTCAGAATGTTGAAGCAAGTCCGAAGGTCCAAACCGCTTTCAGCGCAGAAAACTCATCTGGATCATTCAATCAAAGTCCAATCAGCAACAGTGGACTTTCTTCATATTCGAGTGTTAATCCAAATGTTTCAACCTCAAGTTATCAGTCTCAAAGCTCAAACAACAGTAATGGTCATGTGTTACACTGCAACATCTCGTTGCATCTTCAGAACGGTCAAAATTTCTCTGAAGAAGTCGCTAAAGGTCATATGGCATTACTAGCTACAGTGTTAGAATCATATGAGGGTTTGGTTGCAGGAAGGATCGGAAATCCTATGTTTACAAAAGAGGATTACGATCAGATCGATGCTGAGGAAATGGAGCTTATGGATATTAAGTGGTGTTTAGCGAGTGTGTTGAGAAGAGCTGAGAAATTTAAGCTGATTACAGGAAGAGATGACTTCCGTGATGCTAATGTTTCTACTTTAGGTTTTGATAAATCTAAAGTTACTTGTTTTCGATGCAAGGAAAAAGGACCTTTCAAGAGGGAATGTACCAATCGAGAAGCAGGAGGAGCTCAGAATCCGTTCGGGAATAATGATTATTATAGGAAAGCTATATATCAACAAGTTGCTCAACAACTGTCATCATCCCATGCTATTGAAGATGGAAAGAAGAAAGCTTATCTCATAAATCAAGATGATGAAAGAGTGGCAGAAGGTTTTAGCTTGGACAAATACATTCCGGCTGATTCCAAGTTTAGAGCATTCATTGCACAGATCATTCAAGAGCCAGATTTGATGAAGGAATGGATGGATGTGTTTGTCAATAATGAGAAAAGTCAAGATGGAGAGTCTGTCTCTTCAGAAGAAAGCTCAGAAAAGAAAATAGTCTTTGATCAATCATCAACTGATAGTAGTGATGATGAAGAAGAAATACAAATAAACATTGGAAAAACTCAATTATCTCCTGAAAGTTTTAAATTTTATTTTGCAGATAGATTGGAGAAACTAAAGGAGAAGCGAGCAACAAAGAATCAGAAAAAGGTAAAATGCGAGAATGTTGCTCAGGAAGAGAAGTCTGAACAGAGTGAAAAAGTTAAAGTTACTGAGAAGGTGGTTGAAGTTGAAAAGGTGGTTGAAGTTGAAAAGATTATCGAAATTGAAAAAATCGTTGAGATCACGAAACCTTGTCTAAAATATTTGGAACCTTGCAAACATTGTGAAGAAAAAGATGAGAAGTATAGTGAGCTTGACAAAATGAAAGAAAAGTTATTGTTCGATGTTAAGTATGTGAAAGAATCATATGATGTGTTGAACAGAATGGTGAATAGTCTGCAAAAGACAAACTCAGAAAGAGAAGATGCTTTAACCATGATGAATGCAGTGATGATGTCTAAGCAGAAGGCTATCAACCACTATATTGAAGAATGTGCAAGGTTGAAGCTGGAGTTGGAGACATAAAAGATTGAAAATGAAAGAATCAGACGATTGTTACAGAGTTATTCAAGTTCTGATTATTTGATTGATAGAATTTATCCGACTGTTGCAGGTTTTGAAGCCTTTCAGGACAAGAAGTCGGAAGAGAAGGATACTGGTAAGAAATAAAGTGCAAATTATAACAAGTGTCCGCCTCCGATCTGGGAAGGTTATTCTCCCAAAAAACCAAATGAGGAACAAGTCAAAAAGGCTGTCAATATAAAGTTAAAGTCTGAAACAACTGATGAGTTACCAGAAAACATTGACGTCACGTTCACATCGTCTAACACTGATTATGAGTCTGAGTTAATAAAGAAAGTGGTCGATCAGGTGTTGGATAAAGATGAGGAGTCAGAGTCAAAATCTGAATCCGAGAGTTCGAGTTCATCATCAGTTGACAGTCCAAAATCATCGGTCAAAAGGGTTTATAATAAAGAATTTATGTTATCAAAATCTAATTTGAATGACGAACCAATCAAAGTAGCATATACTTTGAATGATTCAGACAAATTATATTCTGATGAGGAATTTCCAATAAGAAGTGTTCAAATTGAAAAGATTAAAAAGGTTTTCAAATTAACAGAAATTAATATTTCTGAAATAAAAGATGTAAATCTTAATGAAAAACCTAAAAAGTGAAGGGATTTTAACATGATTATCAAAGCAATTTCATCCATATGAAATAAAAACGCAGCGGAAAATAAGTTTAAAACATGTTACTTTTATAAGATATAAAACCATTTATATGCAAAATCCCAAAACCCGGATCCATATATGAGATGTATACTATCAAACACAACCATAGGATGTTTAGAAAACTACCTTCTTGAAGTACAAGGATTATGAAACGGATGATGCTTCTTGAAATGGTTGTCTTCAAGAGTAGAAGACCTCAAGCTTGTATACCCCAAGCTTCCAACAAACACCACAAGTTTAGCTAGGATTTAACACTTGAAGATCAAAAATTGAACACTTGAAAAAACCCTCTTATGGCCGAAATTTAGAGAGCAAAATTCAGCTCTTCTTCTTAATTTTTGGTCATCCATTTTATTTAAAATACTAGAGAGAATATCATCAAAACCAAGACCCAATCAAAAACTCTTACACATGCAAAATTGCATGTCATAGCATTGGACCAACATGGGTCTTGGGAAGACCCCATAGTGGACGGCCCTTAGGGGGTTTTTAAAAAAAAATTCCAATTTTTTATAACAAATAAAGTCTTGTTTAATTTTATAACTTTTATAAAATATAACACTATGTTTGCAAGACTTTATATAATCTTTTATAATGTCATTTAACCTATTAAATAACAAAATAAAATATTCTCTCAAAATAAATTATCCACATAATTTATTGGTTTCTCAAGTGTAATTATTTAGAAAACCAATTTCTAAATATTGTAAGTGTTAATATTTGTTTGTTTGATCACATCACAAATAAATAATATAAGTGTTTGTCTAGCTTGTTATTGGGTATGACTCGACTTGGATCATAACGTACTAGCCACATCAATTTATTATGTGTCTTGGGCATACAGAGTCCAACAATCTCCCACTTGCACAAGATACATAGAAGATTGATGCAAGCAGTAAATGACGCCTAACTACGGTTTACTACCCCCAATACGTATGACTATATTTGCCATTCAATAACATCATCCATTTCAAGTCCCTTACTTGAACATGATTTAGGTGAATCTATCATTTATCCTTTCGTTACAGATGTCATGTTAAATCCAGAGACACAGAGTGATCACTCTCTGTTGATTTAACTTTAGCGGGCCTTAGACATCTTACTCTCAACGAATAAGAGGAACAAATCCCTTCTTGACTACATACGTCTTTCACAATCACCTTGTATCACACCTGAGCTCAGCCTTATGTACTGTCATATTATTGATAGCGAAGAAATAAGTCAAGGCATAATATTTGGTGAATATCAAGACCCAATATGTATCTCAGGTCAGAGGATACTATGATATTCGCCTTAACTCAAAATTTACTTATGATCAATCACAGATGATTCCATGCAGTAATATTTGAGAGCGAGTCAGTCCAATATTTGTATCCCACAAATATCTATGAACTTTGGCAGCAATACTTTGCTCTATATTCATTCTAAATGAATATCCACCAATCCAAGTTCATAATAGTCTTACATTCATATTTGTTCCCACAATTATGATCGACTACGAACATTTAGAATAATTAACTTATTCATGGATTTAAACATGCTAATATGAAACATAACTCAAAATACCATAAAAGAGTTAAATTAACAATTGTTTCAATATCCAAATACAAAATTAGATCAAATCCAATCACTAGAATATCGAAGTCCTAAGGAACATGTATGACCCTCATGTTTTCCCCTGTCAAGGAGCTTCGTGAGTGGATCCGCAATGTTTTGATCTGTGTGAACTTGGCGGATACATATCTTTCCCTTTTCAACTTCATCCCTTATGTAGTTGAATCTCCGCTCGATATGTCTAGTCTTTTGGTGCGCACGAGGTTCCTTGATTTGAGCAATCGCACCCTCGTTATCACAAAAGATCTCTAGGGGGTCTTGAATGGTAGGGACCACCCCTAGGTCGGCTATAAATTTCTTCAGCCATGCAGCTTCCTGGGCTGCCAATGAAGCGGCGATGTATTCTGATTCTGTAGTGGACAATGCTACCACGTCTTGTTTTGAGCTCTTCCAAGAGACTGCTCCACCATTTAAAATGAAGACATACCCCGATTGCGATCGAGAATCACTTCGATCGGTTTGGAAACTCGCGTCCGTGTAACCCTTTACAACGAGCTCCTCCTCACCAGATCCATATATTAAGAACATATCCTTAGTTCTCCTAAGATATTTCAATATATTTTTAACAGCCATCCAATGACTGTTACCTGGATTCTGCTGGTATCTACTCGTCATGCTCAAAGCGCATGAAACGTCCGGTCTGGTGCATATCAATGCATACATGATGGATCCTATAGCTGACGCATATGGGATTCTTTTCATTTTTTCTTGCTCATCCTTTGAGCTTGGACATTGAGATGTGTTCAATATTGTCCCCTTTTGAATAGGTACAAAACCTCTCTTAGAGTTCTCCATTTGGAACCTATTCAAGACTTTGTCAATGTATGCACTTTGGTTTAAACCTATCAAACGCCTTGATCTATCCCTATAGACCTTTATTCCCAGAATGTAGGCGACTTCACCAAGATCCTTAATGGAAAAACAACTTCCAAGCCAAGCTTTTACACCTTCCATGGTTGGAATGTCATTCCCAAATAGTAGAATGTCATCGACATACAGTACTAAGAAAGTGATGATGCTCCCACTAGCTTTCTTATACACACAAGCTTCATCACCGTTCTTGATGAATCCAAAATTCTTAATTTCTTCATCAAAACGATGATTCCAACTTCTAGATGCTTGTTTCAATCCATAGATTGATTTCTTTAACTTGCATACTTTGTCAGGATGTTTTGGATCGACAAAACCTTCAGGCTGAACCATATAGACATCTTCATCAAGATATCCATTAAGAAAAGCCGTTTTGACATCCAATTGCCAGATCTCATAGTCATAATATGCGGCTATGGCAAATAATATCCTGATTGACTTTAGCATCGCCACAGGCGAGAAGGTCTCATCATAATCAATCCCTTGAGTTTGAGTGAAACCTTTTGCTACAAGTCTTGCTTTATAAGTATCCAAGTTACCATGCATATCCGTTTTCTTCTTGAAAACCCACTTACTTCCAACTACTTTGGAGTTGAGTGGTGGTACAACCAATTCCCAAACTTGGTTGTCATACATGGATTGCATCTCTATGTTCATGGCTTCAAGCCATTTGTCACAATCGGATTTTGACATTGCATCATGGTATGTGGTTGGCTCATCTGAATCTACCACGTAGCATCCATCCATGAAAAATCCATATCTTTCAGGTGGATTACTAATTCTACCAGATCTGCGAACATTTTGTGTGTTCTGATCAACCTCTTGATCATTTTCAACAACCTCGTGTTGAGTGCTAGTATCAACCAAACGTGTATCGTCTTGTGGTTCTTGATCCTCTTCAAGTTCCACTGTTCTACTACTAGTTCCTTCCATAAGGAATTTAGCTTCTAAGAACTTACCCTTTCGAGCAACAAACACCTTTTGCTCGGTTGGATCGTAGAAATAATATCCTATATCATCTTTAGGATATCCTACAAAGATACACTTAGTAGATCGGACTTCCAATTTATTTGGAGTGTATTGCTTAACATAAGCTTCACAACCCCAAACCCTTAAGAATGATAATGATGGAGGGTTTCCATGCCATATTTCAAAAGGTGTCTTTTCCACTTTCTTGGTTGGGGCCATATTTAGTATGCGAACTGCGGAGAGCAAAGCGTCACCCCAAAATGATAGAGGTAATGTGCTTCTAGCCATCATAGATCGAACCATATCTAATAGAGTTCGATTTCTCCTTTCGGACACACCATTATGTTGTGGTGTTCCTGGTGGAGTGAGTTGTGAAATGATTCCACAACTTCTAAGATGATCTTGAAAAGCACCACTTAGGTATTCACATCCTCTATCGGTACGAAGGACTTTAATTGTTTTCTTGAGTTGATTTTCTACTTCACTTTTGAAGTCTTTGAACATTTCAAATGCTTCATCCTTGTGTCTTAGTAAGTACACATATCCATAACGACTATAGTCGTCGGTAAAGGTAATGAAGTATCTTTCACCATTCCTAGTCATCGGCTTAAAAGGACCACATACATCTGAATGTATGATGCCTAGTAAGTCTTTTGCCCTTTCAAAAGTTCCACTAAAGGGTGTCTTGGTCATTTTGCCTTGTAAACAAGATTCGCATACATCAAATGAATTATCTTCATTTGTATTCAGAAGACCATTTTTCTGAAGTGTATGCATGCGATTCTTGCTTATATGTCCAAGGCGACAATGCCAAAGATAGGAATCACTCAAATCCATTTTGAGTTTCTTGTTGGTTACTTGGTATATTGAGCTATCATTTGATGCGTTATCATGATATAATTCATAAATACCATTTAAAGACATAGCTTTAAAATAAAACACATCATTCATAGAAACATAAATGTCTTGGTTAACAAAATCAAATTTAAAACCACATTGTCTCAAAAGGGAAACTGAAATTATGTTCCTAGTCAAACTAGGAGCATATAAAACATTCTTCAAAATCACTTCCAAACCACTTGGAAGCTTTAAAACGTAGTCTCCTTGAGCTTCGACTTCAACTTTTGCTCCGTTGCCCATAAAGAGACTACTGTCTCCCTTCTTGTAATGTCTACTTCTTCTGAACCCCTGCAACGAATTGCAAATATGAGTTCCACATCCGGTATCTAGTACCCATGTGTTAGAAGAAATAACATTAAGCTCAACATGTATCATAAAGATAGTACCTGAGGTTTGCCCTGCATCCCTCTTGTTTTTCAACTCCTTGAGATAGGTTGGACAATTTCTCTTCCAATGTCCTATCTCACCACATTCAAAACATGGGTCATTTGTAGCAACCTTTTGCTTCTTCTCCTTCGGTTTGGTGGGTTCTGCTTTAGCTTTTCCCTTCCCTTTTCATTTGACGTGTCCCTTTCTTTTAGCATAGGTTGCTTTAGAGTCGGGGTGGGGCCTCTTCTTGTTGCCTCCTTCATTGATCGCTAGGACGGGTAAAGCCTTTTTGCCCATTCCTGCTTCGGCCGTCTTGAGCATTGCATAAAGTTCACCAATGCTCTTGTCCCATCCATTTATGTTGTAATTCATTACAAAACTCTCAAATTTCTTTGTTAAAGAGTTGAGGATCAAATCCGTAGCCAACTCTTTAGAGACGGGACAATTTAGCCATTCGAGGCGATCAATGTGGCTTTTCATCTTGAGAACATAAGATGATACCGATTGGGTTTCCTCCATTCGACATGCATGAAGCGCCTGAACAGTTTCGAAGCGTTCTACCCTTGCTTGTTGTAGGAACATTTCCTTTAACTGGGTAATCATGTTGTATGCCCCGTGGTGTTCAAAATCCTTTTGAATTTCGGGAATCATAGTTCCCAACATGAGGCATGGAGTCCTCGGTATACTTAACCCAATCGTTGTAGGCTTCCACATCTTCCACGTTAGGTTCATCGGGAATAGGATCGTCCAACACATAGGATATTTTCTCTTGCTTGAGAACGATTCTCAAGTTTCGAAACCAATCCATGAAGTTGTTATGGTTGAGACGATCCTTTTCAAGGATGGTTCTTAGTGACAGGTTTCAGACGGTTTGGTTAATCGGGTTTGCATTGTTAGCGGCCATCTACAAAATTTAACAAGTTCAATTTTAGTATTTTCGATATTATTATATTTTAATCATTAATACCCTTTTGTGTCTTAAAGACAATTAATAATTAAAATCTAGAATCCAACGTTACATTTAAATATTGGTTAGGTGACCTTTATCCCTCTATTTAAATTAACAAGGTAGTCAACGTTTGACAATTGCAACTCTTTGCAACTTCTAGCCATATGGGATCGGTTAAACATCTTTATGTTTAGTTGGCATGTTTAATCCCATCAACACCTTTGTTCCCCATGCTTTGGTGACCCTAAGTTCATGGTTTCCAAATCAAGTCGTCCAACTTACACACACATGTGAGTTTATACACATAAGTGGTTAGGTGACCTTTATCCCACAAACATGGTAAATCCACCTCGAACATACAAGTTCCCTCAAATATGGTTAGGTGACCTTTATCCCACAATAAGAGTTCCCAAGTGTTTCGAGTGTTGTATAAAAGGATGGTGTTTGACTTGTTTTATAAAAGGGTTTTTAATATTTCAAAATTCTAGTTTAGAAAATATTATGTACCATATATTTGCATGCATTCAAATCAATGGTACTTTGGTGAAAACAAATTTTCAAGGTTCTATTTAATAAAACCCATTTTATTATAAAATCATTAATTTTTAATAAAACCTTTATTAAACATTTTAATGACTTTTCAAGAACCAATTTTACGCTTGTTGTTGATTATTAGTTTGTTAAGTCATGCATATCTACATATCATCTAAACAACAAAATAAACAACCACACAAGCATAACAATAGGTGCATAACCATAGCCAACTATTTTGACAACACTTGTTAGCCGAAACAAGTGTGTCAAAGGGTCCTTAAAGGGTGAAAAATGACACAAGTAATGTGTCGATGAACTCCCACTAGATTCCGCATCCAAATGCTTCAAGTCTCCTTCTTGTGTTGTGATTTCTCCACCTTCTTTGAGCTTCCAAAAGTCTTTTATTTTCAGCTCCAAACTCCTTTGGACTTCAAAAATGTGTTTTGGTTATCGGGTTAAAATCCCGTTGAGAACGATGTAGTTCTTTGGACCGAATATTATGGTCCAAACCAAAACCGCATTTTTGTGTGCATCTTCTTTTACAAAATATATCCTAATACATTTTTTCTAGTAAAAATAAAATGCACCTAATCTATTTATTTTACATACCAAATGAAATAAATAAATTACATATCTTCTAATGGAAGAACAAATTAATAATTATTACAACCCATTGAAATAATAAATCACAACACAATCATTCAACACAAGGTCATGGCTAGGTCATATGCACCAAAATATATATCCAAATATATATATATATATATATATATATATATTAATTTCAAGAAGCATAAAAAAAATGGTTCCCTTTTATAAACATTTTCGGCTATTTTCAAAAAACCGAAAAGTTAAGTTTTATCCAAACAAACAAATCATCCATATGAAATAAATTTTTCAAGATTCTCTTATGCATGTAAGAAAATAATCTTGAAAAACAAAGGGTTAACCATGTTAAAATTTTCGGCCATAGGGTTTTCTTGAAACCCGAAACCCGAAATTTTTAATCTATTGAAGCATGCACTCATATAAGCGGCTCTAGATGCCATTGAAGGGATTTTAACATGTTTATCAAAGCAATTTCATCCATATGAAATAAAAACGCAGCGGAAAATAAGTTTAAAACATGTTACTTTTATAAGATATAAAACCATTTATATGCAAAATCCCAAAACCCGGATCCATATATGAGATGTATACTATCAAACACAACCATAGGATGTTTAGAAAACTACCTTCGTGAAGTACAAGGATTATGAAACGGATGATGCTTCTTGAAATGGTTGTCTTCAAGAGTAGAAGACCTCAAGCTTGTATACCCCAAGCTTCCAACAAACACCACAAGTTTAGCTAGGATTTAACACTTGAAGATCAAAAATTGAACACTTGAAAAAACCCTCTTATGGCCGAAATTTAGAGAGCAAAATTCAGCTCTTCTTCTTAATTTTTGGTCATCCATTTTATTTAAAATACTAGAGAGAATATCATCAAAACCAAGACCCAATCAAAAACTCTTACACATGCAAAATTGCATGTCATAGCATTGGACCAACATGGGTCTTGGGAAGACCCCATAGTGGACGGCCCTTAGGGGGTTTTTTTAAAAAAAAAATCCAATTTTTTTATAACAAATAAAGTCTTGTTTAATTTTATAACTTTTATAAAATATAACACTATGTTTGCAAGACTTTATATAATCTTTTATAATGTCATTTAACCTATTAAATAACAAAATAAAATATTCTCTCAAAATAAATTATCTACATAATTTATTGGTTTCTCAAGTGTAATTATTTAGAAAACCAATTTCTAAATATTGTAAGTGTTAATATTTATTTGTTTGATCACATCACAAATAAATAATATAAGTGTTTGTCTAGCTTGTTATTGGGTATGACTCGACTTAGATCATAACGTACTAGCCACATCAATTTATTATGTGTCTTGGGCATACAGAGTCCAACAAAAAGTACACTTCAAGAGTTCAACAAAGATTGAACAAGAAAAAAGGTTACAGTTCTGGTTCTGGTTTTCAAAAGAAACCAAACCATAACAGTACTTTCAAAAAGAAAGGTTTAGGTTTTACTTCACCCGAAAATCATTCTGGAAGCAATCGAACAAAGCGTTCTTTGCAGAAAAGCAAAAGTTTGAAAAGAATGGAGCTAATCAGAAAATGGAGACAAGAACCTGTTACCGATGTCAAGAAGTTGGTCACATCGGCTGGAATTGTCCAAAGGCAACCAACACAAAACAGGAAGTTGTTTCTAAACTAAAAGAAAAGGTTGTTGACAAAACTGAACCACCAACTGAAAAATTCAAAGTATTTAAAAACTCAACATATGAAGTTGGTGAATGTTCGAAAATGTTTTACAAAAGAAGAGTGAATCTTAACAACCAAACATGGGTTGCTAAGAAAACAGATGTTAAATCTGGCGATGAATCTGACTCGTCAAAGTCAGAGGAGCCACAAGTTGAGGTAAAAAGTGAAAATTCAGTACCGCCAATGGATGATGTCAACTTTCCACCATTGCGGGCTGAAAATTTAAAATCAAAAGTTAGTAAAGTGGAAATTTCGAATCAATTCTATTCTGACAAGAAAGAATTTGATGTCGAAAAAGCATTTAATGGAAAAGTAAAACATATTTTTGGGAAAATGGTCGATGGAAGGGCCAAAGGGGTAAAAGAATTTTATGAAGCAAAAAAGAATGTTCAAACCCCGAGTGAAACTGAAATGGTCACACCCAAAGCTGGTCAGGCTTGGGTGTCTGTATTCCATATGTAAAAATCCTGACTTGCCGGAGCTCCCAAGTTGGTAATCGTGGAGCATGAATCGGCATCTTTCTCAAAATTGAAAATTGTCATATTTCGATGTCACAGCCCCCGACCCCACCCTAGGAGCGAGAGTCGTGAACCAGTCAAGTGGTACCGGTGTTTATTAATTACGCAGCAGAAAATTTTTCATCTGGATCGTAGTCAGGAAATGATTTCAGAGTTTGTAAAACACCGAACTTTTAATATTAAATAAATGGGTTCAAACCCATAGTCAATTCAATTGTTTTTATAGGGATAAACCCAAATAAATAAAACATAATTTTCTTCTTTTATTATAGCCACTTTATTTAAGCCTCCAGTGCTCCATAGCTGGCTTCTACTATCCTTACATCAAGTTACCTGAAACGTGTTTTGAAAACATTTTATCAGTAATAAATACTGGCGAGTTCATTCCATTTTTATAAAAATATATTGTTATACTATACAGCATCAAGGTTTTTATATTTGTTTATATGAGTAGGAGTTCTGCGGAAAGTGTGTTTTTCCTAGAAAGTCTAGGAAGCGATCTGGGCCCTCCGATTGGTGTTTTTAATGGCTTAGATCAAATGGATGGCATTTTCGTAATATCTAAGTTATATAATTAGAGACTTTTAATATAGTAAGGGTATTTTGGTAATTGGAAGTGTTTTAAATCAAAACAGAAACTTCCATATAAATAACCAATCCCTAAAATCATGGGATTTCCCCTCTTTCTCTCTCTCTCTCTCTCTCTCTCTCTCTCTCTCTCTCCCTAACCGAACCAAAGAAGAACACTCTCTACGCAAGATATTCAAACTGGCTGTCCTAATATTAACCGAAAGACTATTAATTCAGGGAAACATTTGAGAGAACATTTACAGCTAGATGAAGGAGACGTAAGTTTTTTTCACACACCACTTTTTTCGTATTAAATTAGTTTACACATTAAAAAAACATGTATTTGATTTTGGTTTATCTACATTTTTGAGTGTAGGTATGTGGTACATGTGTTTTCCAAGGATCATGTGACAGGGCCTTGCTGTTAAAACACAGCGTCAAGAAATCTTCTTGCTGTTAAAACACGGTGTCAAGGAAATTTGCTTGCTGTTAAAACACACTGTCAACTGCTTGCTGTTAAAACACAGTGTCAAGAATCCTCCAGCAATCTACTTGCTGTTAAAACACAGTGTCAAGAATCCTCCAGCAATCTGCTTGCTGTTAAAACACAGCGTCAAGAAATCTGCTTGCTGTTAAAACACAGCGTCAAGAAATCTGCTTGCTGTTAAAACACATTGTCAAGAAATCTGCTTGCTGTTAAAACACAGTGTCAAGAATCCTCCAGCAATCTGCTTGCTGTTAAAACACAGTGTCAAGAATCCTCCAGCAATCTGTTTGCTGTTAAAACACAGTGTCAAGAAATCTGCTTGCTGTTAAAACACAGCGTCAAGAAATCTGCTGCTTGCTGTTAAAACACATTGTCAAGAAACACAGCGTCTTGTACGATTTAAATTGAAACTGTCAATTTGATTTAAATGGAATATTTAGTTTCCATAATTTTATGGTTAGTTAGTTATCCTAATAAAATAATCCATAATTAAAATAATATTCAAATTACACAATTACCCTTTTAGTTAAAATCCCTCAATGCCACATGTCGCGTTCTTATTGCTTCCTAGACTTTCTAGGAAAAACACACTTTCCGCAGGAACCCTACTCTTGTTTATATTTACCCCAAAACTCAATCAGTATTTTTCACATGGTAGCAGTTCCGATGTGACGGTGGTCATATCACTCATTGGCTAACTTTCGTCCAATAGTGAATTTATCAAGTAATTATATTTTACTATTATTGAAAGTATCTGTCACTAGGCGATTCCTGTGACGGTGGTCAAATCACTGTTGATCATTCTTTCAACTAGTGACTCTGGTCATATCACTGTTGATCATTCTTTGAACTAGTGACTCTGGTCATAACACTGTTGATCATTCTCTCAACTAGTGCTTTTGGTCATAACACTGTTGATCATTCTCTCAACTAGTGTCTTTGTTCATGTCACTGTTGATCATTCTCTCAACTAGTGACGCTTCTCAAATAATGTATACCAAACCCCACATATAATGTATTCCCGTTGTATATCTTAGTTAAATATATAATTGACATATATCGTTTAATTTTATTATGATATACATTAGGACACTGAAATATGTACATTAGGAATTATAATATGACTAGAACATTACGATATTTTAAATGCATAGTGGTATGTGTATTATATGTATAATAGGTAGTAAACTGTACAGATTATATCATGTTACTGTAATATATATATATATATATAAAGTTAAATATATGTATCCTCAATGTATTGTATTATATTATATAATATATAATTTCACATTATTACACCTAAATTTACACGTGTTATATATGTTACTATGTAATTATGTATAATATTTGGATATCTAAACATATTTAAGTTTAGGAGTATTTAACTATTGATACACATTGCATATATTATATTAATACTTAAAAGCATATTAGATTATAAACGATATATTATATGTATTAATATGTACAGTTATAAAATATTATTATCTTGGTATACATTTATTAACTCAACGTTATTATTATAATGTCAATAGTAAATTAGGTTTATTAAATATATTTTCTTTAATATAACAAATATATTTTTAACAATGATTAATAAAGTTCTATTTTATATACACCATTTAGATTTATTTCAATCATACATTAAATTTATTAATGATTTAATGTAAAAATAATATTAGTTATAGGCTATAGCTACCGGGGCACAATTTCCCCTGTGCTTGTGGTTATGCTACTGTTTTGGTAAAAAAAAACGAAGCAATTAAGTGATCAAATTAGTTAAGTGAGGTAGTGTGCTAGAAATGAGTGTCGAGAATATGTTAAACAGATTAATTGCAAACACAGTTTCAAGATACGGCTCAGGATATAGAGCTGTATCTATGATCAAACAATGAGCAAAAAATGTAAAGGGTGACACGAGATGTACGAGGAAAGCCCTTGATCAATCTAGATCGCCGGCACAAAACCTCGGGAGCTGACAATCGCAGCTGCCTTGTTCTTCTATTGCTCCAAATATCAGGATACAGTGCAGGATGTGATGCAGATCAACTAGGTGTTACAATGTAATTTGAGTACAAGTGTTGGTGTATAGTGTTTGCTAGAAGCTAGAGAGCAAAGTGTGTGTATGATTGTGTGTGTAAAGTTGCGTGCCTTAATCTGATCCGCCCCATCTATTTATAGTAAAAGAAATATAACAAACTACCCTATTAAACCGGGATCCGGCGGATATTCCCCACTTGAACGTTGTAGACCTGGTCTTTCGGGTTCAACGTCTCTCATATAACAGATTTGCCCGAGTCTTAAGGAGAAGAAGTCCATATGACCGTCAGTGACCCACAGCTTCTAACCTGCACGTTGTCAATTTAGTTAACACCAGGATATCGCCCAGGATGTTACCAATTTCCTAATCCAGTATCCTGATCACAAGTAAACAATCAAAAGCAGGATATTAGTCAGGATATATACGCTCAGAAAATGGCCCATAACAATTGTCCCCAAATATATCTGTTGGTATACCAATTCAACGGATATATTTTAAAAATTCTATCTCGTAAATCAAGGCAATTAAATCGAGACGACGGTTAAGATTACACCATAACTTCCAACGCGCTTTTAACTCGATGGAGATCTACAACGCTCCTATATCTTCTCTCTTCTTGTTTGAAAAGCAGATATCTCCAACGGAGTCTCCAGGTAATTCCCTACTTCTTATTCATTTCCTGTCAATCTCTTTTCCTTTACTAGCAATGGCTGCCAGAACTTATTCTCAAACCGGCGAATCATCCGAGACCTTCATTCAGCAGAATCTTCTTAAAAATCCGGAGAAGGAAGTCTGTGCTTTTGATAACGCAGACATTGCGGCTTTGAGAGCTTCCGGTGCTTTCCCCGATGGCACAGTCTTTAGACCATTTGATCGGTCAATTCGATCGGATGTTTCTTCTGCTGACTGGGTCTGCTTCCCGGTATACCCTTTCTCGTTAGGTCTTCGGTACCCTTTCCCCGAATTTATGATGCAATTCTTCCGGACTACCGGTATTTCCTTTGGCCAAACCATGCCCATGGTCTGGAGGGTATTAATCGTGCTCAACCAAATTAAAAACCTTCACTGTTCCGACCTTTGTATCGAAGATATGCCAATCGCTTACCGTCTCCGATCCCACGGTTCTAGCCGGTTTTTGCTTTTTTCAACTTCTAACAAACCCCTTATTCTTAAAGCCACCAAAAACGAAGACGGATGGCAACGCAAGTTCTTCTTCGTCAAACGAGACTCCATTGATGGGGGTGCTAGCCTTCCGGTGGAGTGGTTAACCACCGGTAGGATCATGAATGTCCCCAGGTACTTCTAGACTTTTATCTTTTGCTAATATCCTCTTATTTGATCCTTTTGCAGTGAATTTTAAGGAAGTAGCTCCCCCTACTGCGGAATCAGAAAAAAGAATCAAAGCAGTTTACCAATTACCTGCAAGTGACAGGAGTCACACATATCCCGAGTTCCAGTCAATACTCATCATCCGAAATGTCTGGTAAGGATTACTTTTGAAATAATTAATTAGCGCAATATAATATAATGAAGGGTAATAAAGATGTAAGACTTTTCCATTTACGCAGCACCAGCCAAGATCCCTGAAGTCTTTGACCTCGACGAGCTGGACAGTTATTCCGATCAGGTCCAGATCAAGAAGGAACCTAGTCCCAAAGCCACGGCCTCATCCAAGCCTAGCAGCTCCAAGGCTATCGTCATCCCCAAGCCTTCGCCAGCTACCAAGCCCCGGAGTTTAAGTTCTCGTAAAAGGAAAGAGCCTGATTCTCCCGTTATCTCTGATACATTCCCTTATGAGAATCACGGGTTCATTGAAGCAAGCGGATTTATGACTTCTTTTCTCAACCAGGTTAGTATCCTTGAGCCATATCCTGCACCTTACACCACTTATAAGTATTTATTAAAACCAATACCTGTCCTTTTATTTTGCAGGGTCTTGAACGTCTGGTTCATCTATACCAAGAATCCTGTGGGCTCAACAAGACGCTTGAATCCAAGTTAAAGAAAGCCAAGGTTACAATTTCTTATCAGGGTATGATTGCAGCCGCCAAATCTCAGCACTATGAGGAGAAGTTCAAGGTTATGAACCAAGAACACCTGGCCGCCCTCAACAAAACAGCTCTCCAGGCCCAAACCGATCTTGACGCCGCCCACGCTCAACATGAACGGGATATGGTCAGCTACCAGGAAAGCCTTAAGAGTTCTGTCGTCACTTCCCTTCTCCAGGCCAGGCTAAAGATGGCCCATGAAGCCAAAGCACTGGGCTTCGAATGCCCTTCTTGGGACATCAATGCCTGGGAAACAAAGCTAAGGAGTCTCGGCGGCACTTCTGCTAAAGCTGCAGCTGAAGGATCTTCAAAGGCAGTCGAAAAACTAACTGATGCTGAGAAGGATGCTGAGGTTGATCCCGAGACGGATGCTGCTGAAAATATCATGAACGAAGAAGGCGTTGCCTCCTAAAACTCTTTTCCCTTAATTTGAGAGTTATGCCTATGTTTGAACAATTTTACTTCTTGTCCTATGAACAGTTTCCATTCCTGTATTAAAACAACTTGATAGCCGAAGGTGGATGGGTCCTAGGTTTTAGGATGAAGCCCTCGGTTATCAACTAGTATTGTTTATTTCAAAAAAATTCATCTTTCAATTGGCTTGCTATTTCTTAGTGTAGATTTTAGCTTTGCAAAATATCCTGATCAATATACTCAATGATATATTACGAAAACTTTTATCAAAAAGAATTTCTTAAAATTCAATCAATTTTAGACAAAATTTCTAAAGAATAAAAGATAGTCCTTTTTTCTAAAACCTGTTTTGATAATACTTGTTTAATCAGAGTTTTTATTTTCAATCCAAGTATCATTTCCTAAATATCCCGAAACGTATCCCAAAAGCACATTTCGAAGACATATCCTAAAGATATATCCTTAATCAGAATTAAACAATTCATGTAAGGTTCACAAAGGAAAGATCATACCAGGAATCGAGTGTAGCCCTAGTATTAAACTCCAACCCCTTTTGTGACTTCTCCTACTAGGATGTCCCCAGTTCGAGACACTTAGCCCAACTTTGATCTTTTGTGCTTCATACAATTACTTTAGATGGAATGTCCCCTGTGCATGAAGTCCTCAAACACTTAGAAAATTTTTGAACACTAGTTCCAATTGTATAGACAATTCTTGTGTTACAGGGGTAAAACCCAAAATATACGGGAGATAAATCCTTAGTATCCTAGGGAAAATCCCAAATTTTCATGCGCTACAGGCGGGAGTGTATAAACTCCAAGACTTAGAAAGGTGAAAACCTTTAAACCTTAGAGAGTACGAAAATACCCTTTCGTGAGAGAGGGTGATCAATCCTCATATACCATTAGGATTCGGGATATAGCCAATAGTAACGAAATTGTCAGCCACTTTTACATGAACTGGTCCCGCCACCTTGAACTATTCCCGAATAACTTGCGCTCCAGGCGGGGTGTTTAAACCCAATTCGGAAGAAAGGTGAATACCTTTAAACCTGTGAAGGGATAAGGATCCCTTAGACGTGAGAGAGGGGGCCAATCCTCTAATCTTTCGAAGTATCCTGAATGTGTATCTTGGTGGTACATCCCGAAGCATATACTGCAAAACAATCGTAAGCTAAGGTGGGTGTTAGCCTGGCTAACACCCCTCCGATGCTTAAGTAAGTAATGGGTTCAAAATAGTAAATAATATCAAAATTTTAATAAAAGAGATAGAATCCATACCGTCCTAAGTTAGAATTTAAATTCCATACTCACTTGAAATAGAGTTTTAGATGTATAGCATTCCAGGATCTTGGTAGCATATCCCCCTCCATATTCTTGAGTCGGTATGTTCCTTTTCCTGATTCTGATTCAACCTCATAGGGTCATTCCCATTTTGGAGCCAACTTTCCATCAGCAGGATTAGTAGTATTCTGAAAAGCCTTTCTCTATACCCAATCTCCAACCTGAAATCTTCTAGTCCTTATATTCTTGTTATATGCTTTAGATATCCTCTGTTGATATGCTGCCATCCTTAGCCTTGCAGCGTCTCTTGTCTCATCTACAGTGTCCAAATTTTGGCACAAAGCTTCAGGATTCTGCTTAGGATCCCGGAGGATAGATCTTGCCGTAGGTATCACCATTTCTATTGGGATCACTGCTTCTGCTCCAAATACCAAGGAAAACGGGGTTTGGCCAGTTACATTTTTTACCGTTGTTCTATCAGCCCACAAAACAAAGGGTAGTTCTTCTGCCCATCTTCCTTTCTTAGCTCTTAGTCTCTTTTTCAAGTTGTTGACGATTATCTTGTTCAAGGATTCTGCTTGTCCATTTGCTTGAGGATGTACCGGAGTAGACGTGATCATTTTGATTCCCCAACTCTTGCAAAAGTCAGTAGTCCTTTTACTTATGAATTGAGATCCATTGTCACAAATTATCTCAGCTGGTACTCCAAACCTAGTCAGGATATTCCTTTTTATGAAGGATACCACTTATTGATCTCTAACCTAAACAAATGCTTCTGCTTCAACCCACTTGGAGAAATAATCCGTCATTGCCAACATGAAAACCTTTCCTCCTGGAGCCTTTGGAAGCTTTCCCACTATATCCGTACCCCATTTCATAAACGGCCAAGGGGAAACGATAGGATACAGCGGTTCAGCAGGATGATGTAATATGTTACTATGTCTTTGACACGCGTCACATCTTCGAGCATATTCTGCAGCATCTTTTCTCATCGTCGGCCAATAATATCCTGTCCTTAATACTTTTGAGAATAACGACATGCCCCCAGTATGGTTACCACAATCCCCTTCGTGTATATCCTGGAGCACTTCTTTGGTTTCGGGATCCTCCAAACACCTCAGATATGGTCCTGAAAGGGATTTCTTATACAAAACATTATTTATAATAGTGAATCGTGATACCTTCATTCTAAAGGCCTTAGGATTCTCATTCTTTGGGATGTGTCCTTCCTTGAGATATCTCATGATTGGAGCCGTCCAAGACTTAGGATCCTCCTCGGGATACTCATCATCAGGATCCTGAATACTTATTACTTCCTTATCCTGAGGATTCGTCGCAGGATATAGGATATGTAATATTGGTATTCGGGTTCCTTCCGGTATCCTGACCGATGATCCTAGATTTTCCAAGGCATCAGCTTCAGCATTTTCCTCTCTTGGTACCTGTTCAAGTGTAAAAACATCAAAATACCCTGCTAATTTTTTGAGAATATCGAGATACTCGATTAACTTCTCACCTTTAACTGCATAGGATCCATTAAAATGATTAGTAATTAACAAGGAATCAACATATACTTGCAAATTCTTAATATTCATGTTTCTAGCCAATTCTAATCCTGCAATCAAAGCCTCATATTCCGCTTCATTATTAGTGGCAGGAAATTCACATCTAATAGCCTGGGGTAATATGTCCCCCTGTGGCGATTTTAGTAGTATACCTAGGCCTACACCTCTTACATTAGATGCACCATCGGTATATAATGTCCAGCATTCTAAGTTTTCTCCTAGCTGCTGTACTTCTAAGTCTACTTCATTTTGAATGTCACTACTGAAATCAGCCACAAAGTCAGCTAAAGCCTGAGACTTTATGGCATTTCTAGGCTCATAAACTAAATCATAGGCACTTAATTTTACTGACCACTTAGCCATCCTGCCTGACATCTCGGGTTTCCTAAGTACGTTTTTAACAGGATAGTTGGTTTTAACATGAATCCTATGTGTTTCAGCATCTAATAAACTTTTACTAACATAATAGACAGGATACTGCTGACCTTCGTAATCCTTGACCAAAACAGCACTTACTGCATTCCCTGATACTGCAAGATACAGGGATAATGGTTCGCCATCCTCAGGCTTCATCAATAAGGGTGCGGTTGAAAGATACTGCTTCAAATCCTGCAAGGCTGCTTCATGTTTCGCTCCCCATTCGAATTTCTTATTCTTCTTGAGGATATCGTAAAATTCCTTGCACTTCTCCGAGGATCTTGAAATAAATCTGTTCAACGCTGCTACTCGGCCTGTTAACCGTTGAACATCCTTCATATTTGAAGGTGATTTTATATCCAGGATAGCTTTAATCTGCTCCGGGCTTGCCTCTATCCCCCTTTTTGTCACCATATATCCTAGAAACTTTCATGCCCCACTCCGAAATGACACTTAGCATGATTCAGTTTCATGTTATATTGATCCAGGATATCAAATGCTCCCTTAATATCCTGGAGATGATCCTCAACGTTTTTAGATTTTACCACCATATCGTCAATAATCATCTTGCTTCTTAGTAGTCTTTCAACTTCCTCTTGGATGATCGCATTTCGCTCCGGAACAAATTTCCTTCTCTTTTGTTGGACCGGCTTGAATGACCTGTCAATACCAAGCTTATGTGTTATAATATCCTTGGAAATACCTGTCATATCCTCGTGCTTCCATGCGAATGTTGACATCCTGCATTTAAAAAAATTAGTCAATTGGTTTTCAATATCCTGAGGGATATTGGTTCCTACGAGCACCGAGATATCCGGATTATCCTGATCCAGGATAACTTTCTTTACATCCTGCTCCGAAGCCTCCATGATATCTTGGGCCCGCATCTTTAATTGCTATGCTGCATTAGGCTTGGTTGAGGATTTCATTGAGGATGAGTAACATTCCTTCGCCTCCTGCTGATCACTATCAACCTTGACAACCCCCCAAGGGGTAGGGATCTTGATGCACTGATGATAAGTTGATGGCACAGCCTTCATGTCATGGATCCATGGCCTGCCTAGTATGATGTTATAGCAGGATAGGGAGTCCATCACACAGAAACGTTGTATCGAGTTGACCCCTTCAACATATACTGGTAACTTTATCTCCCCTACGGTATTCCTAGCTTCTCCA
This sequence comes from Helianthus tuberosus, assembly GCA_030545235.1. Lineage (NCBI taxonomy): Eukaryota > Viridiplantae > Streptophyta > Magnoliopsida > Asterales > Asteraceae > Helianthus > Helianthus tuberosus. The sequence goes on from CM060372.1 coordinate 153,794,402, forward strand.
CTGAAACCAACGAGCACAGTGGACTTCGAAGTAATGTCCATCAAAGATACATTCATCCTCTTCAATGTTTCTAGCTGAATTATGTTGACAGAGCTACCATTGTCCACTAATATCCCGTGTACAAAATGGTTAGCAACATATAATGTTATTACGAGAGCATCATGGTGAGGATCCTGGACAGTATCCCTGTCATCACTGTCGAAAGTGATCACTTTATCAGTTGTAAGGGTAGTCATCCTGGCTGGTTTGTCTCCCCTTTCAGTCTTAGCCTCCTTTGCATGTCTCTTGGCCGCAGAATACGAAGTTCCACAAATGTCGGATCCCTCTGAGATAAAGTTAATTATTTTGGCATCTGTTGGGGGAGATGCCGCTCGTTCAGGATCCTTCTCAGGATCCTGCCCTTTATTCTTCTTTCTTCCCAGCAGATCCTTCAGAACAAATATATAACAATATCAAGGCTCAAATATGCTCACGTAACGGAAGGAATGGGTAAAAGTGTGAAAACTATCATGCAAGTCTTTCTTTGTTTGTCACGCTTTCCGGTTTCCTTTTTTCAAAAATATTTTGCTTGTCGAGTTTTTATCAAATCCGAAGCTTTCTAAAACACAACCAACCGGTTTATTTACTAAAATATATACAAAATACAGGTATTTTTGAATGATTTTTCTGATTTTCTGGTTTTTTATATAAAGAGGACAAACAAAGTTAACCAAGTTAACCCCCTCCCCACAATTGAACTTCGCATTGTCCCCAATGCGAGACCCGAAATATAGAGAAAAGGATAATAGTACTCCCCTCAAGATGATGTTGATGCAACGAGACTTCCGAAGCTGTATCTGTCACGTGCTCCGGTCCAAGATTCGACAGCCAAAACCTGCAAGTATGTCACATGTACACCAAAATAGAACAGAAACAGAATAAACATAAATAAACCATAATGTACATATATAGAAATACTAGAAATCCCAACAAAGACAAGACATAAAGTAAATTGTATAACCGGGGTGTTTGAAATAACAGTCAAAATAAACACCCAAAATAAACAAAGTACTGAAATAAAAACAACCACCAACAATCAGCACCACTGCCTCCTACTCGTCATCACCATCATCGTCTCTCGTAAAGGATGGGCCCGCATCACCATAACCAGGCGGGTTCCACGATGGGAACTGTGGGGGATACTGAAAGTAGTCGGGATATGCATGATGCATCTCCCCGAATAGGTATGAAAATCCAGCACTCACCCCCTGATGCAAACTGTCCTGGTTCTGCCTAAGCTGATCCTGAGTGGCCCTGAGCTGATCCTGACTAGCCCAGATCTGGTCCTGACTAGTCCTAATCTGGTCGATATAAGTCCCATGCTGCTCCTGCGTAACACGCATCTGTTGGAACTGCTGGTAAAACTCTGGCCACTCCTGGTGCTGATGAAAATCATGGTGCTGAGGCGAATGTGGTGGTGTCTGTGGTGGTGGTCCGTGCAGCTCCGGATGTTCCTGATCATGCATCTCCTCATCCTTATTTTCCTCCACAGCTGGAGGCAACTGGTCCCAGACTTCGTTGTTTAACCCCTTTAACCTATCCCCGTGAGGCAACTCTGCAATCACTCCCATCGCCTTCAGTGACCGAATATCCACATACACACCACCGGTCACATGAGTGAGACTCTGAAGTACCTCGTCAGTCATCAATCCAAGATTGTAAGCAATTTTGGTCACATACTGACCGCCGTGGATTTGACTGTTGGGCTTCCGCCCCGAGCACTTCACGAAGTATTCAGCCATTCTTGCGGCTAGGTTGATAGGTGCTTTCTCAACCAGCGCATAGAGAAAAATCAAATCTGGTGTTGGACAGTTACCAAGACTGTCCATACGCCCGCAAATTGTGTGGCTGAACACATGATGCATCACCCGAACCAAAGGGTCTCTCAATCTCGAAGCCTTAGACATTCTTGGGTCGTAAGGATCACCTATAGCATTTTCAGCCCAAAACTGGTTTCGTGCTGCATCAGATGGAAAAGTGAACTGATCCGTGAACATATCGGAGTCCATGTCATCTCTTGTGTAAATCCCGAGCCGCCTACCCAATCGACCAACCGACCAAGTGTTCCATTTTCTACCCAACCTGAAAGTAACCCGGTCCTTGTGGCGGAATTTGGGCGTTCTATGAGCAACCGGTTTTTCATAGGCATATGTTGAAAAGAACTCTATTGTCAGCTCACGGTAGACGGGTCGGTTGATGGATATTAAGCGAGCAAGTGGGTAAGTGAGCATGTTGTCAGGTCTGTCACTCTGGTTTAGCTCCCTCATTACTTCCCAATCCAGCCACCTAGGGACTCCGAATTGCCCTCGCCTTGCCCATAAGGCGTCACGTCGCGGAATGCAAAGAGCCTCTCGCTCATTTTTGGGATCAAATTGCAGAAAAGGATGGTCCATCTGTATGAGATAAATCGTTAGAAAGATGGGATCAGGAAAAATTTTAATCGAAAACAGCAGAGCAGACAGTTATGAAGAGTCTGTGAATCTGATCTGGGCCTGTGGCACGGTCGTGCGACGAGACGCACGGTCGTGCGTCGTCGAGAACAAGCACCAGTCGCCCAAATTTGTCGACACTGCACGGCGTGCGACCAACGGCACCACCGTGCAACACCGACCAACAAGCAAAATATCGATAACATCCGGAATGGCACGACCGTTCCACAAAGGAACGACCGTGCGACAGCGTTTTTCTGCAGATTCTGACCCAGGCTCTAAGTAGCCCGATTTTTCACAAATCAACAAGTTTTTACATAAACAGGGGTCAGAAAATTCACCGGATGTTCACGATACGCACTATTCAAACAAGGGTTAGGGTTTCGTTTGTATTTATGAAGAGAACCCTAAAAAGCCTTGAAGAACCGGATGAATCTAACCTAGAAAGCGAAGAAACAGAAAATCTACAAGTAGGAACGTACCGTGCGAAGTCGTGTGTGAAACCGTGCGAAGAGACCGTGCGATTTGAAGCAATATCGCTCTGGAACGGCTGCAGATGGTTAGGGTTCGCGAATGAAGGGTTTGGAAGCAGATGGGGGTTCTTATAGTGTGCAAAAGACCAAACTGCCGCTGCCTCTCACACGGTCGTGCGACAGCTCGCACGGTCGTGCGACACCTACATTTTGCAAACCATGCAGCATGTTCTCGGAGATGCACCGGGGGTGCGACTCACCGTTCCGACCCTCGGAAACGTACGGTCGTGCGACTCGTGGAACGACCGTGCAACAACTGCAGATCAGAATTTTCTGCAGAAGCCATTTCCAACAACTGTTTTGGCCGTTTTTCGCCATTTTTTCGACACACAAACTGTTTAAACAATATTTCAACATAGAACCTTCGCCCGGCACGTAAGAAACTTAAACAAACTAACGGAAACTACCTAACTTACCTAAATTATGGTAAAACTAGAAAAACAAATAAAAGGACAATTTTACCCTTATAGCGCCAAAGACGCTCATGCTACATTTTTGTCGGCGAGTCAGTAGCGTAGACTCATGCTAAATTTTTGTCGGCGAGTCGATAGCAAGACTCATGCTAAATTTTTGTCGGCGAGTCGATAGCAAGACTCATGTCCCCACACTTGTTACATGTGCGGGCCATTACCACGCCCTTTCGGATTCTGATCGGTATTGCCCGGAAGACCACCTGGAGGTCTCTCTGACATCATTTTTGCCAATTGGCCCACTTGATTCTCGATGGTCTGAATGGAAGCCTTTTGACTCAGCATTTCTCCTTCGTTGACCAAGAACCGCTCCTCATGCTGCTGATATCGTTTCTCAGAAATTTGATTAGAACTGTTGGAGTTGTTCAGCAGTTGTGCCATCATTTCCTCTAGCTTTGTGTTGGTTTGAGAGGCGTGTGGCTGGGAACTGCTTCCTGAGCCTTGATTATGATACTGTGGCTGGAAGGATTGACCTTGAGATTGTTGTGGCGCGAGAGCATGTTGAGCATAACCGTGTGCGTTCTGGTTCCCAGAACCAGATTTCCACCCAAAGTTTGGGTGATTCCTCCACCCTAGATTGTACGTGTTGCTATAGGGGTTATTTTGGGGCCTGATTTGATTGCCCATGTAGTTCACCTCCTCGTGTCCTGTAAACATAACACCCTGCTCACATGTACCTGTCACGTGTGCAACCCCGCACTGATCACATGATGGTGATTGAATTCGCGAGACATTCTGAGACTGATCAATTCTTGTTGCCAAGGCTCCAATTTGCGCAGTAAGAGCCGTATATGTATCCACAGCATGAACTCCGGAAGTGGATGATGTCTTATTCCGCGCTCCACCGTGGCGAGAACTTGACTTCAACGCAGCTTTCTCTATGATCGCGTAAGCTTCAGTTGGTGTCTTTGTTCCAAGATCGCCTCCTGCATACACGTCTAAACGCTCCTGCGAGTCATAATTGAGTCCCTGGTAGAAGGTCAGTACTAGTTGCCTTTTGGACAACCCGTGATGTGGGACATCAATTAAAAGATCTCTAAACCTCTCCCAACTTGCGTGTAGAGATTCTCCGTCGTCTTGCTTGAACGTTATGATACGGTTCCTCAATTTAGCCGTCTTTTCCGGAGGAAAATATTTCTGCACAAATAGTTCTGCCATCCCGGCCCAAGTGGTGATAGATCCTGCCGGAAGTGACAAAAGCCAAGCACTGGCTTTGCCTCGCAATGAAAATGGAAAGAGCCGCAAACGGATCGCGTCCTCAGAAACATCTCCTATCTTGAGAGTCGAGCACACCTCGAGAAACTTTGCAATGTGCCGACCCGGATCATCGTGAACCTTCCCATCAAACTGCACCGAGTTTTGTATCATATTGATGATGCTGGATTTTATCTCGAAACTCGGTGCCGCTACCGTCGATCGGGTGATGCTCGGTAGCAAGCCTTCTCCTCCGGGTTGATTTGTTTCATTCAAAGGTCTGTCGTCGTCTGCCATGGTGGCGTTTCCTGCTGCCCCTGAGCCCTCGGCTTCAGCGGGTACTAACTACTCCTGTTCACCGGCTGTGAGTATCAGCCCAACCGCACGAGATCTTGCACGAAGACGTCTCCTCAGATCACGCTCGGGTTCGTCTGACGGCTCAACAGGATTGGGAGCTGGGGTATAGGACATCAACCTTTAAACGAAAAATGACAATGAATATTTTATTAATATAATAATGCTGTTCTTTTTTTTTTGCTGAAAAGAAACAGAATTATTATAAATAGGGCTGAAAAATTTTATAAAAATTCGAAAATGGGCCCGAAATTTTATAAAAATCAACACAATAAAAATAATCGAATCGGCTAATACAAAAATGATTTTAAGGTGCCGAAAACCCAAAGAATAAATGAATAAATAAATCCAGATCGAATAAATAAATGGAACAAAAATTTACAAGTGTGCAAAATATTCACAAAAACGAATAAATCGAATTAAAAGCAAGAAATATTAACAAATAAATAAATAAATAATCATGAAAGTATACACAAATATTAACAAGTATATACACCGATAATACAATGACTCGGGTCGTTCCTAAAACTCGCCATTTCCCTGGCAACGGCTCCAAAAACTTGACGTGTGCGTATATATACATAATATTGCAATGAAATTACACACGATTTGGTTTTAAATTTATAAAAGTGATTATTACTTTTACATCAAAACACACACGAAAGAGGCAAGTGGACCCCGTCATATATGTAGTAAAGTATCGGTAAGAACCAAGTATCGATCCACGGAAATGGGCGGAGAAATAATACTAGACCTTTGTCACTAAACTACCGGTAAAAACATAAGTTGTTTGATTTTAATAAACTAAAGTAAGCATAAACAATTACTTATAAAAACATAATAAATTTCAAATATGAAAATAGATAAATAACCTTGCTTAATACACAACCAAAGCATGTCAACTAAGTCGGTTTTGGCACTAGAAGCATTCGGTCAATTTTCCATTTTAAGACAATTAGTATCCCTTTCGGGAATCCTAACATGACAATCATTCGTAAAGTTAAAACGATAAACACACTTTAACCACCTAAAATTGTTCTTTAACGTGCAATTGATAAATGTCTATGAAAATCTCTTAAAAATAAGTTAGTCATCCGTTAGGAGTTTTCTAACCGCACTTAATCAAGGAAAGCGACACCGATAAACACAATGCAACCACCGAGACAAGCATAAACTAGATTAAATCACAACCGAGTTCATTTTACAAATCTTGCACATAAATTCACCAAGATAGCAATTTTGGCCTAAACTACCAACTAAGTTAACAAATCATGGCAAGAATTCATAACGACACCATTTAACCCGTTTAGGTCCTTACGTGATGGCAAGCTTTCTTGATTAACAATAATTACATTTTATTAAATCACTAACCATTTCTAGTATCATGATGCACACATTTAAACCAAGCTAAACTAGTTAACCAAGTTCAAAGTTTACTAATACAAGATTAATTAAGCTTCATTTTCAACTATCTTAACTAACCAAATACCAATCATCCAACACAATTACTTATAATCAAGAAATCAATATCAATAACAAGGTTGCAAACTAATCATCAAAGATTAACATAGAAAATACTTCCAAATGTCATTACAAACAAAGATTAACATACTAATGGTTATAATCAAGCAAGGGATTGTTGTGTTTTTGCCCAAAGGCTACAATAATACATAAACATTAATCTAAATGCTTGAAAGATTAACAAAATAATGGAAAGATTAGAAAACCAAACCATAAACAAGCATAAGATTAAGAATCCGGATAGTAATCGAGCTAATCGGGACAATGTGGCTTGAATCCGGGTGAAAGCTAATGCCTCCGGAGCCTGAAAATCGCCTAAATTGCTCTCCAAAATTCCAGAGTTCTGTGCAAAATGTTTCTGCAAGTTTTTATATAATTTCGCTGTCGCACGGTCGTGCGTCCTGTTGCACGACCGTTCACTTTTTGCATTATTGGAGGTATGGTGCACCATACTGCATGACGTCACAGATCTTGACTGGTCTTCGGTCTCGCACGACCATTCTTCAGATGGCATGGTCGTTCAGTTCCGAGTTCTTGTTGCACGCCTAGTCGCACTGGTCATTCAGTTCCGAGGTTTGGCTGGATCATCGGATCCGCACGGGGTGCAAGATATGGAACGCCCGTGCATCACCGGGATGGCCTTGAATGCCTTGCACGCTGAGTCGCACTGGTCGTTCATTGCCGGACTATTTTCTTTTGTTGGAGATGCACGGTCGTGCATCTGGTCGCACGACCGTTCCACACGCCCAGGTCAGTTTTCTTAACAGAATGTTCGTAGCTTCGTCGTTTTGTCCGGAAAGTCCTCGTTTTCGCTATCATCTTGTCTGGTATGCTGTTTTAGGCCTGTAAACAAAAATGTAGATGATTAAGCATCCGAATGACGGTTTTACGGTCGAAAACGCATAAAATAGGGGTAAAATGGGGGACTAAAATATGTGTAAATTAGCGAATATCAAGCATATTCTGCAACATCTTTTCTCATCGTCGGCCAATAATATCTTGTCCTTAAAACTTTTGAGAATAACGACCTGCCCCTAGTATGGTTACCACAATCCCCTTCGTGTATATCCTGGAGCACTTCTTTGGTTTCGGGATCCTCCAAGCACCTCAGATATGGTCCTGCAAGGGATTTCTTATACAAAACATTATTTATAATAGTGAATCGTGATACCTTCATTCTAAAGGCCTTAGGATTCTCATTCTTTGGGATGTGTCATTCCTTGAGATATCTCATGATTGGAGCCGTCCAAGACTTAGGATCCTCCTCGGGATACTCATCATCAGGATCCTGAATACTTATTACTTCCTTATCATGTGGATTCGTCGCAGGGTATAGGATATGTAATATTGGTATTCGGGTTCCTTCCGGTATCCTGACCGATGATCCTAGATTTTCCAAGGCATCAGCTTCAGCATTTTCCTCTCTCGGTACCTGTTCAAGTGTAAAAACATCGAAATACCCCGATAATTTTTTGAGAATATCGAGATACTCGACTAACTTCTCACCTTTAACTGCATAGGATCCACTAAAATGATTAGTAATTAACAAGGAATCAACATATACTTGCAAATTCTTAATATTCATGTTTCTAGCCAATTCTAATCCTGCAATCAAAGCCTAATATTCCGCTTCATTATTAGTGGCAGGAAATTCACATCTAATAGCCTGGGGTAATATGTCCCCCTGTGTAGATTTTAGTAGTATACCTAGGCCTACACCTCTTACATTAGATGCACCATCGGTATATAATGTCCAGCATTCTAAGTTTTCTCCTAGTTGCTGTACTTCTAAGTCTACTTCATTTTGAATGTCACTACTGAAATCAGCCACAAAGTCAGCTAAAGCCTGAGACTTTATGGCATTTATAGGCTCATAAACTAAATCATAGGCACTTAATTTTACTGACCACTTTGCCATCCTGCCTGATATCTCGGGTTTCCTAAGTACGTTTTTAACAGGATAGTTGGTTTTAACATGAATCCTATGTGTTTCAAAATAATGTCTAAGTTTTGTCGATGCCATAACTAGGGCTAATATCAATTTCTCTAGATGAGAATATCTAGTTTCAGCATCTAATAAACTTTTACTAACATAATAGACAGGATACTGCTGACCTTCGTAATCCTTGACCAAAACAGCACTTACTGCATTCCCTGATACTGCAAGATACAGGGATAATGGTTCGCCATCCTCAGGCTTCATCAATAAGGGTGCGGTTGAAAGATACTGCTTCAAATCCTGCAAGGCTGCTTCATGTTTCGCTCCCCATTCGAATTTCTTATTCTTCTTGAGGATATCGTAAAATTCCTTGCACTTCTCCGAGGATCTTGAAATAAATCTGTTCAATGCTGCTACTCGGCCTGTTAACCGTTGAACATCCTTCATATTTGAAGGTGATTTTATTTCCAGGATAGCTTTAATCTGCTCCGGGCTTGCCTTTATCCCCCTTTTTGTCACCATATATCCTAGAAACTTTCCTGCCCCACTCCGAAATGACACTTAGCAGGATTCAGTTTCATGTTTTATTGATCCAGGATATCAAATGCTCCCTTAATATCCTGGAGATGATCCTCAACATTTTTAGATTTTACCACCATATCGTCAATATATACCTCCATGGTGTCCCCCAGCTTGTCTTTAAACATCATGTTTACCAACCTCTGGTATGTTGCACCTGCATTTTTCAAACCAAAGGGCATAGCAGTATAACAATAAATACATGTGGGTGTCATGAAAGCAGTATCCTCCTGATCGGAGGGTTCCATTTGGATTTGCTGAAATCCTGAAGAGGCATCCATGAAGGTTAACATTTCGTGGTCGGCGGTAGCATCTACCATTTAATCAATATGAGGTAGAGGAAATGGGTCTTTTGGACAGGCTTTGTTTAAGTCTGTGTAGTCTACACAAACTCTCAATTTCCCGTTTTTCTTTTGTACCACGACTACATTCGCAAGCCATCTAGGAAACTTCACTTCTCTAATTATCTTGCTTCTTAGTAGTCTTTCAACTTCCTCTTGGATGATCGCATTTCGCTCCGGAGCAAATTTCGTTCTCTTTTGTTGGACCGACTTGAATGACCTGTCAATACCAAGCTTATGTGTTATAATATCCTTGGAAATACCTGTCATATCCTCGTGCTTCCATGCGAATGTTGACATCCTGCATTTAAAAAAATTAGTCAATTGGTTTTCAATATCCAGAGGGATATTGGTTCCTACGAGCACCGAGATATCCGGATTATCCTGATCCAGGATAACTTTCTTTACATCCTGCTCCGAAGCCTCCATGATATCCTGGGCCCGCATCTTTAATTGCTATGCTGCATTAGGCTTGGTTGAGGATTTCATTGAGGATGAGTAACATTCCTTCGCCTCCTGCTGATCACTATCAACCTTGACAACCCCCCAAGGGGTAGGGATCTTGATGCACTGGTGATAAGTTGATGGCACAGCCTTCATGTCATGGATCCATGGCCTGCCTAGTATGATGTTATAGCAGGATAGGGAGTCCATCACACAGAAACGTTGTATCGAGTTGACCCCTTCAACATATACTGGTAACTTTATCTCCCCTACGGTATTCCTAGCTTCTCCACTGAAACCAACGAGCACAGTGGACTTCGAAGTAATGTCCATCAGAGATACATTCATCCTCTTCAATGTTTCTAGCTGAATTATGTTAACAGAGCTACCATTGTCCACTAATATCCTGCGTACAAAATGGTTAGCAACATATAATGTTATTACGAGAGCATCATGGTGAGGATCCTGGACAGTATCCCTGTCATCACTGTCGAAAGTGATCACTTTATCAGTTGTAAGGGTAGTCATCCTGGCTGGTTTGTCTCCCCTTTCAGTCTTAGCCTCCTTTGCATGTCTCTTGGCCGCAGAATACGAAGTTCCACAAATGTCGGATCCCTCTGAGATAAAGTTAATTATTTTGGCATCTGTTGGGGGAGATGCCGCTCATTCAGGATCCTTCTCAGGATCCTGCCCTTTATTCTTCTTTCTTCCCAGCAGATCCTTCAGATACCCCTTGCTCAATAGGTAGCTTATTTCTTTCCTTAGAGTAATGCAATCCTCAGTCACATGTCCGAAATCTTCATGGAAGGTACACCATTTGGATTTATCCTTCCAATTAGCTTTTTGCTGATTCTTTCGAGGCCACCTAGCTTTGTCTCCTAAACCCTGCATAGCATACATTAACTCAGGTATGTTAACAGAAAAGCAGTATTTAGATAATTCAGGATATTCTTCAGGATCCTCGTCTTCAACAGCATTCACTTTCTTGTTTTCATTTCTGCCATATGGCTTAGAGCGATATGGTTTATACGAGGATTCTGATTTCCTGTTGGTTGATTCATAGGTTGAGGTAGAATTCATTCTCTCTTGCATCTTTTTGTCATCTTCCAAGCGAATATATCTCAAGGCCCTGTTACGAGCTTGGTCGAGATTCCTGCAGGGATTCATTACAAGATCCTGATAAAACTGAGAATCCTTTTGTAACCCCATCTTAAAAGCCTGCACAGCTGTTGCAACATCAAGATGTGTGATATCCAAGGATTCCCGACTAAACTTGTTCACATAATCCCTCAAGGATTCCTGAGGTCCTTGAGTTATCCTGTAAAGATCACTGGTTAGTTTCTCAAAACTTCGGCTGCAAGAAAACTGACTATTAAATAAATTAACCAAATGAGCAAACAAAGTAATTGAGTGAGGAGGAACATTTAACAGCCATTTTAAGGCTGATCCTATCAGGGTAGATCCGAAACCCTTGCACAAGCATGCTTCCTTGAGCTCCGGAGGGATAGGGTTAATCTCCATTCTTTCCCTATACTGGGCAATATGTTCTTCAGGATCCGTATTCCCATCATACAGTTTCATGTTGGGGGTTTGAAATCTCTTTGGGATTTCAGCATCACAGATAGGATACGCAAAGCGGGATATCCTGTGACTGTCTTGGGACACTTCCGAAATTGGCTGGACCACCCCAGGTACACTGGATATCATGTCCTTCAATTTCTGAAGTTCCCTAGTAAATGTCGACGTTATACCTGCATCCTGCAAAGATCCATTATTGTTAGCAGCAAGAATATTATTATTCGACATGTTACCGGTCTGAGGATTTTGGCCATATCCTAAAGCATATCCTGAGCTCCTCACAGTTGATATCCTGATCGAGGAGGGTATCTCAGGAGTATGATTCTGAGAATGGCTTGGCACGATATTTCCCCGGTTATCTTCAGTGTAAACTGCAGAACTGAAGTTCAAAGCTCTAGGCTGCAAAGGAGTGACAGTTTCTTCAGCAGGTCTACTTGGGCCGGATTTCAAGAGTTGTATCTCTCTCATCAGCATCCGATTAGTTTCCTGCTGCTGCCTCATCTGTTCCTGTACACTACCAAACAAATTCAGAATTTCATCATTAGAAGCCAAAACAGGACCAGATCCCTGGGTACTGGAAGTGGGGATAACATCCCGAGCCACATGACTTTCAGTTACGTGTGAAGAAGTTTGCATTCGTGGAGGAGGAGGTGGAAGCACCGAACCAATTGTTGCAGAGGTTGTAGCAGACATGGTGGAAGAGCTCATGTTTGATCTCGAGGCCATTGAAAACAATGTAGCAAAAAGTTTTGACAATAGAAAACCGAGTAATGATTTTACTAAAGTTTTTAGCAAAAATAGCACCACTTGCCCCACGGTGGGCGCCAAATTGTTTTGGTCAAAAATTACCGAAGCAATTAAGTGATCAAATTGGTTAAGTGAGGTAGTGTGCTAGAAATGAGTGTCGAGAATATGTTAAACAGATTAATTGCAAAAACAGTTTCAAGATACGGCTCAGGATATAGAGTTGTATCTATGATCAAACAATGAGCAAAAAATGTAAAGGGTGGCACGAGATGTACGAGGAAAGCCCTTGATCAATCTAGATCGCCGGCACAAAACCTCGGGAGCTGACAATCGCAGCGGCCTTGTTCTTCTATTGCTCCAAATATCAGGATACAGTGCAGGATGTGATGCGGATCAACTAGGTGTTACAATGTAATTCGAGTACAAGTGTTGGTGTATAGTGTTTGCTAGAAGCTAGAGAGCAAAGTGTGCGTATGATTGTGTGTGTAAAGTTGCGTGCCTTAATCTGATCCGCCCCATCTATTTATAGTAAAAGAAATATAACAAACTACCCTATTAAACCGGGATACGACGGATATTCCCCACTTGAACGTTGTAGACCTGGTCTTTCGGGTTCAACGTCTCTCATATAACAGATTTGCCCGAGTCTTAAGGAGAAGAAGTCCATCTGACCGTTAGTGACCCACAGCTTCTAACCTGCACGTGGTCAATTTAGTTAACACCAGGATATCGCCCAGGATGTTACCAATTTCCTAATCCAGTATCCTGATCACAAGTAAACAATCAAAAGCAGGATATTAGTCAGGATATATACGCTCAGAAAATGGCCCATAACAGCTACTATTGGCTAACTTTTTGGCCAAGAGTAACGAGGGTCAAGTAATGTATAAAACCTTCCATACCGGCAGCTATTGCAAAATACAAAATTTTAATCACTGTAAGTATAACTGATAAATATTTAGGATTTTGGAAAGCATTTTTAAATATAACTGTATCACAAAAAGGTGATAAAACTGTGAGAAAAGAGAATGGGCTCACTTTGTAACTTTAGGGTTCAACTAGAAAGCCTCCTGGTATAATCCTGGGTATCATTCCTGGGCTATTTAATAAATATATAATGCACCCGTGTTAAGTATAGTAACCCAATTCAACTTTATCCCTACGTCACGAGACAGAACCCCAACGAACTTAGTCGGGCAGAGCCTTGACATGCGTTATGGGGCCTCAGATCAATCGGACAGGGTATCAGTGATCAAAGGTTAAAATACTAAAAACAGTGCAGGGCTTTATTGCTATTATTATTACTAAAGAAAAATATATATAATAGGGAAATGGCGAGTGAGAGAGATCAGAAAGACATGACTTTGATTGAATCCTTCTATGCCTATATATAGTGAAAAATGCTAGACTTAGGAAACAAGTATGGCATCTCCTTAGGCCACGTATAGTTTCTTCATTAATTACTTTTCATCTAAATATTACACATGCACACACACGATCTATCTTTTCATTTGAAGGGTTTTTAATTAATTTTTTATTTTTATATATTATAATTAATTCAGCTGCTTCACTTATTTGGCGCGTATAACTTCTAAAATATTACGTTTTATAAAACAATCAATATGTCATTAGAACGAGAATAATCTTTATCTACATTTTGAACCAAGTTTCATTAAAAACAGAGTAGGTTCAAATATATTGTATTTTTTATAATTTAATTATTAAACGGGTTATAGGCCCGCCTAGGTACTTCATATTTCTAACAGTCAACTTACCCGTAATCTACCTGTCTAATTATATAAGTTTTTATATACTTTTATTTTAATAGAAAGGTCACCCGTATACAGGCCAATTAATTAGTATAACATTTCAACTAACTATATATAAAATAGTTTTTAAAACTATTTGGGTCGAATAATTATATTAAAAAATAAAACTAGTTACTAGTGGTTAATAAATTTAAACAATCTATAATTTTTATATGATAAAAAAATTAGAAATGTTACATCCTCCCCACCTTGTTTTAAATATCGTCCTCGAGATTTGGGCTACGATGTCTCTTTTAGAGTTATGTCACGTCTTTGTCAATAAGTGTTTTGGTCAAAAAATCTGATGAGGATAATGCAACCAAACTCTCTGTTACGGGGTATGATGCTTATAATGTAGAACAATGACAAGGATCACTTCAATGTGTATTGCACGAATGACACAAGGATTTATACGGGGAAAAAGCCCTTGATCAAGAGTTGATCTCCGACACAAAAAACCCCGGGTGATGGAAACTACTGATCACCAAGCTCAAATAAATCAATAAATGTTTACAACTTCGGATAGTAACGAGCTAGGTACAAGGATCACTATGGTGAAATGTGTAAAAGTGAGTGAAAACTAATAAGTGTTCGTCGAGAGCTTCAAGAGTGCGATTGTATGAGAGTGTGTGTAGCTGAGAAATGACTAAGTGTTCTAATTCTAGCTCGTCACCCCTTTAAAAATAGAAGTTAACTACAATAACAAACTATCCTACTTTCGTGCCAAGCTCCCACGTTCTCCACAACGTCCATTTCCAGTCAAACGTGTGCGAAATACCCGTGGAATATTCCATAGTAACGTTGCCAAGACCAAGTCAAGCTTGCTACTCCTGCGAAGTAATACAAAACACACACAAACAAACAATCGTCAGTACGAGGATCCTTAAAGTGATCCATGATCCTGATCCTGAAGCTCTTCTGAGGATCACTATCTGTCACAGAAGTAAGGATCATTAATTAGGATAACAAGTAAGGATCACTAATTGTTAAAAAATCCTCCCCTAACATTTGCCCCCAAAATATAAGGAGTGATATGTAAAATGAGCGAGTTATGTTTTCCTGATCTTATCCGCAACTAACTATCGTAAATATAGCCGTTATTGTTGAACTATCCGTTGCAATCGTGACGTCACAGAAGTGACAACCCTGCACGATCATGATTATAAATAGGAGATAGAGAGAGGATCAAATGCATTTAAAATTTCAGAAAGACTCCCTTTATAACTGCATTCCGAAGATAAACAGGTATTCTCTCTTCATCTTCTTCCTTCTCTTGCTCTGTTTTTCTTTCTTTCTGTCATCTCTTCAAGAATGATGCTTCGGTCCTCCCCCCCCCAAGGATCACCAGAAGGATAGTCCCTTGAAGAGTCAAAAGATCATTAAAGACTCCACAAATGAGAGGTGTTACTTTAACGATGCTCAAATAGACAAGATCCGTCACTGCTTTCCGGCGAGTGCCTTTTTCAAACCCTTCGATCCTACTATTCTGTGCGACTATGTTTCAGAAACATGGGTTGCCTTTCCAGTTACTCCATTCGCCATAGGATACACCTATCCTTTCCCAGAATTTACACAATCCTTCTTTTCCCTTACCGGCATCTCTTACATACAAGCCATGCCGATGATTTGGAGGGTTTTGTATACCCTGGAGAGGATCATCGAACAGGAAGGCATTGATTTAGGAATGTCAGAGCTGACACAGATGTATGATCTTACCACCTTTGGTTCTCATCGTTATTTGTTCAAACGAAAACCCGGCGGAGAACACCCCCTTCTTAAAGTCACCAAGAATGACACAAATTGGAAATGTCGCTTCTTCTTTGTCAGGAGGGATACCATTCCAAACGGAAAGGATCTACCAAAGACATGGTCCACCCATGGTAGGCCAGAGGATCCTGAGAAGGATCACCAGGTAGTCTTGTTTTTGTATAAGGATCACTAACCCCTTTTTGTCTTGTGTTATGCAGCTATTTCTGTCTCACACATCATCACAACACCTGCAACCAAGGATAGGCTTGCTGCTTTTTGGAAGCTTGATCCTGAAACAAGGACATTCAAGATAGACACCCAAGACTCACAAGAAGTATCCTCAGGTTCCATCACCATGTCAAGTAAGTATCCTGCCTTTTGCATAGTTTGCATATTAAAATAAATAAGTAAATTGAAATAGGATAAGGATACTTATCTTGCTTTGAATGTGTAGGTGCCGGAAAATCTGCCAAGCCTGTATCCCAGTTCAACACGGCTGACCTTGATGTTGTTCGATCCAGGAAGAAGAGGGCCACTATCAGTCCTAGCATCTCCATTCCCAAGGCACCCATTAAAGGAAAGGGTGGCAAAAAGAGAAAGACCTCCGAGGCTGAGGATTTGCAGGGTCTGCCTCTGATCCGTCACCAATTCCTTGAGTACTTCAATGATGTAAGGATCACCGTATCTGCCTGTATATCCTGCTAGCATATCCTGCTGATTTGAGGATCACTTGGTTCTGACCTTATCTTTTATCTCTTTTGCAGAAATTCGCTGAGATTGAGGACTATGTGGGGAACGTCGAGGAGCAGGACAAGAAGATTGCTGACCTCCAACAGGTTGCAGTGCTTAAGGACCTTGCAATTGCTGATCTTCAGAAGGAACTCCAAGATGCCAAGACTAAGACGGCTAAACTTCTGATTGACCTTGACTATGAGAATCATGATCTCATAGAGAATGCTAAGGTCTCTGCTGCCATCACAATGTATCAGACAAAATTGAAGATGGCCCAGGAAGCTCAAGATCCTAACTTCGATAGAAGCAACTGGGATGTTGAGGGCTGGAAAGCAAGGTTGGCTGATCTTGAGGACGATGAGGAGGCTGAGGAGGTTTTGGCGATCGAGGCTGGAGGTAGTGGGAAGGATCTGGTGAAGGATACCGCAGCTGGAGGGGAAGAAGATGCAGCAAAGGTGTAGGCTGCACAATTGGGCGATGATGGACATTCCTAGACGCAGCCGGAGCCCAATTTTTAAATTTGGTAGTAGTTTTTTGTGGTTGTGATCTTGAACAATTTAATGGTTTGTACTGAACAATAGTTTTTAGGATTAAGGATCATGTATGATCCTTTGGACAATAGGCAGGATTGCAATTGGTGGAGGGATCCTCTGTTTGGGGGATGAAGCCATTGTGATCCTGCCGCCTTTATATTCCTGCACTACTTTTGAACCTATTATCATGGACACCCTTTACCTACCCCAGCGGACGGGCCACGTTTTGCTGGTAGATGCTCGGGGTAGGTAATTTTGACAACCTTTTAAGGGTTAGTCTTTTGTTAATAAATAAAATCTTAACCTTTTGTCGCTTATCTTGTGTTGTTATCCTTGTTAATATCTTACTTTCCAACTGTTGTAATGTTCATTCTGTTTATACTTATCAAGCCTTGAAAAACTCCAAAAGATATCCAAAAAGTTTAGGATATGATCAAGGATCACATATCCCATAACCGACAAGTTCTAAAAAGTGACATAGTTTAAGAATCACAAGTTCAGTTGTCAAGTATGAGGGTTATTCAAATGAATAATGAATAAAATCAAAATAGTTAAGGATCATACATGAGAATCCAAGTTAGGATCCTAACCATAATAAGGATAACTATAAGATAAACCTTAGAGAGAGGTAAGGATCAAGGATCCCTAGTTGCTTATCTTCAAGGACCTGAAATAGATCATAACTTGGGACTAAGCCAATATAAGATAAGAGTTAGCAACTGGGGACAAGCCCAAGGATAACTGGGGACAAGCCCAAGGATCGTATGTAAACTGGAGTATGGCCCTAACTGGCGACTATCCAAACTTAGTGACATGAAAATGCCAAAACCTTAGCTAACGTGTAAACGCTAGAAACCTTAGGAACGGATGTATGGTACGTCTACCATTATACGTAGGATCCTAGGTATAGCCAGTACAATGGAATTATCAGCCCCTAAAGCGAGTACTGGTCCCACTGCCTTGAACTATACCAGGATCATCATGCGCTACAGGCGGAACTGGGGTCAAGCCCAAATAACTGGGGTTAAACCCAAAGGACGGATTGCTTCTGCATATAACCAATACTTTGCTAAGGATTCCTGAACTTTCAAAACTTAAAATCACATGAGAGATGGATGAAGGATACATGATCCTTATCCTTATATGAGAAAATAAAGAAGTGAAATAGTTCAAGATTAGGATATTACCAAAGTAAGGATCATCGATACTTTAAGGATCCTTCAAGGATACTCCTAACGTAAGGATCATCTGTGCCATGAGGATCCTGCTCACATGAAATATCTCTTCAAGTGGACAGCATTCCAAGCTCTTGGTAGCAAATCACCTTCCATGGTTAGCAATCTATATGCCCCCTTTCCTGCTTCAGCTTCAATCAAATAAGGGTCTTCCCATTTTGGAGCCAATTTTCCATCAGCAGGATTAGTGGTATTCTGAAATGCTTTCCTTAATACCATATCTCCAACTTGAAACTTCCTGATCCTGACATTTTTGTTGTAAGCGCCAGCCATTCTTTGTTGATAACTGGCCATCCTTATCCTAGCCATATCCCTGATTTCTTCAATAGTATCCAGGTCTTGAGCCAAGTTCTCATCATTTTCTTCAGGATCACGAGTACTTGTTCTAGCAGTTGGAACCACCATTTCTGTTGGGATCACTGATTCTGCCCCAAATACCAAAGAGAATGGCGTTTGACCAGTAGCATTCTTAGGGGTTGTCCTATCAGCCCAAAGCACATAAGGTAGTTCTTCTGCCCATTTCCCTTTCTTGGATCCAAGCTTCTTCTTCAAATTGTTGATGATGATCTTGTTGGATGATTCTGCCTGACCATTAGCTTGTGCGTGGACTGGTGTTGATGTTATCATCTTAATCCCCCAGCTGTCACAAAAGTTAGTGGTTCTGCCCCCAATAAATTGGGAACCATTATCACATATAATTTCAGAAGGGATTCCAAATCTAGTTATAATATTTCTTTTAATGAAGGATATAACTTCCTTTTCTTTGACTTGGGCAAAAGCTTCAGCCTCTATCCACTTGGAGAAGTAATCGGTCATAGCAAGCATGAATACTTTTCCACCAGGTGCCTTAGGGAGCTTACCAACTATATCCATACCCCATCTCATAAATGGCCAAGAGGAGGATATAGGATGCAATAATTCAGATGGTTGATGAAGGATATTGCTGTGTCTCTGACAAGGATCACATCTCTTAGCATACTCCACAGCATCTCTCTTCATGGTTAGCCAGTAGTATCCTGTCCTCAGGATCCTTGAGAATAATGCCCTGCCCCCAGTGTGGTTTCCACAATCTCCTTCATGGAAGTCTTTTAAAACTTCTTGGATTTCAGGATCCTCAATGCATCTCAAGTATGGTCCTGCAAGAGATCGTCTATACAACATATTATTTAAAATTGTGAATTGAGATACCTTAGATTTGAAAGCCCTAGGGTTTTCTCCTGTAGGAATCTCTCCATGTTGTAAGTATCTCATAATTGGTGAGATCCATCATCCTGATCCTGAATGGGATTGAGTATCCTCACTAGGGATAATTGCAGAATCATTTCCTATCTCCATAGCCACATGATCCTCGATAGCCGGGGTCAGGATATGGATAATAGGGATCTTGATATCCTCAGGGATCTTCAAAGATGATCCTAAGTTAGCCAATGCATCAGCTTCTGTATTTTCTTCCCTTGGTACCTGTGTCAAACTAAAGGAAACAAAAGAGAGTGCCAAATTTTTGACTATCTCTAAATATTTGGTTAGCTTTTCGCCTTTAACAGCATAGGATCCATTAAAGTGGTTTGTAATTAACAATGAGTCTACATGTACCTCAAGATACCTGATCCCCATATGCTTAGCAATTTGCAAACCAGCAATTAAGGCTTCATATTCAGCCTCATTGTTAGTGGTTTGGAACTCACAAGCTATAGAGTGGGGTATTATGTCCCCCTGTGGCGATTTTAGTAGTATTCCAAGCCCTGTGCCTTTGACATATGAGGATCCATCAGTATAGAGTATCCAAGGATCCTTGGTCTCCTCTAGCTGCTGGACTTCTAACTCAGCTTCTTTTTATAAATCACTACTGAAATCAGCCACAAAGTCAGCTAATGCTTGGGATTTGATGGCTGTCCTAGGCTCATATCTTATATCATATGCACTTAGCTTCACTGCCCACTTAGCCATCCTTCCTGACATCTCTGGTTTCCTGAGGACATTCTTAATTGGAAAATTAGTTTTAACAACAATAACATGAGTTTCAAAATAATGTCTCAACTTTGTAGATGCCATAATTAATGCAAGAATAAGCTTTTCAAGGTGTGAATACCTGGATTCGGCATCAAGTAAACTTTTACTTACATAATAGACAGGATGTTGTGTCGTGATCCTTAACAAGGACCGCACTTACTGCTTTTGAGGATACTGCAAGATACAAGGATAGCACATCGCCTTTTTCTGGTTTCATCAAGGTCGGGGCTGAGGATAGGTAATCTTTGAGGGCTCTTAAAGCATTTTCATGCTTCTCAGTCCACTCAAATTTCTTGTTCTTCCTTAGGATATCATAGAATTCTTTGCACTTCTCTGAGGATTTGGATATAAATCTGTTCAAAGCTGCTATCCTGCCTGTTAGCCTTTGAACATCCTTAGCATTGGCCGGAGATTTGATGTTCACTATTGCTTTGATTTGTTCCGGGCTAGCTTCAATGCCTCTCTTTGTCACCATATATCCTAAGAATTTACCTGCTTTAACACCAAAGTGACATTTTGAAGGATTAAGTTTCATGTTATATTTGTCAAGGATATCGACAGCTTCCTCCAAGTGCCTTAGGTGATCCTCAGCTTTTATGGATTTTACCACCATATCGTCTATGTAAACCTCCATAGTTTGTCCAATCTGATCCTTGAACATCATATTCACCAGCCTTTGATATGTTGCACCTGCAGTTCTTAATCCGAACGGCATAGCAATATATACCAGTTGGAGTCATGAAGGTTGTATCCTCTTGGTCGGATGGTTCCATTTGGATTTGTTGAAATCCAGATGAAGCATCCATAAAAGTTAACAGTTCATGACCCGCAGTTGCATCCACCATGGAGTCAATGTGGGGTAATGGGAAAGGATCCTTGGGGCATGCCTTATTTAAATCGGTAAAATCGACACATACCCTCCACTTTCCGTTTTTCTTTTGAACAACAACCACATTGGCCAACCATCTTGGATATTTGACCTCTCTAATCATACCTGCCCGGAGCAATTTATCTACCTCTTCTTGGATAATGGCATTTCTTTCCGGTGCAAACTTTCTTCTCCTTTGATGGATTGGTTTGAAGGACCTATCAATGCCAAGTTTGTGAGTGATTACATCTTTAGATATACCAGTCATGTCTTCGTGTTTCCATGCAAAGGTAGTCTTTCTCCTTTTGAGGAAGGATATAAGGTCTTCCTTCATATCGCCAACGATCCCTGATCCGATATAGATTTTGGATTCAGGATCATCAGGATCCATGAGGATTTCTACCACATCCTGCTCTCTTGCCTCCAAGACATCCCTTGGAGGATACTTTGATTGCTATTGCTCCCTTGACTTCGAGGCTGGTTTCATCGATGAAGTATAGCAATTCTTAGCCTCTTGCTGATCACTATCAATCTTCACTATTCCCCAAGGACTAGGGAGCTTCACACATTGATGGTAGGTAGATGGGACTGCCTTCATATCGTGTATCCAGGGCCTGCCAAGGATAACATTACAACAAGATAAACAGTCAATAACACAAAATTTTTGATAAGAGTGTAGGCCTTCAATATATATTAGGAGTTTAATGTCCCCCAGGGTATTCTTAGTTTCGCCACTGAATCCCACGAGCACGGAGGATCTTGGTATGATATCGGATTCGGGAATACCCATCTTCTTTAGAACATCAAGCTGGATAATGTTCACTGAGCTTCCTCCGTCTATAAGGATCCTGCGGACAAAATGGTGAGAAATGAAAAGAGTAATAACCAAACCATCGTGATGAGGATCCTGGATATCAACACGATCATCCTCATCAAAGGTTATGACTTTTCCTTCGGAGACACTTGATGTTCGAACGGGTCTTTCTCCATTTTCCATTTTAGTTTCCTTTGCATGCCTTTTAGCTGCTGAGAAGGATGTGCCACAAATGTCTGATCCTCCAGAAATAAAGTTTATTACTTGTGCATCTGCTAGAGGGGCTGGAGCCTTCTCAGGGATCCTTTCAGGATCCTGAGTCCTTGACTTTTTTCTTCCCAACAATTCCTTTAGATGCCCCTTGCTCAACAAGTATCCAATTTCCTTTCTTAGTGCAATGCATTCTTCTGTGAGATGCCCAAAATCTTCATGGTATGCACACCACTTTGATTTATCCTTGGTTGCAGCTGGCCTATCATTTTTTCTCGGCCATCTAGCTTTATCACCTAGATTCTGCATCGCAAGGATTAGTTCATTGTTATCTACAGAAAAACAATATTCAGAAATTGGAGGATAATCCTCATCATCCTCTTCTTGATCAACGGCATGCACGTTCTGGTTATCAGATCTGTTGTAGGATCTGAACTTGTTGTTCCTGAATGAGGATCCTTGTTTATCCTGCTTTGAGGATCCTGCTAACCTCTCCTGGATCCTCTTGTCATCCTCTAGCCGAATGAACCTAAGTGCTCGGGTTCTTACCTCATCTAAGTTCCTGCATGGTGTCATAACAAGATCATCATAGAACGACGAATCCCTAAGCAATCCTATTTTAAAGGCCTCAACAGCCGTGGCTATATCTAAGTTGGGAATGTCTAAGGATTCTTTACTGAATTTGGTAATGTAATCCCTTAATGATTCATTATGACCCTGGGTTATCCTATATAGATCACTAGTTAATCGTTCAAATTTTCTACTACAAGAAAACTGATTATTAAATAGGTTAACTAGATTAGCAAATGAGGTAATAGAGTAGGGGGAAGACTTAGCAGCCATTTGAGAGCTGATCCAGTAAGAGTGGATCCGAATCCCTTGCACAGGCATGCTTCCTTTAACCTTTCTGGGATTGGATTGATCTCCATCCTCTCCCTGTATTGTGCTATGTGTTCTTCAGGATCCGTCGAACCATCATACAGCTTCATTGTTGGCACATGGAACCTCTTGGGTATCTCAGCATCACAGATTGGTGGTGCAAAACAAGATATCTTGTGGCTCCCATCTGCAATCTTTGGGATAGGTTTGACCACTCCTGGAACACTTGATATCATATCCTTTAGCTTTTGCAATTCTCTGGCCATGGCATGATTGATACCTGGATCCTGCATAAGACCACAATTAGTAGTATAAGAATTATTAAAAGTGTTACCTCCCATTGGATTCAGATTAGGAAGATTGGATGTAAATCCATATTGTTGGGGCTCTGGAATGATCGAGGGACCAGTAAAAGCATTGGTCTGCATTGGAATAAAATCTCCCTGATGGACATCTGAACTTCCTGTTTGCAAGCTCCTCAAGGATCCTGGCATCTGGAAGGATCCTTGAAACTGGGACGATGCCGGAACAAAGGAGGATCCTTGAACCTGGGATGATCCTGGAACAAAGGAGGATCCTTGAACCTGGGATGATCCTGGAACAAAGGAGGATCCTTGAACCTGGGATGATCCTGGAACAAGGGAGGATCCTTGAACGTGGGATGATCCTGGAACAAGGGAGGATCCTTGAACCTGGGATGATCCTGGAACAAGGGAGGATCCTTGAACCTGGGATGATCCTGGAACAAAGGAGGATCCTTGAACCTGGAATGATCCTGGAACGAAGGAAGATCCTTGAATCTGGTGCGCTCCTGAGTAACCTCCTGCATTCATGAAGGATCCCATATGCTGAGGATAGGATCCTGCTGGCTGGAAATATGGACCTAATGCCTGGGTCACTGTTGTTGTTCCGTAGTGCACTCCTTTTGGTCCACCCACATATTGAACATCTGGAACCACTGATGGCTGAGAAGTAATCACCGGAGTGTCAAAATTCAAAGATCTGGGCATCAGTGGGGAATGATCCTCTGCCGTTTTCTTTTGTTTCTTGAGATCTCCGATTTCTTTGAGAATCCTTTCATTGGTCTTATCCTGTTGTTGTATATGATCCTTCATCTGCAAAATCAAAGTAAACATATCACTAGTAGTGGGAGTGTAAGAAGCAGAAGAAGTTGGAGGTTTTGAGAAAATGGGAGTTGGTTTCTTCGCAGCATTCTCAGCATTCTTCTGGGATCCAGAAGGTGGTGGAGGCAAAGGGGGAACGCCTTGTGAAGAAGTGAACAAGGGCATCAAATTTGAAGCATTCTTCGCTGAGGAAGCCATTTGCTTGGTTGTGGTGAACTGAAATGAGCACAGAAATACGAATTTTTCTATGAGTGAAACACCAATTGCCCCACGGTGGGCGCCAAACTGTTTTGGTCAAAAAATCTGATGAGGATAATGCAACCAAACTCTCTGTTACGGGGTATGATGCTTATAATGTAGAACAATGACAAGGATCACTTCAATGTGTATTGCACGAATGACACAAGGATTTATACGGGGAAAAAGCCCTTGATCAAGAGTTGATCTCCGGCACAAAAAACCCCGGGTGATGGAAACTACCGATCACCAAGCTCAAATAAATCAATAAATGTTTACAACTTCGGATAGTAACGAGCTAGGTACAAGGATCACTATGGTGAAATGTGTAAAAGTGAGTGAAAACTAATAAGTGTTCGTCGAGAGCTTCAAGAGTGCGATTGTATGAGAGTGTGTGTAGCTGAGAAATGACTAAGTGTTCTAATTCTAGCTCGTCACCCCTTTAAAAATAGAAGTTAACTACAATAACAAACTATCCGACTTTCATGCCAAGCTCCCACGTTCTCCACAACGTCCATTTCCAGTCAAACGTGTGCGAAATACCCGTGGAATATTCCATAGTAACGTTGCCAAGACCAAGTCAAGCTTGCTACTCCTGCGAAGTAATACAAAACACAAACAAACAATCGTCAGTACGAGGATCCTTAAAGTGATCCATGATCCTGATCCTGAAGCTCTTCTGAGGATCACTATCTGTCACAGAAGTAAGGATCATTAATTAGGATAACAAGTAAGGATCACTAATTGTTAGAAAATCCTCCCCTAACAATAAGAACAGTATTAAGGTAGATGGTACAGAATCAAAATATCAAATTTTGTGAATATGAGTTGTACAATAAATATGACTCAATGGTTCAACTGAATTAATTCAAGAAATTGATGTCAAACGAATGAGATGAAATGATATAATTTCCAAGGTGACTAGGTTCAAGACAAAAGAGATATATGATCAATAGTGTTTTGGTCAAAAATCACACAAGGATAATGCAACCAAATCTGATTTTGTGAGGTATGATGCTTGGTTAATTGTATGAACGACAAGTATATGAAATCAACGATGAACACCGAGATTTATACGAGGAAAAAGCCCTTGATCAAGAGATGATCTCCGGCATAAAAACCTCGGGTGATGGAAACTAGCTCAATACAATGAATTGCTAGTGTAAGTGTGTGTTTTTGCTAAGTGTTTGCAGAGAATTCGAGTGTTATGTGTTTTTTCTGTGGTGTGTACGACTTATGCCTCAAATGAGCTTGTTTCCCCTTAAAAAGATAAGAAATATCAATTAACAAACTTTCCTAAAAAGGTGGAAATGGCCCATGTTCTCCAAAAACGGTTATATTTCATCAAGCATGTGCCATATGAACGAATATTCCCCGAAATTCCAGCTAAGAATGAGTCCACTACGTCCATTACCTGCATTTAAACATTAAAAACGTGACAATTGTTAGAAAACATAAGTTCTGTTAAGGCTCCTAGATCCTCAGACTCTGGATCCTCAGACTCTCTGCATCATCCATTAAGGATCCGTGATCCATGCCCAGTCTCAGGATAGATGATCCTTAGCATAAAATTCATGCCCTAATAATTTCCCCCAATATGGCAGTTGTGATAAGGATTAACAGCTGTCATATTTCCGTTAGAAGCGGACTAGACGTTGCTGCTGGTAACTAGTCGTTATACTGTATGTCGTCACTGATAAAACCTGCTATAACCATCATGGTAAAATATAGAGTTAGAGATAACTCCTCAAATGCCTTTACAGACAAGAAGTTCCTTCTGTTTGTGGAGAATGAATCCTTCTACACAGTTCGCTATTAACCTTCCTGCACTTTAATTTCTACATAGACACTTTAACTGTTAGATAGCCATATCCGGCCTGGGTGGATGGTCCACGGTTTTGCTGGTGAAATCCAGGCCAGATGATTTGATACATATTGAATGGGTAATAACATTAAACATTTTTAGCTACAACTGTTGTTGTTTCTTTCCTCTTTATTTTTCATGTACGCTTTCTTTTTTCAAAGATATCATCGCCAAACAACTAGAAAGTCATTGGAAATCTGATGATAATGTTAAACTTTTAACAGAAAACTTGAAGTGTTCATACAAATGTGGATCAGTGATCCTTAACCAAAAAGGATAAGAGACAACTTGCAGCTTAGAAAAAGTTAGAATATAACATACCAGAGAATCCAAGTTAGGATTCTATATCCTTGTAAATTAATACAAACTGTGAAAAGTAAAGTTTCGAGGATCCAGGATCCTTATTGTCAGAACTTGTATAACTCTAGAGCTCCAAGAACCTGTAAGAAAAATAAACTTGGGACCAAGCCAAATAATTGGGGATGAACCCATAATAATTGGGGACAAGCCCAAATAAACTGGGGACAAGCCCAACAAACTGGGGACAAGCCCACATAAACTAGGGACAAGCCCACATAAACTGGGGACAAGCCCAAATAAACTGGGGACAAGCCCAAATAAACGGATGTTAACTGGGGTCAAGCCCAAATAAACTTGTGTAAACTGGAGTATGGCCCTCACTGGCGACTATCCAAACTTGAGCGACATGAAAATGCCGAAACCTTAGCTAATGTGAAAACGTTAGAAACCTTAGGAACGGATGTATGGTACGTCTACCATTATACGTAGGATCCTGAATACAGCCAGTACAATGAAATTGTCAGCCCCTAAAGCGGGTACTGGTCGCATTGCCTTGAACTTCACCAGGATCATCGTGCGCTACTGGAGAAACTGGGGACAGGCCCAAAACTGGGGACAATCCCAAAACTGGGGACAATCCCAAAACTGGGGACACGCCCAAATAACTGGGGACAAGCCCATAAACTTTGGAGAGTTGGCCAACCACTTTGATCTTCTATAAAATGATAATAACTCTGCAAAAGCTTAAACAAATGTAGAATCATATATCCTTTGAGGATCCCGGATCCTTAATCAGAATACTGGTATCGCTGAGGATCCCTGATCCTTCTTACTTAAAGTATTTCTTTAGATGAACAACATTCCAAGCTCTTGGTAAGAGGTCACCATCTATTGTTAACAAATGATATGCCCCCTTTCCTGCTTCAGCTTCAAATAAGTAGGGACCTTGAAATCTTCTGAACCTGACATTCTTGTTGTATGCTCCAGCCATTCTTTGTTGATAACTGCCCATCAAATCTGGTAATAATAGGATGAAGGAGCTCCGCTGGTTGATGAAGGATAATGATATGTCTTTGACAAGCATTACATTTCTTTGTGTATTCCACAACATACTTCTTCCTCATAGGCCAATAGCATCCTGTTCTGAGGATCCTTAAGAATAGTGCACTGCCCCCAGTGTGGTTTCCACAATCTCCTTCATGAAAGTCCTTTAGAACTTCTTGAATTTATGGATCCTCGATGCACCTTAGATATGGACCTGCAAGAGATCGTTTATATAACATGTTATTTAATATTGTAAATTGAGATACCTTGACTTTGAAAGCTCTAGGATTTCCTCCTGTAGGAATCTCTCCATGTTGTATATATCTCAGGATCGGAAGGATCCAGGATCCTGAACTTGACTGTGCACCATCATTGGGTACAATTGCAGAATCTCCCACTATCTTTATGGCTACGTGATCCTCAATTGCAGGAGTTAAAACATTGATGATGAGTATTTTCACATCCTCTGGAATCTTCAGTGATGATCCAAGATTAGCTAGAGCATTAGCTTCTGCATTTTCCTTCCCTGGGTACCTGTGATAGACTGAAAAAAGCAAAAGTGTCTGCCAGTTTCCTGACTATTTCTAAGTACTTGATTAGCTTTTCACCTTTGACAGTGTAAGAACCGTTATAATGATTAGTAATTAATAGAGAATCTACATATACTTGAAGATACCTGATCCTCATATTGTTAGCTAATTGCAAACCTGCTATCAAGGCCTCATACTCTGCCTCATGATTAGTGGTTTGGAATTCACATGCAATGGATTGGGGTATAATGTCCCCCTGTGGCGATTTTGGTAGTGTGCTTTGTCTAGTTCCTTTAACATCTGAAGCTCCATCCGTGAGGAGTGTCTAAGGATCCTTGGTCTTCTCAAGTTGTTGAACTTCTAATTCAGCTTCCCTTTGTAGATCACTACTGGAATCAGCCACAAAGTCAGCTAAAGCTTGGGACTTGATGGCAGTCCGGGGTTCATACTTAATGTCATATGCAATAAGCTTGATTGCCCACTTTGCCATTCTACCTGACATTTGAAGTTTCCTGAGAACATTCTTGATAGGAAGGTTAGTTTTCACAATAATGGTGTGAGTTTCTAAATAATGTATATGTTTAGCAGAAGCCATAATTAAATCAAGAATTAATTTCTCTAAATGAGAATACATGGCCTCAGCATCAAGTAGAATTTTACTTACATAGTATACCGGATGTTGAGAGCCTTCATGATCCTTAACTAGGATCACACTTACTGCTTTAGCTGAAATAGCTAAGTATAAGGATAACGATTCTCCATTTTCTGGTTTCATCAGGGCTGGTACTGAGGATAGATAATCCTTAAGAACCTTGAGTGCAGCTTCTTGCTTATCAGTCCACTCAAACTTGCCTTGAACAATTTGTCTACCTCTTCTTGAATAATGGCATTCCTTTCAAGTGCAAACTTTCTCCTTTTTTGGTGTATTGGCTTGAAAGACTTGTCTACCTCTTCTTGAATAATGGCATTCCTCGGTAAGGATGGAAGTTCGAACAGGTTTGTCCCTATTCTCCATCTTTGTTTCCTTTGCATGTCTCTTAGCTGCTGAGAACCTCCAGAGATGAAATGGATGATTTGAGCATCAGCTGGTGGAGGAGGAGCTTTTTCAGGAACTTTCTCAGGATCCTTGATCCTTGACTTTTTCCTTCCAAGCAATTCCTTCAAGTATCCTTTGCTCAAAAGATAACATATCTCCTTCCTTAATGCTATGCGCTCATCTGTGAAATGACCAGAATCCCCATGGTAAGCACACCATTTCGATTCGTCCTTGGTGGCAGGCGGTTTGTCATTCTTCCTTGGCCACCTAATCTTGTCACCTAAACTCTGCATAGAAAGGATTAGTTCATTATTATCAGCAGAAAAACAATATTCAAAAATAGGAGGATAATCCTCATCATCTTCCTCTTGTTCCACAGCATGCACATTCTGGTTGTCATGCTTGGAGTATTTCTTGGATCAGTTATCCTTGAGATAGGATCCTTATTTGTCTTGCTTTGAGGATCCTGACAATCTCTCGTGGATCCTTTTGTCATCCTCTAAAAGGATGAACCTAAGGTCCCTGTTCCTTTCCTCATCTAAGTTCCTGCAAGGGGTCATGACAAGATCATCATAGAACATTGAATCCCTAAGTAAACCCATTTTAAAGGCTTCTACAGCCGTAGCTATATCCAGGTTAGGGATATCTAAGGATTCTTTACTAAACTTAGTGATGTAATCTCTAAGTGATTCATTTTGACCTTGTGTTACCCTATATAGATCACTAGTTAATCGTACAAATTTTCTACTACATGAAAATTGACTATTAAACAGATTAACTAGATTAGCAAATGGAGTAATAGAGTAAGGGGGAAGACTTAGCAGCCATTTAAGAGCAGATCCTGTGAGTGTGGATCCAAAACCCTTGCATAGACATGCTTCTTTTAACCTCTCAGGAATGGGATTGATCTCCATTCTTTCCCTTGTGACTTCCATCTGGAATTTCAGGAATGGGCTTAACCACTCCTGGAACGCTAGATATCATATCTTTGAGTTTCTGCAATTCCTTAGCCATAGCTTGGTTGATTCCTGTATCCTGCACGAAGCCATGGTTAGCATTATAAGAAGTATTCAAAGTGTTACCTCCTAATGGATTCAAGGTTGGAATTCCATATGTGAATCCATTTTGACGGGATTCTGGTATAACTGAGGGACCAGAAGAAACAATAGTCTGCATTGGTATGAAGTCTCCAAGATGAACATCTGAACTTCCGGGTTGCACACTCCTTAAGTATCCTTGATCCTGGAAGATGTTGGATCCTTGATGTGCTTTGAATGAAGGTCTTGGAGGATAATCCATGGATCCGGAAACCTGAGATGAGGATCCTTGAACCTGGAAGGAGGATCCTTGAACCTGAGAGGATCCTTGAACCTGAGAGGATCCTTAAATTGGCTGCGTCCCCATGCATTCTCCTAAACTGGTGAAGAATCCCTGATGCTGAAATGAGGATCCTGAAGGCTGGAAAGAGGATCTTTGAGCCTGAGACATTGCCGATGATCCAGAACGAATTCCTGTTGATCCACCCTGGTATTGGACATCTGGAGCTGCAAAGTGCCGGGAAGTTATGACCGGAGTGTCGAAATCTAGCGACCTCAGCATCAAAGGGGAGTGATCCTCTGCTGATTTTATCAATTTCGTGAAGGATCCTGCCATTAGTTTGGTCCTGTTGTTGAATGTATCCTCTCATCTGCAAAATCAAAGCATAAAGATCATTGTTAGTAAGTGTAGAGGGAGAAACAACAGTTGGTTTTATGAAAACGGGGGTTGTCTTCTTCGGAGCATTCTCAGCATTCTTCTGCAATGCAGGGATAAGATGATGCAACGGTGGAATGCCCTGTGATGAGGTAACCGCCGACATGGAACTTGAAGAAGTTTTTCCTTGAGAAGCCATGTGGTTGAAGGTGATGAACCGAAATGACCGAAATGAACAAAATTTCTCAGAAATGAAGCACCAATTGCCCCACGGTGGGCGCCAAACTGTTTTGGTCAAAAATCACACAAGGATAATGCAACCAAATCTGATTTTGTGAGGTATGATGCTTTGTTAATTGTATGAACGACAAGTATATGAAATCAACAATGAACACCGAGATTTATACGAGGAAAAAGCCCTTGATCAAGAGATGATCTCCGGCATAAAAAACCTCGGGTGATGGAAACTACCGATCACCAACTATATTGCAAAAAACAATAATGATCCTTGTACAACTTCGGAAGAAAACAAGCTCAATACAATGAATTGCTAGTGTAAGTGTGTGTTTTTGCTAAGTGTTTGCAGAGAATTCGAGTGTTATGTGTTTTTTCTGTGGTGTGTACGACTTATGCCTCAAATGAGCTTATTTCCCCTTAAAAAGATAAGAAATATCAATTAACAAACTTTCCTAAAAAGGTGGAAATGGCCCATGTTCTCCAAAAACGGTTATATTTCATCAAGCATGTGCCATATGAACGAATATTCCCCGAAATTCCAGCTAAGAATGAGTCCACTACGTCCATTACCTGCATTTAAACATTAAAAACGTGACAATTGTTAGAAAACATAAGTTCTATTAAGGATCCTGGATCCTTAGACTCTGGATCCTCAGACTCTCTGCATCATCCATTAAGGATCCGTGATCCATGCCCAGTCTCAGGATAGATGATCCTTAGCATAAAATTCATGCCCTAACTAATAGATATCTAAATTGAATGTTTAGAAGTTGTAAATGACTTTAGAATCAATAGAATTTACTTGCCAAAGGAAAACTTACTTCGATTGTTAACTGAGAAAGACTTAGAATCAACAAGATCAAATGACATAGAAGCACGAAAATGATTTGTCAACTATCGAATCATGACATGAGAAAAATCAACGTATGGACATTATTGAATTGCAAGGATACACTGAAATGCAATAGAGTTTAGTGTATCATTGTCTTAATACATAATTGCATTAAGATTATTTTTAAATGATGAGTCAAACGAAAGACATACATGGTTTTGCGTGATTCGTACAATTATGATTAGCCCAAGCTACAAGTTTATACCGACGCCGCAAGGTGTCGTAATGATTGAAATGGTTTGATAATTACGGTGACCGAACAAATTCAACGTTTTCGTAATCAACTGAAAGTTTTAATGAAGAAAATTTCAAATAAATATTATAGGATTTTCAGCTGATAATGAAAAGACCAAATGAATATTATAGAATTTTCGGTCAATGATGAAAGAAACGTTAAGAGGTACACCGGAATATAATACGAATTTGTGTACTCTTATCTTAACACATAATTGTGTGAAGACAGTATAAGATAATGAATCAACATAAATTAAATAAATAAATCCGTACATCAGATGTGAGAATGAGATTAGCTCAAGCTTCAAATTAAAGAAAATGCCACCACAAGGTGTCGTAACCAATTAAATGATTCAATGAAGATGAAGACCAGACAAGTGTATTATGGTTCTGAATAAATGAAGTACTTGACAGGATGCATTTATTTAAAAACTTTATGCGAGGGTTAAATAATGTCACGGCCCCCGCCCCGGTTTGACCCGGTCCAGGAGCCGCGGGACAGGAACCCGTGGTATTTATTAATTGAGTTGACAGCGGAAGATTTTACAGGATCTTTTTAAATCTTGAAATGCCCGATTATTTTCTTTCATAATGCGGGATGAACCCCGTAATTTACACTAGAGGAATTTCACAAGGAAATTCCCTGATTTACAAAACATGTTTATTTATTTAGTTGAGCCACTACTTCAAGCTTTGTTAGTGCTCCGTAGCACTTTTCCTTGGTTCACAGTAGTCACCTGAAACATGTTTTGAAAATATTTTATCAGCGGGGAAATACTGGCGAGTCACTCAAATTTAATAAAATGACACATAGTTATAAATTACAACATAAGAGTGATTACAATGGCTTCTATCTTATTTTTATCTGGCGCCGTGTCACCTCCTGGTGACGATGGTCATACCACTATTGGGCCTTTCCCCAAGTAGTGATGATTATCACTGTTAGGATTTATTAGCCTAACTGTGAGAAATTAGTAATGTGCACAATACCCCACTAGCCAGTGATTAAGATAACCGTGACTTAATCCCTGTAATTATAACCTTTGAAAATAACTTGGAGTATTGTAAAACATTATTGATAAAAAGAGAATGACTCACATTGTAGATTTAAACGGGCAGAGTTTAGCCTACTGATTAGCCTTGTAACCTAATTTAAATAACAATGCACACGAACTAGGTCAGTAACTAATACAGCATTTACGATAACTCACGAGATTAAAACCCTCACAACGAATGACAAAGCGCAATACTTAAACATCCATCGAATTCATGACGAATGACAAAGTATAGCCCTAATTTGGGCAGCACTTAAACATCCATTGGATAGTTTCAATCGATCGGACATTGAATCGTAGCAACGATCGAGTTAATACCCTGTATCGTAGCAGCGCCTCAGTATCTTAAATTTCGAATTTGAGCAGTGAGAATTCGTTTTTGAGAATTGTTTTCGACACCACTGAACTGCTCGTAGCTCAACCTATTTATAGCAGAAAATTGGGGCTTACGCGGCACGCGTAAACCCTAGCTTGAACCTTACGCGGCCCGCGTGGCCACCTAGTCTACGTGTAGGTTTGCTGGGTCACGAGTAGGGTTGCCAGGTGGATGCCACGTGGATCGGAAACGCTTATCCGGTCAACACCACATTGACGCGGCCCGCGTCAACTTAAGCTTGACCTTTACGCGGCCCGCCTGAAGATCAGATTTCTTGTTTTCTTGGTTTTTGATATGGATTAGGGTTTCAGGGGTCCGGGTTTTTAGTTACGGGTCGTTTTACGACATTTTTGAAGGTCCTTACAAATAATAACTTAACTTAGATATTACATATCAGCGATTACGTCTGGAATCATTTCTGCTTCTTGCGTAATAAGTACAAATGCTCACGCGTTCTTCTTAGCTCCCTCTGTTGTCCTGGCTTTGTTTTTGGGTGCTTTGGTCAGTTTCGGGCAATATGGTTTGATGTGTCCTGTTTCTCCGCAATTGAAACAAACATTAGTTTTCCTTCTACACTCTTCCTCTATATGCCCGGTCATCTTGCAGAAGTCACAGTAGGGTGTTCTGTTGAAACGACATCTTCCTGAATGCTTTTTGTTACAGCTTCTGCAGGTAGGTTGTTCCAATGACGATTCAGTTCGTTTCTTCTTGAATTCTTGGGAAATTTTCTGGGCTAACTATTTCTTCTTGTTTTCTTCTCTTGTGCGGATTAGTCCATCTGTCAGGATGTTAGCTAGTTCCACTGTTTCTTCAATAGTGTGCGGTCTAGCGGCCTTGACCATGTCTCGGATTTCACTAACTAATCCCCAAATATAACGAGAAATTAGTACGAGTTCTGGTGAAGCCAGAGTTGGTACCATTCTTGCATATTCGAAGAACGTTGTCGTATATTCACGACAATTCACATTTATCATTTTATGCTGTAGTGGCTAACATATGGAGATTTACCCATTGTCTATCTAATTCATCTTTCCATGGTGGGTTATTGTTTGTTTCCTGAGTTTGTGCATTTATTTCCTCATTGATTATCATTTTCTTTGGTTGTGACCTATTTATTTTCTTTATTTTCTCTTGACCTTTTCTAATAATCCAACTCCTCTTCTTAGT
Organism: Helianthus tuberosus; assembly: GCA_030545235.1. Taxonomy (NCBI): domain Eukaryota; kingdom Viridiplantae; phylum Streptophyta; class Magnoliopsida; order Asterales; family Asteraceae; genus Helianthus; species Helianthus tuberosus. The sequence goes on from CM060372.1 coordinate 153,829,196, forward strand.
GGTAAGTGATTTCTCAGACTGTGCCTGACGAATAAATATTCCTTCTTCAGTATCTGCTGAGTATCCTGAGGGTTTTGGTTGAAATGAGGTTTCCTTATCTTTTGGTGAACTATCAAATTGACGATAGATGTCCAAAATCTTTTGCTTACCCATATTGTAGACTAATAAATAGTCAAATAATATATAACACATAATCACATAAATTATTTCCTAATACAGAATTTAAAACTTAAGTGTCAGCAGAACACTTCTTTGGCTTGAACCAGTGGCAAGGCTCTGATACCACCTTCGGTCACAACCCCCGCCCCCTTATCTGTCCAGGGAATGGGCGGCCGCGAACATTCGTTTATGGTGGTATCAGTTATTAATTTGGCAGTGGAAATTACATCAGGATCGTAGTTAGGAAATATTTTATCAGAGTAAAACCATCTTATTTGATATTAATAATCACAAGGGTAAAACCCAAGTTTCTTATTACAACATTTTTATAGGGTTAAACCCTCTTTTATTGAGTTTAAAACATCGTATTTTAGGTAACTTTTATAGTCACATTTTTCCAATCCTTCAGTGCTCTCCAGCTGGCTTTTTACTAATTGGCTTTTACATTGTGTTACCTGAAACGCTTTTTAAAAACATTTGTCAGTGGGAAATACTGGTGAGTGAATCCCAGTTTAATCAAGAAACATTTTATCAATTAAAACAGTATTGAGAGCGATCACATTGTTTATTTCTACACAATTACTCATTCAGTACTGTCAATCCTGACTGGTGGGTCATATTACACATTGGCTAACTCGTTGTCCAAAGGTAACGTACTGTCATCCCGACTTACTACTCGTAGTAGTAAATTTTGTATACAAAACCCCAACATACCGGCAGTAATTGAAGAACTACAAAGACTCAATCACCGCTTAATCACATTGTAAAACATTTAAGGTTTTGTAAAATATTACAAAAAGGTTAACAAAAAGAGGATAAACTCACTTTGCTATCTTAGACTTCGCGTAAGGGTTTCCTGGGAATAATCTATAATTTACACAAATGTACATAGATTAGTATCATAACCCTTTGAAAATATTAATGATAACCTCCCCGAGACGGTATTCCAACAACTAAGTCGGGCAGAACTACGACAGTTGTTACGGAACCCTAAATCAATCGGGCAGCGTATCTATTACGAAACTGGGGTTATAATACTTACAACGGAGCAGAACCTCGCTAATTAGGGGGTATAATACCAACTTTCTAAAGCCTATAATTTAGAATTTGAGATTGAGAAATGAATTTTGAACGATTTCTGGTTGATCCCGATGGCTCCTTTATATAGTGCTGAATTCTGGGTCTCACGCGGCCCGCGTAACACTTAAGCGGGGCTTACGCGGCCCGCGTCAAAGCTGGGTCAACGCGTAGCTCGTCCGGATCACCACTAGGCTTGACACGATGATGACACGTGTCATCACCGGGCTGCGCCACTATTTTCATCTCACGCTGCCCGCGTAAACTAATCAAGGGTCTTACGCGGCCCGCCTGAACTAAAGAAATCAACGAGATCAGGTTTCAACCCTCATACCGCCTGCTTAAGGTTGGGGTGGGTCCTAAGCGGCCCGCCTCAACTTAATATTTCTTGTTTTTAATTATTTTTAATACTATATGGTATTTCGGGCTCGGCTTTCACGTATGAGGTGTATTTAGGGACATATTGGGATATTTTAAAATATATTAGGGGTGTCAGAAATATTTTGAAGGGTTGATATATTTTGGGTATAACTCCTGGGTTATTTAATAAAATATATAGTGCACTCATATTAAGTATAGTGACCCAATTCTACTTTATCCCTACGTCACGAGACAGAACCCCAACGAATTTAGGCAGAGTCTTGACATACGTTACAGGGCCCTACGTCACTTGGATAGGGTATCGGTGATCAAGGGTTACAACACATAAAACGGGGCAGGGTTTTGGAGTATTTAGGGGTGTAATACTAAAGAAAAACAGGGTATATATAAAGAGAGAGAGAGAGAGAGAGCGCTACATGGAGACAAGACCCGAGCACAGGTTACTGCTTGAATTGCACTTTGTATTTATACTACATATTTTGGTTTCTTAGGAACTAAGATTTCATCCATGTAAGTGGACACACATATGTGAAGTGATTATTATTCTTGCTTTATTTTATTATTATTATTATTATTATTATTATTATTATTATTATTATATTATTATTATTATATTATTATTTAATGTACACGTACACATGTAAATGTTTTTTACTTTCATTTTACAATTTCTTTATTATATTTATATTATTAATATATATATATATATATATATATATATATATAAATTATAATTAATTTAACTGCTTCACTCATTTGGCGCGTATAACTTATAAAATATGATGTTTTATAAAATGCTAAATATGCCATTAGAACGAAAATAATTTTATCTACATTTTGAACCAAGTTTTATTAAAAACAGTGTAGGTTCAAATATAATATATTTTTATAATTTAATTATTAAATGGTTCCTACACTTGCCCAAAATACCTCATATTTTCATCGGTTAACTTACCCATGATGCATTCTTTTAATAACATAAGTTTTTATATATTTTATATAAATAAATTTTTTTGGGAATGTTACACCATGTCACTTCCTTTTGCCTGAAGAATTGTATTCCACCATTCTAAGGCTTCTTCTTTAAAGAGGTTAGATGCATACATCACCTTATCTTCTTCGGCACATTTGCTGATCCTCATAACAGCTTCCGTCTTTTCCAACCACCGCAGAGCAGCCGTGGCTCCTTCACTGCCTGCGAACTCAGTTGGTTTACAAGCTAGAAATTCTTTGTAGGTACACCGGAGAGTCATCACCTTCTTTTTCTTGGGAAATGGGGTTTTGATAATATTATCATTGCCTCCATTGACACTATGGCTAAAACTGTCGTCACGAGTATGCTTACTACTCGCAGCTTTGGAGTGTTCTACGGGGTTTTTAACAGCTTTAATTATTAAAGGTATAGCATTCGCTATTCCTTGGGCTATCATATTTTCTATAGCATTTTTATCCAAAGGATTTTCATTATTAGTATGAACTTCTGGATTATGTGATACTTCATTCGACATCTGAATTATAAACATTTTCAATTATTAATATCACAGAATAAAACAAAACAATACTTTCAAGAATCATATGTGCAAATATATATATACATATATATAAATCTACAAGAATAGCACATATGTTACTTTGTATTAATTTCCTAACTTTATTGTTTAAGTTTAGGTATTAAAAGAACAACTAAATAGCTTAAACAAGTGGCTCTGATACCACTGATGTGCACAAAATACAACATATAAATTACATCAATTGTGGCATAAAACTAACCCTTTTTTAGTACTAATGTTGGAAAAAGTGTGTTTTTGTCTTCCTTTTGTATTTTCAAGATTAAATGAGCTTAAATTAACAAAAGAAGCAAAAAGGCAGCTAAATCTAACATAAATACAAGAAAAGGAACAAACGTGGCATGCCCGACCCCCCGACAGCATCTTCCCAAGCAAAATCAAGAAGACAGAAGACTGAACACGCCCAGTGCTCAGTGAACACGGGGGCGTGCCCAAGTGCCAGCATAAAAGACAAAGCTATAGAAGCTTCTATCACCCACCACGGGGGCGTGCCCAACGGACACGGGGCCATGGTCAACTCTAAGATTCGCGGAATCTGAGGAAATCTTGATAGTACAGATATGCTTCTGCACACGGGGGCGTGCCCAGCGAACACGGGGGCGTGGTCAACTAATGCAGACAAACTGCAATTAATGAAAGAAGAGAAGAGGATGGACACGGGGCCGTGCCCGAGCTACTGTTCAGCCTATAAATGGGGGTGCTTGGCTCATTTGCAAACCATCCCTTGGCACACCACCTCTCTCACACTTCACCCATCACCCACCACCATCACAACACCATCATCCACCACCATCATCCATTGTCCATCATAGAGTGTGTGAGTCGTCTCGGGATCCAAGATTGATCGTAAGAGTTCTTGACAATCAAAGGCCATGTTTGCCTAAGTCTCTTACATCACTTGGTGAAGACAAGTGTCTAGTGTAATACTTTTTATTTTTAATCTTTTTGCACTTTTTACTTGGGTATGTATTAATGACTTTAATAACTAGTTTCTTATGTTGAAGGTGATTCTTCCTTATCGTTTGTCCGTGGTGTCTTGGCATTATTTTACTATCTATATAAAATAAAAGATTTTTACCATTCATATCTCCACGGTCTATATGGAGGTATGTTGGCTACCTGGTCGGGGGTTAAGGGAACGGTTTGGTAAGAGTCTTGCCTTGTTCAGTGTATAGATCCTGCAAGGACCTGGGTCAAATTTAGTAGGACCTCCTTCAATACCCACCGGTATTGGATGGCGGGGGTCCAAACTCTTTGATCCCCTCATATGTAAGCTACTATTAATACTTTAACCCGGCTACTTAGGACTGTATCCCTGCTGACTCAGACTACTTAGCCGAGGGTAACGTCACCATCAAAAGAGGGGCCTACCATAATATGCATTAATAACTTAATTAATTATCTTTCAATAATCCGACCCTTTAGGATTGTGTCCTTGCGGACTCAAACTACTGGGTTGAGGGTAACGTCACCTTCAAAAGAGGGGCCTACTACAATAACTAAGATAATCTCTTAAAAAGTGCAAAAGTGCGGAAATAATCAAAGGTTACACTAAACACGAGTCGGAGCCAAGTGATTCATCTTGTCTATCTGTTTTTATTTTATTTTTCAGCATTTTAGTTAGTTTTTATTTTTCTAGTTTAAAAACATTTTTCTAACCTTTTGATTTGATTAGACGTTGAGGATAAACCGGTATTAAAAGCTCTTGTGTCCTTGGACGACCTCAGTATCTTGCCAACACTATACTACGCTCACGATGGGTGCACTTGCCCATATGTGTGTTTGGTGTTAGTAAAATATCGTGTTTTATAAATTTAAAACTTGACTAACGTGTAAATAGGGCTTAAAATATACTTAATTCCATATACACACCAACCCGCATCACCACCTTCTGTCATAGCCCCCGACCCCACCTTGGGAGCGAGAGCCGTGAACCAGTCGAGTGGTACCGGTGTTTATTAATTACGCAACAGAAAATTTTTCATCTGGATCGTAGTTAGGAAATAATTTCAGAATTTGTAAAACACCGAACATTTAATATTAAATAAATGGGCTCAAACCCATTGTCAATTCAATTGTTTTTATAGGGATAAACCCAAATAAATAAAACATAATTTTCTTCTTTTATTATAGCCACTTTATTTAAGCCTTCAGTGCTCCATAGCTGGCTTCTACTATCCTTACATCAAGTTACCTGAAACGTGTTCTGAAAACATTTTATCAGTAATAAATACTGGCGAGTTCATTCCATTTTTATAAAAAAATATTGTTATACTTTATAGTATCAAGGTTTTTATATTTGTTTATATTTACCCCAAAACTCAATCAGTATTTGTCACATGGTGGCAGTTCCGATGTGACGGTGGTCATATCACTCATTGGCTAACTTTCGTCCAATAGTGAATTTATCAAGTAATTATATTTTACTATTATTCAAAGTATCTGTCACTAGGCAATTCCTGTGACGGTGGTCAAATCACTGTTGATCAGTCTTTCAACTAGTGACTCTGGTCATATCACTGTTGATCATTCTTTCAACTAGTGACTCTGGTCATATCACTGTTGATCATTCTTTCAACTAGTGACTCTGGTCATAACACTGTTGATCATTCTCTCAACTAGTGCTTTTGGTCATAACACTGTTGATCATTCTCTCAACTAGTGTCTTTGTTCATGTCACTGTTGATCATTCTCTCAGCTAGTGACGCTTCTCAAATAATGTATACCAACCCCCACATATAATGTATTCCCGATGTATATATTAGTTAAATATATAATTGACATATATCGTTTAATTTTATTATGATATACATTAGGACACTGAAATATGTACATTAGGAATTATAATATGAGTTGAACATTACGATATTTTAAATGCATAGTGGTATGTGTATTATATGTATAATAGGAGGTAAACTGTACAGATTATATCATGTTACTGTAATATATATATATATATATATATATATATATATATAAAGTTAAATATATGTATCCTCAATGTATTATATTATATAATATATAATTTCACATTATTACACCTAAATTTACACGTGTTATATATGTTACTATGTATAATATTTGGATATCTAAACATATTTAAGTTTAGGAGTATTTAACTATTGATACACATTGCGTATATTATATTAATACTTAAAAGCATATTAGATTATAAACGATATATTATATGTATTAATATGTACAGTTATAAAATATTATTATCTTGGTATACATTTATTAACTCAACGTTATTATTATAATGTCAATAGTAAATTAGGTTTATTAAATATATTTTCTTTAATATAACTAATATATTTTTAACAATGATTAATAAAGTTCTATTTTATATACACCATTTAGATTTATTTCAATCATACATTAAATTTAGTAATGATTTAATGTAAAATAATATTAGTTATAGGATATAGCTACCGGGGCACAATTTCCCTGTGCTTGTGGTTATGCTACTATTGGCTAACTTTTTGGCCAATAGTAACGAGGGTCAAGTAATGTATAAAACCTTCCATACCGGCAGCTATTGCAAAATACAAAATTTTAATCACTGTAAGTATAACTGATAAATATTTAGGATTTTGGAAAGCATTTTTAAATATAACTGTATCACAAAAAGGTGATAAAACTGTGAGAAAAGAGAATGGACTCACTTTGTAACTTTAGGGTTCAACTAGAAAGCCTCATGGTATAATCCTGGGTATAACTCCTGGGCTATTTAATAAATATATAATGCACCCGTGTTAAGTATAGTAACCCAATTCAACTTTATCCCTACGTCACGAGACAGAACCCCAACGAACTTAGTCGGGCAGAGCATTGACATGCGTTATGGGGCCCCAGATCAATCGGAAAGGGTATCAGTGATCAAGGGTTAAAACACTTAAAACAGTGCAGGGCTTTATTGCTATTATTATTACTAAAGAAAAAAATATATATAATAGGGAAATGGCGAGTGAGAGAGATCAGAAAGACATGACTTTGATTGAATCCTTCTATGCCTATATATAGTGAAAAATGCTAGACTTAGGAAACAAGTATGGCATCTCCTTAGGCCACGTATAGTTTCTGCATTAATTACTTTTCATCTAAATATTACACATGCACACACACGATCTATCTTTTCATTTGAAGGATTTTAAATTAATTTTTTATTTTTATATATTATAATTAATTCAGCTGCTTCACTTATTTGGCGCGTATAACTTCTAAAATATTACGTTTTATAAAACAATTAATATGTCATTAGAACGAGAATAATATTATCTACATTTTGAACCAAGTTTTATTAAAAACAGAGTAGGTTCAAATATATTGTATTTTTTATAATTTAATTATTAAACGGTTTCTAGGCCCGCCTAGTTACTTCATATTTCTAACAGTCAACTTACCCGTAATCTACCTGTCTAATTATATAAGTTTTTATATACTTTTATTTTAATAGAAAGGTCACCCGTATACAGGCCAATTAATTAGTATAACATTTCAACCAACTATATATAAAATAGTTTTTAAAACTATTTAGGCGAATAATTATATTAAAAAATAAAACTAGTTACTAGTGGTTAATAAATTTAAACAATCTATAATTCTTATATGATAAAAAAAATTAGAAATGTTACATTCGACTTACAAATGGTATGGTTGATAAATGAACCTAAAAGTGGTTGAAAAAGGGGTTTTCACTTACAAGTGGTTAATCAAGGTCATTAAGTTAAACTTGATTTATCTTTCATACAAAATGGCTGAAAGAACAAAGTGATGAGTTTATCCCCGATTTTACAAGTGAAATCAACAAAACTAATTTTCCGAAAAAACCATTTTGATTAAAACAAACTTAAGTGTTTTGAAATCATAATGGGAAAATAGTTTGTTGTCAGGGGGAGTTCTGATTGTTTTTGCCAAGTGAATGGCGAATTGAAGCAATTCACAACAGTTGTCACTGTAGGATCGTTTTGTGACCCAAACGAGTCGTTCGGAAGAGTTCTAATCCGTTTCAGAGGCGGAAACTAAGAAACGAATGTAGAAACAGCTTGAATATCAATTTATACAACTTATATATTGATATAACAGTGTTTACAGTTGAAAGGAAAACCGGCAGCACCTCGGTATCTCTTTCTGGAAAACCTTACAAATGAAATGACCAACACCCTATTTATAGTGTTCAGACTTTCGCTTGAAACTAACACTCACAAGTCAAGCGAAACCCACATAAACATTTCAAGCGAAACCTACCAAACTATTTTGTCTTCAAGCAAAAGCCAAACATTCTGATCCTATATGCATTCTAATATTTGATGATGTCATGTATGTGATGTCATCAATGATGTCATATATGTGATGTCATCTTTAAACATGATGACATCATGCTTGATCAACTTCGCAACGAACCCGAGACTTGATATAAGACGAAGTCGACAGATGAATGCACTAACAGACTCCCCCTCAGATGTTGACGAGTCTTAAGTGTCGAGTCTTCAACGTCTTCAGTCTTTATCAGTCTGAAATCTCTCTGAAATATCTTACAGTGTAAGCATCTTCTAACTTTCTCTTTTCCTCTTCAGCATCAACAGACTTCTCACGAACAATCTCTACTCGGATGTCTTCAGACTCCCCCTTTCGATATACTGGGATCACAGTCTGGCATGTTGAAATCACATAGACCTCAGGTATCGGAACCTGGCACTCTATCTTCAGGTTCAAGATCAAAACCTGGCTACACCTGCACATTCTTAACCCAGAAATAAATTTTCTGATAACCACTTGTAGAGCATATTTTAAAATGATTCAACATTTATAGTCTCTGATGAACCACTTGCAGAAATATCATTTTCATTTCAAACATTTTCAAACAAATATTTTTCCAAACCTGTTCGTCATGTTTAGCACTGGGAATTTTGAAAATTAGCTCTCCAACACCAGTTGTCGAAAATCTTTTTGAATTCTTCAAAATTTATGCTAAAACACATTAAAATCTTTTTGGATTTTAAAAAAAAAATGAAATGCAGTAAAGAAATATTTACAGACACTATTTTTTTGAGTTCGTGCAAGAGGATCATATCAATTTATGACAAGTCACAAGTACCGTTGAGCTTAGTTACACATTAAGAATTAAACAATTCACTTAGATTGCCGATATACTGATCCATTTAAATTTTCACACAAATTTCAACTAATTCAGGATATGAGTTAGATGTTTTAAGAACTTAAACTCATTCATGTGTCCCACCTCTTGAATATACTCCTGTATCCAGATCCCAATATTCAGTCTTACAGGTGAGTATACCACAGATGATATCTGTAAAGGTTAAATTGTGAGGGCCGTGAGAGCTCAGGTCGATCTTTCGATACGCAGAGAGATGACGGCTTCGACTTTTGGTGTGTCCCCTTTAGAGGATCTTTTGATTACAACAGCAATGACTATCAATTTTATTGTTTCATCAATTTGCTGAGGGCTGCGCTATATTTCAAGCAAGCGGAAAGTATTCTCCGGGGACTAGGCCATTGCTTCCGCAAAATCAGAAGTCCCGGGATAATACCCCAGATATCACTGAGCATAAAGACCTAGTATCTCAGAAAGAGGGACCTTTCAAACGAGATTTCAGGGGTTACCTATATATCCAAGTAGTGTTCCCCACAAATAAGCAAGTTTGAATTTAAGTTTATATCCCAAAAAGTTTACTAAATGTATGAAAACCTATCGGTATATCATCAGTGAGATTGCTTAACGCTATTTAAACTTTACATTTCTTTAGCATACTGTGACTGTCTACTGATGTACTATCATTTCCTCTTCTTTGACACTAAAACTCATTTTTGATTTTATCATGTTTTTGTCTTTTTCAAATTTTCTAATGTTTTTGGATTTTCTGAAATTTCTACTCCCCCTAAAATGCAAACACATTAAAGGAAATTTTAAAACAAACTATACAAGTAAATGACAACTGATATCAAATCGCTTCAAATCGCCATCCACTTGGCATAAACAATCAGAACTCCCCCTTTCACAAAACTATTTTCTCATTATAATTTCAAAACACTTAAATTTATTTTAACCAAAATGATTTTTCCGGAAAATAAGTTTTGTTAATTTTACCACTTTGTAGGTTAGGGGTTCGGTTCAGCATATTGTCCATTCAATCACTTGTATGAGGATTACATCAAGTTCAAACTAATGACCTTGAGTAATCACTTTGTCAGAATCAACCTCTTACCACTTGTAAGTATATCCAAAACATTTAATCTCATGTAGGAATAAATCATCTACACAAACCATTTTACCAATCAAAATGCCGATTCCTGCTTCGCACTTACCAGCCTAGAAGCTCCGGCAATTCACACTTATCCTGTAAAAATTTAAAACATTTTAAGATTCAATTGCACAATCAATTACTAAGAAAAATGCCGATTCCTGATCCGCGATTACAAACTTGGGATCTCCGGCAAGTCAGGTTTTTCAATGAAAGAAAATATCCACCCAAGCCTGACCAGCCTTGGGTGTTTTCAATTCAGAAGCAGTTGGGGTGTAAGTTGCTTTCTTTGTAGCATAAAACTCCTTTACCCCTTTAACCTTCCCATCGACCATCTTTCCGAAAATTTTCTTTACATTCCCATTAAAAGCTTTCTCAACATCAAAATTATCCTTCTCAGAATAAAACTGATTTGAGATTTCAACTTTTCCAACTTTTCGTTTAAAATTCTCAGTCCTCAATGGTGGAAAGTTCTCATCATCCATTGAAAGAACTGATTTTTCAACACTCTCATCAAATTGTGGCTCCTCTGACTTTGTGGAATCAGATTCATCGCCAGATTTTACCTCTAATTTCTTAACAACCCAATCTTGATTGTCAAGATTTCCCCGTTTCTTGTAAAATCTTTTGGAACACTCACCAACTTCATATGTAGAATTTTTAAACACTTTAAATCGTTCAGTTTGTGGTTCCGTTTTATCAACAGCTACTTTTTTTAGTTTTTCTGAGACTCCCTGTTTTGTATTGGTTGCTTTTGGACAGTTCCATGCAATGTGACCAACTTCATTGCATCTGTAACATGTTCTTGTCTCTTTCCTTTGAAAAACTTCATACTTCATCTTTTCATCAAGAAACTCCTAGTTTGACTGTTTCCAGAATGAGCTCTTTGCTTCTTTTTCATGACTAGTTCCTGCAACATATGTCATTTTTTATTTATAATCTCGAACATATTTTTCATTTTTATAGTTTTCAGGTGGAATAAAACCAAGTACTTTCTTTTTGTAGCTACGATTGTGGTTTGGTTTCTTTTGAAAACCAGAACCAAAATTGTAACCCTTTTTCTTGTTCAAACGTTGTTGTACTCTTGAAGTGTAAGGTTTAGGTTTTACATTAAGATTTTCATTTTTTATTTCAGAAATATTAATTTCTGTTAGTTTGAAAACCTTTTTGATCATTTCTAGTTTAACACCTCTTATTGGAAATTCTTTATCAAAATATAATTGGTCAGAACCATTCAAAGTATATGCAACTTCAGATGTTTCGTCATTCAAATTAGATTTTGACAACAAAATTTCTTTACTATACACCGTTTTCCTGACGACTTTGAACTTTTGACAGACGAACTCGAACTTCCGATAGACTGACACGAACTTTCGGACTCGAATTTTGACTCTGACTCCTCATCCTTATCCAACACCTGATCAACCACTCTTTTTATCAGTTCTGACTCATGATCTGTATCGGACGCTGTGAACGTGACATCAATATTGTCCGGTAAAACATCGGTTATCTCGGATTCTAACTTAATATTGACTGCATGTTTTAGTTCTTCCTCGTTAGGTTTTCTAGACGAGTACCCTTCCCAAATCGGAGGCGGACACTTATTATAACAGACACCCTGTTTCTTACCAGTATCCTTTTTCTTCTTTGGCTTTGTTTCTTCACCTTGAAACACTTCAAATCCTTCAACTGTTGGATAAATTCTATCAATTATGTAGTCACAACCTTTGTAACTTTGCAGCAATCTTCTGATTCTTTCATTCTCAGTTGCTTCACTATCCAACTCTTTCTTCCACTTTGCACATTCTTCTATGTACAAGTTGATCTCTTTCTGCTTTGTCATCATGGTAGCATTCAACATCTTCAAAGCTTTCTCTCTTTCAGAGTTAGTCTTTTCCAGACTATTCACAGTTTTGTTCAATACATCATATGACTGTTTCAAATTTTTTACATCAAACAACAACTTTTCTTTCAACTTTTCTAACTCACTAAACCTCTCATCTTTCTCTATACATTGTTTACAAGACTCTAAACATGTAAGACAGGGTTTTGTGATTTCAACAATCTTCTCAACTTCAACTATCTTTTCAACTTCCACAATCTTCTCAATCACTTTGACTTCTTTTAAATCTTTTGCAGCTTTCCTTTCTTTCAGTTTCTTCAATTTTTCTGCAAAATAAAATTCAAAACTGTCAGAAGATAAATGGGATTTTCCAGTGTTTATCTATTCAACTTCTTCATCATCATCACTGCTTTCAGAAGAAACAGATTTTCCATCTTGACTCTCCTCATTATCCGACATCACATCCATCCACTCCTTCATCAACTCTAGCTTTTGCACAATCTGAGCAATAAAAGCTTTAACATTTGGATCAGCTGGAATGTACTTATCCCAGCTAAACCCTTCAGCCACTTTCTCGTCATCTTGATCAATGATGCCATAAAAAGCTTTCCTGTTTGCATCCTCGATCATTCTTCCATGTGCCGTTTGAGCTTCTTTTTGTTGATGCGGTTGATGAGTGATTTGCTGATAAATGGTTTTCCTATAATAATCATCTTTCCCGGACGACTCCTTTGCTCCTCTCGGCTCCTGATTCTTGCATTCTCTTTTAAAGTGGCCTTTCTCCCTGCAACGAAAATAGACAACTTTAGATTTATCAAATCCTAAATTAGAAAGGTTTGCATCCAAGAAATCATTTCTTCCTGTAACCAATCTAAATTTTTCTGCTCTCCTCAAAACACTAGCTAAAGCCCGTTTAATATCCATCAGTTCCAGCTCCTCTGCATCGATTTGGTCATAATCTTCCTTTGTGAGCATCGGATTACCAATTCTTCCGGCAATCAACCCTTCATAAGACTCTAATGCAGTGACCAATAATCCCATATGATGCTTTACAACTTCTTCAGAATAATTTTGAACATTTTGAAGATGTAAAGCCACATTACACTGAATTAGATGACCATTTCCAGCAGATGAACTTTGAACACTTGGAGGATTCACCGTTGAGAACCCACTAGTGTTAACTGATCCTTGACTGCTTGGTGTAGATTGATTTTCAGCACTAAATGCAGTTTGTATTTTTGGACTTGCTTCAGCAGTTTGAACATTTCCTTTATAGTACAATTTAATATCTTGTTGATGAGTAGAACTGTTCATTCTAGCAATTTTCTGCTGCTCCAGATCCTGTGCCTCTAACTTCTCTATAAACTGTGCAATCGATAACCTTCTAAACTGTCCGAAATTCTTCAATATCATCAGATATGTACCCCATTCCTTTTGCGGTAACGCATCAGCAAGCTTTTCAACCCATTATGCTGGAGTTTTTGTAATCTTCAACTGTGACATGGTGCGTACAAGATGACAATATCTTTCAATAAGAGTCTTTGTTGTTTCACCAGGCATGCATGCAAATAGTTCAAACTCCTTTTTCAGTAATGTTGCTTTACTCTGAAGCATCTCAGTACTTCCTTCGAATTTCTTTTTAAGAGCTTCCCAGATAGAGTAAGCATTGTCATCATGTTGAAGCAACACAAATATATCCTCCTTTACTGATTGTTGTAACAGATTGATCATCATTTTCTCTCCTTTATAACTATCTATTTCTTGCTCTGTGAATTCTGAAATGATTTTATCGACTCCCGCTGAATTCTTTGGCCTCTCATATTCAGTTTCGATGCTCTCCCAAGCTTTTAGATGATTCGCCTGAACCCAATTCTCAAACCGTTTCTTCCACCCGTGATAATCCTCAATTCCCATAAGTTTCGGGGGTTTTTGCGTTGTTCCGGTTTCATTCTCCATGTTCATATTCTTAGCAATGTCACCCGGAGTAGTCGGGGTTGAAGCAAATGCGTTGTAAAATTCAGAATCCATGTTTCTCAAACAAGCCTTCAAACGAACTGGTTCACCTCGTAAAATACCTGACAACACAACAAACAACAATCAGTTCAAAAACTTATCGATTAACAGAATAATACTGGTACTCAAACTGGTGATAATTCTGTGCGGACTGAAAGTTGACACACTATACGGATTGAATTTGATGTGAATTGAGTTTGATGTCAAAACGTGCGAACTGCTATGACCCGACAACTTTGAATTATACTTTGACTATATTGCACCCGACAACTTGATAGACCTCGGTATTAATCACAGTATCCAAAAAAAATTGAATCAGAATCTCGATGTAATTAAAATCTCATACAATCTGACAAATCTCACCAACAACTTTAATAGTAGTTATCACTTGATTATCGGGCCCAGATCACATGCAACAATTTCAAAATCCAACAACCCTTGATATTACACTAAATGTCCCGATTACACAATTACTTGATTGGACCGCAAACTCCTTTTTTTTAATCTGATTGGGTCGACAACATGTAGTGGGCTGCTATCTTTAATCACAAGACACTATGATTGGGCCGTTCAATGATACTTGCAAAGATTTATTGTCTCAATAAATTGTATAATGAGCCAAGAACAAATCACATGTGCCTGACACAACTCAAATGAATTCACATGCAACCCGACAACCCTTAATATCGAAATAATTCTATTTGACCTCTAAAAGGTTATCACATGTAAACCGAATCTCTATATCTCGAGACCTGTGATACTTGATTTTATAACCGACTTATACATCTTTATCATCTTTCAAATGCAAACCGACACAAGCATGTGGTATCTTATCCCAACCAACTGACAACCTCGATAAATGTTACACACAACTCGATGTACACACTCAAGCGAAACATGTCAATTTCAAGCGAAAGCCGGTGTTTCGCTTCAAACACCACCAAAATTTCAAGCGAGAGGTCGATTCAAGTGTAAACTCAAGCGAAAGCCCAGATGATGTCAGCAAATGTCAAACAAATTTCAAGAAAAACCACCGAAAAAAATCAAGTTTTAGATCGATTTTAATGATGAAACTTTCCAGGGTTCGTTAAAACATGATTGCGCACAATATGTGAAAGTTTGAGCCGTTTTTAACTGTGAAAAATGTTTGAATTTGAAAAAGAATGGTGTAGAAAAACAGAAATTCAAGCTGAATATGGCAAGAACTCTTCTTCCTGAGCTCTGATACCACTTGTAGGATCGTTTTGTGACCCAAACGAGTCGTTCGGAAGAGTTCTAATCCGTTTCAGAGGCGGAAACTAAGAAACGAATGTAGAAACAGCTTGAATATCAATTTAAACAACTTGTATATTGATATAACAGTGTTTACAGTCGAAAGGAAAACCTGCAGCACCTCGGTATCTCTTTCTGGAAAACCTTACAAATGAAATGACCAACACCCTATTTATAGTGTTCAGACTTTCACTTGAAACTAACACTCACAAGTCAAGCGAAACCCACATAAACATTTCAAGCGAAACCTACCAAACTATTTTGTCTTCAAGCAAAAGCCAAACATTCTGATCCTATATGCATTCTAATATGTGATGATGTCATGTATGTGATGTCATCAATGATGTCATATATGTGATGTCATCTTTAAACATGATGACATCATGCTTGATCAACTTCGCAACGAACCCGAGACTTGATATAAGACGAAGTCGACAGATGAATGCACTAACAGTCACTTTATTTGTACAGTTTGTTTTCAAATTTTCCTTGAAAATCAAAAATTGAAACATATTTTTGATTTTAGGGGGAGTAAAAATTTAGAAATTTCGAAAATTTGAAAAAGTCAAAAACATCGAAAAAAATCAAAAACGAGTTTTGTTGTGAAAAAGAGGAAATGATAGTACATCAGTGGACTATCACATCATGCTAAAGAATTGGAAAGTCAAAAACGATAAACGGTCTCACTGACGATATGCCACTAGATTTTTACACGCTTAGTAGATTGTTGTCGAGATATAAATCTAAAAATCATATACTTACTTATTTCGTGGGGAACATCTCTCGGATATATAGGTAACCCCTTAATTCTTGTTTGAAGGGCTTTCTATTTCTGACATACTAGGTCTTTGTGAGTGGTGATATCTGGGGTACTATACCTGGACTTCTGATTTTGCTGGAGCAATAGCCTAGTCCTCGTATAATACTTTACATTACTTTAATTTTAAAGCCCACCCTCAGCATAAAAAATGATGAAACATTGAAAAATGCTAATCATGTGCTGTTGAAGAAAAGATTCTCTAAAGGGAACACACCTAAAGTCTAACCATCATCTCTCTGATTTTGCGGAAGCAATAGCCTGAGCTCTCATGGTCTCGCATTCATCCCTTACAGATATCATTAGTGTACATTCACCTGTAAGACTGAATATAGGAGTCTGGATACGGGAGTATATTCTGAGGTGGGACACGCGAATAAGTTTAAGTTCTTAAAACACTAATCTCGTATCTCGAAACAGTTGAACTTTGTGTGAAAATTTAAGTGGATCAGTATACTGACAATCTAAGTGAATCGTTTAGAACTTAAAATGTTTAAAGCTTAACGGTGTTGGTGATTTGTCTCAAAAACTGATATGATCCTCTTACACAAACTCACAAAAATTTTGTTTGTAAATATTTCTTTACGGCTTTTCATTAAAAAACAAAATCCAAAAAGATTTTCAGTGTGTTTTAGCATAAAATTTTGAAAAAAAAACAAAAAGATTTTATTTCATCTTAGTTTTGACAATTGATGTTGGAGAGCTGATTTTCAAAATTCCGAGTGCTAAACATGATGAACAAGTGGTGAGGGGGAGTCTGTTTGAAATGAGAAAAGATTTTGAAATGATAAAATGGTTTAAATTTGAATGTTTCATATACAAGTGGTAAGCAGAGATTATAAATTTGTCAAATTTTAAATTTGTGAAATTTATTTCAAGGTAGAGATTTGTGCAGATCCCCGTGCCTAAGCCTGAGCAGAGTGTGAGCCGGGTCTCGATCTTGGAACGAGAGAGTCAGACTGCTATTCCAGCTGATTGAAAGGGGGAGTCTGAAGACATCAAGAGGGAGTTTGAAGATAATAGAGCCAAGTTCGAATCCTGATGATCACGCCAGCTGCTGATCCTGAAGAATTTATGAAATCAACATCCAAGGGGAATTTAGCTGCTGATGCTGAACAGAGAGAGAGAAGAAGAGAAGAGATTGAGGATGCTTACACTATCAGATACTTTGGAAAAAGCACGAAGACTGATCAAGACTGAAGATGTGACATACTGAAGACTCGACACTGAAGACTTCGTCAACATCCAAGGGGGAGTCTGTTGGTGCATATGTCTGTCGACTTCGTCTTGTATCGAGTCTTGTAATAGAAATGATAGATCTAGACATGTTGTACGAGGAAAATAGGAGAATGGCATGAAATAGTCTTTTCACACGAAATGACCATTTCGTGCGAATGGACTAGATCCATTTCGTACAGAATGGCATGTAGCTGTTTCGTGCGAATTGGCTCTGCTATATATAGTGGTCTTGTCATTTCATTTGTAGAAGGTTCTGATTCCGGTGCCGAGGTGCTGCCGAAGTGTCTCCAGGCTGTAAAACGTTACTATATCAATAAACAAGACAATTAGCGTGTATATCAAGCTGATTCAAAGTCGACACGTTTGTTTCCGCCTCTCGTATTGATTAGAACTCTTCTAAACGACTCATTTTGGTCGTGCAAACGATCCTACAGTAATTATTTATGAATATTTATTTATTTTTAAAGTAAACTGCAGTTTTACTGATGAGGTTTGGGGGCGAAATCAGGTTTACCTCATATTTTTAAAATCTTGTTGCTTTACACCCTTACGGTTCCTGATTGATCTTGGACGCTGCCCCTTAACGCTATCAAAGTCAATCGTAACTCACTAACGGTCAAAGGGTAAAATGGTCATTCCATCCACTTTACTTAATCACATCAGTTACCCCCCTCCTCATGTCACACCCCAACCGATGACAGAAACATTAGAGTGAGACGAACGAGATTGATCAAAACATCATAACAAACTAAAGATGTCAATAACTTAAATAACAATTTTCATTCCATTGCTAAAGGTTAGATGTACAACACATTGAAAATTGAAACATAACAAGTACAAAATTCATAAATAAAGTTTCGTGTGAGTTTCTAGTCCACCCTAAATAGATTTCTTGGCGTATCGTCATAAATTTCCTGCAACATGTATTAAAGTATATGTCAACACAAAATGGTCGGTGAAAATACAAGTTTGTTTACATAGCATAAGTATAGAAAATGTCTCAAATCCACGGCAATTGTATACTAAGTTATATGAATCATACTAGTTTGCATGAACTATAAATCAAAACAAAGTGTCCATTAGCGTAATCTGATCATCGCAACGATAAGACCATAAAGATTGAATACTTAACTCAATTTCGCCACCACCCATCTACTTTTGTACTTTCCGTTTTTTAATCCTACTAATTTTAATTTCCCTCAAGTTTTAGACTTTGCATTTTACCCCTTGCACTATGACTCTATTTTTACATCCGCACAACTTTAAAAAATTTGCAATTGTAACCCCTAGACTACTACCTCCACTTTTACAAATGCCAATGTATTGTTTTTACGAAAAGTTAGGCATTGTGTTTTACACTTCGTATCTACATTTATGTTTTCCACTTTTTTTTGTAATTGTCGTTTACACATTGCGTTTACGAATCGTATATTGTCTCTTACTACACGTTTCCACCTGTAAACAGTCGTCGCAACGCACGACGAGTAAAATACTAGTTATTATGATTCTCATGCTTTAAGTAAATTTAAGGCTCTTTATTCAAATTATTTTTTCAATGAATTGTTCAAATTCTGACAGTGAGTAAAAAAAAATTATAGTAGTTACTTATACTAGTATCAGTGAATTAAAAATTTTTATAATAAATTTTCAATTTTTAATGCCTTTTTGTTTAAATTTGTCAGTGTAAATATATCTATCTAATAGTAATTACAAAACGATACATTCAAACAAAAATATTGTAAGAAGAAAATACCATACCTCTTTATCAACTCGTATCTTATGATAGTATTAAGGAGCTGATTGTTTCAACTTTTAATGAGCTCCTAATGGTTCGCATCTTTTACTAGTTCAACACTTAATGGTTCAGCTTGTTTATTTCGCGAACACTTAATGGTTCAGGTTGTTTATTTTGCGAGAAGATATTTAAATGGTTCAGATATTTGTCTCTGAATTGTTAAGTATTATGCTGAGTCTGAATGGTTAAGACCTTTTATCCGAATTGGTTAGACATTTGTCTCCGAATGGTTAAGCATCATACTACCTTTTAATGGTTTAGATTTCTTACTAGTTTAGCACTTAATGGTTCAGACCTCTTACTCTTTAAGCACTTACTCATTCAGAAGTTGTCAAATAGCCCTTAACTCTTCACTACAAGAAAAAACCCCTATAGGGACAACACCTATAGGGACAACACAGGTCCTCTCTATAGATTACCCTATAGAGACGACATGTCGTTTCTATAGGGTTTTCCGTGGCTTTTAAGATAGGTTACCTTATAGGGACGACATATCCTCTCTATAACATGAAAATCATGTTTTTTGTTTTTTTTTATTGTCTAGTTTGTTGAATTAGAAACTAAAAAAAAAACGTTTTAATTTATAGAGACGACATGTTGTCTCTATAACTTTACATATTTTTCTTTTAATTTTATTATATTAATGATCAACTCCGCGGTCGGGATTACCGTGCAAATTAACCTTTTAACCACTTGGGCTAGCTCAAGTGGCCACCGACATCCTTGCTAAAGTCTCTCGGGGACCCTCATTTGGAGAGGTCTCGGGTTCGATCCCACTCGAGTACGACCAGAGGATATTTTCTGCCAGGGATCTTTGTCGGGTAGTGAACTGGGAGGGGAGATCCCCTCCGCGGTCGGGGTTACCGTGCAAATTAACCTTTTTTTTAGTCTTATGCCTCCCGCGTTGCGGGGAAGAGGCGTAAAACTGTGTTACCAGTATTGCGGGTCCGGGAGTAAAACCGTGCTAAATAGCAACCGAACCACAACTAAAACCGGTTAAACCGTAAAACCAAAACATGAATTTTTAACACCAAGTCACATGACATAAAAACTACCAAACATAGCACTAAATAGCAACCGAACAAAAAAAAAACTAAGAGACTAAACGTGACAATCAAACACTATGCTAAGTAGCAATCAAAAGACGACCAAATCCCGATGTAATGAATTATAAAAATAAAAAATAAACTTCTAAAACAAAAGATAAAAAATACCCTAAAGTTAACACACACACACACAAAAACACTACAAAAGACAAAATAAGTTACTATTCATCAGGATCTGATGAATTAATAGATATATATCAATTAGTTTATTATTTTGTCTTTATTATAAAATAATAATGGTACATCCTTTTACAGCAGGCAATGATCGAGGTAATCTTACAAACCACGATTTCAATTCATTCTTTAGTTGTGCATCGCACATGGACTGATGGACACAAATAAAGAGCAACCTGAAAGAAAAATTCATTATCATAATGTGTCATTTATGTGGTCGATTTATTTTTAACTAACGTGAGGATATAAATACTTGTGAGTAGACTCTCATATGTAGAAAAAAAATATATTTACAATACTACAACACTTTATCTACATATACCTATGGTTTACAATTATATGGTTCATATTATTTTGATCACCCTTCACTGTAAATTTACATATGAATGCACATTGGTTCACATTTTGAAATATTTCACATTGATCTACGTTATTGGCACATGCCCATATGTGAACTAATATTAATTCAAAGTGTAATTTTACATCATAGTTTTGCCTCTAAATTAATGCTAGTACATATGTGACAAGTGTAATTTACAAGTTAGTTTTCTTACATGTACATGTAGTGTGTGTTTAGTTGTGAGCCAAAAATTTAATAAAGGATATGTGTGGACTTTTAATTTTAATTTAAAGTTATGGTTAGTTTTGGGTTAAGTATAAATTTTAATGTTTCTAAGTTGACAAAATAAAATTAGGAAAAGATGAAAAACGAGTCAGAACATATCAAAAAGATGAGAATATGTGTGAGCAAGAGAGAGTGCACGCATTCTCGAATCACACTCTTCACCAGACGACCAACCAATATCACATATCTCGTCTTTACACAATTAGGGTGTTTAGTGACTACAATTGGTCAGTATCTTTTAGATATTCAACCATTGACTAGTCAACTCCCCCCCCCCCCCCCCTCCCCCACAGTTTCTCATCTCTTCTCTTTTTTTATCGGTTAGGGCTACAAACAAACCAAGAAAATTTTGAGTCGGGCTCAAAGTTAAACGAGCCATAATTAATATGTATTTTTTTTATAGGTGGTAATATGATTTTTTTATATTCTTCAATATTGAATCAGTTTGTTGATTATGTAAATCAATTTTTTTTATATACAGTCAGTGATATGCTAAGTTTAGGATTATTACTAGGGTTTTTGCTTTTGTTTTAATGAATTCATTTATAGAGCTTTATTAGAAAATTATTATAACATGGGTAGAGTAGTGGTGCCTTTGGGTGAGCAATTTATGGTTGGGGGTGTTAAATGATTGGGGTTTTGCTTTCCTCAGTTTCTCGGTTCGGCAAGGGCGCAGCTTCTAGTGGGCGGGGCGGCTGACCCCCCGAACTTTTCGCTCAGTAGTGGAGATTATGTAGTTTTCGTATAGAAATTTTTGGGTATATACGTTTTCGACCCCCCGGTTTTATAGAAATTTTTGGGTATATACGTTTTTTTATCCCAGGTCGGAAATCTCAAGCTTCGCCACTGTGGTTCAGTTTCTTCAATTTGAATATTGTTTGGTCGAAACCAAAAAGCGAACTTACACAAATTCTATGTTGACAGAACAAAGCTGAATTTGGTCTAATTTATGTTTTAAACTGAAAAACTTGAATAAAACATAAAAAAAAATAAAAATCTATGAAATCCGAAAAAACCCCAAAAAAATCTAGTCACCGGATAACAACAGGATCCCTCTGTGGATTCTGAGATCATTAAGTTGGGTTTGGAAACTTTAGAAAGATCCTTATATAATAATAAAGCGTGTGATTTTTAAATGAATCACATATGCCAGGAGTGTTAACATGTTTTCAGATGTTAACTTAGATTTGAATCTTTTAAACAGGTCTTACCATCATGGTCAGGTCTTTATAATGACACTCAGACTAGGTTTCACTCTTAAGATTCTTATTCAATAATTAAGTAGGCAGATTATCTTTAAAAAGGAATGAATTTTTTTTAATTTATTTATTTCATATATAATATTTATGCATATAATATCAAGATGAAATTTATAAACATAACATTCCATTTATTTTCAAAAGATTACATGTTGCCCTAAACGGGACTTTTCAACAAACAAACTTACCCACGCAGGGGTTTAAACAAGTACTTACCCACGCAGGGGCTTAATAACACACATACCCACGCAGGGGCTTAATAACAAACATAATAGTCCACGCAGGGACTTACACAAATAACATACCCTCGTAGGGGTTTACAGAAAGATAGACCCACGCAGGGGTCAAAATAGACAACAATACTGGCCCACACAGGGGCTCAATTTATACAAGGAAGTCATAACAAACAATTTGAAGGATTTAGTGGTCCTTCTTGCCCTTCCCCTTGATCAAGCTTGCCAATCCTTGGAAGAAGGTTTGTCGCTCCCTTCTTTCCCTGTGATATTCTCGCTCAACAAGGTCCAACCTTTGTAGAATTTCCTCCCTTTCTGGGGGAGAAAACCGTGGCGGCTGCGATTGCGTCCGTATAATAGGTCTTGGAGGTATCTGGTACCCATGTGTTGGGTAACCTACTCCCCATGGAGCTCCGTATGGTCCTTCCGGGTTCAGGGTGTTGTAATTTGTCGCTACCATGTAAGGGTCGGCCTCAGCGTAACCGTAGTTGTTGTGAACCGGCGGCTCAAACGGATTGTATGCCATAGAACCCGTGCATGCTGGGATTGGGTTATCAAAACCCATCGGCGGTGGCTGCGGTACAGCTGGGTTAGATGGTCCACCCATTTGTGGGTCCTCCTGGTGTGGCGAATAGTGACTGCCACTGGATTGACGAGGAGAGCTAAAATGAAAGTCCCCTCCCCGTGTAGACATACGCGGACCAGATCTCCTACGCCTCGGCGGCTGCGGAGGTACCGGTTGAACTGGTGGCGGTGGAGGTGGTGGCGTGACTGCCACAAATCTCGAATCCACAAAGGGATCCTGTTGTTGCTGTTGCTGATGAGGCGACGAATGATGAGGAGGTGTATAGTACCATTCGTGCCGGGTAAACATAGCTTGGAAGCTATCTGCACCAACATAGGGTGATCCGTGGAAAGAGGATCCATCCGAAATCGCGATCGGGTGGTTCGGTGTACCACTGGCGGGTTCGACGGGATCCGTGTCCTCGTCCATATCCTCCGCGTTGTCTCCCGAGAAGTGGTCCTCCAGGCCCAATGGGTTAAAACCCACTGGTTCTTGTATATAATTGGCCGGGTTAAACCGGCCCCGAAAAACCGGTGTAGGGTCACCAAAAGAGTTGTGCGATAGAGATCGCTGCAATGGTATATATGAAGGTTGAGGGTTGTTGGGCTCATTTTCTGAGTATGGCCCATATGAGTTATGCACTGGAGGTGTTGAGCTATGTGAGACCGACCGTCTTGCCGGCTCGAAGAGGTTTCTCCGGTTCTGCCGGGGGTCATCACTCTCCGTGGTCGAAGGAGCTCGCACGTTCGAGGGTCCTGCCTCGTTGTCATTGGGGGCGGTGATTGGCCCCTTTCCACGTCCTCTTCTCCTGAAGAATCTTGGCGGCATTTTGTTAATCCTGTCAATGAGGCATGAGATAACAAAACAAAAATGTATGCTAAATAAAGGACAACACAACAAGGTGGAATTTGTCCTATGTTATATGTCTAGACTCGAAAGTTTAGAAATGTGCAATTGTGTCACTGAGATTAAACACAAAAGGCTAGTGTTTAATTCACTCAATGTTGGCTCTGATACCAAACTGTCACACCCCGATTTCCACGTGCCACCGGTGGGCCCGGTGGGGGAGTATCGTGACGTGGTTGGCAACATAATAGTCAAACAACACAATATTTAATATGCACAGCGGAAACAATTTAAAAGATATAATACAACCGAATTTAATATTGTAATATCAAATGTCACAATATTCGGAAGTTTATCCACAGACGGATCGGAAATAAAATGGAAACAATAGTTCAACAGACTTCAGGCATCTTAAGTTTGCGAGACTCTTTATGGATGCTAAGGAGACAATCCAGCCAATTACGCTTAGTACCTGCATTTAATCTTTTTGGAAAAATACGTCAGTTTACACTGGTAAATACAATCAACTGACTCATTTTGGAAATTGATTGAAAATTGGTTTGGATGCACGTGGCATAAACATTTTATTTTAACTTGGGAGAATTATTTAAATATATAATCTTGTGAACGAATTACATGTTCCTTGTGCGTTCAGTAGCCCGGATCTTGTCCGGGTTAAAGATCAATAGACACACCACAATATTCTTTTGTGCACTGACGGGTGTACGCCTACACCCCGCGCTTAAGTCGTGGCCATTTCGTAAAATGATGCCAAGGATATCCGGGACATGGTCATTAACCCCCCAAAGGCTTTAAGTAACAAGATTGTTTAAATGAGCCGATCAAATTATTCAATTACCCACCCAACGGTGGAGGATTTGATGCCCGATCAAGCGGTATGCTATATACCGTAACCCAAGCCCGTATAGGGAAAATAAGTTAAAAGTATTTACCTGAGCAAAGTATATATCACAATAAGCAAATTGCAAGTAGCTTTTACTGGTCCTCCTAATCTGGAACGAAGGTTTATAATAACCTATTAGAATCCTAACGGGTCCTTAATTAAGCTTAAGCTTAGACCGGCTAGTTTCAAAGATACGGTTCGTACGCACGATTAAGCGAAGACCGGATAGAATGTGATTTAGACCCGAAAAATTCAGAGACTTGCTTAATATGGGTATTTCATTCACATTCTGGATTTTGAGATAAAACCGATAAGGTTTGACCCGTTTAGGCTAGTTTATGTAAACTAGTTACATAAACCGAATCGAACGCGTAATAAGCGTAACGGGTAATAATGAGAGCTATTTACAGGTTTCCTAAGTTAATATGCTTCATATATGTTGTGACATCAGTAATATGTCTTTTATTATGCCCGAAACGAGTTTAAACACAAATTATGCCCCGTAGGGGTAGTTTGGTCATTTACAAGTTTATAAAAGAGTTTTAAGTGTTAACCTGAGTTACAGGTCTGATGTAATCAG
The DNA here is from genome assembly GCA_030545235.1 of Helianthus tuberosus. NCBI lineage: Eukaryota > Viridiplantae > Streptophyta > Magnoliopsida > Asterales > Asteraceae > Helianthus > Helianthus tuberosus. The sequence goes on from CM060372.1 coordinate 153,854,914, forward strand.
CAAAAGTACTCAATTTACTAAGTTACATCAGTAGGTTATTGCATATATGTGAAATGTATCAATTATAACCAAACTATGCCCCGTAGGGGTATTTTGGTAATTTCACATAAGCCGAAAAGCTCAAAACTGAAGTCTGAGTTTATCAACCTTTGCTTACTGTTAAAACATTATTATTTGCCTCAAATATCAGTAGGTATCAACCCTTGTATGTTTATTATTGTTATAGCACATACTATGCGTTAAAACGCTTAAAAAGGCGATTAGAGGCCATTCCCTGGACACTTCCGGTTAACCCGAAAAGCCATAACTTTCAACATTAACGCTTTAACCCCTCGCACACGAATTTGATCATAACTTTCTCATACGATAACGAAACTTTATGAAATTTATATCGTGCATTCTAGTGAGCATAATTAACAGTTACAAAGCTTCGGGTTTGTCAAAAGGTCACTCAGAGGTATAACTTAAACATGTTGACACATTTAACCCCTGTAGTTTGTAATCTCTCACTTTTAGCTTCGTATGATCCATGATTTATTCGTTTGACGTTATAAACACCATGTAGGGTTAATGTACATTATATTTATTCACAGTTGACATTTAGAATACGTATATTCACATACTTTCCATGTTTGTCAACTTTAGTCCTTCTATAATATTCTTTCACACGTTTTAAACATATGACACGTGTCAACACATTATAGGACGTGAATTTTTTTCGAGGTGTTACACCTGTGCGGCTGTTTTTGGTGAACCTTTTGTCCCCTTGTTTTTCATGTTCTATAAACTGATCTCTGATGGAGTTTGGTTTACTTTTGCCAAGAGACAGAACAGTGTGTCGAAACCCTAAGAGCCGCCTTTAGGAGATGAATCAAACCGAAAAACTCGTTAACTATTCTGGAGGTTAATGGTAATCAAACTTTACCATTTACAATCTGAAAACGCGATTTCATTGGTCTTCAATTAAAAGTTCTTAGATGGATCTGCTTGATGTTTTTTAGATAGAGTACATAGTACTCTATTCCAAATCACGTGAGCAGACATTAGCTATTACTAAGAAATTTTGATAGATTCAGTGATTCGAAGTCTTTTTGATTAGTTTTATTTTAATAGTCTTTTTTTTATACCTTTATGCCAACTTCCACTTACCCGAAGGATTGGAAGAGTAGGTTCATCTTTGTCTCCGCTGCCATGATACCAGAGTCCCCATTGCCAAGGGATGTCGAGGCCGTTATTGAAGATACTGTTCCCACCCTGTCGGCTAACGAGACCGTTCTGTGGAAACGCATGTGTGAAAACCCTACGAGGGCTTTTACCTTTTTCTGAGGGAATTTTGGCCATGGGGGGGTTGAGCCCTTCTTACTCTGTTCGTCCCAAAGCTTTTTTCGGTAAAAAAAGGTATCTTTTTGCCTTGGATCTGCATTTGTTTGTTTCTTGTTTCTTGGTGTCTGTGTAGTCATCTTTAGCATCTTTTCTTATGCACAGTTAACTTTGTGGAGACTGCTCCAGGGAGATTCTAAGGATGTGAAGTTTGTGGTTGGTGATGAAGTTGATCCGTGCTTGAACCGGAGTGGGGCGATGCAGGTTACCGGGGGGTCTACCCAGGCAGGGGGCTCCGTTGCTGTAGAAGGGGGTGAGGAAACCTCCTCTGATGCTGAGGAGAGTTCCCCTGATCCTGCCCCTGTCAAGCATTGTGATCAAAGCAATAATGAAGCTCTGGAGGTTCGTTTAGTTCGTAAGAGGAAAGCTGCAAGTCCTAAGCCAGCCCCTGCTCCTCGTGATATCCGGCAAAGGCTCCAGAGTGCCAGTGGACAGAAGCCCCCTCCTTCATCGAAGGCTGCTTCCGAACTTCCCCCTGTTGGGGTCAAGGGTTCTTTGTCCAAACACCTGAGATCTTCGAGTCTTGTGAGTGCACCTTTGTTGGTGAGTTCTTTTTTCTTCTTGTTTATCTGCCCCATCTCTGTTTTATTTCTGATGTTCTTTTTCTTTTTGAGCAGGGGAGTTCTCATGATCCCATAGAGATCCCTACTGGTCCCTCCTCTTCCCGTGTTCGGGACAAAACCCCGGAAGTAGGCATGGCTCATTCTACATCGGCCTTTGAACTCTCACCTCTTCATGCTACGGGGACCAGTAGACCCACTCAACCTGAGGGTCCTGCTCATCGGTCCCCTTTGGCTCCTCTGTTTGCCGATGCTATCCCCTTCACCTATGTCCCCAAATGGAAGGTAACTCACTCCTCGGTAATAGGGACTCATGAGGCTGCTAGGGACTTCCTGAGTCATGCTGTCCCTCCCTCCCATAAATTCGTGAACTCTGCTTTGAGGGATGATGTTTTCGAGGATCAGTATAGCATGTCTCTTTGTGAGAGTTTTTTCAGGGGTGCTGGTATGCTGCAGCGGATTGATGATTTGAGGAGGGCGAATGATGGTCTCAAGGGTGAGCTTAAGACCTCCCAGTCTGTTGCTGCCAAACTTAGGTACCAAGTGGTCGAAGCTGAGAGAAAGTTGCAGGAGGAGAAGGTACTTAGCCTTTCTCCCCCCCCCCCTCTCCTTTTTTTTTTTACTTTCCAATTGTTTTTTGGATTTTTTATGATATTTCTTGTCCAGGGGGCTGGAGCCATGTTGGAGAGGAAGGAGCGAGCCTGGGAAAAGGAGATGGCGGTGTTGGTGGAAGAGAAGGAAGAGTTGGCCGCTGAGTTAAAGTATCTGAAGGAAGTTGGCTCCGTTTCTCAGGAGCAACTGAACACTATGTATGCGGATTATGGGATAACCTCTGACGATAACCAGCAGTTGGCAAAGGACAAACATTGGTTAATCACTGAAGGTTTCAGAGCGTTCCTTACCGCTGATGTGCGGTAAAGTGTCGTATATTTTAGGTGTATATTTTAAGCCCTTTTTAACACTTATTTTAGCCAAGTTTTAAATTTATAAAACACGATATTTCACTAACACTAAACACACATATGGGCAAGTGCACCCATCGTTGAGCGTAGTATAGCGTTGGTAAGATACCGAGGTCGTCCAAGGACACAAGAGCTTTTAATACCGGTTTATCCTCAACGTCTAACCAAAATAAAAGTTTAGAAAAATGTTTTAAACTAAGAAAAATAAAAACTAACTAAAATGCTGAAAATAAAAATAAAATAAAAACAGATAGACAAGATGAATCACTTGGTTCCGACTCGTATCTAGTATAACCTTTGATTACTTCCGCACTTTTGCACATAATTAAGAGATTATCTTAGTTATTGTAGTAGGCCCCTCTTTTGAAGGTGACGTTACCCTCACCCCAGTAGTTTGAGTCAGCAGGGATACAATCCTAAAGGGGTGGATTATTGGAAGATAATGAATTAAGTTATTAATGCAGTATTGTGGTAGGCCCCGCTTTTGGCGGTGACGTTACCCTCGACTAAGTAGTCTGAGTCAGCAGGGATACAGTCCTAAATAGCCGGGTTATAGTATTAATAGTAGTTAACTTATGAGGGGATCAAAGAGTTTGGACCCCCGCCATCCAATACCGTGAAGTATTGAAGGAGGTCCTACTAAATTTGACCCAGGTCCATTGCAGGACCTCTAAACGCTGAACAATGGCAAGACCTTTACCAAACCGTTCCCTTAACCCCCTACCAGGTAGCCAACATACCTCCATATAGACCGTGGAGATATGAATGGTGAAAATCCTTTATTTTATATAGACAGTAAAATAATGCCAAGACACCACGGACAAACGATAAGGAAAGATCACCTTCAACATAAGTAACTAGTTATTAAAGTCATTAATACAAAACCAAATAAAAAGTGCAAAAGATTAGAAATAAAAAAGTATTATACTAGACACTTTGTCTTCACCAAGTGATGTAAGAGACTTAGGCAAACATGGCCTTGATTGTCAAGAACTCTTACGATCAATCTTGGATCCCGAGACGACTCACACACTCTATGATGGACAATGGATGATGGTGGTGGATGATGGTGTTGTGATGGTGGTGGGTGGTGGATGAAGTGTGAGAGAGGTGGTGTGCCAAGGGATGAGATGAAATGAATCCAAGCACTCCTATTTATAGGCTGAACAGAGAGCTGGACACGGCCCCGTGTCCGCCGGACACGGCCCCGTGCCCGTCTGACACTCTCTCTCCTCATTAATTGTAATTCGCAATTACAATAAATGCGCCTGCTGTACTTTCGACACGCCCCCGTGTCCGCTGAGCACGGCCCGTGGTGGGAAATAGAAGCTTCTATAGGTTTGTCTTTTCTGCTGCTTCTTGGGCACGGCCCCGTGCTGGCTGAGCACGGGGCGTGTTCAGCCTTCTGTTTTCTCTATTTTGCTTTGGAAGGTGCCGTTGAGGGTTCGGGCAATCCACTAATGTTCCTTTTCTTGTATTTATGTTAGGTTTAGCTGTCTTTTTGCTTCTTTTGTGTTTTTGAGCTCATTTAATCCTGAAAATACAAAAGGAAGACAAAAACACTCTTTTTCCAATATTAGTACTAAAAAAGGGTTAGTTTTATGCCTCATTTGATGTAATTTATATGTTGCATTTTACACACATCAAATACCCCCACACTTGAACTTTTGCTTGTCCTCAAGCAAAACTCTTTAATATTTGGCTTACACTCCCAAATGGAATAGGTAGAAGAGAAGGTTTTGGGCTTGTCATAGAGTGTCGGGATTTCCAAGATCTTTTTGGGGTTTTATTTTTATTTATTTACACTCCTATTCGTAATGATTTATTTAGAACTGTTCATAAAAGAAATTACTTATTTGGGCATAACATGCCTTTTTTTAAAATTCTATTTATATACAAGTTCACATACCTCACGGGGAAATCACTCACACTCGGCCGAAGGTGTATTTTTAGTGAATCACTCGAGAGCGGTCCTGGAACTTATTCCTACCATAGGCTTGCCAAGAAATCAATCCTCCTCCTTTTTAACTTTTATACCTTTGTAGATATCAAGAGGACTTTGTGGGTTAAGGGTTGGCTAGGGTTAAAGGTAGGTGGTTGGGTTAGTGGTTAGTAGAAAAAGGGCTAAAAAGCGTAACAAGTGTCGGTTCTCGTATTTTTGCAACTTTTTATTTTTGATGAAGCTTTTATTCAAACAAAGTTATTTTTGATTATTTTGTTTGTTTATTTTCTTTTTGCTTCATTTTTTTTTCGACGAACCGAACTGATTATTTTTGATTATTTTGTTTGTTTATTTTCTTTTTGCTTCATTTTTTTTTTCGACGAACCGAACTTGTTACTAAAATAAAGGGTTAAAAATAAAAAAAGGTTTTGGTGGATGAAAGGGTTTTTTTTTTTTTTTTTTTGGGTGATGAAACAAAAAGGTTTAGGCTCAAAGGGGCTAACTAGGGGGATTTTTGGGTAGGTGGTAAAAGAAAAAGAAAAATAATGGTGTAGAAATGAAAAACGTTAGTCCTAATGCCTCTATCATTTACTTACTCGGGTTTAAGTTGATAAGGACCGGGAATGTATTGTCATGGCAAGTTCTAGAGTCGTAAGAACCAAGCGGCTATTCACACAAGAAACGAAAAATGAGCATTTAGTCAAATGATATGAAATTGTGTGCTCAATAAAGGCTCAAAACTCACTTTTGTGGAAATGGGTTTTTATGTGATAAGTATATATAATCAAATTTTAAATAAGTTTGTCATGCCTTTTCATAATTTTCTTATGTTGGTTCTTTTTATCACTACGCTATAGGTTGTAAATTTGTAAAAATATAACCTTTTTGAGAGCTTGAATTTCCCGAGTTAAACCTAGACAAGTAAAAAAAATTGAAATTTTTGAAAAAATTTGGGGTGATTAGCGGTTCCAATAGAGTTTTGTGTAAGGCTTGTATTTAGGACTTGTAAAATTCAAGGTTTTAGCATCCCCCCTACACTTAAATTACACATTGTCCTCAATGTGTCCCAAAAATAAATTTTTAGGTTGATTAGATGTGTAAATTAGTGTTTAAAAAAGCAAAATTTTGTGTTACTGGGCACTGAACACGGCCCCGTGTTATCCGGGCACGGCCCCGTGTTCAAGTGCCAGTAAAAAAATTGAAATAAGAGAAACAGAAGTCTGGACACGGGGGCGTGTTGGGTGAACACGGCCCGTGTCCAGTTACCTGTACTGGGCGTTTTCTGCAGGTGGTTCGACACGGGGCCGTGTTGGTTGGGCACGGCCCGTGTTGAACCTTCTGAAAGGGAGAAAATTGTCGGGTTGCCTCGTCCTTGTGCATGGGATCATTTTTCTCGTTTCCCTTTTCATCCTTTACCACCATGAGTGTGTTTTATTCATTACAAACCATCCAAACATTAGAACCATCATTTCATTTCATCATAGAGAGAACTTACATAATCCTAAATTAAACTAGATAAAAGAAATAACAAACCATGGAGTCCTAGCCTTTACTTTATTTTATTTTAGCAAAATTTCCAAGAAACACTCAATCTTGGTTAAACAAGGCCTTAGTGAACTCCTTCTTCCGAGTGCGGTTCTCCTCAAATGTCGGCGAGCCATTCTTCTATCTCCCTTGGAAGGAGAAAAGAAGGCTCGTTGGCATTAGTTTGAGGAGTTTCAACTTCCACCGGGATCTCTTGTTGGTGTTCCATGGGAGGTTCCGCCGGAAAGTCTTCCCACCCGGTAGGGTTGTTGATTCCGAGAGCCAGGTTCCAATCCTGCTGAGGAAGGACTGGTTCCATTGGAGGTGCTACAAGAATATTTAACCTCTGGTGCAAGAGGTTAATTTCTTGGAAGCTGCTTTCAAGTCCCATCGTAAGATCGTTAATACGGTCGATAAGGACCTCCTCCACTGAAGTCATTTCGTCGAGAGCCTCCCTTAATGCTATCACATAGTGAACAAGTGTAGCTTCAATGGAGGGTCTTCTTCCTCTTCGGTTGTTTGACGAATGCACAGAAGATGTATCGCTGTTTTCACTCGACATCCTACGAAAAATAAACTAAAAATAGCTTATTTAATGAAACAGTAACCGGACACGGCCCCGTGCTCACTGAGCACGGCCCCGTGTCCATCTTTCTGCAGAGTTTTGGAACAAGGAAACTTGTATTTTTAAGTTATTTTCTGAATGTTGTAGGCCCTTTTTGGCTACTAATAACTTAAAACCATGTTTCATAACATGTTTTTTCCAAGATTCTTTGAACAAAACTCATTTATCCCTACCATGGAGTTGGAGGAATTCCAAATTTTCAATGGTAGTTCTTGGAGAAAGATGAAGAAGAAGGAAATTACTAAAAGAGGAAGGGACAAGATGGGTTGTTGGAACCTTCTTTTAGACTTACCTAGGATAGTTTGAGAGAAGATTCCTGCAAATCTCTGCCCCAAGTTGGTCCAAATGTGCAGAATTCTTGGCTGCATTTATAGAAAATGACAGCAACCTGGACACGGCCCCGTGTTCAGTGGACACGGCCCCGTGTGCAGGTGGAGTTCTGACACAGTTTGTCCGTATTCTGACGTACTGATCAGAAAGGAATCTTTCGATGGACACGGGGGCGTGTTGGATGGGCACGGCCCCGTGTCTACGGACTGTTTTATGAAGTTGTCTAGTTTTTTAAGGAACTTGTTTGTATCGGGTGGTTCCTGACTGGTTGGAACAACCCCAAAGTGCCTAATATACCTTAATTGTCCTAGACTAAGGCGAGAACGCAAGAGGTTGTCGGTGAGGGTAATTCCTATTTTCATTCTAGGTGGACAAGTCCAACCCTTTTCCGGGCTCTTGTTAAAGAAGGTATATGCCGAATCGCTCAGGTCTATGTATGCACCGAACGAAGTCGATGGAGAGTCCTTCACGGCACAATCGACACAGGGACGACTATCGTCCAAGTCTTTGCTAGGTACGAAGGTATTTTCGGGAGCAACGAGGTTGTCGGAATGCGGTTCCAACATTTCTTCATGGGTATCGTCTTGGGGTGGATTAATAAAATCCTTCCTAAGCTCTTCTATCCATTTCAGAATTAGCTCTTCTAGTTGAAATAATTCGCTAAGGAACATTTCCCCTAGAATATCTGGCTGGGCGCATTCGAGGGAGAAATAGTGCTTATTTTTACTTTCGCCCCTCTTAAGGTTGTGAAAAGACCGTGGGTCCATGTAGTGGGGCCTATAATTTAGGAAGTAGCATTTTACTTCTTCATGTTCGCCACCACATAATTGACACCACGTACCATAAGAGTGCCGAAAGTAAAAATAATTACTATCACTCATGTTTATGTCAGAAATTACCAACCGTCGGGATCTAACGGTTCTGTTTTCAGTAACTGAAACTTGGGCACGGGGGCGTGTTGAGTGGACACGGCCCCGTGTTCAGCTTACTGTCTGATGTAAAACAGGATTGCCAGTTCCAATGATTGAGCACGTGGGCGTGTTCAGCGGGCACGGCCCGTGCTGAGCTCTGCAGAAGCTGAAAAACTAAGAAAATCCTAAAAAATAAAAAGAAAAATAAAAGATGATTAGGCCGTTGATTCCTAACTTTCTTAAAATCCTTGTGTCCCCGGCAGCGGCGCCAAAAACTTGATGTGCGGTAAAGTGTCGTATATTTTAGGTGTATATTTTAAGCCCTTTTTAACACTTATTTTAGCCAAGTTTTAAATTTATAAAACACGATATTTCACTAACACTAAACACACATATGGGCAAGTGCACCCATCGTTGAGCGTAGTATAGCGTTGGTAAGATACCGAGGTCGTCCAAGGACACAAGAGCTTTTAATACCGGTTTATCCTCAACGTCTAACCAAAATAAAAGTTTAGAAAAATGTTTTAAACTAAGAAAAATAAAAACTAACTAAAATGCTGAAAATAAAAATAAAATAAAAACAGATAGACAAGATGAATCACTTGGTTCCGACTCGTATCTAGTATAACCTTTGATTACTTCCGCACTTTTGCACATAATTAAGAGATTATCTTAGTTATTGTAGTAGGCCCCTCTTTTGAAGGTGACGTTACCCTCACCCCAGTAGTTTGAGTCAGCAGGGATACAATCCTAAAGGGGTGGATTATTGGAAGATAATGAATTAAGTTATTAATGCAGTATTGTGGTAGGCCCCGCTTTTGGCGGTGACGTTACCCTCGACTAAGTAGTCTGAGTCAGCAGGGATACAGTCCTAAATAGCCGGGTTATAGTATTAATAGTAGTTAACTTATGAGGGGATCAAAGAGTTTGGACCCCCGCCATCCAATACCGTGAAGTATTGAAGGAGGTCCTACTAAATTTGACCCAGGTCCATTGCAGGACCTCTAAACGCTGAACAATGGCAAGACCTTTACCAAACCGTTCCCTTAACCCCCTACCAGGTAGCCAACATACCTCCATATAGACCGTGGAGATATGAATGGTGAAAATCCTTTATTTTATATAGACAGTAAAATAATGCCAAGACACCACGGACAAACGATAAGGAAAGATCACCTTCAACATAAGTAACTAGTTATTAAAGTCATTAATACAAAACCAAATAAAAAGTGCAAAAGATTAGAAATAAAAAGTATTATACTAGACACTTTGTCTTCACCAAGTGATGTAAGAGACTTAGGCAAACATGGCCTTGATTGTCAAGAACTCTTACGATCAATCTTGGATCCCGAGACGACTCACACACTCTATGATGGACAATGGATGATGGTGGTGGATGATGGTGTTGTGATGGTGGTGGGTGGTGGATGAAGTGTGAGAGAGGTGGTGTGCCAAGGGATGAGATGAAATGAATCCAAGCACTCCTATTTATAGGCTGAACAGAGAGCTGGACACGGCCCCGTGTCCGCCGGACACGGCCCCGTGCCCGTCTGACACTCTCTCTCCTCATTAATTGTAATTCGCAATTACAATAAATGCGCCTGCTGTACTTTCGACACGCCCCCGTGTCCGCTGAGCACAGCCCGTGGTGGGAAATAGAAGCTTCTATAGGTTTGTCTTTTCTGCTGCTTCTTGGGCACGGCCCCGTGCTGGCTGAGCACGGGGCGTGTTCAGCCTTCTGTTTTCTCTATTTTGCTTTGGAAGGTGCCGTTGAGGGTTCGGGCAATCCACTAATGTTCCTTTTCTTGTATTTATGTTAGGTTTAGCTGTCTTTTTGCTTCTTTTGTGTTTTTGAGCTCATTTAATCCTGAAAATACAAAAGGAAGACAAAAACACTCTTTTTCCAATATTAGTACTAAAAAAGGGTTAGTTTTATGCCTCATTTGATGTAATTTATATGTTGCATTTTACACACATCAACCGCTGTTGCTCAGTCAGAGGAGTTTAAAAGTGGCTTGGAGGAGGTGTATAGGGCGTACCGGTCAGGCTGGACTGAAGGATGGCTATATCTACTCTGCTCAGGGCCTGGGTAGAAAGGAGACTCCGCTTTACAACTCCAAAGCAAAGAAAAGATTATCCAAGCTGGATGAGGAGTTTGGGAGTAAAACCCCGGCCATTCTCAAGAAAATCCTGGAGCATCCCATGATATCAATTGATGAGTTGAATGCCCTGTTTTCCTCCGCTGGCCCTTCGTCTCCACCGTCTTTGTCGGGGGGTGATCCCCAGTGATTTCTAAACATTGATCTCTTTCGATATGGTTGTAATCTGGATAACTTGCTTACCCTAGGATACTTAGACTTTTTTGGTCGTTTGGAAGGAGGTCCTTCGTGTTGGGGGCCTCCTTGGTATCTAATCATGTAACTTTATGACTGTGTGTTGTTTTCTTGCCTTTTGCTTGTTTCCTGTTGTGGTTTTTCATGTTGCAGGGGCTTTTGCCAGGAATCAAGTCGGCGTTTCCCTGAAGACCCTTGGGTTGTTTTGCAAGAAGCTGTGCTTTGGTCCAAGTTTATTGTGCTTGTTGTTTTGTATGCTATTTGCTTTTGCCAAAGTTATTAGGGCTTTTCTTTGTACATTTATTTTGCAAATAAATAAAGAAAGACATCTTTTTGTAGTTTGTTTACAGAAGTGTGTTGTATTTATGGTTTGTTTGGGAAACCACGATTGTCTGTTCGAGGCCAATCGCTGGACAGGTTTATAATGTGAGATTATGTTTTTTGTTTGTTTTGTCCGCTTTCTTTGGGTTAACTAGACCCTGTTTTGCCCCACGACCGGGATTTTGGTATGTTTGATATACCTTATACACGTGTGTTCATTTATTGGTTAGGTTTATAGTGTTCCTGGGCACGTCTGCCTAGGTATAACACCTGTTATTTTACCAAAAAATAGAGGACAGGTTAGTTGTCCGTTTGTCATTTACTTCTTGGGGATTAAACTTCCCAGCATAAGTTGTTACAAAAGATCTGTTCTTGGGGGAGCCCCAGACTAATAGTTAAATATTACAAAAGTGGCTCTTGGCCGTTTTCCTGGGGATAGACCCCTCATATGTGATCCTTTCTGAGCTGCATGAGGTTCCACGTCCTGGGGACCTCCTTGCCTTGGAGCGTTTCCAATTTACAACTTCCTTTGCCGTTTGCCCATACGACCCGGTAGGGTCCTTCCCAACTGGGTCCTAGTTTTCCGGTGTTCTCTTGTAGGCTGGCTTCGTTGGCCCTTAGGACCAGATCCCCTGGTACGAGGTTAAGTTTTTTCATCTTGGCATTGTAATAGCTTTCCAGTTGCTTCTTGTACTTAGCCTCCCTGACTGCTGCCACTTCTCTCCTTTCTCCAGCAAATTCAGGTTCATCCGGAGGTCTTGTTCGTTTTCTGCCTCCCTGAGCTTCATCCTTGCAGTCGGGGATCCTATTTCAGCCGGGATGACTGCCTCCGTCCCATAAGTTAAGCTGAAAGGAGTTTCCCCGTTGCAGTCCTTGGGGGTGGTCCTGTATGCCCATAGTACAAATAGTAGCTCCTCCAGCCATCCTTTTTGTTTCCTTCCGAGTCTTTCCTTCATTCCCTTGATAACGCTTTGGTTGGCTCTTTCTACTAGTCCGTTGCTTTGGGCATGGGTGACGGAAGTAAACACCTGCTGTATGTGCATCTGTTCGCACCATGGCTTGAAGGGTCTTCCAGCAAATTGGACACCGTTATCACTTACCAGCTCTTTTGGGACCCCGTACCTGCAGATGATGTTATCTAACACAAATCGCCTCATCTGTTCCCCGGTTATTTTTGCCAAGGGCCTCGCTTCGATCCACTTGGTAAAATAATCAATAGCGACCACCACATACTTGACTCCTCCTGGACCCTCCGGAAATGGCCCAATTATGTCGATGGCCCACTTTTGGAAGGGCCAGGACGTTGAGACTGGTATCATCGGGTGTTTGTGCCAATGAGTCATAGGTGCATGCACCTGGAAATTGTCACAACTCTTGATCTCTTCAGATGTTGTTTCGTACATTCGAGGCCAATAGAATCCCGCATTCATTGCCTTTGCTACTATCGTCCTTGGCCCCGAATGCATTCCACAAATCCCCTCATGCATCTCCCTGATCACATACTCAGCTTCTTTCATGTCAACACACTTCAAGGATGGGCCCAGATATGATCTCCGGTATAGTTCTCCATCAATCATCTCATATTGCAAGGCCTTTACCCTTCTCTTCCTAGCTGCCCAGTCTCCCTCGGGTAGTGTCCCGTCTCTGAGGAACTTAACGATTGGTGTCATCCACGTTTCTTGTGCATTCTCAACTCTAGCTACCTCCTTTGTGCTGAGGGAGGGGGCAGTCAGGACTTCCACTTTGACTTCTCTTGCTAGATGGTCGAATGCTACAGAGGCCAGCTTACTGAGGGCATCATATTTTCTGTTTCTTCCTCGGGGGATGTATTCTAGCTTGAAAGTTTTAAATGTTTCAGCTGTCTCCTTTACTTTTGCCACATATTGAGCCATGGTGTTGTCTTTAGCCTCATACTCTCCTTGGTATTGCTTGACCACCAGTTGTGAGTCTGTGCTTGCTTCTACATGCTTTGCTCTCATCTTTTGTGCCAACCTCATCCCTGCTAAAAGGGCTTCATATTCTGCAGTGTTGTTGGTGTTCTCGAAATCCAGTCTTATGGCGTAGGTTAACTCCACTCCTTCAGGGCTTATCAAAGTAATGCCTGCTCCACTCCCCTCTTCACTGGAGGCTCCATCTGTGAGTAGCTTCCACACAGCCTTGTCTTCCTTCTCTTTTTCTTCTTTTTCCAAGGCTTCCCATTTTAGAAGTTCTTTTTCCTCATCCTCAGGGACTTCTGCTAAGAAATCGGCCAGAATTTGCCCTTTCATGGTTGTTCTGGGCTTGAACTCCAAGGAGTGTTCCCCTAATTCCACGGCCCATTTAGCCAACCGTCCCGACAGCTCCGGCCTCCTGAGTAGCTTTTGGAGGGGTTGATCAGTCATCAAGGTGATCTTGTGCCCTTGGAAATACCTCCTAAGTCTCCGAGACGCGAAAACAAGGGCTAGGGCTAACTTCTCCAGAGGCATGTAGCGTTCTTCGGGGCCTTTAAGTGTTCTACTGATGAAATATATCGGTATCTGTTTTCCCTCCCATTCCACCATCATGACCGCACTTATGGTTGTTTTTTAGGTGGAAAGATACAAGAGCAGGTGTTCCCCGGGTACTGGGGTGGCCAATGTCGGGAGTTTGCAGATATAAGCCTTCATTTCTTGAAAAGCAGCCTCCGCCTTAGAGGTCCATTTAAACTTGTCTGTTTGAAGGCAGTCCTTCAGCACTTTCATGAACGGGAGGGTCCTGTCAGCTACTTTTGACAAAAAACGGTTTAGCGCGATTAGCCTCCCGTTCAGCTGCTGGATGTCCTTCAGGGACCTGGGCGATCGCATTTCAGCCACAGCTTGAGTTTTCTCCGGGTTAGCTTTGATTCCGCCCTTAGTGACTACTACCCCCAAGAATTTTCCCTCTTCTACCCCAAAACAACACTTCCTGGGGTTTAGCTTCATATTCACATCTTGCATAGTGCGGAGGGTCTCAGCTATGTTATCTATCATGGCCATCTCGGTCAGGCTCTTGATAACGATGTCATCAATGTATACCTCCAAGTTCCTCCCCCGTTGTTCCCTGAAGAGGGCGTTCATAAATATTTGATATGTGGCCCCAGCGTTTTTAAGACCGAAGGGCATCTTGGTATAACAAAATGTCCCTTCGTCTGTGATGAAGGCGGTTTTTTCCTCGTCCTCTATTGACATTTGAATCTGATGGTATCCTTTATAGGCATCCAGGAAGCATTTAAGGGGATATTGGGATAAGGAGTCCACCTGGACGTCTATTTCTGGGAGGGGGTAACAGTCCTTAGGGCATGCTTTGTTCAGATCTTGGAAGTCGATGCACATCCTCCATCCCCCGTCTTTCTTCTGAACCATGACTGGGTTAGCGACCCAGGATGGGTATTTTACCTCCCTAACTATTCCTGCTCTGAGTGGTTTTCTGGTTTCCTCACAGGCGGCCCTTCTTTTGCTGGGACCCATGCTTCGTTTTTTCTGCTTCACTGGATTTGCCCATGTGTATGTATTGAGTCGGTGTTCAGTCAAGCTTCTCGGGATTCCTGTCATATCCCCATGTTGGAATGCGAATACATCTATGTTGAGGAGGAGCAATTCCTTGAGAGCACTCTTGCACTTGTCACTCAGGTGACTTCCTACTTTAACCGTCTGTTCCGGGAACCTGTCGCAAAGGACCCATTCTTTGACCCCCTCCTTTTGGGGCCTCTGGGATGCTTCCCCCTCGGACACGGAAGAAACAACTTCGTATGCAGACTTTACCCAAGCTAAGCCCTTTGGCGTTTGGAACACTAAGGCTCCGTGTGGGGTAGACGCTTGTGCTAGCAAATCACCAATTCCAGGTCTTCCCAGGATTGCGTTGTACTTTGAGGGTGCTCGGACCACTGTGAAAGTCAGGTTTATTGTTCGAACCCGATCCCCTACCCCGACTGTGAATGGGCGTCTGATCTTCCCCAGGGGATGTGACACACTGTTGTTGAATCCTACTAGGGGGATGGAATCCTCTTCGAGCCGGTCTCTTACATCCCCGTCAAACCTGAGGAAACAATGTTCATATATAACCTCTACCCCAGATCCCCCGTCCTTGTGTATTATGGCCACCTTGTGGCCAGCTATTATGGCTGAGATGTTTAGCGGGAGTCGCTGCACTTCATTTTCCTCCAAATGTGGCATTAGGATGGGAGCTTTCATGCAGTCCGGGGAGCCCAGGATTCTGGCGTTTACACTCCTGGTGGTATCAAATTCATTCGTCCTTCTGATCATATCTACATCTGCCCTCCCAGGCTCCCTTGCATCTTTCCCTTTTCGATCCCCTACTCCCTCCTTAATTTCCCTAACCAAATGGGCCAGTTTTCATATTCTCATCGCGACCTCTATTTCTCTTTTTAGGTACACGAAGTCGTCCGTTCTGTGGCCAAACCCTTTGTGAAAGTCGCAGTACTCATTTGGTTGTGCCTTTGGCCCAGGTTTAATAGGCGGTGGCCTTGGGAAGGAGCCTTTCACCCTCTCAGTGGCAAGTATTTCACTTGGCGTCTTGGTGAGAGGGGTGAAGCTGTCAGAGTAAGGGGTGGGCCTCTTCCCCGAGGTCTATATGGGGAGTATGAGGGTCTTGTTCTATCATGCAACATTCTATTAAAAGAAGGATTTCGAAGGTAAGGTGTACCTTTATTAAGGGGTTTTGCTGCCGGTGTGACCCTTCGGGGTGGGGCATCTGTCTCCTTGGCTTTACTGACTGTGTCTTTGCCCCTGACAAAGGCTCTGACCCTGTCCATGAGATTATCAAACGAGTGGGGAAACTCTTCCCCCAGTTTCTCGCATAGTTGTGCATGCTTTAATCCGTTTATGAAACTGTTGATCTTCATGACCTCCGGGACGTCCTTAATGTTCATGCTTTCCTTGACAAACCTTTCCATGTACTGGTCTATCCGCTCGTTGTCCCTCTGCCTTATGTGCAGGATTTCGTTTGGGTTCTTGACCACCTTTCTTTGTTGACCAAAGTTTTTCAGGAACTTTTCACTTAGTTCTTCGTAGCTGTCAATCCCCCCAGGAGGGAGGCTGTCAAACCAGAGCCGAGCTCCCTCCGTCAGGGTCTGCACGAACATATGGCACCAAACTGGCATGGGCCATCGCCCCAGTTGTCCCGTACCCCTGAAGGCATGGAGATGATCTTCAGGGTCTCTCGTCCCATCATACCGGTCGAAGTTTGGAGGTAGTTTTGTTTTAGGGGGCATAGGCGCCTCTGCAATTCTCCGGGTGAACTTCGAGACTTCAGCCAGGTACCGTGGAAGGTAAGGCAGGTCCAGACCATCACCGCTTTGGTTCTCCTTCTCTTTTCCTTTTCCCTTCAGTTTCTTTCCTGTGATGAGATCTTCCCTTTCTTCCGAAGATATCTGTCTAAGGGCAGTCATGAATGTTTCGAGTGGGTCACTGCCACTGCTCTTGCTCTTAGGGTTTACCTCGTCCTGGTTGGAAGGTGTGTCGAAAGACAGTCTAGCCCTGAGGCTGTTAAGCTTTTCTTGTCTTTCTAAATCCTCAAGACACCTTTTTAACTTGTCTTTGTGCATGGCGATAAAATCTGGAGTGATGGTCTCTTCTTTTTCCAGAATTTCCACCTGATCCTCATTCTCTTCCTCATGAGTTATGTCTTCTACTGTAACCTTGTCATGGTCATTTTGCACCGTCTGGGTGACATGTGAACCGGGTGTAATGTCCATGTTGTCTCTTCTGAAACGAGTTATCTTTAACGTCGGAGTTCAGTGTGGAGACACC
Organism: Helianthus tuberosus; assembly: GCA_030545235.1. Taxonomy (NCBI): domain Eukaryota; kingdom Viridiplantae; phylum Streptophyta; class Magnoliopsida; order Asterales; family Asteraceae; genus Helianthus; species Helianthus tuberosus. The sequence continues at coordinate 153,871,567 of CM060372.1, forward strand.
GGTCAGGCTGATGTCCCATGGATGGCGCCAATGTCGAATACCCAAATCCCTGATGACGTTCAATGGGGTCTTCGCTGACGTCCAGATATCCCGATCCTTGTAGCTACAAAAGAATAAACCGTTAGCCTCGTCACGGAGGACCCCGGGGGGGGGGATCCGTGACCGAGCTCCAGTGTGAGAGTAAGTAAACTTTCCAGAGAGTGAGAGGAGTCTATTCCGATGAGTATGATCACCGGAATGTTTCCTCTAATAGTGTGAATCAGTAAATGCATGTGTGTGTTTAATGTAATAGGATATTGGTCGGAATGAGAGAAATAAATGAGAGAGAGCTTTTAATGTGATACCTCCGATCCCCCTTGTTATCGTTCTTCTTCTTCTTATATAAGTCTTAGACCTTATCTTGCGTGTGGGATATTTGTTGAGACGGTCCGCGGTTTCAGGAAGTCTTCGGGGGGCTAAGACACGTGTCTGACCCCTAACGGTTAGATTGGCAGCGTTATTTAATGTTCCGGCAGGAGAAGTACCATGCCAGCCAAGATACTCTTCTTATCAGTCATTAATTGTGGCCCACATGCTCTGAATCCTCGTTTCCCGCTTGTTTTGTAAAAGGGGGGAACCTTAATGGGCAAGTTAGACCATTGTTGGGCTTATATCCTGTTGGGCCCATATGTAGACAGCCCAAAGCGGGTAAAAATGGGGTTTCCCATTGGCCCGTCGTCAATAATAAAAACGAAAACCGATTACGTAATTTAGTTTGGTTTAAAGCCAAATATGTAATTTGATTTTAACTGGTTCGGTTTGGTTTTCAATTCACTCGATTTGAAACCGAATGCTAAATGCCTCTAACTTGTGCTTATGATTATTAGCATACACATACGCATAAAATAATCGATTTTGAAGAATCATCTTGATACAAGCTGCAACTTATGTAGTAGGGTTTTTTTGATGTCTTTTGTTTATACAAAATTGATAACAATATTAGACCGGGATAAGAAAACATTTTATGCGGGACTGACTTTTTTATATATAACTTAATATCAATGATTCTTCATAACCATTTTTTTACCATCAATATGCTTCGTTTTCAAACAAGGTCATTAACTTGAGAATGAGAATGTAGTTATTTCATTTAGTTCGAGTAACCAACGGTCGCAAGTTTGCAACAATTTTAACTCATTACTGGTTGGACCCAATGGAGCTAAGAGGCTGTTTGTTTTTGCTTAAAACGTCTGCAAAGAGCCTATTTCTGCATGCGGGCAGACATAAGGCTTTGAAGATTGTTTGTTTTTTTTTAAACAGATCTTAAAATGGCTTTTTTCAGCTTAAAAAAAAGCTATGACACCCTTACTTCAAACATCTTCACAAAAAACATCTTCACAAAAAACCCTCATCCCTCAAAACTGAACCACCGTCACTGCTGTAAGATCACCGTCGCCTCAGTCGGCCACCACCACCGTCGCGGCTGCCATCAACCTTCAACATCATCATCGTCATCATCGATCATTCTCATCGTTTCATCATCATCATTCCTCGCAAAGTCCACAAAACACAGATGACGTTTCAGATCTGAACACGTTGTGGCGGTTACGGGATTCCGGCAAGTCTGACGACGTCGTAATTTCCGAATCAAACGATGACGTTTCAGATCTGAACAGGTTGCTAGAGTTATCGGAACAGGTTTTAAATCGGATTTGTGATGATTTTGAATCGGATTTGTGATGCTTTTGTTTGATATGAACAGGTTTTTAGAATCCAATTTGTGATGATTTTGAATCGGATTTGTGATGATTTTCTTCCATATGAACTGGTTTTGAATCGGATTTATGATGATTTTGAATCAGATTTGTGATGATTTTGTTCGATATGAACTGGTTTTGAATCGGATTTGTGATGTTTTTGAATCAGATTTGTGATGATTTTGTTCCATATGAACTGGTTTTGAATCGGATTTATGATGATTTTGAATCAGATTTGTGATGATTTTGTTCGATATGAACATGTTTTGAATCGGATTTGTGATGCTTTTGTTCGATATGAACAGGTTTTTAGAATTATCGGAAGCTATTTCACGTGATGAACAGGTTTTCGACATGAACATGTTTTTAGAATTATCTGCAAAAACAAACAGTCTTATATTTTCAGCTTGCAGAGCTTCAGACCACATCTTCAGTTGCAGACATGAAAACAGATAAAATCAGTTTGCAGACAGTTTATGTCTGCAAAAACAAACAGCACCTAAAAAGGAAAGTTAAACTGCTTGTGGAAAGATGTATAATTAATGCTAATCCAAATTCAGGAACATCTAACATGAAGCAACACATACCCAAACATTTTAATCTTGATGAGACTAGCTCAAAGAGACGTGTCTTTATATTTAGCAAAATATAGATAGAAATTAGCTACTTCTATCATTAAACACAACCATCATCTATACTATATAATAAAAGAAACTATTTTAGGGACACTTGTCATCAAATTAGCCAATCTCTTATAGATAATTTTTCTTTTAATTTAATCTCTTCTAATTAATTATAGATAACTCTCCTACTAAATATTATTTAATTTAATATCTTATATTATAGATAACCCTCATACTAAATATTACTGTATTAGTTTAATATCTTATAGATAATTATTATTTAGTTTAATCTCCTTCTCATTTATAATATTGTTTATTTGAATTAATTATATTTGAACGTTTTGTTTAGTTTGGTATCAAATAAATTTTACGAAACTTAAAATAAATTAACTAATATTATTTATCATTTATACATTTACGGAGTTTTAAATAAAGGGTTAAATTTATTGAGACTTCGTTAACAAATTTTTGCTATAGTAGAGTAATCTATTTTTATCACGAAAACCAAACTTTGTATTAATATATTAAATATTTTTATTTTCACTATACAAAATTACAGTTACTCGACCCATGTAACACATGAGGTTTTTTAAGATATAACTTTTTATTATTTGATATATAAAATTAGATTTATTCAATTCGTCAAATACACGGGGTTTTTTAAGGATATATATTTTTTATTATTTACTACAGAAAATTACGTTTATTCAAACCGTGTAATACGCTTATTTTTAAAGCTGTAATTTTTTAACGTTTGGTATATAAAATCACATTTATTCAACCTGTGTCATAAATGAGGTTTTTTTAAAGATGTATTATTTTATTATTTGGTAAACAATATTACGTTTATTCAACACGTGTAATACATGTGGTTTTAAAAATATAATTTTTTTATTTGATATATAAAATTACATTTATTCAACCTGTACAATATGGTTCTTATAGATATGACTTTTTATTATTTAATATATAAAGTTATATTTATTCAACCCATATAATAAATGAAGTTTTAAAGATATATTGTTTTATTATTTAGTATATAAAATTTATTTATTCAACCCCGTGTAATACACGGGGTTATAACCTAGTTTTAACTATAGTAATCTTTATTATTTTGATAGTTTTTTCAGAAGTTGACATTGCCAACGAGATGATTTTTATACCGTTTATATAAGTTGGATGGTTTTAACTCTTAATAACAATTTGTGATTATATTTACATAGTATTGATTTGCAAGTTTTCTAAGCATAGCTGCCTCGTGCTTACGGTATTTTTTTAACAATTGATTTTTACCTTTACCAAAAAAATTTCATCTTTTGCAATTTGACCAAACAAAATTTGATTTTTTTTACTTTTAACCTAAAACTTTTCATAATTTGCAATTTAACCTCACCACCTTTTTACTTTGCTCCCCTATACTTTTCATCTTTCACAAATATTCATTTTACATTTTGTTCTAAATGCTTCTAGTTAAGACGGTGCAACGTGCTGTGTGGTTCAACGTTTTTACGTTTCATTTTAAATTTTGGGAATTAACATGACACAACGTGCGTGAGCGGTTCAACGTTTTTACGCCTATTTTTTCTCGTTTGCCAAGTTCGTCACAACGTGTGCGCCCTATATTGAGTTATTATTTTCTATGTTTTACATTCCGGTCTAATTTGTTCGCATTAACACAACGCAATTTCATTTTTGGTGGTCGCTGACGGTGGTGTGACAATTTTGCTGGCTACGGTTACCGCAACAATGTGCGGGTCATGATTTTAGTTTTTATGATTTTACTCATTTAATATATTTTTTTTTTCTAAAACGATATATTTTGTTCTAAATTACTTGTTTTGATCAGAACTTATTTTAACCCAAAGAAACTAATTTTTTTTTAAATTGGTCCATTCTAATGACATGATTTGTTATCCCACCCATTTGTTTAACAAGGCTTGGCTTGGTTGTACTATCATGTAGGGATGCATATTATCCCAACCCTTAAGACGGTTTGTAAGCGGATCACGCCCTGCCATCTGGCGTTAAACACCTTTTGAATCGTCCGTTAAAGGGCATTATAGCTTATGGGGGTTAGCCATTTAACCCTGCAACAACCATCGTTAAAGGGGGTAGTGGGTGGGCCCCATGCCTTGATGACCAATCACATTTTTTGTTTTTTAAATTTGTTATATTTGTATATTATTTTAGCGGGGGAGTGGGTAGTGAAAACTTATTAAACCATTACACACACACTAAAGGTGAAAGAAAGTGAGTGAGCGTTCATGACTATGTGACAATAATGTGACATGCACTTTATGATGTGATGGTTAAATATGTGAGCCAATTACACATAGTCTAATTGAGTAATTTCTCTTGTCATATGCTTGTACTACGTCGTGTATGTCAACTTATACGTGTCACACCCGAACCGATGGCGTAATCATCGGGGCGTGGCACTGAGCGAAACAGATTATTCACGAGAATCCATAAAAACTATTAATGTCAATATATTTAACTTTTAATGTCCCATACCATCAAAAACATAAAGCAAAACAGTCATTACAAATATCAGTCTCATAAACAAAACATTGTTCCGACAACTCAGATTTATTTAGTGGAGTTTCTAGACTTCCTACTCGATTCAGCAAGCATAGCATCCTATCAACCTGTCACATACGTTAAAATAAAGTCAATACATAAAATGTAAAGGTGAGTACACAAGTTTGAATAACATATAGTAGAGAAAAGCGTGTACGCATAACCAGCATGTAACACGTAACAGGCGATGCAAGTAACTATCACAACTATGTTCACACTTAACCACAAGACTGCGTTGTAGAGTATGAGCGACACATGTTCAGCGAACACGTGAAGTAAAGAGATGCGATCCTTTCGCAACCCCTGATCCCTTATCTGTCCCGGGAACGGGCGGACGCGAACTCAGAATTTCGGTGGTATCAGTCGGTTAATTTGGCAGCGGAAATTACATCAGGACCGTAGTTAGGAAATGTTTATCAGAATAAAACCACCATATTTGATATTAATAATCACATAGGTAAAACCCAAGTTTCTCATTACAATACATTTATAGGGACAAACCCTATTTTATTGAATTTAAAACATCATATTTTAGGTAACTTTTATAGCCACATTTTTCCCAAGCCCTTCAGTGCTCTCCAGCTGGCTTTTTACAAATTGGCTGTCACATTGTGTTACCTGAAACGTGTTTTAAAAACATTTGTCAGTGGGAAATACTGGTGAGTGAATCCCAGTTTAATCAAGAAACATTTTACTAATTAAAACAGTATTGAGAGCGATCACATTGTTTATTTCTACACAATTACTCATTCAGTACTGTCAACCCTGACTGGTGGGTCATATTACACATTGGCTAACTCGTTGTCCAATGGTAACGTATTGTCGTCCCGACTTACTACTCACAGTGTAGTAAATTTTGTATACAAAACCCCAACATACCGGCAGTAATTGAAGAACTACAAAGACTCAATCACCGCTTAATCACATTGTAAAACATTTAAGGTTTTGTAAAATATTACAAAAAGGTTAACAAAAATTGGATAAACTCACATTGCTATCTTAGACTTCGCGTAAGGGTTTCCTGGAATTAATCTATAATTTACACAAATGTACATAGGTTAGTATCATAACCCTTTGAAAATATTAATGATTCCTTCCCCGAGACGGTATTCCAACAACTATGTCAGGCAGAACCACGACAGTTGTTACGGAACCCTAAATCAATCAGGCAGCGTATCTTTTACGAAACTGGGGTTATAATACTTACAACGGAGCAGAACCTCGCTAATTAGGGGGTATAACACCAGCTTTATAAAGCCTATATTCAAAATTTGAGATTGAGAAACGAAAAATGAATGATTTCTGGTTGAACCCGATGGCTCCTTTATATAGTTGCTGATCTTGACTCTCACGCGGCCCGCGTAAGAGTAGCCTTAGGGCTACGCGGCCTGCGTCAAAGCTAGTCAATGGACTAGCTTGTCTGGCTCATCAGGTAGGTCCGCCACGATGTCGACACGTGTCGGCCTAGGGTGTCTCTGCGTTCTTGATCTCACGCGGCCCGCGTAAGTGTTAAGGTGAGCTTACGCGGCCCGCCTAAACTTAAGAAAATCAACGAATTTAGGTTTCAACCCTTATACCGCCCGCGTAAGGTTGGGGTGGGTCCTACGCGGCCCGCCTCAACTTAATAATCAAATTTTAAATTTTATTTTTAATGATATACTATACTTCGGGCTCGGTTTTCACATATGGGGTGTAATTAAAGACATATTGGGACATTTTAAAATATACTAGGGTGTCGGTTTATTGAGGATTGTTACATCCTCCCCACCTTGTTTTAGAGCTCGTCCTCGAGATCTACTGGAACAAGTGCGGATATTTCCTTTGCATTTCAGATTCAAGCTCCCATGTATACTCGGGTCCTCTTTTGGAGTCACATTTCACTTTGACCAGAACTAATCTCTTGTGCTTGAGATTCTTGACTTTCCTGTCTTCAATCTGTAGAGGCTTTTCTACGAACTTGAGTTGTTCATTTACCTCTATATCCTTAAGAGGTACTATTAGTGATTCATTAGCTAAACACTTTTTGAGATTAGATACATGAAATACATCATGTAATCCTGCCATTTCCTCTGGCAGTTGTAGCTGATAGGCTACAGGTCCTATTTTTCTAATAATCTCAAAAGGTCCAATATACCTGGGACTTAGCTTTCCTTTTTTTGATGAATCTTACCGCTCCTTTCCAAGGAGAGACCTTCAACAATACGTTATCTCCTACTTGAAATTCCAAAGGTTTGCGTCGGTTATCAGCATAACTCTTCTGTCGATCACGTGCTGCTTTCAGTCGTTCCTTGACTTGAATAATCTTGTCGGTTGTTTCTTGCACTATCTCAGGTCCAGATAGTTGCTTTTCCCCAATTTCTGCCCAACAGACTACGGGTTCGACACTTTCGTCCATAAAGTGCTTCGAATGGTGCAACATTGATACTTGTATGATAACTATTGTTATATGAAAATTCTATTAAAGGTAAGTGATCGTCCCAATTACCTCTGAAATCAATTACATAAGCTCTAAGCATGTCTTCCATTGTCTGAATTGTCCTTTCACTTTGTCCATTCGTTTGAGGGTGATAAGCCGTGCTTAGATTTAACTTGGTTCCCATTGCCTTATGGAAACTTGACCAAAAATGATAGGTAAATCGGCTATCCCTATCAGAAACAATTGATAAAGGAATTCCATGTAAAGAAACAATTTCATTTACATACAACTTAGCCAACTGTTCCATACTGAAAGTTTCCTTCATTGGTAGGAAATGAGCTGACTTGGTTAGCCTATCTACAATCACCCAGATTGTATCATTGTTTTTCTTTGTTTTGGGTAATTTGGTAACAAAATCCATTGTTATTAATTCCCATTTCCATACTGGCATTTCTAACTGTTGTAGAAATCCTGAGGGTTTCTGGTGTTCAGCTTTGACTTGAGAACAGGTTAAACATTTAGAAACATAGGCTGCTATGTCCTTTTTCATTCCTATCCACCATAAATTCTTTCTTAAATCTTGATACATTTTATCATTTCCTGGATGCATCGTATACTTAGACTTATGAGCTTCTTCTAATATACGATGACGCAGGTTTCCTAATTTAGGTATCCACATTCTCTTTTCATGGAATCTCCAAATTCTATCTGTTCCTTGTTCTAATTCTTTTAGCATACCTTTTAATTTTTCAGTATCATCCTTGATTACTGATTCTTGTGCTTCTCTAATCTGATCATTTAAATCTACTTGTAGATTTAATTTAAGAGAACGTACCCTTTTTGGCTTTTCATGATACTTTCGACTTAAAGCATCTACCACTACATTTGCTTTTCCTTCATGATACTGGATATCACAATCATAATCACTAAGCATCTCCATCCAACGTCTTTGTCTAATGTCTCATATTCAATTCTTTTTGCTTGAAAACATACCTTAAACTCTTATGATCAGTGAATATGGTAAACTTACTACCATAAAGGTAATGTCTCCAAATCTTAAGAGCAAAAATTATAGCTCCTAATTCTAGATCATGGGTTGAATAATTCTCTTCATGATTCTTAAGTTGTCTAGATGCATAGGCTATAACCTTTTGACGTTGCATTAATACACATCCATAACCTAATTTGGAAGCGTCACAATAGACTACAAAGTCTTCAGTTCCTTCTGGTAACACTAGTATGGGTGTATGAGTTAATCTTTGCTTAAGGATTCTAAAGGCTTCTTCTTGTTTTAATCCCCATTCAAACTTAACAGATTTACAGGTTAGCTTAGTTAAAGGAATGGCTATTCTAGAAAAATCTTGAATAAATCTTCTATAATAACCGGCCAATCCTAAGAAACTTCTAACCTCGGTTGGTGATTCAGGGGTTTTCCATTTAGTAATTGCCTCGATTTTTGTTGGATCTACATGAATTCCTTCATGATTGACTAGGTGTCCGAGAAACTGTACCTGTTCTAACCAAAATTCGCACTTAGAAAATTTAGCATAAAGCTTTTCCTTTCTTAATAAACTTAAAAGTGCGTGCAAATGTTTTGCATGATCTTCTTTATTTTTAGAATAAATGAGAATATCATCTATGAAAACAATTATGAATTTATCCAAATATAGCTTACATATTCGGTTCATCATGTCCATAAATGCAGCTGGGGCATTGGTTAAACTGTCACGGCCCCCGACCCGATTTGACCCGTTTCAGGAGCCGCGGGACAGAAATCCCGTGGTATTTATTTAACAGCGGAAGTTTCTTCAGGATCTTTTTAAAACTGAAATATTTCCCGATTATTTTATTTCACAACTCGGGATAAAACCCGGTAATTTACAATATTGAGATTTCACGGAGAAATATTTATTTTACAAAACATGTTTCTTTATTTTATACTGAGCCACTTCCTTAAGCTTGTAGTGCTTCTCGGCACTTTTCCTGGATCACAACAGATCACCTGAAACATGTTTGAAAAATGTTTTGTCAGCGGGAAATACTGAGTGAATCATTCTATTTATGAAAATGACTCGGTTCTTATAATTTACAGTATTAAGAGAGATTACAATGTTTCCAGATATCAAACCAACTACCCACAGTACTTGTCACTCGAACATCCATCGGTAGCCTCTTTGCCCGATGGTGTCTGTGACTATGGTCATATCACTCATTGGCTAACTAGTTGTCCAATAGTGACGGTTATCAAGTAATGTATACAAAACCCCACATACCGGCTGTAACTTAGTGATTACATAAACTTAATCACTGTAATTATAACCTTTGAAAATAACATGCTTTTTAAATCAAATTTGATAAAAAGAGAATGACTCACATTGCAGATTTAATTTGAGCAGAGTCTAGCCTACTGATTAGCCTTTTAACCTAATTTAATAACAGGCACACAATTCGGTTAGTAACTTAATACAGCATTTACGATAACTCACGAGATCAACCCTCACAACTAATGACAAAGTGCTATGCTTAAACATCCATCGAATTAACGACTAATGACAAAGCATCACCCTAATGTGGGCAGCACTTAAACATCCATTGAGTACATTGATCGATCGGAAAATGAATCGTAATAGCGATCGAGTTATTACCCTGATTGCGGCGTCGATTAGTGAATCGTGTGTGTTAATTGTGGTAAACAGAGCATAACTCAGTGCCTAAAACGAATTTCTTCGTCGAACGAACAACAGAATGCAAGTGCTAGGCCCTTCTATTTATACCCAAAATTTGCACCTCCCGCTAGTCACGGAAGAATCCGTGGCACGTGCCGCGTGTCGCCTGAGGTGACATTTTTAGGGTAGGGTAGGTACGTGTCCAAATAGCTCAGGTGAGTCGACAATTCGTTAAAATTCAATTTCCACGTAAATCTGTAAAGATAATATCAACTAGGTTTTACCCCCCCCCCCCCCTGAGTTTTAGGGGCCCTGATTCTAATTCCGATTGTTCTGAAAATTTTAGGGTTTGTGCAGAATCACTTGGGTGTCTCAATTAGGTTTCCTATTGGTCAAATTAATTTAATAAATATGACTTTTGATGAGAGTTGTTACATTCTCCACACCTTAATAAAAATCTCGTCCTCGAGATTTACTGGAACAATTGAGGATACTTTCGCTTCATTTCTGATTCCAGTTCCCAAGTGTATTCGGGTCCTCGTTTCGAATCCCACTTAACTTTAACTAGCACTAGTCGTTTGTGCTTGAGAAACTTCACTTTCCTGTCTTCTATTTGAAGAGGTTTCTCAACAAATTTTAACTTTTCGTTTACCTCTATATCTTGGAGAGGTACTACCAAAGATTCGTCTGATAGACATTTCTTGAGATTGGATACATGAAATACATCATGTACTCCAGCTAACTCTTCTGGTAGTTGTAAACGATAAGCAACTGGTCCTATACGTTGGATCACTGGAAATGGTCCTATGTACCTTGGACTTAGCTTTCCTTTCTTACCGAATCTAACAACTCCTTTCCAAGGGGAAACTTTTAACAGTACTCTGTCTCCAACTTGGAATTCTAACGGCTTACATCTATTGTCTGCATAACTCTTCTGGCGATCCCGAGCAGTTTTCAGTCTTTCCTTGATTTGAGTAATCTTATCAGTCGTCTCTTGCACTATTTCAGGACCTGACAATTGCCTTTCTCCTATTTCTGCCCAACAAACTGGAGTTCTGCATTTTCTTCCATACAGTGCCTCGAATGGGGCAGTTTCAATACTTGAATTATAACTATTGTTATAGGAGAATTCAATTAATGGTAAATGATCATCCCAATTTCCACCAAAATCTATTACACATGCTCGGAGCATGTCTTCTAGAGTTTGGATCGTCCTTTCACTTTGTCCGTCTGTTTGTGGATGATATGCCGTGCTTAGGTTTAGTCGAGTTCCCATTGCTTGCTGGAAACTTTTCCAGAAATGAGAAGTGAAACGACTATCCCTATCCGAAACAATGGAGAGTGGAACTCCATGTAAAGATACAACTTCATCTACATACAACTTTGCCAGTCTTTCCATACTAAAGGTTTCTTTCATAGGTAGAAAGTGAGCAGATTTGGTTAATCGATCCACAATTACCCAAATCGCATCATTACCTTTTCTGGTTTTGGGTAACTTAATAACAAAATCCATTGTTATGAGTTCCCATTTCCATACAGGCATCTCTAATTGTTGTAGCAGACCTGAAGGTTTCTGATGTTCTGCCTTAACTTGTGAACAAGTAAGACATTTAGAAACATATCTAGCTATATCCTTTTTCATGCCTATCCACCAAAAATTCTTTCTTAAATCTTGGTACATCTTATTGTTTCCTGGATGCATAGTATACCTAGATTTATGGGCTTCTTCTAGAATTTTATTTCTTAATTCTCCCTGCTTAGGTACCCATATTCTGCTTTTGTGGAATCTCCAAATTCCATCAGCACCTTGCTCTAATTCTTTTATTCGTCCCTTCATTCCTTCAGCATCATCTTGGATTGTTGTTTCCTGAACCTTCTTTATTTGTTCCATTAAATCTAATTGTAGATTTAATCTAAGAGCCCGAACTCGTCGTTGCTTTTCATGATATTTACGACTTAAGGCATCTGCAACTACATTTGCCTTTCCTTCATGATACTGAATATCACAGTCGTAATCACTTAAAATTTCCATCCATCTCCTTTGCCTCATGTTTAACTCTTTTTTCCCGAATATATATCTTAGACTTTTATGATCTGTATAGATAGTAAACTTACTTCCGTACAGATAATGTCTCCAGATTTTCAGGGCAAAAATTACGGCTCCTAATTCTAAGTCATGAGTCGTATAATTTTCTTCGTGCTTTTTCAACTGTCTTGAAGCATACGCAATTACCTTCTTGCGTTGCATAAGCACACATCCAAATCCTAGTTTTGAAGCATCACAATATACTTCAAAATCTTCAGTTCCTTCTAGTAAGGCTAAGATTGGAGCATTGGTTAATTTATGTTTCAAAATTCTAAAGGCTTCTTCTTGTTTAGGTCCCCAATCAAACTTAACTGCTTTACAGGTTAGCTTAGTTAATGGTACATCTATCTTGGAAAAATTCTTAATAAACCGTCTATAATAGCCAGCTAAACCTATAAAACTTCTAATTTCCATTGCAGTTTGCGGAACCTTCCAATTGATAATTGCTTCTATCTTAGCAGGATCTACGTGAATACCTTCGTGATTCACCATGTGTCCTAAGAATTGCACTTCTTGCAACCAAAATTCACACTTTGAGAATTTGGCGTAAAGCTTTTCTTTTCTTAACAAGGTTAAGAGTAAATGCAAGTGCTGACAATGTTCGTCCTGACTTTTTGAATAAATAAGTATATCATCTATGAAGACAATTACAAATTTATCCAAATACAGTTTACAGATCCTATTCATCATGTCCATGAATGCTGCAGGTGCATTCGTTAACCCAAAGGGCATGACTATAAACTCGTAATAACCATACCTAGTTCTAAAAGCAGTCTTAGGTATGTCCTCTTCTTGTACCTTCAATTGATGATATCTGGAGCGTAAATCTATCTTAGAAAAATATCTAGCTCCTTGAAGTTGATCGAATAGATCATCAATCCTAGGTAATGGGTATCGATTCTTAATTGTAACCTTATTCAATTCTCTATAATCGATACACATTCTCATTGAACCATCCTTTTTCTTAACAAACAACACAGGTGCTCCCCACGAGGATGAACTAGGTTGTATGAAACCTTTACTTAGTAATTCATCTAATTGCTTTTTCAGTTCTAACATTTCTGTGGGTGCTAACCGATAAGCTGCCTTGGCTATCGGTATAGTTCCTGGAATTAGATGAATCCTAAATTCTACCTCCCTATCTGGTGGTAATCCTGGTAATTCTTCTGGGAATACCTCTGGGTATTCTGAGACTACAGGAATTTCCTTAAGTTCTTTTCCCTTAGTACTAATGACTACTGAAATCATATATACTATTCCTTGTTTTCGTTCATAATTAGCAACTTTCATTACTGATATGAACTTCATAGGCTTACGTGGTTTATCTCCTGTAATCACAATTACTTCTCCGGTGGGTGCCTGAATTTCTATAGAGTTCTTATCACAGAGAATTCGAGCATGGTTGGCTACTAACCAATCCATTCCTAACACAACATCGAATTCAGCTAATTTCATAGGTAACAGATTTGCAGAAAATTTAAGACCTAAAAGTCCTATTTCTATATTTTGCAAAACCTTATCTATTTTAACTGAATTCCCATCAGCCGTTTCGACTGTAAAAATCTGCCTAATGTTGGTTAAGGGTATATTAAGAGCTTGGCAGAATGAAGTATTGATAAAACTTTGGTTTGCACCAGAGTCAAATAATACTTTGGCGTAAATGTTGCAAACTAGGAACGTACCCGCTATCACATCTGGGATGAGTTCTGCTTCTTGAGTGGTCAGCTGAAAGGCTCGGACATTCTTCTTAGTAGCTCCATCGGTTGTCTTAGCTTTGTTGTCTGCTATTTTGACCAATTTAGGACATTCTGGTCTAAAATGTCCCTTTTCTCCACAGTTATAGCAGACTCTTGTTTTCTTTCTGCATTCCTCTTCACGATGTCCTACCATTTTACAAAAATTGCAGGTTACATTACATCTTCCAAAATGTTTCTTTCTGCAATTCCTGTAAAACGGCGGATTTGAAGATTGCCCTGTTCCTCTCTTCTTGAAGCTGTTATTATTACCCATATGAAATCCTTGGGTAATTTTCTGAGCCAGTTCCTTCTTCCTGTTTTCATCTTGCGTGCGTACCAGATCGTCGGTTAGGGTATTAGCTAATTCCACAGCATCGTCAATCGTACGAGGTCTCGCAGCTTTAACGATGTTACGGATTTCACTAATCAGTCCCCAAATATAGCGAGAAATGAGTACCGGTTCTGGCGAAGCCAGCGTTGGTACCACTCTAGCATATTCAAAGAATGTCGAAGGAATAACCGCGACAATCTACACCCATCATTCTATGGTTTAAAAACTTATTTTCCATTTGATCTTTTTCATACTCAGGACAAAATTTTCATTCTACAAGATTCTTAAATCCTTCCCAATTCATGGCATAAGCTATCATTCTTCCTTTTGCTTGTAATACCGTGTTCCACCATTCTAGCGCCCCTTCTTTAAAAATGTTTGACGCGTACATGACCTGATCATCCTGAACACATTTACTTATGGCAATTACTGCCTCGGTTTTCTCTAACCAACGCAGTGCCGCAATCGCTCCTTCATTGCCTGCAAACTCAGTGGATTTACAAGCAAGAAATTCTTTATAAGTGCAACCAGGTGTTGCAGCTTTCATTTTCTTAGGGAGCGGAGCTTGCCGTGGTTCATTATCATGATTAACATGATTACTGCCTCCGTTTATACTATTACTGAAGTTATCTTCAGAAATACGTTTGCTAGAAACGATTTGTTGCGGTTCTATTGGATTTTTAACAGCAACAACGAATGCTGGAATAGCATTGGCTATCCCTTGAGCAACGATATTTTCTATATCCTGCCTAGTCATATATTGATCCCCCGGTTGTTGCTCAGATTGATTAATCTCATTAACTGGTTCATTATTAGCATTTTCCATCTGATAATATATATATATATATATATATATATATATATATATATATATATATATATATATATATATAATTTATTAGTATCAAATAAATAACAATTACACAAAACAATTATACAGAATTCATAACACCAATATAGCCAAAACTTTTGATTCTCGATTTCCATTTATATTTAATAGTATGCATCAATACACACTATTATCTTACAAAGTTTTATTTGTAGTTATTTTACAGATCGATTTTACTTATTACTATTACACCATTACAGTTCCATAAACCCCCTATCTTTTGTCAGTTGGTATTCTAGTAACGACGTTCCATCTTATCGTAATTACAGGAGATCTGTCCCAAAATCTCTTGGATCCTATTCCCAGCATCCACTAGTTCTTTGTCAAAATGGCAGAGTTCATCCATTTTCTCGTTACTCATTGGTGGATTTGGCAAAGGTTCTAGATTGTACTGAGGAAAAAGCTTATAGGGATTGTTTTGTAACTGTATTTCATTAGTCAACCATTCGTCTATTTGCGAGTGGATTGAAGGGTTTGGAATAGCTGGTTCTAAGTTTATTGGTAGTTGTGTTTCAAGAGAATGAATAAAATTAATTTCATTAACATGCTTAATAGTATCATAGCTTGTCAATATCAGATCTAGCTCTTCCTGAGATGGTAACCCCTCAATTTGCCTAGAGCTTTCCCCAATTTCCATTTTCTTAGGCTTGGGTTTCTCGAGAGGTAAAGCGTTGAATTCTATAGGTTCTTCTATGTCTGGTATATACCTATTGAAATATCTGGAAACCTCTATTCTTACCGGATAAAGATTTAAATTCTGAAGGGCGTCAAACAAGTCACTCATGCTGTTTAAATATGCAAAACAATCAAAATTTATTAAGTCAAAATTTTATAATAAAATTTCATAGAAAACCCTTTTTTTTAATATTATTTCATACTGGGTAACTACCAAGACAACTGAAAATTAAAACATACTAAGGTTTACTTATTTATTTATTGAATAAGGTTTCTAGACTGTAGGTAATCTGAGTGCTAAAACTTTAAGTTAGATTATTTTAAAGATTTGTATTTACTGCTACAGTGGCTAGCATATAAAGATCTGCCCATACTGTACACAATTAATCAGATAATAAAACACATAATCACAAAATAGTAATAAAAATTAAGTATTTTCTAAATACTTAATTGGCTTAAATCAGTGGCTCTGATACCACCTTTTTCTGTCACGGCCCCCGACCCGGTTTGACCCGTTTCAGGAGCCGCGGGACAGAAATCCTGTGGTATTTATTTAACAGCGGAAGTTTCTTCAGGATCTTTTTAAAACTGAAATATTTCCCGATTATTTTATTTCACAACTCGAGATAAAACCCGGTAATTTACAATATTGAGATTTCACGGAGAAATCTTTATTTTACAAAACATGTTTCTTTATTTTATACTGAGCCACTTCCTTAAGCTTGTAGTGCTTCTCGGCACTTTTCCTGGATCACAACAGATCACCTGAAACATGTTTGAAAAAGGTTTTGTCAGCGGGAAATACTGAGTGAATCATTCTATTTATGAAAATGACTCGGTTCTTATAATTTACAGTATTAAGAGAGATTACAATGTTTCCAGATATCAAACCAACTACCCACAGTACTTGTCACTCGAACATCCATCGGTAGCCTCTTTGCCCGATGGTGTCTGTGACTATGGTCATATCACTCATTGGCTAACCCGTTGTCCAATAGTGACGGTTATCAAGTAATGTATACAAAACCCCACATACCGGCTGTAACTTGGTGATTACATAAACTTAATCACTGTAATTATAACCTTTGAAAATAACATGCTTTTTAAATCAAATTTGATAAAAAGAGAATGACTCACATTGCAGATTTAATTTGAGCAGAGTCTAGCCTACTGATTAGCCTTTTAACCTAATTTAATAACAGGCACACAATTCGGTTAGTAACTTAATACAACATTTACGATAACTCACGAGATCAACCCTCACAACTAATGACAAAGTGCTATGCTTAAACATCCATCGAATTAACGACTAATGACAAAGCATTCAACCTAATGTGGGCAGCACTTAAACATCCATTGAGTACATTGATCGATCGGAAAATGAATCGTAATAGCGATCGAGTTATTACCCTGATTGCGGCGTCGAGTAGTGAATCGTGTGTGTTAATTGTGGTAAACAGAGCATAACTCAGTGCCTAAAATGAATTTCTTCGTCGAACGAACAACAGAATGCAAGTGCCAGGCCCTTCTATTTATACCCAAAATTTGCACCTCCCGCTAGTCGCGGAAGAATCCGTGGCACGTGCCGCGTGTCGCCTGAGGTGACATTTTTAGGGTAGGGTAGGTACGTGTCCAACTAGCTCAGGTGAGTCGACAATTCGTTAAAATTCGATTTCCACGTAAATCTGTAAAGATAATATCAACTAGGTTTTACCCCCCCCCCTGAGTTTTAGGGGCCCTGATTCTAATTCCGATTGTTCTGAAAATTTTAGGGTTTGTGCAGAATCACTTGAGTGTCTTAATTAGGTTTCCTATTGGTCAAATTAATTTAATAAATATGAATTTTGATGATAGTTGTTACATAAACCAAGTGGCATGATAGTAAATTCATAATGGCCATACCTTGTTCTGAATGCGGTTTTAGGAATATCCTCTTCCTGTACCTTTAATTGACGATATCCTGACCTTAAATCGATTTTAGAGAAAAATCGAGCTCCTTGCAGTTGATCAAACAGATCATCGATTCTTGGTAATGGGTACCGGTTCTTAATCGTAACTTTGTTCAATTCACGGTAGTCAATGCACATACTCATCGATCCGTCTTTCTTTTTAACAAACAGTATCGGCGCTCCCCATGGTGACGAACTTGGCTGTATAAATCATTTTTCTAGCAATTCGTCCAATTGTTTCTTTAATTCTTGCATTTCGGCGGGTGCCAAACGGTAAGGTGCTTTGGCAATTGGTGCTGTTCCTGGTATTAAATGGATTCTGAATTCAACTTCCCTATCTGGAGGTTGCCCTGGCAATTCTTCTGGAAATACATCTGAAAACTGAGATACTACTGGAATATCTGTTAAATCCTTTCCTTTAGTGTTAGTGATTATGGAAATCAAATACACTATAGAACCTTTTCTTATATAACTTGCAGTTTTCATCACAGAGGTGAATTTTGTGGATCTAGATGATTTATCTCCTTTAATTGTGATCATTTTACCTTTTGGTGAATTTACTTGAATTGACTTTTGATCACATAAAATATTGGCTTTATTGGCTATTAACCAATCCATTCCTAAAACAACATCGAATCCTGCCAGATTCATGGGATAAAGATTTGCAATAAATTTCTGATTTAAAATTTTTATTCTTGCTCCCTGCAAGATTTCAGAAATCCTAACGGTTTCTCCATTAGCTGTCTCTACTAAGCATTCTTGTGGTAGTTTAGTTAATGACTGATTTAGAAATTTGCAAAATGATGTATTAATAAAACTTTGGTTTGCACCAGAGTCAAATAACACTTTAGCAAAGACATCATTAACTAAAAACGTACCAGCTATGACATCTGGAATCATCTTGGCTTCATCTGCAGTCAGAACAAACGCTCTAGCATTTTTAGTATTCTAGCTGTTTGTGGCTGGGGCTAATTTTGGGCTATTAGGCTTGATATGACCTTGTTCTCCGCAGTTGTAACATACCCTGTTGTTAGCTTTCTTCCTGCAGTCTTCTTCCTTGTGTCCCGATATTTTGCAAAAGTTACAGTATATGGAGCATCTTCCTGAATGCTTTCTTTTGCAATTCTTGCAGTAAGGTGTAGAGGTAGAACCTATATTTTTCCCACGATTAAAATTTCCAGAACGAAATTCTTGTGTGAGCTTCTGGGTTAGGTTCCTCCTTTGATCCTCTTCTCGGGTACAGACTAATTCATCTGTCAAGGTATTTGCTAGTTCTACAGCTTCTTCTATAGTTTAAGGTCTAGCTGCCTTGGCTACGTGTCTTATCTCCCCAATTAATCCCCAGATATAACGGGAGATCAATACTGGTTTAGGTGAAGCAAGAATTGACACTATTCTAGCATATTCGAAGAATATTTTAGTGTATCCCTTACTATCCACACCAGTCATCCTAAGGTTTAGGAATTTGTTTGCTATCTGTTCCTTCTCATTGGGTGGGCAGAATTTCCTTTCTACCTTGTCCTTAAATTCTTCCCATTCCATATTGTAAGTTTTATTACTTCCTCTTAATTGGAGGATAGTGTTCCACCATTCTAGTGCTGAATTCTTAAATAGATTAGAAGCAAACAATATCTTATCTTCTTCAGCACACTTGCTTATCCTTAAGACTGCCTCGGTTTTCTCTATCCAGCGTAATGTTGCAATGGCCCCTTCGTTGCCCGAGAATTCCGTTGGTTTACAAGACCAGAATTCTTTATAAGAACAACCGTAAGACACGGTTCTTCTTCTTTTGGGAATGGGCGTTTGAAGTATAGGTCCATTGTTTACGCTGTTTTCAGTTTCGATTGGTCGCTTACTGCTATGCTTACTTTTATTATTCGCTTCTTGAATTGTTTGAATAATAAATGGCATGTCATCTATGATTCCTTGTGCCACTATATGTTGAACGGCACTATTATCCATTTGGTTTCCATTGTTATTGATGCTTGGATTCTCATTAACCACGTTAATGTTACTCTGGTTATCATTATTCACATTTCCTTGATTTCCTTCGTCGGCCAACTGAATTTTAAACATTTACCCCATATTAATATCACATGATAATATTTAATATAGTTAATCACATGACACGCAATCTAGCCAAAAACGTCGATCATTGCGACTTTTACTCTATTTCCATATACTATTATGCACCTATTGCACACTAATACTGAAATAAAAATTACAATATCAACAGAAATAGAATCACACTAATAGTAATAGGCATCCATACACACATATTTTATTTTATTTTTATTTTATTATATTATATTATTATTACTATTACCGTCTCCTCCATCACATCACGGATATGGATTCATCCAAAAATCCATATTACGCTCATCATATTTCCATACGAGTCGCTCTCCCACTTTTCGCATTATCTCACTACTTTCTAGAATTTCCTCACCAAATGTCCTAAGTTCTTGTACATTTTCTGCACTCATTGGGGGTGCAGGTTCTAGGACTGGGTTCGGAATCTGGGGTGCGGGTTCCTGATATGGGGGTGAAAGTGCCTGAAATCAGTAAGGATCTTCTAAGATCTCCCTAATGTAGTCATCATGGTAATAGGGATCTAAAGGGTCCATACCTAGATAGGCTCCTATGTTCTGTATGGGTGTGTCTTCATGTATCGGGTAACGTTGCACAAAATCCCTATTATCGTCCCACCAGGGGTCGTAATTTGGGTCTAGGGGGTTTGGTGCTTGTACCCTAGGGATTTCCTCTGGGTTGAAGTCATGCATCTCCACTTGGTTTTCAGGGTTTTCTATCTCCATGGGTTGGTCTGGGATTGGTGGTTGTGGGGCTACTAGTTGTTCCAGACTTGGGTCAGCAGCAGTTGTAGCTAGGATATGAAAATTGGCTAGGCTTCTATTAAGCATATCCTGTGTATGGGCATCTGTCTTTCGCTTAGCAGCCGCTAGAACTCTTTGATGTTGCAACTTTCGCATTATTTTCCTACGTGCAAAGGCTTCCTTACTGAACCATCATCTTTTCTTATGAGGGAATGGCTCTTCTGACTGAGCTTTAAAGGCAAACATCCCTTCTTCCTGATCAGTAGAATACCCAGAAAGGGCAGGCTGTGAAGAGGTACCTTCACTCCTAGGTGAATCAGACATCTGACGACACATGTCTGAGGGTCCTTGATCACTCATACTGTAAACTAACAAATAGTCAAATAACACAAAACACATAATCACATAAATTACTTCCTAACACAAAATTTAGAATTTAAGTGTCAGCAGAACACTTCTTTGGCTTAGACCAGTGGCTAGGCTCTGATACCACCTTCTGTGGCAACCCCCGATCCCTTATCTGTCCCGGGAACGGGCGGACGCGAACTCAGAATTTCGGTGGTATCAGTCGGTTAATTTGACAGCGGAAATTACATCAGGACAGTAGTTAGGAAATGTTTAACAGAGTAAAACCACCATATTTGATATTAATAATCACATGGGTAAAACCCAAGTTTCTCATTACAATACATTTATAGGGATAAACCCCATTTTATTGAATTTAAAACATCGTCTTCTAGGTAACATTTATAGCCACATTTTTCCCAAACCTTCAGTGCTCTCTAGCTGGCTTTTTACTAATTGGCTGTCACATTGTGTTACCTGAAACGCGTTTTAAAAACATTTGTCAGTGGGAAATACTGGTGAGTGAATCCCAGTTTAATCAAGAAACATTTTACTAATTAAAACAGTATTGAGAGCGATCACATTGTTTATTTTTACACAATTACTCATTCAGTACTGTCAACCCTGACTGGTGGGTCATATTACACATTGACTAACTCGTTGTCCAATGGTAACGTATTGTCGTCCCGACTTACTACTCATAATGTACTAAATTTTGTATACAAAACCCCAACATACCGGCAGTAATTGAAGAACTACAAAGACTCAATCACCGCTTAATCACATTGTAAAACATTTAAGGTTTTGTAAAATATTACAAAAAGGTTAACAAAAATTGGATAAACTCGCATTGCTATCTTGGACTTCGCGTAAGGGTTTCCTGGAATTAATCTATAATTTACACAAATGTACATAGGTTAGTATCATAACCCTTTGAAAATATTAATGATACCTTCCCCGAGACGGTATTCCAACAACTACGTCGGGCAGAACCACGACAGTTGTTACGGAACCCTAAATCAATCAGGCAGCGTATCTTTTACGAAACTGGGGTTATAATACTTACAACGGAGCAGAACCTCGCTAATTAGGGGGTATAACACCAGCTTTATAAAGCCTATATTTAGAATTTGAGAAACGAAAAATGAACGATTTCTGGTTGAACCCGATGGCTCCTTTATATAGTTGCTGATCTTGACTCTCACGTGGCCCGCGTAAGAGTAGCCTTAGGGCTACGCGGCCTGCGTCAAAGCTAGTCAACGGACTAGCTTGTCCGGCTCATCACGTACGTCCGCCACGATGTCGACACATGTCGGCCTAGGGTGTCTCTGCGTTCTTGATCTCACGCGGCCCGTGTAAGTGTTAAGTTGAGCTTACGCGGCCAGTCTAAACTTAAGAAAATCAACGAATTCAGGTTCTACCCTTATACCGCCCGCGTAAGGTTGGGGTGGGTCCTACGCGGCCCGCCTCAACTTAATAATCAAATTTTAAATTTTATTTTTAATGCTATACTATACTTCGGGCTCGGTTTTCACATACGGGGTGTAATTAAAGACATATTGGGACATTTTAAAATATACTAGGGTGTCGGAAATATTATGAGGGTGTCGGTTTATTAAGGATTGTTACAGATCCCTAGCAACTCCTGTCCACAACAGGTGCTGAGTCCAAACTATAGTACTATTGTTGCTAGAGGCGGTATAGTGTAACACTGTCTAGCATAGTACAATCATTGAAAGTACACGTATAGCATGTGGGAGCGGTTAGCGTTAAAAGTGTTTGCGTTGTGTGTTGTTGTGTTTTGATAGAGAACATATGTAACAACCAAAAGTGCGTGCAAATAAAAATGGGTTCGAGTATACTCACAGTATGTGTTTAACAAGTAAACACAGCCTTGATTGGATTGAAGGGAGCGTGTTGGAGTTTAGCCTGAGCACAGAACAGTAGCGTAAGCATTGAACAGCACGTAAAACAGCGTATCGGAGAGTTAAGTGTCGAAAGGTGATCCATTCGGATGAGTACCCATTCGACCGGATGGTCATCCGGACGGATGACCATTCGAACGGATGACCATTCGAATGAGTTGTGGGTGTTTGTAAATCATTTGGAAATCTGAAGTTTTTGTTGTAGCGTTTAAACATTGTAAAGTATAGATGCCAAGTCATCCGGTCGGATGGTCATCCGGACGGATGGCCATTCGATCGGATGGCTATTCGATCGAGAGGTTGGTAGTTTGAAGTTTAATCAAATTGTTTTGAACAAGGACAGGTCACCTGATCGAATGGTCATTCGATCGGATGGCCACTCGAGTGGGCGATCTGTTGTTTAAAAAACTTGAAATTTTCTAAGTTAAAAAGTTTGCGATTTAACGGAGACGGCGTGATGACGTGTCAAACAACGGAAACACACCAAGGTCCAGCTCATTCGATCGGATGGGATTCACCCCATTCGATCGGACTTACTGTTCTTGATGGAGTTTCATGTTTAACCCGTGAATCCGTCATCTCTCCAGTGGAAATCCGTTTTCAAGCCGGCTCTTAACTAAGGAATGAGTAGAGAGTCTGAATGAGTATGGATTCCATCGGTTTTGTGTAGAATGTTGAAGAAAAGTTGAAATCAGTTGAAAAGTGTTGAAATCTTGTTGAGATTATTTTTAAAAGTGTGGAAATCCTGATCTGAACCAATCTTGATGAGATCACACAACAGTTTGCATAAGAAACCGAGTGAGAACCACCTTCAAGGAGTCCAAATCAGGCGATTTCGAGAAGAAAATGTGTGATTTGATGGAGAAGATGATGTAGAAGTGTGTAGTGATGATGATTGTACAAGATTTGAGTGGAAATACTTACCAAAAAGCCTTGAATCGAGGGAAAAAGTGGCTGAGAATGACTTGGGAGCGAGTTGGTCGGATGAGAGGTGTCAAATCAGTGAAAGGGACGTGTACGACACTATTTATAGGCATGAGAGAGAGTAAGGCGGTGGAGAAATGGTCGGATGGCGCCCGGTCGGATGGCTATCCGATCGGATGGTCATCCGGACGGATGTCCATTCTACCGGATGTCCATTCGGGCAGCCGTGTTGTGCGAGTTAGTTTTCCAACTTTCGTTTTGTGCGTTAAGCATTGCGTTGTGTTTAAGCGAGTAAGCATTGAGTGTGTAAGCGTTGTGTTGAAATAACCACATAACATTAAACAAATAATCACGCAAGTAACACACATAACAAAAGTAAGCATAAAGTAAATCTACGTTTCGAGTTTGCGTTGAGATTGCGTTGCGATAGCGTTTAGTCTAAACAAGCAATAAAGCGTGTAAATAGTATGCGTTGTAAACAGTGTTAAAATGCGACAAGTGCGTTTTGAATAAGCGTTGAAATCATGCGTTTAAAATGTGTTTGAAAACATAGTTTAAAATATCGTTTAAACCCCTTTGCGGTAATCGGAATCTCGAGAGTATAAGTAATTAAGCAAGAAATGACAGATACAAGTAATGACCCGGAAAGTTGGGTTGTTACAGTACGTTTAGAATTTTACGAGACGTAAACAACTTATAATGACAACTTATACGTTTAGAATTCTAATAGACATCAACAACTTATAAAAAATATATTTCGAATAGTAAAAACTATAATAGATCACGAAAACAACATATACACCAACATTGCGATTTTACTACTTAATCATGGTTAATACTTGACTTAGAGGTACTTTCCTTCTTCTAAGAAAATGATCCATTACGTTTTAAAAATGATCAACCGATACAATTACAAATCTTAAAACATAAATGATAACGACACCTTCACCAAACTTTGGCATAGTTGTTTAGTTATCGTATAATAACCCTCATTATCGGTAATTAACGAGCCTAATCACAATCATAGATCCATCACTTTCATGGGTTTGGTGTGGTATCTCTAACACACATCTTCATAAAGCAAAATCTACCGACACTAGTGACAAACTAGGATATATAATCAATGTCCAACGAGTGTGGGCCCTAGTGATAGCTTTCACATGGCTGTGGTTTCTTGGTTTGCAAGCAACCTACAGAAAGGTTTATAACGGTGGGATTGTGTGAAACTGTTTGGAAGTTAGGTTTGCGGTTGGGATCCTTAGCTAAGCTAGCTAGGTTTCTTGGTCATGAATCAAGGGAAGGTGTGTGACATTTGGTGAATGTGGGGGCACTTTTGCTTGACTTATGGTTTACCATATATACATACATGAATCTTTGTTGTGCATTGTAACTGACATAACAATACAATATATAGACTAGTTTGGTATATTTTATGGTAGAGACGGTTTACTCGTGAACCAATATTGAATATTGAATCGCGCTTCAACAAGTTCAGCCTAATACATCGAGTTTTATGAGTCTCACAAGTATAAACGGGCCTTATATCTATATAAATATAATACACACTTCCATAACAAGTATTATTATAGATGATTATGATTCAAAATTAAGTTATATTACCGTATATATAATCACAATCCTAACATGATAAAATAACTAAAAAAAATTAGAGTAAATTACTTTTTGAGTCCCTATGTTTTAGTGGTTTTAACCACTTGAATCCAAAATCAAAAAGTTTAACGCCTTGAGTCCCTAACCACTCATTTTATAACGTTTCGAGTCCAATTTTTAACACTTGAACTTTTGATTTTGGACTCAAGTGGTTAAAACCACTAAAACACAGTGACTCAAAACGTTATAAAATGAGCGGTCAACCAGTCAGGGACTCGGAGCGTTAAACTTTTTGATTTTGGACTCAAGTGGTTAAAATCATTAAAACACAGGGACTCAAAAAGTAATTTACTCAAAAAATTAATTAAATAATGAGTAATATATGAGGCGAGTCCAAACTTGAGCATAGCTTTAAACGAGCGGGTTTAAGCGCAAACTCTCTTTAGTTTAGTGAGTAAAACTCATGTTTAGTTGAGAATGGTTTAGACTTGTCTAGTTTACACTCTTAATAATAACATAGAACAAAATCATAACTTTTAGTAACTCCTACCCTTTCAAAACTCTTCTGGTTTGCCAATAATGGAAGTAACAAAACATCATAGATTCATAGTGTCATCTTTAAAGCAAACCCTGCTCTATGTGTCATATAGGCATGTTAAAACATCACAGCTAAACTTCTTTTTTTGAAGTGTGTCATTTGGCTGGATCATATACATTAAAAGTAACAACTGTTAACCTTTCTTATAAAAGTTAATATCTCACCATATAAAAGGTTAGGATGGACATAAATTCAAGTAAAACAAATTTTATAGATAGATTTATATTTGTCAAAAAAATGTGTTGATACACGTGTATATACACACACTTGTTAAACTATATGGTAAAATGGTAATAAAATTTTATAAAATGTGTTATTTAACTTATTGTATTGATATTCGTGTTCGCTTTATGTATCATGATTTTATGAAAGACGTCCAACTTTGTTCATTCTTTAGGATGTTACAAATATGCAAACTACTCAGAGTTTATTAGGTTGGGATTATATTTTGTTGAAAAACGACTCTACATATATGCTTGAAACATGTTTGTGTGAGTGTCAATTCTCGAGCTTTGATTGTCTAGATGTCTGATCACTTAAGCGTTTTTTATTTGAGTTTAATGGGAAAATAAATGTTTCGTGTTTAGATTTATCTTTAACGACTAACACACACCTATATTCCAATTTCAAAATCTCAACATACCGTCAACTTCAAGAAAAGATACAATTCAACACATTATAATATCACTTGCCTAGAAACACTTTGGTTCGTGTTCTAAACTCCTAGCTATTTTTTCTTCTTGCAAAAAGACTATTTTTTTAAGAGTTAAATGCTTGGTTGGTCCCTGTGGTTTGCAAAAATTGCAGATGTGGTCCCAATGGTTTACTAATTACACGCGTGGTCCCTGTGGTTTTCAAAAATGCACTCGGTTGGTCCCTAGCCCTAACATCAGTTAAATTTCTCAGTTAAGTCCATGTTAAATGACCAAAATACCCTTGCTTATTAACAAATACATAAACAGATCACCTCTCTCTAACTCTCTTTCTTTCTCTCAGCTCTCTCTCTCTCTAGTTCTTTCTCTCTCTCAGCTCTCTCTCTCTCTCGTTCTTTCTCTCTCTCAGCTCTCTCTCTCTCTCGTTCTTTCTCTCTCTCAGCTCTCTCTCTCTACCAACACCTGCGGCCACCGCCACATAACAACACCGCCCCCTAACCACACCGCCGCCACCACCTTACTCTCTCTCTCCTCTCTCAACACTTTCTCTCTCTAAAAAAACCCACTTCAAAACACCCAAAAACACATTGCTGACACAAATTCGGAGCTCCAGATCTTGATTTGGGGTTTATTGGAGATGGGTTTATTGGTGCTTCGTTTGGGGTGGTGGCGGTGTTGGGTAGGTGGCGGCGACAGGTGGGTGGTAGCAGGGGGATGGTGTTAATGGTTGTGGGGGATGGTGAAATTAGTGGCGGCGACAGGTGGGCGGCGACAGGTGGGTGGTAGCAGCGGGATGGTGTTAATGATTGTGGCGGCGACAGGTGGGCGGCGACAGGTGGGTGGTAGCAGGGGGATGGTGAAATTAGTCATCTACACCCTTCATCTCCGCCACTGCAACTCCCTCCGCCATCAACTTCAGTCGATTAAGGTACATATCGCCTCTTAGGGTTGAGTTTTGAGTTGAATTTGTAGATTAGAACCGATTTAGGGTTTATCTCAGATCTGTCTTTGGACGTTGGTGGAACCGAGCGATGGTAGTGGAGTTGTTATGGCGGAGTTATGATGGTGATGGTGGTCGGCGGAAAATCAGATGGTGGTGGTGGGTGCTTTTTAACTGGGTTGAAGATGAGTCGGTTTCAGGAGATGGTAATGGTGGTCGTCGTTTTCTTAAGGGAGGGAGAGAGGAAGAAGAAAATGGATGGATTTAGGGGTGGGGTTAGAGTTATGTGGTGTTTGGTTGATGATAATGGTGTTTTGTTGAAAAATATGGTGGTAAGAGAAGACGATCGGATGGTAGTCGGAGTTTGTGGGCATGGATGGTGGTCAGGGTTGTGTGGTGACGGTGGAGTATGATGTTTGATGGCGGTGGTAGAGAGAGAGATCTGAGAGAGAGAAAGAACGAGAGAGAGAGAGAGCTGAGAGAGAGAAAGAACTAGAGAGAGAGAGCTGAGAGAAAGAAAGAGAGTTAGAGAGAGGTGATCTGTTTATGTATTTGTTAATAAGCAAGGGTATTTTGGTCATTTAACATGGACTTAACTGAGAAATTTAACTGATGTTAGGGCTAGGGACCAACCGAGTGCATTTTTGAAAACCACAGGGACCACGCGTGTAATTAGTAAACCATTGGGACCACATCTGCAATTTTTGCAAACCACAGGGACCAACCAAGCATTTAACTCTTTTTTTAACTTAAATTACACGAAATCCATTTTTGACGGGGTTCGAACCCTTAAACTTAAGGGAAGTCATACCTTAACTCCAGTGACTTTACCAATTAGGGTGTAAGGGGCACTCCTCTAAGAGGAGAGTGACCTCTCTTACACACACCCAATCAGCACGCGTCACGTCAACTCCCTCATTAACTCCCCCCCACACCGTCAATTTGATGGCGGCACTTCTCTCTTGGGGGACTTGTTTTTTTTTTGTTGTAATTATGCATGTATTATAAATTAAACAAATATTAATAAAAATTAAATAAAATTTAAGAAAAGACATTTTTTTAAATTAAAAATAAAAATTACATTCAAACTAGAAAAATAAAAAACAAACTACTCGTCGTCGGAACTCGCTTCAAGGTGAGGTAGATCTAAACGTCCGAGATGCTCAACGAGATCGTATTTTAGTCTCCAATGCGTTTCTTCGTCAATGAGCTCGCTAAAAGCAGTATCATCGAAGACGGGTTCGACTGGAGGATCTTGAATGTGTACCGGTGCTATCGCCATTCCGTCGTCTTTTATAATCATGTTATGTAAAATAATGCACGTATACACGATGGACCTTATCTTTTTCACCGTTTTGGAACGCATTGGACGATTTAGTATTCCCCACTTCGCCTTTAACACACCAAACGCCCGTTCCACTTCTTTTCTTGCGGCCTCGTGTTGCCTCTTGAACTTTTTTTTTCATTCGGGATGTGAGGATATGGAAAAGACTTCACAAACACGGACCAGCTAGGGTAGATCCCATCAGTAAGATAATACCCGCGTTTGTATAAGTGGCCGTTCACCTGAAATGGACAATTTGGCGCCGTTCCGTTTCGTTGAGTAAGAAATAACGGAGATTGTTGGAGCACGTTGATGTTGTTTTGTGAACCCGCCGGGCCACAAAAAGCATGCCAAACCCACAAATCTTGAGACGCCACCGCCTCTAACATAACTGTCGGGTATTGATGATCGCCTCTCATATATTGTCCACGCAATTCTGTGGGGCACATTCTCCAGACGAAGTGTGTACAATCCAGACTACCCAACATACCAGGTAGGTGATGTCTCTCCTCATGAGCCTGATACAATAGCGCAACGTCGTGGCTTGTTGGTCTACGCAAGAATTCACCAGCATACATTCTACAAACCGTCTCGCAGACTTAATCAAGGCACTCACGAGAGGTCCTTTCAGCCATATTTAAATACTCGTCGTTTTCGTCTGGTGGGTTACCGGTTGCAAGTTGTTTAATCGCAGAAGTAACATTTTGCAACGTCGTGAAACTTTTCTTCATTCTCCAGTCCAAACCCTCTTGAAACCACTCGTTATTCGCTTCCACGTCACTAACAATTTTTAGGACAAAGACTTGGACATATGAAACCTCTGACGAAAAATATCGGCATTAAATTTTGGATTATCGACAAAATAATCGGCCATGAGTGTTTCGTGGCCTCCCACACGATCTCGACGGACAACTTTTTTTTACTAGACGATGCCGTGTCTAGTAGCTCCGCTTGTTGGATGAGATTTTGGAAGAAAATTAAACTACTATCGCTTGACGATGAATCTTCATCGTCGGGAAAGTCGGGCAGGAGAGAAAAAAACGGGAACTTGGAATCCATTTTTTTTAAAGATTTGGTAAAAAAATTAGATGAGTTGAAGGGTTTAGGAGAGTAATATAGTGAGAGTTGTTTTGGGTTTGAAAAATAAAAAGATTGAAGTGGGTTAGTATTTATAGGGTTCAGGAAATTTTTTTTTTTTAATATATAACGGCTATATAGCCGTTTGAAAATGGCATCTCTCATCGGTGAACACCCACCGCTCCCATTCCCCACTTAGCCTCCCCGAGGGGTCGGCGGCGGTGTTCCCGCTCGGGGACTCGCCTCACCGCACCCTTCCCCGCAAAGCGCCCCGAACACCCTTAGACTCAACCCTATCTGAAAAAAGAAAAAAGACTGTTTGTAAAATATCATGTTCAATATATTTTTGTCTTAAAAGAACAAACGATGCATAAATTTTCTACAACAATATCAAATATTGTTTTGTAAATTTTATTAACTATATAATATATTTATGTGTTAAAAAATCATGCATAAATTGATTAAATTCTACAACTATATAAGAATATTGTTTTGTAAAAGTTTATCCTTTTGCTTTTATTTTATCCACGTCACAAAGAAGAGGCGGCACGTGGGTCCTCCTTTCATAGAAACTACGACTCTCCACCATAAAATATAATTATATCTAAGAAAAATAAATAAAAGAACACAATAATTAAATTAAGCCGGAACTTATGATTACACAAAGTATAATTAAAAAGCATGATTCTATACACAATTAAGAATAAAATATTTATTATTAATTATTTAGAACATAAAGACAAAACAAAAGGTATTTCATATGGTACACACTTAAGACCTTATAATTGGATACGAACCATTCCTAAACGGCATGGAACGTATTTAGTTACACAATGAGAAAACAATTTGTTTTAGTTTAGTTAAACATGTCAACCCGTATACAACCTACTTATCAAATAGATAAGACTAACCAATCAAAAACTTTATTTAGTTAGTTTCGTACTGTGTTTGAATTATGCCCGATGTCAAAAATTAAATCGGGGGATTTCTACTTTGTTATAAGATATGGTTTTATATGTTCTCCAAAAAAAAAAAAAAAAAACTTACACGACCCTATTTGCTCAATCATATCATATTATCAAACATAACCATTAGAAATACATAATATGAACTTATATTATGATAAGAAAAATATTAACTTATATTATGATAAGAAAACAAAAGGATATGAATGTTATATAAATTTTGAAGTCCTTATGTTATATAAATTTTATAGTCCTTATATTTCCTTGACTTTGTTTATAATCTATTATTTAATTATTTAATTCTTAATAAATTAGTTCTTATAGTTGAAAAAAAATACAAATCTTCAATAAATATTTACTCATAATAGATAACCTTTTTTATATAACTATATAAAAAAATAATAAAGAAAAACATTAACACCGAAGATGCTTATTAAATTCAACTTTTGTGGTTACCATGTTCTACTTATGACTAGGATACATCAACATCATGACATGTATGAATGCCTGTCATAAACTCACATACATACACACACGGAAGGTGTGTATATGCATCATAACATAGACACATACATAGAGCGCTCAAATCAGGTCCACTACCCAGCTCAGTTGGTTGGTTGGCCGGTTGTCTCCATTGGAGGCGCCGGTTTGATCCCCGGCTGGTGTTGGGTTTTACAAAACAGGACCACAAACCGGTTCCAAATCTGCATGTCCAATGAGGTTGGAACCGATTCGGGTGTCAATCGGCTACAAACCAGTTCAGTTTGACTGTTTGAGTTACAAACCGTTTTTTTTCTAACATTTTACATTTATACGTATTATACTACATATACATTTGTAAGTTGGGGAGAATAGCGCCAGACAGCTGCCTGACACTTCCCTATTGGACCAACTTATTTTTAATTTAATTTTATTCTCAGTTTAAAATTACGCTTTTGTCATTTTTTTAAAATTACGTTTTTGCCTTCAGCTCAAAATAAAATTATAATCTTGCACCTAGCTCAAAATTACCCTTTTGCCCTCGGTTCAAAAACTCACTTTTAATTTTCTTCCCAGTTTAAAATTACGGTTTCGCCCAATTTAAAATTACGCTTTCGTCCTTTGTTTAAAATTACGTTTTTACCCCCAGCTAAAAATAAAATTATAATTTTGCCCCTAGCTCAAAATTACGCTTTTGCCCTCGGTTAAAAAACTCACTTTTAATTTTGTTCTCAGTTTAAAATTACGGTTTCACCCTCCGTTTAAAATTACGTTTTTGCATCCAGTTCAAAATAAAATGTTGTTTTTTCCTCTAGCTCAAAATTACATTTCTGCCCTTAGCTCAAAATTATGTTTTTGCCCAGAGTTCAAAATAAAATTATGTTTTTCCCCCTAGCTCAAAATTATGATTTTGCTGTCAGTTTAAAATTATGATTTCGTCTTCAGTTCAAAATATAATTTACGATTTTACCCTTTGTACAGGCATACATGTGAGAGAGAAATATTCGGCTTATTGCCCCGCAACGCGTGCTAATTACATACATACATACATACATACAAACATACATGAAAGGTCACGTGCCAGACCTCTCCATCGCGTGGGAATCCTATTCACAAATCACGTGGCACTGCGCTGTTTTATTGTTATCCACCTACTTTTACTTTCTTTCTTTATTTCCTTTTTCTTTTTTCTTTTTAACAATCACTCATTATTAATTATTCCCGGGAAAACACAGGGACAAAACGGTAAACTCACATGTGTAAACGCGGGCAACAAAAGCCGTTGAAGGGCATTTTCGGAAAGAGTGTCTAATAAGTTTATAAATCCACTGTCCAGTTCACACACACTCACACATTCCGACATCTTCTTTCCCAAACTACCCTTTCTCTCTCTCCTAATATTTCTCTCTCACACAGTCACACACATACACACTGGTATTTGTTGGATGATTTGGTTGCTTGATGTTACTGACTCACTTTCTAGGGCTCCATGAAATTACTCTTTGAATATATATTTTCATTCATTCATTTTGTGACAATTTATTATTATTATTACTTCTGTTTCACTAATGGAAGCGGTTCCGGTTCCGGCGATGGTTCCGGCGACTACGGCGGATGATTGTTGTGTGAAGGTAGCTGTACATATACGGCCGCTTATCGGAGATGAAAAGCTTCAAGCGTGTAAGGATTGCGTCACCGTTGTACCTGGAAAACCTCAGGTTGATTGTTGTTGTTGTTGTTCATGCATTTGTGCAATGTTGCTTTGAATATGATGAATTTGTTCGTTGATTGTGCTCGGTGAATTGAGTTTTTGTTTGATTGGAGATCTGGTAGATCTTCGTGTGAATTGATGCATCATGTGATTGCTTAGGGTTTGGTTTGGTGCTGGTTTCGGTTCTGGTTCGGTTAATCTATAGTAGGATTGAATATTAATTTTTGATTTTTTTTAAATTTTTTTCGAGGAATTATTTAGAAATTAATGCATGTTTTCTACAATAGGCAAGTAATTCTGATGGTTATGAGATTAACCGAATATTATTGGTGATGATAACTCAAAACTTGGAAAATTTATTGTATACTTATGATTTATTTTCGTGCTTGGATGGCGATTTTACCTAACGACATAACATATTTACAGAGGATTTTCAATGCATAACCGAATTTAAGCTGAGAATTTTGAGAATTGTATAAAGACATACATATTGTGTGTTTTGTCATAAATCATGATTTATAAACAGATGTCTCTTTTCTCTGTTTATCTCTCCTGATGCATCTGGTGTGAACCGTATAAAAACCTCTTGCAATATATCTGTGGTTCTCGCTGTTCTTTGCTTAAAGTTGATTTTGTATCGAATGCGCTCTTATATTTATGTACCTTAATCTTTGGATGTGTTGCAGGTGCAACTTGGGACACATTCTTTCACTTTCGATCATGTGTATGGTAGCACCGGCTCCCCACCATCAGCCATGTTCGAAGAGTGCGTTTCACCTCTTGTTGATGGTCTGTTCCAAGGATATAACGCTACCGTTCTAGCTTATGGCCAGGTATGTGAATCTGATAATGGTTCCATAAATGGTTAGATAATCTGATTCGGAACCACCATTATCCAAACGCTAGAAATTGACATTTTTAATGTTGCAGACGGGTTCGGGCAAGACATACACCATGGGCACTGGATTCAAAGACGGTTGCCAAACAGGGCTTATTCCTCAAGCCATGAATGCATTGTTCAACAAGATTGAATCTTTACAGCATCAAATAGAGTTTCAATTGCATGTTTCCTTCATTGAGGTGTGTTGAAGTAAACTTTTCTTTTGGTATATGTAAAACTTTTATTATTATTTTTAGTCAAAAGTCTAACTAATGGACTTTTATGTGAAGATTCTAAAAGAGGAAGTACGGGACTTGTTGGATAACAAATCGGAGCTAACAAATGGGCAAAATGGGAAAACTAATAGTCCCGGGAAACCACATATACAAATTCGTGAAACATCCAATGGTGTCATAACGCTTGCGGGTACTACAGAATTTAGCGTTAAAACGCTAAAGGAAATGAGTGATTGCCTCGAGCATGGATCGTTAAGCCGGGCAACCGGGAGCACGAATATGAATAATCAATCAAGGTTAATGCCCACATATATCTTATACCTTCTTGAAATTTTTTGTTGGCAAAGAATTGTTTTTTTTATTATTTCGTTTGAACTCTTTATGCAGCCGTTCACACGCAATATTTACAATCACATTAGAACAAATGTGCAAGCCAAATTCAAATGATTCTATGTGTGATGAATATCTTTGTGCCAAGTTGCATTTAGTTGATCTTGCTGGATCAGAACGCGCTAAAAGAACGGGTTCTGATGGCATGCGCTTCAAAGAAGGTGGGTACAGATGGTACTAATTAATGAGTCGTGCTTTATCTCAAACGGGTCAAATAAAAATAACTCAAAGGTTATCAAGTCACAAGTCAAACATGTTAAAAGTTTCCCGGAGTCTATTTTCTCATACTAGAAAATGATATGTTTCAGCCCGAATTCATTTTGGCCCATTACTAAAAACACGATATCGTTTTTTAATATTGCTAATGCTTAGAGCAAACGTGTCTGATAATCTACCTTTATTGAATAGGAGTTCATATTAACAAGGGTCTTCTTGCACTTGGAAATGTCATTAGTGCCCTTGGTGATGAGAAAAAACGGAAAGAAGGTGCTCATGTTCCATACAGAGATAGTAAACTTACTCGGCTCTTACAGGTTCAACATGCTATCATCTGAATTTATATAGACTACAACTAGACTCTTGCTTTCGGTTTAACCGACGTGTTTCCAAACTTGCAGGACTCACTTGGTGGGAACAGCAGAACCGTTATGATAGGTAACATCTCTCGTTTTAGTTTTACGGAAATGTTTGGATTATCAGCTCGTCAAATACCAAATCGAACACCTTGCAAGTCTTGTTTCTATTTTGTCCCATGTATTAAAGCTTATTAAATGTATTTTTTTTCCATTTTCAGCATGTGCTAGTCCTGCTGATATAAACGCTGAGGAAACTCTCAACACGCTAAAGTATGCAAACCGTGCTAGGAATATCCAAAATAAGCCAGTGGTAAGAATATAGTGTGCATATATATTGTTTCTTTTTACATTCGTGCTAGGAATATCCAAAATAAGCTAGTGGTAAGAATATAGTGTGTATATATATTGTTTCTTTTTACATTCTTTAGAGGTGTTTGACCCGTTTATGGGTAAACACAATGGGTCAAATAGGTAAGTTGTAAAAAATCAGCTAAAATGCATACCACATTAAGACAAGTCGAAAGCCAACCAAAGTGTAGTCAATATGCATGAACCTCGTAGACCCTTTTTATTAGATCATCCATAGAACAATATTTTAATTTTCTTTAATAATAAGTAACACATTGATTGTTTATATAACCCGAACAGGTGAATAGGGATCCAGTGTCCAGTGAAATGTTAAAGATGCGTCAACAATTAGAATTCTTGCAAGCGGAACTTTGTGCTCGTGGTGGAGATTCTTCTGTTGAATTACAGGTTAAATAATTTAAAACAACCAACTCATTGTAGCTGTATTACATAACGAAACTTTATTTTTTACATTTTTAAAATTTTTTTTTGACAAACTTTTATCAGGTTCTTCGGAAGCGAATCACATGGCTTGAAGCTACTAATCAAGATCTACGCAGAGAACTTCATGAGTACCGTATGAGATGTGATGGTATTGTTCAATCTGAAAAGGTTTCTGCCAAAGTATGTAACCAATGATAACTTTTGGCACCGTTCATAACATAATAAATTATGCTTCAAGAAGCGTATTCTCATTTGATTTGGTGCCAATGGCAGGTTGCTGATTCCTTTTGCATGAAAAATGAAGGGCTTAAAAGGGGTTTGCAAAGTGTGGATTCATCTGATTACCCGATGAGTGAAAGTGGTTGGTTTTCTTCCTCGTCTAAATTTAGCTTCATTGAACGGGAAATTTTCAATTCAGGTCAATGTGGCTGACCCAAGACAGTTTATGTCCAAAAGTATTGAATTTTTTATAAATAATTAGTGTGTCGAATAAAAAACCTATATGTAAAAGAATTGTTTTTGAATAAAAGGACAATAGTAAACTGCCATTTTCGTCCCTGCGGTTTGGCCATTTTTGCGACTTTCGTCCAAAGGTTTGTTTTTTTTGCATCTGGATCTAAAAGACTTGAAATCTTGCCATTCACATCCAGCTCGTTAACTCCATTCATTTTTCTCCGTTAAGTCAGGGGTATTTTTGTTTTTTTTGTTAACTTAAAGGGCAATTCGGTCTTTTCCACTTTATGTACAAGCGTTTAGCATAGTACAAGTATTCAAAATACCCTTACTAAAGTGAAAACGACCAAATTGCCCTTTAAGTTAACAAAAAAGACGGAAATACCCCTGACTTAAACGGAGAAAAATGGATGGAGTTAACTAGCCGGATGAAAATGGCAAGATTTCAAACCCTTTGGATCCAGATGCGGAAAAACAAACCTTTGGACGAAAGTCGCAAAACTGGCGAAACCTCAGGGACGAAAATGGAATTTTACTCAAAGGGCAAATTGGTGTTGAGAATCAACACATTTTAGAAAAAAATATCTTTATTGATTTATTGAAAATATATATAAAGGTGATTCGGGTGTCATAGAGGAAGAAGCAGCTAAAGAATTGGAGCATACCCTTCGCCAAGACTCTATGGACAAGGAGTTACACGAGTTAAATACGCGTTTAGAACAAAAAGAGGTATGCCAATTTATTATTCTATGTTATTTTATTTTCTGTATGAATTTATGTATATTAATAATAAACCATATTAATCATATATACGTACTTGACATTTTGTAGTCGGAGATGAGACTTTTTGAAGGATCTGATACCATGACTCTTAAGCAACATTTCGGAAAGAAATTAATGGAACTTGAAGAGGAAAAACAGGCAGTGCAGGTATAAATATGAATATGAACGTAAACATGAACTAACGGTATCGAATGTTGTATCATTTCAAAATATTTTATTTTCTTTTTAATGCAGATGGAGAGGGATCGATTACTCGCTGAAGTGGAAAACCTTTCTGCTTCTACGGACGGTCAAACACAAAAAATGCAAGATTTGCACTCCCACAAATTGAAATCCCTTGAATCACAGGTTAGAAGTCATTTAATTATCATGCCGATTTGTATTGTAATGTAGTCGATCAGTAAACTTTGATATAGCCATATAGGTGAAATAATTTTAAAATTTATGCAAATCTCAGATTCAGGAACTTAAGAAGAAACAAGAGAGTCAAGTTCAGCTTTCGAGGCAAAAACAAAAGAGCGATGAAGCTGCAAAAAGATTACAAGATGAAATACAATTTATCAAGGCACAAAAGGTGAGAAAATCTAAAACAATTCCATGAATATCAGAACGGGTCAAAAGGGGTCACTCATATGTTAACATATATTTTATACAAGTTTATTTTCTAGCTAATTCGATGTGGTTATAGGTTCAACTACAAAACAAGATAAAACAAGAAGCTGAACAATTTAGACAGTGGAAAGCATCACGCGAGAAAGAACTACTGCAGGTACATAATTATAGTTTTTTTTATGGTTTTATTGCATATTATCCGAATGATTAAAACAAAATAATTTTTTATTTAACTGCAGCTAAAGAAGGAAGGGAGGAGGAATGAATACGAAAGACACAAATTGCAGGCTCTCAATCAACGTCAAAAAATGGTGAGAATTTTTAGTACCTTTTGTATTCACTTTATTGTTATTCACACTCGTCAAAATTAAAATTTCCTGTTTTTAACTTATTAATAATTATTACTTTTTGAAAAACTTGCAGGTTCTTCAAAGGAAGACAGAAGAGGCTGCAATGGCGACTAAGAGGTTAAAAGAATTGCTAGAAGCCCGAAAGTCTACCCGTGAAAACTCAGGTATATTCTTGCTACAAAGTTACATTTTTGGTCCGTGTGGTTTGGTCAAAGGTACAGAAATCGTCCCTCACCAATCTTTTTAATTATTTTCTAACTGAGCTTGATGGGGATTGAATTGATGAAAAGATAATGAAAACAAAT
Organism: Helianthus tuberosus; assembly: GCA_030545235.1. Lineage (NCBI taxonomy): Eukaryota > Viridiplantae > Streptophyta > Magnoliopsida > Asterales > Asteraceae > Helianthus > Helianthus tuberosus. The sequence goes on from CM060372.1 coordinate 153,910,017, forward strand.
ATGTAGCTATATTGTATTAATTGAAGAAGATAACAAAACACAATAGTAACCACTGAAGTGACCAGGGCTAAGCCCTTCTCAATGCCATAAGCATGAGCCTATCATTTACTAATTTCTCTCCCCTTTTCACTAATGACTAAAGCCTTATTTATAGAAGTATTAATTACACTAATACCCCTTACACTATTACAATATACTAATACGTATGTGATTCCTATCAATACTCCCTCCATAAGTCAAGACTTGTCCTCAAGTCTTGTGAAAAGAACCCACAACTGTTTGAACACCCTCATCCGAATGCATAGTCAACTCGTCCCTTTCATCCCATTCATCATCCCCAAGTAATAAAACCCGAAGACTACCCGCCGGACACTTGTGGCTAGGACTATAGACCTGTCCACATTTAAAACACAAGCCCTTCTTCTTCCGATCCTCCCACTCGACACGAGACAAGGAACGAATGCCTCGATCATGGACACCCACTTGCACATTAGCAGCCCCGTCATTGCCAACAATTTTAGAGCCCGTAGTAGCCCACACACGATGGTCAAACCCCGCATCCAAAGAAGGCAGCCCGGTATGTGACAAATACCGAAAACGAGATATCAACGAACCAGATTTTGATGGCCGAAGCATCAACTCCACATCCTTAGCCAAATACATAGCATCCATACAAGTAATAGGGCGATGTAAACGGACTTGTTGCTTGACATCCTCTTTCAAACCCGCAATGAAATAACCAATGGTTTGCGACTCCGGCAAACGAGGGACCAAGGATAACACATACTCAAAATCATCAATATAATCAAAGATGGAATCCGATTGCTTAATAGTAGCTAACTGTTCATACGGATTCTGAATTGAAAGACCAGTGAAACGTTGCAACAATTCGGATTGAAATTGAAGCCAAGTCAAAGACGGATGAACCTGATTGATGATTGTGAACCAATGTTGAGCAGCACCAATCATACTCAGCTGAACAAGCTGTAAACGAGAAACCTCAGGAGTCTGATTGAGATCGAAGAACAGGTTCGCCTTCCGGATCCAGCCTTGTGGATCAAAACCAGAGAATTCAGGCAAGTGCACCTTCTTCACAGCCCATGGTAAGCCCGATGGTGGATCCGAAGAGTCAGGTTTAGGATCGAGCGTCGAGAACACAATACCTGAAGATTCAGGACCTGATGAATCATCCACAAGCTTCTTCTCCTGCGATTTCATCCAATTTAACACAGCCTTACGAAACTCAGAGGATTCCAGACGATCTTCTTCCAAAACCTACAAGGACGCCTTAATTCCAGCAACGTCGGCTTGTAACTGCTGAATCTGTTGATCATGAGCATCGAGACGAGCATTATGATTCACCATAATGGAATCGAAAAGTGAAGTGCTATTGGAATCGGACAATAGAATAGAAGAGAAATCGAAAATCGAACAGGAACAGATCTGTGAAATCCGCCAATGAAATGAGATCGGAAGTGAAATCCGAATCTGAATCTGGAATTTGAATCAAAAATCGGAAGAAATTGAAGCGGAAATTGAAATAGCAGATGAAATTGAGACCGGATTTTGACGGAATTGAAGCAGCGAAGAGAAGCAGACACGCAGAGCTGAAACGATGTTGGATCTGAGATCCGAAGGTGACGCAATGGAATATGGAGACCGAAGAAGATAGATCTGATGACGCAATTGAAGAACAGCGAATTAATCAATTAAAACAGAGGTAGAAAGGGAAGATGAATGGAGAGGTAGGCAGGTCGGACCAATGATGGGGATTGAATTGATGAAAAGATAATGAAAACAAATATGTAGCTATATTGTATTAATTGAAGAAGATAACAAAACACAATAGTAACCACTGAAGTGACCAGGGCTAAGCCCTTCTCAATGCCATAAGCATGAGCCTATCATTTACTAATTTCTCTCCCCTTTTCACTAATGACTAAAGCCTTATTTATAGAAGTATTAATTACACTAATACCCCTTACACTATTACAATATACTAATACGTATGTGATTCCTATCAGAGCTATTGTGTGTTACAGTGACGAGCAACGGGAATGGAGCAAATGGACAGGTAAATATCTAGTTGTTATTATGTCGTTTTGATATCCATGATTTATAAAATTCCAAATTGAAGTAACATTTTTTTTCTCAGAACAATGAGAAGGCGTTGCAGCGTTGGCTTGATCACGAGCTTGAAGTGATGGTGAACGTACATGAAGTTCGACATGAATACAAGAAACAAAGCCAAGTGTATGTAACTAACTACTAATATTTTACAGGGACAATGTATGTTATAATTGTTTTTCTTTTTAAAAGAAATTAAGGGAAATTTTGTCATGTGGCATGTCTTTAGTTGAACCTGGTATAAAAGGTGCAAGATACATGCATTATCCCTATTTTATAAAATAAATAGTGAAAAACAAATGTGTTTTCTTTTTAATCTTAGTGGAATAAAAATTGTATGTTTTTCTGCAGGCGTGCTGCACTTGCGGAAGAGCTAGCGGTTCTCAGACAAGTTGATGAATTTGCTTCTAAAGGGGTTAGCCCTCCAAGGGGAAAGAACGGTTTCTCTAGGTACTTCTTCCTTTTCTTGGATAATAGTTGAGTTATATCTTGTGGCAAACTCAACCTGTTTGTATGAAAAAGGGTTAATTTCGGGTTTTAGTATATCAATAACAAGTCGAACAGATAAAATTTAGAAGATATGGAAAATTGTCAAAATTACAATGTCCTACATCATTCTGAGCTAAAGAAATTACATTTTCTTTTAGTGATATAGTATTGTAATAATATGTAATACACCAAATATTTACAAATTTTAAAAATGGAAAATTTGACCGGAGCAACCTACCCGAGTAAAATGCTATTTTCATCCTTAAGATTTGGCCAGTTTTGTGACTTTCGTCCAAAGGTTTGTTTTTCCGCATCTGGATCCAAAAGGTTTGAAATCTTGCCATTTTCATCCGGCTCCTTAGCTCCATCCATTTTTCTTCGTTAAGTCAGGGGTATTTTCGTCTTTTTGTTAACTTAAAGGGAAATTCAGTCTTTTTCAGGGGTATTCGGTCTTTTTACATAAAATGAAGACCGAATTGCCCTTTAAGTTAACATAAAATATGAAAATACCCCTGACTTAACGGAGAAAAATGTATGGAGTTAACTAGCCGGATGAAAATGGCAAGATTTCAAACCTTTTGGATGTGGATCAAACCTTTGGACGACAGTCGCAAAATTGGCCAAACCTCAAGGACGAAAATGGCATTTTACTCAACCTACTTTGACCAGAGGAACTAATGTTGGGTGGCGTAATTTACGTCTTTAAGGGCATGTTCTTTGTCACCAAACGCAAGAATGTCAAGAATATCATCATTGGAGAGCATGCTAAGCATTGCATCAAATTCACTTGTATCAATGGCTTCACAATTATCGGAGGCAGAAGAACGGGAACGCGCTTTTGCGAGCCGTGGTCGTTGGAACCACTTGCGGTCAATGGCAGATGCAAAGAATTTGCTTCAATATATGTTTAATTCTCTTGCACATGCAAGGTAAGTTACACACAAAAAAAAAAAAACCCACTTCATTTCATCTTTTGCAGAAATTTCACTTTACAGGTTTATTGATTTTTATTATTATTATCGCGAACAGGTGTCAGTCATTGGAAAAGGATCTTGAAATGAAGGAAATGGAAGAAGAATTTGTGGAGTTACTAAGACAAAGTGAATTGAAACGAAAGGAAGTTGAGAAGGAGCTTAAAGTAAGGGAGCAAACCATTGCAGTTGCATTGGCTTCATCACCTTCCGTAAGATCTCATATCATTATTAATGCCATTTTCGTCCCTGAGGTTTGGCCAGTTTTGTGACTTTCGTCCAAAGGTTTGTTTTTCGCTTCTGGATCCAATAGGTTTGGAATCTTGCCTTTTTCATCCGGCTCGTTAACTCCATCCGTTTTTCTTCGTTAAGTCAGGGGTATTACCATCTTTTTAGACATTTTTAGAATATTTTTCTTCGTTAAGTAAACACTATAAGAAATAAAGATCCACCTCTGTCGACTTTGTTTCTTATAGTATTTTTGGTTTGATAAAAAAATGTCTAAAAAGATGGTAATACCCCTGACTTAACGAAGAAAAATGGATGGAGTTAACGAGTCGGATGAAAATGACAAGATTTCAAACTTTTTGGATCCAAATGCGGAAAAAACAAACCTTTGGACGAAATTCGCAAAACTGCCCAACCTCAGGGACGAAAATGGCACTTTTACTCTTATTATAAATATAATTATTAGTTATTTATACAAAATCGCGTTCAAAACACACATTCAAACACCCTTATTAGTATGCTATCTTTGAAAGACGGTGTTTTTTATGATTTTCGTTAAAAACAGGGAAACTCCCATAATTCATTGAAACATGTGGCTGACGAGATGAGCGATCCTTTATCCCCGAGCTCTATTCCAGCACCCAAACAGCTCAAATACACTGCAGGCATAGCCAATGGTTTGGTCCGGGAATCAGCAGCCTTTTTAGACCATAAACGAAAGGTTTGTTTCATATTCTTTTTAGACCATAATTCCTAAGTGACCTTAGTACACTTTTAACATTTCTAAATAGTTCTAGTTTACTGAAATAATAATCTTGAAAATAACAGATGGTTCCAGTGGGTCACATGTCGCTAAAGAAGTCACCAATGCTCGCGAATCCACCAGGAAAATTGTGGAGGTGGAAGCGGAGTCATCATCAATGGCTACTGCAATTCAAATGGAAGTGGCAAAAACCATGGAGACTTTCAGAACTCATACGACACAGCGATGAAACAATGATGAGATCAAAACCGCGTTCACCAGCTGTACCGGAGGCCATGTATCGTCATAGAAGACACTGAGTTTAATAAGTTGGTGTTGTATATTCTGTGGCACTTGTTAATGTCTTTCTTGGGGTCTAGAGAACGTGTAGATGTGTTTTCCGGTTTTGGTTTTCTTTTTTATTTTTGGCTAGTTGTATCGATTATTTAGAAGTAGGTCATGTATCACTACGTGTATTAAAAGGGTTCATTCGTTTATGACAACAAAAGATACAAACATAACATGTAATTCTCGCCAAGAGTGTTTTTAATATCCTCTTCCGCTAGAATATGTTACGGTTAGGCTCACTAGAGGCTCTGTTCTCTATACGTTGCATCACATGAAGTATCTTAATGAACAATCATATTAACCTTCACATAGGTTTAGAATTTATATCCCTCTAGGGTGTCGAATCCGAAAGCTACCTTCCACTCGACTCCGACAGCTACTCTTTTACTCGAAAGAGTATCGTGTTTCTACTTCATACCCATCTACCCAAGAAGATAAGAGTCCCACATACGAGAAAAGGTCACAAATAGAGTTGAACCAAGTAACATAACATCATCAGATGAGAGGAGATTGATTATCTACTCAACATTATTTTGTTCATTTTTTATTAAATTTCATAAAAAAACTAACTATATTGTTAAGATATTAATCTAATATTTTTAGTAGCATATTAATATGCTTCGGGGCTCTACTCGAAGTATTCGAGGTTAAGCCATTAAGTATAAACCCAAATCAACTCATTTCTAAATCAAACGAAAAGCCCAATTCTCATAACCACATCATGAGAAAGACAACTCCAAATACAAGATTCGAACTTGGCCGCAAATTTCCATCAGCGCACACGCAAAATCTATGCAATATAGGCGTTTTAGATCATATATTTGGGAAAAAAAATGAATAGAAGAGCTAACCTAATGAAAGTTGTACACCCTTTTCTTATCTCAGTTTATTGTTGCAGAATCGAATCTCGTCTTACAAATATTCTATTACACCATGAAACCCACGCGTAAAATCTCACGCGTAAAACGTCACATGGAAAATCTCATGAACGAGTACCACACCAAAAAGCATAGTGCTCATCTTTGCGGTCATTGCTAACAAGACCGCCACATTGTTGACAAATGAAACTACTGCCATCAGAGAATGCATCAAGCACGACTTGTTTTCTTCCGGTCTCTGCAAGTATTGAAGTTCCGGTAGCATCTGGTTCAAGAGATGGTGGGCCCGGGGCATTATTAGATGTAGATGGTGGCTCGGGAATCGCTTGTAAAGATTCGGCAATCGCGAACTCGGCAAATAATGATGCCAGCTCATCAGCAGCGGTTGTTTCGTGTATTTTGTTTCTGTAGAGTTCTTTAGCGCGGTTTAGTGCTTGTAGCGCAGCCGCTTCACCTCCTTTGGCTTTCATTGCCGTCAGTACCTATTAAAAATAGTGATATCGTCTCATTTTAATGCATGTTTAATTAATTTGGTCACAAGAAAACGACTCGTGTATTAAATGGGCTATAAATGAGAGCACAAAACCTGATTACTTCCGTGTGTGTATAAAACTGTTACATCCCTAATGTCACGGGAACTATTCAACAATCTATAAGTTAATCTATTCTTGCTACAATCTGGATTCGAGAACTTTGAATTGCCATAAGCATATTCAATCTGGTTCACATTAATGGCATATTAAACAATTCTAAAAGCATATAGTCAATTGACTTTAAAAATCAACCCAAAATATTCCTAGCAATTAAAATCAAAAAGGAAAACTCTAACCTAAGCAAAATTCATATTTGAATCTGAAAAATCCAAAACTGGAAATTTCGAACTTCAAGTGCAATGAAACAACGATCATGTTGAATTAGCATCAAAATCAATATCAAATTCCTTTTTGATCACATCAAACAGCCAAAATGGTAAGTTTTTCTATAACGTATACTTCGTATAGCATTTGAATCAACGATTTTAATTCAAAATTCCTTTTCGATCACATCAAACAGTCAAAAACGTAGGTTTTTCCATAACATATACTTCACATAGCATTCGAAATTTCGAATCCAAAAAAAAACCCTAGATTGATAACATATTTCGAACTTCATTTTGCAGTGAATCAACAATTACTCCAACAAACAAAACAAATGCACCAGATCATATTGCTCAACGATTGGCATCAAAATCAATTTGAAATTCCTTTTCGATCACATCAAACACTCAGACTATAGGTTTTCCTATAACATACACTTCATATACATTCATATCAAAGAAAAACCTAAAGTGACACAAAAAAATCGAACTTTATTTTTCTAATGAATCAACTATTTCTATAACATATACTATCAATACGAAATTCCTATTCGGTCACATCAAACAGTCAAAATTGTCGGTTTCTCTATCTATTTGAATCATTGAAAAACCTAGATTGATAAAATATTTCAAGCTTCATTTCGCAGTGAATCAACGGTTTCTGCAAAAAACAAAACAAATGCACCGGATCATATTGCTCATGAATTAGCATCAAAATCAATTCAAAATTGCTTTTCGATCACCTCAAACACTCAAACTATAGGTTTTCTATCACATATACTTCATATAACATTCAAATCAGAGAAAAACCTAGATTTTTTTTTTTAAATAAAAAAAAACCTAGATTGATATGAATATTCTTTAACTTCATTTTGCAGTGAATCAACAATTTCTGCAACAAACAAAACAAAACAAATGCACCGGATTATATTGCTCACAAATTATCAGAAAAAATCAATATCAAATTCCTATTCGATCACATCAAACACTCAAAAAAAACTACAAATTTTCCACAACAAACAGCATTCAAATCAGAGAAAAAGGAACAACATAAACTAAACATCAACAACAAATAACGAGAATTACCGCTTGAAGAGCTTCGGAAGGTTTGCCTTGATCAATGAGTTGGCGAGCTACTGTGAGTAATCCTCTAACGACTTCAAGTGAAGAAGATTCCGGCGAAGTCGACGGAGGAGGAGGTGGCATCGCCGGAGCGTCGGTATCCATCATATCGACGTCGTTTTGAGCATCCATTGCATTATTGTTTGGGTTTGATATGATATGATTCTGATTCTATACACCCACCTGGCTTCTGTTCTGTGTGTCTAGGTTTTGTCTTTGGGTTCTTGTGTGTATATCATATTATGTGATTTATATTACTTTCTAGAGTTTCTACTATTTGTAATTTTTTCTTTTATTTTTGTTTTCATAAAGCAAATAGATAGAACCATTTTATTGTGTTGTATTTTGTTGAGTAAATCGTGATTTTAGTGCCTGAGGTTTTTTAGTCTAATTAGTTTTTTTTTTTTTTTTTTTTGAGTTAATTACTGTTTTCGTCCCTGAGGTTTGTCAAAAATAATGGTTTCAGTCCATTAGTTTAAAAATTGCGATTTCAGTCCATTAGTTTCATTTTCGTAACCATTTCAGTCCACCAACTTAACTCCCACCCATTTATTCTGTTAACTTTGGGTGAAATTACAAAACTGCCCCTATGGTTTAATTAAAAAAAACGCTGGTCACCATCCTATACCACTGTCGCCATCCACCGCCGTTCACCACCGTCACCATCCCCAATCCAAAACCCTGGCCCCCACCACCGTCGTTCAACACCGCCTACAATCACCATTGAGAGAGTTTCAATTTCAGATCTAAAAGGTCTCAGGTTTGATAGATGGCAGTGGGGCATGGTGGTTGTGGTGGTGAATGATGGTTGGTGAGGGAGGGAGACGGGTGGTTGTGGCAATGAACGATGGTGGTAGTGGTGTGGTTGTTGTGTTTGCAAAAACCCCATTGATTCTTCCCCTGTTTCGAACACCATCCACCACCACCGTCAACACCATCCACCACTGCCACCATCGTCAATAATCAGTCAGCACCATCCACCACCACCGTCAACACCATCCACCACTGCCACCATCGTCAATAATCAGTCAGCACCATCCCCACACCTCCGGCCACTCCATAACTACCACTGCCACCACTGGCCAATTGAACAGAGGAGAAAAATGAACATGAATTTAGTTGAGGAAAGTTGGAATGGATCGAGATACATGTATATATACAAATTCAGAGGCGGTTAAGGAGTCAAAAACGTAATGAGATTTGTGGAGGTGTTTGGGGTTAGCGGATAAGCATGAATAGCAGAGAAAACGGGATTTGATTTGGTTTTTAAGTTGATACGGAGAGGAGATAAACATTGCGAACGAACACGAATGAAAAACGACTGTATGGAAGGAGCTCCGGGTTTGCCGGAATCCGACCGGAAATTTCGGAGAAGATGACCGGAAGAGCGGTCTTTCTGTTTGTTTGAAATTTGTTTTGAGGAATTGCAATTTGGTCCCTGCATTTTTAACTCTTTTCAATCAGGTTTAAAACTTGAAGATTTTCACCCAAAGTTAACAGAATAAATGGATGGAGTTAAGTTGGTGGACTGAAATGGTTACGAAAATGAAACTCATGGACTGAAATCACAATTTTTAAACTAATGGACTGAAACCGTTATTTTTGACAAACCTCAGGGACGAAAACAGTAATTAACTCTTTTTTTTCATTTTAGTTTAAATAGTTTTGTTTTCTGTCATTTTCGTCTAATACTTTTGTCATTTTTTGCTATTTACCACCACCACCTCCCCAATCACAACCTTCTATCATCGCCACCACCTGCCTGCACCGTCACCACCCACCATTTACACCACCACCGGCCACTTTTCCGTCACCCACGTCATCAACCAACACCACCGCCATCATTGTAAAACCAACAATCACCACCATCATTTTCATTGTAAATCGGCACAACACCATCCCCATACCATCGCATCTGAAAAAAAGAAAAAAGAAAAAAATGTTGTTTGATCAAAATTCACCTAAGTTAACTAAATTTTTTGAATAGAGTTAGTGGATTAGATGAAAATGGCAAAAATCAGGGGCTAAAATAGCAGAAAACAAAGCTATTTGGACCAAAATAATAAGAAAAAAACTATTTGAACTAAAGTGTCAATTTTTATCAAACCTATAGAATAAAATTACAATTTACTCTATTTTGTTTGATGTTTCCTTGATTTGTATATAAGATGGTTTCCTTTTACTTCTCTTTGTTATTTTGTTATTAGGATTTAATAATAACTATTGATTCATTATTTTTCTTCTACAAAACTTAAAATGATAGAAATGGGGGTGACACAAGTAAGAAGGTTTACGAATCTTTAACCGAGATTATCATCTATTATTATTATTATTATTATTATTATTATTATTATTATTATTATTATCTTTAACTTTGTTTGTTAGTCACTATTTATCGGTAGTTTGAATCTTATGATGGTTTTTATGTTTGATCAATTATTATTGGTGGGTTAGCTTTATCGTTAGTTTGTTAGTTTTATAATTACTGTTTTGTTCAAAAATCACACAAGGATAATGTAACAAAATCTGATTTTTGTGAGGTATGATGCTTGGTTAATTGGACAAATGTATGAACAACAAATAAATGAGATGGATGACGAACACGAGGATTTGTACGAGGAAAAAGCCCTTGATCAACGAATGATCTCCGGCATAAAAAACCTCGGGTGATGGAAACTACCGATCACCAACTATATTAGATAAACAAAGTTTACAACTTGGGATGATATCAAGCTTGTTACAACGATTGCTAGTGTGTCAGTGTGTAATCGCCAAGTAAAGAGTTCGAGAGTGTAGTGCGGGTGTTGCTATCTATTTCTAAATCAAGCTTGTATCCCCCTTTAAAATTAGAAACTATCTAGGCTAACAAACTATCCGAAAATGGTGCTAGCTTCCCCACGATCATCACAACGGTCATGGAGATCATGCACGTGCAAAATACCAAGCATATTCCCCTGGAATCTCGGTTGGACCAAGTCTCATTCGAATACACCAGCAAAATAAGTTAAAACATGATGGAAACAATTGTTAGTTTAGGATAATAATGAGGATCCTGGATCCTTATCCTTGCAGCATCTCCTGAGGATCTTTAATTCAAACTGAACTGAGCATCCGTGATCCAGACTACAACTGAGGATCCATGATCCACAAGCTATAAAATTATATCCCTAACAATTGCCCCCAAACATGATTAGTTAATATCCAATTAGATAGTCATGTTTGAACGAATTTCGGACTAGCCGTTGCTTATGGATATAGTCGTTACAGCGCTGATGTCATCGTCAGTCATCACCTGCAACCATAATCATTATAAATAGGTTAGAGATAAGGATCAAATCCTGCATTTATATTCGAGACCCTCTCCTTTATATCCACATTCGAAGATCCCAACAGGTAATTCCTTCTCTCTTCTTTCTAATCTTCTTCTATCCGATCCTTTGTTCTTCGAATATCCATGGCAAAAATGAATACCCGTTCTTCTCCTGCCAAGGATCCCAAACAAGAGAGTCCTCCCAAAAGTCAGGGTCTAACCAAAAACCCTTCAATGGAACTCTGCCGTTACACTGATCTTGAGATTGATCAGATACGCCACTGTTTTTCTGATGGCACTATTTTCCGACCCTTTGATTCTTCCACCAAAAGTGATTGCATCTCTGATGTCTGGATCACCTTCCCTGCAACCCCTTTTCAAATAGGTTTCACCTATCCTTTCCCTGTTCTTACACAAGGATTCTTCACACTTACCGGCCTATGCTACATCCAAGCTATGCTGATGGTATGGAGGGTCCTATACACACTAGAGCATATCACAGAGCAGGAAGGTATAGATATAGGGATGTCTGAATTGAGCCAACTGTACAATCTTGTAAGCCATGGTTCCTACCTATACCTCTTCAAGTCCAAACCAAAGCAATCTCACCCAATCCTTAAAACCACAAAGAATGACACCAACTGGAGGAATCAATTCTTCTTTGTGAGGAGGGATTCTATTCCAAACGGAAGTCATCTTCCCAAAAAATGGAACACAGATGGTAGGATATAGGATCCTTAGCTTAGGATAACGGTAAGAACTTTTGTTTTCTTGTTGAGGATAACTGATCCTTTATTTTTTGTCTATGCAGATATCACCCTGTCACACATTCAAGAATCTCCTGTCACCAAGGGAAGAGTAGAAGCTTTTTGGAAGCTTGACCCTGCCATCAGAACATTTTCTCCAAAATCAAAGGATTTAGAAGATGTTTCATCCACTTCCTGCACCATGTCAAGTAAGCATCCATATATGTGCGTAGGGTTGTAAACGAACCGAACGAACACGAACAAGACCTTATTCGTGTTCGTTTGTTAAAAAATATATGTGTTCGCGAACCGTTCACAAACGCTTATCGAATGGGATTTTATGTTTGTGTTCGTTTGTTAAGGAAATGAACTTGTTCGTGTTCGTTTGTGTTTGTTTGTTAGTTTTAGGCAACGCACATTGATGAACACAAATGAGCACAAACTGATGTTCATGAACACAAATGGAAACAAACGAACACAAACAATCGTTGATGAACAGAATATATAATACACTGACACTTATTAGGTATTTAATTTGTCAGAATTTTGATATATTTAAATAAATATAGAAACTAAAAACACTAATGAATTATCGAACACAAGCGAACACGTTACCAAACGTTCACGAACATAAACGAACGAACGTGTCCTCTGTTCATGTTTGTTCATTTAACTAAACGAACGAAATTTCTTGTTCGTGTTCGTTTGTTTAATAAACGAATGAACACAAACGAACTTCCTACCGAACGATTCACGAACTGTTCACCAAACGTTTGGTTCGTTTACAGCCCTATATGTGCGTATATAAATTGTAAAACCCGTTAAGATCTTTTAATGATATCAAACTCTAACTTGTGAGAGTGCGGAAAACAGTCACAAGTCGATTCAAGATTAAAACAATAATAGAAACAATATCGATCAAACACAAACCGGAAGATCTTGCATTCAAAGTTGAACAATGACTAATACAAGACTCCTTGACAATTCGGTTGGCCTTCTAGTCGCAATCAGCTGATCAACCTCAACCAAATGGTTGAGGTTTGCTTAAATACTAAACATATGGACTCTTAACCTAGGCCCACTTGAAACCGGCCAACCTAGCCCAACCCATACATGTCGACCCAAAATATAAACTAAACAATTACAAAATCAATCCTTTAACTAAGCAATCCTTCATGTATAAACCTTCAGGTTCCAACAATCTCCCCCTAGGTTTATGCATGGAGGTTCTTGAGACTTCAACTTTCACGATCACCACCCAACCGATCCTTGAGACCACCAAAACCTTTTGTGCGAATATGAATGGCTGAAACCACAGCAGCAGTCCATCCTTTTGCAATCTCTTCATACTTTTCAGTAGATCGAATTTGATTTTGAGCCAATACCTCCAAATCTTCAAGAGCAAGATTCAGCACATCAACTTGATCAACCAATCGATAATTCACATCATCATCACAAACAAACACTGCCTGTCCTAGACGCTCATCATAAGCCCAGAATTGTAAGGACTTCAAAGCACCTTTTGGAATCTTTTTCACCAACGGAATCATCTTTTCTTTGTCAGTTACAGGCCAGTGCACAATCTTCATACGCTTGTTTGTGTATGGATCTCTAATTCCTTTAGCTGGTCTAACGAAGGACTCTGCCGTGTGCATCGAAGGAAAATTACGAAGCACTTCCCTCTGCAATCTTTCAAAAAACATATATCCAGCACCTCCAGGCTTATCATCTACATAAGGTGCTTTAGACAAGTTTGTCAAATCAACCTTAGTAAACGACTGAAACTGGCCTGGATGTTTGTACCACTCGACAGGACCAACTTTTCTCTTTATCCACCATCTTTTGCGATCATGATCATATCCCCAGCTAACCACACCAGAACGATTTCCAACTTTATCATAGAGAGTTTCACCAACATCCATTAAGTGGTGAGTTGCATGAGCATCATCATCATCTGGATTTAAATTCTTGTTCTTCAAAATTACAAACTCCCTTTTCTTTTTAATTCTTTCCGCCTTCTCTTTGTTTGCTACTGGATTAGTAACTCTCTTGAAATATTGTTCCATAGCAGCACTTCTTTCAGCATCATCCTTAGCGAAAGCTTTTCTTCTGTTTTCAACATCAGTTGGATCAGAAAACTCTTGTCCAAACTTCTTTTCCAACTTTCCACGTAAATCATAAACTGTACTGAACAACAAACTAACATCTCCTTGAAGCTGTTCAATCTGTTGATCTTTCTTCACTATAGTATCTTCAAGTTGGATAATCTTCGCATCTTTATGAATTGAATCTTGCTCTAGCACAACCAGTCTTTTCTTCATCTCCCTCATGCTAATAAACTCATCATCATCATCACTTGAGTCATCATCAAATGGCATCCTCAACGGTTCTTCAGGTCTCTTACCACTTGAACTGTTAGGTAAGTCATGAACAACTCTAGAAGGACCTTCAGATTCAGAAATACCAAATGGCATAATATCAACAACAGAATCAGTATCAACAGATGTAACTTGAACATCAACAGTGGTGGTATCCATATCATTTCTTTGAGTGTCAGCATCAAACTCAAAGATATCTTCAGTAGTGGTGGTGGTATCAGTGACACTTTTCTCAAAATCGAAGTCATACAGACCATCATCATCCTCAGCATTATTCATGGATTGATCTTTGTTTTGCTCCCGAGTCGAGGATCCCTCCTTTTCCGCTTCAATGGCAGGGAATCAGGATCCTTTGGGTTCTCACTAGGCTCTTCACTTGAAACTGAAAGATTAGAAAGAGGATTTCCCATCTTATCAGTTACAGATTTTAATAGCAAAGCCAAACTTTCAGCAGAAATTACAGGTGGAACAGCAGAAACATCAGTATTAGCTTCAGCTTCAGGAGGAAGCTCTTCATCTTCTCCAGAATCACACATAATCTCAATGCCTTCATCATCAGAATCAATTGTTAAAATCTCTGTCTCAGGCTCATCTTCAATACCCCTTTGAATATCATGTTCTTCAGCAACAATAGCATTTGCAGGCGCATCATTCACTGGAACAGGTTGCACTATTACTGGATTAGCACCAACATCTTCAGTCTCTGGAAATTGACCAAATTTCTCTAACGGAATTAATCCTTCAAATTTCTTTTCAGTACCCTTCTTTGGAGTGAGAGCACCAAAACAAGCTGGACCCATGGGCTTCAACTCCAATGTGTTTCCAGATCTCTCCAACTCTGGATAACGAGCATTAAAAATCATTTGCAAAAACCTTGGATACATAAGAAACTTGTCCTTTCTGACTCCAAACACATTTCTCTTCATCGCTTCCAAAATATACTTTGAATAATTGAAAGGCTCGTTTGTTATCACACAGACAAGAGCAGCAGTTTGAGTAATGTTTAACTGATATGTGCCTCCTCGGTTCTCTGTCATACATAAAATAAACATGTGCACCAAAAGACGCCAATAAGGATGCACAAATTTCTTTACCAGAGGCGGATACTTTCCTTCATAACTCAATCGAGGCAAAATTTCTTCCACAGTTCCAGCTGGAAGCTCTATGGAATCTGTTTCTTGATCATTAAACTGCAACACTTCTCGAATCACCTGCTCTGTCACAGTGACATCCTTCTTTTGAATTTCATCAACGATAACTCCCTTTCCTTCAACAACTTCAATCCTCGCACTTTTCCAAAATTCTTGAATGAGATCTTCGTAAACAACTGGATTTTCTCGTAGTGCGTGAACAATACGACAACTATTGAGACCTTTCATCAATGAAGTGTACAACTTCTTGTGTTTCTCCGGAGGAGGTGCTAAGTATCCTGCTTGATTATGCGTCAAAATGAATTTCAAATCCATAATCTGCATAAAACAAAAATGCATTAGAAATATTGACATTTATATATTTGTATAAAATTTTCAAATTACAAAGTCAACATTCGGAGCAAATCAACAGCACCATAACTCAGATTTTAAAATCTTGACTCGAGACTGTTACTTTTGACTCGAGACCATGAGTTCTCGAGTTGAAATCATGATTAATTGAGTCGAGACCATGAGTCGAGACTTTGAGGTCTCGAGTCGAGACCATGAGTCGAGGCCTTGAGATCTCGAGTCGAGACCATTGAGATTGCGACTCGTAACCACTGGTCTCGAGTCCTTATGTTATCTGAGTTGAGACCCCATAAACAACTTCATCTTTTCAGATTTTTGGATCAAAATCCCAAAAACACCCTATGATTTATTTGAAGACCAAAATATATTCAAAAACTAGGGTTCTTGGCCATCTTCAAATCTTCATCAAAACATCATCAGATCTTCATAACACCTGCAAAACTTCAACAATATCTTCAACATACCTTTAAAAATCGATGAATCGAGACCAGAAAACAAGTTTGATGAGACAAAAACCGGAGAGCACGTCGGAAACTACAGAGACTTGCCGGAACTTTTGAGAGAAAAATCAAATGGTCTCGAGTGAGAAATGGTCTCGACTCGAGACCTGTGTCTTATACCTCAACCCTAAGCACACTGGGCCTGGGCCTTTGACTTTTGGGCCGAGACCAAATGTTTAAACTTAACCGACTTAAAAGATTTCTTTTGATAAATTAACTTATTGTAAAAATCCTTTTAATAAAACCAGTTATAATTTTTAAATAATCCACTTAACCTTCTGAGCATAAATTACAAATGCAAAACCTAAAACAAAAAATAAACAATAGAAACTATTATTTACAAAAATAAAATAGGAAATTTACAAAATTGCTCAGGGATCAAATCACGAGGTTTCGGGCTTGACGTCACTTATCAACACTGATCTACTACTAAAAGATCTAGACGATTGCCAGTATATTTATCCACCTAAACTCATCTCCCTAGACCTTTTCCATATAACTGCCTGTAACAAATTTTATCATGTTTTGATTTCCTTAACAATGAACACCCAAACAAATACTAATCAAATCCCGGAAATATAAACAGCACACTCTATCATGCAAGTAGCTTCCCTACCACATATTTCACAAGTCCAATCCAGATCTCTGAAATCTTAACTGGGAATAGATTGAGAAAAGAACATAATAGATCTTAAGCAGAGATGGTATAATATACAGATCAAATGAGTTTTCTCAATTTGATATAGGTTTCACGGGTTTCTTTTGGGCACTAGAGGGCCTCTTTCGGGTGTTTAATTGATCTACAAGGCGACAACGTACAACTAGGTCAGCATGTATCTGGATGCAGCAGAAGCTGACGTTGCCTAGCACCTCCAGGTCAGCATATATCTGGATGCAGCAGAGGAGATACACGACTTTTTCAGAGAAGATTTCAGAGTCAGACCAAAATTGTGTGTATCGGGACAACATACAGACATTCAAATAGACATGAGCTAATTCCAAGTGATTTTCTTTCCTGAGGTCATGTACTATTTTAGTTCTAAACAAAAACAGCCAATGTTTCCAGTCTTAAGGATAGAGCCTACCAACACATCAATACTAGAATCAAACTATTTCGATACTGGTCTTACATGAATCAGCCCTTGACCATAATGTGAAAATTCATTTCATTTCCCAGTCATGCAATGCCTCTTTTTGTATTTTTCAATTTTTTAATGTTTTTGTATTTTTTTAAAAAATTTTAATGTTTTTGTATTTTTCAAAATTTGTCCCCCTAAATTTGAGCATAAATAAAAACTACCTAAGAATAGAAAACAGTATGAACAAATTTATCTACGAAATAAAACAAAAACATGCTCAGTTAGTAAAACGGATCATTTTCAGAAAATCCACAAGCACTTGAAATTTTGAACTGCTGACAGGTTTTGTGAACAAATCGGCAGCGTTCACATCTGTGTCGATTTGCTCAAGTTTGATAAGACCTCTATCAAAACAGTCTCGTATAAAATGAACTTTAATATCAATGTGCTTGGTTTTAGAGTGGAAAACACGATTTTTCACAATTTGTATGGCAGCATCATTATCACAGTATATGGTAGTCTTAAGATAAGTCAAACCGTAGTCCTGCAATTGATGTTGCATCCACACCACTTGAGAGCAAGACGCCGAAGCTGCAACATATTCTGCTTCAGCTGTGGAAATAGCTACCGTTTGTTGCTTCTTGGATTGCCAAGAAATGAGTATGTCACCCAAAAATTGACAACCAGCAGAGGTGGATTTCCCGTCCTTGTCAGTGCCTCCAAAATTACTGTCAGAAAACGCAAACAGGTCAAAATTCGAATCCCTCGGATACCACAGACCAAACCTGGGTCGGCCTTTAAGGTACCGAAAGATTCGTTTAACAGCAGTAAGATGAGAAGTTTTAGGATTAGCCTGATATCGTGCGCAGTTGCAGACAGCAAACATGATGTCAGGATGACTAGCTGTCAGATACATCAACGATCCAATCATAGAACTATAAAGTCGTTGATCAACAGGGGATCCTTCAGCATCTTCAGTTAACAACGGTCTTTCTGCCATTGGAGTTTCTGCCGGTTTAGCGTCAGTGAATTTGAATTTCTTCAGCACATCATCCACATATTTCCCTTGATGAATTAGAATGCCCTGCGAATCTTGTTTAACTTGTAAACCCAAAAACAATGTCATTTCACCAAGAGCACTCATTTCAAATTTCTTTTGCATAACTCTCTCAAAATCTTTGCAAAGCTCCTCACTTGTAGACCCGAAGATAATATCATCAACATAAATTTGAACCAATATTTGATCCTTACCCACTCTTTTGATAAACAGAGTCTGATCTATTGTGCCTCGTGTGTATCCATGAGCCAGAAGATGTTCTGTCAGAGTAGCATACCAAGCCCTAGGTGCTTGATGCAACCCATATAACGCCTTGTCAAGCTTGTAGGCATATTCTGGATGGTCTGGATGAATAAAACCCGGCGGTTGCTCAACAAAAATTTCTTCCTTCACTTCTCCGTACAAAAATTCCGTTTTAACATCCATCTGGTAAACAGTGAATCCCATGAAGGATGCGTACGCTAAGAAAATCCGGATTGCTTCAAGTCGAGCAACAGGGGCATAGACTTCACCATAATCCAGTCCCTCTATTTGTCTGAATCCTTGGACCACTAATCGTGCTTTATTTCGAACAATAACTCCTTCAGAATCTTGCTTGTTTCTGAAAACCCAGCGAGTTCCAAGCTTACGTTTTCCTTTTGGCAACTCCACAAGTTTCCATACTCCTAGCTTCTCGAACTGGTTCAGCTCTTCGTGCATAGCATCCACCCATCCTGGTTCCTGCAACGCTACATCAATAGTTTTAGGTTCAATTTGAGAAATGTAGCTAGAATATAAGCACAAATTAATGGTTCCTGATTGGCTTCTGGTCTGAACTCCTGCATTCACAGGGCCTATCACATTTTCAATAGGATGATTTCTTTGAACACTTGTTGGTATGGAAAATTCAGGTATCGTCTCGTCTAGAGATGTGTGTATGTTGCTTGACTCCCCCTCATTAGGTGCTACCGGACTGTGACTCACAGGAGTGGTAACAGTACATTCTTCAGGAATAGGATCAGCAAACAGTTCTGATCCAGCTGCATTAGATGAAATTCCACTGGATTGTGCACCTTCAGGAGGTTGATGAGACATTTGTTGAGGCAGAGGATGCTGTGTAAACACCATTCCCGGCGGATCAATGGTATGATGTCTGACGCTTTATTCTGGCTGTTCTTCTTCTTCAGTGTCCCCAAAAGACAACGGTTGTTTTGGAATAGACACACCTGCATCTGAAAAATCACTTGACAAAATATTAAATGATTTAAACAATTCAGCATAATCATATAACCAATCTGGTCCAACTCTAGCATCCGTAGCGTTTTCTTCAAGTCATTCAATGTTGCACGACTCGACGACCTTTTTAGTTACTTTGTTGTATACTCTATAGGCAAAGCCTTTAGCATATCCAACAAAGAAACATTCGTCCCCTTTGACCTCAAACTTTCCATTAGAGTCCATAAGTAATAATACACATGGACATCCAAAGACACGAAAGTGTGAAACCGAAGGTTTACGTCCTTCCAGAATCTCATAAGGAGTTTTCATATGACGTTTATTTACTAAAGCATGATTCTGGACATAACAAGCCGTGCTAACAGCTTCGGCCCAAAAGAAACTAGGAAGCTTCGAGTCAGCCAACATAGTTCGTGCAGCCTCGATAAGAGTACGATTTCTTCTTTCAGCTACTCCATTCTGTTGAGGAGTCCGTGGTGCACTATACTGACGATCAATCCCCTTTTCAGTGCAGAATGTGTCCAAAGTAGCGTTCTTGAATTCTGTCCCATTGTCAGATCGAATAACCTTCACCTTGGTACTTGCTTGATTTTCAGCCAGAGTAATGAATTGTTTCACTAAGACTGCAGTTTCATTCTTGTGACTGAGAAAATACACCCAGGTGTAACGAGAGTAATCATCAACGATTACAAGACAATAAGCTTTCTTGCCAATACTCAACACATTCACTGGACCAAAAAGATCCATGTGAAGTAATTCGAGCACGGCTTTCGTCGAGGGTGCAGGTTTAGCCTTATGAGGTTTTCGATGAGCTTTTCCTTTCGCACAAGCAACACATTTTTCAACCAACATGAAATCTTTTATTGGAAGATCACGTACTAGTTGACCTTTAGCCAGTCGGTTCAGGTTCTTCATATTCACATGCCCAAGGCGACGATGCCACAGTAGACCATCATGTTCTGAAATCTTCGAGAATAGGCAAGTAACTTCTTCACACGGTTTCTTGTTCATATCAATCACATAAGCATTTCCTCGTCTCTCTGCTGACATTAAGAACCAATCTTCTGGAATGACAATCCCAGGTTTAAGTACATGACATCCTTTCTTTGTAAAGTGAACTGAATTTCCTCGATCACAAATCTGAGAAATGCTCAACAGATTGTGTTTCAGTTCTGGAACATAGTTAACATTCTCGAAGCTTAAAACGCCGTTTCTTACGGTTCCTTTCAATGTGATCCTTCCTGATTCTCCTCCCGCAAATGAGACATATCCACCATTAAATTCTTTGACATTTACCAGTTGGGATAAGTCTCCTGTCATGTGCCTGGAACAACCACTATCCATGTACCAGAGGCGCACGGTAGTCCTCCACAGCTGTTCCTGCACGATTAGCAGGATTAGTTAGATTTAGGAACCCAGCCCATAGTGGATCTGGGTTTTCCTTGTGCATCAAAGTAAGTCACTCTCTGCCACACTAAATTGTCTTTATTTAAAAACGTCAAAGTATTTCTAATGGCAGAATTTCGATAACATGTATGAGACGGATTGGATTGCACGGCCTTAGCTTTAGGTTTCCAATACTTGTTTGACCATTGAGAATTGTAGTTACCAAAATCTTTATATTGATTTCTTCGAAAATCATTTTGTTGATTTCGTTTTGTACGTTTGGCTGCATTCCAATCTTGATCAGAAGATTTAGTCTTGCGATAGTTGTTTTTCATTGCCTTAGACTTTTCAGTCGTCATTGACTCTGAACAACGATATTGGTTAGACTTGACCTTCTGATTTTGTACAAACTTCTCCTTGAACTGCACACTTGGGAGTTGAACACAGTTTCTGGCAATGTGTCCAGCAATTGCACAATTAAAACATGTTTGCCGTTTCATTGTGTGAGTATTTCGAAAATTTTGATACTTTAATGAAGAATCTTTGTTTGATTTTGAATGATTTGACGTTTTGGTTTTCCTAATATGCTTTGCTTGTGGCTGTTCTGAGCATTTTGATGTCTGCTGATTAGAAATTACACATTCATGTGATGTTGATGAACAACTTGACACCCTTTCTTTACTGAGATCATCATTTGAAGTTGATGTTTTACTTTCAAAAACATTTTTAATGACTTTTTATTTGACTCAAATCCCTTTTCTTCTTTATCAAAATCAGTTTCGGTATTTGAACATGCAGAAGTTTCATCAATATGTGTTTCATCAACACATTTATCATGTGAAACTAATTCAGGTTCAATTTCCACTACAGTTTCCAATGGGATCCCACTAGATTCAACATTAGGGATTCCCACTAAGACAGATTCAGAAGAAGAATCATGATACTCCTGATTTTCTTGTGAAGAAGTTTCAGTGGTTTCACTGAATGTGTCCTGAGGGACCTCACCTGTAACACTATCATCAACCAAAGGGTTAGAAACATCAGATTCACAATTATTAAATGAAGAAAACCCATCATCAGACATATTGTTCAAAGGTTCAACACAAACATTATCAGTTTTGCCCAAAACATCAGGCTCACAAGACGAAACATAAGCAGAAAAAGACGCAAACAAAGACCGACCAAAAGCAATATCAGATTCAGTTTGTTCAAAATAATTTTCAGAAACATTAGTATGAACAACTGGTTCACTCCCAAGAACATCTTCACATTTTACTTCAGATACTTTATCTGCACATGAAGACGAAATGTTAGGATCAATAGAGCCTTTAGAAACAAAATCTATTTGAGCAGACTTCTTTTTCCCATTTGGTTTGTCATTTAATGATGACTTATTGTTTTTGGGACCATAAGTCATTCTACTCTCATTCATCATCTCCTCCTCAGTCATGGGTAAATAAGTATAATTGTTATTATAGGGAGGAGGAGCCTGATTAAAACCCAAACCACGCCCTTTATTTTCCTTGTATGCAAGCTGTTGATCACACAAGTTTTTGACTAATTTGCTGGAAGAATCAAATTTCTTAATATTAAGCTCATTTATTTGATATCTATCTTTGATATCTTCCAGTTCCTTAGTCACAGCACACAGTTTCTCCTGAACATACAAGAGTTGAGATGATTTCACACTTACATCATCCTTGAGTTTGATGATGTCTTTTCGCTGAGCTTCAATCTTTTCTTTATAAAGTTTTTCGTTTTTTGATAAAGTAAAGTTTTTATTTTTTATATCTTGATAATCCTGAATTAGCTCAGTGTTATGTATTCTGTAAGCTTCAACCCTTTCCCTACATTCAGGAGTACATAAAACAGAAAGTACCTCTTCTTTGGTGAGACCTTTAACTGGAGCTGAAAGAATCTGAGTCATAAGAGCTAGGTTATCAGCTGTAGTCTCCTCCACAGATGCTGGAGCCTCATCCTCAAAAATGGAAACATGATCATTTGAAGTCATGAAAGCAATGTTGTTTGAAGCAGCTTGATTTTCTGGAGCTGAAATGTTCAGTCGCTCAATCTCCGAATTCCAATCAAAGTTGATGTCGGGCTGAACCACCAAAGCTTGAGCTAATCCCAGTGGTTGAGGACTTCCAGTAGCAGCATCATTAGTTATACTTGATGTGGTCACAAGATCTCTTTCACGATTAGGTGTTACGGGCTGGGCAGGAGTCTGTTCTCTGTTAATCGGAGGCTTTGTGCAGTTTCGAGCATAGTGTCCTTCCTCGTGACAATTGTAGCAACGGAGTTTAAAAGGCACTGTAGACGCTCCTGTAAATGAAGCACCCCATCTGTTTTTACCAGTTCTTTTCATAAACCTTGTTGCCCTGAATGCAACCATAGCCATCTGCCAAGTTATATCCATTTCTTCAACATCATCAGGATGAATCTGATGTAAGTCATCGCCACACCATTTAGGAGGGTCAATTTTTCCTGCAACAAATGCATTCAAACATTTTATAACAGAGGCTGCGATATCCAGATTTTCTTTAGACTGTTGTGTAAAGAAAGCAATCATCGCATTTTTCACAGTGGAAGTAGGAGCAACAGAGGATGCATTCACAGCGGAAGCAGAAGCAGCAGTAGAAAGTGATGGAGCAGCTTGTGTAGGAGACCCAGAGTAATAGACATTTGCTGAAGTAGGAGCAGCCTTAGCAGATGCCGCATTGCTAAACATTTGAAATCCTCCTTGAGATAAGAGAGCTGCGTTGTTATTGTTTGACGAAGTAGGAGCAACCGAGAATCCTGCAGCTAGCATGCTGTTCTTATGATTGGTTTCTCTTTGTTTATCATCTAGTTCACATGCTTTGATATGAGAAATCATTTTTGACAAACTGCACCTAGCAAGATCTTTTGTTTTCTTGATCATTGCAACATGATGATCCCAGCTTTTTGGTAACGCATTTAATAGTTGTCTATTTGTCGAAGCATTTGATGTATGAATTTCTTCCATCTGCATTTGAGTGACCAGTTTGACGAATCTCTGAAGTTGATTATCAACGGTTTCTCCATAGCTATGGTTGAAATTGTTGAAATTTTGTCTTAGCAAATTTCTTCGGCTCTCCTTCATGTCCTCATTTCCTTCATAAACATCGATCAGAGATTCCCACAGTTCCTTGGCAGATTTGCAGGTACGAAAGCCAATAGCAATATTTGGACCCAATCCCATGGTCAAATAGGACAATGCTCTTTCATCTTCTTCAATAATACTGAAATCCTCTTCAGTATATTCACTTTTGGCTTTCTTTACTTTTAATCCTGGTTCAGTAGGACTATCTGTCATTATCTCCCTTGGACCTCTCATAATACTTCTCCAAATTTTAGAATCCTTGACCTTCACATGTTGTTCAAAACGCCATTTCCACTCCGGAAAATCATTAGCATCGGTCAACCTTGGAATGCGTGTAGTGGTTCCAACCTTTGAATCCAGTTCTTGTTGTTTGTTAAGGGCAGCCAAGTCAACGTTATTTGTAGACATAATTAATTAATCAATTAATTATTTTAAGTCCAAAAATTCTGTTAACAGTTCAAAGTCCAAGTCCAAATCACGTTGCAAAGTATCGTTGCGAGTCGAGACCAAGGTTGCGAGTCGAGACCAAAAGCAGACAAGTCGAGACCTTAGTTGATTGCGAGTCGAGACCAAGGTTGATTACGAGTCAAGACCAAAAGCAAACAAGTCGAAACCACTGATGGTTACGAGTCGAGACCAAAAGCAGACAAGTCGAGACCACTGATGGTTGCGAGTCGAGACCAAAAGCAGACAAGTCGAGACCACTGATGGTTGCGAGTCGAGACCAAATGTTGACAAGTCGAGACAGCTGGTTGCGAGTCGAAACCTGCAAAACAAATGTGAGATAAATCTGTTGACTCGTAATCCCTGATTTTCAGCACTTTTCAAAAATTCAAAGATATCGTTATCTTTGAATTTTCTTTGATCACCAAAACTCCGAGAAATCAGCAAACAACTCTCTGAAATTACACAAACCAAAATCAGTAACTTCTTTCGATAGTTTCTAAGAACAGTTTGAAGATTGAATGATCCGTAGACAACAGAACATGCAACCAAAACTGTTATCACTGCAAAACAAACACTACAAAAACTGGATCAGTAGCATAATATGTCCTTGAATCAGAATGATATGAAAACCGAACCAAGATTGGTTTCTTGGCTCTGATACCAATTGTAAAACCCGTTAAGATCTTTTAATGATATCAAACTCTAACTTGTGAGAGTGCGGAAAACAGTCACAAGTCGATTCAAGATTAAAACAATAATAGAAACAATATCGATCAAACACAAACCGGAAGATCTTGCATTCAAAGTTGAACAATGACTAATACAAGACTCCTTGACAATTCGGTTGGCCTTCTAGTCGCAATCAGCTGATCAACCTCAACCAAATGGTTGAGGTTTGGTTAAATACTAAACATATGGACTCTTAACCTAGGCCCACTTAAAACCGGCCAAACTAGCCCAACCCATACATGTCGACCCAAAATATAAACTAAACAATTACAAAATCAATCCTTTAACTAAGCAATCCTTCATGTATAAACCTTCAGGTTCCAACATAAATATTTAATAAAATTAGAATATGAATACTTATCTGTATATGATGTTTGTAGGTGCTGGCAAATCTTTCAAGTCTGCTTCCAGGTTCAGCGTTGCCGATCTCCAGGGCATTACATCCTCTCGGTCCATCAAAAAGGAGCTGGCTGCAAGCCCAGGTAACCCAGAACCTAAGGGTATGAGCACTAGGGGCAAGTGTGACAACCCGAACTTCCAAGGTTAGTTTCGTAATTCTAACCTTTATTTTTCTTCGTCCATGGCTGTGTTTAGGGCTGCAAACGAATCGAACGAACACGAACAGGACCTTGTTCATGTTCGTTTGTTAAGAAATATATGTGTTCGTGAACCGTTCACGAACACTTATCGAACGAGATTTTATGTTTGTGTTCGTTTGTTAAGGAAATGAACTTGTTCGTGTTCGTTTGTGTTTGTTTGTTAACCTTAGGCAACGAACAAAAACAAACATTGACGAACACAAATGATCACAAACTAATGTTCATGAACACAAATCGAAACAAACGAACACAAACAATTTTTCATGAACAAAATATATAATACATTGACACTTATTAGATATTTAAATTGTCGGAATTTTGAATATTTAAATACATATAAAAACTAAAAACACTAATTAACTATTGAACACGTTACCGAACGTTCACGAACATAAACGAACGAACACGACTTTTGTTCATGTTTGTTCATTTAACTAAACGAACGAAATTTCTTGTTCGTGTTCGTTTGTTTAATAAACGAACGAACACAAACGAACTTCCCGCCGAACAGTTCACGAACTGTTCGCCGAACGTTTGGTTCGTTTACAGCCCTAGCTGTGTTAAGCTTGTTATACGTAAATGTATCACGTGTGGTTGTGTGTGTAGTTAGATTATGATTATTTGTGTTGATATTGGCGTTAGGCCGCGAGTGTGTTGGGCCGCATACAGGTTTGGGCCACACACACACACACCTTTCTTAGTTACACCTATTTCTCTTAAAACATCCTTGTTTCTATACCCCTCGGCCCACGTTTGAAGTCACTGACCCGAATCCTCTAAACCCGAACCCGGCCCACCCTTTTGAGTTGTTTATACTCGGCCCAGCGCCTTAGGAGCCCAAATACGAAATAAAAACCCAAGTGGGTTTGGCGGCCCTTGTCCTGAATTAATATAAATATATATGATTCCATGCACTATATCGTATACAAGAAAGAAACCCTAGCACATTCCCTTGGAGTTTGGTAACCGGCGATTGGAGAACCCCCCCACCCCTTCGCAGATTATTGTGCTCGTTTATCATTCGCTTTTGGGTTAGTGTTTTATCATTTGCTTTAGTTCTATGAGATTGTGTTTGACGATATGCATAGATCTTTTGATATGTATTGTATACTCGAATAGAATTGTTGAAGTATGACTTGGTGATTGTTTGCTGGAATTATGAACCATAGATGAAGTAGGATAGACCACGATCCCGGTTGTGTTATGATAGGGTCATAACACTAGTTAATTGATTTGATCCTTATTCGAGTACTTGTTGTTACTGATTCGACAGTGATAATTGCAATGGTGGTATGTTAAATAATTATGGTTTAATTGATCTAGTTGTTACTGTTGGTGATAAAGATGACATATGTCACACCCCGACCACGTGGAACATACAAAACGTGGCGGAAATGTCGGGGAGTGTTGTAACAGAATTAATTGTTTCAAATCCATGGCAATTGAAGTTTCGTTTTATTGATTACAAGTGTTACAATGTCTTAACAAACAAGGAAATACAACATAATTAACTAGTCTAGCATCTTTTATTGTCACTAAAGCCCAAGTCTGCCTATGTGTATCTTGATCATCTTATGCAACAGTTCCTGAAAAACACATGTGAAAATAGGTACGTCAGCATAAAAATGCCTGTGAGATACATAGGTTTTGTGAAAATAGGTTTCATGACTTATGTTTGAGAAAATGTTTAGTCATGAACCTTGTAATTTGCTTTGTCTCGTAAATCATTTGAAAAACAATGAGTTCAGATGATATGTATAAATAAGTGAATAATGTATGGTTAAATGAATAACCATAATAAACTGAGTTTGTATAAGATAAGTTGTTTGTAAAACAATGTATTGTGAAAAGTATATTATTTGTATAGAATGTTATATGTATCAAACTGAAATGATTCAAATAACGCTACGATATATGTAATACCATACAAACACTTATATATAGGAAGTACCAGCGGCGTATCCACCATGCTTGTATCATATTACATACGCATCGTTACTTAACCACTTAATCAAACCAAACCAACCAATGTAAGAAGTCTATGTTTAAATCAATTGTCAAATGTATTGGGTAATATGTCAAAGTGTTCATGTCAAGATGTAAATCATATCAAAATGTCTATGTCAAAATGTCAAATGTCTATGTCAAATATCCATGTCAAACGTCTATGTCAAGATGTCATGTATGGCAAGTGAAATGTCTCAACTAAACCATATGCACAAAAACAAAGTATTGAAGTAAATCTTGGTTTAAATCAAAGTTATGTTTTGTGGGAAATGCATGATCAAATGTCAATCATGTTAAAATGTCTATGCTGAAATGTCTATGTCAAATGTCTATGTCAAAATGTCATGTAAAACGATGTACTAAGTAATGCACACAATTGGGCACACCTAGCATGAAATGTCATAAAATCATGTACTATAATGTACTAACGAACATAGCAGTATATGATGTTAAAACAGGAAAGCATGAAAGTAACAAGTAGGCACATGTGTTCCACCCCAAAACAGTTTGGAAAACAGTAAAAGAGGGGTCTATGTACTCACCTGAGATTGCTCAGAAGTCCTTGAGTAACAACCAAACAATGCTAGAGATCGCGGATATCAAACGGCACCTTATATAGATAACTATGTTAATTAACCGGACCTAGATCGGAAGATCGGGTAGCATTAGGGTTTGTAAACCAAACGAGTGTAGAGACTCGTGTCATTTGGTTTAACAAAGCCTACATACTAAATGAAACTTAACCTAAGTGTCTACGACCCATTACGACCCGTTTAGGTAGCTTATGCTACTTTAACGCGTCGTTCGCGTGAAACGCGTTCGGACCGCCTAACTAGCCCTATGACAAGTGTTATATGCCTAAACATATTACATAATCAGTTATGTGACAAAGGTTTAGGTTACATATGCTTAATTACCAATTATACATGAAAAGGGTATTCTGGTAATTTACCTAAGGCATATAAACTACCTATCATACAACTACTTAAACGATGTGACCATAGGGTATAACCTCGGAAGGTTATTCCCTACCTACTATGGTCACCTAATGTGTTTGGTCGGATCCTAATGATCGACCAAACTGGGTCGGGTTCGAGGTATAAGCGATTCATTAGATCGCTTACCCTACGACCCTAGACAACGTGGTAATCAGTGGGCATAGTCCCAAGGGACTATGACCAACGTGATTACACTCACGTTGCGAAGTTCAAAAGAACTTCGCATTGACCATTACTGGTCAACGCTGAAAGTCAAACAAAGTTTGACTTTCTGACTCGAAAAGCAATAAAATAAGGAAAAGAACGAAAGAATACTTACGAAGGGTCCCCGAATGCTAAACTCGATTCAAAAATCTCAGGTATGAAACAATTGTTTCAACTTAGAGTTTCTCAAATCAAGTTTCTAGTGATTTTAGCAATGGGGGGTATGGGGTATTTATAGGAATACCCGAACCGTTAAGATCGTTTCATGGAAAATGTGCCTTAATCCCATCCGTACATGTGTTGAAAAGTTATGGTGTTTAGGTGTTTAAATTCCATCCATACATGTGTTGCAAAGTTATGGTGTTTAGGTGTTTAAATTCCATCCATACATGTGTTGCAAAGTCATGGTACCAAAATTCCATCCTTATCCGCTGACTAAGCAAGTTTAGAATGTGTGGTTGTGAATTAAACAACGGCTAATACATCGAATCTGGTCCCGAATGCGAAAAACGAGCCAAATGACGCGACGAATGGATTTTTCTTATGGCGAATACTAAAATAAAATATTTTAGTGCTTACATAAATTTTTGGATGTCCGGATGTATTCAGAACGTAAGTTATGCGCGAAAATGCAAACTTGTGCACTTTTTGACACTTTTAGTCCCTGAATGACCCAAAAGTTTATTTTAGCACACCGAACCCATTAAAGCCTATTTCTAAGCTATGTAAAGGATATTTATGGTATGTTTAACTTATGGTCATGTTCCGGAAGGTCTGTTACAGTTCAAATTGGCATACTTTCGCAGTTTGTCAACTTTAGTCCCTGTAAGCGATTAAACTTGATTTCACCACACCAAACCTTCCAAAACTTATATATAAGTTATGTAAAGGTTATTTAAGGTATGTTAAGCCTATTTCACTATTCTGGAGTGTTCGTTGGATTAAACTGGTTATATTTACGCATCAGTGCGCGTATAACCTTCCAGAAAGCGATTTAGAGCTTGAAATCGGACAAGAGTTGATATGTGAAAAAGATACACATATTTATACAAGTCCAAAGTATGAAATACAATATTTCATTGGTTTGGCATTTGTTTGATGGTTGAAATGACACAGGTGTTACAACATAGTCATCAGGTGATGTTTGGGCCGATTATTTTGAAATAAGGGATGGGTTATGTTGTGCTATTTATAAT
Source organism: Helianthus tuberosus (assembly GCA_030545235.1). Lineage (NCBI taxonomy): Eukaryota > Viridiplantae > Streptophyta > Magnoliopsida > Asterales > Asteraceae > Helianthus > Helianthus tuberosus. The sequence goes on from CM060372.1 coordinate 153,940,252, forward strand.
GAATTCTAGGTTGATGATTAGCTCTTGTGTGAACCAATAAAAACCCAGAGGATGGTCGGCCGTAATTTGAATCGTGTGATGTTAGGAAACTGCTTGTTAACTGGGTTGATCATATTATTAATGTTGCTAATAATTGATAACTGGACGAAGTAATGAGGGTAGCTGGTTAATTGGGCTACGGTTAGAAACAGGTTGATTGGGCCTGCTGTGCGAATGGACCGCAAACGCCGAACTGGGCCACGGGTGGGGGAAATTAGTCGCACAGCCAGGTGGGCTTATTTGGAAGGTTGTGAACTGGCGTTGTTTGGGCCGGTGACTGGGTTGGACCGAGTAAAGGGTTGCACGTTTGCAACTGATTATCTCTTTCTGATGGGCTGTGGGACTAAATTGGGCCGATGGTATTGGACTTTGTATTAGACTAAACAATGTGTTACATGATAGATGTTATGGATGTCAACTTGTGATTGAAATAGAATCATATGAATTAACTGTATGGGGGAAACCAAGACACCTATGTTAGGGGTCATTTTCTTAACATACGTATCCTGACAAATATCCTGCCTTTGTTTGTTTATTTGTGACCAGGATGCTGGAAGAGGATATTGCTAACATCTTGGGCGATATCCTGAGGTTTATAGAATTAATCACGTGCAGGTTAAAGGGTGAGACTTGCTAACGGTCAAGAGGACTTCTTCTCCTCAAGACTCGGACGAGTTTGTTGAAGGAAAGACGTTGAGCCCGAAAGACCAGGTCTACAACGTTCGATGAAGGAATATTCGATGGATCCCAGAAGTTTAGGATAGTTAGTTATCTTATCTTTACTATAAATAGATGGGGGCGGATCAGTTTAAGTCACACAATTTTCACTAACACTCTCGAACACTTTCACTCTAGCTCATTGCAAACACCACACTTGTATTCAAATTTTGTTGTAACACTTAGTCGATCCGTACCACATCCTGCACTGTATCCTGATATTTGAAGCAATAGAAGAACAAGGCAGCTGTGATTGTCAGCTCCCGAGGTTTTATGCCGGCGATCTAGATTGATCAAGGGCTTTCCTCGTACATCTCGTGTCGTTTACTTTACTTTTGCTCATTGTTTGATCATAGATACAGCTCTATATCCTGAGCCGTATCCTGAAACTGTTTTTACAATTAACTTGATTAACATATTTTCGACACTCATTTCTAGCACACTACCTCACTTAACTAATTTGATCACTTAATTACTTCGGTAATTTTTGACCAAAACAATTTGGCGCCCACCGTGGGGCAAGTGGTGCTCTCTTTACTAAAATTTTTTGTCAAATCGCTAATCGGTTTCCTATTTTCAAAACTTTTTTTGCCACATTGTCCGTAATGGCCTCAAGATCAAACATGAGTTCCTCTACTGTGTCTGCTATGACTTCTGCTACTACCAGTTCGGTGCTTCCACCACCTCCTCCAAGGATGCCAGCCTCTTCACGACCTCAGGATGTTATCCCTACCCGCAGTATTCAGGAATCTGCTCCTGTTTTAGCTTCTAACGATGAAATTTTAACCTTATTTGGAAGTGTGCAGGAACAAATGAGGCAGCAATAGGAAACAAACCAAATGCTTTTAAGGGAAATACAACTCCTGAAGTCAGGCTCGAGCAGATCTGCTGAGGACAATGTCACTCCATTACACCCTAGAGCGTTGAACTTCAGTTCAGATACAGGTGTAACATCAGCACTTACTAGGGAACTTCAGAAGTTGAAGGACATGATATCTAGTGTACCTGGGGTGGTCCAGCCGATCCCAGAAGTGTCCCAGGACAGCCACAAGATATCTCGTTTTGCATATCCTATCTGTGATGCTGAGATCCCAAAGAGATTCCAAACCCCCAACATGAAGCTTTACGACGGAACTACGGATCCTGAGGAGCATATTGCTCAGTATAGGGAAAGAATGGAGATTAACCCTATCCCTCCGGAGCTCAAGGAAGCATGTTTGTGCAAGGGATTTGGTTCTACCTTAACAGGATCAGCCTTAAAATGGCTGTTAAATGTTCCTCCACACTCAATTACTTCGTTTGCTTATTTGGTTAATTTATTTAACAGTCAATTTTCTTGTAGTCGGAGTTTTGAGAAACTAACCAGTGATCTTTACAGGATAACTCAAGGGCCTCAGGAATCCTTGAGGGATTATGTGAACAAATTCAGTCGAGAATCCTTGGATATCCCACATCTTGATGTTGCAACAGCTGTGCAAGCTTTCAAGATGGGATTACAAAAGGATTCTCAGTTTTATCAGGATCTGGTAATGAATCCCTGCAGGAATCTCGACGAAGCTCGTAACAGGGCTTTGAGATATATCCGTCTGGAGGATGACAGGAAGATGCAAGAAAGGATGAACTCGTCTAACACTTATGAGTCAACTAACAGGAAGTCAGAATCCTCATTCAAGTCATATCGGCCTAAGCCATATGGCAGAAATGATAACAAAAGGGTGAATGCTGTCGAAGATGAGGATCCTGAAGAGTATCCTGAGCTATCTGAATATTGCTTTTCTGTTAACATTCCCGAATTGATGTATGCCATGCAGGGTCTAGGAGACAAGGCTAGGTGGCCTCGAAAGAATCAACAAAAGGCTGACTGGAAAGATAAGTCAAAATGGTGTGCTTTCCACGAAGATTTCGGGCATGTAACCGAGGATTGCATTGCTCTAAGGAAAGAAATAAGCTATCTTCTAAGCAAGGGATATCTGAAAGATCTCTTAGGAAGAAAGAAGAATAAGGGTCAGGATACTGAGAAGGATCCTGAGCGAGCAGCATCACCTCCCGCGGATGCCAAGATAATCAACTTCATCTCGGGAGGATCCGACATTTGTGGGACCTCGTATTTGGCAGCAAAAAGACATGCAAAGGAAGCTAAGGCCGAAAGGGGAGACAAACCTGTCAGGATAACTACCCTCACAACTGACAAAGTGATCACTTTTGATGCAGATGACAGGGATACTGTCCAGGATCCTCACCATGATGCTCTGGTAATAACGTTATATGTGGCTAACCATTTTGTACGCAGGATACTGGTTGATAATGGCAGCTCCGTCAACATAATCCAACTAGAAACTCTGAAGAGAATGAATGTATCTCCAATGGATATCACTTCAAAGTCTACTGTGCTTGTTGGGTTCAGTGGAAAGGCTAGAAACACAGTGGGAGAGATAAAGTTGCCAGTATACGTTGAAGGAGTCAACTCGATACAACGTTTCTGTGTGATGGATTCTCTATCCTGCTATAACATCATACTGGGAAGACCGTGGATTCACGATATGAAGGCCGTGCCATCAACATATCACCAATGCATCAAGATACCTACCCTTTGGGGAGTTGTCAAAGTTGATAGTGATCAGCAGGAGGCGAAAGAATGCTACTCATCCTCGATGAAATCCTCAACCAAACCTAGTGCAGCATAGCAATTAAAGACGCGGGCCCAGGATATCGGGGAGGATCCGGAGCAGGATGTGAAGAAAATTATCCTAGACCAGGATAATCCCGATATTTCGGTGCTCGTAGGAACCAATATCCCTCAGGATATTGAAGAGCAATTAATTAACTTTTTAAAATGCAGGAATACTACTAAAATCGCCACAGGGGGACATATTACCCCAGGCTATTAGGTGTGAATTTCCTGCTACTAATAATGAAGCAGAGTATGAGGCTTTAATTGCAGGCTTAGAGTTGGCAAAGAGCATGAGTATCAAAAATTTGCAAGTATATGTTGACTCTTTGTTAATTACTAACCATTTTAATGGATCCTATGCAGTTAAGGGTGAGAAATTAATCGAATATCTCGATATTCTCAAAAAATTAGCAGGATATTTCGATGTTTTTATACTTGAACAGGTACCAAGGGAGGATAATGCTGAAGCGGATGCCTTAGCAAATTTGGGATCATCGATCAGGATACCTGAAGGGACGCAAATACCAATATTACATGTCTTACATCCTGCAACGAATCCTCAGGATAAAGAAGTAGCTGGTATTCAGGATCCTGGAGCAGAACATCTTGAAGAGGATCCTAAATCCTGGACGGCTCCAATCATGAGATATCTCAAAGAAGGACGCATCCCTGGAAATGAAAATCCTAAGGCATTTAGGATGAAGGTATCACGATTCACTATTATAAATAATATTTTATACAAGAAATCTCTTGCAGGACCGTATTTGAGATGCTTGGAGGATCCCGAAGCCAAAGAAGTACTTCAGGATATACATGAAGGGGATTGTGGTAACCATGCTGGGGGTAGGTCGTTATTCTCAAAAGTATTAAGGACAGGATATTATTGGCCAACGATGAGAAAAGACGCCGCAGAATATGTTCGAAGATGTGACGCATGTCAAAGACATAGTAACATACTGCATCAGCCGGCTGAACCGTTATATCCTATTGTATCCCTTTGGCCGTTTATGAAGTGGGGTATGGATATAGTAGGAAAGCTACCAAAAGCTCCGGGAGGAAAAGTCTTTATGCTAGCGATGACGGATTATATCTCTAAGTGGGTTGAAGCAGAAGCATTTGTTCAAGTTAGAGACCAAGAAGTAGTATCCTTCATCAAAAGAAATATCCTGACCAGATTCGGAGTACCAGCCGAGATAATCTGTGACAATGGTTCTCAGTTCATAAGTAAGAGGACTACTGACTTTTGCAAGAGTTGGGGAATCAAAATGATTACGTCTACTCCGGTTCATCCTCAAGCAAATGGACAAGCAGAATCCTCAAACAAGATAATTGTCAATAACTTAAAGAAAAGGCTTGGAGCCAAAAAAGGAAGATGGGCAGAAGAATTACCCTTTGTTTTATGGGCTGATAGGACAACGGTAAAGAATGCAACAGGCCAAACCCCATTTTCGTTGGTGTTTGGAGCAGAAGCAATGATTCCAACGGAAATGACAATACCTACTGCAAGATCTACCTTAAGTGATCCTGAGCAGAATCCTGAAGCCTTGAATCAGGATTTAGACACTATAGATGAAAAGAGAGATGCGGCAAAGCTAAGGATGGCAGCATATCAACAGAGAATATCCAGGGCATATAACAAAAATATTAGAACCAGAAGATTTAAGGTTGGAGATTGGGTGTTAAGAAAGGCTTTTCAGAATACTACTAATCCTGCCGATGGCAAGTTAGCTCCAAAATGGGAAGGACCATATGAAGTTGAATCAGAAGCAGGGAAAGGAGCATACAGACTCAAGAATATGGAGGGGGATATGCTACCGAGGTCTTGGAATGCCATACACCTTAAGCTCTATTTCAAGTGAGTTTGGAATTTAATTTCTAGCTCAGAATGGTATGAATTCTATCTTTTTTAAATATGTTTGGTTTAATTTGTTATTTGCAACCTAATACTGACTTAAGCATCGGAGGGGTGTTAGCCAAGCTAACACCCACCTTAGTTTACAATTGTTTTGCAAGATATGTTTCAGGATATAGCTCCAGGATATGTACTCAGGATAACTCAGAAGATTAGAGGATTGGCCCCCTCTCTCACGTTTAAGGGATACTGATCCCTTCACAGGTTTAAAGGTATTCACCTTTCTTCCGAATTGGGTTTAAACACCCCGCCTGGAGCGCAAGTTATTCAGGGATAGTTCAAGGTGGCGGGACCAGTCCATGTAAAAGTGGCTGACAATTTCGTTACTGTTGGCTATATCCTGAATCCTAACGGTATATGAGGATTGATCACCCTCTCTCACGAAAGGGTATTTTCATACTCTCTAAGGTTTAAAGGTTTTCACCTTTCTAAGTCTTGGAGTTTATACACTCCCGCCTGTAGCGCATGAAAATTTGGGATTTTCCCCAGGATACAAGGGATTTATCTCCAGTACATCCTTGGGTTTTACCCTTGGGACGTAAAAAATTGCCTATGCAATGGAAACTGACATTCAGTAGATTTCTAAAGTGTTTGAAGACATTGTACACAGGGGACATCCCTGCCAAGATGGTGATGTAAAACTAAAAGGATGAGGCTCAGAACTTATGCACTGAGTATCTTGCACAGGGGACATCTTCATTGGAAGAGTTGCAAAGGGACTGAAGTTTGGTAATAGGTTTATACCCTATTTCTGGTATGATCTTTCCTTTGTAAACGTCGTCTAAATTTTTAGTAACATTATTTTAAGTATCCTGATATATTCTCAAAGTCCTTTTTAGGATATTTGATTAGGGTGTTTGAAACCAGTATTAGTTTGGAACTCTGATCATTTAAATATTATCAAAACTTGGTTTTGAATAGATAGACTATTTTTCACTTTCTAAAGAAATTCTTACAAAGTTGAAGGAACGTTTGGAAGTTCTATCTAATAAAAGGCTTTTGCCGTATATCGCTGAGCATATTGATCAGGATATTTTATAAGATAACAATACAAAATCTTTACAAAGCTAAGAGTCACACTAAGTAATGCAAGGTAACAGAAAATAAGTCAAAAGATGAAATTATTCTTAAGCAATCAATATTGATTGATAACCGAAGGTTTCATCCTGAAACCCAGGACCCATCCACCTTCGGCTATCAAATTGTTTCGATACAGAAATATAAATTGTTCATAAAAACATAAAATTGTTCGAATGGTCTAAAGGAAATAAGCTCTAGGGGGTAGTGCCTTCTTGTTCCATGATGGTTTCAGCAACATCCGTCTTGGGATCCGTCTCAGCATCCTTCTCAGCATCGGTTGATTTTTCGACTGCTTTGGAAGGTTCATCGACAGTTGATTTGGAAGAAGTGCCGCCAAGGTTCTTCAGCTTAGTCTCCCAAGCACTAACATCCCAAGAAGGGCATTCGAAACCTAATGTTTTGGCCTCATGAGCCATCTTCAACCTAGCTTGGAGGAGAGAAATGACGACAGAACTTTTGAGGCTTTCCCGGTAGCTGACCATATCCCGTTCGTATTGCACATGGGCGGCTTCCAGATCAGCCTGGGCTTGAAGGATAGCTTTGTTGAGAGCAACTTGGTGTTCTTGGGTCATAACTTTGTATTCCTCCTCGTAATGACGAGATTTGGCGGCCGCAATCATACCTTGGTCGGAGATTGTGATTTCTGCTTCCTTTAGCTTAGATTCAAGTGTTTTGTTAAGCTTGCAGGATTCTTGATATAAATGAACCAAACACTCAAGACCCTGCAAAGGTAAGATGACAGGGATTAATATTATTAAATCTTTGAAAATAGTCTAAATTGCAGGATATGGTATGAAGATGCTAACCTGGTTAAGAAAAGAAGTCATAAACCCACTGGCTTCAATGAACCCGTGCTTTTCGTAAGGAAAGGTGTCAGAAATGACAGGGGAATCGGGTTCTTTCCTTTTGCGGGAACTTGAGCTCCGGGGCTTAGTAGCCGGTGAAGGTTTAGGGATGATGATGGCTTTAGAGCTGCTGGGTTTGGATGTAGCTGTGGTCTTGGGCTAGGTTCTTTCTTGACCTGGATCTGGTCAGAATAGCTGTCCAATTCATCAAGATCGAAGACTTCGGGGATCTTAGCTGGTGCTGCATAAAGGGAAAGTTTTACTCTTTATCTTATCATTATGCTGTTGTGACTAATTATTTTGATAGAAATTCTTACCAGACATTTCGGATGATGAGTATTGACTGTAACTCGGGACGTGTGTGGTGAAAGTCCTATCTATTGCAGGTAACCGGTAAACAGTATTGATTCTCTCTTCTGACTCAGCGGTAGGGGGAGCAACTTCCTTGAAGTTCACTGTACAAAGATCAAAAAGACGAGTATTAATAGAAGATAACAATCAAATGGTCTATGGGGATATTTATGATCCTACCGGTGGTTAACCACTCCACCGGAAGGTTGGCACCCTCAGCAATGGAATCTCATTTGACAAAGAAGAATTTGCGTTTCCATCCGTCTTCGTTTTTGGTGGCTTTGAGAATCAGGGGTTTGCTGGAGGTCGAGAAGAGCAAGAACCGGCTGGAGCCATGGGATCGAAGGCGATAAGCAATAGGTAAATCCTCAATGCAGAGGTCGGAGCAATGGAGGTTTTTGATTTGGTTGAGTACAATTAGTACTCTCCAAACCATGGGCATGGTTTGAGCAAAAGAGATGCCGGTAATTCGAAAGAATTGCATCATGAATTCAGGAAAAGGGTATCGAAGACCTAATGAAAAAGGATATGCTGGAAAACAGACCCATTCGGTGGAAGAAACATCCGATCGGATTGACCGATCGAATGGTCTAAAGACCGTGTTGTCAGGGAAAGCGCCGGAGGCTCTTAAAGCTGCAATGTCTGCGTTGTCAAAAGCGCAGATCTCCTTTTCGGGATTTTTAAGAAGATTTTGCTGAGTGAAGGTTTCGGCATCCATTGCAAGTAAGGTAAAGTAAATTGACAGGAAGAAAATCAGAAATGGAGAGTTACCTGAAGGTTCTGTTGAAGATATCTGCTTTTCAAACAAGAAAAGAGAAGATATAGGGGCGTCGTGGATCTCCATTGAGTAAAAAACGCGTTGGAAGTTGCGATGTGATCTTGACCGTCACTTCGTTTTAAATACCTTGAGTTATGGGATAAGACTTTTGAAATATATCCGTTGGATTGGTATCCCAACCGATATATTTGGGGACAATTGTTAGGGGTCATTTTCTTAACATACGTATCCTGACAAATATCCTGCCTTTGTTTGTTTATTTGTGACCAGGATGCTGGAAGAAGATATTGCTAACATCTTGGGCGATATCCTGAGGTTTATAGAATTAATCACGTGCAGGTTAAAGGCTGAGACTTGCTAACGGTCAAGAGGACTTCTTCTCCTCAAGACTCGGACGAGTTTGTTGAAGGAAAGACGTTGAGCCCGAAAGACCAGGTCTACAACGTTCGATGAAGGAATATTCGATGGATCCCGGAAGTTTAGGATAGTTAGTTATCTTATCTTTACTATAAATAGATGGGGGCGGATCAGTTTAAGTCACACAATTTTCACTAACACTCTCGAACACTTTCACTCTAGCTCATTGCAAACACCACACTTGTATTCAAATTTTGTTGTAACACTTAGTCGATCCGTACCACATCCTGCACTGTATCCTGATATTTGAAGCAATAGAAGAACAAGGCAGCTGCGATTGTCAGCTCCCGAGGTTTTATGCCGGCGATCTAGATTGATCAAGGGCTTTCCTCGTACATCTCGTGTCGTTTACTTTACTTTTGCTCATTGTTTGATCATAGATACAGCTCTATATCCTGAGCCGTATCCTGAAACTGTTTTTACAATTAACTTGATTAACATATTTTCGACACTCATTTCTAGCACACTACCTCACTTAACTAATTTGATCACTTAATTACTTCGGTAATTTTTGACCAAAACAACCTATTATATGATATTATGGCATGCAAAAACTGATTATTACAATGAATGTTATGTTCTGCATATAGCACAATTCCGTGTTACGATTGGCATGTCGTTATGTGTAATACTTGTATGTTACCTGTGTAATGTGAATGTAGAATGCGTGATTTATGTGCATAGAACTGATCGTTACTAGTAACCATGTTAGGGCGGGTTTGATCAACTGATAAACGGGTAACTAATCTTACCGAGCAAACCAAAGGTGAGTTCATCTCTTGAGCATGCGTCCCGGTGGTTGGGACAGTCAATTGGGTATTCCTGAGAGGAATCGGTTTTGGGTAAATCACTGGGTATTCCTAAGAGGAATACATCTCCTGGTTAAAACGTGAATGTTAGATAATACATTCCTCCTATCATTTTAAGTCCCATCTTATACCGAATAGTTACCTGAGAGGTAACGGGGTGTTAGTTGATAGCTCTATTAGGCTTGGCAACCTCACACCATACCTGAGAGGACGGGCGTGAACTAATGACCTTAAATCATGACCATTGCTTAGATATGGGGCAGTGGGGATGGGCAAAACAATCTGGTAGCCATCTTGTACGGTACTTGAGTTATTATCTACATTATATTCAATGAACTGGACTAAACACTTGGTAACTAACATTTTCACAAACTATGAACTCACCGGCGTTGTCTGATACACTTGTTGCACGCTCGCAGGTCGTTAGATTACTTGGATTTGGAACTTGCTGTCTGAAGTAGCTGGAGTGGTCATGTGTCGAGCTGATTGGATACTCATTATGTGATTGATGATATTACATACTTGCTTTGAAACATTTAAACTTGATTTACTTATTGCTTCCGCTGAACTTGTTGGATGTCATTAAACTCTTTGTTGGTACATTTCATTAATAATTGGCAATTTTATTTTTAAACTTGTTATGAGTTCAACATGATTAGTGGCTCGTTATTGGTTTGTCACACGCCTAGCGGGGTTTCCATGGGTGGTATTTTGGGGGTATGACTGCAAGGGTGCCAAGAAGAGGAAGACTGCTGAACCCACTGGAGGCCTCCCCCTCATGGAACGCCAGCTTCAAGAGTATGTCTCCGAGGTAAGAATATTGTATCCTGAAATTTGTACTTCCTTTAAGGATATAGGATCCTGAATGTTGAATGCCTTTTGTGTAGAAATTTGCTGAAGTTCAGATCCTCCTTGATCAACACATGGCTGAGGCTAAGGAGAAGATCCTTGATATGTAGAAGATCTCGCTGGCCAAGGATAAGAAGATCTCCTCTCTTGAAAAGGACAATAACAACCTGCACAAGGAGTTGATTCTTGCTAAGATCACAACCAACAAGGAGAAGGCGTAGATCATGGACGGAGCCAAGCTGTCTGTTACTATTGCCATGCTGAAGATCAAGCTGCAGATGGCCAAAGAAGCTGTTGATCCTGCTTTTGACACATCTGAATGGGACATGGAGGCTTGGGCGAAGAGGCTAGCTGAGCTTAAAGATGAGGATGAGCCTGATGAGGTGCTAGCTCTTGAAGCTGGAAGTAGTGGACTGAAGGATCCTGAGGAGGCAGTGGCCGGTGGCAGTGGTAAAGGTGGTGATGAAAAGGCGGTTGAAGCAGCGAAGGTGTAAGCTGCATGAATGGGCGATGATGGATATTTCTAGACGTGGCCGGAGCCCATTTTTTATGATTTTTATTTGGTGGTGTTTTGATCTCAAACAATTATGGCCTGTAATAACTTTAAACAGTAGTTGTTAGGGTTAAGGATCTCTGATCCTTGTACAATAGGGGGTAGCAAAGGTGGATGGATACTTCTGTTTGTGGAGGATGAAGCCTTTGATGCCCCTCAACTTTTATTCCCTATACTTAATAAACCTTTAGTACGGACACCCTTTGCCAACCCAAGTGGACGGGCCACGTTTTGCTGGTAGAAACTTGGGTTGGCAATTTTGACAACCTTTGAAAGGGTTAACTTTGATAAATAAATAAAACTTTAACTTTTGGCTATCTTTGTGTTGTTCTTTTTGTGTACATTTACTTGTCAATTATCATTGCATAATTTCAGCATTTACAAGTTGTTGATAAAAGTATTAGATGAGTACCAAAGTCAGTTTATATCAAATAGTTTAGGATATGATCAAGTATCAAATATCCTTTAATCAAAAAGTTTGAAAAGTGAGATGATTTAGGATCATATATCCTGTAGTCAAAGAATAAGGGTATAATTGATAAACCAAAAATATAATTAAAGTAAATAAGGATCATACCAGAGAATCCAAGTTAGGATCCTTTATCCTTAACACTTACAACTGTGACAATTAAAAGATAAAACCTTGTAGAGAGTTAGGATCCTGGATCCTTAACTATTCAGCTTTGGAAACCTACAATAGGATATAACTTGGGACTAAGCCAATTGCCAAGAAAGTGTTAGTATCTGGGGACAAGCCCAATATACTGGGGACAAGCCCAAAGGATCTTATGTAAACTGGAGTATGACCCAAACTGGCGACTATCCAAAATTAGTGACATGAAGATGCCAAAACCTTAGCTAACGTGAAAACGTTAGAAACCTTAGGAACGGATGTATGGTACGTCTACCATTATACTTAGGATCCTAAATACAGCCAGTACAATGAAATTGTTAGCCCCTAAAGCGGGTACTGGTCCCATTGCCTTTAACTGCACTAGGATAATCGTGCGCAACTGACGAAGGTGTAAGAACCTGATTCGTAGAAGGTAATAGATACCTTAAATTGGGGACAAGCCCAAAACCGGGGATAAACCCAAAATATCTTAGGAGATTTCATTGAATACTTGATCCTTTGTCAAAGATGTACCAACTTTTGCAAAACTCAGAACTTAGTGAAGAAGGATAAAGGATACTGGATCCTTCTCCTTGTAATCAGATAAATTAAAGGATTAAAGAAATAATAATCAAATCATTACCAGAGTGAGGATCATATTGTGACATCCCACATCGGTTGTGAAGGGGAACAAAGGCTTCCTTATAAGGGGCTGGATACCTTCACCGTCATGACGCGTTTTGAAAACCGTGAGGGGCGGACGCGGGGGGCGTGCTGGCCGCCAAAGCGGACAATATCATGGTGCGTTACGCTGGACTGTTACAGATGGTATCAGAGCCAGGGCCGGACCGGTGGTGCCAGGTCCTGCGAGGACGATGGACCCCTTAAGGGGGGTGGATTGTGACATCCCACATCGGTTGTGAAGGGGAACAAAGGCTTCCTTATAAGGGGCTGGATACCTTCACCGTCATGACGCGTTTTGAAAACCGTGAGGGGCGGACAATATCATGGTGCGGTTACGCTGGACTGTTACACATATGTCCTTTGAGGATCCTGGATCCTTAACCATAATTCTGTCTTAGCTGAGGATCCTTGATCCTTCTTACATGAAGTATTTTTTCAGATGGATAGCATTCCAAGCCCTTGGTAATAGATCACCTTCCATTGTTAGCAAACAATATGCCCTCTTTCCTGCCCCAGCTTCAATTAGATAGGGGCCTTCCCACTTTGGTGCTAACTTGCCATCAGCAGGATTTGTGGTATTTTGGAATGCTTTCCTCAACACCATGTCACCAACTTGAAACTTCCTGATCCTGACATTCTTATTGTAAGCTCCAGCCATCCTTTGTTGATAGCTAGCCAATCTTATCCCTGCTAAATCCCTAAGTTCTTCAATGGTATCCAAATCTTGAACCAAGTTTTCAGCATTTCCTTTAGGATCACGGATGCTTGTTCTTGCAGTAGGGACTACCATCTCTGTAGGGATCACAGATTCAGCTCCAAACACCAAAGAAAATGGGGGTTGACTAGTAGCATTCTTGGGAGTTGTTCTATCAGCCCATAACACATAAGGTAGCTCTTCTGCCCATTTCCCTTTCTTAGATCCAAGCTTCTTCTTCAAGTTGTTGATGATGATCCTGTTAGATGATTCTGCTTGACCATTAGCTTGAGGGTGGACTGGTGTTGATGTTATCATCTTAATCCCCCAACTATCACAAAATTTAGTAGTTCTCTTCCCAATAAATTGGGATCCATTATCACAAACAATTTCAGAAGGAATGCCAAATCTGGTAATAATGTTTCTTTTAATAAAGGATATAACTTCCTTTTCTCTAAGTTGTGCAAAGGTTTCAACTTCTATCAATTTGGAAAAGTAATCAGTCATAGCAAGCATAAATATTTTTCCTCCTAGTGTCTTGGGTAGTTTGCCAACTATATCCATTCCCCATCTCATAAATGGCCAGGAAGAGGATATAGGATGCAGGAGCTCTGCTGGTTGATGAAGGATATTGCTATGTCTTTGACAAGCATCACATTTCTTTGCATAATCCACAGCATCCTTCTTCATGGTGGGCCAATAGTATCTTGTTCTAAGGATCCTTGAGAATAAAGCTCTGCCCCCAGTGTGGTTTCCACAATCTCCTTCATGAAAATCCTTGAGAACTTCTTGGATTTCTAGATCCTCGATGGATCTTAGATATGGACCTGCCAGAGATCGTTTATATAACATGTTATTTAGTATTGTAAATTGAGATACCTTGACTTTGAAAGCTCTAGGATCTTCTCCATTAGGGATCTCTCCATGTTGTATATATCTCATGATTGGGAGGATCGAGGATCCTGAACTTGATTGTGGATCATCACTAGGTACAATTACAGAATCCTCCACTATCTCCATAGTTGTGTGATCCTCAATAGTAGGAGCTAAAATGTGGATAATTGGTATCCTAACATCCTTTGGAATCTTCAATGATGATCCAAGATTGGCTAAAGCATCAGCTTCTGCATTGTCTTCCCTGTGTACCTGTGTTAAACTGAAAGAAGCAAAAGAGTTTGCCAATTTCTTGACTATCTCAAGATATTTGATTAGTCTTTCACCTTTAACAGCAAAAGAACCATTAAAGTGGTTAGTGATTAACAAAGAATCTACATGTACCTCAAGATACCTGATCCTCATATGCTTGGCAATTTGCAAACCAGCTATTAGGGCTTCGTACTCAGCCTCATTATTAGTAGTTTGAAACTCACAAGCAATTGAGTGGGGTATAATGTCCTGTTTTGGTCAAAAAATCTGTTGAGGATATTGCAACCAAACTCTATGTTATGGGGTATGATGCTAACAATGTAGAACAATAACAAGGATCACTTCAATGTAAATTGCTGAAATGACACAAGGATTTATACGGGGAAAAAGCCCTTGATCAAGAGTTGATCTCCGGCACAAAAAACCCCGGGTGATGGAAACTACCGATCACCAAGCTCAAATAAATGAATAAATGTTTATAACTTCGGATAGTAACGAGCTAGGTACAAGGATCACTATCGTGAAATGTGTAAATGTGAGTGAAAACGAATGTATGTTCGTCGAGAGCTTCAAGTGTGCGAGTATATGAGTGTGTGTAGCTCAGAAATGACTAAGTGTTTTTCTACTAGCTCGTTACCCCTTTTTAAAATAGAAATAACTACCAAACTAACTATCCGACTTTTGTGCCAAGCCCCCACGTTCTCCATAACGTCCATTTTTGGCCAAGCACGTGCAGAATAGTTTGGGAATATTCTCCAGGAATATCGCCAAGACTTGGTCAAGCTTGTTATACCTGCGAGATAGTACAAAACATAAGTAAACAATCGTCAGTACGAGGATCCTTAAAGTGATCCATGATCCTGATCCTGAAGCTCTTCTGAGGATCACCACATGTCACAGAAGTAAGGATCACTAATTAGGATAACGAATAAGGATCACTAATTGCTAGAAAATCCTCCCCTAACAATTGCCCCCAAAATATAAGGAGTAATTTGTAAAATAAGCGAGTTATATTTTCTTGATCTTATCCGCAACTAACTAACGGATATATAGCCGTTGATATCGAACTAGCCGTTGCGATCATGACGTCACAGAAGTGACAATCCTGCATAATCATAATTATAAATAGAGATATAGATAGGATCAAATGCATTTAAATTTTCAGAGAGAC
This sequence comes from Helianthus tuberosus, assembly GCA_030545235.1. Lineage (NCBI taxonomy): Eukaryota > Viridiplantae > Streptophyta > Magnoliopsida > Asterales > Asteraceae > Helianthus > Helianthus tuberosus. The sequence continues at coordinate 153,955,581 of CM060372.1, forward strand.
TCCCTTTATAATCTGCATTCCGAAGACGACCAGGTATTCTCTCTCTCTATCTTCTTCCCTCTCTTGCTCTGTTTTCGTCTCTTTCCATCAAAGATGTTGCTCCGAAATTCCCCAGCCAAGGATCACCCAAAGAACAGTCCTCCGAAAAGCCAGGGGATCATTGAAGACTCCATTAAAGAACGTTGCTGCTTCAATGATGCTCAGATAGATAGGATCCGCCACTGCTTCCCGGCGAACACCGAATTTAGGCCTTTTGACCCCAATGCCCTGAGCGATCATATCTCCGATAAGTGAGTTGCTTTCCCCGTCACTCCTTTCACCATAGGCTATACATATCCTTTTCCAGCCTTCACCCAATCTTTCTTTTCCCTAACCGGCATCTCTTATATCCAAGCCATGCCGATGATTTGGAGGGTTTTGTACACCCTTGAAAGGATCATCGATCAGGAGGGAATAGATCTAGGAATGGCAGAGCTGGGAGAGCTGTATGATCTTACCACCTTTGGCTCTCATCGTTATTTGTTCAAACGTAAACCCGGTGAGGAACACCCGATCTTCAAAGCCACCAAGAATGATGCCAATTGGAAACGGCATTTCTTTTTTATCAAGAGAGATTCCATCGAGGATGGAAAGGATCTACCTAAAAAATGGGCTACCCATGGTAGGATGGAGGATCCTGAGAAGGATCACCAGGAACTTTCTTTTGATGTAAGGATAACTTATATTTTTGCTTTCTTTTTATGCAGCTATCACCGTCTCACACCTCAAACTGTCCCCTGCTGCTAAGGAAAGGCTCCTTGCTTTCAAGAAACTTGATCCTGAGACAAGAACTTTCAAGACAACAACCCAAGATTCACAGGAGGTATCCTCAGGCTCTGTCACAATGTCAAGTAAGTATCCTTGTTTAAAATTTAAATAAATAGTGAAATATGAATTAAGAAAAGATACTTATCTTGTTTTGGTTGTGTAGGTGCTGGAAAATCCACCAAGTCCGCTTCCAAGTTTAATGTTGCTGATCTCACCACTGTCAGATCCTCCAAGAGAAAAGCTCCTACCAGTCCGACAGCTTCGGTCCCCAAGGCACCCCTCAAAGGGAAGGCAATCAAGAAGAGAAAAGCCTCTGAAGCTGGGGATCTGCAGGGTCTGCCTCTGATCCGTCATCAATTCCTTGAGTACTTTAATGAGGTGAGGATCACTGTCTTTGCTCGTATATCCTGTTGACATATCCTGCTGGTATATCCTGCTGATTACTTGATCCTGACCTTATCCTTTTTACAGAAATTCGCTGAGATTGAGGACTATGTGGGCCACGTTGAGGATCAGGATAGGAAGATTTCCGATCTCCAGCAGGTTGCGGTGTTAAAGGATCTCACAATTGCTGATCTTCAGAAGGAAGTCCGGGATACCAAACAGCAGATGGCCAAGGTGCTGGTTAATGTTGACTATGAAAAGCAGGATATCACAGATGATGCCAAAGTCTCTGCCGCCATAGCAATGTACAAGACCAAGCTTCAAATGGCCTTGGAAGCTCAGGATCCTGCTTTTGACAAGAGCACCTGGGATATTGAAGGTTGGAAGGCAAGGCTGGCTGAACTGGACGATGAAGAGGCTGAGGAGGTTGAAGAGATCCTGACAATTGAAGCTGGAGGCAAAGGTGAAGGTGGTGAAACAAGTGGAGCTGGAGGTGACAATGCAGCGAAGGTTTAGGCTGCATGATTGGGCGATGAAGGACATTTCTAGACGCAGCCGGAGCCCAATTTTTAAATTTGGTAGTTTGTTTTTGTGGTTGTGATGTTGAACAATTTAATGGTTTGTACTTGAACAATAGGTTTTAGGATTAAGGATCATGTATGATCCTTTGGACAATAGGCAGTATTGCATATGGTGGAGGGATCCTCTGTTTGGGGGATGAAGCCATTGTGATCCTGCCGCCTTTATTTTCCTGCACTACTTAGGAACTTATTATCATGGACACCCTTTACCTACCCCAGCGGACGGGCCACGTTTTGCTGGTAGAAGCTCGGGTAGGTAATTTTGACAACCTTTTAAGGGTTAGTCTTTTGTTAATAAATAAAAACTTAACCTTTTGTCGCTTATCTTGTGTTGTTATCCTTTTTACTTTCCAACTGTTGTAATGTTCATTCTGTTTATACTTATCAAGCCTTGAAAAATATCCAAAAATCTTAGGATATGATCAGGATCACATATCCCATAACCGATAAGTTCTAAAAAGTGATACGATTTAAGAATCACAAGTTCAGTTGTCAAGTATAAGGGTTACTTAAATAAATAATGAATAGAATTAAAAATAGTTAAGGATCATACCTGAGGGTCCAAATTAGGATCCTAACCATAATAAGGATAACTATAAGATAAACCTTAGAATAAAGTAAGGATCAAGGATCCTTAGTTGCCTATCTTCAAGAACCTGAAATAGAGCATAACTTGGGACTAAGCCAACATAAGAAAAGAGTTAGCAACTGGGGGCAAGCCCGAGGATAACTGGGGACAAGCCCAAGGATAACTGGGGACAAGCCCAAGGATAACTGGGGACAAGCCCAAAGATCGTATGTAAACTGGAGTATGGCCCTAACTGGCGACTATCCAAACTTAGTGACATGAAAATGCCAAAACCTTAGCTAACGTGAAAACGTTAGAAACCTTAGCTAACGTGAAAACGTTAGAAACCTTAGGAACGGATGTATGGTACGTCTACCATTATACGTAGGATCCTAAGCATAGCCAGTACAATGGAATTATCAGCCCCTAAAACGAGTACTGGTCCCAATGCCTTGAACTATACCAGGATCATCGTGCGCTACAGGCGGAACTGGGGTCAAGCCCAAATAACTGGGGCTATACCCAAGGAACGGATTGCTTCAGCGGATAACCAATGTTATGCTAAGGATACCTGAACTTTCAAAACTTAAACTCACGTGAGAGATGGATAAAGGATACATGATCCTTATCCTTATATGAGAAAATAAAGAAATGAAATAGTTCAAGTTTAGGATATTACCTAAGTAAGGATCACTGATACTTTGAGGATCCTTTAAGGATATCCCTATCGTGAGGATCATCTATGCCATGAGGATCCTGCTCACATGAAATATTTCTTCAAGTGGACAGCATTCCAAGCTCTTGGTAGCAAATCACCTTCCATGGTTAGCAATCTATATGCCCCCTTTCCTGCTTCAGCTTCAATCAAATAAGGGCCTTCCCATTTTGGAGCCAATTTTCCATCAGCAGGATTGGTGGTATTCTGAAATGCTTTCCTTAATACCATATCTCCAACTTGAAACCTCCTGATCCTGACATTTTTGTTGTAAGCACCAGCCATTCTTTGCTGATAACTGGCCATCCTTATCCTAGCCATATCCCTGATTTCTTCAATAGTCTCCAGGTCTTGTGCCAAGTTCTCATCATTCTCCTCAGGATCACGGGTACTTGTTCTTGCAGTTGGAACCACCATTTCTGTTGGGATCACTGATTCTGCCCCAAATACCAAAGAGAATGGTGTTTGACCAGTAGCATTCTTAGGGGTTGTCCTGTCAGCCCAAAGCACATAGGGTAGTTCTTCTGCCCATTTCCCTTTCTTGGATCCAAGCTTCTTCTTTAAATTGTTGATGATGATCTTGTTGGATGATTCTGCCTGACCATTAGCTTGTGGGTGGACTGGTGTTGATGTTATCATCTTAATCCCCCAGCTATCACAAAAGTTAGTGGTTCTGCCCCCAATAAATTGGGAACCATTATCACATATAATCTCAGAAGGAATTCCAAATCTAGTGATAATATTTCTTTTAATGAAGGATATAACTTCCTTTTCTCTGACTTGGGTAAAAGCTTCAGCTTCTATCCACTTGGAGAAGTAATCAGTCATAGCTAGCATGAATACTTTTCCACCAGGTGCCTTAGGGAGCTTACCAACTATATCCATACCCCATCTCATAAATGGCCAAGAGGAGGATATAGGATGCAATAATTCAGCTGGTTGATGAAGGATATTGCTGTGCCTCTGACAAGGATCACATCTTTTAGCATACTCCACAGCATCTCTCTTCATGGTTGGCCAGTAGTATCCTGTCCTCAGGATCCTTGAGAATAATGCCCTGCCCCCAGTGTGGTTTCCACAATCTCCTTCATGGAAGTCTTTTAAAACTTCTTGGATTTCAGGATCCTCAATGCATCTTAAGTATGGTCCTGCAAGAGATCGTCTATACAACATATTATTTAAAATTGTGAATTGAGATACCTTAGATTTGAAAGCCCTAGGGTTTTCTCCTGTAGGAATCTCTCCATGTTGTAAGTATCTCATAATTGGTGAGATCCATGATCCTGATCCTGAATGGGATTGAGTATCCTCACAAGGGATAATTGCAGAATCATTTCCTATCTCCATAGCCTCGTGATCCTCGATAGCCGGGGTCAGGATATGGATAATAGGGATCTTGATATCCTCCGAGATCTTCAAGGATGATCCTAAGTTAGCCAATGCATCAGCCTCTGTATTTTCTTCCCTTGGTACCTGCGTCAAACTAAAGGAAACAAAAGAGAGTGCCAAATTCTTGACTATCTCTAAATATTTGGTTAGCTTTTCACCTTTAACAGCGTAGGATCCATTAAAGTGGTTTGTAATTAACAAAGAATCTACATGTACCTCAAGATACCTGATCCCCATATGCTTTGCAATTTGCAAACCAGCAATTAAGGCTTCATATTCAGCCTCATTGTTGGTGGTTTGGAACTCACAAGCTATAGAGTGGGGTATTATGTCCCCCTGTGGCGATTTTAGTAGTATTCCAAGCCCTGTGCCTTTGACATTTGAGGATCCATCAGTATAGAGTATCCAAGGATCCTTGGTCTCTTCTAGCTGCTGGACTTCTAACTCAGCTTCTTCTTGTAAATCACTACTGAAATCAGCCACAAAGTCAGCTAATGCTTGGGATTTGATAGCTGTCCTAGGCTCATATCTTATATCATATGCACTTAGCTTCACTGCCCACTTAGCCATCCTTCCTGACATCTCTGGTTTCCTGAGGACACTCTTAATTGGAAAATTAGTTTTAACAATGATAACATGAGTTTCAAAATAATGTCTTAACTTAGTAGATGCCATAATTAGTGCAAGGATAAGTTTTTCAAGGTGTGAATACCTGGATTCGGCATCAAGTAAACTTTTACTTACATAATAGACAGGATGTTGTGTACCTTGATGATCCTTAACAAGGACCGCACTTACTGCTTTTGAGGATACTGCCAGATACAAGGATAGCACATCGCCTTTTTCTGGTTTCATCAAAGCCGGGGCCGAGGATAGGTAATCTTTGAGGGCTCTTAAAGCATTTTCATGCTTCTCCGTCCACTCAAATTTCTTGTTCTTCCTTAGGATATCATAGAATTCTTTACACTTCTCGGAGGATTTGGATATAAATCTGTTCAAGGCTGCTATTCTGCCTGTTAGCCTTTGAACATCCTTAGCATTGGCCGGAGATTTGATGTTCACTATTGCTTTGATTTGTTCCGGGCTAGCTTCAATGCCTCTCTTGGTCACCATGTATCCTAAGAATTTACCTGCTTTAACACCAAAGTGACATTTTGAAGGATTAAGTTTCATGTTATATTTGTCAAGGATATCGAATGCTTCCTCCAAGTCTCTTAAGTGATCCTCAGCTTTCAAGGATTTTACCACCATATCATCTATGTAAACCTCCATAGTTTGTCCAATCTGATCCTTGAACATCATATTCACCAGCCTTTGATATGTTGCACCTGCATTTCTTAATCCGAACGGCATAGCAATATAGCAGTATATACCAGTTGGAGTCATGAAGGCTGTATCCTCTTGGTCAGATGGTTCCATTTGGATTTGTTGGAATCCAGATGAAGCATCCATAAAAGTTAACAGTTCATGACCCGCAGTTGCATCCACCATGGAGTCAATGTGGGGTAATGGGAAAGGATCCTTGGGACATGCCTTATTTAAATCGGTAAAATCGACACATACCCTCCACTTTCCGTTTTTCTTTTGAACAACAACCACATTGGCCAACCATCTTGGATACTTGACCTCTCTAATCATACCTGCCCGGAGCAATTTCTCTACCTCCTCCTGGATAATGGCATTCCTTTCCGGTGCAAACTTTCTTCTCCTTTGATGGATTGGTTTGAAGGATCTGTCAATCCCGAGTTTGTGAGTGATTACATCTTTGGATATACCAGTCATGTCTTCGTGTTTCCATGCAAAGGTAGTCTTTCTCCTTTTGAGGAAGGATACGAGGTCTTCTTTCATTTCGCCAAGGATCCCTGATCCGATATAGATTTTAGATTCAGGATCATCAGGATCCACGAGGATTTCTACCACATCCTGCTCTCTTTCCTCCAAGACATCCCTTGGAGGATACCTTGATTGCTATTGCTCCCTTGACTTCGAGGCTGGTTTCATCGATGAAGTGTAGCAATTCTTAGCCTCCTGCTGATCACTATCAATCTTCACTATTCCCCAAGGACTAGGGAGCTTCACACATTGATGGTATATAGATGGGACTGCTTTCATATCGTGTATCCAGGGCCTGCCAAGGATAACATTACAACAAGATAAACAGTCAATAACACAAAATTTTTGATAAGAGTGTAAGCCTTCAATATATATTGGGAGTTTAATGTCCCCCAGGGTGTTCTTAGTTTCGCCACTAAATCCCACGAGCACGGAGGATCTTGGTATGATATCTGATTCAGGGATTCCCATCTTCTTCAGAACATCAAGCTGGATAATGTTCACTGAGCTTCCTCCGTCTATAAGGATCCTACGGACAAAGTGGTTAGAAATGAAAAGAGTAATAACTAAACCATCGTGATGAGGATCCTGGATATCCACTCGATCATCCTCATCGAAGGTTATGACTTTTCCTTCGGAGACACTTGATGTTCGAACAGGTCTTTCTCCATTATCCATTTTAGTTTCCTTTGCATGCCTTTTAGCTGCTGAGAAAGATGTGCCACAAATGTCTGATCCTCCAGAAATAAAGTTTATCGCTTGTGCATCTGCTGGAGGGGCTGGAGCCTTCTCAGGGATCCTTTCAGGATCCTGAGTCCTTGACTTTTTTCTTCCCAACAATTCCTTTAGATGCCCTTTGCTCAACAAGTACCCAATTTCCTTTCTTAGTGCGATGCATTCTTCTGTGAGGTGCCCAAAATCTTCATGGTATGCACACCACTTTGACTTATCCTTAGTTGCAGCTGGCCTATCATTTTTTTTCGGCCATCTAGCTTTATCCCCTAGACTCTGCATCGCAAGGATTAGTTCATTGTTATCAACACTAAAACAATATTCAGAAATAGGAGGATAATCCTCATCATCCTCTTCTTGATCAATAGAATGCACGTTCTGGTTATCAGATCTGTTGTAGGATCTGAACTTGTTGTTCCTGAATGAGGATCCTTGCTTATCCTGCTTTGAGGATCCTGCTAACCTCTCCTGGATCCTCTTGTCATCTTCTAGTCGAATGAACCTGCTAACCTATATAGATCACTAGTTAATCGTTCAAATTTCCTACTACAAGAAAACTGATTATTAAATAGATTAACTAGATTAGCAAATGAGGTAATAGAGTAGGGGGAAGACTTAGCAGCCATTTGAGAGCTAATCCAGTAAGAGTGGATCCGAATCCTTTGCACAGGCATGCTTCCTTTAACCTTTCTGGGATTGGATTGATCTCCATCCTCTCCCTGTATTGTGCTATGTGTTCTTCAGGATCCGTCGAACCATCATACAGTTTCATTGTAGGCACATGGAACCTCTTGGGTATCTCAGCATCACAGATTGGTGGTGCAAAACGAGATATCTTATGGCTCCCATCTGCAATCTCTGGGATAGGTTTGACTACTCCCGGAACACTTGATATCATATCCTTTAGCTTTTGCAATTCTCTGGCCATGGCATGATTGATACCTGGATCCTGCATAAGACCATGGTTAGTAGTATGAGAATTATTAAAAGTGTTACCTGCCATTGGATTCAAGTTAGGAAGAATGGATGTTAATCCATATTGTTGAGGCTCTGGAATGATCGAGGGACCAGTAGAGGCATTGGTCTGCATTGGAATAAAATCTCCCTGATGGACATCTGAACTTCCTGTTTGCAAACTCCTCAAGGATCCTGGCATCTGGAAGGATGGCTAAGTGGGCAGTGAAGCTAAGTGCATATGATATAAGATATGAGCCTAGGACAGCCATCAAATCCCAAGCATTAGCTGACTTTGTGGCTGATTTCAGTAGTGATTTACAAGAAGAAGCTGAGTTGGAAGTCCAGCAGCTAGAAGAGACCAAGGATCCTTGGATACTCTATACTGATGGATCCTCAAATGTCAAAGGCACAGGGCTTGGAATACTACTAAAATCGCCACAGGGGGACATAATACCCCACTCTATAGCTTGTGAGTTCCAAACCACCAACAATGAGGCTGAATATGAAGCCTTAATTGCTGGTTTGCAAATTGCAAAGCATATGGGGATCAGGTATCTTGAGGTACATGTAGATTCTTTGTTAATTACAAACCACTTTAATGGATCCTACGCTGTTAAAGGTGAAAAGCTAACCAAATATTTAGAGATAGTCAAGAATTTGGCACTCTCTTTTGTTTCCTTTAGTTTGACACAGGTACCAAGGGAACAAAATACAGAGGCTGATGCATTGGCTAACTTAGGATCATCCTTGAAGATCCCGGAGGATATCAAGATCCCTATTATCCATATCCTGACCCCGGCTATCAAGGATCACGAGGCTATGGAGATAGGAAATGATTCTGCAATTATCCCTTGTGAGGATACTCAATCCCATTCAGGATCAGGATCATGGATCTCACCAATTATGAGATACTTACAACATGGAGAGATTCCTACAGGAGAAAACCCTAGGGCTTTCAAATCTAAGGTATCTCAATTCACAATTTTAAATAATATGTTGTATAGACGATCTCTTGCAGGACCATACTTAAGATGCATTGAGGATCCTGAAATCCAAGAAGTTTTAAAAGACTTCCATGAAGGAGATTGTGGAAACCACACTGGGGGCAGGGCATTATTCTCAAGGATCCTGAGGACAGGATACTATTGGCCAACCATGAAGAGAGATGCTGTGGAGTATGCTAAAAGATGTGATCCTTGTTAGAGGCACAACAATATCCTTCATCAACCAGCTGAATTATTGCATCCTATATCCTCCTCTTGGCCATTTATGAGATGGGGTATGGATATAGTTGGTAAGCTCCCTAAGGCACCTGGTGGAAAAGTATTCATGCTAGCTATGACTGATTACTTCTCCAAGTGGATAGAAGATGAAGCTTTTGCCCAAGTCAGAGAAAAGGAAGTTATATCCTTCATTAAAAGAAATATTATAACTAGATTTGGAATTCCTTCTGAGATTATATGTGATAATGGTTCCCAATTTATTGGGGGTAGAACCACTAACTTTTGTGACAGCTGGGGGATTAAGATGATAACATCAACACCAGTCCACCCACAAGCTAATGGTCAGGCAGAATCATCCAACAAGATCATCATCAACAATTTAAAGAAGAAGCTTGGATCCAAGAAAGGGAAATGGGCAGAAGAACTACCCTATGTGCTTTGGGCTGACAGGACAACCCCTAAGAATGCTACTGGTCAAACACCATTCTCTTTGGTATTTGGGTCAGAATCAGTGATCCCAACAGAAATGGTGGTTCCAACTGCAAGAACAAGTACCCGTGATCCTGAGGAGAATGATGAGAACTTGGCTCAAGACCTGGAGACTATTGAAGAAATCAGGGATATGGCTAGGATAAGGATGGCCAGTTATCAGCAAAGAATGGCTGGTGCTTACAACAAAAATGTCAGGATCAGGAGGTTTCAAGTTGGAGATATGGTATTAAGGAAAGCATTTCAGAATACCACCAATCCTGCTGATGGAAAATTGGCTCCAAAATGGGAAGGCCCTTATTTGATTGAAGCTGAAGCAGGAAAGGGGGCATATAGATTGCTAATCATGGAAGGTGATTTGCTACCAAGAGCTTGGAATGCTGTCCACTTGAAGAAATATTTCATGTGAGCAGGATCCTCATGGCATAGATGATCCTCACGATAGGGATATCCTTAAAGGATCCTCAAAGTATCAGTGATCCTTACTTAGGTAATATCCTAAACTTGAACTATTTCATTTCTTTATTTTCTCATATAAGGATAAGGATCATGTATCCTTTATCCATCTCTCACGTGAGTTTAAGTTTTGAAAGTTCAGGTATCCTTAGCATAACATTGGTTATCCGCTGAAGCAATCCGTTCCTTGGGTATAGCCCCAGTTATTTGGGCTTGACCCCAGTTCCGCCTGTAGCGCACGATGATCCTGGTATAGTTCAAGGCATTGGGACCAGTACTCGTTTTAGGGGCTGATAATTCCATTGTACTGGCTATGCTTAGGATCCTACGTATAATGGTAGACGTACCATACATCCATTCCTAAGGTTTCTAACGTTTTCACGTTAGCTAAGGTTTCTAACGTTTTCACGTTAGCTAAGGTTTTGGCATTTTCATGTCACTAAGTTTGGATAGTCGCCAGTTAGGGCCATACTCCAGTTTACATACGATCTTTGGGCTTGTCCCCAGTTATCCTTGGGCTTGTCCCCAGTTATCCTCGGGCTTGCCCCCAGTTGCTAACTCTTTTCTTATGTTGGCTTAGTCCCAAGTTATGCTCTATTTCAGGTTCTTGAAGATAGGCAACTAAGGATCCTTGATCCTTACTTTATTCTAAGGTTTATCTTATAGTTATCCTTATTATGGTTAGGATCCTAATTTGGACCCTCAGGTATGATCCTTAACTATTTTTAATTCTATTCATTATTTATTTAAGTAACCCTTATACTTGACAACTGAACTTGTGATTCTTAAATCGTATCACTTTTTAGAACTTATCGGTTATGGGATATGTGATCCTGATCATATCCTAAGCTTTTTGGATATTTTTCAAGGCTTGATAAGTATAAACAGAATGAACATTACAACAGTTGGAAAGTAAAAAGGATAACAACACAAGATAAGCGACAAAAGGTTAAGTTTTTATTTATTAACAAAAGACTAACCCTTAAAAGGTTGTCAAAATTACCTACCCGAGCTTCTACCAGCAAAACGTGGCCCATCCGCTGGGGTAGGTAAAGGGTGTCCATGATAATAAGTTCAAAAGTAGTGCAGGAAAATAAAGGCGGCAGGATCACAATGGCTTCATCCCCCAAACAGAGGATCCCTCCACCATATGCAATCCTGCCTATTGTCCAAAGGATCATACATGATCCTTAATCCTAAAACCTATTGTTCTAGTACAAACCATTAAATTGTTCAACATCACAACCACAAAAACAAACTACCAAATTTAAAAATTGGGCTCCGGCTGCGTCTAGAAATGTCCTTCATCGCCCAATCATGCAGCCTAAACCTTCGCTGCATTGTCACCTCCAGCTCCACTTGTTTCACCACCTTCACCTTTGCCTCCAGCTTCAATTGTCAGGATCTCTTCAACCTCCTCAGCCTCTTCATCGTCCAGTTCAGCCAGCCTTGCCTTCCAACCTTCAATATCCCAGGTGCTCTTGTCAAAAGCAGGATCCTAAGCTTCCAAGGCCATTTGAAGCTTGGTCTTGTACATTGCTATGGCGGCAGAGACTTTGGCATCATCTGTGATCTCCTGCTTTTCATAGTCAACATTAACCAGCACCTTGGCCATCTGCTGTTTGGTATCCCAGACTTCCTTCTGAAGATCAGCAATTGTGAGATCCTTTAACACCGCAACCTGCTGGAGATCGGCAATCTTCCTATCCTGATCCTCAACGTGGCCCACATAGTCCTCAATCTCAGTGAATTTCTGTAAAAAGGATAAGGTCAGGATCAAGTAATCAGCAGGATATACCAGCAGGATATGTCAACAGGATATACGAGCAAAGACAGTGATCCTCACCTCATTAAAGTACTCAAGGAATTGATGATGGATCAGAGGCAGACCCTGCAGATCCCCAGCTTCAGAGGCTTTTCTCTTCTTGATTGCCTTCCCTTTGAGGGGTGCCTTGGGGACCGAAGCTGTCGGACTGGTAGGAGCTTTTCTCTTGGAGGATCTGACAGTGGTGAGATCAGCAACATTAAACTTGGAAGCGGACTTGGTGGATTTTCCAGCACCTACACAACCAAAACAAGATAAGTATCTTTTCTTAATTCATATTTCACTATTTATTTAAATTTTAAACAAGGATACTTACTTGACATTGTGACAGAGCCTGAGGATACCTCCTGTGAATCTTGGGTTGTTGTCTTGAAAGTTCTTGTCTCAGGATCAAGTTTCTTGAAAGCAAGGAGCCTTTCCTTAGCAGCAGGGGACAGTTTGAGGTGTGAGACGGTGATAGCTGCATAAAAAGAAAGCAAAAATATAAGTTATCCTTACATCAAAAGAAAGTTCCTGGTGATCCTTCTCAGGATCCTCCATCCTACCATGGGTAGCCCATTTTTTAGGTAGATCCTTTCCATCCTCGATGGAATCTCTCTTGATAAAAAAGAAACGCCGTTTCCAATTGGCATCATTCTTGGTGGCTTTGAAGATCGGGTGTTCCTCACCGGGTTTACGTTTGAACAAATAACGATGAGAGCCAAAGGTGGTAAGATCATACAGCTCTCCCAGCTCTGCCATTCCTAGATCTATTCCCTCCTGATCGATGATCCTTTCAAGGGTGTACAAAACCCTCCAAATCATCGGCATGGCTTGGATATAAGAGATGCCGGTTAGGGAAAAGAAAGATTGGGTGAAGGCTGGAAAAGGATATGTATAGCCTATGGTGAAAGGAGTGACGGGGAAAGCAACCCACTTATCGGAGATATGATCGCTCAGGGCATTGGGGTCAAAAGGCCTAAATTCGGTGTTCGCCGGGAAGCAGTGGCGGATCCTATCTATCTGAGAATCATTGAAGCAGCAGCGTTCTTTAATGGAGTCTTCAATGATCCCCTGGCTTTTCGGAGGACTGTTCTTTGGGTGATCCTTGGCTGGGGAATTTCGGAGCAACATCTTTGATGGAAAGAGACGAAAACAGAGCAAGAGAGGGAAGAAGATAGAGAGAGAGAATACCTGATCGTCTTCGGAATGCAGATTATAAAGGGAGTCTCTCTGAAAATTTAAATGCATTTGATCCTATCTATATCTCTATTTATAATTATGATTCTGCAGGATTGTCACTTCTGTGACGTCATGATCGCAACGGCTAGTTCGATATCAACGGCTATATATCCGTTAGTTAGTTGCGGATAAGATCAAGAAAATATAACTCGCTTATTTTACAAATTACTCCTTATATTTTGGGGGCAATTGTTAGGGGAGGATTTTCTAACAATTAGTGATCCTTATTCGTTATCCTAATTAGTGATCCTTACTTCTGTGACAGGTGGTGATCCTCAGAAGAGCTTCAGGATCAGGATCATGGATCACTTTAAGGATCCTCGTACTGACGATTGTTTACTTATGTTTTGTACTATCTCGCAGGTATAACAAGCTTGACCAAGTCTTGGCGACATTCCTGGAGAATATTCCCAAACTATTCTGCACGTGCTTGGCCAAAAATGGACGTTATGGAGAACGTGGGGGCTTGGCACAAAAGTCGGATAGTTAGTTTGGTAGTTAAATTTCTATTTTAAAAGGGGTAACGAGCTAGTAGAAAAACACTTAGTCATTTCTGAGTTACACACACACTCATATACTCGCACACTTGAAGCTCTCGACGAACATACATTCGTTTTCACTCACATTTAGACATTTCACGATAGTGATCCTTGTACCTAGCTCGTTACTATCCGAAGTTGTAAACATTTATTGATTTATTTGAGCTTGGTGATCGGTAGTTTCCATCACCCGGGGTTTTTTGTGCCGGAGATCAACTCTTGATCAAGGGCTTTTTCCCCGTATAAATCCTTGTGTCATTTCAGCAATTTACATTGAAGTGATCCTTGTTATTGTTCTACATTGTTAGCATCATACCCCGTAACATAGAGTTTGGTTGCAATATCCTCAACAGATTTTTTGACCAAAACACCAGCGAAGACAGAAGACTAGTCAGTTCATCGGCGGATTTACTACATTCTCCGGCGAAATTGTGCTTCAGCAGTTTTACCAGCGAATTTAACCTCTGATCAGCTTTCTTTTGTCAAAAACAAGCCAAGATGTCGTTGAATCAACTAAGTCCAATCGCTCAAGCTGAACTTGAGACCAGAACCACTACTAGGCCACCAAAGTTGAAAGGATCTGAAGATTTCAGCACATGGAAGACTAGAATCCAGTCGTTCTTCGAGTACACGGACTACAATCTGTGGGTATCAGTCACCGCTGGACCCCACATCCCAACAGTGGTTCGAAATGATGTGGTAGTTGCTAACCCTGACCCCACAACCTTCACTGATGAAGACAAGGCCCTAATCCAACGCGATCGTCGTGCGCATGCAGCCTTAACCATGGCTCTGTCAACTGATGGCTGCAACATGTTTGAAGAACACCGAACTGCAAATGCACTCTGGAATGCATTGATTGAATATTACGAGGGAAATGAAGAGCTAATTGAAAGTAAGAGAGACATGGTGCAGAAGCAATATGACATGTTTTGTGGAGTTCGTGGAGAAAGTCTTTCCGAGCATATCAGTCGCTTCCTGAATATGATGACCAAAATGAAGAAGGCAGGAAATCCTTTAACAAACCATGCTGCTATAAAGAAGTTGCTGGACTCACTCCCTAAGGAATGGAGTTTGTAATGCATGATGATAAAGAAGGATTTGCTCAATAATCCAAATCATGTCACTCTGTCAGACTTAATTAACACTCTAAGAGCCTTTGAAATGGATGTCACCAAACGAGAACTGAACACTGCTGGCTACACTCCAAAGACTAATCAAACCTCTGCTGGAATGAAGAATGTGGCATTTCTTGCATCAGGTGGCATCAGTCAACAAGCTTCTGACATGATATATGCTAACGCTTCCGCAAGCGCATCAAAAGCTCCACAACCTAGTGAGAAGACCGTCACGGTTGGTGATACACAAGCGTTGAAGGTGTCTACTTAAAACGTGGCACTTTTCAACATGTTTCTGAGTAGCTATGAAGCTTTAATGTCAGGAGAGCTCAAGAAGGAAATGTTCACTGCTGAAGACATGTATCAAGTCGATCCAGATGACATGGAAGAAATGGATCTGAAATGGCAGATGGCCATGATCACCTTAAGGTTGAAGAAATTTCAGGACAAGACTGGGAAATGTTTGGGTCTCGGAAAGGCTGGCTTTGACAAATCCAAACTGAGATATTACAACTGCAAGAATCTGGGCCACTTCAAGCGTGACTGCCCCTTGTTGAAAGAAGGAAACATTGAAGCTACTCCTGCTGCAAAACAAATCACCATTGAAGAAAACAAAAACAACGCGTCTCCTAGCACACCAAAGGCCTTAGTCGTTGAAGATTATGATTGGAGTGAGGAAATTGCTGAAGCCAAGGAACAAGTCAACAAAGCTCTTATGGCAAAGATCTCAAGCGGATCCTCATCAAAGCAGTTTGAGAAACCGCCAGCTGAAATTCCAAAAGGTGACAACATCGCTGATAAGGGTCTGAAAAGTATTCTCACCTCTCAGGAGCCTAAGAAAGAAAAGAAGTCTGAAGAAGCTAAGGAGCAGATCCCTAAGGATGCACCTGATCAGAAGAAAGACAAAGAAAAAGCCTCAGCCGCAGCAATGAAAACGGAATCTTCCAAAGAAAAGGCTGACAAAGACTTGGTAAATAGTATTCCACATAACTTTAAAGTAAAGTTATGTTCACCAGCATGCGTTGATGTCGTGGCACATTACAAGTCTCTTAATCTAGAATTTGAGAGACAAAAATACAAAGCCTTAAAAATGAATAACGAACTTAAACTGAACGAGGCCGCATATCAGAGAAAGCTGAATTCAACTTTAGCTGAAATGCAAACTCTAAAAGAATTTGTGATTAGAAAAGATTTTATAATTAACAATCTCACAGATAGACTAGAAAAGGCTTTGAACGAAAAGAATAAATTTCAAATTATCATCAATAAATGGAATGTCAGTCAAAAGGCCTTTACTGACATCAAAAACTGCCAACGACCAACGTATGTAAAAGACGGGATCTGGTACAAGGATAGGCAAGGAAATGAAAGAAAACTTTTTCTTCCTCCACATAGCAAAAACTATGTGCCTATACCAACTCCTCATCCCGAAAATGATCTGATTAATGAAAAGGCCTCTGTAGAACAAAACGATTTTTGTGAGAACGAAACCACCGCTAACTTTTCTAAAAGTAATGCAGATCCAATTGTGTGTAAAGAAGATGTGTGCGATGAGGATGGATACTGCGGCGGTTCAAAAATAGGAATAGGCTATTCAGGCGACAGTTATTCTACTGTTAACTGGTTCGCCTGGAACTGTTCTAAGCAAGACAATATTCGGGATGAATGTAATAATTTAATTAGGAAGGATGACTGTAATGGCCGTGTGCCTAAATTTAAATCTTCGGATGACTGTATGGGCCATGTGCCTACATTTGAGACCCGTGATCGTGAACATGCTATGTTTGAATGTCATGATTTGAATTCCGCATTTTGTGATGATAAAATTGTTTGTGAATCTCCTGTATTCGTGCCAGAATTGAAAAAGAATAGCTTTGGAAAATTCCTCACAGAGGA
This sequence comes from Helianthus tuberosus, assembly GCA_030545235.1. NCBI lineage: Eukaryota > Viridiplantae > Streptophyta > Magnoliopsida > Asterales > Asteraceae > Helianthus > Helianthus tuberosus. The sequence continues at coordinate 153,972,314 of CM060372.1, forward strand.
AATTCCAGAATTTATTCCTTGTCGAACAGGTATGACAGATTCAGAAAAGATCGTCACTGAAGATCACTGCAATGAAGACTCAAGCATTTCTGCCTCAGAAGATGAAAAGAAGACTTCAAGTCCTTAGGATGAGCAAAAATCAGAAACCTCAAGTGAAGATCGAACAACAGATGATGAAAGCCCTGAATTCTCAAGTGAAGAAACCTCAAAGACCTTAAGTGAAGATCAATCAACAAATGATGAAAGCTTCGAAGGTTTAAGTGTTGAGACAATTGAAGATCAAGATTCAGAAAGTTCAGGCGAAGATCAAAGCTGCAATGATTCAAGTTACGAAGCAAGTGAAGAACTAAATTCCAGTGAATATCAAACATCAGAAAGCTCATCAGACTCCGACAGCGATGAAGAATGCTTAGAAGATGAGAGTCGAGTTGACAAGAAAATGAAGAAAGCAGAAAGCTCAAGACACTCATCACATACATCATCTTCCAACACCAAAAGGCCCAGACGTAAACGATGTTTTCGCTGTAGTCATTTAGGACATACAACGAAACATTGTAAAAACAAGAACTTTTCAAAACCAGAATTTGATTTTGTTAAGAACTTCACAGATCAACTTGATTATCTTAAGATATCTGTTAAAAATCTGGTCAATTCAACAGCTTATTTTTGGAAGCAAAAAGAGGATATCGTGGGACAAAACCACGATAGATCCAAAGTGAAGCAGATCTGGGTTCCCAAATCAAACTAATTTGTGTATTTTCTTGTATTTTAGAATAAACTCCAGAAATGGCTTCGTATGCTCATGGAATATATCTGGCATGTCGACAGCGGATGTTCAAGACACATGACAGGATTGAAGGAACTTCTGAAGAACTTCCGTTTTATTGATGGTGATTTCGTGTCATTCGCTGGAGACGAGAAGGGAGGGAAGATCGTTGGAATAGGAGATGTGGTGTCTGAAGCCCTCACGTTGGAAAATGTCAATTATGTTCCAGAATTGTGCTACAATCTCATGAGTGTATCACAAGTCTGTGATAAAGGAATATCGGTGCTTTTCAATGACATGGAATGCTTGTTTCTCAAGCATGAATATGTCGTTCCTGCAGAAATGATCATGCTCACTGCTCCTAGACAAAACAACACATACGTGCTCAACATGAAAAATGCCAAGACAAATGATAACCTGACTTGTTTGATTTCAAAGGCTTCAGAATCGGAGTCACTGCTTTGGCACAGGCGATTGGGGCATGTAAATTTCAAAAATATGAACAAACTCTCCAAGTTAAATCTAGTAAGAGGGCTTCCGATAAAATAATTTCCTTTTTCTGAAAAATGTATAGCATGCGCCCAGGGAAAGCAACACAAGAAATCGCACAAGTCCAAAGCAGTGAATACGATTACCGCGCCCCTTCAGTTGTTGCATATCTATCTTTTTGGTCCAATTAGTGTTAAAAGTCTTGCTAAAAGTTCTTACCGTTTGGTGATTACAGATGATTTCTCTCGTTTTTCATGGGTTTATTTTCTTGAGGAAAAAAGTGAGACAGCTGAAATCCTCAAGTCATTCATTCCCTTGATTGAAAACGTGACCAGATTAAAAGTGAAGTCGATAAGAAGTGATAATGGTTCCGAGTTCAAAAATCAAACCTTCATATCCTTCTGTGCAGAAAAGGGAATTCATCTTCAATACAGTGCAGCCAGGACTCCGCAACAAAATGGAGTCGCTGAACGCAAGAACAGAACGTTGATCGAGGCCGCATGGACCATGCTGGTGGATTCAAAGCTTCCAATCATCTTCTGGGCAGAAGCAGTAAATACAGCATGCTATGTTCTGAACAGGGTTCTCATTGTAAAACTACACGGAAAAACGGCATATGAACTTCTCTTCAAAAGAAAGCCGCTTATTGACTTTTTCAGACCATTTGGATGTTCGCGCACTCCTCTAAATACTCAAGAAAATCTCATCAAGTTCGAAGCAGTGGGTGATATATGCTATTTCATGGGATATTCATCCACTCAGAAAGCCTGCAGAGTCTATAACAAAAGAACGAAGATGGTGATTGAATCATATTATGTTGATTTTCAAGAAGGAAACTACACTAACACTGGAAGCACTCCCGATTGGTTCTATGACGTAGGTGTGATTTTCAACACCTTCGAAATTCCAGAAGATACTCCAGAAGCAGAACCCATTGAAGACGCTCAAGTTGAACCTTTGTTCGACCCTTCAAATATTGGTGTAACTCCGTTCACTACCCGTTTCACTTCATTCTCTGCTGATCCACTTTTCTCTGTGGATGAAGCAACTGGTGACACTTCGCCTGAGAACACCCCCGAAAACGGTACTTCTTCTTCACAGGCAAACGTGGATGAATCAACTCAAGAAGATGACCCTCCAGTCATTTACGTGGACGAACACTTCACCAATCTTCCGCAGCAGATTGAGTCTCAGACGAATGCAGGATACAAGACAAATCGCAATCATCCTCTTGAGAACGTCATAGGTGCAGTTGAAGAAGGAGTCTGTACACGTGGTCAGTCATCAAGCATCAACAAAGGTCTCTATGCAGCTTTTCTCTCACAATCAGTGCCACGGGATATTGAAGATGCCATTCTAGACTCCAGTTGGGTTCAAGCAATGCAGGAAGAATTGTCACAATTTCGCAAACTCAAAGTCTGGGAGTTAGTAGATTTACCTGAGGGAAAGTTTCCGATTGGTACAAAATGGGTCTTTCGCAACAAGATGGATGATCGTGGAGTAGTGATTAAGAACAAGGCCATGTTGGTGGTGCAAGGTTTTCGTCAAGAAGAAGGAATTGATTACGAAGAAGTTTTTGCTCCAGTTGCAGGACTGGAGGCAATCAGAATATTCCTGGCATACGCATCTTTCAGAAATTTCAAAGTTTTTCAAATGGACGTAAAGAGTGCTTTTCTGTATGGGAAGGTAAAGGAAGAAGTATACGTGTGTCAGCCTCCGGGTTTCGAAGATCCTCATTTTCCAGGTCGCTACTACAAGTTGGACAAAGCCCTCTATGGTCTTCACCAAGCTCCACGTGCTTGGTACGAGACTTTGTCAACTTATCTTTTGAAGTGTGGATACACAAGAGGAACGATCGACATGACTCTCTTCACCAAAAGAGTCGGAGAAGACGTGATGCTGGTTCAGATTTATGTGGACGATATCATCTTCGGGTCAACCAACGAGGAACTGTGTAGAGAATTCGAGGCTGTCATGAAGGTAAAGTTTGAAATGAGCATGATGGGAGAGCTTACGTTCTTCTTAGGGCTAGAAGTGAAGCAAAAGGAGGATGGGATTCCCATTCATCAGGCTAAGTACATTCGGGATATTCTCACAAAGTACAACATGAACGATTGTAAAGTTGCCAGCACACTGTTTGCCTCTCAGACGGAGCTTACGCTAGATCCTCAAGGAAAACCAGTAAACAAGTCCTTCTATCGCTCGATGATCGGATCTCTGATGTACTTAACGGCTAGCAGGCCTGACATTATGTGGGCTGTCTGTCTCTGTGCTCGCTTTCAGACTAATCCCAAAGAATCTCATAAAACCGCTGTGAAGCACATCTTCCGCTATCTTAAAGGAACTCCGAAACTAGGTCTTTGGTATCCTAAAGATAGTAATTTTGATCTTATTGCTTATTCTGACAGTGATCATGCAGGTTGTAAAGTAGATCGCAGGTCTGTCTCAGGAGGATATCAATTCTTGGGAAATCGTCTGATCTCATGGCAAAGCAAGAAACAGACAACTGTGTCCACCTCCACCGCTCAAGCAGAATACACCGCGGCCTACAGTTGCTGTTCACAAGTCCTCTGGATACAAAATCAGTTGTTGGATTATGGAATCAACCTCATGAAGACTCCTATATTCATCGATAATGAGGCATGTCTGGGTATTGTGAAGAATCCCATCCATCACTCCAGAACTAAGCATATCGAAATTCGCATTCACGCAATTCGAGATGCCTACGAGAAAGGATACATTCAAGTGGCGCCAGTGGATACAACACAGCAACGGGCCGACATTTTCACAAAAGCCTTCGATAAAACCCGATTCAACCAGCTGGTAACCTGGTTGGAAATGGTTAATTTCCTTGAATGGAAATGAATCTCGACGTCCAAAAGCTTTCGTAAATACTCTATCTTTTGTCCATAGTTTTACATTAAAAAAAAACGTTTGTTGATAGTAAAACAAGTATCGTAAAGCTTCGCCCACCAAAAAGATTTTCTGATTCTTAAAATTTCATTTTCGGGCAAATGGACTTTCGAAAATAAAGATTTTAGGGGGGATATTCCAGAAAATCAAAAATGAGATGCTTGTATCTGACTCCTGTTAGAGGAAATGATAGAAAATTGCTAACACTTTGTCATTTCTTGCAAAACAGAAAACAAAACAAAACAAAACAAAAAGGAAATCGAGGTACCAAGCAACGACATGTCGGTAGATTCAGCACCACCAACGAGTAAACTGCTGTTAGGGAGCAAAACATAACGTTTACACAAGGATTCTGGCTTTTCTCAGGCATTACGCATCACAGTGGGTAACACGTTGCGGCATATGGCTTAATGGTCTTAAATCTTGTGTTGATAGATTGCCAAAGTCTGAGATCTCGGGTCTTTATATTGGTTTTCATTCGGGGGTATCATAGTTGGTCTTCTGCTGCATCCAGATACATGCTGACCTAGAACTCCTATGATATCCCTTCATAATAAGCGCCTTAAAAAAGGCCAAACCCTTTCTTAATAAGTGCCATTTTTGGCCAAAACCTTTTGATGGATTAGTTTTGGTCTCTCTGCTGTACGAAAGTACTGACCTGTTCACCGAACTATCTGCCTCAGCCCTCGAGAGTTCTTGGGATCTCTGTGGTACGAAAGTACAGACCTGATCTCCGCTCTATTGTTGAAAAGAATGAATCCAATATACTCACCTGTTATGAAGAACCTTTGTGCATACCTTGATCGCGGGGGTATGTCCTGATGTGGGACTCACGGGCGTAATGATCCTATTCTCAATAGCTTGTGTGGGGGCCATTGAAGACTTGTCAATATTACAAAAAACATGATAAAAGCGCTCTCCGAAGGCACGTTGAAAAAAGGATGCATGGATTTAGGCGGACAAACATACTGGCAGTTTTTCTTGTGCCCTGGTTAGTTATTAATAATAATAATAATAAATACGAAATTGGCAAGTGTTGGCAATATGATCTTCTACAGGTGAGTCAACGAGTGTCGAACATTTCAAGAAGATCCGCATCAAATGGAACCTCCCAGAGCTGAAAATTCGAAGTTCGGAGTCTAAATGGCCCAAATTTTCTTAATTGTGTAAATATTTCATAAATCATAATGTTTTAAACAAAAATGGGCACGTTTTTCGAGAAAGTTTGAAATTTACGAGCGAAATTAAAATTGTTTTGAAAACATACAAATGGCGGCGAAGATAAGATACCAGCGAAATTGTTATTTCGCTGGTTATCAATTTTTCTTTATAAATATCTTCTAACCGTCATTTTTCAAACTTTTCAAAACATTTCATCTTCATCATCGGACATCTTCTTAAAACCAACACAAGATTCATTTTCGTTCAAAGATCTTCAGGTAAAAGTCCGAATTAATCATCATCTACTATCTTCGCAGTCATCGGTTCACATTCTCGGTTAACTATGTATTGTTTGAATCTTCATTACTGTTCTCTGTGTTCATAGAACTTAGATTCTGAATCTGTAGTTTCTAGGGTTTGTTTATGAATGCTTTAAACCGAACGAACCAAGATTTCGATATGCTATTTCATGTTTGGATTGGTCTGTGATCTTTGATTGAACAAAACAAGAAATCAGTTAGGGTTTTAGAAGGGTTTTATAAGAAAAAGATGAATACAGCGAATTAAACATGAACACAGCGAAGCCAGCGAATTTAACATGAAATCAGGGAATGTCAAAAGTCTCGAACGCGAGTTCGAGCAACTAGCGAAATAGCCTATTTCGCTGGTAAAGCTGCCTAGACTAATGTCTTCGCTGCTGGATCGTTTCCGGAACAAAACCATGTCATCGCTAAGTTCGCTAGCGAATTTATCTCGGTAAATATGCACATGATCCGACACTGTCGTCGGTGAAATTGCCGGATCTCGATCATAAGTGTCAGCGAAAACAACCACTGGTCCGGTAGCGAATTTATCTTATTTTTTTTGAAATTTTTGTAAATATTTCTTCTAACCTAATTTTTTTTAAAATCGTAAACATCCCTGTAAATACCGATTTTATTCATAATTTTTCTTATATATATATATCCGTTTCTATCTCAACATTTCTCTCACTTGGCTCGTTTGGTGTTTCAGAAGCAAGATGGTGAAAGTCATTGAATGGGATAAGACGCTGAAACACAATCAAAGCATTAATCTCGATCAAGTTCCACAGGATTTTCAGGATGCAGCTAGATGGGTTAGATCAAGCAGAATCGGCTATGCTGTTGAAACAGTCGTTAAAGTTTACAGAATCCACATTCAAGAGTTCTGGGAAAATGCGAAGCCTGAAACCATCAACAACGCCAGAGGGATAACTTCAACTGTTCGCAACAAACGTATAGAAGTGACCGAAGAAAGGATTCGCAAAGTTTTGAAGCTGCTAGACAGTGCACAAGATCCAATCTCTTTGAGAAAAGATGATATCTTGGACGGATTTCGTGGTATGGGGTATGTAGGAGACTTTCGTCAAAAGAAAGAGATTAAGAGAGGAGGACTTACAAGGGATTGGAGATTCATTGTTCACGTATTTGCTATGTTAAACTTGTGTCTGAATCAGAAATTCAACATCTCTGGTTTAATTTTCAACTACATGCTAGAGAATGTCAGTGGGCCGACTTGGGGATGTATCCCAGGTTCATCCAGATGCTAATTAACGATCAATACGAGAATCCGCCAAATGATGGAAATCTCTACACTTTTCATGTACCCACGAGTCGTCAATTCACATAAATTAAAACAAATGAGTGGGTAATGCTGCATGACTGGATGTACGCGGCAGAGAGACTGCCTTTAGTCAGAGAAGCTTACAGAAAATACAGAGAGGCACTTCAAGAAAAGCAACAAAGAATAGCACAAGCTGAAGCAGAGGCTGCAGCAAAGGAAGAACGATCGAAAGGAAAAAGGAAAGGAAAGCAAGCTGCTGAAGATGAGCCTCCAAAGAAGAAAAAGGCATCTGAAAACCCAGAAAGACTCATGGGTGCAAGCTTTAGAGCAGCTGAATCTGAAAAACAGCGTCAACATATCAAAGATATGAAAGAAATCCACGCGTTGCAGGAAAAAGAAAAGAGAGAGAAGAGCCTCAAAAGAAAAGAAATGTCAAAACCTGAAAGGCCTAATACGGTAACAGAGGAAGTACAGTCTCTCGATGATTTTGTTGATGCACTGTTAACGGATCCAGATGAAGGTTCAGCAAGCAAGAAAACTCCTCCGAAAAAGAAATCGACAGATGAAGGATAGCAGAGGCAAAGAAGAAGCGTCTGGAGTCAACTGAAAAGGTGACTGAAGGAGATGAAAGTGATGAAGAAGAAGTCGATAGAGATGAAATGCCTGCCAGATTCATTGAATGGGGTCTGGAAGAGGAAGTGTTATACGAGAAGGAAGACGGAAAAACTTTCTCCCCCCAGCATCCAGAATGGTTCAAGAAAGAAAGAGAAAAACTCCCTGATTTTTATCAGGTGATAACTGTAGAAAAGACTGAAGCCATCGACAAAATCATTAGCTGGATGTATGACAATCTGAGAGGAATGTTTGTGGTTAAGAGAAGAGGTGGCGTGATTCAGTACTTCCAGACTGGATTTGATCTCTTTACTCTTCCTAGGTGGGATTTGCGTGAGCTTGGCCGCCTAGATATTCTAAATCCTCAAGATAGAAGCATTGGTGGGGATTTTGAGCGCATTATTGCTAAGGAATGTAACAAGGGCTTCCCGAATCACAGACCACAGTGACCAAGACGGAGAGTGTCCAGAAAAACTACAGATCCAGTAACAGGAAAAGGAAAGGTGGCGTGGGTGATTAACCCTGCTAAAATTGTCACGAGAATCAAGCTTCCTGAAGAAGTTCCAGTATCCCTCAACAACTTCAAGAAATGGTTCTATGATAGCAAAACTGGTGAAGCTGTGATCAGATCCAACGAAAACGTGGATATCAGAATCTTGGATCCTATGGACGTGTTTATGTTTGGACTCTCCGATTTAACGATACTAAATGCAAGTCGCATAAACGTTGGGGCTGGAAATGCTAATCTTGAGGAGGCCATGTTATTTCAGCGTGCAGTTGACCGCGTCTGGAAGATAAAGAGAGAAATGCTGAATCTCGTAGACAAAATCGAGAAAAGAAAAGAAACTGAGGAAAAGAAGAAGGAAGCGAGGAAAAAGAAGAAGCATGAAAGAAAGAAAGATAAGACTTCCACTTCAACGACAGAGCCCACCACAACCTCTCAGCCAACAACATCACCTCCGGCCTCATCCACATATGAGGCCACTATGGAGGAACCACCAACAAGTGAAGCTATTACTACTCAAGAAGCTCCGGTTGCACCAGTCGAGAGTCAAGCACCACCAGAAACGACAGTGCATGAAGACAAGCCCAAAGAGTCTGAAAAGCCAACTACAAAGAATCCAGTGGAAACAACTGAAGAATGAGAAGACAAGTATGCAACGATCTAGGGGGATATTGTTGGAACTTTTGAGATCGTTCATACTTGTACTGGATTAGTTTTATAGTTGTTTGTAGCTAATTTGCTAGTATAGGGGCTTATTTTGTAATTTCATGAAACTAGAAATCCTGACTTGGTGTAGTTAAGATTCCAACAAATTTATAAATTTGCTGGCAAGTCAGGCACTATATATAGCCCAAGCATTGTAACCTAGCTAAGCTTTTGGCTCTTTGGTGAATGAAGTGTTGTTTACATCAAATCTCTTGATATTGTGCTCAAATCTGTATTCCAAGGTGCTTTATTGATTTATATACTTGTTTGGATTCAATACAACACTTGTTGTATTCATCAATCCATTAGCTTCATCTTCATTCTTGATTATTCTTAACTTTTTCATAGTTCAAACACTTAATCAATAGGTGTTTTGGACTAAAACAACCAACCACTGTGATCCGGATTAATATTGGGATCTACAATCATATGCACTAAGTTTGACTGCCTACTTTGCCATCCTTCCTGACATTTCAGGTTTCCTGAGAACATTCTTGATAGGAAAGTTAGTCTTAACAATAATAGGATGAGTTTCAAAATAATGGCGTAATTTAGTAGATGCTATGATTAAAGCAAGAATAAGTTTTTCTAAATGAGAATACCTGGACTCAGCATCAAGTAGACTTTTACTTACATAGTATACAGGATGTTGAGTACCTTCATGATCCTTAACAAGGACTGCACTTACTGCCTTAGAAGAAACTGCTAAGTATAAGGATAATATATCCCCCTTTTCTGGTTTCATTAAAGCTGGAGCTGAGGATAGGTAATCCTTAAGGGCCTTGAGAGCATTCTCATGCTTTTAAGTCCACTCAAATTTTTTGTTCTTTCTCAGAATGTCATAGAATTCTTTGCATTTCTGTTATGATTTTGAGATGAATCTGTTCAAGGCTGCGATCCTTCCTGTCAATCTTTGCACATCCTTAGCATTGGCAGGAGACTTGATGTTCACAATGGCCTTGATTTGTTCTGGACTTGCCTCTATCCCTCTTTTTGTCACCATATAACCTAGGAACTTGCCAGCTTTTACACCAAAGTGGCACTTGGAAAGATTTAATTTCATGTTGTATCTATCAAGGATATCGAATGCTTCCTCCAGATCTCTAAGGTAATCCTCAGATCTTTTGGACTTAACCACCATGTCATCAATATAGACTTCCATTGTGTGTCCAATTTGTTCTTTAAACATCATATTAACTAGCCTTTGGTATGTAGCACCTGCATTTCTTAGTCCAAAGGGCATAGCAATATAACAATAGATACCAGTAGGGGTCATAAAGGCTGTATCCTCTTGATCAAATGGTTCCATCTGAATTTATTGGAATCCAGATGAAGCATCCATAAAAGTTAACAACTCATGACCCACTGTAGCATCCACCATGGAGTCAATGTAGGGTAATGGGAAAGGATCCTTGGGACATGCCTTATTTAAATCAGTAAAATCGATACATACCCTCCACTTTCCATTTTTATTTTGAAAAAAAACCACATTGGCTAACCACCTTGGATACTTTACCTCTCTAATTATACCTGCTTTGAGCAGTTTATCTACCTCCTCTTGGATGATGACATTTCTTTCAGATGCAAACTTTCTCCTCTTCTGATGTATGGGCTTGAAAGACCTATCAAAGCCATGTTTATGAGTAATAACATCTTTAGAAATACCTGTCATGTCTTCATGTTTCCAGGAGAATGTAGCTTTTCTCCTTTTTAAAAAGGATACTAAATCCTGTTCAATTGTGTCTAGGATCTCGGATCCTATAAAAACTTTGGATTTAGGATCCTCAGGGTTCATTAAAATGTCTTTAACATCTTGTTCTCTTGCCTCCAGGACATCCCTTAGAGGATACTTTAATTGCTATGCCTCCCTAGGTTTTGAGGCTGGCTTCATCGATGAAGTATAACAATTCTTGGCTTCTTGTTGATCACTTTCTATCTTCACCACACCCCATGGAGTAGGGAGTTTAACACACTGATGATATATAAATGGAACTGCCTTCATATCATGTATCCATGGCCTGCGAAGGATAACATTGCAACAAGATAAGCAATCTATGACACAAAATTTTTTAATAGAATTTACTCACTCTATGTAAATAGGAAGTTTGATGTCCCCCAATGTGTTCGTGGTTTCCCCACTGAATCCCACAAGAACTGATAATCTTGGGATGATTTCTGATTCAGGGATGTTCATTTTTTTGAGGACATCAAGTTGGATAATGTTCACCGAGCTTCCCCCATCTATGAGAATCCTGCGAACAAAATGGTTGGAAATAAACAATGTAATAACAAGACCATCATGATGAGGATCCTGAATATCCACACGGTCATCCTCGTCAAAGGATATAACTTTCTCCTGTGTAAGGATAGAAGTTCGAATAGACCTATCCCCATTCTCCATTTTTGTCTCTTTCGCATGTCTCTTGGCTGCTGAAAAGGAAGTGCCACATATATCTGATCCACCAGAGATAAAGTTGATAATTTGGGCATCAGCTGGAGGAGCAGGAGCCCTTTCTGGAATTTTTTCAGGATCCTGGATCTTTTATTTCTGTCTTCCGAATAGCTCCTTCAAGTGTCCTTTTCTTAACAGGTAACCAATTTCTTTCCTGAGTGCTATACATTCATCGGTGAGATGACCAAAATCTTCATGATATGCACACCATTTGGATTTGTCTTTTGTAGTAGCTGGCTTATCATTCTTTATGGGCAACCTAGCTTTTTCACCTAAATTCTGCATAGCAAGGATTAATTCATTGTTATCAACAGCAAAGCAATATTCAGAAATAGGAGGATAATCCTCATCATCTTCTTCTTGCTCCACAACATGCACATTTTGATTATCAAACTTATTGTATGATTTGGATTTATTGTTCCTGAAATAGGATCCTTTCTTTTCCTGCTTTGAGGATCCTGACAGTCTCTCCTCGATCCTTTTATCATCCTCTAAACGGATGAATCTAAGGGCCCTGGTTCTAACTTCATCAAGGTTCCTGCAAGGTGTCATCACAAGATCATCATAGAATTGTGAATCCTTAAGCAAACCCATTTTAAAAGCTTCCACAGCTGTTGCAATATCTAAGTTGGGAATTTCTAAGGATTCTCTACTGAATTTAGTTATGTAATCCCTTAGTGATTCATTATTACCTTGAGTTACCCTATATAAGTCACTAGTTAAACGTTCAAATCTCCTACTACATGAAAATTGGCTATTGAACAAGTTGACTAGATTAGCAAATGAAGTAATAGAATAAGGAGGAAGACTTAGCAGCCATTTAAGAGCTGATCCTGTCAGTGTGGATCCGAAACCCTTGCATAGACATGCTTCTTTTAACCTTTCAGGAATGGGGTTGATCTCCATTCTCTCCCTGTATTGAGCTACATGCTCTTCTGGATCAGTTGTGCCATCATAGAGCTTCATATTTGGTGTTTGAAATCTCTTTGATATCTCTGCATCACATATAGGTGGTGTAAAACGAGATATCATGTGACTTCCATCCGGAATTTCAAGAATGGGTTTAACCACTCCCGGAACACTAGATATCTTATCCTTGAGCTTTTGCAACTCCCTAGCCATAGCTTGGTTGATTCCTGGTTCCTGCACAAAGCCATGGTTAGTATTATAAGATGTATTTAAAGTGTTACCTCCTGATTGATTCGAGGTTGGGATTCCTGATGTGAATCCAAATTGATGTGATTCTGGTATGATCGAGGGACCAGATGAAGCAATAGTTTGCATGAGGATGAAATCTCCCAAATGAATCTCTGAACTTCTGGGTTGTATACTCCTTAAGGATCCTTGATCCTGAAAGATATTGGATCCTTGATACACCGAAGCTGGAGGTTTTGGAGGATATTCCATGGATCCGTGAGCCTGGGATGAGGATCCCTGAACCTGAGATGAGGATATTGGATACCGAGGGTAGGATCCTTGAATTGACTGCGTCCCCATGTATCCTCCTGAACTAGAGAAGGATCCTTGATGCTGGAAGGAGGATCCTTAAGGCAGAAGAGAGGATCCTGAAAGTTGGAAGTAGGATCTTTGAGCCTGTGTCATCGCGATGATCCATAATGCATACTCGATGATCCACCCTGGTACTGGACACCTGATGTTGTGGAATGCTGGGTAGTTGTGATTGGAGTATCGAAATTCAGTGATCTAGGTATCAATGGAGAATGATCCCCCGCTGATCTCTTTAATTTATTGATTTCATCAATCTCACGAAGGATCCTATCATTAGTTTTGTCCTGCTGTTGCATGTAATCCTTCATCTGCAAAATCAAAGAATAAAGATCATTGTTAGTAGGACTAGAAGAAACAACAGTAGTTGATTTTGTGAAAACGGGGGTCGTCTTCTTCGTAGCATTCTTAGCATTCTTCTGGGATCCAGAAGGAATAGGAGGCAAAGGTGGAATGCCCTGTGAAGAGGTGATTGCCGACATGGAGCTTGAAGTGTTCTTCGCATGAGAAGCCATGTGGTTGAAGGTAAGGAACAAAAATGAATGAAATGAACAAAATTTTTAAGAATGAAGTACCGATGGCCCCACGGTGGGCGCCAAACTGTTTTGGTCAAAAATCACACAAGGATAATGTAACCAAATCTGATTTTTGTGAGGTATGATGCTTGGTTAATTGGACAAATGTATGAACAACAAATAAATGAAATGGATGACGAACACGAGGATTTGTACAAGGAAAAAGCCCTTGATCAATGAATGATCTCCGGCATAAAAAACCTCGGGTGATGGAAACTACCGATCACCAACTATATTAGATAAACAAAGTTTACAACTTGGGATGATATCAAGCTTGTTACAACGATTGCTAATGTGTAAGTGTGTAATCGCCAAGTAAAGAGTTCGAGAGTGTAGTGCGGGTGTTGCTACCTCTTTCTAAATCAAGCTTGTATCCCCCTTTAAAATTAGAAACTATCTAGGCTAACAAACTATCCGAAAAAGGTGCTAGCTTCCCCACGATCATCACAACGGTCATGGAGATCATGCACGTGCAAAATACCAAGCATATGCCCCTGGAATCTCGGTTGGACCAAGTCTCATTCGAATACACCAGCAAAATAAGTTAAAACATGATGGAAAAAATTGTTAGTTTAGGATAATAATGAGGATCCTGTGTGACAACACTCAAAATTATAGGTATCCGTCCAATTAATTAATATTAATTCATGCTTAATGACTGTGCTTAATTTCAACTGATGACATAAACTGCTTTATGATTTCTGCATCATACATACATGTGCATCACATTTCATACTGTCACACCATTTATTACATAAAAACTTTAGTGACATACATGATGCACAAAGCACGGTTAGCACAGTTAACAGATAACTCGAAAATATACTGGCAGTGCTAGTACATAGACAGACAGTGTTTTGAGGCCTAGTATGAGCCAGAGACAAGGTACCACACTAGTATGGAGTGTAGGGAAGTAAGGACCATAAAACTGCGTCACTAGGTGATAGTTTAAGTGTCGGAAAGTGCCTAAAACCCACTTAAAGTGCAGAATTCTGCATTAATTAACAAAATTCAGCATTTTAACATGCTAGTAATGTGCAAAAACATGGCAAAATGGTCCTGTATGCTTTCCTAAGTGTCGGGAATTAAAAGTGTCACAAAAAGTTACATAAAAGACACTATACGGAATAACTTAGCACTTTAACGGATCGGTATCTAACCGGACAACCGAACATTACCCGGAACACTAAAATATTGCTAGAAACATTGTTTCACTTTTTCTGAGCTAGTCATGGTTCCCGAGCACACTAACATATTACATAAAGCATGAAACATACTAGATACAAGACTTAACACTTAACACCCCACTAAATCACCTACTTACCAAACAATTTACAATTTGCCCCCCCCCCCATATATGTAATCGGTTATTGCATGGACCCAATCAAGATCACTTAATATCTTCCTAAATCTTCCATATCTTCTTCTTGGATTTGTTGAGATGTGTTATGTACTTCTTGGACATGAAAACCAATGGACAGTAGATTAGTGGGTAATATATACTAGATCATCATCAACACATTCCATTTTCATCACAACAACTCTCCTCTCTCCCTCTCTATACCTTCGGCCGAACACCCCTCTTTGCACACTCACCATTTTCGATTTTCATTCAAGCAATCCAAGTGTACTTCAAGGTGTTAAAAGGTGTTTAACGAAGCTCGGTGCTCTCGGAACTTGAAGGACCTCACTCGTTTGCTATTATCCTCCACATTTTCATCTTGTTCTTCCCTAGCTTTAAGCTAGTTGTAAGATTCTTGTTAACTCTTGTTTACTTCATATTTTAGTGGTTAAAAGATGTTGTTTAATGATTATCACTAGAACACTAAAAGACGTGATCATGAATCTTGAATCATGAGATGAAATAAGATGAAACATGATGAAATAATGTTAAAATGTGGTTGTTTTGAATGCTGATGATTGATTATTGATTTCTTGGTAATGTGATGTTAATCATCATATGGAACTTGTTACATTATGATTAAAAACATGATTTAACAAGTTAGGAGGTGACTATGGGTTTACATAAAGTGACCACCTTCATACTTAGACATGAACTTGATAATAAAGATGATTTCTTGAAATATAAGTAAACAAGTAGGTTGATGATCATGTAAATCCGAGATTTACAAATGAATTTTCTAAACAAACCAAGTTCAAGAAACGGTTTTGAAATATCATAACTTTTCTTGCACTTACATTATTTTTGGAAATAAAATAAGTGTAGGAAGGCTAGTAAAACAAGAAGATGTTGTAAATAAATATTTTTGTAAAATGAGTTCACAAGTTGTAAACATCTAGAAATCCCGAGAATGAGATTTTAACAAAAGTAAATACACTTTGGCGGGTAACTAAACCCACTAAACACTTCACCAAGTTACTACGCGTTTTTGTGAAAAACCAAGTTCATGTCATCATGTAAAATATATAGTTTTTGCACTTGGAAAGTATAATATGGTTTAGTGATTTGTTGTTGATTGTTTGAATGATTTTCGAAAAGAAAATGTTATGCTAAATAGCATGGACACCTCCATTTACAAAGGAGACTATGGCGAAATTTTCTAAATATTCCAACACTTAGAAAAGATTTTCTAACAAGTGTTTACAAGTATATTTATAACTTCGTTTTTCAAATATAAACCTTGCCATATGTTTTGTTACAAAAATACAAAGTATCGGAGGTTGGTTTTTGTAAATAAAATGGGAAAAATATATATTTAGAATATATATTTTATATTAAGACACTTATGTGAATACTTGTATGATTTGTGAACTAGTTATATTGTTTTAGGGTAAAATAATATATCTTAACAAATACCATGAAATTTACAACACCAAAATAATACCAAAAATCACAAGGACTAAATATTTAAGTTACACACTTGATATTGTGAAACGGAACGCAAAAACGTAACTTATGAAATATTCCAGAAAATACTTCTATGAATATATATTTTTGGTAAATATTGTTTTGGATACAAGAAGTGAAAATATATTATTTTTGGTAAAAATATATATATTTTGGAATACATTATTATTTTGGACAAATAAGTTATATATACTTTCTAAGTGGGACTTAAAAATATATTATTTCGGAGCTACGATATACATGTATAAATACCCCCATCCTTGGGAAGGAAATACGAAGTTAAAATACTTGTGAAGTATTGATACAAAAATATTGATTAAACAAATATTCCAAAACAAAATATAAGTTAAAGTTAAAATAATTATAACTTGGAATAACATAAGGAACGCAACTCAAAACGTTAAACTCTAAGCCAAGGCATGGCATGTTCGTCTAATAGACATTAGTACGTTGTAGGTTGTCGTGTAGCTGACAGAGTTTGAGTTGACGATACTGAAGACGCACTGCTGTGAGTTCATGTCCCCCTTTTCTTTAAACTATTTTGTTTATTAACTTCGGGGGTGAAATACATGTTACAAAGGATTACTTACAATACTATTGGTATGATTAGCCTAGGAAAGAACCATAGATCATGTGATAGGGTAGGCGGATACTTGGGACCATCAATCCTCATCGTAGGACCGAGGGACATGAGTGATAGATCTATTTGGGTGTAGCGAGCCCACAACCATGAGGCCGGGGCGGCCCATAGTGGTGACTATGTCTTCCAGCCGGGAGCCCGGTACAACTTTGCTAGGTTTGAGTCTTCCTACACCGTCACACATATCAGTGGCCTTGCAAACCATTGGTGATCTTTTCCTTGTTTGCAATCATACCGGGATATACATACATATACTGTTTACAAAGGTTTATACATACACACATACACATGAACTCGCTCAACTTTTGTTGATTTTTCAAACTACATGTATTTCAGGGAACTAGTGGATCTGGCAAGGTATGCAATGTGTCTTCAAGCTGCGTTTGAATAAGAGATGTTATCCATGGTTGTCGAGTTTAGGGAGTGTATCCTATTCCTGGACGGGATACATAATTCTAAACTCAGGTTTTATTAAGTACTTTTGTTGAGTCCTTGTGAACTCATTTAAAACAAGTCATGGTTTGTAATTTATTTCGGTGTCGATGTTTTAAGACAAGTATGTTGTGGTATTTCTAAACTTTATTAATGGATAAACATCTCGTGTTTTTATCATATAGCATTGTTATGATTGATTGCTATGGTATTAAGAAGTCACACCAAATAACCCACGCTTCCGCAAAAGTCTGGGTGTGACAGCTTGGTATCAGAGCCTCGATCATAGCGAACTAGGATTCTTTCTCGAGTCTAGACTATTATCATCAGGGCTCTCACGAAAACATTTTTACATTGCATACACAAAGCGTCCAGATCCATGAAACAAATATTTTTACAAATAAAATACACAAAATACATTTCAAAGAATTCATTTCTAATTTTAGTCTGAGAGGCTGGGTATTTCAGTCTAAGAGACTGGGGAATCAGTCTGAGAGACTGGGGAGTTAGCCTGAGAGGCTGGGTAGTTCAGTCTGAGAGACTAGTTGAGGCAGTCTGAGAGACTGGGGAGTTAGCCTGAGAGGCTGGGTAGTTCAGTTTGTGAAACTGGGAGGTTTAGTCTGAGAGACTAAGTAGTTCAGTCTGAGAGGCTGGGTGGGATAGTCTTGGGAAGACTAAGATTGCATACATGCTTACATTGTTATTACCTACGTGCTTATTTGATGTTCATTGATATATGTGCATATGTGTGGTTGTGTTATTACAGACATCATGTCATCTTCCTCCGAGAGTGGAGTGTCAGACACCATAGACCCGATAGCCATAGTGTCAGATGACGAGATCCTTCCAGAGGACGAGGTTTTCACTTCAGATACCACGAGAAGCGACGACGATGACTTCCAGCCCTTCGCCTTACCGGATTTCGGAGATGATTTACCTTTAGCTGATGGTTTTCTTGACGGGGATCTACCTCTTGCTCAGATCCCTGCACCTATTCCTCTTACTGCTTTTCTTGTTTAGGATCTGCCTCTCGACGATATGTCGGACGATGACGTCGATCTCTTCATCGAGGGTCCCCCTGAGGATGACCAGGATGGCGGGGCTCCGATTGATGATTATGTTGCTATTCCTGTTGATGAGATTCCAGTTGTTGATGCCATTGTTTTTCCACCTGTCGAGGTCCCTGTTGTGGAGGTTTTATCTGACCAGTCTGGTCCCGATTCCTTTGAGTCCGTGTTGTCTTCTACTCTTCATGCACTGGGATTACAGCGATATCCCACAGACACTGATTCCGACACTGCTATGTCAGCAGCACCTGATTCGCCACACGATTTTGAGTTTGACCCTGAGTTTGAGGATGAGGTTGATCCTATCTTTCCGCACGATTTTGATCCCGATCACGAGATTGAGTTTGTTCATGATGATCAGCCCTTGGAGGCACCTGTTGATCCTGTTTTCGATCCTGAGCAGGAGGTTGATTTCATTCCTGCTGAGCCGCCCATTGATGCACCTATACTTCCTGACGATCAGCACTTTGATATACCCGCTGATCATGAGCCTGCTCTAGCTGACCCAGAGCCTGAGATTGCCCCAGATCCTGTTCTTGCTCACGACCTTCCACCTGTGCATGACCCTATCCCTGCTGATGTCCCAGTTGTTGCACCCTTGCCTTACCCGATACCTGTGCTTGTTGACCGTTCTCCATTTGCTACCCATGTGGACCCTAGATATGCTCACACCCGCAATGGGTGGCTCGACGAAGACGACTATCCTCCTTTTGTCAGACCAGTTACTCCCCCTGCTGCACCTGTTTAGGCACCCGTTGATGTCACACAGTTTCACCCTCATGAGTCAGATGCGCACCGCACAGATCTACCAGTTACATTTCGTCAGGACATTCCTCCTCCCCGTCCAGGGGAAGGACCTTCGAGTCAGCAGGCCGGTCACGTACCTTTTGTGCCAGTAGCCGATCACTTCATGCCACAGTTCACACACGCTGCTTCTTCTTCTGCACCCACGGGCGAGCCATTTATGTGGTTCCCGCCCAACGTCATGCCGATATCTGACCCATACCATCCCTTTCATGTTGGGTATTCGATGGATGATCTGCTTCTATCCTTGCAGCTACAGCAGGATATGTTGAGTCGTAGAGTCACAGAGCTCGAGAGGATCCCGCGTCCTCCACCTGGTGCTGGTCCATCATAGTCTGCTTTTCCACCTGCTCCACTATTTCCTTACCCGGATTTTGGTATCCGTTTTCTCATCATGGAGCAGCAGATTGCCTGTTTTTTGTAGCTTGTTCATACGCTCGAGGAGGAGTTAGCGCGTATGCGCCGTTTGCTTTTTATTCCTCCACCTCCTCCTCCTCCCCCATCAGCTTAGAGGTTTTTGGTTTGATGCAGGTAGCATTAATTTTGATGAGAATTCAGCTATTGAGCCTGATTGCACCGCTTTTGAAGACCACATTATGACTTTTGACTTTTGGTTGTTGTAGTTGTTAGACGATTCAGACAAGGGTGATGTGACCCTTAGTCTCTTTTGATGTATGATACAATTGTGAAACTTGTAAACTGTACTTGTGGTCTTGATTATATGAAGCTCAATCGCATCATTCTCATTACATACATTGTTGAACTACTTGTTTGTGTTATAACATGGGATTCTATATGAATACTTGTGTTGATGAATGTTATTACATACGCATATTACTTATTTACATACTTACTATGACCTGATCGATATGACCTTCTTTTAGAAGATGCCTCCACGACGAGACACACGTTTGCCCACTACTGAGGCTGAGTTACAGGAGCGAATTTCCGCAGCAATAGCATAGTATGAGGCCTCACGCACTGAAACTAGCAGAGGTACCTCAAGAAACAACAACCCACCCAATGGTAATGTTCAAGTCGCTTTAGACACATTACGTTACATTTGGATATTCCTTGCACATCCGCTAATACTTTCTGTAAATGTTATTGCCTGTACAGGCTGTACCTACAAACAATTTCTGGATTGTAAGCCCTTGAATTACGACGGCACTGGGGTGCTGTTGCTTTCGTCAGATGGACGGAAAAGATGGATTCTGTTTTAAGGATGAGCAAGTGTGCTCCTGAACACCAAGTTACTTACATCTCGGGGCTTTTTCTTGATGGTGTTTTATCCTGGTGGAATCTTCAAGTCCAGACCCTGGGGGAGGCGACGGCGTATGCATTGACATGGACTGAGCTGAAGGAGCTCATGAGGAAGAAATACTGTTCACGGGCCAAAATACAGAAGCTGGAAACTGAATTCTGGAACCTCAAAATGGACGGCCCAAAAATTGCTGAATATGTGCAAAGATTCCATGACTTGTCACGCGTGTGCCGTATATGGTGGATCCTGAATTCAAGCGCATTGAGCGTTTCATCTGGGAATTGGCACCTCAGATCATGAGCATGGTAACAACGTCAAAGCCTCCCACAATTACCGAAGCCATTGATCTCAGCGTGGCACTTACAGAAGAAGCCATCAGATTAAACAAGTTTTCAATTTCTGATCCGAAGAAGAAGGAAACTCATGTTGAATCCTCAGGAGAGAACAAAAGGAAGTTCTCCAATTTTAAAAAGGGTACCAGCAGCGCCAGCAGGAAGAAGGAGGTGAACCCACCAGTTGAAGCTAAAACTGGTGCTGAAGTCAAGGGAAAAGGATATATGGGCGCTCTGCCCAAGTGTGATTTATGTCAGTATCATCATTCCGGCCAGTGCAGATTAAGGAAATGTGAGTCTTGTGGGAAGACTGGCCATTCAAAAGAAACATGCTGGGCTAGTACTGGTGCTGGTCGTGGTGGTCCGTGAGGATATGGAAATGGTAATGGAAACCGTCCGCAAGGGAATAATGGCAGGAATGGAAATCGTGGGAATGTCGGGAATCAAGCTGGTAACCGGGGAGCAAACAACAATCGAGGCGGTAATGGGAACGCTAATGGTTGGGGACCAGGTTGTTTCAACTGCGGAGACGTCGGGCACTTCAAGCGTGAATGCCCGAAACTCAATCAAGCACAAGGAAGAGTTTTCAATGTCGGTGCAAGGGAAGCTCGCCAAGATCCAAATGTCGTTACTGGTACGTTCCCTATTAATCAACGCTTTGCATCTGTACTATTTGACACTGGTGCCGACTATAGTTTTATATCGCTAGAGTTTAAGAAAATGCTTGGGTTAACTGCTAGTAAGTTAGACATTCCTTACTCAATTGAACTTGCTAATGGAAAGCTAGTTGAAACAAATGAAGTTATCAGAGGATGCGTAATAGAACTGGGAGAGCACGAGTTTACACTGGATCTACTGCCAGTCGAGTTGGGAAGCTTCGACGTGGTAGTAGGGATGGATTGGTTGTCAAGCAACAGAGCTGAGATTGTATGTCACGAGAAGACCATTCGCATCCCAATGGCGGATGGAGAAACGATTGTGGTACATGGAGAGAAGCGCGATACGCCTCTAAGGATCATTAGCTGTTTGAAAGCTCGAAAATGTTTGAAGAAGGGATGTGTTGCCTTCTTGGCACACGTCGTGGATAAAGAAGCCACTGAGCCAAAGATAGAAGATATTCCAGTCGTGAAGGAGTATCCTGAAGTCTTTCCAGAAGACTTACAAGGATTGCCGCCACAAAGGCAAGTCGAGTTTCATATTGACTTAGTTCCAGGCGCCGCGCCTGTGGCTAAGGCACCTTATAGACTTGCATCTTCGGAAATGCAGGAGTTGTCGACACAACTTCAGGAGTTGCTAGACAAGGGATTTATCAGACCAAGCTTCTCGCCTTGGGGAGCTCCAGTTTTGTTCATTAAAAAGAAGGATGGTAGTTTTCGCATGTGTATCGACTACCGCGAGCTGAACAAGTTGACTATCAAGAATCGATACCCTTTGCCAAGGATCGATGACCTGTTCGATCAATTACAAGGTTCAAGTTTTTACTTAAAGATCGACCTACGATCGGGATATCACCAACTGAGAATACAAGAGGAAAGCATTCCAAAGACTGCCTTTAGGACTCGCTATGGACATTACGAGTTCCTGGTAATGCCTTTTGGTCTGACAAACGCGCTAGCCGTGTTCATGGATTTGATGAACAGAGTTTGCAAGCCCTACCTCGATAAGTTCGTGATCGTGTTTATTGATGACATTTTGATCTACTCAAAGACGAAGGAAGAA
The DNA here is from genome assembly GCA_030545235.1 of Helianthus tuberosus. NCBI lineage: Eukaryota > Viridiplantae > Streptophyta > Magnoliopsida > Asterales > Asteraceae > Helianthus > Helianthus tuberosus. The sequence goes on from CM060372.1 coordinate 153,994,709, forward strand.
CATGAGCAACATCTAAGGGCTATTCTAGAGCTGCTTAGGAAAGAAAAGTTGTACGCTAAGTTCTCGAAGTGCGAGTTCTGGTTACGCGAAGTTCAGTTTCTTGGTCACGTGGTTAACGGAAATGGAATTCATGTGGATCCCACAAAGATCTAGGCGATCAAGAATTGGGAGACTCCGAAAACGCCAACTGAGATTCGAAAATTCTTGGGTTTGGCTGGGTATTATCGCAGATTCATTGGGGATTTCTCGAAAATCGCTCAACCTTTGACCTCCCTTACACAAAAAGACAAGAAGTACGAATGGGGAGACAAGCAAGAAGAAGCATTTCAGTTGTTGAAAAACAAGCTTTGTGATCCACCGATTTTATCTCTACCGGAAGGCACTGACGACTTCGTGGAATATTGCGATGCCTCGCGTCAAGGTTTAGGATGCGTGCTGATGCAGCGACAGAAGGTTATAGCCTATGCCTCACGCCAGTTAAAGGTCCACGAGAAAAATTACACCACACATGATTTGGAATTGGGCGCGGTGGTGTTTGCTTTGAAGATCTGGCGACATTACTTATATGGTACGCGATGCACAATCTATACTGATCACAAGAGCCTACAGTACATATTTGATCAAAAAGAGCTTAACATGAGACAGAGACGCTGGGTTGAACTGTTGAACGATTATGATTGTGAGATCAAGTACCACCCAGGGAAAGCGAATGTGGTCGCCGATGCCCTGAGTCGAAAGGAAAAGATTAAGCCCATAAGGGTTAGGGCTTTGGAAATGATTGTACAAACGGACCTCTCGTTGCGCATTCGTGCCGCGCAGAGAGAAGCTCTCAAAAGGGAAAACCTTGTGAATGAATATCTCCGTGGGATGGAGAAGCAATTGGTACCAAAGAAGGATGGCACATTGTGTTTCTTGGGAAGAATTTGGGTTCCCCTCTTTGGTGGTTTGGGAAATGTTATTTTTAATGAAGCTCACAAGTCACGGTACTCGATCCATCCAGGATCGGATAAAATGTACCAAGATTTAAAGGATTTCTATTGGTGGCCAAGAATGAAAGGCGACGTTGCGATATATGTTGGCAAATGTTTAACTTATGCCAAGGTAAAGGCCGGATACCAGAAGCCTTCAGGTCTTCTACAACAACCAGAAATACCCCAATGGAAATGGGAACAGATTTCCATGGATTTTATAACGAAATTGCCAAGGACGCCCAGAGGTCACGATACGATTTGGGTAATCGTAGACCGTCTGACCAAATCCGCACACTTTTTGGCAATCAAGGAAAAAGACAACACTAGCAAGCTAGCCGAGCTATACCTGAGAGAGATTGTTGCACGACATGGAGCGGCTCTCTCAATTATCTCTGATAGAGATGAAAGATTCGTATCAAGGATTTGGCAATCCTTTCAAGAAGCTTTTGGTTCTCAGTTGAATCTGAGTACTGCATTTCACCCGCAGACAGACGGACAGAGCGAACGAACGATTCAAACGTTGGAAGACATGTTGCGAGCTTGCGTAATGGATTTAGGTGGAAGTTGGGACACTCATCTACCATTGGTTGAATTTTCGTACAACAATAGTTACCATGCAAGCATACAAGCCGCACCGTTCGAAGCTCTCTATGGACGTAAGTGTCGATCACTGCTATGCTGGGCAGACGCGGGTGATAGACAGCTTGTTGGCCCGGAATTGGTCCAGGAAACAACTGATAAGATTACACAGATCCGAGAACGCATCAAAGCGGCTCGCGATCGTCAAAAGAGTTATGCGGACCTGAGAAGGAAACCCCTGGAATTTGAGGTGGGAGATATGGTTTTGTTGAAGGTTTCACCCTTGAAGGGTGTGGCACGCTTTGGGAAGCGTGGGAAGTTGAACCCCAGATTCATTGGACCCTTCAGAATCCTGGAAAGGATTGGTCTCGTAGCATACAAGTTGTATTTACCAGCTGAACTGAATGGCGTTCATGATACATTTCATGTATCAAATCTGAAAAAGAGTCCAACTCAAGAAACAGTGGTCATTCCTGCCGACGAAGTTCATATTGACGACACACTCCACTTTACTGAAGAACCCGTTGAGGTTACTGATTGGAAGATTAACAAGACACGCCGGAGTAGTGTCAAACTCGTCAAGGTTCGATGGAATGCACGACATGGCCCAGAATTCACGTGGGAGCGTGAGGATCGCATGAAAGAAAAACACCCACATTTATTCCCCAAGACCCCTGCATCTAGTAGCAGAACTAAAATTTCGGGACGAAATTTTCTTAACAGGGGGAGAATGTGACAACCCTCAAAATTACAGGTATCCGTACAATTAATTAATATTAATTCATGCTTAATGACTGTGCTTAATTTCAACTGATGACATAAACGGCTTTATGATTTCTGCATCATACATACATGTGCATCATATTTCATACTGTCACACCATTTATTACATACAAACTTTAGTGGCATACATGGTTCACAAAGCACGGTTAACACAGTTAACGGATAACTCGGAAATATACTGACAGTGCCAGTACATAGACAGACAGTGTTTTGAGGCCCAGTATGAGCCAGAGACAAGGTACCACACTAGTATGGAGTGTAGGGAAGTAAGGACCATAAAACTGCGTCACTATGTGATAGTTTAAGTGCCGGAAAGTGCCTAAAACCCACTTAAAATGCAGAATTCTGCATTAATTAACAAAATTCAGCATTTTAACATGCTAGTAATGTGCAAAAACATGGCAAAATGGTCCTGTATGCTTTCCTAAGTGTCGGGAATTAAAAGTGTCATAAAAAGTTACATAAAAGACACTATACGGAATAACTTACCACTTTAACGGATCGGTATCTAACCAGACAACCGGACATTACCCGGAACACTAAAATATTGCTAGAAACATTGTTTCACTTTTTCGGAGCTAGTCATGGTTCCCGAGCACACTAACATATTAAATAAAGCATGAAACATACTAGACACAAGACGTAACACTTAACACCCCACTAAATCACCTACTTACCAAACAATTTACAATTTGCCCCCCCCCCCCATATATGTAATCGGTTATAGCATGGCCCCACTCAAGATCACTTAATATCTTCCTAAATCTTCCATATCTTCTTCTTGGATTTGTTGAGATGTGTTATGTACTTCTTGGACATGAAAACCAATGGACAATAGATTAGTGGGTAATATATACTAGATCATCATCAACACATTCCATTTTCATCACAACAACTCTCCTCTCTCCCTCTCTATACCTTCGGCCGAACACCCCTCTTTGCACACTCACCATTTTCGATTTTCATTCAAGCAATCCAAGTGTACTTCAAGGTGTTACAAGGTGTTTAACGAAGCTCGGTGCTCTCGGAACTTGAAGGACCTCACTCGTTTGCTATTATCCTCCACATTTTCATCTTGTTCTTCCCTACCTTTAAGCTAGTTGTAAGATTCTTGTTAACTCTTGTTTACTTCATATTTTAGTGGTTAAAAGATGTTGTTTAATGATTATCACTAGAACACTAAAAGACGTGATCATGAATCTTGAATCATGAGATGAAATAAGATGAAACATGATGAAATAATGTTAAAAATGTGGTTGTTTTGAATGTTGATGATTGATTATTGATTTCTTGGTAATGTGATGTTAATCATCATATGGAACTTGTTACATTATGATTAAAAACATGATTTAACAAGTTAGGAGGTGACTATGGGTTTACATAAAGTGACCACCTTCATACTTAGACATGAACTTGATAATACAGATGATTTCTTGAAATATAAGTAAACAAGTAGGTTGATGATCATGTAAATCCGAGATTTACAAATGACTTTTCTAAACAAACCAAGTTCAAGAGACGGTTTTTGAAAGATCATAACTTTTCTTGCACTTACATTATTTTTGGAAATATAATAAGTGTAGGAAGGCTAGTAAAACAAGAAGATGTTGTAAATAAATATTTTTGTAAAGTGAGTTCACAAGTTGTAAACATCTAGAAATCCCGAGAATGAGATTTTAACAAAAGTAAATACACTTTGGAGGGTAACTAAACCCACTAAACACTTCACCAAGTTACTACGCGTTTTTGTGAAAAACCAAGTTCATGTCATCATGTAAAATATATAGTTTTTGCACTTGGAAAGTATAATATGGTTTAGTGATTTGTTGTTGATTGTTTGAATGATTTTCGAAAAGAAAATGATATGCTAAATAACATGGACACCTCCATTTACAAAGGAGACTATGGCGAAATTTTCTAAATATTCCAACACTTAGAAAATATTTTCTAACAAGTGTTTACAAGTATATTTATAACTTCGTTTTTCAAATATAAACCTTGCCATAGGTTTTGTTACAAAAATACAAAGTATCGGAGGTTGGTTTTTGTAAATAAAATGGGTAAATATATATTTAGAATATATATTTTATATTAAGACACTTATGTGAATACTTGTATGATTTGTGAACTAGTTATATTGTTTTAGGGTAAAATAATATATCTTAACAAATACCATGAAATTTACAACACCAAAATAATACCAAAAATCACAAGGAATAAATATTTAAGTTACACACTTGATATTGTGAAACCGAACGCAAAAACGTAACTTATGAAATATTCCGGAAAATACTTCTACGAATATATATTTTTGGTAAATATTGTTTTGGATACAAGAAGTGAAAATATATTATTTTTGGGAAAAATATATATATTTTGGAATACATTCTTATTTTGGACAAATAAGTTATATATACTTTCTAAGTGGGACTTAAAAATATATTATTTCGGAGCTACAATATACATGTATAAATACCCCAATCCTTGGGAAGGAAACACGAAGTTAAAATACTTGTGAAGTATTGATACAAAAATATTGATTACACAAATATTCCAAAACAAAATATAAGTTAAAGTTAAAATAATTATAACTTGGAATAACATAAGGAACGCAACTCAAAACGTTAAACTCTAAGCCAAGGCACGGCCCGTTCGTCTAATAGACATTAGTACGTTGTAGGTTGTCGTGTAGCTGACAGAGTTTGAGTTGACGATACTGAAGACGCACTACTGTGAGTTCATGGCCCCCTTTTCTTTAAACTGTTTTGTTTATTAACTTCGGGGGTGAAATACATGTTACAAAGGATTACTTACAATACTATTGGTATGATTAGCCTAGGAAAGAACCATAGATCATGTGATAGGGTAGGCGGATACTTGGGACCATCAATCCTCGTCGTAGGACCGAGGGACATGAGTGATAGATCTATTTGGGTGTAGCGAGCCCACACCCATGAGGCCGGGGCGGCCCATAGTGGTGACTATGTCTTCCAGCTGGGAGCCCAGTACAACTTTGCTAGGTTTGAGTCTTCCTACACCGTCACACATATCAGTGGCCTTGCAAACCATTGGTGATCTTTTCCTTGTTTGCAATCATACCGAGACATACATACATATACTGTTTACAAAGGTTTATACATACACACATACACATGAACTCGCTCAACTTTTGTTGATTTTTCAAAGTACATGTATTTCAGGGAACTAGTGGATCTGGCAAGGTATGCAATGTGTCTTCAAGCTTCGTTTGAATAAGAGATGTTATCCATGGTTGTCGAGTTTAGGGAGTGCATCCTATTCCTGGACGGGATACATAATTCTAAACTCAGGTTTTATTAAGTACTTTTGTTGAGTCCTTGTGAACTCATTTAAAACAAGTCATGGTTTGTAATTTATTTCGGTGTCGATGTTTTAAGACAAGTATGTTGTGGTATTTCTAAACTTTATTAATGGATAAACATCTTGTGTTTTTATCATATAGCATTGTTATGTTTGATTCCTATGGTATTAAGAAGTCACACCAAATAACCCACGCTTCCGCAAAAGTTAGGGTGTGACATCCTGGATCCTTATCCTTGCAGCATCTCCTGAGGATCCTTAATTCAAACTGAACAGAGGATCCGTGATCCAGACTACAACTGAGGATCCATGATCCACAAGCTATAAAATTCTATCCCTAACAATTACCATTTTCATTATAATCCTCATATAAAGAGATCTGATTTTCAGTATTCAACATACTATAAATATTATTAACGAATATCATTTTATTCTTCGTTTCAATTCTTTCAACAAGTTACATATTTATAGAGCTTGATCGTGATAAATATCTAAATAAGAAGCTTTAAGTTGTGAAAGTTTTGAAAACTACGTGGTTATTTCAATCCATAAACACAAATGGATCTTCAGCCGGCCTTGAGAATTCGTATACCCTGTTCGAGCTCGAAAAAATATGCCCTTAGGCCTTAACGAAATTGGGTATTTGGCTCACTAAATGTCTAAACCTAATGCCGAATGGGTTAATAACTAATCTAAACCATAAGAACAGTTTTGTAAGGGGGCTATGTTGGTGTTTGTATGGATGTACCCAATTAAAAAAATATTTTACATATACATATCGAATATTTTTCATAAAAAACGTGCCCCTCAAAATATCGGGCCCTGACCGCTGGTCCTCCCAGCCCACCCCACCCCACCCCACCCCACCCCAGGGCCGGCCATTGACACCATGTTTGGATTTTGATTAAACAATATATTGGAAAGAGCTTACATGTTTGCTCTAATGCTACTCTTTCATTAGGATCTCCAAAAAAATAAGGGTCCTTAAAGTTTTTAGAAATATAGTATATGGATTAGCCCAAATAATGAAAAAGCAGAACCAATTTTTAAATAAAGGCCCCAATTATATATAAGAAAGGCCCAAAGCCCAATACTTTCAATATTTTTTTTTAAATAAAGGCCCCAATTATATATAAGAAAGGCCCAAAACCCAATCCTTCCATTTTTTTTTGAACAACGAATTTCTTTTAATCTATATCACCTGTGGAACTTGAACCCAAGACCTCTCCTCCCAAACCCATATGTTTAAAGGTTTTACCTTTGCCAATACACCACCACCTCATTAGTTCCAATTCTTCCGGTTAATGCTAGTTAATGCGAATGATTGTTGATATTAGGTTAGCACTATAGCACTTAGCGACATAGCGGTAGTCGTCATTACGGTCCATCGATTTTAGAGAATGTGCCATTTGGAAACCCAAACCCAATCATTCATCCTAAAACCCCTAAATCAGGGTTGCCAACATCGTTTCTTTAGATCTTCAAGTCTGTGGTTGCTGTTATTACTCAATGGCATCATTGGGGATGAGTGAGTTAGTGAGAATTTATGGCTAAAATCCGAAATTGGGGGTAGTGTGAGAATCGCGAATTGGAAGGAGGATATAGTTTCTAGTTTATAATTTTGCGATCCTAAGCCCGTGTAAAAGAGGAGCGTTTTTAGTTCATATTTCTATTTGTTGTTTGCATACCTTTTTTTGTGAATTTATACAAATTCAAAGGGCCTCTACTGTGTATTTCGCTTAGGGTCTCCGAAAACGTTGGAACGACCCTAATTCAACTACAATTGCTCATCCAACCATAGAACTGCAACAACCACTCAACTTCAAACAACGGTATCAACAACTAAAACAATGATCTTTGATCCTCTATCAATTTCTAATCACTATGTTTTTGCAAACAATTTACCAATTAGTAATCAACACTTATTCTACAAGTGTTGCAAGGTTCTGAACCAACGTTCAGTGTGTTATGAATATTGAAAACATACACAACCAGCCTTTAACCAACTGTGGTTAAAAATTGCTTGTACATAGAGCAGGATTAGAAATGAAACCCATATGTAACTTTTATGAGAAATAAAAAGTTTACAAACCTAGCTTACAACCAAATCAACATTTTTTAATTATGTTACTATATATTATACGACCCAACTAATTAACAAATGCAACTATAATTCAAGTTACAACAAGTTTACAAAACCAACACCGAAAACCCAAGAGATTCATGCCACATTGCCATTTCAACACTCTTCTAATGTACTATGAGAGGTCCCAATTTAACTCACAACTCCAACCCACAATCCTCCATTACAGCAGCTTCCTTTATCTCTTGCAACATCTTGATCACCTGCCACATGGTGGGTCTCATCTCCGGAGACCTCACCCGACACGCCACCGCCACCTCCGCCATCATTTCCAGCCGCTTCTCCTCCATTTTCACCCCTTCGCCTCTACTCGACTTCACCCACCTCACCACGTCGCCTGCAGTCAATTCCGGATGCTCCGATGCACTCTTCCCGGTTAGCAGCTCAAGCATTACAATCCCAAATGAGTAAACATCAGACTTTGCTGTTGGTTCGTCGAGTTTTTCAGTTTCTGGTGGGTTACAAGTGGTGGAGCCGTGGTTGTTGGAGTCTGGGACGTGGTGGAATAAGGCCGAAAGGCAGTAGTCGGAGAGACGTGCTTCAAAATCGGACCCGAGGAGGATGTTGGATGATTTAAGGTTGCCGTGAACGAGGTTGCACGTTTCATGGAGGTACCAGAGTCCCTGCGCTACATCTTCGGCGATTTTTAGGCATGATGTCCAGTGTAGTGGCTTCGCCTTCGTCGATTTGGAACCTGCACATAGATTATATAAAGTTAGGGGTCGTGAAGCCGCTCGTAAGCTACTCGAGATCAGTTTACTAAAAGTATAAATCAAGTGAAGGACGCTTTTTCTTTGAATTTTTTTTACCATCTACTTAACTATGATGTTTAATTGCAAAATGTAAAAAAAAAATATTAACTTTACACTAGTAGAGTAATTAGACAATTTTTGTAGAGTAATTACAATTACTCTACTAGTGTAAAATCGCAGGTTTTTTTTAGATTCTGGGACTAAAATACACAACTAATAAGATTGGAAAAAAAATAAATATAAAAAATCACTCGTTCACTTCTCACGTTAGATTTGTGAGTAGCAGTTATATTAGTTGATCAATAATACAGAATACCGTGAACTAGGGAGAACAAACTGCCGTTCGGCTGGTAATCGTAAACAAGTAGCTTCTCCTCTTCCGTCTGAAAATAAGCTCGGAGCACCACCACATTTGGGTGGCGAACGCCGCCCAAAACCTCCATACGTCGCGCAAACACCTCACTCGTCATTCCAATTAACCTCGAGCTGTCGAGCCTCTTCACACAAACCACCACACGGTTATCCACCAACGCCTTATACGTCGTCCCCACAGTTCCACCACCCAACAACTCAGCCGACGCCCTCATCAACTGCTCCACCGTATAAACCTCCGGTTCACCCGCGTAAAACACCAGATTCCCACTCTTTCTCATCTCTATTCCTTGATGCAACTTTTTCACCTTCTTCTCCAACTCATTCGCCTCCTGCATCCTCATCACTTCCGCTGCAGCATCCGCCGCTTCAGCCAGCTCCATCAACTCACGCGCCGTCACAACCTCTTTTCGTCTCCTCTCTTCCGACGTCTTGATCAACAACATTACGCATAAAACAGTTGTAATAAATACTAGAAAACTGGCTAATATGCCAATTATCAATGCAATGCGTTTGTGTTTACTAGATTTGGATGCTGCAAAACTCTGTTGTTGCATCGTCGTGTTTCTGCTAAAATACGCCTTTTGCGTACTACATTTCGTACGGACAACCTCACCGCAAAGGTGAGGGTTAATCGAAAACAAATCCGGACCGAATTTCAACAGCGTAGGTGTTGTCGGGACACTTCCGGTTAAAAAATTAACCGAAACGTTGAAAACTTGGAGTGATGATTGATTAAAAGGCGGAATAGAGCCGTTGAAACGGTTTGAATCGAGTCGAAGGTAGTTTAACCGGTCTAGATCACTCAACTGAACCGGAATTTCACCGGTTAACTTGTTATACGAAAGATCTAGCGTCCGGAGTCGGTGAATGTACGATATAGATACCGGAATCTGACCAGTGAAATAGTTATGATCCAGATATAACACTTTTAAGTTAACGAGTCCAGCTAGATTTGGAATCGGACCGGTGAGCGAGTTGTTTCGTAAACTCAGGACTCGTAACTGATCCAACTGAGTCAATGTGTTTGAAGCGAACGTACCGGAGAGGTTTAAGTTTTCGAGAACGAGTCGACTCACCTTGTGGTTGCTCCCGCATTGTACTCCGGTCCAGTTGCAGACGTTGGAGGTTTTGTTGATGGAGTAGTGGAGTTTGCTGTTGAGATCTGCTGTGGATTTGAAGGATAATAATGATACGGCGTCGTTTTGAGGTGTGGAAGTGGAATTGAGAGGTGATGATGATGTGTTTGGAGTGTAGAAGGTGAGTATGAGGAGGATGAGGTTGTGGAGTGAGGTTGATTTCATGGTGAAATTATTGAATTTAAAATTGAAATCAATGTATTCGATATTTCGATGATGAAAAGAAATTGAGATGTAGAATAAGAATGATAATATGTGTGTGTGGTGTCGTAATGGTTACTAGACTGCAAAAGAGATATAGTCAGAATATCACGTGGAAGGTTTTGAAAAGGAGAAGAGGTGGGGGATGGAAACCCAACCCTTTTTTGGCTCCAAAAACTATATAGCTTTAATAATTTTTATTTTTTTTGTTTTTATTGAATAATATAATTTTTTTGTAGTTGTAAAGTAGAAGAGAACTAGAATTACGACCCGCCGCAATGCGGCGGGAATTCTTTAGTTATAACTAAGTCGATTTAGGCCGCGCACGTTATGTTGAATCTGTCAAACGGAAAAAAATAGATGATGTAAAAACGTTCACCCACACACGTACGTTGCGTCGTGTTAACTCGCAAAATTTAGAACGAAACGTAAAAACGCTAAACCAAAGACGCACGTTGCGATGTTAAGTCACAAAATTTAAAAAGAAGCATAAAGCGAAAAATTTGCGGAAAATGAAAACTATAAAGGATCAAAGTTGAAAGTAAAAAAAAGTTGTGAGTATAGATTGGAAAAGATAAAAAGTTTTGTGTTAAAAGTAAAAAAAACACAAATAGTTTTGGGTTAAAAGTAATTTACGAAACTTTTGGGAGAAAAGTAAAAAAATCATTTTTTTTTTAAAACCCTAAAGTCAAGGTTACAACAACTATATGCATAACCATTTTTTCTTTGAAAACCCCCCCAAAGCCAAGATTACAATACATAAGTAAAAAAAAATCAAAGTGGTTAAATCGCAAAAGATGGAAACTTTTGAATTAGAAGTAAAAAATCAAATTAATCAAAGGGGTTAAATTACCAAAGATTAAAACTTTAAACTTAAATTGTCAAAAATTAAAACTTTAGGGTTAAAAAGGAAACAAAGATTAAAAATTTTAAACTTATATTGTTAAAGAATAAAACTTTAGGGGAAATTGTCAAATATTAAAACTTTAGGGTTAAAAAGAAAAATTTTCATTCTTTTTTTGAAAAACTCCCAAAGCCAACATTACAACACATATATGCATAATTAAGTTGCTTCTTTATAGTGTTTAATGTTTATCGTGTCGGGTTCATAAGCTTAGAGTTGGAATCAGTGGCGGACTCATGATTTTTTTTCTAACGGGGTCCAATTTTTCGGTGCAAAACTTTTTCACAACCGTACACAGGGGCGGACCCAAGCCCAGCCCAAGGTGGGCGGGCACACCCCCGGGGGAAAAAAATTTAGTACTAAGTTCCGTCGAAAATCCCGTCCGCACCCCTTGGAATTTTTCGTCCGCACCCCTTGGAATTTTTCGACCGCACCCTTGAAATTTTTCGTCCGCACCCCTTAGGTAAAAAGTGTTGTCAATTTATATTTTAATTTTTTTTAGTAAACTTCTATTTAAAAAAAAAAATACTACCTAAATTATATAACTTTTAATACCTAACTAACCAAACCCAAATGCCCTTACATTTACCCACTTATAATTCCTAACTAGCTAGCCCACTAAGTTTTAGCCCATTAACCAAACCCAACAATATTTCAAACTATAATAAAATAATTAAAGCCCAAAACCTTTAGAAATTCTCTCATGCTCTCTCTTTCTCTCTCTTGCGTCCCTGCACTGCCAACGAACAACATCACCCAGCGACAACAGTCCAGCAGCCGGCGACCACCTTAATCAGCCACCATACCACCGTCTGACCGTCATTTGACACAAAATCTAACTGAAATCCGAACACGGGTAAGTTTCTTTGTTATTTTGATGATTTTGGTTGATATTATAGGAGAATAAAGGTTAATAAAGTTGTTAAATGGGTTTGAAATTTTGTATGTTTTGACGTTGTTTATGGTTGTTTAGATGATTTTTAGGGTGATTATGTTGTTTATATATTTTTAGGGTGGTTATGTTGTTTATATATTTTTAGGGTGATTACAACTTACGTTATGATTTCTAGGGCTTGAATAATTGAAAATTAAATTTAAATTTAAAACATTATGTTATGGAGCGATAAACTTATGTTATATAGAGAAAGAATTGCTTAGAGTAAATTGCCATTTTAGTTCCTGAGGTTTGTCCAAATTTGTCATTTTAGTCCAAATAGTTTTTTCTCGCCTCTGGGTCTCTGACTTTTCCCTTTTGTTGCCATTTTGATCACAGACCCTAACTCTATTCAAAAACCTCATTTTTAACCAGGGGCATTTTGGGGATTTTCATTTTAAAAATTTTCAATTGCCATTTTGATCCAATTCTAAAAAATCAAAAAAATTCTAAAAAATCCAAAAAAATCTAAAAATTAAAAACAATTCTAAAAAATAAAAAAAATCATAAAATTAACAACAAAATTCTAAAAATCATAAAAATTCTAAAAAATCAAAAAATTCTAAAAAATCATAATACTTTTAAAAAATCAAAAATTCTAAAAAATCAAAAGAGTAAATTGCCATTTTGGTCCCTGAGGTTTGTCCAAATTTGCCATTTTATTCCAAATAGTTTTTTTTTCGCCTCTGGGTCCCTGACTTTCCCTTTTGTTGCCATTTTGATCACAGACCCTAACTCCATCCAAAAACCTCATTTTTAACCAGGGGCATTTTGGGGATTTTCATTTTAAATCTTTTCAATTGCCATTTTGATCCAATTCTAAAAAATCAAAATATTCTAAAAAATCCAAAAAAATAAAAAAAAATTCTAAAAAATTAAAAAATTCTAAAAATCATAAAAATTCTAAAAAAATAAAAAAAATTCTAAAAAATCAAAAATTCTAAAAAATAAAAAAATCATAAAAATTCTAAAGAATCAAAAAATTCTAAAAAATAAAAAAATCTAAAAAATCTAAAAAACTCTAAAAAATCTAAAAAATCAGTTAGATTTTTTTTATTTTTTAGAATTTTTCTGATTTTTTAGAATTTTTTTGATTTTTCAGATTTTTTTTTGATTTTTTAATTTTTTTTAGAGTTTTTTTGATTTTTTTTTATTTTTTGGAATTTTTTTTTATTTTTTTTATTTTTATGTTTTTATTTTTTAGAATTTTTTTTATTTTTTTAGATTTTTTTGGATTTTTTAGAATTTTTTGGATTTTTTAGAATATTTTGATTTTTTAGAATTGGATCAAAATGGCAATTGAAAATATTTAAAATGAAAATCCCCAAAATGCCCCTGGTTAAAAATGAGGTTTTTGGATGGAGTTAGGGTCTGTGATCAAAATGGCAACAAAAGGGAAAAGTCGGAGACCCAGAGGCGAAAAAAAAACTATTTGGACTAAAATGGCAAATTTGGACAAACCTCAGGGACCAAAATGGCAATTTACTCAATTGCTTAAGAAATTAGTTTTAGATGATGTTTTGGATAGATTTCAAAAAAAGAAAACCCGTAGGGCGTCGACGTTTTAATTATGTTTGTAACAAGGTTTGACATGTTTTTGATGATTATATAAATTTAGTTTGATGTTCGTTTGTTTTACATGACTCGACCCTACCCGACCCGATACGAACCGATCTTTTTACTTATATACCTAGGGGCCTAAAATTTTTAAAAATGTTCTGCACCCCTATAGAAAAATTCTTAGGTCCGCCACTGACCGTACATTATGATTTTTGGGTTGTTCGACATGCAGGCCAGGGCGAGGAACATAATAAAATACAATATCATGATAAAAATGTATAATACTCAATAAAAATATAATGTCATTCAATATAAAAAATACATATTTTTAAAGTTGTTCCCTAGGAATCTAGATTTTTAAAAAACGATCCATTGGCTCTAGAATTCTTGCATAGTTAGAAAAATTCAACAACCCTTGCATAATTAGTCCTAAAATTCAATACTACTAGCATAACTAGCCCTAATACTTTCTTTTCAATCATCTTTGAAGATTAGGATTCAAATTTTCTTTTCATAATCCTTGCATAATTAGCCCTAAATTTCAAGTTTAAACAAAACTAAAATTCTACGTTCATATTTTATAGCTCACTAAATTCAAATATGATATTCAACTCTATTCAAGTATTCAAATATGCAATTTATATAGGGTGTACCTATTGACACACCCATCTCACTATATACACACCTAAAAAGGTGTTTTTTGTCTTTATATGCACACCCTGCCGTGTCGAACTGTGGCCAAAACGCGGCGTTTTGATTCGGTTAATCAGAAAAAAAAAAACTGACGGGTCTGTTGACCGGACCAAAACGCCGAGCTTTGGCTGCGTTTTGGTCCTGTCAACCAGACAAAAGACTGACACCCAGTCTGGTTGACAGGACCAAAACGCTGCCAAAGCTCGGCGTTTTGGTCCGATCAACAGACCCGTCAGACACCCGTCAGTCTTTGTCTGGTTATCCGGACCAAAACGCCGCGTTTTGGCCACAGTTCGACACTGCAGGGTGTGCATATAAGAACAAAAACCATCTTTTTGGGTGACTATCTACACACTTGGTGTGTAGATAGTTTGGCCCTTTATGGTTTATATATTCAACAAAGTTATAAATCTAAAAAAAGGTTATAAGGATTCAAATAAAAATTATAGATGTGATTCTGCAAATGGAAGGAACAAAGCTGTGAAGACTGAGGTGTTTTGCTATCATGTTTTTTGGAATAAAAAAATGCTAAAAACATTATAAAGAGAGTCGAACCTGTGGAAAAATTACAATACCGTCTCTACTAAATTTATAGAAAAGACTGGGGTCCTGGGACCCCGATCCACACCATGTGGGTCCGCCCTGGTTGGAATGGTGAACAAACATCAACCCTAGCTGGGATACTTAAAAAGTCTTAAGGGCCGTTTGACAACTTCTGAACGGTTAAGTGCTAAACCAGTAAGAGGTCTGAACCATTAAGAGCCAATATAATGATTAACCGTTCAGAGGCAAATATTTGATCAATTTATATTAGAGGTCTTAACCATTCAGACTTAGTATAATGATTAACCATTTAGAGGCAAATGTCTGAACCATTCAGACATTTGCTCATGAAACAAACAGTATGAACCATTAAGTGCTGAACCAGTAAGATGTCTGAACCATTAAGAACTTGATTAAGAGATAAATATACAGCCCCTTAAAATGGTATAATTGAAATACAATATGTATATCCTATATATCTAATTGTATCAAACGATGTTGAACTATTAAAATGGTGAGTAGACAATTATAAGATCACTTAAAATCATATAACCTAAATAAGACTCGTATAACATGTTTATCTAATCGTGTCAAACGGAGGTTGAAGTGGTATACAAACATCAAACCTAGTTAAGACACCGCCAACAAAGTATATTAGGGTGAAGGGGGCACCCCCCTAATGAGGTGAGGGGAAACTTTTTTTAACCCAATCATACGTTGTCATGTCATTTTCCCTCTATAACTCCCCTCTTGTCCAAAAACGTACGGGGTGCACCCCTCTTAGGGGAATTGTTTTTTATTAAAAAAAAAAAACAAAAAATTGATTGGTTGTTACAAGCTATGGGGCCCACCATCAATTATCTTCTTGTTCGGTGACTAGTCCCCCAACCACATCACCGATTTGGCTACCCGCATGGATGGCGGTGCCTCTACCGCTCGGCAAACTAGTCCCCGAATGGATTCCCCGACGGTGCCCCGAGCACCCTTAAGAATGAGGATTCAAGCAAGCGGCTTAAAAGCATTTGAGTATGAAAATACATATCTACATAGGGAAATGTGTGAACGAAAAAGTACACCATGAAGATCACTTAAGAGTTTGCTTCTTCCTCTTATTCTTCGCCCGCATATATGTGATCGATGTTGTACCCTCGCATCAATATGTGTTTGCCTAGGGGCGGAGGTAGTGTAGAAGCAGGGGTAGTACAGGCTACCCTCAACTTCGTTTCCGTACTGTAAAAATATCCCTCAACTTTGTC
This sequence comes from Helianthus tuberosus, assembly GCA_030545235.1. Lineage (NCBI taxonomy): Eukaryota > Viridiplantae > Streptophyta > Magnoliopsida > Asterales > Asteraceae > Helianthus > Helianthus tuberosus. The sequence continues at coordinate 154,010,878 of CM060372.1, forward strand.
TATGTAGTGTTAAATTTTTATTTTTCGGTTTTATACAAAAGATACCCCTAATCCCCTTCCTCCCTCTCAAAAAAAGGAAGAAGTGGGATACCCCTGAACTTTTTGGCTAGATCCGCCACTCGTGTTTGTCTTAATCTCATCATTACCTTGTCAATGACTATCAATAAGTTGAAAAGATCTTAGGTAGTGTTTGGTATGTAAGAATGAGAGGTGGAATGTAATGGATGATTACGAGGGAATGAAGATAAGGGTGTTTGGTTGGTCAATGGAATGGAATCACCCATTCCAAAAGGCATTCCATTCCCTCAAAATCATTCATTCCACCCACCATGTTTTTTTTCCATTCCATACCCTCTTGCACGCCACAACCCACCACCACCGAGGCCATCGCCACCACCCGCCACCACCTCACCCCGACAGCCACCGCCGCCACCCGCCGCCGCCACCTCCCACTCGCCACCATTATCACCCACAGCTGCGACTAACCGCCAACGCCACTCGCCGCCGCCGCCCACCACCATCGTCGACGCCACCACCAACCGCCGCCGCCACCAACGGCCACCTCTGCTGCCACCCACCACCAACGGCCACCTTGCCGCAACCACCACTCGTCGTCACCGCCGCACCACCACTCGCCGCCACCACCACCACCCATTGCCGCCGCCGATACCCCCCACCGCCACCTATAACCACCCACAATCACTACTAGGGCTGTTCTTTTTTATCCAAAACCCGAAAACCGACCCGAATTCGAAGTCACCCGAACCCGAATTAGAGAATAACCGAAAAACCCGAACCCGAACAACCCAAACCCGACCAACCCGAACCTTAAATGTGTTGGTTATCTGGTCACTTTTTCCCAACTAAAAACCCGAACAACCCGACCCGAATAACCCGAAACTTGAAACCCGAATAAAAACCCGAACATTAGTTGTCTTTTTTTTTTTATAGATGCGCTTTGATTTGGAGTGTTTTGTATTTGATACATTAAGTTTTGAGTCTTTTGAATACTATCATACAATATTGTTAAATGATGTTTGAATATGTGATGATATTTTTTTAACAACATGATATATATGATGATATTTTCTAAAAAAAAACATTCTTTTTTTTCATTTTGCATTTAAACCCGAAAACCGCACAACCCGACCCGAACTAACCTGAACCCGAATAACCCATACCCGAACAACCCGAACTTTAAATGGATTGGTTATCGGGTCACTTTTTCCTAACAAAAAACCCGAACAACCCGACCCGAAACCCGAAAAAATAACCCGAAGAACACCCTTAATCACTACCACCGACCACCACCACCACCACTCACCGCTGATTTTATTACTCCGTTTTTCTTGCCTATCGAACAACACACAATAATAATTCATTCCATTCACACATGGTAACCAAACAAGACATAGAATGGTAATAATTCATTGCATTCACTCGTCCATTCCATTACCTCATCCATTCCATTCCTTCGTCCATTTCATTACGACATTACCCCATACCAAACAGACCCTTATTGTTTGGAGCTTTCTCTATAAACCATAAAATGCCTAGAAATATCTTATTCCTTATCTAGGCAGGATTACCACTTATAACTACAAACAAGTGTTCGAATGAATATTACGGTTTAGCTCACAAGATATTCTCTTTTATTGATATATGATCACACTTATAATATAGTTAGTATTAATAGTTTTGTAAGGTTTAAAGATCAACTTGGAAGAGGTAGCTTCAAGTAGGTGTAAGGGTTATTCTAAATAATGTAAGGAAACATTAGAAAGTGGGCTCATAGTTGATCCGCGGTGCATCTTTGATCATTCTTGCTCAATTCATTGTATATTTTATAGAATCACACTCAAACATCTTTTCTAATTAAAGTACTAATATTTAAGCCTCTTTTGAAGGTGGGCTATAACTCTACCAACTATTAAAAGCATTTTGGATGGCTTGTAAATCAAGACTTGAAGCAAATAATATGTTTTTTCCTATAAATGTAAAAGTTTATTTTTTTATTTATTTAAATCTGAAGTATTTTTAACAATGTGGGATCATGATCAATGGCAGACCCAGGAATTTTTCCATGGGGTGCGAAACATTTTTAAAAATTTTAGGCCCCTAGGTACATAAGTAAAAAAATCGGTTGTATCGGATCGGGTCGGGTCAGGTCATGTAAGACAAAAGAACATCAAACTAAATTTATATATTTGTCAAACATTGTTACAAACATAATTAAAACGTCGCCCTAAGAGTTTTAATTTTTTGAAATCTATCCAAAACATCATCTAAAGCTACTTTCTTAAGCAAGTCTTTCTCTATATAACATACACAACTATCACTTAAATTCTCATCCCCAACCCGATTACACAAGTCGGTCTTCACATTCTTCATTGCCGAAAAACATCTTACAACGGTTGCGGTTGCGACGGGTAATACGAGAACAAGCTTCAATAACCGATATACCAATGTATAAGTTACGTGAATATTTGTTGAAACCATTAACCTTACAAGACTTGACAAACCATCCAAGTTGGCGAATTGTTTATCTTTTTTTCACAAAAATCAAAATAGTTTCCGAGTTGAACCGGAAGCCTTCGTTTTTCCTCTTCATTGAAATCATATGGATACTTTTCGGCTAGCTTTAGTATATTTGGAATGTCAAATGCACTAAAATTATCACACAGACTCAAACAACTCATACAAACAAGTAGCAACATAAGCAAAACACGCGATCCGATTTTGAGCTATACTCTAACCATCCCTTATACTCATGTTTGTCATACAATTCTTCCTTAAATTTTCTTAACTCGTCACCTTGAAACGTTGTTTGTGGAAATTCGATACCTCTTGGTTGATACGGTCCTCTTAGTAGATATGCCCTTCTAATCTCATCTCGTTGATTCATATTATATGATTCTATCGGCTTGCGATCATACAGATCCGAAGGAAGAGTAGCCACATCAACTAATTCGGAAGATGTATCCACTTTCCTCTTGAGAAATCGCGCTATAACGTCCCTACTCATGGTTTCCTATAACATAATGTTTCAATTTTAATTTTCAACTATTCCACAAGCAATCAAGCCCTAGAATTGTGTAATCAAACCTAAAAATCATCTAAACAACCATACGCAACGTCAAAACACACGATTTTTTTATACCTATTTAAGTTTTTTATTACCCCTTTTCTCATATAATATCAAGAAAAATCATATAAAAAACATAAAAACTTACCGTTTGTCGGTATCCGGTTGGTTTAGAGCGGATTCCGATCATGTTGATGTCGGATTCCAGCTGATATCGGCTGCTGCAGTGTTGTTGCTGTGTTGGCTGATGAAGATCGCTGGCAGGACAGGAGGCAGAGAGCACGCACAGTCGCACAGAGGGAGGGCGGGAGAGGAATTGAAGGGTTTTTGGGCTTATTTTAACTGTTTTAGTTTTAACTTAGGTGGGTTAATGGGCTAGATTATTAGTGGGCTATTGATAAGTTTATATAATGGGTTTGGTTTGGGTTTAGGTAGTATAATTTATATAATATAAGTAGTTTTTTAAAAAAAAAATCAGACTTTACTAATTTTTTTTAATATAATCCATAATATTTTTTACCTAAGATGTGCGGATGAAAAATTCCAAGGGGTGCGGACGAATAAATCCAAGGGGTGCGGACGAAAAAATCCAAGGGGTGCGGACGGAATTTTGGACGGATAATAACACTAATTTTTTTTCCCGGTGGTGCGCCCGCCCACCTTGGCATGGGGGTGGATCCGCCCCTGATCATGATAGGATTTATCCTTGTCTAATTTACTTGTGATTATCATCCTTTATACAGACTTCCCATCTATGGTGATATGTGTTTTAACTTAAAGGACAACCAGTGTGATGAAACACTGGTTAACACCGTATGTTAACACCGTATGTTAACTAGCTGGATCGTCTCTTATGTGGGTTCAATCTCCTTCTCTACTCGTCTATGACTAAAGATCTGCAAAACAGCAAACCGTTAGCTCGTTAAGAAGGGAATATGGGGGTTTCCCTTTTAACCGGGCTCCGGCGTGAGAATAAGTACTGCTCTGAGGAATAATAGTGTGTGTTGTAGATGAAATAAGAGGAGAACAAAATGGATAACCTGAATGATGAAGGGTCCTATTTATAGCCGGAGGTTGAAAGAGGGAGGAGCGACCTTGCCAGCTGCCATTGGGCGCCAGCTGTCCGACCAAGGGGAATATCCTCTTGGTCTCCTCTGCTGTGGTCAGGACAGTGGTCCACGTGGTGCGCTCTCGTTTGTCCATGCTGGAAGAATTGTACTGCAGCTGTCGGTCTGCCCCCAGATTGCGTTGCAGGTCTACATGGCGCCCGATTAGTGGTGACACGTGGTGTCCTTTCTGTCTGGAGGAGCATCTTCGTTGCCACCTTGACGTCTTCGAAGCTTCTGGATTTACTTGCTGATGTAGGCGCCATGTTGGAAGGAAAAAGTGGTGTGGTCCCTGCCATGTGTGCATGGAATTGGGACCATACCTCTTCAAGTCCCCCTAGTCCAGTGTGCCTTCTGGTTGAGTTGATCGTATAGGAGGGATTCTGGACTCATAAGGGTAGTGGTCTCAGTTGTTTGCTTTTGTGAACCTTGCAAAGTTGAGCCAAAACGTCGCACGGCGCATGGTGGCAACCTTGCAAAGTTGAGCCAAAATGGCGCACGTTGCGTGGTGGCAACCTTGCAAAGTTGAGCCAAAATGGCGCATGGCGCAGGGTGGAAACCTTGCAAAGTTGAGCCAAAAGGGCGCATGGCGCATGGTGGCAACCTTGGAAAGTTGAGCCAAAATGGCGCATGGCACATGGTGGCAACCTTGCAAAGTTGAGCCAAAAGGGCGCAAGGCGCATGGTGGCAACCTTGCAAAGTTGAGCCAAAAGGGTGCACGGCGCATGGAGGCAACCTTGCAAAGTTGAGCCAAAAGGGTGCACGGCGCATGGAGGCAACCTTTCTTTTTGGCGGTTCCTTCTGATGGAAGTTTCTTTTCTTGGGATGAGGACACCTGACACGACTGGAGTGTCGCCTGGTGTTGCTGTCTTTTCGGAGATGAACAGTCGCCTTTTCAGAACCGTCAGTCGCTTTTCAACCGTCTGTCAGACGCGTGCTGCCCACTTCCCCTAGAATCGAGGTGACGGTTTATCTCTCTTCTGACGTGTCTTCTTTTCATTGGGCGTCCTTCTGTTTTCCTGATGGCCCACTACCCATCGCATTAAATGCGATGGGTATAAATAGTTGGTGGTTCTTACTGTTTCTTCACTTTTCAAAGTTCAAAGTCTCTTTTTCCTCTCATCTTCTTCTCCATATCTCTCATTTTTTATCTCCAAGTCTTTTTTCTTTCTTAATCATGTCTACCGGAGCGAATCCTTCAAAGAAAAGGAAATACAGACCTCGGAATCCTCCTAGTCCAGATCGTGCAGAAATTAATTTGAAGGAGGAAGAATTCCAAAATCTTGTTCGTGATATGGGTTTTCGATCAGAGTGGGGTGCTCAGTTTCCGACCCCTAATTCTACCGCTTTGGATGCCCCATCGGGGTATATAGCGTTGTATGCTGCTTACTTCTGGGAAGGTAACTTTCGTCTTCCTATGACAAAGTTCACCGGAGAGATTTTGACGAACTATGGGCTACACATTTCGCAGATAAACGCCCTAGGGTTACCCCGGATCACTCACTTTGAATTCATATGTAGGGCCAATCGTATTGAGCCAACTTTCAAGATGTTTAACGTGTTTTATTTCGTGAGTTATACTGGCGGTTTCTACTCCATCAACTCCCGAACCGGTGGGGTTAGTCCTTGCAGTACTAACCCACCGAAGTGTCTGCATGATTGGAAGCAGAAGTTTTTCTATATTCACCGTGGAGTCATACCTATCGATATGCATTATCGTGAAGAGAGTGAAGGGGTTCCTCGCGCGAATGTGTCCATAAATTTTGTTGAGAAAGAGTGGACAAGGTGTTGACCCGGAAGGTTACCTCTATTGCTCAACTTGAAGAGAGGGCATTGGTGGCGGCTGGGATGAGCATGTTGTGGGCACCACAGGACCCTAGGGGTGTCCCTATCTATGGCTACCAAGGGAAAGGTATTACTGTTGGTAATTTGTTTTGTGTTCTTCCCTAATTTTGCCGTGCGTATTTTCATGTTGTTGTATTTTACAGCAGGATATAGTTTGATGAATTGTCTTGATCCTAAGGCCGGTGGTGCTATGGTTGTGGTGACAATAGCTGAAGGGAGGCCTGTTTGGTTGGACCAGATACGGGATCGATTCTTGCACCCTACTAGTGAAAGCCTTGCTACTTATGCCAACACCATTTTAGGTGAAGATGGTGGGGATGATCCTGACGATATACCTAGTCCTACTCGAGAGGAGGTTATCGTCCTTTCGAGTAAGGGTTCTGATAGATCATGTGAAGGTCTAATCCCTCGTTCCCCACATGCAGGTCCACCACAAGGGACTGTGAACGAGCCTGTAAATGAGCCTGTTGGTGATGAAGTTGATGCTCCCACTGATACTGCTGAACAGCTTGAGACCAGGAAGAAGAAGAAAATAGATAAGTCGGCGAGAAAGAAGGGTGAGGAACCGGCGGCTAAGGCACCTCGTAAGCGCCTTTCTAATTCCTCTTTCCTGGATTATGTTGTCGTATCTGACACGCTATCTGGTTTATACGCAGGAGATAAGCGTGTTGAACGTGATCCAGATGATGATGTCACCCTGACGGAGATAGTTAAGAAGAAGAAAGTTCTTGAAGTCAAGAAAAAGGAGCTTGATGAGCAAGCTGCTGCTGCGCTTGTGGCGAAAAAATCTAAGCTTCAAAAAGAGACTCCCTCTGCACATTCAGAGTCAGAGATTGACTTGGGTGTTTTTAGTGCAAAACGTGGTAACCTTCTGGAGAAGATATACGCAGCTTCTGGTTCCCAAGGTACAACGTTTTTCGCTTGTATGCCTTGTTCTTTACTTTTACTTCTTTCTTTTGACTATCGTTCTTGCCCTGGAGCAGGTGTTAAATCAGGTAAGAGTGTTCATAAGGTCGATATTTCCAAGATTACTCATCCGACCTCTCCACCTTCTAGGACCTTTGATCTATTTCCTCCGCATGTTGATCTGGGTGAAAAGAGTAAATAAGATGATGTGGAGATTGAGCAAGTTGGGGAGGGTGGTGCTGGTGGTGATGATGGTCGTGGTGGTGGTGATGGTCGTGGTTGTCGTGATGGTCGTGGCCATGGTGGTGCTGACACTGAGGCCGAATCAAGTGAGGCTACTCCCCGTCACACCACTTGCACTAAGCGTGTGAGGAGTTCTGGGCAGGTTGGTACATCTGGGGTTCACCAGACTCCAGAATATGAACATGTTCAAGGTGGGTCCTGGGATACCCACAATCCTGCAAGCGCTGATCTCCCACACACTCCTCGATGGAACCTGACTCAAGGCTCCCGGATGACTGATCTTAACAATTGCCGTGAGTTCTTTTCTTTATCCCTCCCCCAGCTGAAAGATTGTTTCAAAAAAGACGCCATCGGATTGATCTCTTAGATGATCATATCCACGCTGGGGTTAACTTTTTTGCTACCTCTCAAGAGATTCCGCGGGAATGTCAGTTGATGGGGGAGGATACGTTGGAATTTGAGGCTGCTAAGAAGGCGTTGGCCGAGGAGAGGGAGAAATTCAATGCTGAGAAGAAAGGTTTGGCGTGGAGGGTTGCTGATGCAGAGGAGAAACTTGCTAAGGAAAAACAGTTTAACATTAACAAGCAGAAAGAGTGGGAAACTGCTTGTGAATGAACCAACCGCGAACTGCAAACCCAGTGTGATACGATTGTTAGGTTGTCAGGGGAGAAGGCTAAGATAAGTGAAGAAGCTGAGCAGGAGCGTGCTGCGCATCAGAAGAGAGAACAGGAATACATCCAACGCATAGCCATAAGTTTGCTGCTGAGAAGGTCGCGGAGAGCAAAGCTTCTGAAATCTTAGCTGAGGAGGTTACTGCTGATTGCAAGTGGCTACTTGCGCGTGCAGTGCCTCTGGTAATTTTCTTTGTGTTTACTTGCTTTTCCCTGTCGTTGTTGCTTCTCTTATCTTTCTATTGCTTTCTGCAGATTTCTGAACGTATTGCCAAATCTGATGAACTTGCCAAATACATGTTTGAGTTGGGTCAGGGCGCATACAATAGTGGACGCAAGGACGGCTATGGTGAAGGTAGGGCGGCAGCTGCAAGCAATGAGAAAGATTATCATTTTGAGTTGTATAAGCAAGACTGCACTGCTGCATATACTGGCAAGAGCCAAGAGTATGAATTTATAGAGTTTGGCATTGTTAAGGCTGTCGAAAAGTTATCCCAGAAAGCCAATGCCATTGAGGTCTTGAAGAAGGCTCTTGGTGACCAGGGGATTGATGGTGGTGATGCAGGTCCTAGTCGCCAGGATTGACCGTTTCCGGCTTGCATGCTGTGTATAGGCCTGATGGCCTTGTAATCGTCTGACAATTCCCTTGAACAATTTACTTATCTTTCATGCTTTGTGAACAATTTGCTTTCAGTTGTTGTGTTTGTTGGTATTTTGATATACTTGGTATATTTATGCTAACTATGGATTATTATCTTTATTCATTGTGAATTTTGTTATCGTTACAATATTTGCATGTGTAATTACTTTGATTAGGTGTCATGAATGAATGGTGGCTATGACAGGTTTAATTGTGTTAGTCGTCCTAGCTTTGCACTGTAATGTGTTTTGCTTGGAGAACGTTACAACGTTTGTTCTGTCGTTAAGCACATAGTTTGATTCATGTATACGACGTGATCGATTTACAGGCTATTGTATTGACCCGGTTGTGTTTAACCTTGGGGGTCTTACAATGTTTGTTTTGCCATGTTTATGATGTTTTCGTGTGTAGATGGGCATGAAGTGGCATTCGGCGTGATAGGCTTTAGTTGTGTTTTTGACCCGGCTATGCACTTAGTGGTGACGAGCCTTGGAGGTCTACAACGTTTCCTATGTCTGAGCCATTGATGTTTTCATGTATGCCCGAAGTAATATATGCAGTTGTAACAAAAATTCGCATGAAATGGGATAGCCAACACTTCTTGTATTAAAGTAAATTGTGTTGGGCGTGCGGCCATTCATTACAAGAAAAGTAAAAACTATGGCTGCCTACATATAGCATTTCCTCAGTTGCTGGGCATTCCAAGTCCTGGGGACTTCTTTGTTTTCGAGCGTGCGCAGCTTGTACGCTCCTTTCCCGAGGACTTCATCTATGACGTAAGGTACCTCCCACTTGGGAGCTAGTTTTCCCGGTCTTTCGGCGTTGGACGCCTCGTTGTCTCTCAAGATGTAATCTCCGGGGTTGAATGTGCAGATTCTGACCTTACTGTTGTAGTATTTTTCCAGCTTGGTTTTGTATTTTGCTTCATTGATTGCTGCCATCTCTCTTCTTTCTTCGAGAAGGTCCAAATCTAACCTTCTTTCTTCTTCGTTATTGACAGCATTCATTGACAACATCCTTGGAGATGGCAGGCCTATCTCTGCTGGTATCACGGCCACTGACCCATAGACTAGACTGAACGATGTTTCGCCGTTGCTTTTCTTTGGCATAGTCCTATGGGCCCACAATATGCTGGGCAACTCATCAACCCATCCTCTTCGCTGCGTTCTGAGCCTTGCCTTAATACCGTCCACGTTACTTTTATTTACTGCTTCGACCTGACCATTTCCTTGCGGGTGTGCCACCGAGGAAAAGGTGTGTTCTATGTTCAGCTCCTTGAACCAATTTTGAAGATCTTCAGTAGCGAAATTTGTTCCGTTATTGGTTATGATTGATTCTTAGAGGTAGCCCGAAATGACAAATTATTTGTTCCCAGATAAACCTTCGCACCACAGTAGACGTGGTTGATGCTAGCGGTTTTGCTTCCACCCACTTTGTGAAATAGTCTACTACGACTATGATAAACTTTACTGCTCCCGGGGCTTCAGGAAAGGGACCAACCCTATCTATACCCCATTGCTGGAACGACCATGCCGTTGTTACGGGAACCAGCTCATTTTTTGGGCGCATTGTCTTTGGGGCATGCCTCTGGCAACCACTGCATTTCCTCAAGACCTTGACTGCATCCAGGTGCATCCCTGGCCAGTAGTAGCCGGCGTTCATTACTTTTGCTACCACCATTCTTGGACCGGCATGAATGCCGCAAATGCCCTCATGTACTTCGCGGATCAAATAATTTTCATCTTCTGGATCTACACATCTCAGTAACGGTCCGAGGTACTATTTCCTATACAAAATGCCATCAGACATTTGGTAATGTTCGGACTTGTACTGTATTTTTCTTGCTTCAGCTTTGCTTTCGGGTAGTATTCCAGACTGGAGATACATGATAATCGGAGTCATCCAGGACTTTGCTCCCAGTTGGATGACGTTCACTTGCCTTAACGGTACTGATGGATTGCTTAGAACTTCAATGCGCATGTCTTTGGCCAGATGCTGGAAGCTAGTTGATGCGAGTTTGCTCAGTGCATCAGCTGGCTTGTTCTCGCTCCTGTTGATGTGATGCACCTTGTAAGAATGAAAGCTTTGAAGCAGAGTTCGTGCTTGCTCTAGGTATAGTGCCATGACGTCTCCTTTGGCATCGTATTGGCCATTGATCTGCCCTGCTACAAGCATGGAGTCTACATGTGCTTCTACGTGTTTGACTCCCATTTTGATGGCTAATCGGAAACCAGTGAGAAACGCTTCATATTCGGCCTCGTTATTTGTGCTCTTGAAGTCTAACCGGATGGCGTATGTGAACTCATGTTTTTCCGGACTCACCAACCTAAGTCCTGCTCCTGCACCATCTTCGTTTGATGCGCCATCCGTATATAGTAGCCATGGTTCTTCTGAATGTTGTTTTTTAGCCTTCTCCATTGCTTTGCATTCTCTGTCCTTGTCTTCGGGCACCTCTGTTAGGAAATCAGCCAACACCTGACCTTTGATCGTTGGCCTTGGTCTAAAAACCACGTTGTGGCCTCCCAGTTCTATTGCCCACTTTGCCAACCTTCCGGATATCTCAGGTCTTGCAAGGATGTTGCCGATGTTATAGTTCGTCAGGACGTGAATGACATGGTTGGCGAAGTACCTACGCAGTCGTCTGGACGCGTGGATCAATGCGAGGACCAGCTTTTCCATTATGACATATCTTGTTTCTGGGTCATTCAGGGTGCGAGACACGTAATACACTGGCGTTTGTATGCCTTGTCGGTCTACCAGTAGAACTGCTCCTACCGTTTTTTCTGACACTGAGAGGTACATTACCAGGGGTTCACCTTTCATTGGTGTTGTCAGCGTTGGCAATCGTATGAGGCAGTCTTTCATTTCTCGAAATGCATGCTCGGCTTCTGGTGTAACACCCCGTGTTTTCATAAGTGAAAGTCAAAGTCAAGGTCAAAGTCAACGACCGATTTCGCGCAACTTGACTCGTAGAAACTTCTTGTTTTTAATAATATTACGTGGAGTAAGTGTTGTTAATTGCTATAATCGATGTGTGTTAATCGTTATTCAATCAAGCTACGACTGTGAACTATAGGAAGTAACAATGCGATAAAGTTAACTAATCGCTAATCAAACTATGCTAACCGAATCGACATCAAATCGCAACTCGAGTTATGTATTTTACTTGTTGTTTATACGTGTGTGTGTGCCTTACGTGTTACCTGTGCATGTATATTTATGCTGTGTTGTGGTAATCAAGCGAACTCAATCGAAACTCGAATGCTATCGAACTCGAATCACAATCGAACTGTGATAGATGGTGGAGAATAGATTACGCGAGATACGAAGTAGTTGGGACTAAAAGTAATTTGACTAGGAAACCCTATCGAATCGCTCGCAATCGGAACCGAAACGTCAAAGATCGTCGCACCAAACACACCACCCAGGCGCCAATCCGCACGGACTGATGTCCGCACGGACAGACCATCCACACGGATAGCCGCCTGGGGAAGTGCTGAGGGCATCCGACCAGGATTGCTATCCGCACGGATGACCATTCGGGTGATGTGCAATCCGGACGGATGACGCTTTCCTCTTTTGGCATCCTATAAATACACGGGTCACTCTCCAAACTTTCCACTTTTGGCAAGTGACGTCCGACCAGCACGCTCTCTTCACCTTTCCTCCGATTTCTCTCAATCCAGGTAAGATCTCGCCCTAAATCTTGTACTTTCTTGATCTATACGCACTTCTACACCTTTCTATCTTTTGAATATTAACTTTTAACCGTGAAATCATCAAGATTTGAGGTATTCTAGGGTGACATCATCATGAAGTTCCCATGAACTTCAAGTTTGACGTCATTCCACCAAGAATAACTCGGATCTGAACGGTTTCCACAAGATTTCACAAACAACTTCGCATAAATCTGAACTTTTCAAAGGATAAAAGAATTGAAAGAAATAACACGAGTTTTCTCCTTCTTTTACACTCAAAAACGATAAGAATCGGATTAGTTCTAGTCTTCTACTCAATGTTAGTGATGCACTAGTCCTAGATCCGGATTCTACCCGCGAGACACCTGATTTCGGGTTAGACCAGAATGACCGTTCTGAACCGCCGACCGCCCAAGCTGGGGTGATTCCTGGCCGGCTGAGTCATGCGGGTAAGAACACAATTCCGATTGGTTGACACGTAATCCGAACGTCTCGATAGAACGACAAAAGTAACCAAGGGTAGACGAATGGAACAACCAGAACGAGATGCTGACCGGACGGACTGATGTCCGCACGGACAGGCTATCCGGACGGACTGATGTCCGCACGAACAGGCTATCCGGACGGGTTGCCATCCGGACGGACTACACTCGGGACCCATATTCAAACAAGGTTTGAGTATCGACGAATGAATAATCCGCATGGACGACCCTCTGAATGGATTACTCTTCGGATCATGAGATACTAAGACCTTAAACAATTTCCAACGCGTTCATCCGACCGGACTACCATCCGGACGGATTGTCGTTCTCCGCACGGACTACCATCCGGACGGATTTCACCACTTTCACCAAGTGACTTACCATTAAAGTCGTTGTCCGCACGGACTACCATCCGCACGGATCGTCATCCGCACGACCGACTGGAAGGGTAAGAGAACTTCAAAGTTTTCAAATGCTACAACAAAAACTTCAAAAGTCAAGCCATCATACACAAACACATCACACCCATAGGAAGAAACAATCCACTCGAATAGTCACCCGCCGGGACAAACTGTCCGCACGGATGACTAACCAGACAGATTACTATCCACGCGGATTGCTATTCGCACGGATTGCTGTTCGCACGGATGACCATCCGAACGACCAGCTATCCTACCCACTCTCACGCTGTGTTGTTTTACGCGCCACTTATCGCTACGTTACCGAATCTATTCAGGCTAACCGTACTCGCTAAAAGCGCTCCCTTCAATCCATTAATCGCTGTGAGTATACTCGATCCCTTTTTGCTTTAAGCACTTTTGGGTGTTACATACATTACGAATATTCAAACTACAACTATCACACTACTCAAACTATTTGAACGCTAACCGTTAATGCATGTTATACGTGGCTTATGAATGCTTGTTTGTTATGTTTACACATGGAATGCTGTCTACCTGCCTTAGCAACGATAGTACTATAGTTTGGACTCAGCACCCATTCACACGGGGGTTGTTAAGGATCTTTTACTTGCATGGGTTACGGTGGTAATCATGTATTGCGAACTGCCTCAGGCAGTCAACCCGCAGTCATTGGTATCGATGGATCTATGTCGATAACTAACGTGCTTCATTTCACTATGTGTACGTGCTGGTTATGCGTAAACGAATTCGAACTCTATATGCTATTATCAAACTTGTATGCTCACCTTTACATTATATGTATTGACTTTATTTTAACGTATGTGACAGGTGCTTAGGAAGTTTACATGTTTAGCATGCTGTGAACTTGAGGCTAGGAAAGGTCTAGGATGCTCTCTGTGCCGTGATGAAATTGAAGCTAGGAACGGAGGTCCTAGAAACCAATAAATAAACTATTTTGTTTGAATCTGAGTTGTCGGAACAGAATAATTGCCTAGATATTATCTGTAATAATTAGTTTACTATTTGAGACATGGTATGGGACATGTTAATTTAAATTGAATGGTAATGATAGTTGTTATGGAAACTTCTGGACAATCTGTTTCGCTCAGTGCCATGCCCCGATGATTCCGCCATCGGTTGGGGTGTGACATCTGGAGTCCACTGGAATTGGTTTTTCTTTACACAATTGCGGAGGGTTTTGATAAATGGAAAGGATTTTGCTGCATGATTGGCGAGGAAACGATTGAGTGCTGCTAACCGTCCAGCCAACTTCTGCATTTCTTTTATCGTTGATGGTGAAGGCATCCGCTCTATCGCTTGCACTTTTTCAGAATTGACCATAAACCCATCCTTTGTAATGATGAAACCCAGGAACTTCCCTTCTTCCATCCCGAAGGAACACTTCGCTGGATTTAGCTTAATATTTACCCCGCGCAACGTATCGAACATTTTTTGAATGTTTACCAGCATCATACTTTCTTCTTTGCTCATGATGACCAGGTCATCCATGTATACTTCGATGTATTTGCCGATAGTGTCGCTGAACGTTTCGTTCATCAGTCTCTGGTAAGTCGCGCCTGCGTTCTTTAGACCAAAGGGCATTTTGGTATAACAATACAACCCTATTGGTGTCCGAAACGCGGTTTTGTCTTCGTCTTTAATAGCCATATGCACCTGATGGTATCCCTTGTAACAATCAAAAAAACATTTCCATCTGAAAGATGCCAATGAATCGATCTTTTCGTCAATTTCTGGTAAAGCATAGCAGTCGCGTGGGCATGCTTTGTTAAAATCTTTATAATCCACGCACATTCTCCAACCACCATTTTCTTTAGGGACCATCACTTGGCTGGCTACCCATGTTTGATACTGTAACACCCTTTCTATTATTTTAAGGTTTTCGTATAGTTTACGAAAATAAAGATGTATTATGATTACACGTACTTTGAAAATACGGTTTAATTAAACTTTACAAATAAGGTTTGTATACAACGTAATGAATTTGAGTTCGTCGTTTAAAAGTTACGATGAAACGTCGTGCGGAAGCTTTTAACTTTATCGTGTTTGGTTCCTCTTCGTGCTTGATCTTCATCCGGGCACTCTTGACATTCACCTATGACCAAAACCAACTTAAAAGTTAGCTTTGGTAGTTAAATAACATGTTTAAACAAGTCATATGGGTCAAATAGTTAAAATAACCCAATTTTCCAGCGATATCAGCCCTCGCGGGGCGCAACGAAGAAGGGGATATCCTCCGCGGGCCGCGACCCTCGTCGCGTCACACGACCCCTAAACAGCTTCGTCGTCGCGTAGCGCGACGGCCTAGTTTTTCCAGAATGTTGTTTGTTTGATGCTGTACAGTCCTAGCTCAACTAACTCAACTTGTTATGCACTAAAACGTGCATAACTTTCATTTTACAATTCCGTTTTTCATGATTATTTTTCCTACGCTGCCGTAATTTAATTATCCATCATATGGAGTTAACATCCAACATCCGGATTAATAAAATTATGGACTTTTAAGCTTTTGGCTTAAAATATAATTACTAAATTTTAACCCGTTCATGTATTTATCATACAAACAAGTTTGTTTGATCCCTATTTCCCACAAATCTCTTAAATTCAATATTGTCTATCATATTAGTCTCAAATCACGGGTTATTATACATTATTAACCCGTTTATGGTTATGTGCTTAATTTGACCCGCTAAGGGTATTTACGCACTTTTACGCATAGCCTCCTATATTCAATGCTATCATCACGATTTCACAATTCTATTTAAAGTATCTACCTATATTCCGAATTCACCTTACAAGTTCCTAAATAACCCATATGGGTCGTTCGCCCAAATCACCCATCAATGGCTTTTTGGTTAATTTTAGTCCTTCATTTTACGACGAAGGACTTTCGCTAGTATTTGATCAAAATATCACTTCTGCTAAAATTCTAAATATGCGTACCTGGCTCGGGTCATAGCATCGACCCGTTTACATACTTATTGCTTTAATTTTTCTAGTTAAAGCATCACAACATATGTTATTTCCTGTGAACACAAAACTCAACAAGTAGTCGTCAGTTATAATTGTCAAATGGTATTAACACATCATTTGACTCGTTTAGTTGACATAACCATTTATCAACGTATGATGGTATATTAAAACCATCATGCGCCTTAAACCTATTCCGGTTCGCGCCATGAGTTCTTATTACTTAAAAGACAATATTCTTAAATTGTTTGACCCATTATAACTTTTACCAAATGGTGTCTTTGTTTTGATCGCTATTATTCTAACTATTTATTTGACCCACTTGGTTGTCGAGTAAATTCCATCACTTTAATGACATACCAACACAACCGTTTTCGCTATATCAACATTACACATATTTTAACTATTTATTTTGACCCGTTTGGTTGTCAAGTGAATTCCATCACCTTAATGACATACCAACGCAACCATTTTCGCTATATCAATATTACACACATTTTAACTAAGCTTGTCTACATAAATGTAACGGGGCGACAAGTAGCGTTCCCTTCAAGCGTGTGTCCGCTCCGGCTTGTCCGCTTGAAGACTCGATTCCTTGCCTATAGAGTTCAATCAACGATTCGTTTAGAACTCTATTCATGTCATATAACGCATAATTCACAACATCATTCAAATATGCGTTTTGTTCCGAATTTCAACATTTAATTTTTCTCTTTGGCATTTTAACAAACACCTTATGGGCATCGTTTTATAAAACCCATTATCAAGTTCATGACTAACTATTTAGCCCAAAATTAAACAATTTTTGCAAGTTCATTATATCTAGTATGCATAATAACATCTAGATTCACTACATGTAAGTCAACGACACTCGTTTAAAAGTCAAATTCTTAGTGTTCTTTATCATTCTACAAAACCCATTTTACACTTAGATGGGTGACCATGAATTTCACAATTATGAACATCAATTCAACAAGTATTTGACTAGGGTTTACTCCTAGACATGTTTTCATTACTAATTTCATCTAAACATCAATCATGCAAGTTTAGATTTCGATTTCACAAATCATCAAGAATTCAAGAAGTTACCAAAATACGAAATTCAACATACCTTGTGATCCCCTCACTTGAGTGATCACTAGATTGATCTTGGTTTTCGATTTGAACTTGAATTGCCTTCTTAATTTGATCAATTTTGTGAGTTAGGGTTGAACTTTTGAGAGCCCTTTCTTGGCTCTGTGGATCGCACGCCCAGAACACACACTTAGGTGTGTGTTTTGGTGTTTGGTTTCTAATTTAATTAAAACCTTTTCACTTTTGCCAAGTTTAGCCCTTCTATAATTCAATTATTTTTATAAAGGGTGTTTTAACCTTGTTTTCTTATTAATTCGAGGCCTATGATTAACTAGGTTACTTATTCCTAGTTACTTTATCTTGACCATAACCGACTTTTAATTTACAATATAAAATTTATATTTTGGGGTGTTACAAGTCTACCCCCTTAAAGAGGTTTCGTCCCCGAAACCTTCTTTAAGTAGTTCTTTGGTTTTGACCAAACAAACTCAGTTTCGTTTTCAATGCATTATTTCTTTTAGTCAAAAGTCATCATTCGCATCTACGCGTGTGTCTTTCACGTGTAAGTCCTTAAGGACTGTAACTTGTATCTTGTATTTCTTCTTTTGTCGCCTATTTGACCGAGTTGTTATTTGATCACCCGGTCATTGAGTCTGTCAGCATGTTTACTCCATGCTAATCCTATATTGACAAACGCTTTACATAAGTTATAGCATTAACTTGACCTTGAATGGTTTTACATGCTAGACTAATTAGTCACCGTTACTTCATACCCCGTCATCCGGGTGCACCACATTGCCATCTCCGGCCCTTTGTGTGTTTACTATTTCCCAAACCACTTCATACTACATATATTTGTTAAAACGTTGCTTTTAACTAAAAATTGAATTTTTTAGTTTAACGTTTTCTCTTTGTCATACGTCATTTACTTATATCAGGGAAATTTACTTCCGAGGATTTATTCCTCTCCATTATTATTTAAGGCGGGGAGTTATAACTAGTTTCCTTACTTAACCCAAATAACTCGTAGGTTCTTTCACTTAGCCTCGTAGGCTATATGTGTATATATGTATATGGCGTCAAAGCCCCCTTTTTATGTTTAGAATCGTTTACTTTTGCTTTTTGGATTTCATTTGACCTTGACCATAGTCTAAGGCTACATTTGTTTTCTTTCGAATTATCTTTCTGACTTTATGACTTCTAATCGTCATTTACACGTCGATTTGTCCTACGCTTACCGTTACCCGGTTCTTACCTATACTTCTTTACGACCCGATGCCCGGGTTCTTTATCTTAATTGTTTTAACATTCTTGTTTCGTTAGTATGCGTTCTTCCCCTTTACATAGGTTTATTAACATTTCACGTTTTTCTTTATTCGGTTCGCGCTTACTTACATTAGCAAGCGTTATTCTCTATTTAACTTGTTTGACCTGTTCGTATGAAATTTCCTCACTTATAAGTGTCAAACTTCATTCTTTATTCCACCCGCTCAACTTTGAAATAGTTGAACGAAATTTTCAAAATGATGTTTGCAAAATCCTGTCATCTTTTAGTCATAACTTCTCAACCCGAGTCTTTTGACTTTCTAGTTCGCGTTCCTGTCTCTTGGTTTACGCAATTGCTCAAAATCCCACCCATCCATCGGGTATCATTACCGAAGTCATCTTCGAAGCAACCATTCCGTTATGGTTTCAGACTTCGTTTTTAACTTATTTAGTCGTCTTAGCGAAATCCATCGCTTTTATTCAACGAGATCCTTATTCCTTATTCATTCCGTTTGACATGTTCATGTGAATTTCATTACTTTAGACAGTCAAATTTTATCTCTATACTTAGCATTCTCAGTAGTTGGTCTGTATTTTCATTTACTTTGATCTTTGTCCCTTCTCTCGGGCTCGTTATTCTAACGTAATACGCTCCCGTCATCCGACTTGCGTTTACGTTTACTATCAAACATCTTACTTGTTTGATTCATTTAGGTATCTTTTTAATTCGTCCCATTCACCCCGTCCTCACTACATCGGACGTAAATGCGTCCACTACAAGAAGTTCATGGTATCATATGCCACTACTTACTTGGCCAGAGTAAGCGATTAACACATGACACACATGACCTTTTTATAGTTTTCACATCACGCCCTATGTAAGTAACGCATCTATTTATTTCATATCCTTGATTTCATTTAGTAAAGCTTTATTTAATTGCCAAACAACAATCAATAGTTTTACTAGTTTTACATTCGAACATATAAAATGTTTTCCCTTCTATCGAACTATTATATAATCACATTTGTTAATGTGATCGCTACTTTTCTCAATAGCATTATATTGAGAGTATACACTTGGATAGTTACTTCCGTCCAAGTTTCCTCATAAACTAGTTTCGTTATTGATTTGTTATTCATCATCGTGAATAACACTTATTTCTACTTAATTGCTTTTGGAAGTTTCATCCAGAATAGATATCCTATTCAGGTTTTCCAAGTTTTATTCTATATATGTGATATGTGTAAAATGCAACATATAAATTACATCAAATGAGGCATAAAACTAACCCTTTTTAAGTACTAATATTGGAAAAAGAGTGTTTTTGTCTTCCTTTTGTATTTTCAGGATTAAATGAGCTCAAAAACACAAAAGAAGCAAAAAGACATCTAAATCCAACATAAATACAAGAAAAGGAACATAAGTGGATTGCCCGACCCCTCAACGGCATCCTCCCAAGCAAAATAGAGAAGGCAGAAGACTGAACACGCCCCGTGCTCAGCCAGCACGGGGCCGTGCCCAAGAAGCAGCAGAAAAGACAAACCTATAGAAGCTTCTATTGCCCACCACGGGGCCGTGCCCAGTGAACACGGGGGCGTGCCGAAAGTACAGCAGGCGCATTAATTGTAATTGCGAATTACAATTAATGAGGAGAGAGAGAGTCAGACAGGCACGGGGTCGTGCCCAGCGGACACGGGGCCGTGCCCAGCCCTCTGTTCAGCCTATAAATAGGAGTGCTTGGTTTCATTTCAACTTATCCCTTGGCACACCACCTCTCTCACACTTCATCCACCACCCACCACCATCACAACACCATCATCCACCACCATCATCCATTGTCCATCGTAGAGTGTGTGAGTCGTCTCGGGATCCAAGATTGATCGTAAGAGTTCTTGACAATCAAGGC
The DNA here is from genome assembly GCA_030545235.1 of Helianthus tuberosus. NCBI lineage: Eukaryota > Viridiplantae > Streptophyta > Magnoliopsida > Asterales > Asteraceae > Helianthus > Helianthus tuberosus. The sequence goes on from CM060372.1 coordinate 154,031,211, forward strand.
CATGTTTGCCTAAGTCTCTTACATCACTTGGTGAAAACAAAGTGTCTAGTATAATACTTTTTATTTCTAATCTTTTGCACTTTTTATTTGGTTTTGTATTAATGACTTTAATAACTAGTTACTTATGTTGAAGGTGATCTTTCCTTATCGTTTGTCCGTGGTGTCTTGGCATTATTTTACCGTCTATATAAAATAAAAGATTTTCACCATTCATATCTCCACGGTCTATATGGAGGTATGTTGGCTACCTGGTCGGGGGTTAAGGGAACTGTTTGGTAAAGGTCTTGCCATTGTTCAGCGTTTAGAGGTCCTGCAATGGACCTGGGTCAAATTTAGTAGGACCTCCTTCAATGCTTCACGGTATTGGATGGCGGGGGTCCAAACTCTTTGATTCCCTCATAAGTTAACTACTATTAATACTATAACCCGGCTATTTAGGACTGTATCCCTGCTGACTCAGACTACTTAGCCGAGGGTAACGTCACCGCCAAAAGCGGGGCCTACCATAATACTGCATTAATAACTTAATTCATTATCTTCCAATAATCCACCCTTTTAGGATTGTATCCTTGCTGACTCAAACTACTGGGGTGAGGGTAACGTCACATTCAAAAGAGGGGCCTACTACAATAACTAAGATAATCTCTTAATTATGTGCAAAAGTGCGGAAATAATCAAAGGTTATACTAGATACGAGTCGGAACCAAGTGATTCATCTTGTCTATCTGTTTTTCTTTTTATTTTATTTTCAGCATTTTAGTTAGTTTTATTTTTTTTAGTTTAAAACCTTTTTCTAAACTTTTTATTTTGATTAGACGTTGAGGATAAACCGGTACTAAAAGCTCTTGTGTCCTTGGACGACCTCGGTATCTTACCAACGCTATACTACGCTCACGATGGGCGCACTTGCCCATATGTGTGTTTAGTGTTAGTAAAATATCGTGTTTTATAAATTTAAAACTTGGCTAAAAATAAGTGTTAAAGGGGCTTAAAATATACACCTAATATATATAACACTTCACACGCATCAATATGCAACCGTCATTCTCTATGTGTTTGTTGCATATTACTACTTGTGCGATTTAAATTTAAAAACGTGCACCTGGTAATGCTTGTCCCGACGGGCGTTCCTTGCCATTATTCTTATTCGCGATTGTTACGCGATTTGATCCTTGGGGAGCATGCTCCACTTGTCATACTTCGGACCGTTCCTCTATCCTATCCGTCACTTGTTACACTTTTGCCATCTTCAGATGCGAGTATCCTTCAACTAAATATTTACAAAAGTTAGTAATTTCGACATTAATAAACGCCCGTATTGTAATACAAGGCTTTTTACTATACGTGCCAACGCACGTGATTTCGTTAACTATACCAATCATTTTCGTCGGAGTAGCGTGTATTACACGATAACCCTATGTGTTGTTCACAACACTTTAGTCATACTAAACCTTAAACATACATATACTTACCGGATTTGTGATCAAGCCTCGAACCGATCACTTTATTCTTTTTAACCTTGAGCTCTGATTACCAACTTGTAACACCCTTGCTATTATTTTAAGGTTTTCGTATAGTTTACGAAAATAAAGATGTATTATGATTACACGTACATTGAAAATACGGTTTAATTAAAACTTTACAAATAAGGTTTGTATACAACGTAATGAATTTGAGTTCGTCGTTTAAAAGTTACGACGAAACGTCGTGCGGAAGCTTTTAACTTTATCGTGTTCGGTTCCTCTTCGTGCTTGATCTTCATCCGTGCACTCTTGACATTCACCTATGACCAAAACCAACTTAAAAGTTAGCTTTGGTAGTTAAATAACATATTTAAACAAGTCATATGGGTCAAATAATTAAAATAACTCAATTTGCCAGCGATATCAGCCCTCACGGGGCGCGACGAAGAAGGTGGATATCCTCCGCGGGCCGCGACCCTCGTCGCGTCACACGACCCCTAAACAGCTTCGCCGTCGCGTAGCGCGACGGCCTAGTTTTTCCAGAATGTTGTTTGTTTGATGCTATACAGTCCCAGCTCAACTAACTCAACTTGTTATGCACTAAAACGTGCATAACTTTCATTTTACAATTCCGTTTTTCACGATTATTTTTCCTACGCTGCCGTAATTTAATTATCCATCATATGGAGTTAACATCCCACATCCGGATTAATAAAATTATGGACTTTTAAGCTTTCGGCTTAAAATATAATTACTAAATTTTAACCCGTTCATGTATTTATCAAACAAACAAGTTTGTTTGATCCCTATTTCCCACAAATCTCTTAAATTCAATATTGTCTATCATATTAGTCTTAAATCACGGGTTATTATACATTATTAACCCGTTTATGGTTATGTGCTTAATTTGACCCGCTAAGGGTATTTACGCACTTTTACGCATAGCCTCCTATATTCAATGCTATCATCACGATTTCACAATTCTATTTAAAGTATCTACCTATATTCCGAATTCACCTTACAAGTTCCTAAATAACCCATATGGGTCGTTCGCCCAAATCACCCATCAAGGGCTTTTTGGTTAATTTTAGTCCTTCATTTTACGACGAAGGACTTTCGCTAGTATTTGATCAAAATATCACTTCTGCTAAAATTTTAAATATGCATACCTGGCTCGGGTCATAGCATCGACCCGTTTACATACTTATTGCTTTAATTTTTCTAGTTAAAGCATCACAACATATGTTATTTCCTGTGAACACAAAACTCAACAAGTAGTCGCCAGTTATAATTGTCAAATGGTATTAACACATCATTTGACTCGTTTAGTTGACATAACCATTTATCAACGTATGATGGTATATTAAAACCATCATGCGCCTTAAACCTATTCCGGTTCGCGCCATGAGTTCTTATTAATTAAAAGACAATATTCTTAAATTGTTCAACCCGTTATAACTTTTACCAAATGGTGTCTTTGTTTTGATCGCTATTATTCTAACTATTTATTTGACCCACTTGGTTGTCGAGTGAATTCCATCACTTTAATGACATACCAACACAACCATTTTCGCTATATCAACATTACACATATTTTAACTATTTATTTTGACCCGTTTGGTTGTCAAGTGAATTCCATCACCTTAATGACATACCAACGCAACCATTTTCGCTATATCAATATTACACACATTTTAACTAAGCTTCTCTACATAAATGTAACGGGGCGACAAGTCGCGTACCTTTAAAGCATTCCCTTCAAGCGTGTGTCCGCTCCGGCTTGTCCGCTTGAAGACTCGATTCCTTGCCTATGGAGTTCAATCAACGATTCGTTTAGAACTCTATTCATGTCATATAACGCATAATTCACAACATCATTCAAATATGCGTTTTGTTCCGAATTTCAACATTTAATTTTCTCTTAGGCATTTTAACAAACACCTTATGGGCATCGTTTTATAAAACCCATTATCAAGTTCATGACTAACTATTTAGCCCAAAATTAAACAATTTTTGCAAGTTCATTATATCTAGTATGCATAATAACATCTAGATCACTTCATGTAAGTCAACGACACTCGTTTAAAAGTCAAATTCTTAGTGTTCTTTATCATTCTACAAAACCCATTTTACACTTAGATGGGTGACCATGAATTTCACAATTATGAACATCAATTCAACAAGTATTTGACTAGGGTTTACTCTTAGACATGTTTTCATTACTAATTTCATCTAAACATCAATCATGCAAGTTTAGATTTCGATTTCACAAATCATCAAGAATTCAAGAAGTAACAAAAATACGAAATTCAACATACCTTGTGATCCCCTCACTTGAGTGATCACTAGATTGATCTTGGTTTTCGATTTGAACTTGAATTGCCTTCTTAATTTGATCAATTTTGTGAGTTAGGGTTGAACTTTTGAGAGCCCTTTCTTGGCTCTGTGGATCGCACGCCCGGAACACACACTTAGGTGTGTGTTTTGGTGTTTGGTTTTTAATTTAACTAGTGTTATTAAATCCGCGCGTTGCGTGGTGGGTGGGTATCAGTTCGTTTAATTACGGTACTCACACTCGTTATAGCAACCAATAGAGAAAAAAAATCATGATATGACTAAAAATATACCAACACAGCGGGAATTTGATCGGTATCGGTTTATTTTGTTACGTCACCTACACTCATTACCGCAACCCATAGAGAGAAAAAAATCTTGATATGATCAAAAAATACTGACTCGTGAATTACACCGATAAAAAACAAACGCAAGTTATATAAGACTCTGGGGCGGGGGTTGGGTACAAACGCCCACGTCACCACCCCGGGTGAGCTTGGGTTTCGGCGTGGCCCCTTAGGCGGGGGTTTCAGCCCGGGCGTTGGGCGGGGCTACGAACATGACATGGCGGAACCTCGTTGGCCAAGAGCACTAGACCTTTGAAATTGGTTTTTTTTCCTCGCCACGCCCCACCATACCCCTTTGAAATTGGCTTTCGATCTTGGGTGCCACATACTCCACGTGTCGCACCATGCCCCCAACCCACGCCCCACCATACGCCACGGTCTAAGATATATAAAAGAACCACATAACACATGTAAAAAACACTAAATACCACATATAAAAAAAACTTAAAAACAAATGTGCTGTTCATTCACTTTATCTTTTATTAGTATACAATTAAAACCTTTTTCACTTTTGCCAAGTTTAGCCCTTCTACAATTCAATTATTTTTATAATGGGTGTTTTAACCTTGTTTTCTTATTAATTCGAGGTATATGATTAACTAGGTTACTTATTCCTAGTTAATTTATCTTGACCATAACCGACTTTTAATTTACAATATAAAATTTATATTTTGGGGTGTTACAGATACCGAACTTCTCTGATGATACCCGCGTTTAATAATTCTGTGATTTGTTCTTGCATGGCATCATGTTTTATGTTTCCCAGGTGTCGCTTCGTATGCACCACTGGTTTAGCATTCTCAGAAACGTTCAATCTGTGTTCTACTATGTGCCGAGGAACGCCCACCATGTCGGCTGGTGTCCAGGCCAACACGTCTATGTTTTCGAACAACAGCTTCTTTAGCGCCGCGCGCGTGAGATCGGACATTGCTTGGCCTAATGTGACAGTTTTTTCTGGGTACGCATTGTTTAGTATCCATTTTTCAGGTTCTACGCGCGGTGTGGGCTTGCTTGTTTTTGCTGGTCTGATTTCGTCAGTCGCGAGGACCTCCTTGCATGCGTAGATTATGGATATCCCTGTCTCTGTTGGAAAGCCAACAACTGAATGTGGCCCCGAACAGATCATGCTAAAATCTCCTTGAGACTCTCTTCCCAAGAGGATATCATGTCTTGAATTGGCTGGTAACACCATAAACGTGACTTCTTCCGTTCTTGCGTTCCTTCCGTCTGAGAGCAGCACCGGGAACGATATCTGACCAAGAGGGAAAACGGCCTCATTGCAGAAACCAGTTAGTGGGTAATCCACTGGTTCTAGGCGCACTTTATCCTCTTGGTCCAGTTGGTTAAAACATTGCTCATAAATGATATCCGCGATGCTCCCTGGATCTATAAAAATATAGTCAGTCTGGTAATGGCCGAACACTCCAGGAATGACTATAGGTCTTCGCTCTCTTGGACATCCTCTTACCACAGGGAAAACAACTTGTCTTTCGTGCCAAGAATCGTCTTGGGCGCGCTTGTTGTAATTCTTTCGTGGTCTTCTTTGGCCACCTTGAATCATGTGAGTTTCCAGTTTTCGAAGCTTTTTGTTATCTGGGCCTTCTTCCATTCTCTGGATCTGTCGATTGTCTCTTTTTCCTCCTTTCACAAGATGTGTGAGTTTACCATTTTTTAAAGAGCGTTCTACAGGGGCGGACCCAAGGTCAGCCCAAGGTGGGCGGGCGCACCCCCGGGGAAAAAAAATTTAGTGCTAAGTTCCGTCGAAAATCCCGTCCGCACCCCTTGGAATTTTTCGTCCGCACCCCTTGGAATTTTTCGACCGCACCCCTTGAAATTTTTCGTCCGCACCCCTTAGGTAAAAAGTGTTATCAATTTATATTTTAAATTTTTTTTAGTAAACTCTTACTTTTTAAAAAAAATACTACCTAAATTATATAACTTTTAATACCTAACTAACTAAACTCAAATACTCATACCTTTACCAACTTATAATTCCTAACTAGCTAGCCCACTAAGTCTTAGCCCATTAACCAAACCTAACAATATTTCAAACTATAATAAAATAATTAAAGCCCAAAATAATTAAAGTCTTCATCCCTGCACTGCCAACGAACAACATCACCCAGCGACAACAGTCCAGCAGTCGGCGACCACCGTAATCAGCCACCATACCACTGTCGTTCGACACCAAATCTAACCGGAATCCGAACACGGGTAAGTTTCTTTGTTATTTTGATGATGTTGCTTATATATTTTTAGGGTGATTACAACTTACGTTATGATTTCTAGGGCTTAAATAGTTGAAAATTAAAATTGAAACATTATGTTATGGAGCGATGAACTTATGTTATATAGAGAAAGAATTGCTTAAGAAATTAGCTTTAGATAATGTTTTGAATAGATTTCAAAAAATGAAAACCCGTAGGGCGTCGACATTTTAATTATGTTTGTAACAAGGTTTGACATGTTTTTTATTATTATATAAATTTAGTTTGATGTTCGTTTGTTTTACATGAGCCGACCCGAACCGATACGAACCGATTTTTTTACTTATATACCTAGGGGCCTAAAATTTTTAAAAATGTTCCGCACCCCCATGAAAAAATTCCTGGGTCCGCCACTGGCGTTCTATCTCTTGTCTGAGGCTGAAGCAGTCATCTGTCAGGTGACCCATATCCTTATGAAACTCACAGAAAAGATTTGGGTCTTGCCCTCTCTTGTTTCTCATTTGCAAGGGAGGTTTGAACTGATGATTTTCTGTTTACAGAACTTCGGAAGGAGTTTTCGTCAAGGGCGTCCATTGCTTTTCTCTATTTTCTTTTTTAATTTCTTTACGATGACTGATCTGGTTGATCGTGGTGCGCGAGTCTTCAGCTGGCGGACTTCGTTCTCTATAACCAGATGATTTCCAGGGCTGACCCTTGCCTTTCTTGTTTGGTCTATCATGCTGGTTATAACTGTATTGACGGCTGTCATCACCGGTCAGTTGTTTATCAGTTCTTGCAATTGTTTTTGCAGCTTCGATAAAGGTATCCCAGTCTTTGGGACCTCCGTCTCTTCCTTTGACTCTTTTGATCAGGTCATTGCATTTAACGGCCCTCATAAAGTGTGCGTGCATCATTTTCTCCCCTACATCCCCGATTTCTAGGCACTTTTTGTTATACCTAGTGATGAAGTCTTCAACGCTTTCATGGTCTTTCCTCCAGATGTTCAGACAATCTGCAGGATCCCTCATGTGCCTGCGCTGTTGGGAGAAATGTGCGAGAAACTTATCCCAAAAATCCATCCAGGATTTAATCCTTCCTGCAGGTAAACTATCAAACCAGACGCGCGCCGCGCCGATGAAGGTTTGCGCAAAAAGATGACACCAAGTTGGTAGCGTCCAACCACCTGTTAACCCTGCACCATTGAAGACTTGGAGGTGGTCGTCAGGGTCTGTTAAGCCATTGTACTTTCCCACATTGTGCGGCAGTTTTGTCTTGCCTATATCGGCTGTTGCGATCTCTCTGATGAATTTAGACTTTTCAGCTATGCCTTCTGTTGGATCGTGTACGTGACCCTGAAAGTCAGTTAAGGTAGTTCAACATCATGTGTAAAGGCGGAATCAATGCACATAAAGTCAAAACAGCTCTAATCCTTTTAATTCTTCTTTTCTGATTAATATTCGTGCTTTTACAACGTTTTCTGATGAAAATCCAGCAGCACTTCGTTTCACATACAATGACCTCTACTGTTCCGTTTGAAATATGACAGACACACTCCTATATATAGACCTAGACCCTTCCGTTTGAAACTTAACATAAAGGTTCAAACGACAGACTTCAAACGGAACCCTATCTCAAACGATAAACTCAAACGGAACCATCATGTTTCAAACGGAACCCTCATCCAAACGATGATTTCAAACGGAACCATTATAAACACTTCCTAAAATCAAAACTAAACCCTAATTTGACATTTAAGATCCAATCTTGACTTTCTTGAAACAAGACTAGATGAAGATGCAGTCAACAGACATTCTTGTGCATCAACAGACTCCCCCTTGGATGTTGACGTAGTCTTCAGATCCTGAGTCTTCAGTCTTAGTCTTTTCTCTAACTCTGTCTTTTCATCATAAGCACTCTATCTTCACACTCCCATATACTGTTGATCCAGACTCCCCCTTTCACAGACTCCCCCTCTCGATATGCTGAATCTGAGATATCTGGTTCAAGCTTTGACAATTTGCTTCCATTGGGAATAATGAAGACCGAATCTGTTACTCAACCAATAAACATTACAATTCTATCTTTCAAACATAAAAACACAAACTCAATCAGTTTTAGAAATCCACTCAAGTATTCAGGTCCAAGTTAATGACCCTGATCACTTGATTAATCTACCAAGTCCAAATTAATGACCTTGGTTGATCTTTTGACGAAACAAACTGATTTTAAAACAACAATTTCAAGCATTTTCTGAAAATAACAAGTATCAAATTAATGAACTTGTTTTTTAACTTTTCAAACTATTTAAACTTCTTCAAAGATAAGCTCTCCTCATTCTTCAGTCCAGAATCTCCTGCATCTGCTTCAATCATCTGAGAATCCAACAATCAACTCTCCACTTTGGTTTGTCAGAAAAATAAAGCAGAAATAAACTCTTTTTGGATTTTATCAAAGTGTTCTAAACTAAGAAATGAAATACAGAAAACTTAAATTGCAGAAAGTAAACAAAGTAAACTATTTACAAACAAATTTTTGGTGAGTGTGTCAGGGAATCATATCAGCTATTTAGAAAAATCACAAGTATCGTTAAGCTTCATTTCATACTCAGACTTAAACAATTCACCTCGATTGTCAATATACTGATCCATCTTAAATTCCCACACAAATTTCAATTTACTCAGGATACGATTTAGATGAATTAAGAACTTAGATCATTCATGTGTCCCACCTCTTGAATATACTCCCGTATCCAGAATCTCAATAATTAGTCTTACAGGTGAGAATACTACAATGATATCTGTATATAATTTAGGTATGCGAGGGCCGAGGGATCTCAGATCGATACTTCCGTATACGCAGAGAGATATCAGCTTCGACTTTTCGGTGTGTCCCCTTTAGAGGATCTTTTTGCTTACAACAGCAGCATTTATCAATTTTATTGTTTCAGCATGCTGAGGGTTTAATGCTGTGTTTCAAGCATTGCAGCAAGTATTAGCCAAGGACTAGGTCAGAACTACCGTTCAGCAGAAGTCCCAGAATAATACCCCAGACATCAAAGAGTATAAAGACCTAGTATATCAGATTAAGAGACCTTTCAAACGAGATTTCAGGGGTTACCTATATATCCAAGTAGTGTTCCCCACGAATTCACAAGTTTGAATTTTAGGTTTATATCCCGAATAAATCTACTAAATGTGCGAAAACCTATCGACACATCATTAGTGCGATTGTTTAACTCTTTATACTTTTCAAATCTTTAGCATACTGTAATCGTCTAGCTGATGTACTATCATTTTCCCTATATACACAAACTCTTTTTCAGATTTTATCATGTTTTTGTATTTTTGCATTTTTTACTGTTTTTGTATTTTCTAAAAAAAACTATGTACAAACATCTACTCCCCCTAAATACCAAAACAAGTAAAAATGCGACAAACCATTGCAGATTGTTTCTCGTCTTCATCCGCAACAGTACTCTCATCAACGCCAATTATGCCATCCGACACCGACAGAAGCTTCATACCATTCAGTTTTAACAAATATTTAAACCGATTTTTATCAAAAGCTTTGATATGTAAATCAGCTTTCTGTTCGTCTGTGTGGATTTTCTCAATTCGTATCAACTTTTTCTCAAAGCAATCACGAATAAAGTGATGACGAATTTCTATGTGTTTAGTTTTAGCGTGATGTACTGGATTTTTTGTTATATTTATAGCGGCCTCATTATCAACAAAAAGAGGTGTGTTAAGAAACTGCAAACCGTAGTCGCGCATCTGTTGCTGTATCCACAAGATCTGAGAGCAGCAACTGCTAGCAGAAACATACTCTGCTTCACATGTAGATAACGCCACAGACGTTTGTTTCTTACACTGCCAGGTAACCAATCTAGGACCAAAGAACTGGCATCCTGCAGTTGTTGATTTTGAATTAACTTTGCAGCATCCGAAATCCGAATCGGAATACCCTTCGAGCGTAAAGTCGCCTTTCCTAGGATACCACAACCCCAATGAAGGAGTTCCTTTCAGGTAGCGCAATATCCTCTTCACAATGATCATATGCGATGCTCTCGGGTTAGACTGAAATCTTGCTGCGAGGCACGTTGGGTACATAATATCAGGACGTGAAGCAGTTAGGTACATTAAAGAACCTATCATGGATCGGTAAAACGTTTCATCAGCCCTGTCTCCGGTGAGATCTGGGTGAATCCCATGATTTGTTGCAAGTGGGGTAGCAGCTGGAGTAGAACTTGACATCCCAAATTTCTCTAGAATATCATGAACGTACTTTGACTGATGAATGAAAATTCCCTCAGGAAGTTGTTCAACTTGTAAACCCAGAAAGAATTTCATCTCCCCCATTGATGACATTTCAAACTTTTGCTTCATCACTGATTCAAAATCTTTGCATAGATTTTCATTTGTTGACCCAAAGATTATATCGTCCACATAAATCTGAACTATCAGAAGATGACCATCGACCTGTTTAGTGAAGAGAGTGGCATCCACTTTTCCACGAATGAACTTGTTGGCTAGTAGGTGTTGAGACAAAGTCTCGTACCAAGCTCTCGGGGCTTGGTGTAAACCATACAGTGCTTTGTCCAATAAGTAGACCTTGTTTTTGTGGATTAGACCGGTGAAGCCCGGTGGCTGACCGACATAAACCTCCTCTTTGACCTTCCCATAAAGAAACGCCGATTTAACATCCAACTGATAAACTTTGAAGTTCTTCCAAGACGCAAATGCTAGAAAAATTCTGATCGCCTCTAGTCGTGCTACAGGAGCATAGACTTCAGTAAAATCAATTCCCTCCTGTTGACTAAATCCCTGAACAACGAGTTGAGCTTTGTTCCTTACGACAACTCCTCTATCGTCCCTCTTACACTTGAACACCCACTTGGTGTTAATCTTTCTCTGACCATCCGGCAAATCAACTAACTTCCACACTCCCAATTTCTCAAATTGACTAAGTTCCTCCTGCATAGCATTGACCCAAGAGTCTTCAGTAAGCGCCTCTTTGTAAGTTCTTGGCTCAACCTGCGAGATAAAACAACTTAATGAGAATTCAGTTTGCAAAGGAGCAACTTTTGTATAAAAACATGTAAGCCCTTTATCAATCTGATTTCGAGTGCGAACGCCTTTCTGCAATTCTCCTATGATCAACTCCTCTGGATGATATGAAAAAGTTCGCGGCATCACTTCACTTGGAACATCTACATTTCCCTCCAGATTAGTAACATTCTGCTCTGCATCTTGTTCACCAACTTGGTTTGTTTGACTTGAAATCTGAATTTGCTCCCCCTCAGAATCTGAATCACCATGATCAAAGACTGACATATTTTCAGCTTCTAGATTATCATTCTGAACCGACTGATTATCTTGAGCAACTTCATTCTGTTGGACATCATCATGTTCACCAGCATTACTTGGACCTGCTTCATCGTCATTTGAAGTTTCCCGTGGTCTCCTCGAATACTCAGCTGGGAACCTTAACTGCGACTCATATTCACGCAAAATATCCAACTCATCAAAGAAATCTTCATCATTCTCTGATTCTTCTCTCATGTCAAACGAATCCCAAAGTTTGTCATAATGATAACGCCATGAATCACCAGGATTCTGCGGCGGCATAGTATAACCTTGACATTCAACATTTGCAGCTTCAATAATCCGCTTCTCACTTGGAACGAAGACACGTCGTAACGGATTTGAATAACCAACAAATATTCCCTCAATGCTCTTCGGACCAAACTTTCCATGAGGCTCTATAACCGTACAAGGTGACCCGAACGGTTCTTGATACTTCAAATTCGGTTTACGGTTATTGATAAGCTCAAAGCATGTTTTGTTGAACTTCTTGACAGTGAGAACCCTGTTGAGCGTATAACATGCGGCAGAAACAGCTTCAGCCCAAAAATTAATCGGTAACTTTGAATCTGCGAGCATAGTTCTAGCCGTCTCGATTAGTGTCCGGTTTTTGCGTTCTGCGACTCCATTTTGCTGCGGAGTGTACGGAGCACTAAACTCATGCAAAATACCTCTTTCATCACAAAATTCTTCCATCTTGCTGTTCTTGAATTCAGTACCATTGTCACTTCGAATTCTCTTGATACGCCTTTGGTACAAATTCTCAATCTTCCTGAACAGACCCATCAAACTGTCAAATGTTTCATCTTTCGTCTTCAAGAAAGAAACCCACGAAAATCTGGAATAATCATCAGTAACGACCAGACAATAATAATCTCCTGTAATGCTTTTGACATTCACAGGACCAAACAAATCCATGTGAAGTCTTTCCAGCGGTCTCGAAACTGAATTGACTTGCTTTGTAGGGTGTGACTTTTTCTTCTGCTTGCCTTTGATACAGCTAATGCACTCCCCTTCCAGATGAAAACCTTTGATATTAACACCCAATACCAAATCATTGTGCACCAAGTGATTCATCTTCCTTAGGTGAATATGCCCCATCTTTCGGTGCCACAATCTTGATTCTTTCTCAGTTGCTCTAGACACGAAAGAATGTGCTTGACCAGTAGTTGTAGTTACTACAGACATATCTAACACATATAAATCATTCACTCTAGGTGCCCTCATGATAATCCAATCTTCAGGAATAACAAAACCAGGTTTCAAGATCAAACATTCCTTATCAGTGAAGTGAGTAGTATACTGATTGTCACAAATCTGCGAGATACTAAGCAGATTGTTCTCTAGCTCAGTGATGTAGTTAACTCTCTCAAACGTCACAATCCCATTGGATAACGTTCCTTCACCAACAATTCTACCGCCTTCATGACCAGCAAATCCCACATAACCACCATTTATATTCTTCACATCATAAAGTAATGCAGTTTTTCCTGTCATATGTCGAGATGCGCCACTATCCATGATCCATCTTGAAATGGCTCTTGGAAGATCCTGCACATACCACAAGTTGATTTCAAAAACATTTCAATAAAGATGCCGATTCATGCTTCGCAATCCAGGAAGCTCCGGCAATTCAAACTGCTTATTCGAACATCGTGTCCACCCAGGCCTCATCAGCCTTAGGTGTAACCTTGACTCTAGCAACTTGAATTTTGAAATTTTCAGCCTTCAAAGGTGGAAAATTTGCATCATAATCAACCGAAATTGATTCTTCAGCCTTTTTCACTTCAGAAGTTGAAATTTTCATTTCAGTTTTTGGTTTCCAAACTTGTTGAGATAATGCAACCTGTTTATAAAACTTGTCGTTTTTAGTTACCACTTTCTTTACAGGTTCATTTTTCACTTTGATGTTGTTATTTTTCACACTCTTATTCTCAACAACGATTGGTGCTTTACCCTTCACATCAACTTTCTTCTGTTGAAACTTCACAGTCTCAGTCTTAGGCTTCACATTAGTACACTTTCGTGCAATGTGACCCACTTGATTTCATCTAAAACATGTACGAGTATCAACAACTCGACTTGTGCCTTCAGACTGATAATGTGAAGCTCTTTTCTCAAAGAACTCTTTATTTGATTTTGAAAAAATTTCATTCTCTTCATCAGAACGTGAACTTGAACTATTCACAAACACCTTCTTTTCAGCAAACCTTTTGTTTTGAAAACTCTTTTTCTGATAACTATTACCACCCCGATAACCACCCGACCAATTGTTTCGATTGTTATTATAAAAACGTGGTGGAACAACAGGCTTTTTGTAATAAGCTTTATCTTTCTCAAAATTCATTTGCCTTTTTGTTTGACACAAACTGTTCACTTCTGACAACTCAACTTCAACCAATTTGAAAACATTCGTCAACTTTTTCACATTAACATTCTCAATTGGAAACTCAGAATCCGAATACAACTTATCAGATCCAGCCATCTTGTACATCACAAGACCCGGTTCATCACTTAAGTTGTTTTTGGACTTTGATTTCTGAATGTATTTGTCCAAGAAACACCCATCATCTTCAGCTGAATCACTATTCAAAACACTTTCAGCTGTGCTCTTAACAATCTCTGTCTGAACACTATCATCAGATGATGTAGAAAAAGTAACATCAATGTTCTCCGGAAGTATAACTTTTTTTTCTTTCTCAATTTCAACCAATCCAGACTGCTTTTTAGTGTAATTATGAAGAACAGGTGGTGGTACTTGATGAAAACCCACCCCAGTTCCATCAGAATACACATCTTCGCCCGCTTTGTCTTTCCCGATGGGTTTGGGAATGATATGTTGCAAAACAAAGCTTGCGGAGCTGTAACTGTTAAGCTTCAACTGGATTCGCTCGTTTTCGATTACAGCCTCTTGAACTTTAAGTTTCAATTTAGCGATTTCATCCAGTTGTTTATTGATTGATTCTTCTTTAACTCTAAGCACTGCTTTTAAATGTTCATTTTCTTTAAAAGTTTTACCATTTCGATCATCACAATCTTTCATTGTGCTTTTGAGTTTTTCAAATTTTTCAGAAATCTGACGGTTTTCAAGAATCAACTTTTCATTTTCTTGTTTAATTTTGTCATGATCAATTTTATCAGTTTCAATTTGAGTAGTTAATTCTTTTATCCGTTCAGTTGAAGCTTTAACTGTTTTGTCACAACCAAGAATCTGATTCTCAACGTTTCTGACCTTTGCTGTCAGATCTTTAATTTTCTCACCGTTGAGATACGTGACAGTATTACAAAATTTGCACTCTTTGTTGCAATTTTTGCAATCAGCATTTCCTTCGATCTTTTTACCTGACGCATTTGTTGACACATCTGAACTGACCTGGCTTTTTGACTCAGACACGGAGTTAGAGTCTACCTCAAGTGCTTTGGCAGCTAGCACTTTGTCAGCCATTTTTCCCAGGTTCTCTGCAGTCAACTCCTGCGTAGTATCGATAACTCCAGTATCAATCTTCTTGGATTCTTTTCCTTCTATCTCTTCTTTCTCCTTTCTTTCTTTCTCTTCTTTCTCCTCTTCAATCATTTTCGAAGTTGGAGTTCCCCACCATTTGTGTTGCCAATACTCATCATTTTCCTTCATTTCCTTGATTAAGACTTCCAGATCAAGAGTTTTGTGATCAATTGCAATATTTCCATACTCATCAAGATAACACTCCCTGTCTGGATCCCATCTGTTGGCTCTCTTTGCTTCCAAAAAGATTCTAGAAAGTCTAGTAATTTTGTTTTCCGAAATCATTTTTCTGTATTTATACTTCTGCTCTTCAGTTCTCTCATCTTTCCATGGAATAGGTTCATTTTTCGCCATGAATGCGTAACCAACCGCATCTTCTTCTGGTAGAACCTCTTGACTCCAATCATATCCCTCATCATCATAAATCACTGCAAGAGCTCTAGATTTCTCTCTGTTGTCTTCAACCTGCTTCAATCTAGGCGGCTCGGATTTATTCTGGTGATAAATCGCCTTCTTGTAGTAATCATCTCTGAAAGGATTCTCCGACTCATCAACATAAGCGTTTCGGCATTCTCTCTTGAAATGACCCTTCTGCTTACACTTGAAGCAAGTCACCTTCGATTTATCGAACCCTAGCTTTGTAGAAGCACCACCAATTGTTTTTCTTCCAGTAATTTCCATGAATCTTTGTGCACGACGAACAGCACTTGCCATAGCCCAACGAATATCGATCAGTTCCATTTCCTCCGGATCAATCTGATCATAATCTTCTTTCGTCAGATTTGTATTGCCAATCTTCCCAGCTACCAATCCTTCATACGATTCCAACACCGATGCTAGGAAAATCATCTGCTGCTTGGCCGATTCTTCATCAAAGTTATGAGCATTCTTCAAGTCTATTGCAATATTACATTGAAAACGATTCTGTGCATCAGCATTTCCAGAAGATGAAGATCCACTGTGAAAACCACTGTGACTTCCACTGCTTTGACCACTTTGACTTTCTTTGCCGGCTGTCGACACATTTTCAGCAGAAAATGCAGTTTTTGGTGAAGTAGCTTTCGGCATCATGCTCTTTGGATAATACAAATCCAAATTCTGCTGGTAGGATGAATGATTAACTTTGTACGTCTTCTTCAACTCCAGCTCATGACTCTCAAGTCTCTCAATCACCAAATCTGGTTTCAACAATTCAGAAGGAATAGTGTTCTTAAGCATGAGAGCATAATATCTCCACTCCATCTCGTCTGGCAACGAATCGAACAACTTGTCTACTTGCTCATCATCAGAATACTTGATATCATGTCTTGCTAATTCCAGCTTCAGATGACCAAACCTTTCTATCATTTTGCACACTGACTCATTCTTAAGACAACCAAACATATCAAACTCTTTCCTAAGAAGTTTCTTTTTGTTTTTCTCAATTTCAGTACTTCCTAAACATTTCTTTTCTAACTTTGCCCAAAGATCTTTAGCGTTTGTATAGTCTATCAATGAGATGATATCCTCCCGAACAGACTGAAATAACAACGCCACACACTTTTGTTCGGCTACGAATGAGTCAATCTCATCAGATGCTGTTAAAACTTCCCCATTCTTGTTTCCTTGGTCATAACCATTTTTCAGACTTTTCCAACTAGGAAATGCGAATGCCATCATCCAATCTTCAAACTTTCTGGACCAACGATTGTACTCCTCGATAGCCATTAGCTTTGGGGGTTTATTGAACGTTCCGAAGGCGCTTTCCGATTCCCAAGCTTCCTTTTTCTTTTCTTTTGGTGGATTCTCATTCACATTGCTTGATGAAGCATCTTTGTTTCCGGAATCTCCAGCGAACGCGTACATGTCGCTAAACGGGTTTAAGAAAATATCATCCATTGTGAATGTACCTGTAAAATCAGACAAAACTTAGACAAATTTTGATTTTGAAAATATAGGAACCTGTTCAAACGGAATGGTTCAAACAAAGGTTCAAACGAACTAGTTGTTTTCAAACGGAATGGTCTGTTTCGTTTGAAATACCAAAAGTTTCAAACGACAACTATTCAAACGATAACTATTTCAAACGATAGATGTTTTCAAACAACAAAGATTCAAACGATGGACTGTTCCGTTTGAATCAATAGTTTCAAACGATAAATGTTCAAACGACCAACTCAAACGATCAACTTCAAACGATATAGTTCAAACGACAAACTATTTTCAAACGACAGAATCCATTTTCAAACGATTACTTCCAATTTCAAACGATATATGTCAATTTCAAACGATGAGTGTATTTTCAAACGATGACGTCAGCAAATCGCGAAACTTTTCAAACGGTAAGCATGATTTCGATCAGTTTTAGGTCTAATTTTGATTTCAAACTTTCAAGGATTAGTTAATAGTGAATTTCGTTTGTTATGTGATCGTTTCAAGCCATTTTAACCGTGACAACTAGTTAAAATCAGAAAAGAAAGGTAGAAGTGAGATAATCCGATGATTTCAAGCTGTATTTGGTATGAACTCCTCGTCCTGAGCTCTGATACCACTTGTTGGATCGTGTACGTGACCCTGAAAGTCAGTTAAGGTAGTTCAACATCATGTGTAAAGGCGGAATCAATGCACATAAAGTCAAAACAGCTCTAATCCTTTTAATTCTTCTTTTCTGATTAATATTCGTGCTTTTACAACGTTTTCTGATGAAAATCCAGCAGCACTTCGTTTCACATACAATGACCTCTACTGTTCCGTTTGAAATATGACAGACACACTCCTATATATAGACCTAGACCCTTCCGTTTGAAACTTAACATAAAGGTTCAAACGACAGACTTCAAACGGAACCCTATCTCAAACGATAAACTCAAACGGAACCATCATGTTTCAAACGGAACCCTCATCCAAACGATGATTTCAAACGGAACCATTATAAACACTTCCTAAAATCAAAACTAAACCCTAATTTGACATTTAAGATCCAATCTTGACTTTCTTGAAACAAGACTAGATGAAGATGCAGTCAACAGACATTCTTGTGCATCAACACCTTCTGGGCGATAGCTTAACGAGTAATCATGTTTTGCATTTGGATTATACCCCGTGCTTGTGGGGTTTATACGCTTCGTGTTCTGGTGGAAATCTGCTGAATACCATGCTTTGATTGATAACTCTGGAGGTGCTCCCAAAGATATCGGGTAACTCGTTGTTTACTTGCCCTTCTCGGATGTTCTCGTTCCCTTGAAACCTTTGGACGTGAGCGGTGTCCGTAATCAGTTCAAAGGAAGAGATTTCTCCGTCTATGTGAGGGGAAGGGTTTGGTTCAGTCATTTAGAGAGCTTTTTGAAGAAAAAGGAGATGAAAATGGTTTGCAAAAAATGCGGTGGGCGCCAATGATGAAACACTGGTTAACACCGTATGTTAACACCGTATGTTAACTAGCTGGATCGTCTCTTATGTGGGTTCAATCTCCTTCTCTACTCGTCTATGACTAAAGATCTGCAAAACAACAAACCGTTAGCTCGTTAAGAGGGGAATATGGGGGTTTCCCTCTTAACCGGGTTCCGGCGTGAGAATAATAGTGTGTGTTGTAGATGAAATAAGAGGAGAACAGAATGGATAACCTGAATGATGAAGGGTCCTATTTATAACTGGAGGTTGAAAGAGGGAGGAGCGACCTTGCCAGCTGCCATTGGGCGCCAGCTGTCCGACCAAGGGGAATATCCTCTTGGTGTCCTCTGCTGTGGTCAGGACAGTGGTCCACGTGGCGCGCCCTTGTTTGTCCATGCTGGAAGAATTGTACTGCAGCTGTCGGTCTGCCCCCAGATTGCGTTGCAGGTCTACATGGCGCCCCGATTAGTGGTGACACGTGGTGTCCTTTCTGTCTGGAGGAGCATCTTCGTTGCCACCTTGACGTCTTCCAGAAGCATCTAGAAGCTTCTGGATTTACTTGCTGATGTAGGCGCCATGTTGGACGGAAAAAGTGGTGTGGTCCCTGCCATGTGCGCATGGAATTGGGACCATACCTCTTCACAATGTAATTTTGATAGTTAAAAAACACCATCTGAAAGAACGTTTAAACATAGAGGACGTAAAATGCAATTTAGCCTTTATTTTATTTGTGACTCATAACCTTCTTCTAGTTTGTCAAGAGTTTGTCTTTAAGGTATACTTGGATCCTAGCATGGTTTGTCAAGAGTTTGTCTTTAAGGTAAATTTGGATCCTAGCATGAATCCATATTCATGTGTGGATAGATCGAGTAAAGACATACTTAGGTTTCAAAGGTGGTTCCACCATAACTAAACATACATCTCACACATGTATTTATTTCAAAAATAAATGAACCCTTTCATTAATGTTCAACTGTTTGGTTACACTATACAACAGAAAAAAAACATCATAAGAGAATCGTGAACTTAATGATTTTCTTGTTTAAGTCAAGAAACGAAAGAGAATGATCATATATTATCAATGGTGGGCTCAAGAATTCTAATTACGTAAACTCACGACTCGGTTATAAAATTTTCGGGTTTAGTTTGGTTTTTAGATTTAGTTCTTCTAGGTTTGGCTTGATTCTTTAAATTATGTTTTTGGTCGTCGGATTTTGGTTTGTCGGATTTTGGTTTGGCTATAATTATGAATGAGGAAAAAAATACTCATGAAATCAGAGGTTCATAAGATCATAAGGTGTTGAGGGGCTTGAAGGGAGGCCGTGGTAGCGACACGTGACAACCACATCGCAGAGAGAGATTTCCACTTCAAGCCCCAAAAAGTGTGGGATGGGAGGGGGCGTGGAAGGGCCCCACCTTTTATTTTATTATTATTTTTTAAATAAAATAAAAAATAAACAATCCACCAATAAACAACCTCCAAACATAACCCACAATTCATTGCGCACCACATCACCTCCCAAAACTGCCCTCACGCCATTAAAGAATTCCATGCCCCCCCTCCCCCACACACAAACACCCCTCCCACGCCCGTATACGGGGTGGTGTGCCCGGCGTGGTTGAGGCTTCCACGCCTCCACGCCGAATATACTAAACCCTATTGGTTGGGCGAATTTAATTCGGTTGGTTCAGTTGGGCTTTGCTAGATTAATTGAGCTGACTAGTTGGGCTAATTTTATTGGGCTGATAGTTTTATAAACCTGTTTACTCGAGTAAATCTGGGCTAGTGGGCTGCTACATATGGGTAGTATAGTACTAGTAGCATAACACTATGGAACCGGTACTCCGGTAGCATCATTGTGAGCATACGATCATACGTTTTGGATTCACACTACAACCCCCCCCCCCCCCCCCCCCCCCCCCTCTATTTTTCGAATCTCAAGTTTACACTTTTATAAACAAAATACTCAAAACGACAAGACAAAATAAAATGAGTTTTGAAAAAAGTAGAAAAACAAACACAACAAAATGTACTCAACCATGCCGATTAGGGACGGGTTTTTCCCCAAATATCCGTACCGTATTCATACCGATGTGAGGTATTTGGTACATGTATCGATACCTATTTTATTGATTTCGGTATTCGGTATCGGTACGGGTACATGTAAAAATGGGTACTGGTACTAATTTTTTTATGGACCTTAATTTTTTTTTTATAATATGCATTATTTCATATTATGGTATTTATGGTACTCGTATTGATTTTACCTATTTGGCACCCGTATTGTATTGGTACTCATACCAATTTTACCTATTTGATACTCATACTATATTGGTACTCGTGTTGATTTTACATATTTGGTACCCGAGTGCTCAAAAACTAAAATAAAAACACGTGGTATCAAAAACTGGTACCGAACCAATATATTCGGTACAGTATTTGATACTCAGTTTTGTTCAAATTCAGTACCGGTATTTTCAATACGAGTACTGTACCTATCTCATCCCTGATGCCGATTATTTATTATTATGCACCTTTAATACACGCTAAAGTGCGAATTTAGCTTCTGTTGTTTTTTGTTATTTTTATATTGCTGAATTTAGCTTCTATTGTTTTTCAATACGGGTACTGTACCTATCTCATCCCTGATGCCGATTATTTATTATTATGCACCTTTAATACACGCTAAAGTGCGAATTTAGCTTCTGTTGTTTTTTTTGTTATTTTTATATTGCTGAATTTAGCTTCTATTGTTTTTATTGTTATTTTTATCTTGCTGAAGGTCTTTTGCCTAATGTAAGTTCTGTTTTAACCGACTCTATTGATTAGCTAGAGTATTAACGTGGCTTTTTTCTTTTATGGGACGGACGGGTATTATAGACGTTTTTGGCTAATGTGCGTTTTCCCTACTATGCGTAGGAAAGAAAGCCATGGAGTGATTCTAAGTTCGTTTATGATCTAAGTTAAAGGATTAGGATCAAATACAAAGGATCCTAATTGTAAGAAGGATTTATAGAGTGACAAGTGTCCAATAACCTAAAAAAAACCCACTACAAAAAAAAAAAAAAAAAAAACCCTTAAACATCCACCACCACCAAAAACCTAAACCCCCCCCCCCCCCCTCACATCACCCACCAAAAATATATATATATATATATATATATATTTTGCCGAGGGGGTGGGGGTTTAGGTTTTTGGGTGGTGGTGGGGGTGGATGTTTAGTTTTTTTTAGGTTTTTTTTTTTTTTTTTTTTGGGGGGGGGGGGGGGGGGGGGGGTTAGGTTTTTTGGGGTTTTTTTTTGGTGAGGTATAGTTTTTTTTTTGTTTTTTTTTTTTGCGGGGGGTGTGGGGGGGGGGGGGGGGGGGGGGGGTTGGGGGGTTTAGGTTTTGGGGTGGGGTGGGGTGGGTGTTTAGGTCTTTGGTGGTGATGTAGTGGGTTTAGTTTTAGGTTATTGGACACTTGTCACTCTATAAATCCTTCTTACACTTCTTACAATTTGAAGCCTTTGTAGAATAACTTGACCCGTTCAGTTAAAAGCAGGTAAAATTGTAGTGAATGGAAGATATATATTGCGTGATTTTATATCTTAATTGTGTTAATCCAAATATATCATGCTTATTATTTATAATAATGTTGTGTAATTAATGCTAACAATTATACATGTTCTTTTTTATTATGTTACCTGATAATGTTGTGTGACTTTTGGAATGATGGTACATGATGTTTCATGTGATGATAATAGCCTAATTTCTATTGATGTGTATAAATCAATAATCACTGTGATAAAATCATGCAAACTTTTACAAACATACATAACCTGGTATAACTCTTCAAACAACATATCAACAATACTCACACATTGTTTTAACTAAAAAAAAAATTACGTTAACTTATAGAAATAATCACACGCTAAACTTCAAAACTTTGTCATATCAAAACAATAATAAGGGGTGTGCGGGGTGGAAGCGGATCATAGAACAATAATAAGGGTGTGCGAGGTGGAAGCGGATCAAAACAATAATAAGGGTGTGCGGGGGTGGAAGCGGGGAAGGGGTGCGGTGGCAAACACCATCATCAATCATAGGTGAGCGGTGATCTTGTGATTTCGGTGAGTAGTCACCGTGCAAGGAAGAGGAGAGAGATGGGGTTAATGGTTATCCCCACTCTCTTCCAACCAATCATACATTTATCTTTTTTAAGAAAAAAATGTTTGACCTTATGTTTGAGTACAAGAGGGGAGTTGGAGATGTGACTTGACATGGACAAATATGAAATTACGCGGGATTGATTTAAAATAAATTTTTAACCTCCGTTCCTTTTTTATCCTCTATCCTCTTAGGCTGGTGGGGTGTGGAGTGTTGACAAGTAACAGAAACAAAGAAGACTTTATTTTTATTGAGATATTGCTTGCTTCATATTGAATACAAAGAGAACAATAACCACATCTACTTATACTAATGAAAAAGGATTTAAAAAAGGAAAATATGGCTAATTCTTGGAGAAAGAGATATACGGCTGTAATACTTGGAGGAAGGGGAAAGCATATTTGACCCTATAATCATGGATTATTCTAACACTCCCCCTCAAGTTGAATAGTGGTATTGCCAAAATTCAACTTGAATTGGTTTTGGTTTTGGATTTTGTTTTTGAAAAAAAAGGTTTTGTTTTGATTTGAGAATTTGGGTTTTGGGTTTTGTTTTTTTTTCCTTTTTTTTGGGTTTTTGGTTCCCCTCAAGCTGAAAAACAACTTGGCCATTTGGGTTTTGGCATTTGGATATTTTTTTTATTTTAAAAATTTGGTTTTGGTAAACTGTTTTGAAAAAAATTTGGTTTTGGGTTTCGTTTTTTTTTAAAAAGATTTTTTTTCCTTTTAAGGCACTTCATCTCTTAGGGCTTAGTGCCAGGTCCAAAGATTTCCCTCGGAAGCTTCATCACCACCACTCTTCTCGGCGTTGTCGTTGCTAGTAGCACTATTTGTTAGAAAATTAACCACTGATCAGATCCACTGATCAGTTTAAAACCAAACCACTGATCAGTTTAAACCAAACCACTGATCTGAAAAACCACTGACCAGTGTAACCACTGATCAGTTAATCAAACCACTGATCAAAAGCACTGATCTGGGAAAACCACTGATCAGTTTAACCACTTACCAGTTTAACCGAACCACTGATGAGCTTAACTACTGATCAGTTTAATCACTGATCAGTCTAACCACTGATCAACCACTGTTGGTTTGAAACAGTGGCAAGTTGAACAGAACCACTGATCAGAACAGTGGTTAGGAAAAATTGCAATTAGAAATAGAGAAGAAGCAGTAAATGATTGAACCGGGCTTGTGTTTAACACAATTCCCTTAAACAGATTCGTCGTCTGTTCCCAGGGTACGCCGGTTCGAAGCAAGCACCGCGCACTGCCGGACTTGATCACTTGCCTGAAAAGAACAAGAAGCTGTGTTGCAGAAGCTGAGATAGAGAGAAGAGAAGTTGTTTTCTGTGTCTCAACTGATCAGCTTTGCCTTCGATTTATAGTGCAAGAACCACAACCGAAATCAGCAAATTAAAGACCAAATAATGGTCATTAGAGTATCAGTTACGAAACTGATAGTCAGTTTGAAAAATGAAATAATGATCCTCATTTATTTCAGTTTTAAAACATAAATCAGTTACAAAACAGAAAGTCACGAGTGCAAAAAACTGCTCCACGCGGACCCGGGTTTTCGGAACTGCATTCGTGTCCGCAGGACGTGCGGGCGTACACGAGTTCAACTAAATCCGGTTCCATTTTTTGCACCCCCCCTGCGTGCGCGCGGGTAGGACTTGTGGTAAAACATGTCATAAGACTTCAAAGGCTTCATTAAGGTTTCACCTTATAAATAGCCTATCTTTTCACTCCCACACCGATGTGGGACAAGGTGAATTACCAACTTGAGACTTTCATTCACACTAAACTTCCAACAATCCCCCACATGAATGGAGGTCGATCTCAGAAACAACATAATTCCTTGTTGCATTTCAGCAGTTGAGGTTTGCATACGATAGGTAGGTGTTACCCTTTGAACCTTCGCTCATGAAATGCACTTAGCCCACTAGCTCTGAGTAGAACTCGATGTCTTTGAACTCGTCTGCCGTTTGTGTAGACGACAATGCACTTCACACAAGACTCTCCCTGACAAAGTCAAGTCCTCATAGTTATGTTCGTTATGGTCATGAACATGATGCCTGGTTCTGCGAGAGCCATTAAGTATTGTGCCCCAACAATACCCTTCGAAGCGACCCCACTTCTCTCTCACATAGGTGATTCACTATGTATGTTTACTTTAGTCGAATCATTAAAAGCCATAGGCTTAGCCTCACACTTGTCACTTTTAGGATTGGACTAGGAAGTTTATAAATCTTTATAATAAACTACCTTATTAAATGCGTAGGGTTATCCCCCACAGTGACCTTGCTTATTCATACAATTAGGTTTTCCTATTGAACTCAATTCTTGGGATCTCCAGTCTATTGAGTTAGGTTTCCATCATATGAACTTCATTTTCCAAGGGCTTCAGTCCCATTCCCACGGACGACTTTTGTACTAACTCTCTACTTAGGCCTTTTGTCAGCGGATCCGCAATATTATCCTTTGACCTCACGTAGTCAACAGTGATAATTCCTGTAGAGATTAGTTGTCGTATCGTATTATGTCTACGTCTGATATGTCTGTTCCTACCATTATACATTGTGCTACGAGCTCTGCCAAGTGCCGATTGGCTATCACAATGTATACAAATGGCCGTTGCCGGCTTAGGCCATCTTGGTATGTCCTCAACAAATTGACGTAGCCATTCTGCCTCTTCACCTGCTTTATCTAAAGCGATGAACTCAGATTCCATCGTGGATCTAGCAATAACCGTTTGTTTTGATGATTTCCACGATATCGTTGCACCTCCAAGTGTGAATACATACCCACTTGTTGCTCTGGAATCATTCGTGTCAGATATCCAATTTGCATCGCAGTGTCCTTCTATAGCTGCTGGATATCTGTTATAATGCAACCCGTATTCCCGAGTGTATCTTAAGTAGCGAAGCAACTGAGTGATACTGTTCCAATGCATTGAACTTGGGTTGCTTGTGTATCTACTTAGCTTGCTCACAGCAAATGCTATGTCTGGCCTAGTACAACTCATAAGATACATCAAGCTACCAATAATTCTTGAGTATTCCAACTGGTTTACGGGTTCACCTCTATTCTTGGCTAGATGTTGACTTGTGTCAAGTGGAGTTCTAGCTTCATTAGAGTCATTTGCATTGAACTTCTCAAGAATTTTGTCCACATAGTGGGATTGACTTAAAACGAGTCCACTTTGGGTTCGTGTGATTTTGACCCCCAAAATCACATCCGCAAGACCCATGTCTTTCATGTCAAATCTTGCTTTTAGCATGTTCTTTGTAGATTTTATGATTTTGTCATCGCTTCCAGCAATGAGCATATCATCTACATATAGACACAAAATGACATATCCATCAGATGTGTCCTTCACATACACACACTTGTCACATTCATTGATTTTGAACCCAGCATCAAGCATGACATGATCAAACTTTTGATGCCATTGTTTTGGAGCTTGTTTCAATCCATACAGGGATTTCACAAGTTTACACACTTTCTTTTCTTGCCCAATAGCTGTGAAGCCTTCGGGTTGCTCCATGTAGATTTCTTCCTCTAGAATTCCATTCAAGAAAGCTGTTTTCACATCCATTTGGTGAACTTCCAAATTTCTAATGGCGGCAATGGCAAGCACCAACCTGATGGATGTTATTCGCGTAACTGGCGAATACGTATCAAAGTAGTCTAAACCTTCTCGCTGTTTATATCCTTTGATCACCAACCTTGCTTTGTACTTATCGATGGTTCCATCTGGTTTCATCTTCTTCTTGAAGATCCATCGATATCCTAGTGGTTTACATCCTTGAGGAAGATCCACTAGTTCCCAGGTATGGTTCTGTAAGATAGAGTCTATCTCACTTTTGATTGCCTCCCTCCACTGAGGTCCTTCTGAGGAATGTACCGCTTGTTAGTACGTTTGAGGTTCATCTTCTACCATATAGGTAAGAAACTCAGGTCCAAAGGATTTTTCAGTCCTTTGTCGTTTACTTTTCCTGATTTCAACTTCCTCAGTCGTAGATTGTTCTCGAGATTCATCGTTTTCAACTTCACCCTCGGGAACAATTTCCTCAACCGGTCTAGAAGAACTCGGTTCACTTTTATCTAAGCATGGGAACATATGTTCAAACCATGATGCATCCTTAGATTCGATTATGGTGCCTTTGCATATTCCAGGGTTCTTGGAATCATGCACAATAAAACGATAAGGACCATAAGGACGGGTGTATCCTATAAATACACAATCCACCGTTTTGGGACCTATTTGTAGCCGCTTAGGTGGTGTGACCACCACCTTAGCTAGACACCCCCACACTTTCAAGGATTTATATGGTGCTTTCTTTCCCATCCATAATTCGTAAGGCGTTACATTCTTTTTCTTGTTGGGTATCATGTTTAACACATAATTCACCGATAAGATTGCTTCCCCCCACATGTTTTGGTTTACACCAGAACTTATCATCATGGCATTCATCATTTCTTTCAAGGTGCGATTTTTCCGTTCCGCTATGCCATTTGATTGAGGGGAGTAAGGAGCCGTGAGTTCGTGGATGATTCCATTTTTTGCACATACGTCAATAAAAGGTGAAACAAATTCACCTCCTCGGTCGCTCCTTACGATTTTGATTTTCCGATTTAGTTGATTCTCAACTTCGGCTTTGAACAAGATGAACTTGTCAATAGCCTCGTCCTTACTCTTAAGTAAGTACACATAGCAATACCTTGTACTATCATCAATGAACGTGATGAAGTACTTGTTCCCACCACGAGTAGGGATTGCTTTAAGATCACACACATCAGTGTGGATCATCTCGAGGGGTTCGGTGATTCGTTCAACCTTTTTGAATGACGATTTTGTTTGTTTTGCTTCTATGCAAGTTTCACATTTATTAATTGAGTCGATATCGAATGTTGGTATGCAATCAAGTTTGATTAAACGACGAATGGAATTATAATTTACGTGACCTAGTCTACCATGCCAAAGATTAGAAGACTCAATCAAATAAGTAGAACTAGTAGCGTTTTCTTTCATTGCGTTCACGACAATTACATTCAGTTTAAACATTCCATTGAGGGCATAGCCCTTACCAACATACACACCATTTTTGGTCAACACGACCTTATCCGACTCAATTACCATTTTGAACCCAAACTTGTTCAACTGCCATCCCGACACAAGGTTCTTACGAATTTCGGGAACATACAACACATTGGACAAGGTGAGTTCCTTTCCCGACGTCATCTTCAAAACCACGTTACCCTCGCCTTTTATTTCCGCCGTGGCAGAATTTCCCATGAAAACCTTTTCTCCATTAGTCACCTCCTTGAAGGTGTTGAAAAGGCTTTTGTCAAAGCACACATGTCGAGTAGCCCCCGTATCGACCCACCAATCCTTGTTATTTTGCCCAACTATGTTCACTTCCGTGGCCAAAATCGAGAGGTTCGTGACCATGGCAACAAGCTTATTGACTTCATCTACCATGTTCACTTGTTGAGCATTTTCCTTCTTCTTGGGAAGCTTGCATTCGCTAGCCTTGTGGCCTTGCTTTTGACAATTGTAACAAGTTCCAAGGAACTTCTTTTTCCCAACTCCCCCCTTAGGACCAAGGTTGGAGCGTTTCCCATGACTTTTCTTTCCGCCCTTTCCACTGTTTTTTCCCTTCGAAGATTGCCCATGTTCAACAAGATTGGCCTTCACAGTTTCAGGACCATCAACCTTTTTTAGGGCCACTTTGTTATCTTCTTCAATCCGAAGACGAACAACAAGATCTTCGATGGTCATCTCCTTTCGCTTATGCTTGAGATAGTTCTTGAAATCAACCCAACTTGGTGGCAGTTTTTCGATCATTGCAGCAACTTGGAATGTCTCGCTGAGTATCATTCCTTCCGCATGAATATCATGAAGGATAACCTGCAATTCTTGGACTTGGCTCATGACAGTTTTTGAGTCTATCATTTTAAAGTCCAAAAACTTTGCCACCACGAATTTCTTAGTGCCCGCATCTTCTGTTTTGTATTTGCGATCCAAAGACTCCCACAATTCTTTGGCAGTCTTGGCTTTGCAATACACATTATACAATGTGTCTACCAAACCATTCAAGATAAAGTTGCGGCACAGGAAATCCGAATGATTCCAAGCATGCATCGCGCTCACAGTTTGAGCATCCATTTCCCCTTCATCAACATGGGGTTTCGGTTCAGTCAAGAACCTTGCCAGATTCAGCGTGGTCAGATAAAAGAACATCTTTTGCTGCCACTGTTTGAAATTCACTCCACTGAATTTCTCTGGTTTCTCAGCATGCGACACTGCATTAGGCAGTGGTGTCACCAGACCGGTAGTGACGGTAACAGCAGAAGTCATGACCGCAGAAACAGCACTGGTCATGACAGCAGAAACAGCAGTAGTCATCGGCTGGGATTCCATTCTGAAAAGAACAAGAACAATCAGTAAATAAAATCTGTTTAAGTTTGTTAGAAAATTAACCACTGATCAGATCCACTGATCAGTTTAAACCAAACCACTGATCAGTTTAAACCAAACCACTGATCTAAAAAACCACTGACCAGTGTAACCACTGATCAGTTTAATCAAACCACTGATCAAAAGCACTGATCTGGAAAATCACTGATCAGTTTAACCACTGACCAGTTTAACCGAACCACTGATGAGCTTAACTACTGATCAGTTTAATCACTGATCAGTCTAACCACTGATCAACCACTGTTGGTTTGAAACAGTGGCAAGTTGAACAGAACCACTGATCAGAACAGTGGTTAGGAAAAATTGCAATTAGAAGTAGAGAAGAAGCAGTAAATGATTGAACCGGGCTTGTGTTTAACACAATTCCCTTAAACAGATTCGTCGTCTGTTCCCAGGGTACGCCGGTTCGAAGCAGCACCGCGCACTGCCGGACTTGATCACTTGCCTGAAAAGAACAAGAAGGTGTGTTGCAGAAACTGAGATAGAGAGAAGAGAAGTTGTTTTCTGTGTCTCAACTGATCAGCTTTGCCTTCGATTTATAGTGCAAGAACCATAACCGAAATCAGCAAATTAAAGACCAAATAATGGTCATTAGAGTATCAGTTACGAAACTGATAGTCAGTTTGAAAAATGAAATAATGATCCTCATTTATTTCAGTTTTAAAACATAAATCAGTTACAAAACAGAAAGTCACGAGTGCAAAAAACTGCTCCACGCGGACCCAGGTTTTCGGAACTGCATTCGTGTCCGCAGGACGTGCGGGCGTACACGAGTTCAACTAAATCCGGTTCCATTTTTTGCACCCCCCCTGCGTGCGCGCGGGTAGGACTTGTGGTAAAACATGTCATAAGACTTCAAAGGCTTCATTAAGGTTTCACCTTATAAATAGCCTATCTTTTCACTCCCACACCGATGTGGGACAAGGTGAATTACCAACTTGAGACTTTCATTCACACTAAACTTCCAACACTATTGTTGCCTATGGCAATGGCAACCTTACCCTCTTGATTAGGGTTCTTGGTTTTGTGATTGTCACTCCACCAGTCAGGAAATCCCACGATTTTAAAGCACTGCTCTTTGGTATGTCCCCTCATATCACAGTGGGTGCACTTGAGGAGCGATTTATCTGTTTTTATTGGTGCTCCGTTCTTCTTTTCTGTCCTGCAATATCCTTTGGTTGCGAGGTCTAACCCGTCAGATTCGGTGGCTGAAAACCCAGCTCCGATGCCTTGTGTATCACTATGAGCCGCTCCTAGAATAGTTTGGTGGGCGGTTTCTTTCCGAACAGCAGCATAGGCCGTCTCTACAGATGGTAAAGGCTCCCACCGGAGTATTTCGCGCTTTATAGGATCATATTTTTGGTCGAGGGCACTTAGGAATTGAAAAAGTTTGTGTTCAGACCTTATTTTTGCGTAAGCCTTGATGTCATCCGGGCACTTCATGGGGTTAGGATCGATCCTTTCGATTTCTCTCCATATCCCTTGTAAGGAAATCCAGAAACTTTCCAGGGAAGCATCATTTTGTTTAATCTCATTGGCCCTGACATGGAGATTAAAGGCTTGCAATTTATCTTTTCCGCTGCTGTAAGTAACCACCAAGGCATCCCATAGTGATTTCGCCGTGGGAAACTCGGTTAGGTTGCCGACAATTTGTGGTTCTATATTTTGTATAAGCCACGAGAACACAACCAAGTCGTCTTGTTCCCACTGCTCGAATTCTGCATCATCTTGATCCGGAGGGTTTGAGGTTAAGTAAGTTAAGAGGGCTTTCGATTTCCCACCTATGGCGACCCGAATCATTCGGGTCCATAGGGCGTAATTCTGGTTATTGAGTTTGAGATTGATTTGTAAACTGTCTGACAATTTTGGGTTCTGAGGTTGGGAAATTTTTATCAGATTTGCGAGTTGTTTGGACAGGTCTAAACTCGAGCTATCATCGTCGGACATGGTGGTTAAGGTTTGGATGATAAACAAAGAAAAGGTACCAGGTAAGTGATGAGCAGATTGAGGTTTGAGGACCTTAACACTGCTCTGATACCATGTTGACAAGTAACAGAAACAAAGAAGACTTTATTTTTATTTAGATATTGTTTGCTTCATATTGAATACAAAGAGAACAATAGCCACATCTACTTATACTAATGAACAAGGATTTAAAAAAGGAAAATATAAGGAAAATATGGCTAATTCTTGGAGAAAGGAAAATACGGCTGTAATACTTGGAGGAAGGGAAAACATATTTGACCCTATAATCATGGAATATTCTAACATGGAGGAGGGTAGTCATTTGGGGATGAGCCATCACGTAGGCGGCCACGCCATCGGGTGTGGGGGATAAGCCCAAGAGATGGACCAAGGATATGGTGATGAGCCCCTATATATACATATGTATGTATGTATGTAGGTAGGTATGTATGTATGTATGTATGTATGTATGTATGTGTGTTGTATAACGAAGAAAAGAATGAAGATGGATGTCGTAGGCGAAGACTGGGATGGGGCTAAAGGAGGTGGTGTAGCCGACCCTTGACGCCCCTCGATGCTCCGGGGACGAGTCCCACACGCATCAGCCTTATAGTCTTATATAGTTGTTTCCTTTTGTTTGTGCTACACACGTATCGCTCAATGATTTAGACAATTTTTACCTTTATACACTTGTTTACATGAAAAGCCGTATTTTTTACGTAAGCGACATTAAAAATAAATAAAGTTTACTTATAACCCTTTAACGATTTTCTTTTTAGGCTACATCGCACTTTAAAAAAAAGTTTACTTAGAACTCTTTAACGATTTTCTTTTAAGGCTACTTGATTTTTATCATCGATTCTTGATTTAACGAATAGTTGTTATTGTTCTTCTTTATAAGGGTTTTTACTTTTAAAACCCCTGTGGAATTTTACATGATTACATTAGAAGCATGTTATTTTTTACTCTGCATTAGGACAGAATTATCTAAAAATTTTAGAACCGAGATGGATAGAAAAAAAAAAACGTGCTTCTATTGGGCTAATGTTAAATAGGGTTAAACTATAATTGGGTTTTATTTTAAACTATTGGGCCAACTTTAAATGTGTTTAAACTTTACTAATGAGTATTGAGGAGTAAAAGAGTAATGTGCTTAATTTAGAATGGGTTTTAGGCCAAGTTTAAACGTTTTTAAACTTTACTAGTGGGCATTGATGAGTAAAAGAGTAATATGCTTAATTTAAAATGAGTTTTAGTGTTTAATGAGCTTAAAATATTTAAAAGAGTAAAGTGCAATTTTGTTAAAATAAACAAGGTTGACCAAGAAAAAAACATGTTTAAAGGTATATAACTAATTGATCCACAAGTTTTATCAAATAAAAAACATGATCAGTAAAAAACCTAGATCATCAAAAACCATCCATGATCAACAAAATACTCTAATCAACTGATAAACATGACTAGCAAAAAAAACATAGATCATTAAACCTACTCGATCCTATCTCCTTCCCTGCCTCCTCATTCAAACCAGAAATCGAAGTACATGTTGTTCCAGAACTTCAAAACCACCCTCCAGTGCAGTCGGAGGTGGCTTAGGGTATCAGTGACCCTAATTTCAGCTACAAATGTTCAACTTAGCTGTATCAAGTTCAATTTCAAGATAACTACACTAATCAAGGAGTGGTAATCAAGAACACGTCATTATGTGCTAGACATTGTGTATCCATGGTTGCTTGGAGTTGAAAAGGCACCTTTGTTAGGTGGGGATTAGGTATCGGCGAGAACAACGCTAATTGTCGGTTTGGTGGGTGTGGATCACTAGATTTTTGGTGGGGAGGGGTGTCGATCTTCGGAGGGAGTGGAGAATTATACGGTGGGGGTGCAAATGGAAGGGAAGTGAAAGGTGGGGGTAGGGGTGATAAATGAGATATATTGTGTTTGTATGTTAATTGTCCAAAATACCCTCATTCCATGAAATAATTACCGAAAACCACTAATGAGTTACTGTAAAAGACTCATAAATGCAAATGTCGGGGACTTAGATAGCGCATATTTTCAAATTAGGGAGAGAAGTTGATCCTGCCACCATATTACAAGGATGTAAATTCCACTTTACACTAAATAACATGTCAATGTGTTTAAGTGTTTAACAAAGTATTATAGTTTTTTCTTTTAATACACACACGTATATGTATATGTATATGTATATGTATATGTATATGTTGGAACTCCTTCCATTTGTGAGAACTTGAGAACAAAATGAGAGGCTGTCATTAACCCACGTGTGCAATACCTTTTTATGGTAGGAGGGACATTTTAGTAATCTTTACCCATACAAATCAGACTTTCCCTTTGTTAGAGCATTCACATCCCTTCCATCAAATTTCTGCGAGGGTGGTATTTATATTATAAAGAGTGGTTTTGAGTGGAGAAAAGAGAAAATGTTACTATTCACCCTCTATAATTTTTGAATATATTTTGAAAATGGTTACGAGTGGAGGAGAGAGAAAATGTAATATTAAAAGTATAAAAAAATATTATTTAATTGAAAACAGAGAGAGAATGTAGTTTTTAGTATAATTTTAGGGTAGATTTGATGGAAGGGATGTGAATGCTCTTATATACCTTTCGCTTTTTTTTTTGTCAGAACGCAGATATTAAAATCCTTTCAACTTTCTCTCTCTCTCTTGATAACGCTAATCTCCAGACCCTAAATCGATCTCAAGCATCACGTTTGTAAATCGTAGTCGACCTTAAATCCAATTGGTGTTGCGTGTCGGTGGATTAGCGTTGCACTAATGGTGTGTGTGGTGATGTTGGTGGGAGATGGTGATGTGCGGTGGTTTAGTGGTGAATTGCAGCGATAGAGACAATGGTTTTAGTGAGTTTTGTGGCGGTGCAGTGGTGATTTACTTGAAAGTCCCCGGTTAGGTATGTTGGTTTTGGTGGTTGGTAGCGGTGGCTATGCTGTGATACGGTGGTGGGTTTGGTTGGTGACAAGTTTGGTGGTGATGAGTCGGTTTTAGGCGGATGTGGTTTGTAGCAGTGGCTATTGGTAGGATACGGTGGTGGGTGGGTGGTTTGGTTTCGGTGGCCAGGATTGTTGATGGGTGTGGCCATGATTGTGGGTCATGTACGTTGTTGGTGGGTTGTCCAAGGCGGTGATCCATGGTGGTTGTTTGCTCACATTCTGGTTAGCCATGCTGGTGGGTTGGATCTGAAAAGTTTAAGGGTTCTGGTAGTTAATACATGGGGTAAAAAATGGTTAAAGACTTGGTGGTATTCAGTAGGTTTACATGGTGTTCTGTATATTTAACACAAGATATTAAATCTTGTTGTTTTACATTGGGTTTTGTTAGTTTACACAGGAGGTGATCACGTTAGTTACATTGGGTTTTGTTAGTTTGCATGTTGGTGTTGGCTTTTTTTTGTGGACGAAGATGATGAAGATCAATGAATGAAGACTTTTGGTTTAAAAATGTAATGTAATTTTGTATAAAAGCATGTTTTACATTTATGAAAATATTTGATATGTTAATGTAGACTAGACCCATCTCACTTATTAGGGTCATAGATAAAATTATTTTAAAGCTACTGGCCATTCGTATGAAGGGGTTTTAGATGCATTTATCTCTAATGAACAATCACTTTCATGGCGAATCGCAACATAGTCGATGGACCACTGATTGTGGATGAGTTGGTATCTTGGGCAAAGAGGAACAAGAAATTCACATATATTTTTATTTAAGGCAGACGTAGAGAAGGCTTACGACACATTAAGATGGAAGTTTTTAATTACCATACTAACAAACTTGGGGTTCCCATTGAGGTGGAGAACATGAATCATGGGGATTGTATTTTTCGGCAAAGCATCAGTGTTAGTTAATGGGGTACCGACGGATGAGTTCCAATATAAAAGGGGTCTAAGATAGGGCTGTCCAAAAAGCTTACGGCTCGGAGCTCGCTCGGATTTAGCTCGGAAAAATCTCGCTCGATATGGCTCAGTTTGAAAGTGAGCCGAGCAGGCTCGACTTGGTTAGAAAGTGAGCCTAGCTCGGCTCAGCTCGTGACGAGCCAAATTGGCTCCGTTTGGCTCGCTTGGTAGCTCGGCTTGGCTTATCTCGAATTATTTTACTTATAATATATTTTATTTTTATATACATATAATATATTACAAAAAAATGATTATTATTTACATATATTTAGGCTTGTAGTTTGATATCTATGACATATTTAAAGGTTGATTGTCGTGCTAATGAACAAATATTGTATTTACTTGAAATATAAAACTTATTTTGCGTTGTTGAACGTGATTTTGGCTTGTAATGTAAGGTTGAACTTATTTTGAATATGTTCTTTTGAAGTATTGAATAATATTTGAGAATACTGAATTTTAAGAGCTATATATTAATTTTTATTTTTAAAATCGAGCCAAGCCGAGCCGAGCCAGCTTGGTTTAAAACCAAGCCGAGCCTGAACTTAGATTTTCAGCTCGGTTTCAAATCCGAGCCGAGCCGAGCCAGCTCGTTTATAATCGAGACGAGCCCGAGCTTGCCCTAACTCGGCTTGGCTCAGCTCATGAACAAACCTAGTCTAAGACATGGTGACCCTCTTTCACCTTTTCTTTTTACGGTGGCAATGGAGGCTTTACATGTACTTATGTCAAAAGCGGTGGATTCGGGTTTGTTCAAAGGAGTTGTTTTCTCTAATAAAGGCTCGTGCCTCCCACATTTATCCCTCGCGGACGACTTGATCTTTATGGGAGTATGGGATGAGGAAAACTTGAAAACTCTGAGGAGAATCCTATGGATATTTTACATGATGTCAGGTTTAAAGGTGAACCAAAAGAAAAACTTTGATATGGTGTAGGTAAAACTGAAGAGGAAGTACAACATATGGCGGAGACATTAAAGTGTATGTCGGGTGCATTTCCGTTTACATACTTGGGTCTGAAAGTGGGTAGTTGGAAGAAAGTGATAGACAATTTAATAAATAACTATCAAGCTGGAAGGCAAAGCTTCTCTCATTTGCGGGGAGACTCACGCTCATAAAGTCGGTACTGGGTAGTATTTCGGTTACTTTTTATCATTGTATAAAGTGCCGAAAGTGGTGGTAAAACAATGGAGGGTATTAGGAAGCGCTTCCTATAGGTTGGGAGCGGACGTGTAAACAAGATATGGTGGGTAAAATGGGAGAAAATTGTGGCAGTAAAAAAAATGGGTGGACTCAGTGTAGCATGTCTCAAAATGGCAAAAAAAAGGCAAAAAATTGTGTCCAGCAATGTCTCAAAAGCAAAGTTGGGAGAGGAGATAAGACGTATTTCTGGCTAGATACATGAGCTACATTTAGACCATTAAAAGAAGAGTACCTTCTTATTTTCCAATTCGCGACAAATAAAAAGGAATCAGTGTTCCAGAACTACAAATCTAGATGTGGTGGAGTAGTATGGGATTGGCGATGGTGTAGATTGCCGAACCGTGATGAGGAAAGGTCTGAGCTCGCTAGTTTAAACGTACTGCAACAATCGATGGGGATAGGGGAAGACCAGTGGAGGTGGAAGGAGAACGTGGAACATGGGTTCTCGGTAAAGTTAATAGAAAAGATCCAAGGGCGGACCTACATACAAAGGTCCGGGTTCACCCGAACCCACTGACTTTAGAAATTTTATTAGGGGGCGTATATATATCAGTGAACCCATAAATAAATTATAGGATGAACCCATTCACAAAAGTGAACTACGTCTAAATGGTTAAGGCGCTAACTAATAAGTAAATGATCCAAAGTTCGATCCTTCTTGCTGCCCCTTTTTTAATTTAACACTTAACAAAGTCACAAACAACAGTCAACAGCGTAACAGAACGCACCATCACCTCCCTTCAATTAAATCACCTGCATTAATTTAACACTTAACAAAGTCACAAACAACAGTCAACAGCGTAACAGAACACACCACCACCTCCCTTCAATTAAATCACCTACATTATTGTATTTATCATAGGTCCATAGAGATTCTATCTTTTTTTATTAGTTAGAACTTTGAATTGAAGGAATTTGAACTCTTCCTTTGTTTCTGCCTTTCTGATTATACTTGTTACATAGTTTTGTTAAAACTTTAATTTTAGTATTTGTGATATAGTTTTGTTAAAACTTGAATTTTAGGGCTAATGAATCAAAAAAATTTAACGTCTTATGAGAAATTTGACCCGGAAATTTTAACGTTTGGTTGCGAGAAACTTGACCACCGGAAAAAGATGAACCCACTGGAAAAAATTCCTAGATCCGCTACTGAAAAGATCTAGGGGGATTGTTGATATTAAAATCGAATTTACTGATGTGGAGAGCTATTGACGAAAAGTTACCCACGACAGAAGTGATAAGAAGAAGAGGGTGCAAATAACATCGGATGTGTGCAAGGTATGTGATTCATCAACGAAATCAGATGTGCACGTGTTTGTATACTGTCCCTACGTGAAGTTGACGTGGATGCAAATTTGGTTATGGTTAAGGATCCCAACAAGAAACCGTATGGAGTCGATAAAATAAATATTATTGGACAGAGCGGAGAGCGGACTGGCCGAGGAAGAAATTAAAGGTAATCTTTGTTAATTAACAAGATATATAGAGAATGTGGCTAAGGTTTATTATTAGAGAGTAGGAAAAGTCTATTACAAAGAAGACATAAAGGCTATATATAGCTATAAACATAACCCCTAACTAAACATAGAGAAGCCTGATAGAAGGCCCAAACTTATAAAACTTCTTAGGCTAACAAAGCATTGAGAGTTTTTCACACAAGAAACGAAAACGAGACACTGACTGAGCCTTCGTAAAAATATCAGCAATTTGCAAGGGCGATGGAACAAATGGAAACGTGATGGTCCCGTGTTGTAGATGATGATGAGTGAAGTGACAATCAATATCAGTATACTTTGTTCGTTCATGGAAATTCAGAGTTCTTTGTAATTTTCATAGCACTTTTGTTATCACAATGCAAAGGAGTAGGCTGAGAAATGTTGACCCCCATATCTGCAAGAAGCCAATGTAACCATACAATCTCACATGTAGCCACAGCCATAGCACGATACTCAGCCTCAGTGGAAGATCTAGAATCAACATCTTGTTTCTTACTTTTCCATGAGATTAATGAATCTCCAAGAAAAAACACAGAAACCAGTAGTGGATTTACGATCATTACGATCACCATCCCAATCAACATCACTATAGGCTCTCAGCTCGAGAGAGGACGTCGAAGGAAACAAGAGGCTCTGAAACTGAGTTCCAGAGAGATATATCTTAGAATACGAAGTAAAGCGCCCTAGTGAACAGAAGTAGTAGCAGTAACAAACTGACTAACCACATGCACAGCATGAGCTATATCTGGACGAGTAACTGTAAGATAAACCAAATTGCCCACAATAGTATGGTACAGACTAGGATCTGCTAAAGGAACACTATCACTAAGAGAATACCGTGCATTGGTCTCAAGAGGAGTGTCTATAATGCTGTTGTCAGAGAGTCGTTCCAGGTGAAACAAATCTGATATCTATTTAGTTTGAGAAAGGAGATAACCTTTCTTAGACTGAGCCACCTCAATCCCCAAAATATAACGTAGCAATCCCAAATCCTTCATGGTGAACCGATGAGCCAAATCTCAATATAATTACTCAAACCATCATGATTATCACCGGTAATAACCATATCATCAACATATAAGGACAAAAGAATTCGTCCTGCATTCGTACATCTATTAAACAAACAACGCTGAGTCATGATTACTTAGGACAAAACCAAGTGAAGTAATCACCGTGGAGAGTTTCTCAACCCAAGCACGAGGGGTTTGTTTGAGACCATATAAGGCTTTCTGAAGCTGACAAACTTCACCCGGATGGTGAGCAATACCCGGAGGAGGAGTCATATAAACCTCCTCATGAAGGTCACCATTCAGAAATGCCTTTTTGACATCCATTTGAAAAATCTTCTACTGACGAACCGATGCAATTACAATCTTAGTACGAACTGTCGTCATCTTTTCCACCGAGGCAAAATTCTCCTCGTAATCTATACCATACTTTTGAGAGTACCCCTTTGCAACAAGTCTAGCCTTGTATCGTTCAACAGACCCGTCAGACTTTGTCTTTATCCTCGTAATCCATACCATACTTTTGAGAGTAAGCTCTTCAACCATAGCATTCTGCCAAAGAGGATCAGACACAACCTCTCTATATAACTCGGGTTCAGATAAATGATGTATGTTTGCAATAAAGGAAGTAAACGAACCTGAGTAAGTAGACTAAGCAAAATGTGGCCGTTTTGTGGACTTACATGAACGGGTGGACCTCCTCAAAGGTGGTGGATCTCCAGTCTCTATAATCGAAAGAGCAGTAACAGGAACAGGCAGAGCGGAAGCACTATCTAATGATGTAGACGTCTCATGAACTGACACATTAGTGGCATAGATGGTTCAGAAGCGGAAACCTCTATGTCAATACCAAAAGGATAAATATGCTGAAGATCTGACTTTGTTACATTATGTGATTTAGCTGGAATCGAGAAGAAAGGAATATGCTCCAAGAAAATTACATGTCATGAAACATATAGTTTTTTACTTACACGAGCATAGCAAAGATAACCTTTTTGTTTAATACCATACCCTAAAAATACACATATAGCTGATTTTAGCCCCAGCTTATTTCGTTCAACATGAGGGCGAAGGACAAAGAAAGTACATCCAAAAATCTTAATGTAGAGTAGTCTGCTAGATGACCATATAACTTCTCGAATGGAAAAATCCCTAAATTCATTGCATTGGGAATTCGATTAATCACATATACAACAATGAGAACTGCTTCTCCCCAAAAGGTACTAGGAACCTCAGTAGTAAAAGCAAAGAACGCACAGTCTCAACAATATGACGGTGTTTTCTTTCTACAACATAGTTCTGTTCAGGAGTGTCGATGCAAGTCGACTGCTATATGGTACACCAGAGGCAAAGAACTGGGTGAATGTATTAGATGTGTATTCTCCCCCTAAATCACACCTGAAACACTTTATCACAGATAAAGGATGTGTCTTTACAAGAGCTCTAAAGTTTGATGTAAATGCCAAGAAAATTAAAATTTGTGTTTCATAAGATACACCCACATATAACGAGTATAATCATCTATAAATGATATGTGATAACTCGTATTTCAGAACCTATCTTTGCGCTTAGTGTAACATGCTTTGAACGTTATGTGATTATGTGAACTTTGATTTAAATGAAATGTTATGATATTGTGTTATGTGAATGTATGTGACTCGAACCACACAAATCTGATCCGATTGCACAAGCCCAGTCGGGCTACACTTATTGTACTCGAAACCCAAAAGGGCAACCCAAGAATGGGTTCGGCCCACTCCCTTGTGTTGCATAACACCATGGGGAAAGAGTGTACTCCTCATAACTTGCAAAACTAGAACATACACAAAACCCTAGCTCTCCTCTTCTCTCTTTTGTTCGACGGCTGTCTCATCATTCGAAGACCTCCCATCTCGATCAAGATAGCCCTTTTGATTTCTGGTTAGTGTTACACCTTTATTAGTTATCATGATTTCGATTGCTATGATTGTTAGATGATAACTAGGATTCATGTTGTAGTGATATTGATAGTTATTGAGTTCATAAATTTGAAATATGTGTTCAATTTATATATATGTGATGATAGGAACTGTTTGTGGTTGATGGATCGAATGATGATATATGTTAACCTAGAGCCGATTTCATGTTAAAGGGATTTGATCTTATTGGGTATTAATTGATTAACTTGATTTGGCATGAGAAATTGTATGTTGGTACTCGAATTCTATAATCTGATAGTCTGATTTTATTCCTTGCATGATGATTTAGTGTTCATGATTTGGATGTATTAAGGTTCATAAGAATTAAGGGGCAAATGTTTAGTTTGATCCAGATACGCATGATTGAAACTGTTAGTGTTGTTAATGGATAAAATTCATAATTGGAAACCATTGAATGATTGTAACTGAATCGAATAATGGAAACAATATAACTGAATGCATGAAATTCAGATATTATAACTGATCGCACAAGACTCGTTGGTCGCACAAGATCAGATCGTACAAGATCTGATCTGATCACACAAGGCAGTCGCACAAGATAGACTGATGTACAATTAGTTAGAACACAGTGTACAACACAGCAATGCATGATCGAACAAGACATGTGGATCGCACAAGACAGTGTCGATCGCACAAGTCTTGGGCCTTACACAGTGATTGGACCTAACATATTATTGGGCCTCGAAGCCCAAACCCAGTCGCACAAGACAATTGGGATCGCACAAGTCGTCCGGATCGCACAAGTCATCCGAACCGCACAAGATCAACGTGTGTTTGTTGGGCCGTGTATACATGTTGGGCCGGGTTATGTTTGGGCTTCTTGTGTATGCTAAGCAGTTATCGTTTTAAAATGTTCTATGTGTATGCCATGATCGTTACGTGTTCTTGATTTGTTAAATCTGTGTAAACATAAGTGCCTTACTTGAAACTAGACCTGACTTGTATGGTAACCATGTTAGGACGTGGTTGACCACTTGTAGCTCAAGTAACCTTTTCGTGTATCTGCCAAGCTAACCTAAGGTGAGTTCACACTTTCTACAAAGCATGGTAATTCCCGGTGGGTTGGGAATGGGTTAAGGAATATGGATTCCGCGTCCTTCTTGGGTAGGACAGTACGGGTTAAGGAATGTACTTCCTCGTCCTCTTGGACAGTTTAAATTTCACTAGACCAAAACTCTATCACGAAGTCCCTCCTTTTATATCGACTTATTCGCCGGGCCAATGGCGAGCGGGTCATTAGTTAGATAGCGCTATTTAGGTCTGACAAGCCTCACACCGTGCCGCAGAGGACGGGCGTGAACTAATGGATCTGGGCACGTCAATGATGATAGACATTGACGCTAAGGGCACATAAACATGACTAAAGGCAGTGGTCGATTTGGTAACGAGTCTAGTAGTATAAACATGGGGTAGCCCCCACGGCCGGAGAGCCAGAGAATTGAACACGGGGTAGCCCCCACGGCTGGATTGCCAGAGTAAACGGGATTAAACAAAACACGTTTTCAACTATGGGGTAACCCCCACAACAAGGATGCCAGTTAAAGGAAACTATGTTTTTGGAATAACTTAAACCAACACCCAACTGTGAACTCGCTCAACTTTGTTGTTGACTCGTTACGACATGCTTTGCAGGTCACTAGGTTTAGCAGGAGCTTGCATGGGGAAGAGTCGGTGTGAAGCATGGACATTGAGTGTTCATGATGAACTTAAACATTATTAACTTATGCTTTGGTTTTTGACATTATGCTTCCGCTTGCAACCTAAACTATGTTTTTGATTTGGACACCAATTATATTGTGTTGGATTTTATGTTTACTTACAAGCTTGTTCAATATGATTGGTGGCTTGATCCTGGTCAGTCACGCCTCCAAGCGGTGATACTCCGCATGTGGATTTTGGGGGTGTGACAGATTGGTATCCGAGCCATTGGTTATAGTGAACTCGGTTTTAAAAAGGGGAAAAGCTTTTTGACAAAACCAGACTATAACCTGTATAGTGCTCAA
The DNA here is from genome assembly GCA_030545235.1 of Helianthus tuberosus. Classification (NCBI taxonomy): domain Eukaryota; kingdom Viridiplantae; phylum Streptophyta; class Magnoliopsida; order Asterales; family Asteraceae; genus Helianthus; species Helianthus tuberosus. The sequence continues at coordinate 154,074,013 of CM060372.1, forward strand.
CGATCCACAACGACGCTTCGCTTCACGTGCAAGGCTTAACCCTATAGGTGATATGATTTATGTTGCCTACTTGCTAGTTACATAGTACATTGCTCATGGTATGCTTAGTTAGTATAACGACTGTTGCTTGAACCCTGTGTGCATACTCTCTTCTGTCACTCCGCATTTACACACATGCGCGACACTTTTCTTACTTGTGTTTTCTTCGGTGTGAAGATCATGAGTGGACGCCTAAACTTAACTCAAGCCCAACTGACGACACTAATCAATGAACAAGTTGCTGCGGCACTTGCAGCCGCTCAGGCAGGAGGTATACCCTGCCATCTCAACTCACTCTAGGATCCCTAGGTCCTACTCTCGTGAACCAACCTTTGTGTTAAACTTTGTCCTTTCTTACTCTCACGACAGGTCAACCTGCACAACCTCGTGTGTGCACTTTCAAAACCTTTATGGACTATCGACCTAGTACCTTCAGTGGTACTGAAGGAGCTGTAGGTCTCCTCCACTGGTTCGAGAAACTTGAATCTGTCTTCGAGATGTGTGAATGCCCTGAGGCTCGCAGGGTGAAGTATGCTACTGGTACTCTCAAGGGTGTAGCGCTCACGTGGTAGAACGCTCAGGTCCAAATGCTGGGGTTGGTTGCTGCTAATGCCACCCCATGGAACAATTTTAAGGAATTGATCAAGGAAGAGTATTGCAATCGTGATGACATTCACAAGCTGGAGGTAGAGTTCTTCAACTTAAAGATGACGGGGTCAGAAATTGAAGCATACACGAAGAGATCAAACGAGCTGGCTATCTTGTTTCCTACTATGGTGGATCCTCCCATCAAGCGTATCGAACTATACCTTAAGGGTTTTGTGCCGGAGATTCAAAGTCATGTGACTTCAGCTAACCTCACCACCATCCAGCAAGTTGTTCAATTGGCTCATCGTCTCACTGATCAGGCGGTGGAGCAGAACAGGTTACCAAAGCGTATTAGTGCTACTACTCCTGATACTCCCAGCGACAACAAGCGTAAATGGGATGGAACTTTGAGCAAAGGTTCTACTTCCGTTCAGTCCCAGTCCCAGCAGTGAAGGACTGACGACTTCAGGAGCCCTAGTCTGCAATCACCTGGTAGTCAAAGTCAAGGTGGGTACAGGGGAATTCACCCCAAATGCAATCGTTGTAACCTACACCACAGCGGACCATGCACCAGGAGTAACTGTCATCGGTGCAACAAGCCAGGCCACGCTGCAAAGGATTGCAGAAGTTTACGCCCCGCGAATCAGAATCGTCAGCAACAACAAGCCCCACAAAATCAACGCCAGCAGCAGCAGCAGCAAGGTACCAACAGAGGGTGCTTTCAGTGTGGAGCTGAAGGCCACTTCAAGAGAGACTGTCCCCAACTGAACCAGAATCAGAACAACAACAATAATAACAACCAGGGGAATAGAAACAACGGGGGTAACAACGACAATGGTGCCAGGGGTCGGGTATTCGTTATTGGCCAGGGTGAAGCGAGGAATGATCCCAATGTTGTGATGGGTAAGTTTCTTCTCGATGACTTTTATGTTACAGTTTTATTTGATTCGGGTGCCGATACCAGTTATGTGTCTCTAAAAGTTAGTCAAATGCTTATGCGTACCCCAACACTTTTGAACACCAAGCACACTGTAGAGCTAGCTAATGGTAAGAGTTTAGAGGCCACACACGTAGTCAAGGGTTGTAACCTTGTTCTTGCTAATCAGACCTTCTCTATCGACCTCATTCCTATCGTTCTGGGTAGTTTCGACGTTGTCATTAGGATGGATTGGTTATCCTAACACCGAGCAGAGATTCTTTGCAACGAGAAGATTGTCCGTATTCCTCGTTCAGGTGATGAACCTCTCATGATTCATGGTGACAAGAGGGGTGCTGTTGAGAGCATCATCTCTTTCCTTAAGGCCTAGAAGTGTTTGCGAAAGGGCCACACTGCTATTCTGGCTCTCGTCACTGATACCTCGACGAAGGAGAAGAAGATAGAAGATATTCCTATTGTACATGACTATCCAGAGGTATTTCCTGACGAATTACCTGGTCTTCCGCCCCATAGACAAGTCGAGTTTCAAATCGAGCTAGCTCCTAGAGCAGTGCCAATAGCTCGTGCACCTTATCGCTTAGCTCCATCAGAATTGGGAGAACTATCTGCGCAGTTACAAGAACTCTTGGACAGGGGTTTCATTCGCCCTAGCTCTTCGCCCTGGGGAGCTCCAGTCTTGTTTGTGAAGAAGAAGGACGGTACCTTCCGTATGTGTATCGACTATCGCGAACTCAACAAGGTGACCGTGAAGAATCGCTATCCTCTTCCACGTATTGATGACCTATTCGACCAACTGCAAGGGTCGAACTACTATTCAAAGATTGACCTGAGATCGGGATATCACCAGCTGAGAGTCCGAGAAGAGGACGTCTCCAAAACAGCCTTTAGAACTCGTTATGGGCACTACGAGTTTTTGGTCATGCCTTTCGGGTTGACAAACGCACCTGCGGTCTTCATGGACCTTATGAATAGAGTGTGCAAGCCTTACCTGGACAAGTTTGTTATTGTCTTCATTGACGACATCCTGATCTATTCTAAGAGTCAGGAGGAACACGAGCAACATCTACGACTTATTTTGGAACTCCTTCGAACAGAGCAACTGTATGCAAAGTTCTCGAAATGCGACTTTTGGCTTCGTGAAGTCCATTTCCTAGGCCATGTGGTAAACAGGGATGGGATTCATGTTGATCCATCCAAGGTAGACTCAATCAAGAACTGGCCTGCACCCCGTACACCAACCGAAATTCGCCAATTCTTGGGTTTGGCGGGCTACTACAGAAGGTTCATCAAGGATTTCTCCAAGATCGCCCAACCTCTCACTTCGCTAACTCAGAAGGGCGTCACCTATCGTTGGGGTGATGCACAGGAAACGGCATTTCAGCACTTAAAGGATAGACTTTGTAGCGCACCTATCCTCTCATTGCCTAAAGGCACAGACGATTTCGTAGTTTATTGCGACGCTTCCATCCAAGGACTTGGTTGCTTATTGATGCAACGTGACAAAGTCATTGCTTGTGCGTCACGTCAACTTAAGATTCACGAAGGGAATTACACTACACACGATTTGGAGCTGGGAGCTGTTGTTGTCGCACTCAAGATATGGAGACATTACCTATACGGTACCAGGTGTACCATTTACACCGATCACTGGAGTCTCGAGCATATCTTCAAACAGAAGGACTTGAACATGCGACAACGTCGATGGGTCAAACTTTTGAACGTTTACGAATGCGCGATCAAGTACCATCCAGGCAAAGCCAATGTCGTGGCTGACGCCCTCAGTCGAAAGGATACTACGCCTAAACGCGTGCGAGCATTACAACTTACCATTCAGTCTAGTCTTCCTGCACAGATAAGAGATGCTCAGGTAGAAGCATTGAAACCAGAAAACATCAGGGCTGAGGCCCTACGAGGATCAAGGAAACGGTTAGAACAAAAGGAAGACGGCGCCTATTATGTAACAGGACGCATCTGGGTCCCACTCTATGGCAATCTACGAGAGCTTGTGATGGATGAAGCACATAAGTCTCGCTACTCCGTACATCCAGGTTCAGATAAGATGTACCACAATCTCAGAACTACGTATTGGTGGCCTAGCATGAAAGCTCACATAGCGACTTACGTTAGCAAATGTTTGACTAGTGCGAGAGTCAAGACTGAATATCAGAAACCATCAGGCCTACTCCAACAACCAGAAATACCACAATGGAAATGGGAGCAAATTTCCATGGATTTCGTTACTGGCCTGTCTAGATCTCAACGTGGAAATGATACTATTTGGGTGATCGTGGATTGACTCACAAAGTCTGCACACTTTTTGGCTATCAAAGAAACAGACAAGTTCTCTACTTTAGCAGACGTTTACTTGAAGGAAGTGGTTTCGAGGCACGGGGTGCTAACCTCCATTATCTTTGATCATGATGCATGTTTTACCTCTGAACTGTGGCAAGCAATGCACAAGTCCTTTGGCTCACGTTTAGACATGAGCATAGCTTATCATCCACAGACGGATGGGCAGTCTGAACGCACCATCCAAACCCTTGAAGACATGCTTAGGGCATGTTTGATTGACTTTGGCAACGGCTGGGAAAAGCATCTGCCACTAGTAGGGCTGTAAACGAGTCGAGCCGAGTCGAGCCAGGGTGGGGTCGAGCTCAAGCTCGAAATTAATTCAGGCGGTTAAACTTGGTAAGAGCTTTACGTCGGAGTTAAACGAGCCTAAGAACGAGCCAACGAGCCGAGCCATGGGCCGAGCCGAGCTTAGCTCGAGCTGGGCTTGGTTACAAAATGAACCAACTTGGTTCACGTCATCTCAAACTGACTTTTTTTAGCTTGTTTTTCTCGAGCTTCTTTCGAGCGAGCTACGAGTCGCGAGCTTTATGAACAGCCCTAGCCACTAGTGGAATTTTCGTATAATAACAGCTACCACACCAGCATCCAAGCCGCTCCGTTTGAGGCATTGTACGGGCGTAAATGCCGATCACCTCTTTGTTGGGCAGAGGTTGGCGACAGCCAGATCACTGGCCCAGAACTTGTGGTAGACACAACAGAAAGGATTGCTCAGATACGGCAACGCATGGTGGCAGCTCGTGACCGTCAGAAAAGCTACGCTAATTAGCGCAGGAAACCACTCGAGTTCCAGGTTGGGGATCGAGTGCTACTCAAAGTCTCACCTTGGAAGGGTGTAGTTCGTTTTGGCAAACGAGGCAAACTTAACCCACGATATGTTGGACCTTTCGAAATCATAGAGAAAATAGGCAAGGTGGCCTACAAACTGAACCTACTAGCAGAACTCAGTGGAGTTCACAACGTTTTCTACGTGTCGAATCTGAAGAAGTGTATGTCAGATGAGACCCTCATAGTTCCTTTGAAGGAGCTCACTATCGACGATCAGCTGCGATTCGTCGAGGAACCAGTAGAGATTACTGACCGAGACGTTAAAATTCTCAAGCGCACCAGAATACCTCTCGTTCGAGTTCGTTGGAACTCCCGTCGTGGCCCAGAGTTCACCTGGGAACGCGAAGATCAAATGAAACAAAAGTATCCCCAATTGTTCGAGAATAGTACAACCACTACTGAGGCTGAAGCTACTGCGGAATTTTGGGATGAAATTCCAAACCAACGGGGGAAGGATGTGATACCCCATGAAAACCAGGGAAAACCATGCAACTTAACTAGCTTCCTCAGTGAGTACGTACCAAATTTCGGGACGAAATTTCTTTCAACATGGGGATAATGTGACAACTCGTATTTCAGAACCTATCTTTGCGCTTAGTGTAACATGCTTTGAACGTTATGTGATTATGTGAACTTTGATTTAAATGAAATTTTATGATATTGTGTTATGTGAATGTATGTGACTCGAACCACACAACTCTGATCCAATCGCACTATCCCAGTCGGGCTACACTTATTGTACTCAAAACCCAAAAGGGCAACCCAAGAATGGGTTCGGCCCACTCCCTTGTGTCGCATAACACCATGGGGAAAGAGTGTACTCCTCATAACTTGCAAAACTAGAACATACACAAAACCCTAGCTCTCCTCTTCTCTCTTTTGTTCGACGGCTGTCTCATCATTCGAAGACCTCCCATCTCGATCAAGATAGCCCTTTTGATTTCTGGTTAGTGTTACACCTTTATTAGTTATCATGATTTCGATTGCTATGATTTTTAGATGATAACTAGGATTCATGTTGTAGTGATATTGATAGTTATTAAGTTCATAAATTTGAAATATGTGTTCAATTTATATATATGTGATGATAGGAACTGTTTGTGGTTGATGGATCGAATGATGATATATGTTAACCTAGAGCCGATTTCATGTTAAAGGGATTTGATCTTATTGGGTATTAATTGATTGACTTGATTTGGCATGAGAAATTATATGTTGGTACTCGAATTCTATAATCTGATAGTCTGATTTTATTCCTTGCATGATGATTTAGTGTTCATGATTTGGATGTATTAGGGTTCACAAGAATTAAGGGGCAAATGTTTAGTTTGATCCAGATACGCATGATTGAAACTGTTAGTGTTGTTAATGGATAAAATTCATAATTGGAAACCATTGAATGATTGTAACTGAATCGAATAATGGAAACAATATAACTGATTGCATGAAATTCGGAAATTATAACTGATCGCACAAGACTCCTTGGTCGCACAAGATCAGATCGTACAAGATCTGGTCTGATCGCACAAGGCAGTCACACAAGATAGACTGATGTACAATTAGTTAGAACACAGTGTACAACACAGCAATGCATGATCGCACAAGACAAGTGGATCGCACAAGACAGTGTCGATCGCACAAGTCTTGGGCCTTACACAGTGATTGGACCTAACATATTGTTGGCCCTCGAAGCCCAAACCCAGTCGCACAAGACAATTGGGATCGCACAAGTCGTCCGGATCGCACAAGTCATCTGGACCGCACAAGATCAACGTGTGTTTGTTGGGCCGTGTATACATGTTGGGCCGGGTTATGTTTGGGCTTCTTGTGTATGCTAAGCAGTTATCGTTTTAAAATGTTCTATGTGTATGCCATGTTTGCCATGATTGTTATGTGTTCTTGATTTGTTAAATCTGTGTAAACATACGCGCCTTACTTGAAACTAGACCTGACTTGTATGGTAACCATGTTAGGACGTGGTTGACCACTTGTAGCTTAAGTAACCTTTTTGTGTATCTGCCGAGCTAACCTAAGGTGAGTTCACACTTTCTACAAAGCATGATAATTCCCGGTGGGTTGGGAATGGGCTAAGGAATATGGATTCCTCGTCCTTCTTGGGTAGGACAGTACAGGTTAAGGAATGTAATTCCTCGTCCTCTTGGACAGTTTAAATTTCACTAGACCAAAACTCTATCACGAAGTCCCTCCTTTTATATCGACTTAATCACCGGGCCAATGGCGAGCGGGTCATTAGTTAGATAGCGCTATTTAGGTCTGACAAGCCTCACACCGTGCCGCAGAGGACGGGCGTGAACTAATGGATCTGGGCACGTCAATGATGATAGACATTGACGCTAAGGGCACATAAACATGACTAAAGTCAGTGGTCGATATGGTAGCGAGTCTAGTAGTATAAACATGGGGTAGCCCCCACGGCCGGAGAGCTAGAGAATTGAACACGGGGTAGCCCCCACGGCTGGATTGCCAGAGTAAACGGGATTAAACAAAACACGTTTTCAACTATGGGGTAACCCCCATGGCAAGGATGCCAGTTAAAGGAAACTATGTTTTTTGGAATAACTTAAACCAACACCCAACTGTGAACTCGCTCAACTTTGTTGTTGACTCGTTACTACATGTTTTGCAGGTCACTAGGTTTAGCAGGAGCTTGCATGGGGAAGAGTCGTTGTGAAGCATGGACATTGAGTGTTCATGATGAACTTAAACATTATTAACTTATGCTTTGGTTTTTGACATTATGCTTCCGCTTGCAACCTAAACTATGTTTTTTATTTGGACACCAATTATATTGTGTTGGATTTTATGTTTACTTACATGCTTGTTCAATATTATTGGTGGCTTGATCCTGGTCAGTCACGCCTCCAAGCGGTGATACTCCGCATGTGGATTTTGGGGGTGTGACATGATACATAATAGTTCGAGACACCCTTTGTGGATATTGCCGATGGACCCCACAAATCAAAATGAACAAGATCAAAATGAGCAATAGAATAAGACACTCTTTTATTAAATGGTAAAGCAGAAAAATTTTCTAGTCTACAACCACTACAATCAGAAATATCACTAGTGTTCAACTGACCCAAAGCACCAGTAGAGGCTAAAAACCATAAACGTGACGCTGACACATGTCCTAAATGAGAATGCCAGACATAAAACTGAGAAGACAAAGGACTCAAATGAAAAGAAGACAAATCAATACTAGAGGCAGCAACACCAGACACTTTGAGTACTTCCAAAACATAGAGTTCCCCAACTTACGGCCAATCCTAATCACTCTCTGAGTGCATTGATCCTGTACCACACAAATATAGAGAAAATTTTTGTTTTTGTTTTTAAATAAGTAAATAAAAATAAAGAAATAAAGTAAAACAAATAGACAAGATAGAATCACTTGGATCTGACTCGTCATTTATGTATCCTTTGATGATTTCCTCGCTTTGGGTTTTTTAAGAGATTATCTTAGTTACTGTGGCATGTCCCTATTTTGAAGGCAACGCTACCCTCAACCATATTGGTCCGAGTCAGCAGGGATACAGTCCCGCAAGGCCGGATTATTGAAAGATAATTAAGTAAGTTATTAATGCAAAAAGCGGCATGCCCCTCTTTTGTAGGCAACGCTACCCTCGGCCATATTGGTCTGAGTCAGTGTAACACCCCGAAAACGGGTTTGGTAATAAAACCACGTTAATACTAAAAGACGGGTAAAATACCGTTAGTGGTAAAATTTACCTGGTGAATATTAGGGCTTAAATAAATAATCCTAATATCAATTAAAAAGAAGAATAAATGCTTTGAGAAAACAAAGTTATAAGAAGCCCGAGTTAACGGGACTTAAATTAAGACGGGTCATAACCCCCGGAACCTACTAAGATAACTAGGAATAATTAACTTAGTTACTAATGGGTAATTAAGTGAATGAATAAAAATAAAAATCAAGACTTTTAACCCTCTTTATAAAACCTCTAACACGAGGGGCTAAATGTGGCAACTAGAGAAGTGTTTTAATTAAAACACTTATATAAAAAAAAAAGAGAAATCAAACACACACATGTGTGTGTGTACGTATGAAGACCAGGAGAAGCTCCAAGGAGCTCAAAACCCTAGTTCAACAAATTCATCAAATTGAAGCTTAATTCAAGCCTAAAATCGATGCATGGATACATAGAAACGATCACCTAGTCATGGGGATCACAAGGTATGTTGAATTTTGTTATTTGGTGATACCTTGAAATTATGATGAACAATCATAATCGAAATTTTGGAATGAACGATGAATCTATGAGCATTATTGTGATGAAATTCATGTTTAGAGACAAACCTAGATGGAAACTTGATGAATTAGTGTTAAAAACTAGGGATTTGATGATTACCCTTGTATGTGCTAAGTGGGTTTTGACTAAATAATGAAGATGATGATATATTTGTGCTAGAAATCATCATAATTGATAGTTAATTGGAGATAATTAAACAATTTGCAAGTTTGAGTATTTGATCATACATGATTGAGATGGGTTTTTGAATGTTGTAATGAAATTGGTAAATTATTTCATGAATATGGATGTTTGAAATCATGATATCTACTAGTTGATATGTAAAACTTGGTTATATTAAGTGTTCGGATGAATGCTAGCGATATGATGAAATGGGTTTCACTTATAGATGAGAACCCTAAATTCTTGAGAAATAAATAAATAAGTTAGCTTTGATAATCGCTTAAACTAGTTGAAGTGTTAAAAATATAAGGAACGGGGTTAAAAGATTAGTTAAAATAGTGGCTTAAAAGAACGCCTACCGGGTCATTTGAAAATGCCTAAACTAGTTGATGAACTTGAATGTGCAATTCATGTATTAATGGCCATTTGACTTTAGAAAAGTCAAACTGACCTACAATGCGATGAATGATAATTTTTGGATATAAAATGCGTAAGGTGGAATAATCGTATTAAGTTATTATTAAACTAACCACCTTGTGAATGATTAATGATAGTTGGCGCTTAACAAGCTAGGTGAAGCTTGGGGAGAAAGTGGGTCAAACGAATCAAGTATGAGAAGAAAGGCGTAATCTGGATACGAGGTAAGTAACACTTACGCCCCTTTATATTATTTACAAAATACTTAATTGCAAGTATTTTATATGAATTCTATTAAGTGATTGGAATATGATGTTCCAGCACTATTTAATGCGAGTCGAAACAAGGGAGAATGGTAAGAAACCATGAATTATGGAAAAAGGGTAAAATGGTAAATTAGTCATGTGATGATGAACAAATAAGAAATTTTGAAACCATACGTTATGATGTAAACCATGACGGGTAAAAGTGGTAAAATAATAGTTCGGATATGAGTGGGCGGAAGGGAAAAGAGATTCAAATAGACACCATATGGCGTAAGTCATAACGGGTCAAACAAACAAGAAACGGTTTTTAAGTAAAACGAGTTCAAGGAGAAAACCGGGATAGGTTTAAGGGGTGAAATGGTAACTAAATACCATCTCATAGAATGGTCATTTAAACTAAATGGGTCAAATGGTGTTGTTAACACCATTTGACAATGACATCTGATAATCAATTGTTGAGTTTTGTGTTCACAGGAATTAACATAAGGTTCGCTTTACTATTAACTAGTGATTAATAGTCAAAGATATTGAAATGGGTTGATATTATGACCCGAGCCAGGTACACATGAACAAGCTATAGTTAAAAGTGTGATTTTGGTCAAATAATTAGTGAAAGCCCTTCGTCGTAAACTGAGGGACTTAAATTGACCAAAAAGCCCTTGATGGATAAACCGGGTAAACGACCCTTATGGGTTGTTTAGAAATTTTTATTATGATTATGAAATCCTTAAACACGTATAAAAGTAATAGGCATAAACTTTCGTGGTTCAAATGCCTAAGAATGGGTCATTGCTTAAAATGACCAATCGAAGGGTAAAAATTCGGGATAAGGGGTTCATTATGTTAAATCCACCACAAAAATAGTGTGGTGGAATATAAGTGGTTACTTAAATATGGGAATGTGAAGTGCGAAAAGAAAAGAACGAGTTGATGCTTACATGCTTAAAAGTCCTCTAAATGGGTAAAAAAAATGTTATAATTGAATTTCAAGCCGAGAGCTTGAAATCTAAAATTTTGTGAATTTAGATGTTGGGTTTTTACTCCATGAGATGGAGAATTAAATTACGAACGCGTAGGAAAAATAATCGTGTAAAACGGACAAACGGATAAAAAGTTATGAAGGTTTTCGTATTAAAAACGGAAACAAGCAAAAACCTGCAGCAGACCGTAAGCTACAGTTCGGAAATTCTGGTTGAAGTATTAAAGGTGAACCGTAAGCTACGGCCTGAGAACCGTAGCCTACGGTCGACTTCTAACAAAAATCCTGATTTTGTTTATTTGATGGTTTTGAGCTTTCGGGTCCGTTTAGACGGGTTCTAGGGTCTCATATACTAACGTTTGTGATAAATTTACCATGTAGGTGTGTTTGAACTTAGGATGGGTGAAGATCAAGCGTCGAACATGAACCGAACAGACGTTAAATGAAGCTTCCGCGTTAAACCTTGTTTTGTTTTGATAAAAGTGAATTATGTAAACACTTAGCACTATATTTTGAATACTTTAAACATGTATGAATGTTAACTTGACAAAGTTTTTGTAAAGTCGCATTTTTAGTATAAAATGCGTATTTTAATGTTAAAATCATGTTATTTAAAGATGGGTGTTACAGTCAGCAGGGATACAGTCCTGTAAGGACGGTTTAAAGTTTTAATAGTAGCCAATTTATAAGGGATTACAAGCCGTTTTTACTTCCCCCTATTTGATGCTATCTGCCTCAAGGAAAGTCCTAATAAGCTTGAATCAGGTCCTCGCAGGATCTATACACTGAACGAGGCAAGAACTTCACCCAACCACTGTCGCCACCCCCGATCCCAGGTCCCCCGGGAACGGGCGGCCGCGAGCCAGTGCTGGTGGTATCTCGTTATTGTCTAATTTGGCAGCGGAAATTTTTTCATCAGGACCGTAGTTAGGAAATATTTGACCAGAGTAAAATACCACATTTTCATAGCATTTAATTAAATGGGTTAAAACCCAAGTTCATAGTACACATGTTTTCATAGGAATTCATCCTATTTTATTTAATAAAAACATCTATTTCATTTTAGGTAACTTTATTGCCACTTTTCCAAGCCTTCAGTGCTGTCCAGCTGGCTTCTATTTGGCTTTCACATTTTGTTACCTGAAACGCGTTTTAAAAACATTTGTCAGTGGGAAATACTGGTGAGTGAATCCCAGTTTAATCAAGTTTAAATAGAAAGTCACAGTGTACAGTATTGAGAGCGATTACAATGTTTATATCTACACAATTACTCCATTAGTACTGTCAATCCTGACTTGTGGGTCATATTACACATTGGCTAACTCATTGTCCAATGGTAACGTACTGTCATCCCTGACTTACTACTTGCAGTAGTAAATTTTGTATACAAAACCCCAACATACCGGCAGTAATTGAAGAATTACAAAGACTCAATCACTGCTTAATTTCATTGTAAAACATTTAAGGTTTTGTAAAATAGTTACAAAAAGGTTAACAAAAAGAGGATAAACTCACATTGCTGTCTTAGTTTTTTCGTAATGGTTTCCTGGTGACAATCTATAATTTACACAAATGCACACGCGTTAGTATAATAAACCATTTTAACATTAGCAATACCCTCCCCGAGACGGCATTCCAATGACTACGTCAGGCATAACCACGACAGCCATTACGGAACCCTAGATCAATCGGGCAGCGTATCTAATACGTATCCAGGGGTTATAATACTTACAACGGAGCAGAACTTCGCTATTTAGGGGGATATAATACCCGCTTTATAAAGCCTATATTCAGAAATTCGTTGAGAATGAAAAGAAATGAACGACGGAAAGTGAAAACCCGATGCTTTCTTATATAGGTGCTGAAACTGGTCCTCATGCGGCCCGCGTAATATTTGGGCTGGGCTTACGCGGCCCACGTCAACCCTGGTCAACAGGGTAGCTCGTCCGGATCACCCTCTAGACTTGACACGATGATGACACGTGTTATCACCGGGTTGCGCCACTATCTCGATCTCACGCGGCCCGCGTTAGCTAACGGGGGGTCTTACGCGGCCCGCTTGAACTAAAAAAATCAACGAAATCAAGTTTTAAACCTTGATACCGTCCGCGTAAGGTTGGGGTGGGTCCTAGGCGGCCCGCCTCAACTTAATATTTCTTGTTTTTTATTTATTTTTAATACTATATTATAATTCGGGCTCGGTTTTCACGTATGGTTCGTATTTAAAGACATATTGGGCTATTTTAAAATAAATTAGGGTGTCGGAAAAATAATTCAAGGTGTCGGTTTCTTGAGGGTTGTTACAACCACCCTTCTAACCCCATTCCAGGTAGTTAACGCACTTTATATAGACCGTAAAGTCACGAATGAGTGAATCAATGAAACATGAAGAAATGATTAAGTAAAGTTCACCTTCAATATAATTATTAAAGTCATTAATACAAACCCAAATAAAAAGTTACCAAAGCTAGGAAATCAAAAGTGATACATAAATGATTTTATCTTCACCAAGTGATGTAAGAGATTAGCCAAGCATGGCCTTTGTTTGACAAAAAACTCTTACTATCGATCTTGGATCTCGAGACTACACACACACTCTAAGGATGGATGATGGATGAAAGTGGTGGATGATGGTGGTATTGTGGTGGTGGAGTGGTGGCAAGTGTGAGAGAAGTGGTTTGCAAAAGGATGGTTTGCAACTGAGCTAAGCACCTCCTTTTATAGCTGAAAACAGTAGCTTCACACGGCCCCGTGCCCACCAGGCACGACCTCGTGTCCTTTCCTTCTCTGTCTTCATTTAATGCTGGTGTTAGCTCTTCTACACACACGGCCCGTGTGTCAACGACACGGCCCCGTGTCTTCTGTAGTTATTGTACGAACCCAGATTTGTGAATCTGAGAGTTGACCACAACCCGTGCTTAGGGGAAACGGCCCCGTGTCCCTTGTCGTTATCTGTTTGTTTTTGTTCTCTGGGAATCTTGAGTAGGGGCACGGCCCATGCTCGGCTGGCACGTCCCCGTGCTTGGGTTCTTGTATTGTTATTTTGTCTTTGGGGTGAAGCTTGGAGGGTCAGTATAGCGTGCCAACTTCTTTTCTTCGTATTTATCTTGGTTTTCACTGTTAATTTGTTCCTTTTGTCTGTTTAAGCTCTTTCAATCCTGAAAATCAAAAGTACACAAAGAAACATACTTTTTCCAACACTAATACTAAAAAAGAGTTGTTTTTATACCTTATTTGATATGATTTATATGTTGTATTTTGTGCATATCAGACCCGAACGTGACATAGATGGTGACATGGTAGAAGGATGAGAGACTAGATACTGTTTGAACTGATCGAAAATGTAGGGATCCAACGCAGAAGGTGACATGGTGCTAGAAGACTCGGTAGCTACTGATGGTGCAGCAGCGCTTGTGAACTGTGGAAGACGAGGTGACCATGATGGAGCAGAAGAACGTGACTGAAACTGTCCACCTGATCTGTTCTGCTGACCAAATTTTTGTTGCTACCCTGATTGTGGTTGTTTAGCTCTGTTCAGCAACAATGGGCACTTTTCCTTCTAGTGATTTTTCTGTTTGCAAAACACGCACTCATCAAATGCAACTTTAGGAGTTTGTCTAGACTGATTGGAAGGTTAAGATCGTGGTGGCCTAGATTGCTCAGTTGGAACAGCAAACACGACAAAAGTGACTATGGTTTTAGACCCTTTATAACCTTGAGACTTGATAGGAGTCTCCTCTGTAATCAGTTCATGAACAACTGAATCAATTGTGGGTAGAGGAGACCGATGAAGGATTGTTCCATGTAATCCTTCAAAATCTGAACGTAACACCATCAAAAACTGAACCAAACTTTGCTCTTCCCTCTTTGCAATGTATGGCTTAAAAACTCTCAGATCTACAGATTTTGTAAGGGCTAATTGATCCCACAAATTAGACATAGTAGCATAAAAATCTTGAATACTCATATCACTTTGTTGAAAAGCACGCATATCATATTCCAACTGGTACTACTTAGCAAAATTAGACCGTGTAAATAATTTATCCAAATGATCCCAAACTTCCTTTGTCGTGTCATACTTAGCCAATTGAATACCAATTGACTGTGTTACAAAGTTGTTGATCCAAGTGATAACTTGAGTTATCAGTTTCCATGTGTCAAGCAATAGTGCATAATTTTCATCTTTCTCATTTGTAGGCTTGGCTTTAACCCCAGTGACATAACCCCACATATGTTTTCCACAAAGAAAATTCTTTATGACATAACTCCAATATGCATAATTTTTACCATCCAATTGAGTACTAATGGACCGAAGAGAATCATCTTTTCCAGCCATATTGCAAATAATAAAATACGAACAACGAAGAAATGACTACGGTACAATATGTGACAATCCAACACCAAAAGCAAACCGGGCGACTAAAGCAAATACGAACGAGCAATATTTGACACCAATAAATCCGAACTAAGTAAATGATCTTCTACAATAATTAATGTCCAAAGTAATTAATTCTATTGTGATGTCTTGCACACTAGACTGTGGAATTGAGTAATAATGCTTCAATAATATTCCAATACACCAATTAAAATAACTTCTGCCCACTTTCTGACATACTAAAAAATATGTCCACCAATTAATTTTACATACTAGTGGAGAGTTCAAACGAGAAGAAATCACAAATTAAGAATAAAAAGAATAAATGACACAAAGGTAATTTAAACCAATCATTTAATTAGTCTATCCTTTATTTTTGCTATTCTAATTAATGAACTTTAATCATTTAATGAGTCTATTTTATAAAATAGTTGTGCACCTTATATAATAAAAACATTCTTACACATGTTCCTACACATTTCCTACACCATAAAAACAATGTTTCCTACACCATAAAAGTAATGTTATGGTGTAGGTAGAGAATGTGTAGAATCACAACATTTTAAAATAATTTTGTCACTTCTAATAAAATTGGTGTAGGACCTAACATATTAATGGTGTTGAAAAAGAAAATTATGGCTGCATTAATGAGACTTGAATAACCGTTTATAATATTTATTAGTATTCTACATTAAATTGTCTATCATACACTTATTAATTAAATATTAACTAAAAGTTGACAAAAATGATATATTGATCCACAACCATTGATCAAAAAAATATAGGGTCTTAATTGATTTAGTTTTCTTCTTTCAAGAAGATTCTTCTCAAATGAACCTTCCTCTTCTATACTATCCACTAAAATAAATGTCAACAATAATCAATGCACTGGATGTTTGAAAAAAAATCAATTAAAAAATATTAACAATAACCAAAAGTTCGAATAAAATTACCGACGACCGAACCCAGTTTTATCCAAAAAGAATTTCGACATCGTTACCACAACAATCTTGCTGATCCACAAAACTGATTCTTGCTACAAACTCTTTCATAGCCAATTAACAAATATGGATCGAATAGGGTTCTGATACCATGTTAATTAACAAGATACTAGTGGGGAACATAATTCAATATGGGCCGAGAAGATAATTCAAACCTAAAAATGTTAAAAAAATCGTATATACGTTGTGTGTGTCTGTATATATATAAAAGCACTCGCGCTTTACGGCTGCAACGCACGGGAAACCCTTATGATAAACAGGGAAACCCTTATGATAAACATTATATAGTACACTGCAACATTTTTTTATCTAGTGGGAAACCCGCATGTTGCGGCAGAGTTAACAATTTACATCTAAATTTTTAACTAACTTCTCTAAAAGTACAAAACACATTTTCTGTTAAATTTGATTAATTTTCATTCACTGATTAGTCCTTTAGTCCAAATACTTAAATACAATATAATGTATTTTGAATATATGTTCTAGATGAATGTGACGAGTTTACTATTCATAATCTTATTTTTTATTATTTATAAATAATCTAATATATAGTATAAATTTATTAAACATAAATACCATTGATCAAGGGAAGAGGGTTGTGAATAGAAGAAAATGACAAAAAGTTGAGTTTTTTTTTCTAAAGTGGTGTTGGTGGAAAAAATATTTACCATAATAGTGTTGTTTCAAAAGTATTTACTAAAATGGTGTTTTATCTCTTTTAATGGTTTTTCACTCCTAATTTCATTTGTTAGCTTCACTTTATTAACAAAAATTTGACTTAATCACTTTTTTTATTAAAAAAATTAAATTATTAACTTTAAATACTTTCCGACTTTTGAGACTTCACATTTGAAAATAAATTAGAAGATTTTTTTTTTCTAAACAATAAGAAATTGATTTGTTTTAATTTTTTTTATCAGTAGTTATGGTTTCTAGAAAACAATGAGCAACAGCAAATCAATAACTAATTATATGTATTATTTATCTCCACATAAAAAGAAAATAATCGAATAATGGGTCGGTTTGAAATTCATAGTTTGAATTTGATTCACATTCGGAATTTGGTTCGGATAATCAACCATTATATTTTTTATTAACAAACTCACTATAACTTTTTTTTCTTTTTGTAGGTCTCAATCAGCTTGTTATAGTCGTATCTTATTTTATATGTTGTAAATCTATTCCGTATGGTTCTTTTAAATTTTATCTTACATGGATTCTTTAATCATAATACCCATATCAAACTTACTTGAATGAACTTATTTAAATTCGAACTGATTTGAATTAAGGTTTCAATCCATCAAATTAAGTAAAATATAAATCGAAAGAATCATGCAAAATAAGTTAAATTGATTAGGAATAATGAAAGAGTATAAATTTATAGTTAGATGGTTAACTAAGAAAACTATAGCGGTTGATCAACCGTACCGAATTCCAAATTTCGCTTTGAGTTGAATTCAACCTATGAATTTCAAATTGACCCCATTATTCAAAGTCGCATTACATAATTTCTTGTTTTTTGGTTATTAAAAATAGATGTATGTTTCTATTCAGTTTATATATGTATACACATATAATTTATTTTACATTACATTTACCGTTCGTCATTGTTTATATATTAGACAAATACATAATGGATGATAACTATCTTGACATTTATAGTTTCTAGTAAAAAAACAAATAATTACATACTTATTTACATAGATAATGGGAGGTCACGGACATTTTATATTAATTAAACGAAACAATAATTACATATTTATTTACGTATGTTAGGTTAATATATATTTTTTTATATTAAGAAAAACAGTTTTCTTAAATATATAAAGAATAAGTCATTATTGTTTTATGAAATGAGGTTATCCAATTAGATTAGGAGTGATAAATTAATAAAATAAGACAAAACACTATTTTGATAAATATTTTTAATGCAACACAATTTTGGTAAATACTTTTTTCACCAACACCACTTTAGTAAAAAACTCCAAAAAGTTAGGCATTTTAATTTGACCCTTCATATGCTTTCTTAAAATTTGATGAGAATTTACTATTTGATACATAGGAAATGTTTTATATACATAAAGGCTATATACACGCATACAGCCATAAACACAAGCCCTAACAAAACATAGAGAAGCCCGATAGAAGGCCCAAACTTTTGAAACTTATTAGACAATTTTCATCATTTATCTCTCAACCACATGTAATTTATGGAAAAATAGGAACAACAAAGTGTTCAATGATGAAATTAAGGAGGAAACATTTGTCTGGATAAGTAGGAGATCAAAGATTCAAGGGGTGACCTGGAATGAGTGGAGAAGCTTTTCACTTCTAGACTAAATGTTCTTGATGGAATTTCTTGTTAATGTATTCCTTGATGTATGTGTTTTCATTGGTTTCTTGAGTTGTAAACATTGTCCTCATAGCATCTTCTTGTGGGACGGTTTCTTGATGTGAATAACTGTTAAGGGTAAATTGGTAAATTGCAAGTCAACTGCCTGGTCAACTGGTTGGTATTCGTTTATAATGTTTTCTTTAGTTTTAATAAGTTTACAATAGTTGAGGGGCTGATTGTGTCAAGTGAAGAAACTTTGGGTTAATCTTGTAATTAGGTTGTTAACAGTTGTTAACTGTGAGAAGTTGTTAAATAGGGGATTAGGTCACAAGTACAATTAGTCTTTTTCTTTCTCATTGTTCATTACAATCTTGTAATCGTTGAAAGTGTTTCAATAAAGAAGTAATAGGTGGTTTTTGGTGTGATTTTGTTCTTAATTTCTCTGGTGTTCTTCAACAATTGATATCAGAGCCTGCGTTTGGCTCTGATTCAGAGAAATTAGGGTTCAATTCAAGCAAATTGTGAATTGAAAAGAGTCTCCATGGTGTCCACTAAGTTCGAATTGGAGAAATTCGACGGGAAGAACGATTTTGGGTTGTGGAGAGTGAAGATGAGGGCATTATTGGTTCATCAGGGGATCGTAGATGCTCTGGCTGGTGAGGCAAAGTTACCAGAGGGTTTAACCGATAAAGAAAAGAAGGATATTCTTGAGAAGGCTCATAGTGCCATCATTTTGAGTCTGGGAGATTGGGTGTTGCGAGAAGTGTCAAAAGAAACTTCTGCTGCTGGAATATGGGCTAAGCTAGAAAGCCTGTATATGACAAAGTCACTTGCAAACCGGCTCTATCTCAAGAAAAGGTTGTACACCTTCCAGTTGATATCAGGTAAAAGTTTAGAAGATCATACTGATGAATTTAATAAGGTGATCTTGGATTTAGAAAATATTGATGTGTCCATTGATGATGAAGATAAGGCTATAATCTTTTTAGCCTCTCTCCCTCAGTCATTTGAGCATTTTGTTGATACTCTTATGTATGGGAGAGATTCATTATCAATGGAAGAAGTCTTGGCTGCTTTAAATTCTAAAGAACTTAAGAAGAGAAGTGATGCTAAGGAGGAAATAGGAGAGGGTCTGGTTGTAAGGGGAAGGCCAGAACAGAAGTCTTTCAGGGGAAAGAATACACCTAGGTCTAAGTCCAAGTTTAAAAGAAAATGCTATATTTGTAATTCAGAAAAGCATTTTAAAAGAGATTGTCCAGATAGATTCAAGAAGAAGAAGTATGATTCAGGGTCTAAGAGTCAACATGGGGGGTCACCAGATAGTTCAAATGATGGGTATGAAAGTGCTGATGTACTAGTTGTGTCTAAGGGAACTCAATATGATAATTGGATTCTAGACTCAGGAGGTTCTTATCATACGACTCCTCATAAGGAGTATTTTCAAGACATTGAAATGCAAGATATGGGAACTGTGAAACTGGGAGATGACAGACCATGTAAAGTACAAGGGCAGGGCACCGTTGTTATCAAACTTGAAAATGGCACTGAGTTGAAACTTGTTAATGTTAGGTTCATCCCTGAACTAACAAGAAACATTATTTCACTTGGCATTTTTGAGAAGGAAGGGTGTAGTCTGAACCTAAAGAATGGGAAGGCCAAGATAATAAAAGGGTCAATGGTTATTTTTACTGGCACAAGAAGAGGGAACAACATCTATATGCTGGATGGTAAGGTGTCACAAGGTGTAAATTGCTCTGTTGAAAGGCCCAAGATAAGTGATGCAGTTCTCTGGCATAGAAGACTTGGTCATATAAGTGATCAAGGGCTGAATGAACTCAAGAAACAAGAAGTTCTTGGCAACTTTGATGGAAGAGAAGCAGGATTCTGTGAGCATTGCATTCTTGGAAAATCTCACAGAGTAAGATTTACTAAGGGAATTCACTCAACCAAAGGTATATTAGATTATGTTCATGCTGATTTGTGGGGGCCTGCAAGAACCATGTCTTTAGATGGGTGCCTTGTATTTTTTGTCTATAGTTGATGACTTTTCAAGAAGGGTTTGGGTGTATGTTTTGAAAGGAAAACATGAGGGTTTTGAAAGGAAAACATGAGGCTTTTGAAAGATTTAAAGATTGGAAGATCTTGGTAGAAACTCAAACAGAAAGAAAGGTGAAGAAGCTGAGAATAGATAATGGTCTGGAATTTTGTAATGATTATTTTGATCAGTTTTGCAGAAAATATGTTATTGCCAGGCACAGAACAGTCCCAGGAACTCCTCAGCAGAATGGATTGGTGGAAAGGATGAACAGGACACTGCTGAACAAAGTAAGATGTATGTTACTTAGTTAAGGCATGCCTAAAAGGTTCTGGGCTGAAGCTGTTACTACATCAGCCTATCTTGTGAACAGATCACCATCAACTGCCATAGGTCTTAAAACACCTATGGAAATGTGGTCTGGTAAAAAGGAGGAGTATGATAACCTAAGGGTGTTTGGTACATTGGCTTATGCTCATGTGAAACAGGGCAAGCTGGAACCAAAGGCAGTGAGAGGCATCATTCTTGGGTATCCAGAGGGTGTAAAGGGCCATAAATTGTGGAGAGTAGATGATTAGGGTTGTAAACGAACTGAACGTTCAGCGAACAGTTCGTGAACTGTTCGGCGGGAAGTTCGTTTATGTTCGTTCGTTTAATAAACGAACGAACATGAACAAGAAATTTCGTTCGATTAGTTAAATGAACGAACATGAACAGAGGTCTCGTTCGTTCGATTGTGTTCGTGAACGTTCGGTAAGGTGTTCGTGAACGTGTTCGTGAACATTCGTTGATTTGCGTTCGTTTATGTTTGTATGTTTGTGTTTTAATTGAAAATCTTTGTACTTTCTTATATTTTATTTATACTTTTATATTATAAAACTTTTATTTATTTTATTACCCTAACAATTAAACTAAGAAACTCACTTTCACCTTGTTAATGCATCATTTCCCTTTCATTTCTCATTATTTACATCGGCGAATACGATCGACCTCCATTCCACAATAAGGGATTCAAGTTCGAGTGCTACTCTCTGGCCATCTATCTTTATCCTTTGTCGCGTTCACCAAATTTATCTGTGTTCGTGAACCGTTCACGAACACGCTCATTTCCTTAATGAACGAACACGAACATAAAATCTCGTTCGGTAAGTGTTCGTGAACCGTTCGTGAACACATTTATTTCCTTAGCGAACGAACACGAACAAGGCCTTGTTCGTGTTCGTTCGGTTCGTTTACAGCCCTATAGATGATGGTTCTCCAAATTTGTTTAATAGCAGAGATGTAGTGGCATTTAGAGAAGATGTATACTACAAAGATGTTATGGGAGGC
Organism: Helianthus tuberosus; assembly: GCA_030545235.1. Classification (NCBI taxonomy): domain Eukaryota; kingdom Viridiplantae; phylum Streptophyta; class Magnoliopsida; order Asterales; family Asteraceae; genus Helianthus; species Helianthus tuberosus. The sequence continues at coordinate 154,095,945 of CM060372.1, forward strand.
AGTGTTGAAGATGAGTCAGTGTTTAGCAATAAGGAGGATGTTCAGATAGAGGTGGAGTCTGATAGTATGAAGAATTCAGCTGAAGAAGAAATGCCTGAAAGTTCAAGTCAGGGTCAATCTCCTGGTTATAGCATTGCTAAAGAAAGACCAAGAAGGCAGATAAAACCTCCTTTAAGGTTCAGAGATGAAGAAGACATCTCAGCATATGTCTTTATGGCTGCAGAACTTGAAGATAGTACTGAACCTTTAACCTACAGTGAAGCTATTGCATCTGAAGATAGTGAAAGATGGCAATTAGCTATGAAAGAAGAAATGGATTCACTGCATAAGAATCAGACTTGGGTGCTTGTTGATAGACCTAAGGGTCAGAAAGTGGTCACTTGCAAATGGATCTTTAAATTGAAAGAAGGTATACCAGGGGTTGAAGGGCCTAGATACAAAGCCAGGCTAGTGGCGAAGGGGTTCACTCAAAGGGCAGGGATAGACTATAATGAGGTATTTTCTCCTGTGGTTAAACATTCTTCAATAAGGGTAATATTGTCATTAACTGCTGTCATGGGAATGGAACTGGAACAACTTGATGTGAAGACAGCCTTTTTGCATGGTTATCTTGATGAAGAAATCCTAATGAGTCAACCTCAAGGTTTTGTTAAGAATGGAGAAGAAGATAAGGTATGTTTGCTGAAAAGATCACTGTATGGACTGAAACAGCCTCCAAGACAGTGGTTCAAAAGATTTGATGAATATATGGTCTCTCATTCTTTCAAAAGAAGTAGCTATGATGCATGTGTGTATTTCAAAGAGTATTGCCCTGGAAGATATGTATACCTGCTGTTATATGTTGATGACATGCTGGTGGCTTGTCAAGATTCTGAGGAGATAAAGAACACAAAAGATCTGTTGATGGCAGAATTTGATATGAAAGAGCTTGGTGAAGCAAAGAAGATCTTAGGTATGGAGATTACCAAAGATAAAGAGAGGGGTATTCTCAGGTTGACACAAAGTTCTTATATAAAAAAGGTACTGAATAACTTTGGTATGATGAGCTGCAAACCAGTGAGTATTCCTTTTGCAAATCATTTCAAGTTATCTGCTCAAAACTGTCCTAAGGATGAGGAAGAGTACAAACAGATGGAGAAGTGTCCCTATGCAAATGCAGTGGGGAGTTTGATGTACCTTATGGTATGTACCAGACCAGATATTGGTTATGGGGCCAGTGTTGTTTCCAGGTATCTTGCTAATCCTGGAAAGCTACATTGGGAAGCTCTGAAGTGGCTGATGAGATATTTGAAAGGGTCTCAAGAAGTGGGATTAACATTTAAAAGTAAATCAGAGGGTGATAACTTGATTTTGGGATATGTTGATTCAGACTTTGCAAAGGATAAAGACAGGGGTAGATCAATTACTGGATATGGTTTTAAAGTGAAGGGTAATTTGGTCAGTTGGAAAGCTTCGCTTCAACATGTGGTAGCCCTGTCAAGCACTGAAGCTGAATACATAGCTTTAACTGAAGATGTTAAAGAAGCAATATGGCTGAAAAGTTTTGTAGCTGAGTTGGGAGCTGTTTTTGATGAGACAGTGGTTGTGTGTGACAATCAAGGAGCAGTGCAACTGTCAAAGAACAGTGTTTACCATGAACGTACCAAGCATATTAATGTTAGGCTGCATTTCATCAGAGATGTTGTGAATTCTAAAGAGGTGAAGATTGAACAGATCGGGACTGATGATAATGCTGCTGATATGTTTACAAAGCCTATGCCAGGTGTGAAGTTTTCAAAGTGTTTGGAAATGTTTGGTGTTGGTTGATTCAGGGTTGAAGTGTTTGATTTGCAATTTAAGGTGGAGATTGTTAAGGGTAAATTGCAAGTCAACTGCCTGGTCAACTGGTTGGTATTCGTTTATAATGTTTTCTTTAGTTTTAATAAGTTTACAATAGTTGAGGGGCTGATTGTGTCAAGTGAAGAAACTTTGGGTTAATCTTGTAATTAGGTTGTTAACAGTTGTTAACTGTGAGAAGTTGTTAAATAGGGGATTAGGTCACAAGTACAGTTAGTCTTTTTCTTTCTCATTGTTCATTACAATCTTGTAATCGTTGATAGTGTTTCAATAAAGAAGTAATCGGTGGTTTTTAGTGTGATTTTGTTCTTAATTTCTCTGGTGGTCTTCAACAATAACGGTTCCGTATTGTTTAAAAAAAATCAATCTCTAAAGAATCAGAAGACTCAGAACCTACACCCATTAATAAAAATAATAACTAATTCCAATAATTAACAAATAAAAAATAATAACTATACCTTTCAATTGATAATTTGGTTGAACTTGGTAACCTTGAAGTTCAAATCCTTCAACTTTGAATTGAGTTGGTGGACCAAGGGCACTTCTTCAATATTGGTTACAACAGAAAGGAGTGGTGATCCTTCCAGGTGTGATCAGCAACCAAGAATCGCTTAATCAGTGTTGGCCCAGAACTCAAAAAGAAACGATAAATTTAAATGAACAATAGTGGATTAATCTTCGAGAATGAAAAGATTAATCTTGGTGAAGAACACCATAAATACATTGTCATATATATACGGTTATGGTGGGTAGCTGTCTTTAAACTGTTGTGACGTTCTGGCGTCAATATACAACCGTCTATAACGTTATTGTGTAACTGCAGCCATATCGAATAAGAAGGCCACCCGACATAGCGTATCTAGTCCTAATAATTATTCGAGTTCATACTCCATACATTAAGTTACAATAATAACAATAACAACATAAGTTTAGTTTATCTTCTAATAATCAGTCTCCTTTGTATCAACTTTTCATGATGGTTAGCATCTCATCAAGCAGTATCTTATGTCTTTAAAGGTGGGACTCCCTACAATCTTCACCTTTGTAACCAATGGAAGTCGAGCTACAGCTCCTACAACACAAAAAGCTCAATTACCTACTGGTTAAACATGTATTATTTGATTTATGTAGTGATTTTATCCCCTCACCCAAGCATGGGATGGGACATTTCCGAAGTCCTTGGTATATAGCAAGTTTAATTCATCATGCTGATTCTTCTCCCTCCTCAAGGTATATAGATTCCTCCTGTTGTTCCAGTAAAGCCTGAAGTGAGGCCACTAGCTCACTCATGGTTGGCCGTTCTTTCGAAACATTGCGCACACAACGCTCTGCAATTTCAGCGAACCTGCTTAAACATTTGGTAGAAATTTCTCCCTTGAGTCTAGGATCAACCATCTGATCTAATTTTCCTTCTTTTACACATCCTTGAGCCCAAATTGCCAACGCACGATGATCTTCTACCGCACGCCTTCCGGATAGCAATTCAAATAGTACAACCCCAAATGCGTACACATCTGTTTTATATGTCAACTTTTCAGTCGCGATATACTCTGGATCAAGATACCCCATTGTGCCTTTAACATCGTCTTCAACATAAGAATTCCATTGTTTGGATGGGCCAATTATGGACAATCCCAAATCCGAAATCACAGCTTCCCAGTTATCATCTAAAAGAATGGTTGAACTTTTCACGTCACGATGTATGACTCCATGTTGGGTGCTGACACCGGTGTGAAGGTAGTCCAAACCGCGTGCAGCACCTATGGCTATGTTGAGCCGTTGTACCCAACTTAAAGGTGTATAAGCTTCGTGCAGATGATGGTAGAGGCTTCCATTCGACATACATTCGTAAACAAGGATCTTCTCCTCGTTATCAGCACAATAGCCAATGAGTGACACCAGGTGACAGTGGCGACATTTACGAAGTATATCGATCTCGGCTCTAAACTCAAGTTCCCCTTGGGTGGACCAAGAATTCCACCTTTTGATGGCTACAACGTGAACAGCTTCTTCACTAGTAATTTGACCTTTGTACACTGTTCCGGATCCACCCTTCCCAATGACCAGTTTATCATGAAAGTTTTCGGTTGCAGATTGAATTTCTGCAAGAGAAAATAGGCGACATGGATGTGCTGAAGTTGATGAAGACAGACTTTTGCCCTCTCTGGTAGCAGAGTCCATTCTCCTGCTTAGCATTTTAGATTCAAAGAATTTGATTGTCAACAAGCAGGGTGATGACTATTAAGGCGATTCAAAATAAGAATAGTTAAGGAAGTCCATATTCCTCATTAAATTTTAACCACATAAGACGATAAAAAAAGCGGTATAATAACATTTAAGGTTTAATAAAAAGTTATCATTAAATCAATTATCAAAATTCAGGGTATGCTAGTAGGAGCTGCGGTAACATTCTGTTAAATTTATAAGATCATGTTTCAACCTTGAGTTGATTAAACAAGAATAGAATTATCAATAAGTTTTATTTGAACATATATAGGGTTAAAGCAACAACTTGAAACAACAAGGTGTTGATACATATTTATGGACGCGACTCGACGCGACGTGATTCGATTAGTGGACGCGACTCGACGCGACTCAGCACGGCTTATATTGTGACGACTTTCCTCCGTCGTGTACAAGACTTCAAGCCATCAAAGGAGACAGACAAGGACTGGGCTCAACATTACAGTCCTTGGGCTAATAGATGATGGCGAAACACAGTTTGGGCCTCAACTGATTGGACCGAAGCCCACTATCGACGAATCAGCCCAGAAGTCGACGAAACACATCTGTTTCGTCGACCATGATCTATTTCGTCGCCTGTCTTTCTGTTTCGTCATATGTAGTGTGTCTGTTAGTATAAATAGCATGTTATGTTTCTGTTTCGGTGTGAAGAACAGAGAAGACACAAGAACAGAGCACACACACACGAGAGAGAGAGTTTATAGAATACATCTGTAAACGTTGATTTGTAACAGACTTTCATAGTATTAATACAGAGGTGTTAATCGGTGAATATTGTGTGTCGTGTATTTACGTGTTCGATCTCGGTTTGCTATTCCGGTTGGATTCCGCACAACCGGAGTGGTTCGTATACAAGGATTAGGCGACTAGATCCTCCCCTAGCCGGACCAACAAGTGGTATCAGAGCCTTGGCTCTTCTCCTTGTTAAAACCGAGGTGTTCTTGCGTTTTTCGGGTTTTAAAGTTCATAATTTTCTGGAAAAATATCTTAAAATCGGACTGAATCTTGTTGTTTTGCACTATGTTTGCTTAAAAACCTTGTTAAAATAAAGTTCACACATTATGTGTTGGTTTTTATTAAACATTTAAGCAAAAATTCGGGTTTCGGAAACTTTTCGGGTCACCGGAAAACTCATAGTTTACCGGAAAATACATAGTGTTCTTGATAAAACCCACTTTTTGATCTTAGAATTTTTTAATTAAAAGGTGTTTGTTGAATTGGAAATTGAAATAGATTATTAAAATTGGACACCTTACCGGGTTAGTAATCTTACCATACCAGTTGTTTGAAAAAGAGTGTTGTGTCTGACAGATCTCACCCACCCAGCTACTTCTTCGACGAATCAAACATCAGACGAAACAGGTCTCATTCGTCAAGCCCCTCCTCGACGAAACAGACCTTCTGTTTCGTCGATATTACTTGTTGTTGGGCCTCTGTTTCGTGGACTGTGTTGTGGAATCGGGCTAACAATTTGGGCTTCTGTTTCGTAGTACATCTTGGGTCTCTGTTTCGTCGAGTGGCAGCCCAAACACAAGTGGGCTTGTTTCTTCGACACATTTAGCCCAATTGCTCAATATCAGTTTCGTCGAATACCTTTGTTTCGTCAAACCCAATACACATATCTGTTTCGCCACTCATAAAGAAACTGTGTTTCGTCATACATCTGTTTCGTGGGTCTGCATTTCGTCAAAACACTTATCAGCTTATAACAGAGGGTTTGCAAGTGTGTCTTAACAGTTTGTTTTGAGTGTGTTTCACAGGTACTTGTCATCCTAGGTCAAAAATGAATCCAAGGTGGAATACTCTGGTAAATACCGATATGTATTTTGGTACTCCGTCATCTTCTGCCCCAGTATCTTCTCAAGCTAATGCAATTTCTACCGGTCAATGGGCATTTGTATCAAATCAAGTTCCAAGTGTTCAAAGCATTCTTTTAAGCGAAAGCGAAACTGGAAGTTTGAATAGACCTCCAAAGTTGATGCATTTATATGAATATCCAGGATGGATTGATAGATTTCATACATACGTTCTTGGTCAGAATACAGAGTTGTGGTTGCGGTTCATCACAGATTTTGATCAAACAATAGAAGTTGCTGCATCATCTGCCGCTACATTTGCAGATCTGACGGAAGATCAGAAGAAGGTCTATGACTTGGAAAAGAAAGCATATGCCATTCTTACTCAGGCGTTGAGTAAAGATATTTATCATCAGTTTGTTAGTCACAAGACGACAAAAAGGTTGTGGGATGCGTTGAAGACAAGGGGCGTGGGAAATGAAGCGACACGTCAATTAAGAAAAGAACTGCTGAAGAAAGAGTTTGATGGTTTTACTTGTATGGAGAATGAGTCGTTAGGTGATTTGACAAGTCGATTTAATCATTTGTTGACTGAATTGACAAATTTTGGGGTAGTTACAACTCCTGCAGAGATTGTGAAAAGGTTTGCAGATTCGTTGCCACCTCAATGGAACACCTTCTTGGAAATCATGAAGTACAATGGTACTTTAGCTACAACGAGCTTCAACGACTTTGTTCAAATCCTGGAAAACAAGAATCAGGAAGAAACTCTGAAGGCAAAAAGAATTCCTGTGCCTCAAAATCCTGAAATGTATTTTGGAACGTCTAGCAGTTCTACAAAACCGTCTTCACATGCTCCAATTCAAACAGCCTTTGTGACTAGCACAGACATGTATGGAAATCTACTGGAACCAGTTCCTCAACAGCAACAGCAAAGCCAACGACCTCCCAGACCAACTGATATGTTCGGAAATCCTTTACCAACAACAGACATGTATGGAAATCTGCTTGATCCAGTTCCTCAATCAGCACCACAACAGCAACGACCTCTCAGACCAACTGATATGTTCGGAAATCCTTTACCAACAACAGACATGTATGGAAATCTGCTTGATCCAGTTCCTCAATCAGCACCACAACAGCAACGACCTCTCAGACCAACTGATATGTTCGGAAATCCTTTACCAACAACAGACATGTACGGGAATCCGCTTCCTCCTCAACAGCAAGCATGTTATGGAAGCACATCATCTGCTGGTCAGCAATCAAAGCCAAATACAGTACGGCTCGACACCTCAAGCTTTTCTAAAGTCAGTGTGGAAGTAGCTAAGGAACACATGGAGCTGCTAAACACTGTGGTGAGCGCATACTGTGGATTAGTGGAAGGTCAGATTGGTAATATTAATCTAACACAAGAAGACTATCAGCAGATTGATAAAGAGGAGATGGAGATGATGGACATCAAGTGGGCCCTTGCCAGTGCTGTTAGGCGAGCAAAGGATTTCATGGAAAGAACTGGCAGAACCAGCTTGGAAGGCAAGAAAGACACCAAGTATGGGTTTGATAAACAGGCCGTTAGATGCTTCAATTGTGGTGAACGTGGTCATTTCAAGCGTGAGTGTACGAGGCCATCTCAACATGGAAACCAGAATCCTTTTAGAGGCCAAGGCAACCAACAGAACCAGAACAGGAACAATGTTCGCACATTGGTGCCTGTCAACAACCAGACTCAAGCAGGACCATCAAATGCCAACCAGGCACTTGTGGTTCAAGTAGATGAAGGCTGTGATTGGTCAATCCAGTTGGGAAATGATGCTCCGGATGGAACAGCATGTTTTGCTGAGATTGTCAAAGATCTAAATCACGCCAGTGGTGGAGAATCTTCCGCCAATGGTGGTGAATCTTCTGAGGATGAAAACAGCTCAGGTTATAGTGGTAGTTCGGATGAAGAATCCTCGGGTTCAGGGAATGATCAGGAAGATGACACATCAAGTGTGTCAGTCGATGCAGTTATTGATGAACTATTGGATGAAGCTGCAGCAGGAATTGAAAGAAGATCTATTCTGGTGGATCAAGCTGCTTATTCTTTGTCTTCTCTCCATTCTGCCTTTATGGCGAATGTCGACAGTTCATCAAGTCAGATATGTGTCGACGAACCCACTTCTGTTAGCTGTGATAATTGTGATAGTTTGAATGTTAGATGTGCTGATTTGGTTGCAAACATGTCTGAGTTGCAAGGCAAACACGATGCATTACAAGCTAGTTTGTTTGAATTGCAAGACAAACATGTTTTAGTGAATGATAAGTGGTGTGAATTGCAAAGCAAGCATGAGGCTTTGCAAGAGAAATATGATGTGACTTTTATTCATAATCAGAAATTGACAGTTGATCTTTCAAAGTGCACTGAAGCCAATATGTTTTATGAAAACCATGAAAAGGAATTTAAAAGGATGATTGAAACATTAAAGAAAGATAAAACAGAACTGACTAAAATGGTTTCCAGAAAACAAACTGACATTAATTTGTATATCACTCGTCTTGAGGTGATGCAAAAAGAAATGGCTTGTGTTAAAACCGAAAGTGAGGCAATCCGACTTAAGTTAGACAGTTATTTGAGCTCTAGCTATGTGTTGGATCACATCATTGATGTTCAGAAAGAGAAAAAGGATGTCACATGCATAGGTTATAAGCAATGTCCACCACCTGTCAGACACAACTATGATGCACTGCCTGATGAGGAGTATAGAACTCATTTTGAACCATCTGTCCCTCTAGATGTTAAGGAATTTGCAACAGAATTTGCAGCTGGACTCGGATACAAGAAAGAGGAATCATCAGATTCAGATGTGTCAGCAGATACATGGGTGTCATCTGCTGAACTGAAACAGAATCCTCCAGTTGTGATATACAGTGAGGCTTCTGATTCTTCTGATGATGAGTCCGATGATTCTGATTCGGAAAAGTCTGATGCGATAATCAAAGAAGAGGACATACCTCTTGAGAATCATATTTTATGTGATCCTCCCGTAAAACCTGCTAAGACTGTTCCAACCGAGTCCACATCAGCTAAAGAGTCGGAGAGTGTGGATTTGCTGTACACTCTTGTTGGTGATGATAAAGTCTATTCAGACAAAGATTTTCCTATTAAAAATGTTAATCAATCTTTAATCAGTAAAGTCTTTGAAAATTCTACAAGTAAGTTTTTGGGAAAGACAGGACCACATGTTACAGTCACACAGTGTCCTCCTATCCCAAAGGCTGAAGTTAGAAAACAATTTGGGAACAAGAAATTACCAACAGTGGAAAAACAGCAAAATCATGCCAAACCCAAAGGTAAAGCACCGACTCAGAATCAAAAGAAGCCGAATCAGAAGAAGAAGAAGAATGTGAACTTTGTGAAATCGAAGGGAACGGACAAAATTGCAAAGTTTGAAAATCAATCTAATTTAGATTTTGTCCAAAAAGCAGCTGTGATGAAAAGGAATGAATCAAGTAGTTCAAAACCTAGTACCTCGGGATCACAAAGTTCATCATCGGCAAGACGACCACATGTTACTTCGGGGTTTGTTGAACGAAGATCATGTTTTGAATGTGGTACAATTGGGCATATCGTTCGAAATTGCCCGTATCTTCATAAACAAAAAGGCATAGTTGATGTTCCCCGTGACCACATTGACCGCAAGCGATCTGTTTCATCAAAACAAGATCCCCGACTCATAAGAGAAAGGGAAAAGAAACAGAAACGCCAACAGGTCAAGAAAATTGAAAAGGCAATTAAAACCGATGTGATTCACAAACCATCTGTTTCAGTTAAACCAGATAATTCAAAGTTTTCAAAAACTTCAAACAATCAAACTGGTAAAACTCAACAGACCTGGAAACCAAAAACGGTTACTGAGTCAGGGGGACCATCTCAATTCTCGAATCATCAAAGAATAGAGGTTATTGTGATTGATGAAAATGGAAGACCCAAGACCACAATGGCTTGGGTCCCCATCTCCAACTAATTGTGTGAGTTCATGTGCAGGGTGTTCCAGGAGGAACTATCAGTAGTCATTGGATTGTTGATAGTGGGGCATCCAGGCACATGACAGGCGACATGAAGCTTCTCTACGACGTCAAATCTATTAGAGGAGGTTATGTTGCTTTTGCTGGAGATAAGGGCGGATACATTACGGGTGAAGGAATGATTTCCAACGGGGTTGTTAGTTTTGACAAGATCAACTTCGTACAACAACTTGATCACAATCTTCTTAGCGTTTCTCAAATTTGTGATAAGCAGTTCTCAGTACACTTTGATGCAAATGGATGTTATGTGCTGAAACCTGGCTTCAAAATTCCAAAAGAATGGATTCTCTTGTCGGCTCCAAGGATAAATGATTTGTATGTCCTTGATATGAGCCAAGCTATTACTACGTCTGCACAAGCAACTTGTTTCGTTTCCAAAGCCACAGAAAAAGACACAATCTCTTGGCACAGACGAATGGGTCACATTCACTTACGCAAAATGAATCATTTGGTGTCAAATGAATTGGTGAATGGTGTTCCTCTTAAAAATTTCCATCTTCAAGACGTCTGTGTCTCGTGCCAGAAAGGAAAACAAACAAAGAAGCGACACCCTACAAAGAAAGTCAACACGGTGGCTGTTCCTCTTGAACGTTTGCACATGGATTTGTTCGGTCCTGTCAAGCACAAAAGTATTAGGAATCATCATTACTGCCTCGTGATTACTGATGATTATTCAAGATTTTCTTGGGTGGCGTTCATGGCACATAAGAGTGAAACTTTCGGTATTATCAAAAACTTGATCATTCAGATTGAGAATCTTTACAACTTGAAGGTTAGGCGGATACGTAGCGACAATGGTACTGAATTCAAAAATCATGCCATGGCAGAGTTTTGCACTTCAAAAGGAATTCTTCACGAATTTAGTGCAGCTTACACTCCGCAACAAAATGGCGTCGCTGAACGTAAGAACCGCACATTGATCGAGACTGCTAGGACTATGTTAGTAGAGTCGCAGCTGCCCATTCCATTCTGGACTGAAGCTGTGTCCTCTGCATGCTATACGTTGAACCGAGTCCTTACAGTCAAAAGGCACAACAAGACCTGCTTTGAGCTTATTAACAAACGGAAACCAGACTTGTCTTATCTCGAACCGTTTGGAGCTCCATGCACAATTATCGATCCTAATGGAAAGTTTGGGGCTAGAGCCATTGAGGGATACTTTCTTGGGTATTCCACCCCAAACTTAAGAGTCTGGAATCTAGAGACAAAAAGGGTCGAGGAATGGTCTGAAGTCAGAGTACAAAGGCACACTTTACCAGTTAGAAATCCTGGTCAGCCTTGGATGTTTGAGTACGATGACTTTTTCAATTCGATCAATGTTGAAGCCGTTGAAGAAAATGCTGCGGCAAGGATGTTTTTCGAGAGTGACAACGCAACAGATTCACCGTTGGTTCGTCCCATTATTGTCAATCAAGAACCATCTTCAGTGAACAATAATGCTCTCGACAATGAGGATTTTCAAGATGCTTCCGAATTGAACGAATCTTCAGAGGATGACGAATTTCTCGATGCAGATCAAGGACCAACAGCAGCAGTACATGGTACTTCAGAAGGTACACCTCCGGTGGATGTCCCTAGAACAGCTGAAGCTACTGCATCATCCTCTTCGTCAATTCCGGGCCTTGAATTGGTTGTTGACCTCAATCTCAACAACCTGGGTATTAATGTTCCTGTACCAGATAATCCAGAAACTAGGATTCACAATACCCATCCTCAACAAAACATCATCGGAAATGTACAGAGTGGCGTTCAAACAAGAAACATGTTGCGAAACAACAACAATGCAGGCTTGTATGCAACTATCCGAGAATCTGGTCAACAGAATGATTGGTCTTTCGCGTGCTATGTCTCACAGGAAGAACCAAGAACTTGGAAAGATGCTTTGAAAGATAGCGCATGGGTTGAGGCAATGCAGGAAGAACTGCAACAATTCCAGAAGCTTGGTGTCTGGAAACTCGTAGAGAAACCTGCTGGTTATAAGAAGATTGGTACCCGTTGGGTGTTTAAATGCAAGAAGGATGACCGTGGAATCGTTATCCGGAACAAAGCAAGGCTAGTCGTTCAAGGTTTTCGTCAGATTGAAGGAATCGACTACAACGAAGTCTATGCACCTGTTGCACGTCTAGAAGCAATTCGGATCTTTCTGGCTTATGCCTCATTCAAAGGTTTCAAGGTATACCAGATGGACGTGAAAAGTGCATTCTTACATGGTGTGGTGGAAGAAGAGGTGTATGTCGAACAACCTCCAGGTTTTGAAGATCCTATTCATCCCGATCGGGTTTGGTTGCTCAACAAAGCTCTCTATGGTCTTCATCAAGCACCGCGAGCTTGGTATGCAACCTTATCTAATTATCTGCTGGAGAATGGTTTTCGAAGAGGTCTTATCGATTGTACTCTTTTCATCAAAGAACAAGATGGAGATCTTCTACTGGTACAGGTATACGTTGATGATATTATTTTTTGTTCTACTAATGATGTTTTGTGTAGGGATTTCGAGCGTGTTATGCAGGATAAATTCGAGATGAGTGCTATGGGGGAAATGACTTTCTTTTTGGGCCTACAAGTACAACAAACGGAGTCTGGGATATTCATCCATCAGACTAAATATGTTGGTGACATCTTGAGCCGGTTCCAGATGTCTGATGCAACGCCCATTGGTACCCCATTGCCGCAAAATCACGGAATTACTCCAGACCTGAAGGGACAAGATACTAGCCCCTCATACTACCGCGCGATGATCGGATCTCTTATGTACCTCACAGCATCAAGACCAGATATTATGTACCCAACGTGCCTGCTTGCCAGATATCAAGTGAATCCGAAGGCCTCACATCTTGCAGCTGTAAAAAGGATTTTTCGTTATTTGAAGGGTTACCCTGACACCGGTCTATGGTACCCTAGGGATAATAACTTTGACTTGATCGCATTCAGTGATTCTGATTTTGGCGGATGCAAAATCGACGGAAAATCCACAACGGCTGGATGTCAGTTTTTGGGAAATCGCCTAGTCACATGGCAGTGCAAGAAGCAGACGTGCGTCGCTACATCAACATGCGAAGCTGAATACATTGCTGCCTCAAGTTGTTGCTCCCAAGTCCTATGGATCCAACAACAAATGCGTGATTACGGTTTTGAATTCCTAACTACTCCTATTTACGTTGATAATTCTGCCGCCTTACAGATCACTAAAAATCCTGTGCAGCATTCAAAGACTAAGCACATCGACATTAAGTATCACTTCATACGTGATTGCTTTGAGAAAAGGCTAATCGATGTTGCTTACGTCCACACCGATGACCAACGTGCCGACCTTTTTACCAAAGCTTTTGACAAATCAAGATTTGACTACTTATTATTGGTAAACGGCATTAAGGTCAAGCAAGAGTAAAACCAACATCGGAAAATCATTTTTGTAAATACCTTTGTGTTTTTAAATCTGTCTTAGTTTATTGATTTTAGGGGGAGTAAATCCAAAAATTTGAAAATCCAAAAACATTGAAAAATTTCAAAAACACAAAAACAATAGAAAAGCAAAAATGAGTTTCCTGGCGAGCAAAAGAGAAAATGATAGTACATCAGTGGTCTGTTTAAATCTCTTTAAACCTTAAATGAAAAATGTTAAGCAGCTCTATATAAGATGTATCGGTAGGCTCACAATCATTTTAAAGTGTGCAGGGTGATATAAACTTAAATCGACTGAAGACTGGGTGGGAACCATTCATTGGCATATGGTCTTGGTACCAAAATTTCGTTTGAGAGATTGCCGAGGTTCTGAGATATTCGGTCTTTATGCTGCTTATCATCTGGGTATCATGGTTGTTTCTTTTTCCAAAAAAAATAACGGGGACGCAAGTCTAGATCTTCCATGATACCATACATACGTGTACATACTGCATTCGACCTCAATAAGTGATCAACAATCACATGTCCCACAAAATAAGTGATAATATATCACAAATTCTTTCCGGGTGTCAAGTTCGTCTCTCTGCTGTACGAAAGTACTGACCTGTTCACGGACTTGCTCCTGTGCCCTCATGCATCGAAAATCAAGTTCCTCCTCAATAAGTGATTCTATCACATAGGGCTTGTTTTCAAATCAAAATAAGTGAGAATCTCACATCATATACGGTCAAACAGATGATAATCGGTATACTCACCGGTAAGATGAACCCTCGTGCATACCTTGATACGGGAATGTGTCGTGATGTGGATGAACACCGGTCGGTAAGTATAAATCATACCTTAACGTATCCTCTCGCCATGATTACATCTGATAAGTTGAGCTTATGTGGACAACAATACCGATAATCGTTATAGGATGCTTATCTTAATGTTAACTAAATGAACAACAAGAGCGTTTTGGCATGACCGTAAACTGATATGATTCTCTTACCCTCGAAACTCACAAAAAGAATGTTTGTATATATTTATTTACTGCTTTCAGTCTTTACATTTGAAATATTCAAAAATACCAAAAAGATTTTAAGTTTGTTTTAATATAAACTTTATAAAATCCAAAAAGATTTTATTTCTATTTTATTTTCGATCGTACGATGTTGGAACTCGAGTCTTCGTTACCTGAAACCTGAACGAAAACCGAAAATGACTAAATCTTCATAAACGGTCGAAATTTGCAAAGTTTTGAAAGTTAAAATTGAAATTGATAAAATACTTTAAACTTTCAAACTGTCGGACGGCGTTTGCTTGAACAATGGTCTCACGTGTGTCGGTTGGTTATGTTATGATATTCCAAGCGGTTGTTCTCATTACGCGTTTAGATTTCTTGCATGTGCAGATTCTAAAGGCTAGGAGAACATGGTCGATGACAAGCTTCGGAATGAAGACACGACGTGAAGGCACTCAAAAGACAAAGATGATGGAGTTGCCGCTGACCTTCAACACCACAAGGATCTCACTTCATAAAGATAAAGACTTTCACGAGCATAACTCAAGGGGGAGCTTATGTTAAGGGGGAGTTTGTCAACACACTTCTTACATGAAACAAGGAGTTTGTTGATACACTTTCTGCCTACAAGACGTGAAGACTTTGAAGATCCTCCGACATAGAAGAAATGAGAAGAGAATCTCGCGAGTAGCGTCCAAGGGGGAGTTTGTTGATACATATTTATGGACGCGACTCGACGCGACGTGATTCGATTAGTGGACGCGACTCGACGCGACTCAGCACGGCTTATATTGTGACGACTTTCCTCCGTCGTGTACAAGACTTCAAGCCATCAAAGGAGACAGACAAGGACTGGGCTCAACATTACAGTCCTTGGGCTAATAGATGATGGCGAAACACAGTTTGGGCCTCAACTGATTGGACCGAAGCCCACTATCGACGAATCAGCCCAGAAGTCGACGAAACACATCTGTTTCGTCGACCATGATCTATTTCGTCGCCTGTCTTTCTGTTTCGTCATATGTAGTGTGTCTGTTAGTATAAATAGCATGTTATGTTTCTGTTTCGGTGTGAAGAACAGAGAAGACACAAGAACAGAGCACACACACACGAGAGAGAGAGTTTATAGAATACATCTGTAAACGTTGATTTGTAACAGACTTTCATAGTATTAATACAGAGGTGTTAATCGGTGAATATTGTGTGTCGTGTATTTACGTGTTCGATCTCGGTTTGCTATTCCGGTTGGATTCCGCACAACCGGAGTGGTTCGTATACAAGGATTAGGCGACTAGATCCTCCCCTAGCCGGACCTACACAAGGGCTAATGCTGTATATTGTTTAGACCTACATATAAAAAGGTGCTTGTGAGAAGAAGAAAAACAAAAGGTTGAATAGTCTTATCTCTATAATCGCCAGTTTAATCTCTGGAATCAGGAATTCAGAATTAACTACAACTACAGAAAGTCAAATAGTCTTATCTCTATAATCGTTTGTGATCCTTCTTCTAAAGTTTATACGTTTGTTGGCAGTGATATATATTTTTGTTGTATAAGTTGAGTGCCTTTATTTTTAGTTGTAATCATATTTTCATTCGAAAATTAATTTCTAATATTTATTGCTTAGTAAAATCGTGTTAGATTTGAATTTTCTGACACATTCATGAAAACCGGGAAGGAAAACTGGGTGGTACCTAGGATCCGCTTCGTATCCATGTTCATCTTCTTTTCGAGATTTGTAACCAGGTTTATCATGTTGTTTTGCAAGTCCTTCTAAGGCAGGTACAACACTTAACAAATCCGCATGCGCAATCTTCCTTACACGATTGCCCAATGTCACATAATCAACATCCCCGGTGACAGTTAACTTCTTTTCCTTTTTATCATAATCAACAGATTTGATCCCTTGAACTCCAGTTAATGCATTCATCATCTTGCGCCTTTTGAGCCAACTGCTTAAATTCACTGCGAACGCAATTTTCTGAAATCCACAATGTTATTATATTGTAAATATATACAGAGCCGGATATTAGCAAAAAGAAAGATGTAGGTCGCAGGACCAACACGTGTCCTACTTTTTAACAAGTATAATGTGCAATTACCTTTATTTCCTGGTCATCTGGGGGTGAATTAAACTCAGTCTTATCATGACCAAATGCTTTAGATGTGCCCTCGCCCTCTTTTTGTACCTGAACAAATAACATGTAAACCAATTACAAAGATGAGACAATGAGACCAATCAAATTAAAGGGATGACTAGTAGTAAAGTAAGCTTAAATTCACTGCAAACTGAAACCCGGATAATCTCTTAACATCAATAGTTAGTTTAGATAGTTAAATTAATTAGTTATACGGCGGTTATAAACTACAAGGACCAAAGTTGTCAAGAATGAAAGGTGGTAACCACCACCCTTACCGAAAGGGTGTGTCTCCACCCTCACACCTATTCCGATCGGCCAAGACAAGGGAAAAGGAAGGAGGCACCGATTGGAACTTGTGGACAGGAAACAACGTGCCTCTTCATGTTTAATCACAGCCACACATTCAAGGGACGCATCTATTCACAAAGAGACACGACTCTTCACTCGCACCCGCTGAAAACTATAAATAGGATCATTTGATTTCATTTGTACACACTACATACACTCTCATATTCGATACATACATACATTCGGTTATTGTATTCAAGTTATTGTTATTCAACTTTGTTTATCACGCTCATTCTAGAGATCAAAGATCCATTTTGGGGCCAACAATTGGTATCAGAGCATCAGGCTCTAGGCGTGGGAATCGCAAGGCATCGCAGGGAATTCGCGATCAGGTTTCATTTTCGTTTTCAATTCGCAAGTTCAATTCAGAATTTTTAAGAGTTTCGGTTCTAGGGTGATCGGTTGAACCGAAGGTTATTGGTTAGGAATCTAGGATTGTTGATTCCGGGGTTTAGTGCGAATTAGACTGGTTGATTGTTTGATTGTTACACGATTCGGGTAATCGTGGGTTTGAGATCTATTGAAACCAAGAAAGTAAAAGCATAGTAAAGGTGAAGATTGTTCGTCAAGAAGACATGTCAGGAACATCCGGACAAAATCCGATAATAATACAGAAGGAAGGAAATTCCCTTTCCCAGTTTCAGTGTCCAATTCTGAAACCAACAAACTATACAGTTTGGGCTATTCGTATCAAGACGATTCTTGAAGCGAATGGTTTATGGGAAACAATCGAACCGGCAGAAAATGCAACGGTAGACACTAAGAAAGATAAGTCTGCAATTGCATATTTGTTTCAAGCAATACCAGAAGATGTTGTATGGCAAGTTGCAAGTAGTAAGACTGCAAAGGAAATTTGGGATAATCTAAAAGTAAGACACGTTGGTGTTGATCGGGTACAAAAGGCACGTATGCACACGCTTTTATCAGAATTTGAGTTATTACAAATGAAGGATGACGACACTATTGATTCATTTACCGCAAAGATTAATAGTATCGTTACCCGGGCAACTGAAGTAGGAACGACATTGAGTCAACCGACCCTAGTACGCAAACTCCTAAATGGCGTACCGGATAAGTTTACTCAAATCGTTGCCTCCATGGAACAATACTCCGATCTAGAAACTATGACGCTAGAAGAAGCGGTCGGAAGATTAAAAACGTATGAAGAAAGGTTAAAGTTGAAGAAAAAGCAAAGCCCCGTGAACAATTTAGAAGAACTCTTGTATGCGGGTCATGGACAACATGTTGGAAATTATGGACGAGGGAGATTCCATCCGTCATGAGGCCGAGGAAGAGGCAATTATCAACATAGGGGTGAAGGGCACACCTCTTACGAGTCGGAAGGAACCGACAAACCACAAATGGATGATAGCAAGCAAAAGACACCAACTATGAGAGATAAGTCGAAAATCACTTGCTACAGATGTGAGAAACTTGGGCACTATGCCTACGAATGCCCAACCAAGAAAACCAAGGAAAATGAGACACTCTTGGTTGAAATGGAAGATGATGAACCGGCACTTCTGATGTGCCTACACGTTGAAGAGAAATAGAAACATGGAATTTGGTCGTGTGAAACGATCAAAGGGAAAAAGCCGTGTGATGCGGAGGTAGATAACCTGTGAAAGGTAAAACAAAACAATCCAGTGAATGGATCAGGAAAAAGTGAAGAATCCGTGAGGGAACCAATCAATTATGAAGAACTGTTGTGAGAGACAACCGTGAAGAAGATAAATCAAGGAGGAGACATGCGTGCGAAACATACAAATAATCCTGTGACTGGGTCAGGAAACAAATTGTTGTGTGATACAACCGCAAGAGAAATTTGAGTAAGTCAGTTTATCAAAATCTATGAGAAATGGATTCCGATCATGTGATATGATGGTAGGCAAGTTAATCAAGACCGGTAGAGTTTGTGTTGAGACAACTACACAAGAAAAGGTTCGTGTGATACAAATCAAGTACGGTCAAGACAAGTGTGAAGCAAGTTCGTGTGAAGCAAGTTCAAGTAAAACAAGGTTCGTGAGAAGCAAGGTTGGTAAATAAGAAGATCCGTGTGAAACGTTGGATACCGAGGAATTTCAAGAAAATGGAATTGATCAAAGTTCAAGATCTACAACTCAAGGATGTTCGAGATTAGGGGGGTGAATGAAACCCGGATAATCTCTTAACATCAATAGTTAGTTTAGATAGTTAAATTAGTTAGTTATACGGCGGTTACATGGCGGTTATAAACTACAAGGACCAAAGTTGTCAAGAATGAAAGGTGGTAACCACCACCCTTACCGAAAGGGTGTGTCTCCACCCTCACACCTATTCCAATCGGCCAAGACAAGGGAAAAGGAAGGAGGCACCGATTGGAACTTGTGGACAGGAAACAACGTGCCTCTTCATGTTTAATCACAGCCACACATTCAAGGGACGCATCTATTCACAAAGAGACACGACTCTTCACTCGCACCCGCTGAAAACTATAAATAGGATCATTTGATTTCATTTGTACACACTACATACACTCTCATATTCGATATATACATACATTCGGTTATTGTATTCAAGTTATTGTTATTCAACTTTGTTTATCACGCTCATTCTAGAGATCAAAGATCCATTTTGGGGCCAACAATTGGTATCAGAGCATCAGGCTCTAGGCGTGGGAATCGCAAGGCATCGCAGGGAATTCGCGATCAGGTTTCATTTTCGTTTTCAATTCGCAAGTTCAATTCAGAATTTTTAAGAGTTTCGGTTCTAGGGTGATCGGTTGAACCGAAGGTTATTGGTTAGGAATCTAGGATTGTTGATTCCGGGGTTTAGTGCGAATTAGACTGGTTGATTGTTTGATTGTTACACGATTCGGGTAATCGTGGGTTTGAGATCTATTGAAACCAAGAAAGTAAAAGCATAGTAAAGGTGAAGATTGTTCGACAAGAAGACATGTCAGGAACATCCGGACAAAATCCGATAATAATACAGAAGGAAGGAAATTCCCTTTCCCAGTTTCAGTGTCCAATTCTGAAACCAACAAACTATACAGTTTGGGCTATTCGTATCAAGACGATTCTTGAAGCGAATGGTTTATGGGAAACAATCGAACCGGCAGAAAATGCAACGGTAGACACTAAGAAAGATAAGTCTGCAATTGCATA
This sequence comes from Helianthus tuberosus, assembly GCA_030545235.1. Taxonomy (NCBI): domain Eukaryota; kingdom Viridiplantae; phylum Streptophyta; class Magnoliopsida; order Asterales; family Asteraceae; genus Helianthus; species Helianthus tuberosus. The sequence continues at coordinate 154,115,928 of CM060372.1, forward strand.
TTTGTTTCAAGCAATACCAGAAGATGTTGTATGGCAAGTTGCAAGTAGTAAGACTGCAAAGGAAATTTGGGATAATCTAAAAGTAAGACACGTTGGTGTTGATCGGGTACAAAAGGCACGTATGCACACGCTTTTATCAGAATTTGAGTTATTACAAATGAAGGATGACGACACTATTGATTCATTTACCGCAAAGATTAATAGTATCGTTACCCGGGCAACTGAAGTAGGAACGACATTGAGTCAACCGACCCTAGTACGCAAACTCCTAAATGGCGTACCGGATAAGTTTACTCAAATCGTTGCCTCCATGGAACAATACTCCGATCTAGAAACTATGACGCTAGAAGAAGCGGTCGGAAGATTAAAAACGTATGAAGAAAGGTTAAAGTTGAAGAAAAAGCAAAGCCCCGTGAACAATTTAGAAGAACTCTTGTATGCGGGTCATGGACAACATGTTGGAAATTATGGACGAGGGAGATTCCATCCGTCACGAGGCCGAGGAAGAGGCAATTATCAACATAGGGGTGAAGGGCACACCTCTTACGAGTCGGAAGGAACCGACAAACCACAAATGGATGATAGCAAGCAAAAGACACCAACTATGAGAGATAAGTCGAAAATCACTTGCTACAGATGTGAGAAACTTGGGCACTATGCCTACGAATGCCCAACCAAGAAAACCAAGGAAAATGAGACACTCTTGGTTGAAATGGAAGATGATGAACCGGCACTTCTGATGTGCCTACACGTTGAAGAGAAATAGAAACATGGAATTTGGTCGTGTGAAACGATCAAAGGGAAAAAGCCGTGTGATGCGGAGGTAGATAACCTGTGAAAGGTAAAACAAAACAATCCAGTGAATGGATCAGGAAAAAGTGAAGAATCCGTGAGGGAACCAATCAATTATGAAGAACTGTTGTGAGAGACAACCGTGAAGAAGATAAATCAAGGAGGAGACATGCGTGCGAAACATACAAATAATCCTGTGACTGGGTCAGGAAACAAATTGTTGTGTGATACAACCGCAAGAGAAATTTGAGTAAGTCAGTTTATCAAAATCTATGAGAAATGGATTCCGATCATGTGATATGATGGTAGGCAAGTTAATCAAGACCGGTAGAGTTTGTGTTGAGACAACTACACAAGAAAAGGTTCGTGTGATACAAATCAAGTACGGTCAAGACAAGTGTGAAGCAAGTTCGTGTGAAGCAAGTTCAAGTAAAACAAGGTTCGTGAGAAGCAAGGTTGGTAAATAAGAAGATCCGTGTGAAACGTTGGATACCGAGGAATTTCAAGAAAATGGAATTGATCAAAGTTCAAGATCTACAACTCAAGGATGTTCGAGATTAGGGGGGTGAATGAAACCCGGATAATCTCTTAACATCAATAGTTAGTTTAGATAGTTAAATTAGTTAGTTATACGGCGGTTACATGGCGGTTATAAACTACAAGGACCAAAGTTGTCAAGAATGAAAGGTGGTAACCACCACCCTTACCGAAAGGGTGTGTCTCTACCCTCACACCTATTCCGATCGGCCAAGACAAGGGAAAAGGAAGGAGGCACCGATTGGAACTTGTGGACAGGAAACAACGTGCCTCTTCATGTTTAATCACAGCCACACATTCAAGGGACGCATCTATTCACAAAGAGACACGACTCTTCACTCGCACCCGCTGAAAACTATAAATAGGATCATTTGATTTCATTTGTACACACTACATACACTCTCATATTCGATACATACATACATTCGGTTATTGTATTCAAGTTATTGTTATTCAACTTTGTTTATCACGCTCATTCTAGAGATCAAAGATCCATTTTGGGGCCAACACAAACACAATTTTCTGAAATCCACAATGTTATTATATAGTAAATATATACAGAGCCGGATATTAGCAAAAAGAAAGATGTAGGTCGCAGGACCAACGCGTGTCCTACTTTTTAACAAGTATAATGTGCAATTACCTTTATATCCTGGTCATCTGGGGGTGAATTAAACTCAGTCTCATCATGACCAAATGCTTTAGATGTGCCCTCGCCCTCTTTTTGTATCTGAACAAATAACATGTAAACCAATTACAAAGATGAGACAATGAGACCAATCAAATTAAAGGGATGACTAGTAGTAAAGTAAGATAATGTTCAAGCATTTTCTATAGAAAAAAAAAAATAAAAAAAAAGAACACACATTCAAGTGGCGTGCCATGTGAGTAAAACTGATGGAGACATTAGAAATGACGAAATGTATCGACAAAGCTATTGGCGGGCTCTTAAGTAAATTTTTCATTGTGTCATCAAAAGTAAATATGAGATCACCAGATTAATTTAAAGTCATTTGGCTTCAAAAAAGGGCCATACTTACATGTGAGTAAGTAGATATGAAATCACTAAATGCCTCATCGTCAGACTTAATTTCTTGCTTGTCATAACTTTCCTGTGGTGAGAAAAGAGACTTAGTTTCAGCCACTGGTTCTTCAATTAACTCAGAAGGATCAGGTTCTTCAATCGTGAAATCGTCAAAACCAAAAGTAGATATGAAATCACTAAATGCCTCATCGTCAGACTTAATTTCTTGCTTGTCATAACTTTCCTGTGGTGAGAAAAGAGACTTAGTTTCAGCCATTGGTTCTTCAATTAACTCAGATCTAGTGCCAGATTTCATTTCCCCCTCAAGCAAGTTGGATGTGAACGCCGTAGTTTTATCACCAGTAGATGATTTGACCATCTCTGCGATATTGTATATGTCATCCTGTTTATTTATCGGAAAAAACCAATGGTTAATTTTTCATTTAAGTCAACTCGTGTAAAATTCAAAAAAAATAAGAGAGATATAAAATAGACATATTAAGATAACCTGTTCCCTAGAGTGTGTGACCGAGCGAACTTACCAATTGAGGACCATGGATGATGCATCGAATAGTTTTCAACTCTGTGAATGATGGATTCACCTGTTTTGGTCGACCTGTCTTTCTCCATCCTCTTACCTCTGTAACATAAAAATATTATAAATAAAAAATAAGAGAGTGTTTATCTATTTGCAGCATAGATTTGAATACAAACACAAAGAGTTAGAGGCCATACCAGTGTAGTCAATGGTACCACCAACTAAAATCCTAAACCAATCAGGATTCAATCTACCAACCTCCATTAACTCAAAGAAGTCACGCCGACAAAGATAGTATGCTCCTGTGCTTAGTTCAAATCCAGACAAATCTCCTCCTAGAACTTCTGTCCGTCCCATGCTATTTTCCAAGGTTTCTTGATCAGAGTACACAAGGCTCACACCACATTCATGTACCTCCAATCCACTCATCACAACAATAGAGACATTAACTGTGTCTCCAACGTTCAATGTGTATCCAATTGGCCAATAGCTTACCCATATACATACTTCACCAGGTTCAGGTTTGCCAAAGACTTTAGGGTTGTACACATAATCTGCAACACCATTGTTGGTTTTGATTTTACAAAACCATACCATGTCATCACCTGATATTGAATACTTGAAAGTTACAATGATTCCATCGAGCCTCTTATTTATGGGACAAGAAGGCACATCAAAAGACAAAGAAGATGATTTTGATGTATACTTAGGTGTCATGTTGGGTTCCATTACATCTGGCAGAGATGTGCTCATTATATCGAATTCGTATAACATCTGCACCACGCAAACAAAAGGGGTCAATCATTCTTCAAGGTTAGTTTGCAGATGGTATATTAATTATTAATTTCAGAGAGAATTAATAAACCTGGATAAACCTGCTTCTGCCTACTGTGAGCTCATCATCACCACCAAGGCACATCTCGTAATTTTGATATTCTTGTAGCCATTTCATGTGTCCCAATTCAGTTTCATCTAGTTTCATTATAGCTTGCAATTTGATAAAGCCTTCAATTTCATACAAACTATTACAACCTTCATAACCAAACTCTTGCAAAGGAAACTGATGTGACTGGAAAGTTATTTTCTCCAGTGACTCACAATAGTATACATACAATTCTGCAAGTGTACTAGGGAGACATAGAAGGCATTTGAGTCTAAAAGAAAAACTCACGTCAAGAACCCGAAGATTTTCAAGATGGTTATAGCAAGGCAAGGACTCGAATAGACTATTGCATAAATTCAAGTATTGCAAATATGGTTGAACACTGAATCTCAAAAGAGAAGTGTCAATACATTCAAGATTGCAGTCTTTGAGGAATAATCGATGTAATGAACACGGGAAGAAAAAAGTAGGTTGCAAATATAGCTTTTTACCCCCTGTCATGTTCAATAATGTAAGACTTGAAAGCTCTCCAAGGTTTTCACAAACATTAACCAAACTGTAACAGTTCCAAAGAATTAGAGTTTCAAGATTGGGGATCCTGGTGATGTTGCGGATTTCAATCAGTTTGTGTGAGTCTTTAAGATTTATAATCTTCAATGCTAGAATATGCTGTTGCAGAAGTAACATAATTTTAATTAACACTGTAAAAGTTCTATAAAGATCATTAAAACTTAAAGGTAACAATAAGAATATATTGGATCCACTACCGTAGGGGGTTCAAATACTTCCAAGTTGCTATAGCTCATATCTACAGCCACCAAGTTTCCCATGCATAAGTCAGCGGGTACGATTTTTATATGGAATCCAAGCCAACAAAGCCATCTTAATTCTTCCGAGACATGCTTATAGGATCCTTTGAATTCCGCAAAATTTAGTTGCAGCAATTTTAAGTTAACCATCTTTTTAAATGTGTCTGTTTTAAGGTATGATGACTGCAAATGTAGCATGAAGAGACTTAGTAAGTTAGATGCACTTGGGCATGTCATGTGTCTTGATATATCTAAGGAGCATATCCCCTCCTATTCAACTACATTAGATTTTTCACAAGTGGCACACGGGCATGTCGTGTGCCACCTATTTAACATGTTATAACCGATCCATAACGTAGACAAAACGAACTTGCACAAAAAAATTATGGTTCAACTGCATATATCAATATATCCATTAGAAAGTTCATGAATTACATATTACCCAACTCAAAATCAACATTGCAGATATCCCCTCCCTTATTGAAAAAAACAATCCAAATTTACACATTTTAACTTATTTTAATAAAAGAAATTTATAAAATGACAATATTACCCTTATTTTGCATATATCCCTTCTAAACTTTATTAATTGCATATATCCCACCTTAAGTTTATAGGGTTTGCATTTCGTTCTCTATATATTGTAATGCATTATTCAGTAATAATCAGTCAGTTTTTTTACCATCTTACATGAAATTCTTTGTAAAAGAGAATGGTATAAATACAGACTTGTATTAATGTAAGGTGTGCACATACAAGAGATAAACCCCTCTATTTATAGGGAGAGAGAGGGACCAACAAGAAACAAATAATTACATGATAAGGTCCTAATTTAATAACTATTTACAACTAACATTCTTCAAAGCTTATAGATACAGGGGTTACCTTCTGTAACTTTATCAGAAATTGATGCATCCAATTTGCAGAAATATCGATGAATAATGTTTCAAATTAAATGCAAAAACGGAGCTAACAAAACAATCTACCAATGTCATGAAACACAAGTAGAAAGAATCAACAACAATATCAATACGAAACCGAAATAAGAGTTTGTCCAGTGAAGGATTCAAACGTTTGAACCATAGAATACAACACAAAGAAAACAAAATCTAAAATGGATGGAAAGGGGGTAGGTAATGTGTGTTTGGAATTTGATCAGTTGTGTCATTATTTTTGAAAGGGTTTTTTATGTTGGCCATCCGGATCATTCCTGTCTCGAGCATAAGAACATACAGATGCAGCGGAAGTGTTTACGAGACTTGCAGACATGTTTATGTATATATCCAGATCAAGATGATGCAGAATATACAAGTGAGAACAATAGAATGAAAGTGGACAATTTCGTAATTAACAGAAACTGTCTTGATGTCCGAACATGTTGTCGGCAACAAGGTTAAATACATATGAGTTTGGCGGTTACATTTGGCGGGTAACTGTGCAGGCAGTTATTTGAAATCGTTTTTCCCGCTAATCAACCGCTTATTACATTACATATCACCTAATAATCGTTCACTTATCATACGTTAACTACTTATAAGTTTGAGATAAATAATAATAGATAATAAACATAACTAAGTTTAAATATTTCTAACATAACTCCTCTAAACTTGGTTATGTTTATGAGCCTGATTCATGACGCTTCGGTTGGCTTCTTCAACGGCCCATCTTGCTTGGTTGAAGTTGAATCTTTTCCGTCTTTTCATTTGATGCCAGTTATCGTCCCTAATTCCTGCAAAGAACGCAGCTTGTGTTGGCTCAACTTCATGGTGCTCCCTTCCTGCAGCATCGTTGCAGCCCACGTCTTCACTCCTAGTCTTCCTGTGACTTCGCTGAGAGAAGTCAGCATCTTCATTTATTACTTCTTTAACATGCACCATCTTTTGGACCGTTTTGAATTTGTAGTAGTATTCCAGAATGTCTAGATACATTGCATATACAATCCTTATGTAGTCACCATCTTTATATTCCAACCCCAAATCCTTTGCAACAATCGGCCATATATTTTCTGTTGTAACATTTCGATACCCTCCATCCTTATCAACCAACATATATAGACTCAGTAAATCTATTTTCCGTTGATCCATAGTGTAGGGTGGAATTGGTCTATGAGTGATCCCTAAATATTCATTTAGAAACCATTGAATCATCTCTTCGAATTTCTTTTGTAGATCAATTCTATACTTGAACACGTATTCACGATCATCAAGCATATTGATCAGCGCTTTACAGTCATCAAACTCGTGAAATTCTAATGATTTTAAGATCATTAGATTCCAATCGACTTCTGTTTCATCCAAAACATTTAGTGTTTCGAAATACGAATTCAAGTAGTCGTTTTTGAATTCGTCATCTATGCCACACATGTTTTGCAGCCTTTCTTTCTCTTTCATTCCCAGTTCCTCCTCTTTCGTTAAACCCGTCACATCATTCCTTGTGTTCATCACCGGAGATGAGAACATGGGGAAAATTTTGCATGTATCACCGGATCGACGAACCGTAAAGCCTTGAAGAGTTAATTGTTCAAGACTTAGAACGTTTCGATCAATGTCCGGCGAGTAGAAAACACTAGGAATGTTCAGTGTTTCGTTTCCCATTTTCATTTCCACTACACCCACTCCTCGGATGAATAAAAAATTATTCATTCCGGTTCTAGTTTCTACCCCCATTATATGTTTTACACGCTTGAAAACATCTATGTTACCCACAAAATGATGATTAAACGTCGGATTGACATACCAGATATCTTTCCATTGCCCACCGTCGGTTCCTGTAACGACCATCTCTTCTCGGCAATGCACTTCATCATCTTGTGTTCTTATTCCGGCATTAATCGCTTGTCGAATGAGTTGTGATTCTTCATCATTCTCTTTGGTTTTACATGTATAGATCTGATGACCAGGCAAATGGCAGTAGTAACACAATCGTTCACGTTGGGTTCGTCGTTTTCTTTCATTTTTCTCATCAATGCAATGTTGACAGGGCATTGATGTGGCAGTCGGTTTAATTTCTGCATCAGATCTTGCAGTGGCTCTGATACCACTTTGTTGGCCATCCGGATCATTCCTGTCTCGAGCATAAGAACATGCAGATGCAGCGGAAGTGTTTACGAGACTTGCAGACATGTTTATGTATATATCCAGATCAAGATGATGCAGAATATACAAGTGAGAACAATAGAATGAAAGTGGACAATTTCGTAATTAACAGAAACTGTCTTGATGTCCGAACATGTTGTCGGCAACAAGGTTAAATACATATGAGTTTGGCGGTTACATTTGGCGGGTAACTGTGCATGCAGTTATTTGAAATCGTTTTTCCCGCTAATCAACCGCTTATTACATTACATATCACCTAATAATCGTTCACTTATCATACGTTAACTACTTATAAGTTTGAGATAAATAATAATAGATAATAAACATAACTAAGTTTAAATATTTCTAACATTTTAAAGGGTATTATTGCCAGTATGTGAAATTTCATTAAAAGAGAGATGTATGCAATTTTGATTTTGGGTTGGGTAAATATGCGATTTACAAAGTTTACAAGGGGAATTTTGGAATTTTTCCAAAAACTTAGATGAACAAATTTCTTCACATTTTGCACCTTCTTTTGTCAAATAAAAAAAAACAGATTAAAGAGTCAAAAGCCAAAATACGGATTATAACTTGATCTATATTACCTTGAGTGCAGAATTCTCTTTTGACAGCATTTTCATGTCTAGTGCTAAACCTTCTATCTTTTCTGAACCCTAAAAGAGGAAATGCCATAAAAATATAGAAAGTCAGATGAGCTAAGTGGAATAAAAGTGAAAGTAAAAAGAGTTTAAACCTATAGACATGAAACATCTTACCTCTGCTTTGCTTAATATCTTATAAGAGTCATTACTAAGCCAGACTCTACTACGTTTCGCAGGGAATTTCGTTGATTCTTGACGGACTATGTTTTTTCCCATCTCTTGAAGCAATCTATGCATCATGAGCTTTTTGTTTGGTGAAACAGAAAGTAGACATCTGTTGACCAGGGTTTGTATCCCAGATATTGCTGAGTAATCAGGCTCCAGAATCTGTATAACATAATCCACATCTTTGCCAATAAAGAAACAAGCAATATGCAAAAACAACTCCTTCTGAGTGTTATATGGCAATGCCATGTAGCTCCTTATGAGTACACTTTGAATTCCAGAATGGATATCTTTTTCCAACAAATTCAATTGGCTTCTCCAATAGTTGATAGTAGTGTTGTTAGACATAGATGATCCCAACACTTCGAGAGCCAGCGGATTTCCTTCACAATATTGCATTGCTTGTAGTACAAGTTCCTCAAATCCTGCCATGGGAATTTTGGATCTGAATGCATGACGACATAAAAGCTCTAATGATTCATCAACATTCAATAATTTCATTTCGTACTTTTGACACCTCCAACATGGCAGTTCCAACTTTTCCCTAGATGTAATTATAATCTTGCTTTGTGGATTAATCTTCCCGGATGTTCCTAGTAAAGTATCTAACTGACTTTGTCCGACAACGTCATCAAGAACAATGAGTGCCCTTTTCATTTGCAGCGCCTCCTCAACCATACACGTACCTCGAGAAACAGCAGGTATTTTTCTCTTTTTCCCCCCATATATATCTTTTATAAGTTTTTCCTGTAGTTTAAGTAAATAATTGGTCCCTTTTGATCCACTACCAATGTTTTCAATAAAACTCACATATTCAAAAGATTTCTGATTTGAATCGTATATGTATTTGGCAAGTGTTGTCTTGCCACTTCCACCCATACCGTAAATTGCTAAAAACTCAAGATTTGACTGATCTAACCAGGAAGTGATCTCCTCATAACGAGTAGACATCCCTGTTATATTGATAGGAAGATGAACATCTTTGGGACCTAACTTATTGTAAATTGTATCAACAACTTTCTTCAAAATGCCTGTTTCATGCCTGCAAGAACACAAGAAACATGAAGAAGCTCATGAGATGACATTTTGAGTTTCTTTAATACTTTGGACAAAGGCATTACATAAAAATTAAAGTTTCAACTGTGAAGTACTAAATGTTAAAAGATTAAACAAATTACATATATCCCAGCCCCTGTAGACTTATAGTGTCTTTGGAGGGGATACTTTAACTGATCTCGCTTAATTACACAAATGAGAAATCCTAGAGTTGGGGACAAGATACATCCAAATGAAGAATTCAATAACAATCTTCAGTCATGCTGAAGCAAGGCGGCCCATTGGTTTCGTCTAAGAGGCTATTTGGCAACTTATGAATGGTTAAGTGCTGAACCAGAAAGTTGGCCTGGACCATTAAGTGCTGAACCAGTAAGTTGTGTGAACCATTAAGAGCCAGTATAATGCTTAATTGTTCAAAGGCAAATGTCTGACCAATTCAGATTAGAGGTCTTAACCATTCAGACTAAGTATAATGTTTAACCATTGAGAAGCAAATGTTTGAACCATTCAGACATCTGCTCGCGAAACAAAGAGTCTGAACCATTAAGTACTGAACTAGTAAGAGATCTGAACCATTAAGCCCCTAAGCATTGTTTGTACTTTGTAGTTTTTCTAAACAATCTACTGACTTATAGCTATATAGTTAACACCAATAATCGTCAAATTAACTAAAATGCAATTCAATAACGATCTAATTGAAACCATACCCGGAAAGAGTGAATCCAGACAAATTAGCAACCTCCATAAGAGCTCTTTTCCACAGCTCCACGTTGTGATATGTCCACCTAGAAGAAGGTTTGACTTCTAGAGCGAAACTTCCTGTTTGATTCCTCACATTTGTGGGCTCAACGTGACGAAACACAGGTAGAACAAAATGATTGCACTCCCTCCTTTGCTTGAGGATGAGTAGAAGCTCATCAAGGCACCAAGTGGAAGTTGCATAATTCTCTGACAATACAACTATTGAAGCCTTAGATGCTTTGATTGCTTTCTCGATTTCAGGTTTCAGTTCTTGGCCTCTGGGGAGCTCTTCATCATCCCTAAAAGTATGAATTCCTGCTCGCTTTAATCTGTGGTATAAATGATCCGTAAAAGAGTGTCGGGTATCTTCGCCTCTAAAGCTTAGAAACACATCATAGATGCAAGCTTCAGCAGCAGCAGCAGAAGAGGAAGAAGAAGCCATAACACCAGTAGAGGAACTGGAGGCCATTGAAATTAGATCTGCGAGAATTAAAGTTGGGACGAATAGGTCTTGGTGTTCTAAACTTTATATATAAATAATAATTCCAAAACAGAATTTTCAGGGATACCCGACAGAGGCCACGACAAGACCTCCTATCATTGGTATATGGGTCTCATTTTCTTTTTTTATATATAAAGTATCTTTGACATTATTCAGTTATAATAATATAACAATAAATGCAAAAAAGTAGTTAGATTGTATTTATAACTCGTGGAATTTCTTTGGCAAGTGGTGTGGAAATACCATCATTATTGATTCAAATCATTATAGTATTGGTATAGTATCGAAACTCGTTATAGCAATCGAAAAATAAATAAAGTCACATTTGTAAAAAGGTTATGACACCCGTTATGGTATGGGTTCTCGGTATGGTTTATGATAAAAAAAAGGTTATTTAGTATTAGATAACACTAACTTCTCATGTATCTTATTGTAATTTATATTTAGTTTTAGGTCCTTGTTCATCATTATATATATCTATGACATTATTCAGTTATAATAATATAACAATAAATGCAAAAAAGTAGTTAGATTGTATTTATAACTAGTGGAATTTCCTTGGCAAGTGGCGTGGAAATACCATCATTATTGATTCAAATCATTATAGTATTGGTATAGTATCGACACTCGTTATAGCAATCGAAAGATAAATAAAGTCACATTTGTATAAAAGGTTATGACATCCGTTATGGTATGGGTTCTCGGTATGGTTTATGATAAAAAAAAAAGTTTATTTAGTATTAGATAACACTAACTTCTCATGCACCTTATTGTAATTTATATTTAGTTTTAGGTCCTTGTTCATCATTATATATATCTATGACATTATTCAGTTATAATAATATAACAATAAATGCAAAAAAGTAGTTAGATTGTATTTATAACTAGTTGAATTTCCTTGGCAAGTGGCGTGGAAATACCATCATTATTGATTCAAATCATTATAGTATTGGTATAGTATCGACACTCGTTATAGCAATTGAAAGATAAATAAAGTCACATTTGTAAAAAGGTTATGACGTCCGTTATGGTATGGGTTCTCGGTATGGTTTATGATAAAAAAAAAAGTTTATTTGGTATTAGATAACACTAACTTCTCATGTACCTTATTGTAATTTATATTTAGTTTTAGGTCCTTGTTCATCATTATATATATCTATGACATTATTCAGTTATAATAATATAACAATAAATGCAAAAAAGTAGTTAGATTGTATTTATAACTAGTGGAATTTCCTTGGCAAGTGGCGTGGAAATACCATCATTATTGATTCAAATAATTATAGTATTATCGACACTCGTTATAACAATCGAAAGATAAATAAAGTCACATTTGTAAAAAGGTTATGACGTCCGTTATGGTATGGGTTCTCGGTATGGTTTATGATAAAAAAAGTTTATTTAGGGGCTGTTTGGTAGCCTCTTAATGACCATTCAGATGCTACCTCTTAATTGTTTAAAACCTCTGAATGAATAAGAGGTAACCTCAAGTCTGAATGGTTAAGAGGTAACCTCGGAATGATAAATCATTACATGTCACATTCTTCTACCTTCTCATTGGTAAAATTCTTAATGGCTCTATTAAGCGGTAGCCTCTTAATGACCATTCAGAGGCTACCAAACAGCCCCTTAGTATTAGATAACACTAACTTCTCATGTACCTTATTGTAATTTATATTTAGTTTTAGGTCCTTGTTCATCGTTATATATATATATGACATTATTCAATTATAATAATATAACAATAAATGCAAAAAAGTAGTTAGATTGTATTTATAACTAGTGGAATTTCCTTGGCAAGTGGCATGGAAATACCATCATTATTGATTCAAATCATTATAGTATTGGTATAGTATCAACACTCGTTATAGCAATCGAAAGATAAATAAAGTCACATTTGTAAAAAGGTTATGACGTCCGTTATGGTATGGGTTCTCGGTATGGTTTATGATAAAAAAAAAGTTTATTTAATATTAGATAACACTAACTTCTCATGTACCTTATTGTAATTTATATTTAGTTTTAGGTCCTTGTTCATCATTATATAAATATATAGATCCCGTTAAGTCTAACCAACTTGTAAATCATTCTTAGCCCTTAGATCTTGCTGAAATGAAATCCTGACCATTTAAACTCATTTTTTAACTGCTATATTGTTGCAACCCCCGATCCCTAATCCCCGGGAACGGGCGGCCGCGAGCCAGTTTTGGTGGTATTGCGTGTTTGTCTAATTTGGCAGCGGAATTTTCATCAGGACCGTAGTTAGGAAACATTTAATCAGAGTAAAATACCACATTTTCATAACATTAAACACATGGCATAAAACCCAAGTTTGCAGTACACACATTTTCATAGGAATAAATCATATATTTTATTTAATAAAAACATCTATTTTATTTTAGGTAACTTTATTGCCACTTTTCCAAGCCTTCAGTGCTGTCCAGCTGGCTTCTATTTGGCTTTCACAGTTTGTTACCTGAAACGCGTTTAAAAACATTTTGTCAGTGGAAAATACTGGTGAGTGAATCCCAGTTTAATCAAGATTTAATAAAACCCATTGTACAGTATTGAGGGCGATCTCGCAATTATATTTGTTTCCAAGTCATATCAATTATCACCCGTGGTACTGTCAGACCCGACTTGTGGAAATGTTACCCCTCCAGTAACAAATTTTGTATACAAAACCCCAACATACCCACGATAATTGTATCCTTACAAATACTCAATAACTGTTTAATATATAATTAATCGTATGAGGTTTTGTAAAAACAGTTAACAAAAAGTTTACAAAAAGCGGATCAACTCACATTGTTGTCTTAGATTATCCTTTAGGGTTTCCTGAGAATTATCTATAATTTACACAAAAGCACACGTGTTAGTATAATAACCCATTTTAACATTAGTAATACCCTCCCCGAGACGGCATTCCAACGACTACGTAGGGCAGAACCACGACAGCCGTTACGGAACCCTAGATCAATCGGGCAGAGTATCTAATACGTATCCAGGGGTTATGATATGTACAATGGAGCAGAACTTCGTTATTTAGGGGCGTATTAGACCCGAGTATAATGCCTACTATCAGATTTTCGAGATATAGAAAAGAAAGTGAGCGAGTTCGACTGAAGATCCGAGGTCCTCTATATATAGTGTTGATTTCTGGTCCTCTCGCGGCCCACGTAAAGGTAGACCAAGGCCTACGCGGCCCGCGTCAACGCTGGTCAACAGCGTAGCTGATCCGGGTCAGTAAGTAGGCTCGCTGAGTGTTGGGCCACGTGGCGGCCCAGGGTTTAGCCACATTTACCTCGTCGCGGCCCGCGTAAGGGTTGAGGTGTGGCTTACGCGGCCCGCCTCAAACCCAAAAATTGATTTTATTATTATTTTTAATAATATTTAGGGTATTCGGGGTCCGTTTTCACGTATGGGGTGTATTTTGGGACGTATTGGAATATTTTAAAATATATTAGGGTGTCGGGAAATTTATGAGGGTTGTTATATCCTCCCCACCTTGTTTTAGAGCTCGTCCTCGAGATCTACTGGAACAAGTGTGGATATTTCCTTTGCATTTCTGATTCAAGCTCCTAGGTGTACTCAGGTCCTCTTTTGGAGTCCCACTTCACTTTGACCAGAACTAATCTCTTATGCTTGAGGTTCTTAACTTTCATGTCTTCAATCTGTAGATGCCTTTCTACAAACTTGAGTTGTTCATTTACCTCTATATCCTTAAGAGGTACCATTAGCGATTCATCAGCTAAGCATTTCTTGAGATTAGATACATGAAATACATCATGTATTCCTGCCATTTCCTCTGGCAATTGTAGCTGATAGGCTACAGGTCCTATTTTTCTAATAATCTCAAAAGGTCCAATATACATGGGACTTAGCTTTCCTCTTTTGATGAATCTTAACACTCCTTTCCAAGGAGAGACTTTTAACAATACTCGGTCCCCTACTTGAAATTCCAATGGTTTTCGCCTGTTGTCTGCATAGCTTTTCTGTCGATCACGTGCTGCTTTCAGTCGTTCCTTGACTTGAATGATCTTGTCAGTTATTTCTTGTACTATCTCAGGTCCAAATCATTGCTTTTCCCCATTTTATGCCCAACAAACTGGGGTTCGGCATTTTCGTCCCTAAAGTACTTCGAATACTGCAGCGTTGATACTTGTGTGATAACTGTTATTATAAGAAAATTCTATTAAAGGTAAGTGATCGTCCCAATTACCTCTAAAATCAATTACACAAGCTCTAAGCATGTCTTCCATTGTCTGAATCGACCTTTCACTTTGTTCGTCCGTTTCAGGATGATAAGCTGTGCTCAGATTTAATTTGGTTCCCATGGCTTTTTGGAAACTTGACCAAAAACGAGAGGTAAAACGGCTATCCCTATCAGAAACAATTGATAAAGGAATTCCATGTAATGAAACGATTTCATTTACATACAGTTTGGCTAATTGTTCCATACTAAAAGTTTCCTTCATTGGTAGGAAATGGGCTGACTTGGTTAGCCGATCTACAATCACCCAGATTGTATCATTACCTTTCCTTATTTTGGGTAATTTGGTAACAAAATCCATTGTTATTAGTTCCCATTTCCACATTGGCATTTCTAGCTGTTGCAATAGACCTGAAGGTTTCTGGTGTTCAGCTTTAACTTGTGAACAGGTTAAACATTGTGAAACATAAGCTGCTATGTCCTTTTTCATTCCTATCCACCAAAAATTATTTCTTAAATCCTGATACATTTTATCACTTCCAGGATGCATTGTATATTTAGATTTATGGGCTTCTTCTAATATACGATGACGTAGGTTTCCTATTTTAGGTATCTACTTTCTCTTCTTATGGAACCTCCAAATTCCATCTGTTCATTGTTCTAATTCCTTAATCATACATTTTAGTTTTTCAGTATCATCTTTGATTACTAATTTTTGTGCTTTTCTAATTTGATCATTTAAATCTACTTGTACATTTAATCTAAGAGAACGTACCCTTTTTGGTTTTTCATGATACTGTCGGCTTAAAGCATCAGTCACTACATTTGCCTTTCCTTCATGATACTGGATATCACAATCATAATCACTAAGCATCTCCATCCAGCGTCTTTGTCTCATATTCAACTCTTTTTCCCGAAAACATACCGTAAACTTTTATGATCAGTGAATATGGTAAACTTGTTACCATAAAGGTAATGTCTCCAAATCTTAAGGGCAAAAATTATAGCTCCTAATTCTAGATCATGGGTTGAATAATTCTCTTCATGATTTTTAAGTTGTCTAGATGCGTAAGCTATAACCTTTTGGCGTTGCATTAATACACATCCATAACCTAGTTTGGAAGCGTCACAATAGACTACAAAGTCTTCAGTTCCTTCTGGTAATGCTAGTATGGGTACATAGGTTAATCTTTGCTTAAGAATTCTAAAAGCTTCTTCCAGTTTTGGTCCCCATTCAAACTTAATGGATTTACAGGTTAACTTAGTTAAAGGAATGACTATTCTAGAAAAATCTCGAATAAATCTTCTATAGTAACCGGCCAATCCTAAGAAACTTCTAACCTCGGTTGGTGACTCAGGGGTTTTCCATTTAGTAATTGCCTCAATCTTTGTTGGGGCCACATGAATTCCTTCATGGTTGACTAAATGTCCAAGAAACTGTATTTGTTCTAACCAAAACTCACATTTTGAAAATTTAGCATAAAGCTTTTCCTTTCTTAATAGACTTAAAAGTGAGTGCAAATGCTTTGCATGATCCTCTTTACTTTTAGAATAAATTTGAATATCATCTATGAAGACAATTATGAATTTATCCAAATATGGCTTACATATTCGGTTCATTATGTCCATAAATGCGGTTGGGGCATTGGTTAACCTAAATGGCATGACAGTAAATTCATAATGGCCATACCTTGTTCTAAATGCGGTTTTAGGAATATCTTCTTCCTGTACCTTTAATTGATGATATCCTGACCTTAAATCGATTTTAGAGAAAAAATCGAGCTCCTTGCAGTTGATCGAACAGATCATCGATTCTCGGTAATGGGTACCGATTCTTAATCGTGACCTTGTTCAATTCACGGTAGTCAATGCACATACGCATTGATCCGTCATTCTTTTTAACGAATTAAATTGACGCTCCCCATGGCGATGAGCTTGGCTGTATGAATCCTTTTTCCAGTAATTCGTCTAATTGTTGCTTTAGTTCCTGCATTTCTGCGGGTGCCAAACGGTAAGGTGCTTTGGCAATTGGTGCCGTTCCTGGTAGCAGGTGAATTCTGAATTCAACTTCTCTGTTTGGCGGTAATCCTGGTAATTCTTCTGGGAATACATCTGAAAACTGAGACATTACTGGAATGTCTTTTAATTCTTTTCCTTTAATGTTAGTGATTATAAAAATCAAATACACTATAGATCCTTTTCTTATATAACTTGCAGTTTTCATTACAGAGATGAATTTAGTGGATCTAGAGGGCTTATCTCCTTTAATAGTGATCTTTTCACCTTTTGGTGAATCTACTTGAATTGACTTTTGATCACATAAAATACTGGCTTTATTGGCTATTAACCAATCCATTCCTAAAACGACATTAAATCCTGCCAGATTCTTGGGATACAGGTTTGCCCTAAACTTTTGATTTAAAAACTCTGTTTTTGCTCCCTGCAAGATTTCAGAAATCCTAACTGTTTCTCCATTAGCTGTCTCTACTAGACATTCTTGTGGTAGTTTAGTTAATGACTGATTTAGAAGTTTGCAAAACGAAGTATTAATAAAACTTTGGTTTGCACCAGAGTCAAATAATACTTTAGCAAAAACATCATTAACTAAAAACGTACCAGCTATCACGTCTGGAATCATCTTGGCTTCATCTGCAGCCAGAACGAATGCTCTAGCATTTTTAGTGTTCTTGTTGTTCGCAGCTGGAGCCAATTTCGGACAGTTCGGCTTAATGTGACCTTTTTCTCCACAATTGAAGCATAGTCCATTACTGGATTTTCTTCTGCAATCTTCTTCCTTGTGTCCTGGTGTCTTATAGAAATTGCAGTGAGTGGAGCATTTTCCCGAATGCTTTTTCTTGCAGACCTTGCAAAATGGTGCAGAGGTAGAACCCAAATTTCTACGGTTGTAATTCCCAGAACGGAATTCTTGGGTAAATCTTTGGGGTAGGTTTCTCCTCTGGTCTTCTTCTCTAGTACGGATTAACTCATCTGTCAAGGTATTTGCTAGTTCTACAGCTTCTTCTATAGTTTGCGGTCTAGCTGCCTTGACTACATGTCTAATCTCTCCAATTAATCCCCATATGTAACGGGAGATTAATACTGGTTCAGGTGATGCAAGGGTTGGTACTATTCTGGCATATTCAAAGAATGTGGTAGTATACCCCTTACTATCTACCCCGGTCATCCTAAGGTTCAGAAACTTATTTGCTATCTGTTCCTTTTCATTGGGAGGACATAATTTCCTTTCTACCATATTCTTAAATTCTTCCCATTCCATGCTATATACTCTATCACTTCCTCTTGACTGGAGGATAGTGTTCCACCATTCTAAGGTTGAGTTCTTAAATAAATTAGAAGCAAACATTATTTTGCCTTCTTTAGCACACTTGCTTATTTTTAAAACAGCCTCAATCTTTTCTATCCAGCGTAGAGCTGCAATAGGTCCTTCATTGCCCGAGAATTCCATTGGTTTGCAGGACCAGAATTATTTGTAAGAACAACCATAAGGCATGGTTCTTCTTCTTTTGGGAATGGGCATTTGAAGTACGGGTCCATTGTTCACGCTGTGTTCTGGCTCAATTAGTCGTTTACTGCTATGTTTACTTTTATTATTCGCTTCCTGAACCGTTTGAATAATAAATGGCATTGCATCTATGATTCCTTGTTCCACTATATGTTGGACGACACTATTGTCCATTTGGTTCCCATTGTTATTGATGCTTGGATTCTCATTAACCAAGTTAATGTTACTTTGGTTATCGTTATTCAGATTTTCTTGACTTCCTTCGTCGGCCATCTGAATTTTAAACATTTACCACATATTAATATCACAAAATAATATTTAATATAGTTAATCACATGACACACATTTTGGTCAAAAGCGTCGATCATTGCGACTTTACTCTCTTTATATAATATGCGTCTATTACACACCAGTACTGAAATTAAAATTACAATACCAACTGAAATAAAATTACTCTAATAATAGTAGGCATCCGTACACACATATTTTATTTTATTTTATTATTATTATTATTATTACTATTACCGTCTCCACCATCACATTCATGGATATGGATTCATCCAGAAATCCATATTGCGCTCGTCATACTTCCAGACGAGTCGCTCTCCCACCTGTCTCATTCTTTCACTACTCTCTAAAATTTCCTCACCAAATGTCCTAAGTTCTTGTACATTGTCTGCACTCATTGGGGGTGCAGGTTCTAGGACTGGGTTCGGAATCTGGGGTGCGGGTTCCTGGTATGGAGGTGTAGGGGCCTGGAATTGGTAAGGATTTTCGAAAATCTCCCTAATGTATACATTGTGGTAATAGGGATCTAAAGGATCCAAACCTGGGTAGGCTCCTATGTTTGGCATGGGCATGTCTTCGTGTATCGGGTAACGTTGCACATAGTCCCTATTATCGTCCCACCAGGGGTCGTAATTTGGGTATAAGGGGTTTGGTGCAGGTACCCTAGGTATTTCCTCCGGGTCAAAATCATGCATTTCTACTTGATTTTCAGGGTTTTCTATTTCCATTGGTTGCTCAGGGATTGGTAGTTGTGGTTGGGGTTGGGGTGCTATCATTTGTTCCAGATTAGGGTCAGCTGCAGTGGTTGCTAGGATGTGGATGTTGGCTATACCCCTATTAATCATTTCCTGGGCATAGGCATCGGTTTCTCTTTTGGCTAATGCTAGTGCTCTCTGGTCTTGTAACTTTTTCATACGCTTTTTACGCTCGTGTGCCCCTCGACTGAACCATCCCCTCTTTTTCTGAGGAAATGGCTCATCGGACTGAGCCTTAAACACGAATATTCCTTCTTCCGTATCAGCAGAGTACCCTGAGAGGGCAGGCTGAGAAGAGGAGGTGCCTTCGCTTCTAGGCGAACCAGACAATTGACGATACGCGTCAAATGGTCCTTGGTCGCTCATACTGTAAACTAACAAATAGTCAAATAACACATAACAAGAAATACAATTATGCACGTATTCCCGTAATTTATTTCCTAACAATTTAAATTTTGATGTCAGCAGAACACTTCTGTGGATGAATCAGTGGATTAGCTCTGATACCAACTTCGGTCGCAACCCCCGATCCCTAATCCCAGGGAACGGGCGGCCGCGAGCCAGTTTTGGTGGTATTGCGTGTTTGTCTAATTTGGCAGCGGAATTTTCATCAGGACCGTAGTTAGGAAATATTTGATCATAATAAAATACCACATTTTCATAACATTAAACACATGGCATAAAACCCAAGTTTGCAGTACACACATTTTCATGGGAATAAATCCTATTTTTTTTTTAATAAAAACATCTATTTTATTTTAGGTAACTTTATTGCCACTTTTCCAAGCCTTCAGTGCTGTCCAGCTGACTTCTATTTGGCTTTCACAGTTTATTACCTGAGACGCATTTAAAAACATTTTGTCAGTGGGAAATACTGGTGAGTGAATCCCAGTTTAATCAAGATTTAATAAAACCCATTGTACAGTATTGAGGGCGATCTCGCAATTATATTTATTTCCAAGTCATATCAATTATCACCCGTGGTACTGTCAGACCCGACTTGTGGAAATGTTACCCCTCCAGTAACAAATTTTGTATACAAAACCCCAACATACCCATGATAATTGTATCCTTACAAATACTCAATAACTGTTTAATATATAATTAATCGTATGAGGTTTAGTAAAAACAGTTAACAAAAAGTTTACAAAAAGCGGATCAACTCACATTGCTGTCTTAGATTATCCTTTAGGGTTTCCTGAGAATTATCTATAATTTACACAAAAGCACACGTGTTAGTATAATAACCCATTTTAACATTAGTAATACCCTCTCCGAGACGGCATTCCAACGACTACGTCGGGCAGAACCACGACAGCCGTTACGGAACCCTAGATCAATCGGGCAGAGTATCTAATACGTATCCATGGGTTATGATACTTACAACGGAGCAGAACATCGTTATTTAGGGGCGTATTAGACCCGAGTATAATGCCTACTTTCAAATTTTTGAGATATAGAAAAGAAAGTGAGCGAGTTCGACTGAAGATCCGAGGTCCTCTATATATAGTGCTGATTTCATGTCCTCTCGCGGCCCGCGTAAAGGTAGACCAAGGCCTACGTGGCCCGCGTCAACGCTGGTCAACAGCGTAGCTGATCCGAGTCAGCAAGTAGGCTCGCCGGGTGTTGGGCCACGTGGCGGCCCAGGGTTTAGCCACATTTTACCTCGTCGCGGCCCGCGTAAGGGTTGAGGTGTGGCTTACGCGGCCCGCCTCAAACCCAAAAATTTATTTTATTATTATTTTTAATAATATTTAGGGTATTCGGGGTCCGTTTTCACGTATGGGGTGTATTTTGGGACGTATTGGAATATTTTAAAATATATTAGGGTGTCGGAAAATTTATGAGAGTTGTTATATCCTCCCCACCTTGTTTTAGAGCTCGTCCTCGAGATCTACAGGAACAAGTGTGGATATTTCCTTTGCATTTCTGATTCAAGCTCCCAGGTGTACTCAGGTCCTCTTTGGGAGTCCCACTTCACTTTGACCAGAACTAATCTCTTATGCTTGAGGTTCTTAACTTTCATGTCTTCAATCTGTAGAGGCCTTTCTACAAACTTGAGTTGTTCATTTACCTCTATTTCCTTAAGAGGTACCATTAGCGATTCATCAGCTAAGCATTTCTTGAGATTAGATACATCATGTATTCCTGCCATTTCCTCTGGAAATTGTAGCTGATAGGCTACAGGTCCTATTTTTCTAATAATCTCAAAAGGGCCAATATACCTGGGACTTTGCTTTCCTCTTTTGATGAATCTTACCACTCCTTTCCAAGGAGAGACTTTTAAAAATACTCGGTCCCCCACTTGAAATTCCAATGGTTTTCGCCTGTTGTCTGCATAGATTTTCTGTCGATCACGTGCTGCTTTCAGTCGTTCCTTAACTTGAATGATCTTGTCAGTTGTTTCTTGTACTATCTCAGGTCCAGATAGTTGCTTTTCCCCAATTTCTGCCCAACGAACTGGGGTTCGGCATTTTCTTCCATAAAGTGCTTCGAATGGTGCAGCGTTGATACTTGTGTGATAACTGTTATTATAAGAAAATTCTATTAAAGGTAAGTGATCGTCCCAATTACATCCAAAATCAATTACACAAGCTCTAAGCATGTCTTCCATTGTCTGAATCGTCCTTTCACTTTGTCCGTCCGATTGAGGATGATAAGCTGTGCTCAGATTTAATTTGGTTCCCATGGTTTTTTGGAAACTTGACCAAAAATGAGAGGTAAAACGGCTATCCCTATCAGAAACAATTGATAAAGGAATTCCATGTAATGAAACGATTTCATTTACATACAGTTTGGCTAATTGTTCCATACTAAAAGTTTCCTTCATTGGTAGGAAATGGGCTGACTTGGTTAGCCGATCTACAATCACCCAGATTGTATCATTACCTTTCCTTGTTTTGGGTAATTTGGTAACAAAATCCATTGTTATTAATTCCCATTTCCACACTTGCATTTCTAGCTGTGGCAATAGACCTGAAGGTTTCTGGTGTTCAGATTTAACTTGTGAACATGTTAAACATTGTGAAACATAAGCTGCTATGTCCTTTTTCATTCCTATCCACCAAAAATTATTTCTTAAATCCAGATACATTTTATCACTTCCAGGATGCATTGTATATTTAGATTTATGGGCTTCTTCTAATATACGATGACGTAGGTTTCCTATTTTAGGTATCCACATTCTCTTCTTATGGAACCTCCAAATTCCATCTGTTCCTTGTTCTAATTCTTTAATCATACATTTTAGTTTTTCAGTATCATCCTTGATTACTGATTTTTATGCTTTTCTAATTTGATCATTTAAATCTACTTGTAGATTTAATCTAAGAGAAGGTACCCTTTTTGGCTTTTCATGATACTTTCGGCTTAAAGCATCAGCCTCTACATTTGCCTTTCCTTCATGATACTGGATATCACAATCATAATCACTAAGCATCTCCATCCAGCGTCTTTGTCTCATATTCAACTCTTTTTCCCGAAAACATACTGTAAACTTTTATGATCAGTGAATATGGTAAACTTATTACCATAAAGGTAATGTCTCCAAATCTTAAGGGCAAAAATTATAGCTCCTAATTCTAGATCATGGGTTGAATAATTCTCTTCATGATTTTTAAGTTGTCTAGATGCGTAAGCTATAACCTTTTGGCGTTGCATTAATACACATCCATATCCTAGTTTGGAAGCGTCACAATAGACTACAAAGTCTTCAGTTCCTTCTGGTAATGCTAGTATGGGTACATGGGTTAATCTTTGCTTAAAAATTCTAAAAGCCTCTTCCTGTTTTGGTCCCCATTCAAACTTAATGGATTTACAGGTTAACTTAGTTAAAGGAATGACTATTCTAGAAAAATCTCGAATAAATCTTCTATAGTAACCGGCCAATCCTAAGAAACTTCTAACCTCGGTTGGTGACTCAGGGGTTTTCCATTTAGTAATTGCCTCAATCTTTGTTAGGGCCACATGAATTCCTTCATAGTTGACTAAATGTCCAAGTAACTGTACTTGTTCTAACCAAAACTCACATTTTGAAAATTTAGCATAAAGTTTTTCCTTTCTTAATAGACTTAAAAGTGAGTGCAAATGCTTTGCATGATCCTCTTTACTTTTAGAATAAATTTGAATATCATCTATGAAGACAATTATGAATTTATCCAAATATGACTTACATATTCGGTTCATCATGTCCATAAATGCGGTTGGGGCATTGGTTAAACCAAATGGCATGACAGTAAATTCATAATGGCCATACCTTGTTCTAAATGCGGTTTTAGGAATATCTTCTTCCTGTACCTTTAATTGATGATATCCTGACCTTAAATCGATTTTAGAGAAAAATCAAGCTCCTTGCGGTTGATCGAAATAATCATCGAATCTCGGTAATGGGTACCGATTCTTAATCGTGACCTTGTTCAATTCATGGTAGTCAATGCACATACGCATTGATCTGTCCTTCTTTTTAACGAATAAAATTGACGCTCCCCATGGCGATGAGCTTGGCTGTATGAATCCTTTTTCAAGTAATTCGTCTAATTGTTTCTTCAGTTCCTGCATTTCTGCGGGTGCCAAACGGTAAGGTGCTTTGGCAATTGATGCCGTTCCTGGTAGCAGGTGAATTCTGAATTCAACTTCTCTATTTGGCGGTAATCCTGGTAATTCTTCTGGGAATACATCTGAAAACTGAGACACTACTGGAATGTCTTTTAATTCTTTTCCTTTAGTGTTAGTGATTATAAAAATCAAATACACTATAGATCCTTTTCTTATATAACTTGCAGTTTTCATTACAGAGATGAATTTAGTGGATCTAGAGGGCTTATCTTCTTTAATAGTGATCTTTTCACCTTTTGGTGAATCTACTTGAATTGACTTTTGATCACATAAAATACTGGCTTTATTGGCTATTAACCAATCCATTCCTAAAACGACATCAAATCCTGCCAGATTCATGGGATACAGGTTTGCCGTAAACTTTTGATTTAAAAACTCTATTTTTGCTCCCTGCAAGATTTCAGAAATCCTAACTGTTTCTCCATTAGCTATCTCTACTAGTCATTCTTGTGGTAGTTTAGTTAATGACTGATTTAGAAGTTTGCAAAACGAAGTATTAATAAAACTTTGGTTTGCACCAGAGTCAAATAATACTTTAGCAAAAACATCATTAACTAAAAACGTACCAGCTATCACGTCTGGAATCATCTTGGCTTCATCTGTAGTCAGAACGAATGCTCTAGCGTTTTTAGTGTTCTTGTTGTTCGCAGCTGGAGCCAATTTCGGACAGTTCGGCTTAATGTGACCTTTTTCTCCACAATTGAAGCATAGTCCATTACTGGATTTTCTTCTGCAATCTTCTTCCTTGTGTCCTGGAGCCTTACAGAAATTGCAGTGAGTGGAGCATTTTCCCGAATGTTTTTTCTTGCAGACCTTGCAGAATGGTGCAGAGGTAGAACCCATATTTCTACGGTTGTAATTCCCAGAACGGAATTCTTGGGTAAATCTTTTGGCAAGGTTTCTCCTCTGGTCTTCTTCTCTAGTACGGATTAACTCATCTGTCAAGGTGTTTGCTAGTTCTACAGCTTCTTCTATAGTTTGAGGTCTAGCTGCCTTGACTACATGTCTAATCTCTCCAATTAATCCCCATATGTAACGGGAGATTAATACTGGTTTAGGTGATGCAAGGGTTGGTACTATTCAAGCATATTCAAAGAATGTGGTAGTATACCCCTTACTATCTACCCCGGTCATCCTAAGGTTCAGAAACTTATTTGCTATCTGTTCCTTTTCATTGGGAGGACATAATTTCCTTTCTACCATATTCTTAAATTCTTCCCATTCCATGTTATATACCCTATCACTTCCTCTTGACTGGAGGATAGTGTTCCACCATTCTAAGGCTGAGTTCTTAAATAAATTAGAAGCAAACATTATTTTGTCTTCTTTGGCACACTTGCTTATTTTTAAAACAGCCTCAATCTTTTCTATCCAGCGTAGAGCTGCAATAGGTCCTTCATTGCCCGAGAATTCCATTGGTTTGCAGGACCAGAATTATTTGTTAGAACAACCATAAGGCATGGTTCTTCTTTTTTTGGGAATGGGCATTTGAAGTACGGGTCCATTGTTCACGCTGTGTTCTGGCTCAATTGGTCGTTTACTGTTATGTTTACTTTTATTATTCGCTTCCTGAACCGTTTGAATAATAAATGGCATTGCACCTATGATTCCTTGTGCCACTATATGTTGGACGACACTATTGTCCATTTGGTTCCCATTGTTATTGATGCTTGGATTCTCATTAACCAAGTTAATGTTACTCTGGTTATCGTTATTCAGATTTTCTTGATTTCCTTCGTCGGCCATCTGAATTTTAAACATTTACCACATATTAATATCACAACATAATATTTAATATAGTTAATCACATGACACGCATTTTGGTCATAAGCGTCGATCATCGCGACTTTACTCTATTTATATAATATGCGTCTATTACACACCAGTACTGAAATTAAAATTACAATACCAACTGAAATAAAATTACACTAATAATAGTAGGCATCCGTACACACATATTTTATTTTATTTTATTATTATTATTACTATTACCGTCTCCACCATCACATTCATGGATATGGATTCATCCAGAAATCCATATTGCGCTCGTCATACTTCCAGACGAGTCGCTCTCCCACCTGTCTCATTCTTTCACTACTCTCTAAAATTTCCTCACCAAATGTCCTAAGTTCTTGTACATTGTCTGCACTCATTGGGGGTGCAGGTTCTAGGACTGAGTTAGGAATCTGGGGTGCGGGTTACTGGTATGGAGGTGTAGGGGCCTGGAATTGGTAAGGATTTTCTAAAATCTCCCTAATGTATACATTGTGGTAATAGGAATCTAAAGGATCCAAACCTGGGTAGGCTCCTATGTTTGGCATGGGCATGTCTTCGTGTATCGGGTAACGTTGCACATAGTCCCTATTATCGTCCCACCAGGGGTCGTAATTTGGGTCTAAGGGGTTTGGTGCAGGTACCCTAGGTATTTCCTCCGGGTCAAAATCATGCATTTCTACTTGATTTTCAGGATTTTCTATTTCCATTGGTTGCTCAGGGATTGGTAATTGTGGTTGTGGTTGGGGTGTTATCATTTGTTCCAAATTAGGGTCAGCTGCAGTGGTTGCTAGGATGTGGATGTTGGCTATACCCCTATTAATCATTTCCTGGGCATAGGCATCGGTTTCTCTTTTGGCTGCTGCTAGTGCTCTCTGGTCTTGTAACTTTTTCATACGCTTTCTACGCTCGTGTTCCCCTCGACTGAACCATTGTAACACCTCAAAAATTTACGTCCAATAATGTATTGACACGTGTCATAAGCTTTGAAAATGTGAAAAAGTACTTTAGAAGGACTAAAGTTGACAAACAGAGAAACTATGTAAATATAAGGGTTCAAAGTGTCAACAATGGATAAATAGGCCCTACAATAACCCTACACGGTGTTTATAATCTTAAACGAATAAATCATGGATCATACGAAGCTGAAAATGAAAGAAAGTGAGGAAATACAAACTACTGGGGCTAAATGTGTCAACATGTTGAAAGTATACCTCTGAGTGACCTTTTAGCAAACCTGAAGCTTTGTAACGATAAATTATACTCACTAGAATATGTGGTAAAAATTTCATAAAGTTTCGTTATCGTATGAGGAAGTTATGATCAAAACCGTGTTCGAAGGGTTAAATGCGTCAACGTTGAAATTTGTGAATTTTCGGGTAAGCACAAAGTTAACCAAGGACTTAACCAAGTTTGTAAAAGTCCTAAGGTCCTTAAAAATCAGGTTTGAGGGTCAAGAGTGCAAGAAAAATAGCCAAAACCACGTAACAAAGGACCAGGGACTGAAATGTAAAACATGGAAACTTGTTTAACCTGTTGCGCCTTGTACGCGCCCCGCGAGGGGGTCTTTGCGGCCCGCCTACGACCAGCCAGCGCAGAATAATGCGCAGATGCCAGTTATCAGGTCTGAAACGATGGTAAACAACTGTCTTCTTATACCAGAGGCTGCTCCAATGGTTTATCATGCAATAGGGGCACTTGGACACATCTGGTAACAATTGTAGACCCTTGTGGCATCATCTTGTGAGATCAAATTTGATATATAAGAACACCCAATGTTGCAACAATTTCACATTCACTTGCATTCTCAATTCTGGAGCTCTCTGGTCAGCCACAAGGATTCATTAGGCTTCCTAGTCGTGATTAGGACTCGTGTAAGTATTTTTAACCCTTTCTAATTCGTTTTAGCTTAGTTAATTAGCTATTAGTCAAACCGTCGTAATTTAAGTTTGACTTCGAGATTAAATGAAATCTGATCAGTCATTTCTCGAATTGAAAGTACCTATAAGTAGGTATTTATGTGGGTAACAAACCCTTAAAAGGGTACTTTCAGATTCCCACTCTAACTATGTTAATTGTCGAGTCAAAGCTTACTTTAAAAAGTCAACAGAATGTTTATTTTCAAATTTAAGCATAATTAGCAATGTAGGATACATGCAACCTATTTGATCATTAATATAACTTGGTAACTAATATAAGAACATGTTCCAACATGATCAACTCGACAATTTTCAGTTTAAACCCGGATCAGAACCGAAAGTCGCATAAATTGACTTCTGCTTTGACTTTCAGTTCTGACCCGTGTATGCATGTTTAAGATCTGCCTTAGAGCTTATTTTGGACCAGGTTTCACATAAGTATAACTCTCTGAGATTATACAACTTGGTTCATTACTTATCCGATTCATATGCATGTTTCCGATTAATGCTTAAATGTTGACTGTTATGCCCTTTTGACTATAAAATGTGATTTTTGAAAAAGTAAAAGAGTAGAAACCTTAGTTACTGATTTATAAACTTGCACCTAAAATTTGACATCAGTTTGAGGTCTAGATTAGTAGTTATGCTCATTAGCGTAATTTGAAAGCTTTATGTTACTTAAACGGCGTAATTAGCGTATAACCTATTTAAACCCACTTTTTGATATCAAACTTTTTACCCACTGATGTAATATAATATTTTGGGATTTTTGAAGATTTTTATTTAATTTTTGGCTGAGCATAACATAGGTCTCTAGGTTTAATTCGGTTAATGCCGGTTTTGCCCTTTTTAGCCATAAAATGAGTTTTAGAAATCCTTTTGACCCCAAACCTTTTTCTACTGATTTTAATTGATAAATAAAATATTTTGAGCCTTCTGGAATTATAAAAATATCAGCTTTCCTTTGAAAACCCAGAAATGGCTCCAAATCGCCTTTTTAAGCGTTTTTAACGCATAGTATGTACTAAAACTATATTAAACATATAAGGTTGATACCTACTGATATTTGTAGTATATTTTTATATAATAATAGTAAGTAAAAGTTTTTAAACTCAGGTTTCCAGTTTTGACCTTTTAGCCTTTGTGAAATTACCAAAATACCCCTAGAATGCATAGTTTGGTTTTAAATGATAAATTTCACACATAGGTCATACCTTACTGTTATAACATATTAAATTAAGTGTATCTACTGAATAAATCAGACCTGTAACTCAGATTACAAATTAAACTCTTTTATAATCTTTTAAATGACTAAAATGCCCTTATGAGGCATAAGTTGAGTTTAAATTCGGTTGGGGCATAATAGAAGATACCTTACTGATAGCACAACATGTTTAAGGCATATTAACTCAGGGAACTTGCATATGACTCTTATGGTTACCCGTGACACCCTTTTTGCGTTCGGTTCAGTTTATGTAACTAGTTTGCATAAATTGACCGAAACGGGTCAAACCTTATCATCCTTGTCTCAAAATCCAGAATGTATTTAGTGTACCCATATTATACAAGTCTCCAAACTTGTCGGGTCTAAATCACATTCTGTCCGGTCTTCGCTTAATCGTGCGTTGAACCGTATCTTCCTTAAAAACTAACCGGTCTAAGCTTAGGCTTAAATAAAGTCCCGTTAGAAATCTAATAGGTTATTATAAACCTTTGTTCCAGAATAGAAGAACCAGTAAAATCTAACTTCACTCGCTAATTGTGAATTATACTTACAAAGGTAAATACTTTTAACTTATTTTCCCTATACGGGCTTGGGGTACGGTATATAAAATACCGATTGGTCCGGCATTGAATCTTTAATCGAATAGAGGTTAAATCATTGATATGCTACCTTTTGAAATGTTTTGTTTGCTTAAAGCCTTTGGGGGGTTAATGACCATGTCCCGGATATCCTTGGCATCATCTTACGAGATGGCCACGACCTAAGCACGGGGTGTAGGCGTACACCCGTCAGTGCCTAACCAAATAATGTGGTGTGTCTATTAATCTTTTACCCGGTCTACGGATCGGGCTACTGAACACATAAGTAACATGTAATTCACTTACAAGATTATATTCACATAATTATCCCAAGTTATAAAAATGTTTTGTGCCACGTGCATTCAAATCAATTTTTAAACCTTTTCAAAATGAGTCAGTTAAATTGTATTTACCAGTGTAAACTGACGTATTTTCCAAAAGGTTAAGTGCAGGTGCTACTCGTACTAGGCTGGCTGTCTTCTAGCGTCCTCAATAAGTCTCGCAAGCTTGGATGTCAATAAAACTGTTGAACAATATCTTCTTTTATTTTGATTCGCCTGTGGATCCGTTTCAACTATTTCGTGATATTTAATATTACAATTTATTAAAGTTGAAATGAATCTATCTTTGCTTCCGCTGTGCATTTATATATTGTGTTGTTTGACTTATGATGATATCAACTACGTCACGATACTCCCCACCGGGCCCACCGGTGACACGTGGAATATCGGGGTGTGACAACCATCCCCTCTTTTTCTGAGGAAATGGCTCCTCGGACTGAGCCTTAAACACGAATATTCCTTCTTCCGTATCAGCAGAGTACCCTGAGAGGGCAGGCTGAGAAGAGGAGGTGCCTTCACTTCTAGGAGAACCAGACAATTGACGATACGCGTCAGATGGTCCTTGGTCGCTCATATAGTAAACTAACAAATAGTCAAATAACACATAACAAGAAATACAATTATGCACGTATTCCCGTAATTTATTTCCTAACAATTTAAATTTTGATGTCAGCAGAACACTTCTGTGGCTGAATCAGTGGCTTAGCTCTGATACCACCTTCTGTCGCAACCCCCGATCCCTAATCCTCGGGAACGGGCGGCCGCGAGCCAGTTTTGGTGGTATTGCGTGTTTGTCTAATTTGGCAGCGGAATTTTCATCAGGACCGTAGTTAGGAAATATTTGATCAGAGTAAAATACCACATTTTCATAACATTAAACACATGGCATAAAACCCAAGTTTGCAGTACACACATTTTCATGGGAATAAATCCTATTTTTTTTTTAATAAAAACATCTATTTTATTTTAGGTAACTTTATTGCCACTTTTCCAAGCCTTCAGTGCTGTCCAGCTGACTTCTATTTGGCTTTCACAGTTTATTACCTGAGACGCATTTAAAAACATTTTGTCAGTGGGAAATACTGGTGAGTGAATCCCAGTTTAATCAAGATTTAATAAAACCCATTGTACAGTATTGAGGGCGATCTCGCAATTATATTTGTTTCCAAGTCATATCAATTATCACCCGTGGTACTGTCAGACCCGACTTGTGGAAATGTTACCCCTCCAGTAACAAATTTTGTATACAAAACCCCAACATACCCATGATAATTGTATCCTTACAAATACTCAATAACTGTTTAATATATAATTAACCGTATGAGGTTTAGTAAAAACAGTTAACAAAAAGTTTACAAAAAGTGGATCAGCTCACATTGTTGTCTTAGATTATCCTTTAGGGTTTCCTGAGAATTATCTATAATTTACACAAAAGCACACGTGTTAGTATAATAACCCATTTTAACATTAGTAATACCCTCCCCGAGACGACATTCCAAGGACTACATCGGGCAGAACCACGACAGCCGTTACGGAACCCTAGATCAATCGGGCAGAGTATCTAATACGTATCCAGGGGTTATGATACTTACAACGGAGCAGAACTTCGTTATTTAGGGGCGTATTAGACCCGAGTATAATGCCTACTATCAAATTTTTGAGATATAGAAAAGAAAGTGAGCGAGTTCGACTGAAGATCCGAGGTCCTTTATATATAGTGCTGATTTCTGGTCCTCTCGCGGCCCGCGTAAAGGTAGACCAAGGCCTACGCGGCCCGCGTCAATGCTGGTCAACAGCGTAACTGATCCGGGTCAGCAAGTAGGCTCGCCGAGTGTTGGGCCACGTGGCGGCCCAGGGTTTAGCCACATTTTACCTCGTCGTGGCCCGCGTAAGGGTTGAGGTGTGGCTTACGCGGCCCGTCTCAAACCCAAAAATTGATTTTATTATTATTTTTAATAATATTTAGGGTATTCGGGGTCCGTTTTCACGTATGGGGTGTATTTTGGGACGTATTGGAATATTTTAAAATATATTAGGGTGTCGGAAAATTTATGAGAGTTGTTATATCCTCCCCACCTTGTTTTAGAGCTCGTCCTCGAGATCTACTGGAACAAGTGTGGATATTTCCTTTGAGTTTCTGATTCAAGCTCCCAGGTGTACTCAGATCCTCTTTTCGAGTCCCACTTCACTTTGACCAGAACTAATCTCTTATGCTTGAGGTTCTTAACTTTCATGTCTTCAATCTGTAGAGGCCTTTCTACAAACTTGAGTTGTTCATTTACCTCTATATCCTTAAGAGGTACCATTAGCGATTCATCAGCTAAGCATTTCTTGAGATTAGATACATGAAATACATCATGTATTCCTGCCATTTCCTCTGGCAATTGTAGCTGATAGGCTACAGGTCCTATTTTTCTAATAATCTCAAAAGGTCCAATATACCTGGGACTTTGATTTCCTCTTTTGATGAATCTTACCACTCCTTTCCAAGGAGAGACTTTTAACAATACTCGGTCCCATACTTGAAATTCCAATGGTTTTCGCCTGTTGTCTGCATAGCTTTTCTGTCGATCACGTGCTGCTTTCAGTCGTTCCTTGACTTGAATGATCTTGTCAGTTGTTTCTTGTACTATCTCAGGTCCATATAGTTGCTTTTCCCCAATTTCTGCCCAACAAACTGGGGTTCGGCATTTTCGTCCATAAAGTGCTTCGAATGGTGCAGCGTTGATACTTGTGTGATAACTGTTATTATAAGAAAATTCTATTAAAGGCAAGTGATCGTCCCAATTACCTCTAAAATCAATTACACAAGCTCTAAGCATGTCTTCCATTGTCTAAATCGTCCTTTCACTTTGTCCGTCCTCTTCAGGATGATAAGCTGTGCTCAGATATAATTTGGTTCCCATGGCTTTTTGGAAACTTGACCAAAAATGAGAGGTAAAACGGCTATCCCTATCAGAAACAATTGATAAAGGAATTCCATGTAATGAAACGATTTCATTTACATACAGTTTGGCTAATTGTTCCATACTAAAAGTTTCCTTCATTGGTAGGAAATGGGCTGACTTGGTTAGCCGATCTACAATCACCCAGATTGTATCATTACCTTTCCTTGTTTTGGGTAATTTGGTAACAAAATCCATTGTTATTAATTCCCATTTCCACACTGGCATTTCTAGCTGTTGCAATAGACCTGAAGGTTTCTGATGTTCAGCTTTAACTTGTGAACATGTTAAACATTTTGAAACATAAGCTGCTATGTCCTTTTTCATTCCTATCCACCAAAAATTATTTCTTAAATCCTGATACATTTTATCACTTCCAGGATGCATTGTATATTTAGATTTATGGGCTTCTTCTAATATACGATGACGTAGGTTTCCTATTTTAGGTATCCATATTCTCTTCTTATGGAACCTCCAAATTCCATCTGTTCCTTGTTCTAATTCTTTAATCATACCTTTTAGTTTTTCAGTATCATCCTTGATTACTGATTTTTGTGCTTTTCTAATTTGATCATTTAAATCTACTTGTAGATTTAATCTAAGAGAACGTACCCTTTTTGGCTTTTCATGATACTTTCGGCTTAAAGCATCACCCACTACATTTGCCTTTCCTTCATGATACTGGATATCACAATCATAATCACTAAGCATCTCCATCCAGCGTCTTTGTCTCATATTCAACTCTTTTTTCCCTAAAACATACCGTAAACTTTTATGATCAGTGAATATGGTAAACTTATTACCATAACGGTAATGTCTCCATATCTTAAGGGCAAAAATTATAGCTCCTAATTCTAGATCATGGGTTGAATAATTCTCTTCATGATTTTTAAGTTGTCTAGATGCGTAAGCTATAACCTTTTGGCGTTGCATTAATACACATCCATAACCTAGTTTGGAAGCATCACAATAGACTACAAAGTCTTCAGTTCCTTCTGGTAATCCTAGTATGGGTGCATGGGTTAATCTTTGCTTAAGAATTCTAAAAGCTTCTTTCTGTTTTGGTCCCCATTCAAACTTAATGGATTTACAGGTTAACTTAGTTAAAGGAATGGCTATTCTCGAAAAATCTCGAATAAATCTTCTATAGTAACCGACCAATCCTAAGAAACTTCTAACCTCGGTTGGTGACTCAGGGGTTTTCCATTTATTAATTGCCTCAATCTTTGTTGGGTCCACATGAATTCCTTCATGGTTGACTAAATGTCCAAGAAACTGTACTTGTTCTAACCAAAACTCACATTTTGAAAATTTAGCATAAAACTTTTCCTTTCTTAATAGACTTAAAATTGAGTGCAAATGCTTTGCATGATCCTCTTTACTTTTAGAATAAATTTGAATATCATCTATGAAGACAATTATGAATTTATCCAAATATGGCTTACATATTCGGTTCATCATGTCCATAAATGCGACTGGGGTATTGGTTAAACCAAATGGCATGACAGTAAATTCATAATGGCCATACCTTGTTCTAAATGCGGTTTTGCCCCACGTAATCTACCTCCCATGATTTTAGGCTGCCAACGGTTGTCTCGTATCTCCTCCTCACCCATATAACTACCATCCCACCTCCACAACCCGGGGACAATGAGGTTAATTTCTATGGTTCCAAGAGTTCGAGACGTGATTTCATCCACAGGTAAGTTTTCAAAAACATATGATTAAAGTCCCTTAGTCTTCATCTCCCTCACCCTCTTTTCTATATCCCTCTTATCTGAATTTCATCCACAGATAGGTTTTATAGATCAATTTTGTGTTTATCTGCATCTCTAGGATGTTGGGTCAGAACTAGGGGTGAGCAAGTTTTGGTCCGGACCGAAAATAACCGAGAACCGAACCGAAAATATACCCAACCTGACCCGAACCCAAGTACCTAGGTATTTAGATCAGTTCCAATTTTTGATATAAAATAGGGTCGGGTCGGTTCTCGGTTCTTTTCATGGTGAAACCCGACTTGGACCTACGAACCAGAACCAACCCTATATTTAGGGTAGTGAATCGGTTCTATATTTTATGTTTGATCGGTTCTCGGGTCGGGTCGGGTTGGGTTTTTCATTTTGCTCACCCCTAGTCAGAACACTGTCAATTCTGCGATTTTTTAGCCATTCTTGCAGATGAATCTGGTAACAAATTGCCTTATATTATGTGTTCAAGAAGCAACTCCATGAAGATGTTGAAAACGGGAAAGGCAATTGGGATAATTCAAGAACCACTCTACAAAACATACCCTGCCATCACTACAAAAAGGAAGAAGAATACTAGATTAGGATTTGGGGGATTCTAATTTCTTGTCTTATCGGAGATACTGCCACTACTCTTGATGTATATATTTGTTTTATTTGAATTGTTAATCAGATAATGTCTTCTCTCACTTGCTGCTAGGTTCTTTTTTTTCATCACTAATTGTTTGATCCTGTTTAGGTCATGTATACAAGTTTATTTGAGTGAGTCTGCGTGATATATGTGTGTTTATGAAAAAATTACACCTGTTCATGGTTTAGACTTTAGATGGTATGTGTACCAAAGTTATGTTCTATAGTTATTGAATGCTTCATTATGAATTTAAGGACTGATAAAATATAATTTGAGTTGATATTTCATATGTGTTTCATATAACTTGGGGATTTTTATTTATTTATATTTGATGTGGGATGGAAAGCTGCTCAAAAGTTCATACATCACTGGAAGATTTTGAGAGGAGATAATGTAAAAGATAATAGGCTATTCTTTCACAATAAAACTTTGCACTTTATACGATTATGTTTAAATAAATGGTTTGTATGTCACAGGTGATGATAATTAGGGGCAAAGATAGGGGTGAAACCGGCACTATAAAACGTGTGATTTGCTCTCAGAATCGTGTTATTGTCGAGGGAAAGAACCTGGTGATTAATCCTTTTTATATAATTTGTTATATGTATTCATGCCATAATATTCACTCATCACTTCGGATAAAATTTGCAGGTAAAGAAATGTATAAAGCAAGGACAAGGTCATGAAGGTGGGATCTTTACAGTAGAAGCCCCTCTACATGTCTCAAATGTTCAAATTGTTGACCCAGTTACCGGGTATATTCATTTTCCCCGTTTTTTGGTACAGGCATTTACGGGTAAAACACCGGTAATTACCAGCACCGAACCGGTATATTCGGTACCGGTACCAATTTTCCCCGTATTTGGTACTGAACGGGTACCATGCTCATCCCTACTTAGTTATGCATACAGTTATGCTCTTGTGAGCACATGTGCCAGGTGTTTCTTATTTCTTTATAAGCAACTAATAGTACCTGAAGAAGCAAGAACCCGAGCGGGTCGGAACTTCTATTATGATGAATACGAATATGACCACACCTCGTCTTCTTCGCCCAATCCTAGACCTGCAAATAAGAAGAGGGAAACGTGGGCAATGTAGAGACGACCGGTAGAGGAAGAATCCCCTATTTCCAGCTACAAAAGTGTGTTGCCCTATATCTCATGCCCTAATAAGGAGGTGGAGACCTTCTTATATAGGAGATATGGGAAAACCCTAACCTCAATGGGCCAGGCCCAGTTAGGGGTTGTCTCTACGAGCCCACAGCCTAGTGTAGCATAAACTACAACGCGTTGGGCTTCGCGGGTTAGTACGCAATAATAATATATAATTACTATAAAAGTGATAAATAGCAGGAAAGTCCGACCGCTCGGGTCGGGTCCAGTACCATACCTCGTCATGTCCCCCAATCTAGTGTTGCTCCCGCGTGCAAGCGTGGGAGGAGCACTTAGACTTATTAGGAGCTCAGGAGTGAAGATCACTAATTATAGGCTTACATGTCGTCCGGGTGCGAGAAAGTCGCCGGCCACGTTTGTTGTGGTTGTCGTTAGCTATGAGTGGAGATAATGGAGCAGTGAATATCACACGATCGTGGAAACTGGTTGGATAAACCTGGCGCAAGCTGATTGATTGCAGGTAGTTGCCATTGGTACTGGCGCATTGCCATGAGCTCGTTAAGCTTGCACGTACGTGGTTAGGTCTCGTGCACGAGTCTTGGAACAGGCTAATTTTTGGTAGTGAAGTACCTCGTCTTTGGATGATTTTTTCAGGTGTGGCCCTGCTTTAGCGGTGCGCACAAAGTCATGGGGCCATTGCCAAATATTCACCCTTTGATGTGACTTTTGTCGGTTAGAATATGGTACGCTTACGGCGTTCAACCCATTGAAAGAGTCGATGTTGATGTGACGACGATCCCTACCACGCGTCCGTGTCATCGGGATCCCCGTTGCCGTAATGTACAACCATTGGTGGTCATAGACGCATACATGGATGTTATGCCACCTTAGGCGAATGTGAAACCGCTGGTGGTTGTACCAGTCATTGTTATTGACGATCCGGTTATAGCAATTATCGTTTCAATCGGAAAGAAGGATATACAAGGCACCCCTGCAGAAGTGCTTGCTATGCTCAGTGACCTCGGAAGGGTGCTTAGAGCATTATTTATGTTCCCCACAATGTTTTTATAATTGTGGGACAAGTACTTGGTTTTTCATCAGTGGTTGTGCATCTATTACCAAGATACCCACTGGAGTAGTAGTGGTTGAATACATCTATTACCAAGATGCCCACTCTTAGGGCTATATAATTTGATTATCTGACTTTGTTATTATGAAAAATATTTCGTGTCAGAGTTGTTTTTTACCGTGATATGCAGTTTAAATGCGGTGGTATGTTGTCTTTACAAATGTTTATATGAACACTTGTAGATATCAGAAAGTGCTTTATAACCCGCGCGGCGTTAATGAACACTTGAACAACAAAGTGCTTTCTACGCGCTTGGCGTGAGTGAACACTCATTGAGATAATAAAATGCTTTATACGCGTTAGGCGTGAATGAGCACTTTATGTAAGCTACTACGTGTTTTTCCTGGACGCGCACTGGCGTGTGGAATGCTTATAGTAGGTGGCATGTCTGTTTACCTCGCCGACTGTGGCCTGAGGGTTTTCTTTTATCCTTGTCGCAGACTGGTGTGGAGAATACATATCCGAATAAGTATTTTTCCTGTCGCATAGCGTGTGGAATACTTATTCGAATAATCAAGTATATTGGTTTTGTCGTGCGTTTGTCTTGACTACCAAATTGCATATGTTGTGTCAAGTGGTATAGTCGTGGGCCAAATGATGTTAAAGGTATAAATATTGTCTGGCGTATTGAGACATCTACATTATATAAGAACCGATGCTGGATGATGTGCAGTGATATCATCTTAATGGATGGCCTAAGAGAAGGTGATCACTTTTAAGGCGTAGTGGTGTTATACCCTGCTAGTCCCCCAGTTCAATGTTGTTGAAGTAAGTCAATAGCATTGAACTTGAATGGCACATATTTTAAGCAGTGATGTAAGTACATATAAGATTATATCGTGTGCGATAGGATATATCATGCTTTTCAAACAAGACTCACAATATAATATAGCGTAATGTCATATGAGAGCACATAACCTAACTAAAATGCGAGGTCACATAATGATGTAATGGATATAAGGTTTTACCTTAAGCTATATCCTTGAATAAGGATTGCTTATCTCGTATGTTACGATGGCTGGGTTAGGATACTCAGACCGAGTGACCGTGTTCGGATATAGTAGTGCGTTAGTACAGTCACGCTCAATATGTTTGTAGTATTGAACTTGCTAAATAAAGTGCAAGAATTTTTTTATGAATAAGGCCACCTGAAATAGTAGTGCCCCGTGAGGGTCTTACATGCACTTAAATGTGGCGTTGCAATGGCCTAGTGTGTAAAAAATCCCGCTTCGTGTTTGTTACGGATTTTATCTGACACATTTGGTTCACTATGACTAATAGTAACCTTTTGCCATCCTTTTTGTGGGCTAACATTTGTTGCCAAGATAAGCTTGGACGGTGCATGTGTAGATGTTTCCTGCCTAT
Organism: Helianthus tuberosus; assembly: GCA_030545235.1. Taxonomy (NCBI): domain Eukaryota; kingdom Viridiplantae; phylum Streptophyta; class Magnoliopsida; order Asterales; family Asteraceae; genus Helianthus; species Helianthus tuberosus. The sequence continues at coordinate 154,154,870 of CM060372.1, forward strand.
CTTAATAATACCCACAATTACGTAGATATTAAATATGAGGCAGACTTCGCATAACTCTATATTAAATCACGTAGGTGAGTCTTGCTGTAATCCGCGTAAAAGTATTATTATAGTATAACGTCATACCTTGCTTGATGAGATATCGTGGCAGGGTGGTTCCCCGACTTTGATGATGTATGTTAGCACTAAGGGGCGTCCATCCGTGGCAACAGACTTGCCCTGTGCCCATCCTCGGGTTCAATGCTTTTGTTCTCGCCTTTTGTATTTAAATGTGTTGACCCTTGTTTGTAAGTGGCCCCAGAACCACGTTCTTGGATGAAGGTCATTCGGCGTGTGAATTGATTGATATGTCCAAACTAGGATACCCAGATTTGGTGGTAGCGTCCAATAATGGTGGTTCCCACTGTGTCATACTGTTTAAGTTGTACGATCCGACGCTGCAAAATTGTGTTAGTAATTTTCAACTAGTGAAGTGGATACTTAAATAATGGATACATACATGAGATGTACCGAACCATATCGTTGTATGAATGCGATTCGGTGTATAAACCGAAATATCAGAACTGAATACTCGCCTTTATTTTGCCTATTCAGTATCTAGTTTGTTAGGCAAGCGTGTTACCTGGTGAGCGTATAAGATGGCTGATGTTACGCGATAAGTGCATAGTTATTTATGTAGATCAGTGGGTAAGTGCCTAGCGTGGTAGGCAGACCACACCTAATGCATCACTGCTTCACAACTTTTCTGGAATAGGATCTTGTTCTGCACGTTTTTTTACTAAGGTGTTCCACTGCTGGCACCTCATCAGTTTAGTCAAGACTGCTAGCTCATATATCATCAGTTGACATTATCCAACAACTAATATTCAACTCAAAAATAATTTCAATAAGCCATATAGGTGTGAGAAGTTATATCGCTTAAAGGTGTTGATCGTATCTAAATGCAGTGATATATGTCTTTGGTACATAAGCTATGCCAATGTTAGACATGTAGCCTCTAGTTCCAAGGTTGGCTATGATTGACCTACTTCGCAAGTCACAACTGCCATTTATCCTACTTGTGATTTGATACTTGTTGACAAGTACATACTACTGAATGAATTGTAGGAATATATAATACTTACCACTTTTATAGTTGTGCCTCATAAAGTTTTTACCGGAGCCTAGTCTTGGATAGGTGCATAAACAATTTTTGGATTTATGTTAAACATGAGGCTCATGACCGGGTGAAATACACATTTTGTATGAGTTTCCTGGTCTGTCATCGGCCATAAACATTGAGTTGAAGATGGCATACTTTAATCTGTAGCAGCAAGCTTTTACGCGCTAAAGCTAATTTAATCTGGGCGGTTGAAGGAAAGATCCTAACCTGACGAAGGGAGTCCGCACGAGCTGGTGGAACATTAAAGGACGTCAGCCGGTAATGGCGGGATGAATGAAAGCTTCCGCCAGAGATGGCGGATTGAGTAAGAATCTTCCGCCAGAAAGGCGGGTTTGATGAAAGAAAAACTTCCCTCATAGTGACAGGTCAATTATTACGCTTCGGCCGAAATGGCGGGTTAAGCAAAAAACTTCCGCCGTCGTGGCGGGTGAAACAAAAAGCTTCCGCCAACGTGGCGGATTAAGCAAAGAGCTTCCGCTGACGGTGGCGGGTTTAAATAAAAGCTTCCACCGAAAGTGGCGAGTTGACTAAAGGTTTCCGCCGGTAGTGGCGTGAGAGAGCACTCGCGCGGCGAGGTTTGCTCGTGATACATAGGTTACCCGCGCGACAAAATATGCCCGTGATACAGTTTATACTTTGTAAGCGTGTTCGTATGTAACTAAGCATAAGCGCGCGGGTGACTTACACGCTCTTATGTAAAGCAGCAGGGTCGCATGGAGATAAACATGTGGAGCAGAAGGCTCGCCTGGAGACTAGCGTGCTCATATGCAAAGGAGCATGCGCGTATGGCGACTTACGTGCTCGTAAGTAAAGGAGCATGCGCTTGCTAGCGCATGTGTGCTCGCTCGTATATAAAGGAGCCTGCGCGCATGGCGACTTACGTGCTCGTATGTAGAGCAGTGGGCTCGCATGGAGACCGGCGTGCTCGTATGTAAAAGGCGCTTTTTAGGCTTTTATCGGCGTGCTTGAGGATCACTCGTTGCGTTTTACCGATTGAATGTATTCCCAGTCCTACAAATAAGTTGACAAGGTAAGTTGTAATAACGAGTCTGACATATGGAAAACACTGTACCGAAACGCTGTCCTTAGGAGGTGCTCGTTCTATACAACCATACCCCGTCATATGTGAAAGCAATTTGACCCTTCCAAAGGAGTTGCACCATGTGGATATCAGTTTATTGCTGCTAAATAGATGTTAGTAGCATTGAAATAGAATAATAATAATAATAATAATAATAATAATAATAATAATAATAATAAGCAACGATACGAGTACGTCTAGGAAACATCACATGATTGTTATCGTTAAAATGATAAACTGTTAACCATGTCGTTGACTTGATTTGATTTGCTATAGTTTAGCCAACTTGTTTTTGTTGAAAGAAATATATACCATGGTCTTTCTAAATAATTCAAGTGCTCTGGACAAGTAAATGTGTATTGTCCATACATTAATCAAAATTAATATATGCCCATGTATGTTTAAAATTTATACACAAGCTGTTGGAGTATACAAGAAGGTGCCGAAGCCATTCATATATGTCTAGCAGTCATGATACTTAAAATTAACATAAGTGTCACTTTATAACCTTTAGGCCATTCATGAGAAATATTATAACTTGTGATGGCAAGGATGGAGCTTGTCCATGGAGGCGGGGTGTAATCGCGAGGCGGTGTAGTATGTCCGGCAGGCGGGGAGTACCCGCGTGGCAACGGGGTGTGTCCGACAAGCGGGGGTGAACTCGAGTATTTTAACAAGTTTGAGAACATATATACACCGACGTATATCAAGTATTTTTATATATTTGAGAACCACTTAAAAGTTGGTAATTATAATCATTAAAATCCAACATCTTTTAATACAGTGGTTCTGAACCAAGAAATTCATATGGGATCTCAGTTAAATTTTGTTTATAAGTTTAGAATCGTACGTTGACTTCTTTTGATATTACTTGAATTGGTACTTTAACGATTTGACAAGCAATATCCTTTTTTTAGTTTGAATATGATATATCCTTAAGCGGAGATTACTCGCACCACAACGGAGTGTGTCCGGCAAGCAGGGGTGCGCTCGCGTTGCGGCGGACGTGTAACACGCGTGCAGAACTTGCTCGCTCGTGCAACGGCGTGTCCGCGTGTGCCAAACTTGCTCGCACAGCAGGCGCGTGTCCGGCGTATGCGGAACTTGCTCGCACTCTTGGTGGAGGTTGTAATTTGTTTAGGACATAATAGAGATGAAGACAAAGGTTGTACCTTGTTTGAAGCTTGCTTTCGTCACATAGGAGAAAGACAGTTAGTTGTGCGCACGGTGGTGTTTCCGCCGTTGATTTTGAAACTCGTAATTTTAGTCTCATTGACCGCCTCTGCTCCTGACATATATGTGGTGCAGCCATGCTTGTTCCAGGAGCTAAAATATCGGGTTACGAAAAATCCGCATCACAAAAACTGTAATCTTTAATATTGGATCCTCGCGCGGAAAAAAACGCGATTATCGATGCTGATTATACCCGGCTGCAATTGCTGTAGTGTGGCTTGCTTACTTGCGTCACATTGAAATCAAAAAGAAAAAACAATAGGGCCATCGCTTATGACTACCCACGCATAAATGCTTATACATAGTCTACCATTGCTTGTACCTTATGTAAAGCAACTTGTAAAATCCCCTGATGGGAACGATAATTCCTAGATCCATGTTTTTATATGGAAAAAAGGTGATTCTCACCCTTGGAAGTATCAAATTGAAAACCAGATATGGAGTTTTTTATTGAGAATCGTGTAAAAATCTCAAAGGAAAACAGACCTTAAGGACGGACCGGAGAGAACGAGCTGTGATTTCGGTGTCCCACGGATGGCGCCAATGAAGAAGCAAGAACCCGAGCGGGTCGGAACTTCTATTATGATGAATACGAATATGACCACACCTTGTCTTCTTCGCCCAATCATAGACCTGCAAATAAGAAGAGAGAAACGTGGGCAATGTAGAGACGACCGGTAGAGGAAGAATCCCCTATTTCCAGCTACAAAAGTGTGTTGCCCTATATCTCATGCCCTAATAAGGAGGTGGAGACCTTCTTATATAGGAGATATGGGAAAACCCTAACCTCAATGGGCCAGGCCCAGTTAGGGGTTGTCTCTACGAGCCCACAGCCTAGTGTAGCATAAACTACAACGCGCTGGGCTTCGCGGGTTAGTACGCAATAATAATATATAATTACTATAAAAGTGATAAATAGCAGGACAGCCCGACCGCTCGGGTCAGGTCCAGTACCATACCTCGTCAGTACCTTTGTAGGTTCAGGTCAAAACTGGTATGGGTACGGGTCATGGTTGGTCAAAATGGGTACTGGTCAGGGTGGGTCGTTTAAAAAAATGATCATTTTGGTTTGCGTAAGAACGGGTTTGTCAAATTGGACAGTCAAAATGGGTTGTTTAAAAATATTATCAAAAACTAAATAATAATTACAACTATGTTTATTATATGGAAACGAGCGACATTGGTTGGGTTGAATGGCGGGTTGAAACGGCAGGGTTACACACACTGGCATACTAGACCAAACATTTTGTTCCTTTATATATTTTTTAAAATACTAAAATATTTTTAAACATACTTTTATTTACTCTGTAGTTTGGGACTCAAGTCTTTCGCTTCTCCAACAAGTGCATGTCTCTGCGCAAACTAAGATGTATGGGAATGGACTGTAGGATCCAATCCTACCTTCTCGTATTGCTCATTGCGTTGGCTAATCAAGAATGATATGTTCTTAAAATCTCAATCCTATTAGAGCATGCGTACTGGGGCGCGAAATGCCCCCATAGCGCCGAGATGGCGCCGGCCACACCAACACGAAGGGCGCTATGCCCAAAAAAAATTCAAAGCGCTATAATTTTCGCGGCGCTATTCGATGCATGTTTTGGACTTTTGACCGTTGTCAAACGGTCATGTTTAAATAAAAAAATAAAAAATTCAATTTTTTTTTATTTTCACACTATAAATACATTCCAACTCTTACATTTTTTTTACAAATCAATACATTCTAACTCTCATTCTCTCTATATTTTTTAAAAAGTGTTGAAGGTACTCTCACCTTATTCAAAAAAATGGGTTCCCCGTCGGAAGACTCGTTCACCGATATTTACCGAAGATTTTTTTCACCCGAAGAAGACGCGGAGGAGGAAGAAGCGGTTACGAGTGTGTGTACTTTTATGATACAAGCACTTGAGCACGTTCGGCCTACTCCCCCTCCACGACCCATCTTGCGGCGCACCTATATGATTTCTAATGATTTGGAAAATAAGTATGATTTCTTTAAACAAAGAATGGACGCGCGAGGATATCTAGGCTTCACCTCAATTCAAAAGGTCACATCCGCCTTACGCGTATTGTCATACGGAAACACGTACGACATCAACGACGAGTACTTGAAGATGGCGGAGAAAACAACCCGAGATTGCTTGGAACATTTTTGCTATGGTAATTTTTATTGTCTTTTATTTATTTACTTTTATATATTTATTTTTTAGTAGCTTACTAGTAAGACTTTTGTATATTAAATTATATTTTAGGTATATGCCAGTTATATGGAAAACGTTATTTGAGACACCCCACTTGAAGACGTAGGTTTGGATGCTGGAGAAAACGAAGAGGAAGAAGGAGAGAACGAAAATGAAACCGAAGAATAAATTTATTTTTTAGGTGTAATTTTTTTTTCTTTAACTTTTTTTTTATTTTAATGTATTGTTTTTTATTTAATGGAATGTTTTTTAATTTTATAAAACTTATAAATTAATTAAAAAAATGAATATTAACATAATTGAGTAATGATGACAAAGGGGCTTTATGACTACGGCCTCAAATTGCATAACGCCCCATAAAGCCCCTTGCTGACGTGGCGCGCCACGTGTCGCATAACGCCCCTAAAAGGGCGTTATGACTACACATGGCCTTACAAATGGAATAGGTGACTGCCCATTAAAGTGGATTTCTTTGGATGGCGAGCATCTTTTAACTCAGAATTCTGCTTTGTCCAGTTTTGCTTACTAGCTCAATACTTGGTTTTGCTTAGATGAATGCATTGATTTGTTGGATGAATTGCATGGTTATGAAAACTAGTGAGAAATACAGAAAGATCTTTTATCAAATAGTCACATGGATCTTAGTTGATATCTTCAACATCCTAATTACGCAGATTCGAAATTTTCTTATATTGTATATATCTTGCATTTATGCAGATCAATCCAAGACATCACTATGGGCATAATCTTCAGTTTTATTACCTTAAATGGTTGCACTCTTTAAGAAAAGAAGCTTTTTTACTGGTAAGAACATGTTACAAAGCTTAAGCGTTTAGAAAAGAATAATATTTATAAACTATGTACCTAATTTTTTTTTTTTTTAAAGTCAGGATGGATATAGAAGGTAAAGAAGTGAATCTTGTCTAAGAGTGTCCAAGATGAAGACTTCAACAACAATGGGGGTGTTGATCGATACAACGGGTCAAACAAAAGGTGCTAAGCGCATCTTTGTTCTTGGTCCATGTGTAGTCGAATGGGGTATCGCGCCATTTGTGCACATAGCGCCCTATGGCGCTGCGCAACACCGCCCCGAGGGGCACCACACGGTGGAATCCAGCGAGCTCATGAAAATTATAATGGGCGCTGCACTAAGGTTTTTCACACACATATATGTATATGTGTGTGTGTGTATAAGTGAAGGGGTTAACCACTACACACTCATGTTATGTAACCCTCCTTTCTTATGCATTTGCCACGTGTTGTATAACCCCACATCGCAAGGGGTTATGAGAGGTTACCACTACGCATGGCCTTAGTACGACCAACATTATATGTCAGAAAAAAATAAGCTTACTTTCACCATTCAAGTTTTTTTTTTCAAAGGGGCTGCACATTGTTGGAGTGGAACATCAAATATGGTTGTTATACACTACACATTTTGTCTTATAAGTGAATTTCTGTGTACTTTGACTTTTCAGAGTCAAAGGATTAGTACTAGAAGCACAATTTATGACTTTGATTTCTAAAAAACCAGAATTAGATGGTAGTGATAAATAGGGTTAGGATGCAATTATGTTGTTTGGATTGGTAATAATCACATTATAAAATATTCAACCGTTAATGACCCAATGCTATATTGTTTAGTCTTTAAGTTACAAATATCACTTTGAATTAAATAATGTTCTTATTTGAATTTGTTGTTGTGTCGGTCAGTTTGAAGAATGGTTGATAAGAAGGTTAGTTTTAGCTCTTTTTTCTATTCATTAATTTGCGAATATAGCTATTGCTGCTACTTTCTAAATATTGTATGAAAAAATATTAAATTTACATGATGATGTATGAAATTTAAACATATGATTCTCATAACTTTGTATCTTTTAAATTTGTGTAAGGGGTTTACCCTGTATCTACTAAATTCATGATGTTGTTTGTTTGCAGGTTTATTTTTAACCACTGGAATTAGTCATGTTTATCAAATGCTTTACACTGGTGGATCTTTTCATTTGCCACAAAGCGCAATGTCACACCCCGACCACGTGCAACATACAAAACGTGGCGGAAAACGTCGAGGAGTGTTGTAACAGAATTAATTGTTTCATAACCATGGCATACAAAGTTGTATTTTATTTAGCAACACAAGAGTTTCATTGTTTTAAACAGAAATACAGAGTTTATAACATAATTAAACATAGTCTATCTTCTTTTAAAGTCTCTAAGGCACAGGTCCGCCCTAGTATCATGATCAACATCCTATGGAAAAGCTCCTGAAAACACATGTGAAAATAGGTACGTCAGCATAAAAATGCCTGTGAGATACATAGGTTTTGTGAAAATAGGATTCATGACTCATGTTTAAGAAAAATGTTTAGTCATGAACCTTGTAATTTGCTTTGTCTTGTAAATCATTTGAAAACAATAAGATCAGATGATATGTATAAGTAAATGTAAGGTTAAATGAATAACCATTGTAAACTGAGTTTGTATAAGGTAAGTTGCTTGTAAAACAATGTATTGTGAAAAGTATGTTATTTGTATAAAATGTTATATGTATCAAACTGAAATGATTCAAATAACGCTACAATATGTAATACCATACAAACACTTATATATAGGAAGTACCAGCGGCTTATCCACCATGCTTGTATCATATTACACACGCATCGTTACTTAATCACTTAATCAAACCAAACCAACAATGTAAGATGTCTATGTCTAAACCAATTGTCAAATGTATTGGATAATATGTCAAGTGTTTATGTCAAGATGTAAATCATGTAGTGTAAAACAAATGTCAAACATGTTTATGTGTCAAATGTAAATCATGTCAAAATGTCTATGTCAAATATCCATGTCAAATGTCTTTGTGTAAAATGTCTATGTCAAAATATCATGTATGGCAAGTGAAATGTATCAACTAAACCATATGCACAAAAACAAAGTATTGAAGTAAAACATGGTTTAAATCAATATTATGTCTTGTGGAAAATGCATGCTAATACTGAATATGAACATTTATGCGGTATTGTGAAAATGCATACATCCAAGCCTTGTGACTGTGGTGATAAACCCTTAAACAAATTAAAGGTCTATCTGTCTTATATCATCGAATTCGGTCATTCCTTTCTGTCCCCTTTCCCTGGGATGTCCGGAACGGGAGTTGTCAATTCCTATGGTACCACTACCTACTAACGAACGGCGTAGCTAATGTTAATGAATGTATTGTCCCATGTAAACAAACCAAATGTCATACCAAAATGTAAGCATGTGAAAACAATGCACTAAGTATGTAATCAAATGAACATACATAGCGTGAAATGTCATGTAAAACGATGTACTAAGTAATGCACACAATGGGCACACCTAGCATGAAATGTCATGTAAAACGATGTACTAAGTAATGCACACAATGGGCACACCTAGCATGAGATGTCATGAAATCATGTACTATAGTGTACTAACGAACATAACAGGTATATGATGTGAAAACAGGAAAGCATGAAAGTAACAAGTAGGCACATGTGTTCCACCCCAAAACAGTTTGAAAACGGTAAAAGAGGGGTTCTATGTACTCACTTGTGATTGCTCAGATGTCTAAAGATAACCACCAAGTAATGCTAGAGATCTCGGAATCAAACGACACCTAATATAGGTAACTATGTTAATAAACCGGACCTATATCGGAAGACTGGGTAGCATTAGGGTTTGTAAACCAAATGAGTGTAGGAAGCCATATGATTTGGTTTAACAAAGCCTACATACTAAATGAAACTTAACCTAAGTCTTATCGACCCATTACGATCCGTTTAGGTAGCTTATGCTATTTTAACGCATCGTGCGCGTGAAACGCGTTCGGAACGCCTAACTAGTCCTATGACAAGTGTTATATGCCTAAATACGTTACATAATCAGTTATGTGGCAAAAGTTTAGGTTACATATGCTAAATTACCAATTATGTATGAAAAGGGTATTCTGGTAATTTACCTAAGGCATATAAACAACCTATCATACAACTACTCAAACGATGTGACCATAGGGTATAACCTCGGAAGGTTATTCCCTACCTACTATGGTCACCTAATGTATTTGGTCCGATCCTAATGATCGACCAAATGGGTCGAGTTCGAAGGTATAGGCGATTTATTAGATCGCCTACCCTACGACTCTAGACAACGTGGTAATCAGTGGGCATAGTCCCAAGGGACTATGACCAACGTGATTACACTCACGTTGCGAAGTTCAAACGAACTTCGCATTGACCATTACTGGTCAATGCTGAAAGTCAAACAAAGTTTGACTTTCTGACTCGAAAAGCAATAAAATAAGGAAAAGAACGAAAGAATACTTACGAAGGGTCCCCGAATGCTAATTTCGATTCAAGAATCTCAGGTATGAAACAATGGTTTCAACTTAGAGTTTCTCAATCAAAATTCTAGTGGTTTAAACAATGAAAGGCATGGGGTATATATAGTTTCTTCCATATAGAATATTCCTAGCATATTCCAAGAATATTCCTAGCATATTCCAAGCATATTCCTAGCATATTCCAAGCATATTCCAAGCATATGCCAAGCATATTCCTAGCATATTCCAAGCATATTCTTGGCATATTCCTTAGCATATTCCAAGCATATTCCAAGCATATGGCTAAAACGGGTATTTAACTGGGTACCGGGTATTTTATCTAGCGTTTAAATCCCGGTTTATGGCGTTCTAAATTATTTTTATTACTCTATAAAAATAAACTCGCCAAGATATTACTGAAATAAATTTCAATTGCCAGGACTGGCTGCGTTGTCTGCGTTTTGCAGTAGAAGCACTGTGTTACGCAGAAACACACGGTACGCGCTTAAACTTTGAAAAATAACGTTTTTAGGCGTTTTAATTTATTTTTCAACACGGACCTGATTAAAATAAGATTTTAATCATAACAGAATATTTGTGGGATTTAAATATTATCCGGTCGGTCACCAACGTTCGTTTGGTTGTACGATCGCGATGTTCGGTTAATTACGACGGAATGCGCATAAGCGCGAAAAACGATCCAAATTGCGCGACGAATGGATTTTTCTTATGCCAAACACTAAAATAAAATAATTTAGTGCTTACATAAATTTTTGGATGTCCGGATGTATTCAGAACGTATGTTATGCGCGAAAATGCAAACTTGTGCACTTTTTGACACTTTTAGTCCCTGAATGACCCAAAAGTTTATTTTAGCACACCGAACCCCTCGAAGCCTATTTCTAAGCTATGTAAAGGATATTTAAGGTGTGTTTAACTTATGGTCATGTTCCGGAATGTCTGTTACAGTTCAAATTGGCATACTTTCGCAGTTTGTCAAGTTTAGTCCCTGTAAGCGAACTAACTTGTTTTTGCCATACCAAAGCCTTTAAAACTTATTTCTAAGTTATGTAAAGGTTATTTAAGGTATGTTAAGTATATGTTGATGTTTCGGAGTATTTGTCGCGTTAAACTGATTATGCTTACGCACCAGTTTGCGTATAACTCTCTAGAAAGCGATATAGAGTTTGAAATCGAACAAAAGTCAAAACATGAAAAATGTAAAACATAACAAAACAAACATTGGGATCAAATAACATTGTTTTATTGATAATCGAACTGTTCACAATGATTACAAACACAGGTGTTACACGCAAGTCATTAAAAAGTTAGATTGTTGTGACTTTTAAAAAAAGGAGAAAGCAATCCCAAACACCCTCAATATGGATTCTCTTTGTTTGTTACGTTGTTAGAGTAACCCGTCCACCGGACGGGTATTAAACTAGTTATATATTGTTCATCATTCTTGTATAAAATTCATTCAATTCCATATCTAATGTGGTATCAGCCATTCAATTAAGTGGTTGAGTTCTCCACCCTTTTCCCTTCCTATTATTCTTTTTCTCTTCCATATCTGATTACCCATCCATATTCTCCTACATTTTTGTTGTTTCATTCGTTTCCCATGGCTTCTTCGTTAAACGAATCCAACCCAATGACTAGCCTTTCGCCCATGTTGGCTCTAAAATTGACATCCATCAATTATCTCTATTGGAGCACACAGATGAAGCCTCTATTAACCTATCATCAAGTGCTTAATCACATCGACGACACCATGCCTGCCCCTTCTCCAACCATATCAGCCAATGACAAAACTGTTGCCAATCCAGAATACACGAATTGGATTCAAACTGATCAGAAAGCTATAATCATTCTCACTGCCTCTCTGACTGAAGAAGCTCTCGCCGTCATAGTTGGTTTGTCGACGAAGCGTGAAATCTGGATCGCGCTTAATTCTGCGTTTTGTAACGCTTCGGTTGAACGCATTCAGAAACTGTGAGACAATCTCCGTCTCACACAAAAAGGAGACAAATCTGTCTCGGAATATGGGCACTCGTTCAAGGCCGTTTGTGACCAACACCAGGCTATCGGTCACCCTGTTGATCCCATTGATCAGATCCATTGGTTTCTGTGCGGTCTTGTACCCGCTTTCGAAACATTCTCAACTACTGTTCGATCGACCCGTCCTGCTCCAGCCTTTGCAGATTTGCTGACCCGAGCCGAGAGCCATGAGCTCTTTGCTAGGGCTATTCATGGCCCAAATTATCAGCCTATGGCCTACGCAGCTCAGTCCTCCTTCAATCGGCCCAATAGACCTCGTGGCTTAAACAACAAGTTCATCCAGAATCGCTTAGCTCGATATCAGCCCAATATCCCTTCTACCAGGGGTTCTTTTCGACCTGTTGCTCCTAATAACAGGACTCGTCGCCCTCCTACTTGTCAGTTATGCAGGACTCTGGTCCACTATGCAACACGGTGTGCCAAATTGCAAACCTTTGCTTCTTCTGCCAGCCCCTCTGAAGAACAACTTGCACAAGCCTTTCATGCTAATTGCAACTCAATACAACCATTCCTGTTTGGACATGTGATATGGGTGCTTCAGACCATATGCTCCCCAACACTCATAGGGTAACCAATCCTTCACCAACTCAAGGTAATAAACATGTTTTCTGTGGTAATGGTTAGTCGTTGCCAATCTCTCATATGGGTAACGCTAAATTACTTGGTTCCCTCTATCTTAGTAATGTTCTTGTTATTCCTCAACTTACCAAAAACCTTTTATCCGTAAGTAAATTAACTGAGGATAATTTATTCGATGTTGTTTTCTCACATCCTTATTTTTACATTCAGGATGGCCTAACCAAATAGATCCTAGCCTGGGGTTGCCATGAAGATGGTCTTTATATTCTTCATAACACACGTGAAGCCTTTATCTCATCTTTCGCATGTCCTAAATCATTATTTGAAGTATGGCATTCCTGCCTTGGGCATGTCAATCTTGACACTATTATTATGTTAAAAAACCGTGGCCATTTATCATTTACTTCTTTATTACCCAAACCGGGAACTTGCTCCCTGTGTGAGCTAGCTAAGTCTAAACGTTTGCCCCTTGATAATAATAATAATAATAATAATAATAATAATAATAATAATAATAATAATAAACGTGCCACAAAACCTCTTGAGTTGATTCATTGTGATTTATGGGGACCTTCACTGATAAAATCCGTTGAAAATTTATTATATTATGTCGTGTTTGTGGATGACTTTTTCGATTTACATGGTTGTTTCCACTACGAACAAAAGCTTAATTTTTTGATGCACTGAACATCTTTGTGCCATTTGTTCAAACCCAATTTTCATCAAAAATCAAAATTTTTCAAAATGATGGTGGCACAGAATTTACAAGTAATAAAATTCGGATCTTATTTGAAAAAAATGGTACTTTGCATAGTAAGTCTTGCCCATACACGCCCCAACAAAATGGGAGAGTGGAACGCAAGCATCGTCACATAGTCGAAACTGGGTTAGCCATGCTTTTCAATGCCAAAGTTCCTTCTAACTTTTGGGTTGAAGCTTTTTCATCGGCAGTTTATATCATCAATCACTTACATTCGACTATTCTTGAAGGAAAATCACTCTTGAATGAAAATCACCCTTTGAATTACTTTACAACCAATCACCAAATTACTTTACTACCAATCACCAAATTATTACTTTACAACCAATCACCAAATTATTCCTTGACTATTTCACACATTTGGTTGTAGGGTGTATCCATATTTGCGCGATTATGCTCCCAATAAACTAGCACAAAGGAGAATACCATGTATTTTTATTGGATATAGCTTCAAATATAAAGGGTATAGGTGCTTGGACCCTAGTACCTCACACATTTATGTTACATGCCATGCCCGTTTTGACGAAACACACTTTCCTCTAGCTACCCACACCACCGAAACTCCTGTTACCACCATTGAATTATCAACCTTTTTTGATGTATCTTCCAACATTAATACTCCCATGCAACAACAAAAGTCTAGCTCACCCACTCAACAAACAAACATACCTACTGTTCCTACTAATGAGACTATCGGCCCAATTCCAGTTTTTCCCTCCTTTACCTCTATTCCTTCCCAGCAAACACCTAACCCTACTGAACAAACTCCCTTGTCTCCTACCTCATCCGACCACACCACACCTTCCAACTCAACACCTACCACGTCACCTATCAACTCTCCTCTAATCTCACCCCCAACCACGCCTTTATCGCACACCTCATCGGGTCCTACCAGCCCCGTTGTTACACCCCCTCCCCCACCCCTCATCCTCCTCCTCTAACTCACCCTATGATAACTCATGCCAAAGCTGGGATTTTTAAACCTCGTCACTGTGTCGATCTAGCCCATACCGAAAACCTTCCCGTTCACCGTGCCTTGTTTGCATCGTCTGATCCTAAGACATTTCTAACGGCATCCAAGGATGCTAAATGGGTTCATGTGATGAAAACTGAACTTGATGCGCTTCATCGGAATCAAAATTGGACCCTCGTTCCTCGTCCAACAACATCTAATGTGGTTGGCTCCAAGTGGATTTTTCTGACTAAATATCATTCTGGTGGCTCTATTGAACGTTACAAAGCTTGCTTTGTTGCTCAAGGTTATACACAAATTCCAGGTCTTGACTTCTCACATACTTTCAGTCCTTTGTCAAGGCAGCATTCACACTGTCTTAGCCTTAGCTATCATAAATCAATGGAAACTTCATCAATTAGATATTAATAATGCATTCTTGCATGGCAATCTACCTAAATGTGTGTTTATGGAGCAATCCTCAGTTTCCTATCATGTGTGTAAATTAAATAAGGCAATCTATGGATTAAAATAAGCCCCTAGGGCTTGGTTTCAACGACTTACCTCCTTTTTAACCAAAAACGAGTTTCTATGTAGCTGTGCGGACCCCTCTCTTTTTATTCTCAAAAAGGGATCATGTTTCATGTATCTTCTCATCTATATTGATGATCTCAGACTAACTGGAAATCAACCATGTGCCCTCACTTCCTTTATCGACCGTCTTCATAAAGAATTTGCCTTTAAAGATCTCGGAGAACTCAACTACTTTCTTGGACTGGAACCTACACTAAAAATGGAATGTTTTTAAATCAGTCCAAATACACGTTAGATATTCTAACTTGTGCAAAGATGTTGGATGCGAAACCTGCTCCAACACCTTTAAGCATAAATGTTTCTTTTGTGTCTACAGGTGATTTATTCTCGGATCCTACTCATTACCGATCTATTGTGGGGGCCCTCCAGTACTTGATGATCACCCGGCCTGACATTTCATATGCTGTGAATCATGCCAGTCAATTTTTGCATGCCCCAACTATCACTCACTACCAAGAGGTCAAACGAATTCTTCGTTACTTAAAGGCACACTTGCCTTTGGTCTTCACTACAGTCGTCCCACTCACACTTCTCTGTTGGGTTACTCTGATGTTGACTGGGCTCAATGCTTGGAAACTCGTCGTTCAATTCATGGTTATTCCATATTTTTAGGAGGCAATATCATCTCTTGGAGTGCCAAGAAGCAACCTACTGCTGCCCGCTCAAGTTGTGAATCGAAATATAGCACCATGGCTAACACAGATGCAGAAATAATTTGGATAACTCATCTACTTCGTGAGCTCCACTCTCTTCCTGTAGTTCATCCAACAATCTTGTGTGATAATCAAAGTGGCCTTTTCCTAACTCAGAATCCAGTTTCTCACAAACGTGCTAAACACATTGATATTGATTATCACTTTTTAAGGGAACTTGTTGCTTCAGGCAAGCTAGTCACGAAATTTGTACCAACCAAGCTTCAAGTGGCGAATATATTCACTGAAAGTCTTCCTAAGCATCAGTTCATCAAATTTCTTCAAATACTTTGCATTGGACCGCCACTGTTTCGCTTGAAGGGGGATATTAGATAACACTAACTTCTCATGTAGCTTATTGTAATTTATATTTAGTTTTAGGTCCTTGTTCATCATTATATATTGTTCATCATTCATGTATAAAATTCATTCAATTCCATATCTAATATTTAGTTTGGCTAAATAAACAACTGGTTCGGAAGGTGAACCGGTTGCGTTACCCAGATCTTTTAGATATGAGACCATCGTTGCCTCTTGTAATTAACTAGATATAAATTTTTAACTTTTCTTTTCCAAATCAACACAAATAACCCCCTAAAGTTTTAATTGTCTTCTTCATTTTTCACTTAGCCGTTGAACACCTGCAATTTTGTTCTCTTTTTGCAACCTGTGTCACTTCTGGTTTCTTAAACCAAGTCACGGTCACCAACAAGTATCCTGGATACAACAATCCATCTTTGTTAATGACAATCACCGAATCCATAAATCACCAACCTCAGGCCAAACTCCGACAATTGGATACTTGCAACATCTATCAAACAGTTTCGCTTAACAAATCTAGTTTCACTCAGAAACAATTTTACCGAAAATTGGGTTGTCGAATGTTGAAAAGTGGAAACAAGTTCGCTTAAAAATCTAGTTTCGCTTAACAAACCGACTTCAAAAACACAAACTTCAATATTGATCTTGAATCACCATTTGTAATATAAACATTCTAGGCTTTGATTTTTGGGTCACTAATTTCAATTCTTGAATTTAGATTGAGCACCAACTAATACTTTGATGAAAAATAATTGAAACCTCGAAAATCCTTAACCAATTTTGACAATTAAAAGTCAAAAGTTCATGTATGCAGTAGTTTTGGCTTGTTTTATAGTAATGTAGGAGGTCTGGTTATGGGTAGGGGTAGGGACTGGGTTATGGTGAGGTTTCTTTTCGGTATCGGGAGGACCGGGGTTGGTTTCTGGAGGTATGCTATAGAGGTGAGGGTGGTATGTTTGGGGCTCTCGCTGACGATGGGGTTTCCTTCGGGGTGGTGGGTATTAGTTCCTCAATGTGTTTGGTTGTGTCCATTAAAGGTTTCCATTGTTGCCCGGATGGAACAATAGGGTCCAAGGGGTTTCCAAGGTTGGTGGCACATATTAACCAACTCCATTTGTCATTGGACGGATTGAGATTTGTTGGTTTTGGTTGGTGAGGCTCTTAAGGTCTTGGGCCAATGGCTGTGTGCAGCATGTAAGTGCTTACATGCTCTCAACCGGGTGTGCCACCATGGGGATGAGGTTGCTCGGTTTAAGTTGGTTGCGGGAGATGTGGAGGAGTTTCTAGTAGGGAAACCTAAGCTGCACGTTAGCCGGGGAATGGTTCCTTTGGGAGGGGTGGTGGTAGTGGTGGTCGGAGTTCTCCTTTACAGTATATTCTCTCTACCTATGACGACTGTTAAGAGCATCCCTCATAGTTGTCACATGTTGTCCAGGCATTAACACTTCTCTAAGCAAGGTGGTGGCTATGCCGGGATGTGGGTTTGTGTTAGGATTCGTACACGACTTATTAAAAATTTAGGCAGCAAAAATGTGTGAATACAAGTCAATCCAAGCTAACTTTGGATCTCCACCAGGAGTCCAGATGTAAATCAAATAGAAATGAACACAACAATAGGGTGTTTAGAATATAATACCTGAAAAGGGTTACAATAGACTTTGAATCGTGAGAGACCTAGATTCAACAACTCTGAGCTCTAGATCCGGTAACACAAACTTGCACTAACAAGTAATCCAGACAACAGAACTCCTTCGGTATTCACTCGTTTACTACATCGTGCAAATTTGAACATTCTAATCGAACTAAAAACACTTGGAACGGAAAGAGCAATTTTTACAGAATAACTGTTGCCCAGAATGACCTTTGATCTCTAAAACGTAAATGATAAAACTAAACTTTCATATAACTTGAATTTGAATACAATGAGTTATTTACAATGAATGAATCTATCCCTATTTATAATGTTCAAAGGGTGCGAGTGTAAAGACGTATCCTTTCACGAATGGGTGCATCTCTTGAATCTTGTGACTGTGAATAAACATGAAGAGGTGTGTCTCTTCAAACAAAAGTCGCGTCCCTTTGTTGCTTGTAGTTGCCGATCAAATGGGGAGACATGTCGATTCCCTTGGGGGAGTTGGTTACCAACTTCTGCTTTGCCATCTTTAGTCCCTGGACTTTATAACTACCTCTAAACTATCTTTAAACTAATTATATAATAACCATTGTAGTATGGATATGAATTATTAGTGACGTATCGGAGTGTATATGGACTTTTAATGTATTTTTAGCACCTTTCTACCCTTTAATCAAGCATTAAATTTATAAAACATGACATAAAACTATCACTCTCTACAACACGCTAGGGCAAGTGCACCCATCGTTGACGTAGTATAGTGATGGTAAGATACCAAGTTCGTCTAAGGACACAAGAGCTTTTAATACCGGAATATCGCCGACGTCTAATCTAACCAAATATAGAGAAAATTTTTGTTTTTGTTTTTAAATAAATAAAACTAAGAAAATAAAATAAATAAAACAGATAGACACGATAGAATCATTTTGTCACAACCCCAAAATACCACCTAGGGAATCTCCCTGTTAGGCGTGTAACGTACCAACAACGAGCCACTAATTACATTGAACCCATACATGACTCTAAATAAAATTCTCAATTATTAATAAAAATGCAATCAACAAGTTTAATTGAAAACCAACATGTTCAACGGAAGCAAATAGTAAAATGAAGTTAAACTGTTCAAAACCAAAGTATAGTATCAATAGTTCAAACACATGAATCCTTCCAGTCGACCCATGACCACTCCAGCTGCTCCAGACAGCAAGTTCCCAAATCCAAGATATCTAACGACCTGCGAGCATGCAACAAGTGTATCAGACAACGCTGGTGAGTTCATAGTTTTACAAAAACGTTGGTTACCAAGTGTTTAGTTAATCCATTGAATTTAATGTTGATAATAACCCGAATACAAGACGGCTCCTGATTTACATTGGCCTTTCTCCAATGCTCCTATCAAAGCATTGGTCATGACTAGGTCATTAGTTCAACACCCATCCTCCCAGGTACGGGGTGAGGTTGCCCAACCTAAGTAGCGATACTAACTAATACCTTGTTACCTCTCAGGTAACCAAACAACACGGAGGGACTTTAATGGTGATAGGAAGAGTATATTATACAACATTCCAGATTTATCCAAAAGACGTATTCCTCGTAGGAATACCCATGATTTACCCAAAACCAATCACTCCCAGGGATACCCAAAGACTGTCCCAACCACCGGGACGCATGCTCAAGAGAAATGAACTCACCTTAGATTGCTCGGTATGTTATGTTATATTACCTGTTCCAAGTTGGTCAACCATACCCTGCCGTGGTTACCAAAGATAGGCAGTTTCATGTACACAAAATCACGTATTCGTCATACACGTTTCACAAGTTACATACAAGCAAAACATACCGTTATGCAAGCCGTAACAGGAAGTCATTCAACAATCCTCATCATTATACAACAAGTATTTACGTCATATGCAAGTTCATGTTTTACAATTCGCATAACAGCTAGGTTTGGTACAATCATTCATGTATTCAATTTAACATAAACATCAATTTATTCCATAGTCATGATTATCACAATATGAACTCGTTACATGGTCGTTAACCGAAGTCGGCGTCCTAAGCCCAATGTCTAGTTGAATCAAGTAGTACACGCGTACTAACTAAACAGCCCTAAGTCACTGTCATCACTAATTAACATCGTTATTCTTGATCACCATTCATATTATTCAGATTTATAACGACCCTCTTGATTAAATAGTCATTCAGTTTAGATCAACACTTAATTTCTTTGGTTTAAATGAACTCTAGTCATTGTTCTAATAATTAACATCATTACATAAACATCCCTATCATGTAACCAAATACCCATGCTTGTTCACAGTCCAACATCATCGGCCCAAATTTCACAATAGCTTCCCACCCTTTATATCGATCCCACTTGTATCTTAAGATGCATCATGTAACATTTATTTATAAACATGAATATGCATAACTCAACAGTTCTATTTATTCAAATTAATACATATCATGCTTGTATAACCTAAGTGAATTATATTTAACAATATACAATTGATTAGTAACATCAAAAGACACAACACATCAGAGGACATCATCATCTTCGATGGCAATGCACAAAGTCAACATCACTTGAGGTTTTTGTAGAACATCATCATCATCACGTGGCCAGTGGCCACCATATTCATTATTACTGGAATATCTAAATTATCAACATCTAACAACAATCAAGGCATGCACCGACCTAGGAAATCACACCTTAATTCATGCATATATCGACATCAGTCCACACAAACCAACCTGTTAATCAAATTCATGCATAAACAAAACAAACAATTAAGAAATAACATAAATCTGAATCTACTCTCATGTACGTAATCACAACAACATGCATAACAATTCGAGCATCACATTCCACCCTTTTTACCCTTAGTCATCGTATGAATCAAAGATCAAGGGTTGCATATCATACAAGTTCTATCGGCCAGACTCTAAACCAAAATCACATGTTTTAACGAATCAACTTGTTAACACAAGATTCATTATCAACTTACATTATCATGTCCATACACACAAGTCACCAATCAACAACACGATTAACCACAACAAGAAGAAACTCGATTAAGAGGGTGATCACTAACCGGGAGGGATCGCATGCGAGGGAAGGTCAAGCCGAGAGGAGGAGGGCTTCGAGTTGTGAGGGTCTGCCATCGATCATCCAAGGAGAAGAAGTTAGGGTTTGCAATTCATTGTGTTTGTCTGACAATGAGAATCACGTATACCCTCCCTTATGTGCGCATGCTATTGAGTAAGTGGGCCAGGCCCGCTTATGCTTCGTTGTGGGCTCAGGGGAGTTGGACTGCGAATTAAGAATCATGACCAGCAACCACGAAGTTGCGACTTGTAACCGAGAACGGGGTAAGGTTTAGACTTTTATAACATATAACACATAACAATTGATATAATTACACACTCACTAAGTGTGTGGCTGCCCTGACTTGTTTAGCACTTAACGTACAACAACGTACATTACACAACCAATAATAATCGAGTACAACCAAGTTAATCAATTGGCATTTGTCCAAATGACATAGCATACACCTAGTTGTAGCATATAATAGAACATGAAATGCAACGGTACAAGCTAGGTGTTAAAAGATCAAGCGATGCCAGTCTTGAAAGCACGAGTTGTCACACATTTAGATCCGACTCGCCATTTATGTATCTTTTGATGATTTCCTCGCTTTGGGTTTTTTTAAGAGATTATCTTACTTACTGTGGCATGCCCCTCTTTTGAAGGCAACGCTACCCTCAACCATATTGGTTTAAATCAGCAGGGATACAATCCCGCAAGGCCGGATTATTGAAAGATAATTAAGTAAGTTGTTAATGAAAAAAGTGGCGTGTCCCTCTTTTGGAGGCAACGCTACCCTCAACCATATTGGTCTGAGTTAGCAGGGATACAGTCCCTTAAGGCCGGTTTAAAGTTTTAATAGTAGTTAATTTATAAGGGATTGCAAGCCGTTCTTACTTCACCCAATTTGATGCTATCTGACTCAAGGGAAGTCCTAATAAGCTTGAATCAGGTCCTCGTAGGATCTGTACACTGAACGAGGAAAGAACTTTACCCGACCACCCTTCTAACCCCCTTCCAGGCAGTTAACGCGCTTTATATAGACCTTAAAGACACGAATGAGTGAATCAACAAAACATGAAGAAATAATTAGATGAATTTCACCTTTAATATAAAAAAAACTAGTTATTAAAGTCATTAATACAAACCCAAATACAAAGTTACCAAAGTTAGGAAATCAAAATTAATACATAAATGATTTTGTCTTCACCAAGTGATGTAAGAGATTAGCCAAGCATGGCCTTTGTTTGACGAAAACTCTTACTATCGATCTTGGATCCCAAGACTACATACACTCTAAGGATGGATGATGGATGAAAGTGGTAGATGATGGTGGTATTGTGGTAGTGGAGTGGTGGCAGATGTGAGAGAAGTGGTTTGCCAAGGGATGGTTTGCAAATGAGCAAAGCACCTCCTTTTATACTTGAAAACAATAGCTTTACACGGCCCCGTGCCTGGTTGGCATGGCCCCGTGTCTTCTATACTTGTTGTACAAACCCAGATTTGCGAATCTGAGAGTTGACCATGACCCATGCTTCGGGGACACGACCCCTTGTCCCTTGTCATTTTTTGTTTGTCTTTATTCTCTGGGAATCTTGAATGGGGGCATGGCCCATACACGGCCGGCATAGCCCCATGCTTAGCTTCTGGTCTTGTTGTTTTTGTCTTTGGGGTGAAGCTTAGAGGGTCGGTACAGTGCGCCAACTTCTTTTCTTCGTATTTGTGTTGGTTTTCGTCGTTAATTTGTTCCTTTTGTCTGTTTAAGCTCTTTTAGTCCTGAAAATCAAAAGTAAACAAACAAACGCACTTTTTTCCAACATTAGTACTAAAAAGGGTTATTTTTATACCTCATTTGATATGATTTATATGTTGTATTTTACGCATATCAATTAGCGATTTCATTCACCCCTAATCACGAACATCCTTAAGTTGTTGTAGATCTTGAACTCCGAGCAGTTCTCGCATTGTAGCAAACTTGGCCATTGCTAGTGCCTTTGTTAGATGTCTGCTTGTTGTAGTTCTCCACTGATGTGTTCCACGTTGATGTGTTCGTTCTCCACGCATTCCCTTATGAAATGATAGTGTGTATCAATGTGCTTGCTTCTTCCATGAAAGACTAGATTCTTCATTAGTGTTATTGCAGAAACATCATCCACCCTTAGTGTTATCTTCTCTTCCTTCCAACCTGTAACTTCACTTAACAATCTTTTAAGCCATAGTGCTTGGCATGCTGCAGTGGCTGCCATGAATTTTGATTTGCATGATGATAATGCCACTTTCTATTGCTTCTGTGTGCTCCAGGTTATAAGTGATTCTCCAAAGTAGAATAGCAGACCAGTTGTACCTTTTCCTTGGTCTGTGTTAACACCATTGTCACACCCTGATATTTCTACGTATTACCGGTGGCCCCGGTAGGGAGTATCGTGACGTAGTTGATATCATCATAGTCAATTAATCACAGTTTAATGCACAGCGGAAGTCTAAAATAATAATACAAACCGAATTTGAACAGTTATAAATTATTATACAAACGGTCGATAATGGATCTATAGGCGGATCTAAAACAGATAACAAATTTATTGTTCAACAGACTTTAAGCACTAAGAACTTGCAAGATTCCTTAATTAGAACTCAGGAGCTTCCATCCCATTACGCGTAGTACCTGCCACTTAGTCTTTGGAAAAATACGTCAGTTTACACTGGTAAATACAATTAACTTACTCTTTTGAAAAGTATTGATAAAATTGGTTTGGATGCATAAGGCATAAAATCTTTTATAACTTGGGATAATTATTTAAAAATAATCTTGTATACAGATTTATATGTTTGTCGTACGCTCAAGAATCGGGGATAGAAGCCGGAACAAGATTAATAGACACGCCACATAATATAAACCCACGGCGAGTTATCCTCAACAGGCGGGTATATCTTTTTACATACGCACTGTCAGGTGTATGCCTACACCCCGTGCTTAAGTCGTGGCCATTTCAATGAATGAGCCAAGGATATCCAAGACATGGTCATTAACCCCCCAAAGGCTTAGATCAAACAAAACAGATTAAACAGGTTATCTCAATGATTTAACCACTAATCGATTAAAGATTCAATACCCGACCAAGCGGTATTATTAATACCGTATCCCAAGCCCATATAAGGGAAAATAAATTAAAAGTATTTACCTGAGCAAAATTATAATTTTATTCTCAGCCGTATATCAATCAGCAAGTATAGGTAGCTTTTACTGGGCTCCTAATCTGGAACGAATGTTTTAATAACCTATTAGATTCCTAACGGGTCTTATTTAAGTCTTAACTTAGACCGGTTAGTTTTAATGAAAGGTTTACGGTTCAAAACGCAAGATTAAGCGAAGACCGGATTAGAATGTGATTCAGACCCAACAAGTATGAAGACTTGTATAAAATGGGTAAACTAAATATATTCTGGATTTTTAAGTAAAAATGATAAGGTTTGACCCGTTTCAGCTATTTTATGCAAACTAGTTACATAAATCGTACCGAACGGGTATATGCATAACGGGTAACCGAATGAGTTATGAACATGTTCCATAAGTTATTATGCTTAAAATATGTTATGATATCAGTAGGATATCTTCCATTATGCCCAAGACGAATTTAAAACCAATTTATGCCCCGTATGGGTATTTTGGTCATTTTAAAGTTTATAAAAGAGGTTAAATAGGAATCTTTGGTTCTGATCTGAAATAATTAGGAAAAATATTTATTTTAGCAAGTTATATCAGTAAGATATCATACATATGTGAAATTTATCATTTATGGCCAAACTATGCACCGTAAGGGTATTTTGGTCATTTCACATACGCTTTAAGGGTCAATTTTGGAAATCTGAGTTCAAAACTTATACTTACTATTAAAGTATAAAAATTTATTTATAATCATCAGTAGATAACAAGTCTTAGGTGTTAAATATGGTTTTAAACCATACTATGCGCCTAAGTCGGATAAAAGTCGGTATTTGACGATATTCGGGTTGTTTAAGGAAATATGAGATTTTGATCAGTCTCAACTGTTTAAACTATTTTATTTAATGTATAAAATCAGTAGAAAAAGGTTTGACACGCAATTGGTGTGTAAAACCCATTTTAGTAGTGAAAAGGACATTAACGTCAATTACTGAGTCCATGCAAGAACTCTATGTTATGATCAGTATAAAATTCGACAAAAATTTCCAAAAATCCCAAAATTTTATATTATAACAGTGGGTAGAAAGTTTGGTGCCAAAAATTGGGCTTAAATATGATTTATGCCAAAAATGCCATTTAATTAATAAAAAGCTTTAGTTTTACGATATCGTGCATAACTTTCATTCTAGACCAGATTCGGATGTCAAATTTTTAGGACATACTAATATATTAGTAATAAAGGTTTTTGTCCTCTCACATTTCAAAAAAATCTCGTTTTAATGATAAAAGGGCATAATGGTCCATTTTTAAGCATTTAACGGAAACATGCAATTAATTAGCATTTCTATGGAACCATGTTGTATAACCTCAGAGGGTTATACTAACATATAATATGGTCCTAAAGGAACCCTAAGGCATATCTAAACTAAGCTAAATTGGGTCAGAACTGAACGTCAAAGCAAAAGTCTACTTTTGCGACTTTCGGTTGCGAACCGAGCCTAAACTCAGAATTGTCGGGTTGAACATGCCTAGACATGTTCTTATATTATTTACCAAGTTATTTAAGTGTTAAAAGATGTTCCATAACTTCAGCATTATCAGTTATGAATTATTTTGCAAAAACTGACCCGTTTGACTTTTTGTTAAGAAGTTTGACCCGACAATTAATTAACTAAACGTGATAATTAGGAGGTGCCCTTTTGAGGGTTTAACACCTACCTAATTACGATCACGTAGCCATGTTCGTTGCGAACAATGGATCGACCGTTTAAAAGTTAAAGCATTTAACGTAACCGCTTGATTTTTTGGTTTTTTAAGCCAATTAAAATTAGCTAGCCACAAGAGGATACTTACAAAGGGTCCAATGCACTGAAAGGAGGTTCCCAAAATGCTAGGATCCTCTTGGAGTTGAGATATATGCAGATTGGAGAATGAAGGTGTGATTTATTCAATGAGAAACAACCCCTATATATAGTTTTTTTGAAGGTAATATGTTCTTGACAAGTATTGGAAAGGATAACCAGATCACAACATGTGTAATATGGTTTTAGAAAACAGTAGGTAAGCCCCTAGTATGATTAAAATGGTTTTGATGTGAGGAGAATAAACAAAGGAACCAAAACAGCAGTTCTAATACTATCTGCTACTGCTGTTTACACTAAGGCGGCCCGCGTAGGCAAGCCCAATGGGCTACGCAGCCCGTGAAGAAGTCCAGCCCAGCTTAAAAGTTTAACAGGATATGCAGATCTGGTCCCTGTCCTCATATACGTACTTTTAAACTCTCAATCATCACATTTCTGGCACAAATTAATTATATCAGCTGCTGTTTGCTGTTCCGGCAGCCCACGAGAGCAAACACAGACCTGGGTCATGGTCGTGATAAGGGCCAGCCCAGAATCAAAAGTTTGGCAGACTTGGCAGTTCCAGTCCCTGCCAGGATTTAAGTGTTTTAACCTTATTTATTTTACAAAAATGACACTATTGGTTCCTCTGACTTCTGAATCAGTTGCATACAAGTTAAAAAATGACTTTTGAAGGTTTGACAAGAACAGTCCCTCACACCAATACTTATTATTCAATCTTTCATATGTTAGCGCTTTTGGCACTAAAGTTTCTAAAATTTCATAACATGTTAATACAAGGTTCGAAACCTCTAACGGTCAACCTTAGGCCCATTTGGTAGCATCACCAAGCATAGCGGAGTTTCCGGTTTAATCAAAAGGCCTCTTAAAGGCATAGTTTCGCAAGTCGTCGCTTTTAGTCCCTTAATCGCACAAAGTAGCGCGAAATGTCGTTTAATGATATCTAAGCCTTTTGTGGCCCATATTGAGTATTCCTGAGCATATACTTAAATATTATGACGCTCTCGTTCGCTTAAATAGTCACCCAAAGGTGTAGATTGAATAGTTGACGCTTTTGGTCCCTCTAATGCGCAAACTTGCGCATATCATCGTTTAATAGCATCAAAGCCCTATCTAATCCATATTAGGCATTCTCGAGAGTATTATTAAACATCACGATGCTTCGCGTTCGTAAAAAGGTCATTCAGAGGTATAATTAAACATATTGATGCTTTTAACCCCTTAAACTTGCAAAGTTGCGCGCAACGTCACTTATAGGCATAAAAGCCTTAGATGGCCAATATTTGGTATTCCCGAGAGTATAATAAAACATCATGAAGCTCCTGGTTTGTTAAAAGGTCACTCAGAGGTAAGAATTAACATGTTGACGCTTTTAACCCTTCGTCGCACAAACTTTCAATTAATTACGCAAACGGCTACTCTCAACAACAAGTGGCTCATTTATGAATATGAATTCCGTGTAACGTCATTCGGAGGCTTATATTAAGCATGTTGACTATTTTAGTCCTTTTTCATTCAAAGTTTTCGATTTTTCACAAAATTAGTCCCTTAAATTCAATGTTTGACTTTATTAGGGTTTGGTACACGTGTCTATATATCATTGGACGTGATTTTACGAGGTGTTACAACCATAACTGCTATCACTATAACCTATGATCTTACATCCTCCTTGCTTCTTGTATATGATTTCATGCTCTTTAGTTCCTTTGATATAATGTAGTACTTGCTTGATGCGTGGTCAAATACTGGTGTTCTAATATGTTTGAGTTTATGTTATTACATAGCTTTTAGTTTCGAATAGCCTACTTTTGATTGGAATTGTGTTTTACAGGTCTAAAGGAGTTTAAGGAGCTATTCGGAAGCTTTACAGAGTATCGAGAGTGAACAGGATCAACCGGGGATGCGAAATTAACAAAACAGGAAACGACACCCTACAAGGGGGGTCGCCGACGCCCCCAAGGCCGTCGGCGATGCAACTGCATCGATGAAATTCGTGTAGACAGCAGGTTATGGCATCGGCAGAAAAATGTAAATTCCAGGAGGCGTAGGCGACGCTAGGGGGCGTAGGCTACTATCCCCAGATTCTTCAAAACGCTGAATTTCGCCCAAATGTACTTTTGACCTGGTTTTGACCAAAGATTTGGGGGTTTTATGGGGGTTTATGAATATTTTTGAGTTTGAAAACACATCTTGAGCCAAGAACCATCCTCGACCTCAATCATAATCCATCCCAATCATCACCATCTTCCACAATCATCATCAATTGATTCATCCTAACCCTAATCCCTAATCATCTCTATCATTTCACCAATCCATCCATCATCACCACCACCAACCACAAACCCTAATCATCCTCCATTTCCACTTTCAACGCTTCAAGATGTTCGTGCTCAAGTCTCAATCATCCGGCGATCATGTTCCGTTCACCATGAGCGGCTAGTCTCTTCGGGTTTCACCCCGGTGTAGGTTTTTTTAAGTTTCTAGGGTTAGACATTATTTTGAGTTTTGATTTTTGACAAATTGTAATTTGATTTTGAAACCTATGATAATTGTCTTGCATTTATATTGTATTCATGAATTGTCAAGTGAAGATTAAATTTGACTTTGCGAAATGTTTATGTGCAATTATGCCTTATCTAGGTTAGAGTTTACATGTTCTTGGTAAAGAAGTGCATTGCGGTCTGTCCTTTACGACGTTGATAGCTCTTGGCACCTAAGCCAGGCAACACTAAATTCGTTGGTCATTTATGAATTTGAATTGAATCTAAAACGTGTAGCAACCCTAGGTCTTCAATTACCGAACCGGGTATGAACCTTGTTCTCCATTATTGTTTAGAACCTTTTAATCAAGTTTTTTGTGCAATCGTTCAATTTCTTCGTAGTTAATTAATTAAAAACAAATTTGTTGGTGTAATCCGACATCTCTTTCAATCAACAAACATCTAAATCAAACTATAGCAAACTTCATAAAAGTGACAACACTAACAATCAATCGGATCCACACGCAAACCACAAATTCTTTGTGGTTCAACCCCTTACTACCACTAACACATTGTTAAGGGTAATTTGGGACTATAAATATTATCCTTAACCGGGGCGCGACACTCCGATCAAATTTTGGCGTCGTTGTCGGGGAGTTCGTGCGCTTTGTGTTTGGATATTGTCTGATTTTTATGATTATCTGTTTAAGTGCTTGTTTCTTTACATCGTTTCTGCTTTTGTGTTACGCGGGTGTGTTACTTGTGTAGGTTATAGGTAGTTCATGCATACACGAAATTCCGGGAGGACCTCACTGTTAGTGTTCGAATCGGAAATCAAGCGGGTCGTAAGAAGAAACCTAGCCAACCGGTTAGAGGCAACCCTTGTCTCTAATCCACTCAACACCAACTCACCACCTACACCATCTTTTGGGCCCATTCCAATGGATCCCCAAAATCCCAACCAACCCAATAACCAAAACTAACACCAATTCCAATACCACGGTAACCTTCGCTCAAACCAAAACGTCCAGAATGATCAACCGAGCGGCGGTAACAATTCAAGACCACCAATACCACCATTTCAAACTCGTGGCCCAAATCATAACAACAACCAACGTACACTCACACCTATACCTCAAAACCCAAACCGGTAAAACCCATTACCCCCTAACCTCAACAACCGAAATGTTAACGCCAACCGTGGAGTTAACCAAAATCGTGGCATTCCCACGAATGAAGCCCAGTTTCTCAATCTCGATGAATTGAGAAACAATATTCTTGACGATGCACCGTATAGCGTTCTTGTTTATCAATCACCGAAACATGTGAGTATTCATTCGGAATACTCAGATGATGGCGGGAATTACAACGAGCGGGTTGAAGATGATGTATTGGGTGATGATAATGCAGGGAACTTTTATAATGCTCAGGGATTTGAGTACGAGGAGTTTGGTTACCAAAACGCCAACTACGTGGGAAACAATGATGATTATGGCTACGATTATGCCCGCAATGACGGTTACGACAATAACCGCCAACCACAAAATAACCAACAGAACCGGGGTGAAGGGAATTGTAACAACAACAATAATGCCAACCATAACTAGATTCCGCAATTCGTGGGCGGTGGAAATCAAGGTGGTAATCGAGATGGTGATAGAAGGGGTAATCAAAGACCAGGAAACCAAGAAGTCAACGGTCCTTACCGACAACAATCGAATCAACGAGCTCCACGAGGTGTGAATGGTCGATTTAGGCCGGTGGTCACCGAAAATGACTCACCCATTGTTCCTCCACCTCGAGGAGTAAGATCATTTGAGTGCAAGCCTAACTATATCAACATCCTACGTCATTCCAATGGTAGAACTCATGACGAACCTTATACGCATTTGGCGGAGTTTTTCGCTATATATGGTACTATTGGGGGCCATAATTTTGAGATAGAAGAGCTGAAGCTATGACTGTTCTAGTTTTCGTTGAAAGATAAGGCGAAACAGTGGTTCCTTACACTCCCGATGGGTAGTATTCATACTTGGGTAGAAATGCAACAAGTATTCCTTGACGAATACTATTCGATAGCAAAGACCGATGATGCACGGGATGAGATACGGTCATTTCACCAGTTATCATGGGGGTTGTTACATGAGGCACTTACCCGTTTCAAGGAGTTGGTCCGAAAATGCCCTCACCACAAGTACCTGTTATCCGCAAGCAATGGTACTTTGTTGAACAATCACGAAGAAGATGATTGGGATTTTTTGGAGAGGATGAGCAAGAACTCCAAGGCGGTTGCTATGGCGGACAGAGCCAAAAAGCACCCCATCTCCCGATCATAACCCGATCTTGATTCGAGTGTGAAGGATAGAATCGCCACATTAGAGAGGGAGTTGGCACGTATGAAGAAAAAGGATGTGGGTGCGGTACAATATGCCATATGTGAAGAATGTGGTCACATCGATCACCAGACTGAGAATTGCCAAGTAGACATGACCCGATCCACTGCGGAGGTGAATCAAGTGTATGGAGACCGGAAGGAACATGATATGAACTCCAATACTTACCACCCTGGATTGAGGAACCACCCTAACTTTAGGTATGGTAATGCCTCCAACCAAATGAACTCGAATTTCCAACCGGGGAATCAAGGTGGGTATTCGTACCAAAATCGCTAAGGCGGTAACCAAGGGGGTTACCAAAGGAGCTATAATCAAGCCGGTAATGAGGATGGTAATGCAAACTCACAAACGGGTAGTGATAACCCGTTGAACTCCAAGCTTGACGCAATCATGAATGCTATTAGAGATTCAAACCAAGAGATCAAGATGGAGATGAAGAAGGAGTTTGAGGTGCGAGATAAGTTGCACAAGGCATTGGAAAAGCAAGTGGGTTAACTTGCGAAAGAAATGGCCCAAAATGAAAGGAAGTGGAAGAAGACTCCTAAGTGGCACCACGGTTAACCTAAAGCATCAAAGTTCAAGCATGAATAATGTGAGGAATGTGCACATTAACGTGGAAAGTCTTCTTTCAGATGATGAGGTTTGTAGTGTTGAGAGTACTCCATCACCACAACTTGTTGATGGTGTAGTGGAGGATTTTAATGATGAAAGCAAACATGAGAAAGAAACAATTTCACAACCTAAAATTGAAAATGATAAGTCAAAAAATTCTTTTTGTGAAAGTTGTTTAAATGAATTACGTGCTAGGACCAATGATATGGGTGTTGAGTTTAATACAATCCCATATTCGTTGGCTCTATTAAAACCAATTAAGGCATCAACACTGAAAAAACAAACCCTACCAAAGGACGACAGGTGGGAAAATTTTAGACAAACAAAAATTAATTTTTCGTTACTTGATGACATTAAAAAGTTTCGGGCTCATGTGGAATGTTTAAAGGAGTTAAGCATTGAAAAATGGCACAACAAACTACTCGAACCAGTTGATTTGATATCTCATGTTAGTGTCATTTTATCGAGTGCCCTCCTCCAAAAAGCTCAAGATCCGGGAGATACTCTTATTCCAATCCAAATTGGTAAGTTTAAAATTAAGAGGGTGCTCCTAGATCTTGGAGCTTGTGTGAGTATCTTGCCTTGGAGTCTGTACGACCAATATTTTTTTGGTCCTCTGAAAAAGTTTGACACCCCCGTGGTGTTGGCCGATCAGACTCCCACGCATTCAAGGGGATAGTGGAAGATGTGATTGTGATTGTGAAGGTGGATGATTGCTACTACCCATTTGACTTTTTGGTAGTAGACTATGTTGGAAGTGTTAAAGATACACAACCGATAGTCATACTGGGTAGACCATTCCTGGCAACTGCTAATGCCATAATAAATTGTTCAACGGGAACGGTAAGCATGAAATTTGGGGACCAGGAAATAATTTTAAATGTTTTTCACAAATTTACTAACTCGCTTGGTGAGGATAAGTGTCCTAAGAAGTACATGAATTTGAACAAAAAGATATGTGCTATGGTTGGTAGGTTTGGAGAATCGAAGAAGAAACCGGTCAAGAATAAGAAGGTGAAGAAGTCACCTCAAGAGAAGAAGTTAGAGGAGGAACTGAGGAGATTTGGCCGATTTGGGAATAGATGGTATGAATCCCGATGGGTGATTTGGAAGAGTTCGTGGGCGACAAGCACGCCACTCGACCACCATGAGGTGGTAAGTTAGTTGTTGTATACTTTTTGTGGTTCTTTTTATTTTATCTTTTAAGTCTAGTTTATCTTTTGTACATTTTTCTTCCGTATTTTGTTTTGATCTTTCTAGTTAAATGAACTTTGTGGGTGTGTTCCCTATATAATCCTCACAAGACCTACTCGTCCTCCCGAGCTATCAGGAGGTTTAAAGGGCTTGCGTGCATACACTAAATGCCACCGTGATTCCTACGAACGTGAGTTAGGATTGTTGTTGTTGTTGTAAAATTTTTCTTTTTCCACAAAATCAAGTTGAATAACACATGACTTGGTAAAATTGTATATAAAAGTGGTAAAAATTGGTTAATTAATGAGTTTTGATTATTGTGAGAAGCTTGCTTCTACATGAGTGTTGAGACTTGTAGGTACATCTATGTTCGTTGAGGACAACCATTTTTATTGAAGAACGAAGAGCACATGAGAAATGAGCAAAACCAAGTGCATATGTTCCTTTTTAGCTTTGATTGTTACTTAGTTTAATAAGTGGATTGTATTGTGTATATTTCTTTTAAGCGGGGTGAAATTTGGGAAGTTGGTCGTGTTACATCCCTTATGTGTTTTTAAAATCCGCATTTTTACACATTGAGGACAATGTTGACCTCAAGTGTGGGGATGGGGAGAAAAATTTTTCGATTTTGACCCTTTCATTTAAACACTACACATTGAGGACAATGTTGACCTCAAGTGTGGGGATGGGGGAGAAGTTCCAAAAAATTTTCAAAATGGCTTTGTTCAGGCAATCTAAAAAGCACAAGTAACTAAGTTAATAAGGGATGACATAACCCATTTGGTCTGTTGTCATGGTCAAGTTCGAATTATTAACATGATGGCTATCTAGCGGGTGGTTATTTGGGAATAATCCGCTTAAGAAACTAATACATTTTGCATATCACATATCCTACCCTTTTACGTGAGATTTTGAACCACTTTTACACATTATAGATATATATTTCTTGTTTGAGTGTGCCATTAGTAACGTATTGTAGAACTTGCAACTTTTGATACGTTTGATACCATAGACTGAATAAGAGCACAAGAATGATTAAGGTATTAGGTAAACCTTTTCTTTTTACAACATTTATATTACCCTTACCCAAAACCAATCCTTTAGTAGCCAACCGTGTTATTCTTCGATTCTGACTCATTAACATCCAGTGTTAAAGGTAATCTCGATTAATTACTTGTTTTTTCTTGAAGATTTGCTTGAATGTTTGAAGATCATTTGAAGATTTGAAGATGTTTATGAACCCTATTTTTTGTCCTAATGTGGTCTTAAACAAAATCACATGGTGTTTGTGGATTTTAATCCATAATTTTATAATGATGCTGATCAGAAAGTGTTTAGGAGATTCCGACTCCGGTTGCGAGTGAAGACATCAAAGGGACTCGAGATCTCCCGGTTGCGAGTCACAATCTTGTGGTTTCGAATCAAAACTGGACTCGAGATCTTGATGTTTTGACTGGAGAGATTCCGACTCGAAACCATTCAATTCCAACTCGAAATCTTGTGGTTTCGACTCGAAACCTTGGATGTGCTTATTAAATAATATTATTTTTGTTCACTCGCAACCAAGTCCAATTGATTGGTCTCGACTGATCTATGTTGACTTTGTTGACCAGCATTCTTTGACTTAGTTGATTTTAATTGACTAAGTTAATAGTTTACAATGTGTTAACAAAATTCTATACTTAACCACATTCGTTTTGTGTAGGAACATGGATCTAAAGGTTATTTCAGGACATAATTAGGCGGGTTATCTGGCATCACCTCCGGAGAAGCACAAGAAGCTATACACTTCGCTAATCAAAGGTCTAAATAGTTGCCTAATTGTTCACGCTCTTCGAGATAATCATGTGGTATATGAAGATCTCTTTAAACAATTCTGGAGAACGGCGAGGTTTGATGCATTAGGAGGAGATGGAAGGGGTTCAATTGAAGCAGTTATTCAAAAGAAAACCGTTACTATGACTGAACCAATTATCAGGGAGGTTTTACAGTTCGGTGATTAAGAGACAGACCCGATTGATCTTCCATCTGGAGCGATTGAGGCATTATTACCACGTTTGAGCTATGAAGGAACGTATCCCTCATTATTGAAGAAGTTCGTTCATCCGTATTGACGTTTTTTAATGCATATGTTCATGATGTGCATGAAAGAAAATAGAGGGGAAACTGATCAGCTGAATAGCACCCAATCTGCAGCATTCGTGTGTTTAATTACGAATCAAGCATACAATTACTCGAAATACGTGTTTGAAGGTATGAAGAGGAACGTCACTGGGGTTCGAAAGATAAGTTCGTGATGTATCCAAGATTCTTGCAGATGATTTTCAATGCTCGTTATTCTGATTTGGAGAGAACTGAAAACACATTGGATCTGAAACCAATGGGCCCAGCTTGCTTTGGGGCTTTAACTCCTAAGAAGGGTACTGAGAAAAAGTTTGAAGGAAGAATTGCTTTGGAAAAGTTTGGCCAGTTCACTGAAACTGAGGAAGTTGTGGTCGAACCTGCAAATGTACTAGCTGGTAATGCACCAGTGAATGCTCCCGTAAATGTTGTGGTTGCTAAAGAGCTTGTCGTTCAAGTTGTTGCTGATGAAGAGCCTGAGACAGAGATACTGACTATTAACTCTGACGATGAAGGCATTGCTATAATTTTTGGTGGAGATGATGATGATAAGCTTCCTCCTGAAGCTGAAGTTAGTTCTGTTGTTTCAATTGTTCAACCAGTGATTGTTGCTGAGAGTTTGGCTCAACTGCTAAAGTCAGTTACTGAAAAGATGGGGAATCCTCCTTCCAATCCTTCAGTGCAAAGTGAGGAGCCAACTGCTGAAGACCCAAAGGACCCTGATTCTCAACAAGTAAAGCAAAGAAAAAGGGATCCTCGACCTGGAGTGTTTATTGAACATGTACAAGATCAACCTACGATTGATGATGAAGATGAAGATGGTTTGTATAACTTTGATTTTGAGTCTGCTAAAGAGACAACTGAAACTCCATTCGATTTTGAGACAACTGCCACTGCAACGAAGCATATTTTGATTTTGAAGCTTCTGAAACAAGAATGGATGTGGATTCAGATTCTGTAGAGATTCCTGATACTGTTGTTGTTTCTGTTGCACCTGAAACCCCAGTCACTGAGTCAACAACCCTAGTTACTGCTACAATTTGAAGATGCCGTTTGTTGATGATTCAAGTGATTTTGATGAGTTTATCAGTGTTGGAGAATTGAATAAGAGAACTGTAGTTCTTGAACAAGATTCAATTCATAAAGATGCAAAAATTATTCAGCTTGAAGACACGATAGTTCAAAAGAATCAACAGATAGATCAACTGCAAGGTGGTGTTTGTCTGTTGTTCAACATGGTTTATGATCTTCGTGGAAAGTTGGAAAAGAAATTCAGTCTGGAGGTTGCTGATCCGACTGACACGGAGAGACGAAAGAAAGCTGAAGAGGATCGAGCTAGGGCTTTTGCTAAGGATGATGCTGAACGTGCTGTAGCAATGGATCTCTACTTTAGAAAAACAACTAATAAAGAAGCAGATAAAGAAAAAGCTAAAAGGATAAAGCAGAAAAGAGAATTAGTGGTTCTAAAGAATAAAAACCTTAATCCTGCTGATCCTGATGTTCAAGTTACTCATCATCTGATGGATGTCGGTGAAAGTCACTACGATAAAGTTGGAAACCGATCAGGTACTATAAGCTGGGGATTTGACCACGATCGAAGGATGTGGTGGATTAAAAGGAAGATTGGTCCAGTAGAATGGTACAAAAACCCATCTTAGTTTCAAACATTTACAAAGGTGGATTTGACCATACTTTCGAATTCATCGTATGTGGAAGATAAGCCCGGTGGAAGAGGATACTTATTTTTCGAGAGACTTAAGAGAGAGGTTGCACGTGGATTTCCTTCAATGCATACTGCAGAGTCCATCGTGATACCTGCTTTTAGAGTAAGAGATCCTCGAACGAATAAGAGAATGTAGATTGTTTCATGGCCGCCCACTGACAAAGAGAAAACCATTCCATTGGTTAAGAAGATTCCAGATGGTATCCTGAAGACTATGCACTTCTGGGCTTACGATGAGATATTGGGGCAGGCGTTAATCATGTGTGATGATGATGTGAGTTTCCATTTAACTGATCAAATAGATCTGCTGAATTTAGATAGGGTGAATTTGGAAGTCCTAGCTCAAAATCAGATTAGATCTACAGAAAAGTATGAATATATTGCTAAAGGATGGACTTTAGTTGTTGCTTGAGTTCTACACATTAGAAAGAAAGGTTTTGGTGGCTACAAGGATAAGATGGACGACAGTGGAGGCAGTTGAAGATTGTGTGAGTGCATAATGTCTATCATTTCCCTCAATCAAGCAACGTAGCTTAAACAGATGAAACAAGACTGGTGCTGAACAGAGAAAAGTATGAAGATCATATGTGAAAAGGCAGCTTCGTACGAAGGGGCTATAGTTGGCTTCATCCGAAGTGACATATCATTGGCTTCGCACGAAGGGTCAGATCCTTGGCTTCGTACGAAGGCAACATTAATATAAATAGGAGTGTTGTCTTGGTCATTTGTAACTTTTGGGTATTCTTGAGGCCAAGCTCTGACAAACTGATTTCGTGGTTTTGTATTGTCATGGTATCAATAGAAATCAAAATTAATTGCGTCTTTGTGTTCTCATCCACACACGTGATTGGATTCCGCACATATCACGTGTTCGTACGCATTCAACGGTTGAAGATTCGATCCTCAGGGCAAATTCACAAGTGGTATCAGAGCGGGTGATTGTTTGCATGGATTGAAGACACGAAGATTTAAGCTTCTTCATCAGATTCAGAGCCAAAATCATCATCTTCTACTCATATCTTCTTCTACACTTTCTTTTTGCACTTAAAACTCAGATCTACGAAGATTTCACGGTTAAAATCTGCTGATTTTTGAATATGTTGTGTGAAAAACATTTTTGAACAATCCTACAATGTTTCAGATCAAAATTCGAACAAAATCATACTCAAATCAGTGAAAACCCATGAAAAACGTGACTTTTTTCTTCGCAGCGTAGCTTCGTACGAAGCCACAGTACAACTTTGTACGAACCCACTTTAGTAGTTGTGATTTTGTAAAGTTTGGCTTCGTAAGAAACCAGATTTCCAGCATCATACGAACCCAACAGAAAACAATTTTTAAAAGAGTTGAATCACTACGTACTAAGGCACCATATCTGGCTTCGTACGAACACACTTTGTTGTCTGAAGAGTTTATCTTTGTCACTTCGTACGAAGGCACAATTCTAGCTTCATACGAAATAACTGAATTGGTTATTTTGAATTCTGTTTTGATCAAGTGTTTGATTGTGTTTGCAGGTAATCATGGCTGAAGAATTTTATAACACATTTTACAATGCGTTCACTTCTGAGTCATCTGAAACAACAACTGTTACACCAAAAAGCATTTCAAAATCCATAAATGATATTATAAAACATGAAAATTTTTATGGAACTCACTCAAAACCACCAAAACTTGATAATATTGAAGACTATACTCGGTGGAAAGAGAGGTTTCTTAACTGGGAAAAAGTGTTTGCTCATGAGAGTTGGTTCTCTTTGGAATTTGGATATCATAGGGCAATAAATGATAAAATGAAGAAATTCCACTTGCAAGCTTACAAGATGAAGACAAAAGAAAATTTTCTTATGAACAAAAAATGATTGCGTTAATTCAACAGTCAATCAGAGATGATATTTTTGCATTGCTTGATCATGATTGTTCATCAAAATCAGTGTGGGAAGCGTTACAAGTGAAAGCTAAGGGGGAAAGCAAATTAAAAAGAATAAAATATCGTTTCTTAAAAAAGAATTCGATTTGTTTGATAGTATAAAGGGTGAAACTGTGAGACAAATGATTGAGAGATTTTATCACATAAAAATCGAACTTAACAGGTTTGGGATAACAAAAACCAGAGAAGAAATTATTGATAAAGTTATCGAAGCATTACCACGTGTAGATCAGTGGTAAACATTTGTCTTTATTTTGAAAAATGATGCACAGTTTTATGAGATTACCTTGGATACATTGATTGAAAAGATTAAAAGTCATGAGCTCGAGTTGCAAAAACAGAACAAAATGAGCGGCTCTACATATCAGCAAAATGTGGGTCTTTACTACAAGGGAAGTTTACCTTCAACAAATCAGTCACCAAATATTGGTACAACTTTCAGTGTCGAAATGTCAAAAGATTCACAGAAAGCTCATCAAGTTACAATCTAGGTTATCATTCTTCCTCAACAGCATCAAGTGCAGAAGAACCTGATGAAATTCATTGCAACATTGCTTTGAAATTGAAAAATTCTCCAATAACCAGTATTAATGCTGCTAAACAACAGATGAGTTTTTAGCATCGATTCTGGAATCATACGAGAGTCTAGTGGCAGGGAGAATTGGCAATCCCGAATTGACAAAAGAAGATTATGACCAGATAGATCCAGAGGAGATGGAACTCATTGATATTAGATGGTGTTTGGCTAGTGGCATGCAAAGAGCACAACGCTTTATGGAGATAACAGGCAGAAATGATCTTGGAGGATTGATAAGCACCAAACTCGGATTTGACAAGTCAAAAGTCACATGTTTCTAATGTAAATAAAAGGGTCATTTCAAAAGGGAGTGTGTTAACCGAGAAGTACCTGATTATGGTAATCCATTCCATGACGACTACTACAAAAGGGCCATTTATCATAAAACCGGTAAGCATACAACCAGAGCAGGTATAAAGCAAATTGCTGAAGGTTCTTCAAAAGATAAAACAGCTTTAGTGGCTCAAGGTAATAGTTCCAGTACATTTCATGATGACGAAGAGCTTAACTGGGATAAATACCTAAAAGAAGAGAAAAGAGCGTTGGTTGCTA
Source organism: Helianthus tuberosus (assembly GCA_030545235.1). Lineage (NCBI taxonomy): Eukaryota > Viridiplantae > Streptophyta > Magnoliopsida > Asterales > Asteraceae > Helianthus > Helianthus tuberosus. Next base: position 154,194,173 of record CM060372.1, read on the forward strand.
AGGTGAAAGAGAGAACAAAAGAAGAAATTCTACAAGAGAAAACGTCCAGAGAAAGATTTTTTGCAGATTGCAGAATAGAAAAATGCAAAAAGAGTACGAAGAAGCTAAAAGTTATAGAAGATGGGATAAGAAAAGAGAATGTTATATCAATAGCAAGGGAGATCCGATTGTTGATAAACGCGAGGTGGTGTTGTAAGACTCTTCATGAAGAAGTGAAATTCTATAAAAATTTCACTTATAAATGTATTTATACAAATACAAGTCCATTAAAAACTTCGGGTTTCAAAATCGTTTAAGATTCAAAACTTATAACATATAATAAGTTCACATTTTTATAAACTAAAATGTGAATTACAAAACGCCAAACATGGTTTAAGTAAAATCATACATTAAATTGTCCAAAAGTATGTTTTCTATCATTTAACGAAGTTTAGAATATCCTGAATATCCTAACAAGTGCGGAAGCTTCGACGTTATATGTGTTCGGTTCTTCGTCGAGCTTGATCCATCCTATTAGCACATATTAGAGACCTAAACAACATTTAAAAAAACCTTAAATGTTAGTAATATAAGTGTAAAAGGTTGTTAAATATCATAATTTACCTCGTACACCATCGAACAACAATCATAAAACAATTTTAACAAACCTGCCGTAGGCTACGGTCTACTGACCGTAGCTTACGGTCCATTGAAAACAAACAAACAGCCCCTCTAGACCGTAGCCTACGGTCTGAACCGTAGGTCACGCTGCAGCCCAAAACAAATAAACAGCCCCTCCAGACCGTAGCCTACGGTCTGAACCGTAGGTCACGCTGCAGCCCAGGCGTTCCTATTTTTTAGTTTTGGTCCTTTTTACGAAAACGGGCGTAACTTTCGAAACGTTTATCCGTTTAACCTCACGTTTCTTCCTACATGATCGTAATATGGTCCTCTATCGTTTGGACTCAAAATCCACCATTTGGATTAACAAAATTTATTCTTTTATAGACCATTGGCTTAATATTTATTTACGAAATTATTCGACCCGTTTCAAGATTTGAGCACTAAGCTCAAATCTTGCTTATTCTTTCCACACCTCCCATTCCCACACTAGGTTTTTCATTTATCTTCCACCACAACTAAATTTGTGGTTGATTTCATATGATAAAATCTTATTTTCCGAATTATACCCTTCGGTTCGACAATTTACGCAAAAGACTCATTAAGGGCTTTAAACCCAAAAGACTTACGCCTCTCACATTTTATAATACTGGAGAGGTCTAACTCATTATTGAACTCATTAATAATCTATCATTAATGATTGTTTACCCGTTTCATCATCCGGAGGTATTTTAGTCAATTCTAGTCCTTTTAACTACGAAGTACATTTAAAAGCATGTTTTGGACAAAGCGAGCACCTTTAACCCACATTTCATTTAACTTTTATTTTGTTCTTAAAAACATAAAAGTCTCCCATTGTTTAGTATTTTAGACTCACTCAAATGCATTTTTCGCTATGAACATATCTTCGACTCTAATGGTGTTTTACCCACACACTAGATTTACCTCACTTGACGTGATCTAGTATCCACCCTTAATTTGACTAACTTTATTCATACCATAAACTCTCATCGAGAGTATGACCACTACACGTACCTGGCGCGGGTCTAAGCATTGACCCGTTAGCGATACTTTGCGATTCTATCTACTAACTTACGGCAATACTTGCCCACAAATCATACTTAACTGTAAGCATGAAACTTGACAATCGAAATATTAAATATCATTTTCAAATGGTGAAAATATCACCATTTGACCCGTTTGTCCACTTGACTTATTTCTTGGTTCGCCTTTTTTTTACATATCGATATACCCAAACAATGTTTATTATAAAAGAGATATCTACATACCATTTACCATTTATTTCACTCGACCCATCATGGTTCTCACCATAGGGTCAAATTACTTAAAATTCGTTTCTTTATTCATTTAACCCATTATGGCTTTTACCATAAAATGTCTTTTGAAAATTTCTTGTTTATTCGTCAACACTTGACCAAATTACTGTTTTTACCCTTTCTACCATCAAATATGGTTTCAACCATTTTCACTTGTTCTGACTCGTATCGATTCGCGTCGGAACGTCGTATTACAAGACTCATTTAAATACTAGATAACCTTGTTCTTATTCAATACTTAAGTTGATGTTCTACTTAAAGTATGTAAGCTTTACTTACCTCGCATCCAATTTTGCTCTTTTTCCGTGCATTCGATCCGTTTGACCCGCTTCTTTCCTAAGCCTCCACTTAGCTTGTCGAGCGTCAAACTATTATCATAATCTGTAAGACAATTAGATTAGTCATCATTACTTATGACTATTTCATTTAACGGATTTCATGCCGAAACTACCATTCGACTTCATCATTGGTTAGTTTAACCTTTAGAAGTCAACTACCTTTAATCATACGATAGGCACAATTAAGTTAAATCAACATTATGATTAGAATCCATTTTAACCCATATTTCACGTAATTAGTCAAACTAGCAAATTACGCATTCCTTTCATAATTTCTTCTTATCAATATTCATTTGGGCATTTTAACAAACATCTTGTAAGCGAGATTTTATACGCATATTTTATCTAGTTATGGTCATCATTTTAACCAAGTTTTAATATCAAAATCATGCCTCTATGTCTAGTGTACATGAACTACACCTAGAACTAGCATCACAACATCAATGTTCATCCATTTAACACCCTAATTCAAGTGTTCATCTTCTTGTCATAAAACCCACTTAGCACACATATGGGTAATCATCGAATCCCTAGTCTTTAACACTAATTCAGCAAGTTTTTTACTAGGGTTTGTTTTCTAAACATGGATTCATCCTAGTTTCACCCAAACATCAATCATTCAAGCTTGAATCTCGATTTTTATAAGTTCATCTAAAATCTCAACTTCATAAATATCAAAAATTTGACATACCTTATGATCCCCAAGCTTAGGTGATCACGAATCTGTGTTCATGCATTTGATTTGGGCTAGATTTGACCTTCAATTTTGTTGATTTGTAGAACTAGGGTTCACCCCCTTTCTTTTGTTCTCCTGGTCGACCATACGCGCACACACACACACACTAAGTGTGTGTGGTGTTTTATTATTTTTTTTATAAAAACTAGTTTGCCCACTTGGCAACATTAGTCCCTTGTGTTTTATTTTACTCAAAAGAAGCTATAATTCACTATTTATTACTTAATCACATATTACTAACTAGGTTAATTATTCCTAGTTTACTTAATGGGTTCGGGAAGTCATAACTCGTTTTATTTTAAGTCCCGTTAACTCGGGCCCTTTTTATGTACTTTGTTTTTCTCAAAATGATTATTCTCCTTTTAATTAATATTAGGTTTAATTATTTAAATCCTAATATTTACCGGGTTACTTTTTACCACTAACGGTATTTTACCCGTTCATTAATATTAACGTGGTTTGACTATCAAACTTGTTTTCGGGGTGTTACAGGTGTATAATGATGTGCTTGCGGTTATTCCTCTGTCTGGAGAATTTTATTCAAAGATAGAAACAGAGAAAGATTATCTCAAGAAGCTGGATAAGATAATCAGGGGAGTGATGACAGCTAGCTTGCAGAAGAGAGATGAAGAAAGAATAAAAAAGAGTGTTGAGAAGATGGTAGAAGAACTGAAAGAGACAACAAGTAAAGATGATGGTGAAGGTGAACAGAAAGATGAAGAGATGAAAGAATTAGAAGCAGCTGGTAGAGAAGGTCAGAAGTTAGTTAAAGAAATTGTTGCTGAAAAACAGCAAGATGATGAGAGTTTGAAGAAGAAAGAAGAATAAACAGTTGAATATAATCAGAAGAAGGTTGATGGAAAGTTGGAAAAGGTGGTTGGTGAAGCTGATGCTGCTGAAGCTGTTGCTGAGGAACAGCAGGAAAATGAACAAGATCAGAAGCAGACGACAGAAGAAGCCGAGGTGCCAAATACTGAGGTAATGAGTTCAACTGAATCTTCTGAAATATTAGATAAAATTGTTAAACAGTGCAAGAAATGCATGGAAACGTGCATTTCTTGTACTGAAAAGGATGAACAATTCAGAACAAGAGATATAAAATTTTTTAAAATCGAAAAAGTTTTCAAAGATAAATGCAAAGAAATGTTTGAAAAAGAAAAGGTTTTGATAGACAACGATGAAAAGCTGACACAAAAATGTAGAGTTTTGAAAAGAGAAAATGAGATTTTGAAAGAAAAGTGTTCAGCAATGACTGAAGAGTGTTTGCAAAAAGAAAATGCAGTTCAAGAAATGAAAAAAGAATATGATTTAATAAAACTTGCATATCATATTACAAAAGAGTCGTATGAAGATGTGAAAAGTCAAATGAAACTTGTTCAATCGAGATTGAAATATTGTTCTGAAATGTCAGAAACTCTTAAGCGACAATATGAAATAAAACAACAAGTTGTAAATTCTTATATTGAAGAAGTTGCTGAGCTTAAACGTAAAATGGCTGATTTAGAACAAGATAATAGCAAGTTGCATAGTTATCACGCTTCATCATATGTTCTGGAACGTATTTTCAATTTAAAACAGGAAGATAAAGATTCTGAGAAAAACAAGAAAGGAGTTGGCTCAGAATATCATCAGGTTCCACCACCGTTTGAGAAAAAGTTCACATTCTATGATGACGAGAAGGTGGAAAAAGCTTTCAACGTGGTTGATCAATTGCCAGATAATATAGACGTAACCTATTCCAAATCTGATGATACTGGTGATTCAGAGGTTGTAGGTAAGGTCGTTGAAAGTGTTTTGAAAGAAGATTCTACCAAAACAGATAAGTCTGAGTCACAGAATGAAAATGAGGGAAGTTTTCATGAGAGTTATCTTAAAAATTCAAAATCTCAGAAAAATGCGAATGATGATCCGATAGGATTGGCTTATACCATGATTGGATCGGATAAATTATTCTCGGTATTGAAGTCAAGATTCAGAATGTGATTTCGGAAAAGATTGATAAAGTGTTCAAACTGGTAATAATTGAGAAGTCTGAAATTGACAAATTTGCCGGAAAAGCGAGCAATAAAACTTTTTATAACAAACCTGGTTACAAAAAGAAAAACATGAAGGCTGGGTTGGGTTATAAGAAGAATCAATATCAAAAGAAAAGGGCTGAAAAGCAAAATTTTCAGAAAAAGAAGAACTTTGTTCATGGAAAAAGTCCAGAGGAAGAGAAAGAACTCCAATTTAGATGACAGTCTAATGAAGAGTTATATGCTCAAAAGAAACTACAACAACAGATTAAAGATGTTTCAAAGAAAACATGTTTCAAATGTGATCAAAATGGACACGTTCGTCGCAAATGTCCAAATCTGAAACATGTTGGTGTTGAACAGAAGAGACAACAAATGGAAGCTGTTAAACAGAAGTCAACCAAGTTTGGATCACAACAAACTTGGAAACAAAAGTCAAAGACACCCAAAGTTGAATCTAAACAGACTTGGAAACGAAATGTTGAATTTTCAAAGTCAAAACAAACTTGGAAACCAAAAACATCTAAGTTTGAACCTAGACAAATCTGGAAACCAAAAATTGATTCACGATTTTATCAACGAAATAATTCAACAGATTAAATTTGGGTGGTCAAGAAAAGGACTTCTGAAAATGAGAAAACTAAAGAAAATGTTTTGAAAAGAATGAAAGAAATTATCCAATTTTACCTGTAAAAATTCATGTTAGGTTACCTGAGTCAAAGCAGGCTTGGGTTGCTTTATCCAAGTAATTAAGTTGAGTGAATGTGCAGGTGCTCCAGATAGAAGCTGATTGTCAAGTTGACGGAGGGAGCAGCCTGGCACCGAAGGAGGAGAATCCCTACAACTGAAATCAGGGAGTTTTTTTTTGTTTTTATACATAAATAAACTATAATTAAAAACCCAAAAATCAAAAAATTTAAAAACAAAAAATATGTTTTAATTTTGTCAAAAATTGAAAAATAAAAAAAATATATTTGTTTGTAAAGTTGTTAAAAATCAAAAATTTTCAAAAATAGGTTGATTGAATATGCCGAAACCCTCACGACTGATGTCACACCCCGACCGCGTTAAAACAACGAAACCGCGGCGGAAACTTCGGGAAGTGGAGTGGCAGAATTATTGTTTCATAACCATGGATACAAAAGTTTCATTTTATTAATTCGTTAGATAATTTACATTGTCTTAAAACAAAACAAACGAGTTACACATCGTCTATCATTATTATTATGTCACTAAGGCCTCGTCCAGATCCTATGAGAACATGCATCCTAGCAATTCAATATCATGCAACACCACCTGAAACATATGTAAAATCAAAGTCAGCAAAGAAATGCTGGCGAGCACATAGGTTTTATGAAAGTATCGGATTCATGGCTCGTTTACATGTTGCAGTACTTTATTAGACTACAAGAGTCAAAAGTTACAAACCTCGTTTTAAAAAGTGTATTGCAACAAAATTAACCAACTCAAATCATGTTGGTTATAGTTTATAAAATCTCGCAACCATGATTCTTAACCCAAAACTCGTATGGTTTATATCATTTAGAAAACCTTGTTATGTGACATCGTTTTAAAATCGTTTGCCCAAGTGAACTTAATAATGACATGGAATATAATATGATAAAAGCACTTATATATAAGAAGTACCAGCGGCGTATCTACCATGCTTTTATCATGTTACACCCATCCCATTATCTAATCACATCCCAAAGCCAATCGTTCTTTCAAATTATTTAACTCGTTCAAATCGTTTCAAATCATTTAACTCGTCCCAAAATCATTCTCGGTTTAATTGTGAAACTACTTTTGGTCGTCTCGCTAATAACATCCAAACCTTCGCAACTCGTCCATCGTTCAACTCGAATTAAAAAACCACCAAAGGGTAAGTTAATTATCACAGATTCGGTCGTTACCCACATAACCCCCACACATAACCATGGGTGTATTCTGATAACGGGATTTGTCAGATCCTATGGTACCATAACCTAATACTGGCCGGTTCGGCCAAAATTAATGAATGTTATTCGTTATGTAACTACGTCCAACAAGTTCGTTCACATTATCGAAAATCGTTATTTGTTTAATATAAACCATATTATTTGTTTTTGAAATCATCGTTAAAACCTCGAAATCGTTTAACACATATGCATCACCCCAAAACAATTGAAAACAGTAAAATAGGGGAACTATGTACTCACATCGAAGTGCAAAGTATCCTCAATCTAAAGAACTCAACAAGCTCAAGCAAACCAAGGAAACTCAAGCAACACCTAGTAATCGAATCACTAGTAAATAAATCGACACCTAAATCGGAAGATCGGACAGAATGAGGTTCCGTAAACCAAATGAGTATTGGAACTCATGTGATATGGTTTAACAAAGCCTACATTCTAGATCGGAACCTAACCTAAGTGCTTTCGACCCGTTACGACCCATTAAGGTACCTTACGCTACTTTAACGTGTCGTCCGCGCTAACGCTCGTTCGAGACGTCTAACTAGTCCTATGACAAGTATTATATGCCTAAACATGTTGCATAATTAGTTAAGTGACAAAAGTTAAGTTACATATGCTTAAAATCCAATTATGCATGAAAAGGGCATTTTGGTCATTTACCTAAGGCATATAAACTACCAATCATACAACTATTTAAACTAAGTGACCATAAGGTATAACCTCGGAAGGTTATTCCCTATACAACTATGGTCACTAAACATGCTTGGTCGGATCCTAATGATCGACCAAACGGGTCGAGTTCGAAAGTCTAAGTTGTGGTTTAGACCGCTTAACTTACGACTCTACACAAGCACTAAACTAAAAGTGACGAGCTAAACATGTTAAAACATGTTTAACTAAGTTAGAAAACAGGTTTTGATATCAAAACAAAGTGTTTTGATACCCTAGGATAGTTTGGTTGCAAAATACGCTTAAATACGTATTTTGACCGAAACTATGACTCGCACTATGCCTACTCAACGTGGTAATCAGTAGGTATAGTCACAAAGGACTATAACCATCGTGATTACGCTCACGTTGCAAAGTTCAAACGAACTTTGTGTTGACCAAAGACTGGACAAAGGAGAAAGTCAAACATTGTTTGACTTTCGCGCTTGAAAAGCAATAAAAGCACGAAAGAAGCTTACAAAGGGTCCAAGCTAGGGAGATCTTGATCCAAAACACTCAGGTATGAAGTTTTAGAACTTCAACTTAGAGTTTTTCAGATCAAGTGTGCAGAAAATGGAATGAGAGCTTGGGTATATATAGTTTTTGATAAACCATTAGGATCGTTTCTTGCAAAAAGGGCTTCGATCTTGGCCATCCAAGTGGGCACATGGTTTTGAAATACAATGGGACATGATATACCATAAAAAAACAAGCAGATGGTATCCCAAATCAGTGGTTAAAAACCATCAAAACCAGCTCAAAGTCCAGATTCAATGTTTTTTTACTGTAAGTCTGTCACGCCCCGCATAATATAAGGCCTGGGATTACGCGCCCCGCGAGGGAAACTTTGGCAAAATTACAATTTTAGTCCCTGCAGCCTAGATACTTGGTTTTTGATGCATATTTGACACGTTTAAGCCCCGTTAACCCCATTTTAGAGCTCTAAAATGATGTTAAAGTATAGTGAACTTAAAATAAGCTCAAAAACATCTCGGATGTCGGTTCGTTTGGTCGTACGGCTGCGTTATTCGGTTAATTACGACGGAAGTCGTAACGAACGCAAAAAACGATCCAAATTACGCGACGAATGGTATTTTTGCTTTCCAATCACTAAAATAAAATATTTTAATGATTACAAAATTTTTGGATGTCCGGATATATTCAGAACATAAGATATGCGCGAAAATGCAAACTTATGCACTTTTTTACGCTTTTAGTCCCTATTGATCAAATAAGTTTATTTTAGCATACCGAACCCCTCAAAGCCTATTTCTAATCTATGTAAAGGATATTTAGGGTATGTTTAACTTATGATCAAGTTCCAGAATGTTCGTTACTATACAAATCAGTATAGTTTCGCAGTTTGACACAAATAGTCCCTGCGATCGAACAAACTTGATTTTGACACACCAAACCATTCAAAACTTATTTCTAAGTTATGTGAAGGTTATTTAAGGTATGTCAAGCCTATTTCACTATTCCGGAGTGTTTGTCGTGTTAAATTTAGATTACGTTTACGTACCAGTTTGCGTATAACTTTCCATAAAGCGATTTAAAGCTTAAAATCGAACTCGAATGAAATCGTAAAATCATCAAACACAAATACACACATAATAACACCAAAACACATTGTTTTATTGATAATTAACATTGTTTTACATTGTACATCGATTATAGAGCACAGTTGTCACAGCTGAACAAACATGATTATTTCACAAGTGATTAAATGGTTTTAACATTGTTAAAAATCAGTGTGTTGTATATCATGGGGGTATTTTCTGTAAAACAGAGCATGTGAAGCAGAAAACGGATGGCTAGACAAAGCTATCTACATCGGGTTGTCAAATTTTCTTAAATGTTTTGGATTTTAGGGGGAGTAATAATTTTCAGAAAATACAAAAACATTTGAAAATTTAAAAAAGTCAAAAACATGAGAAAATTCAAAATGAGTTTTGTGTAAAAAGAGGAAATGATAGTACATCAGTAGACAGTCACAGTACGCTAAAGAAATGGAAAGTCAAATGTGATAAACGGTCTCACTGATGATATGCCAGTAGGTTTTTACACATTTAGTAGATTGTTTTCGAGATATAAACCTAAATATCAATAAACTTACTTATCTCGTGTGGAACATCTCTCAGATATATGGGTAACCCCCGAAATCTCGTTTGAGAGGTTGCCTAATTCTGAGATACTAGGTCCTTATATTGTTTGAAATCTGTGGTATTATACTTGGTCTTCTGATTTTGCGGAAGCAATGGCCTAGACCTTGTATAATACTTTACGTGCTTTAAAAGCTTTCTCTCTGCATAAAAATTAAGAAATGTCGAAAGATATAAATCAAGTGCAATTGTAAAGAAGATCCCTAAGTGGGACACACCTAAAGTCGAGCCTTCATCTCTTTGATTGAACGGTAGTTCATACCTGAGCTCTCAAGGTCTCACATTAACCCAGAATACATATATCAATATATTATATTCACCTGTAAGACTGAATCTAGGGAATTTTGATACGGGAGTATATTCTGAGGTGGGACACGCGAATAAGTTAAATACTTAAGACATTAATCTCGTATCTCGAATGAATTGAAATTTGTGTGAGAATTTAAGTGGATCAGTATACTGACAATCTAAGTGAATCGTTTAGAACTTAAAGTGTTTAAAGCTCAACGGTGCTAGTGATTTGTCATAAACTGATATTATCCTCTGACACGAACTCAAACAAAATATTTTCTGTAAATATTTGTTTACTACTTTATATTAAAGAAAATTTCAAAAAGATTTTACGAATGTTTAGCATAAACTTTGAAAATACAAAAAGATTTTGTTTATGCTTTATTTTCGACAACCGATGTTCGAATGCTGAGTTTTAAAATCTAAGTATGCTGAACATGTTTCTGAAAATAAACAAGTTCATTAATTTGATACTTGAAGTTTTAAATGAAAAATCAAAAGCAGTTTGTGAAAATCTCCAAGGTCATTAGTTTGGACTTGGATGATTATCTGTGAGGTTTTTTGGATGCTTAAACTGTCAAATTTTATAAAGTTATTTGATGGGGGAGAAAAATCATGAAATCCTGAATAATTACATATTGTTACATTTGTGTCAGGTTCTCGATTCGAGAATTTTGTGAGCCAGGTCATTAATTCTAGAAAATTAAAATCTTTCATTGTTAAATGTAAAAGACAGATTTCTATGAACAAATGTTGTCCTATGCAGTCACATATTTGAAATGCTCTAGCTTATCCATGATTTAGAGCTAGGTTTTCAATTCTGAACTTAAATTGTTAAATATCTTACAAATGGTTTGAGATTTGCAGCTGATTTTCCAGATTACGATCCTGGGAGCTGAGGCAAAGGGGGAGTCTGAAGACAAGCTCAAAGCAAGGGAGAGTGTGCATTTAAAGAGCCAGATAATTTTCTTGGAGAAGCTTGTAGAGTTATAACCAGGTGTCGATCCTAGTAGCTGAAAGCATGAAAGCTTAAAGAAAGGGGGAGCTTGAAGAAAGAGTCAAACAAAAGGGGGAGCAGTTGAAGCTGAAAACAGATCGACGGGGATTCTGTTAGAGTAAAGGGAGAGTCTGTGGTGATGATGATGTCAACACTTCAGGAAGACTCAGAGAGGGACATAAAGCAACAAGATTGACTGCAGTAATATCCAAGGGGGAGTCTGTGAGTGCATAATGTCTATCACTTCCGTTAATCAAGCAACGTAGCTTAAACAAATGAAACAAGACTGGTTCTTAACAGAGCAAAGTATGATGATTATATGTGAAAAGGCAGCTTCGTACGAAGGGGCTATAGTTGGCTTCGTATGAAGTGACATATCATTGGCTTCGTACGAAGGGTCAGATCCTTGGCTTCGTACGAAGGCAGCATTAGTATAAATAGGAGTGTTGTCTTGGTCATTTGTAACTTTTGGGTATTCTTGAGGTGAAGCTCTGCCCAACTAATTTCGTGGTTTTGTACTGTCATAGTATCAATAGAAATCAGCATTAATTACGTCTTTATGTTCTCATCCACACACGTGATTGGATTCCACACATATCACGTGTTCGTACGCATTCAACGGTTGAAGATTCGATCCTCAGAGTGAATTCACAGATTGAAGGACCTCTATGCTATAAACCTAGGGGAGATTGTTGGAACCTAAAGGTTTATGCATCTAGGGTTATCAATAGTTTAGTGTTTCGGGTCGATAACTTATGTAATGGGTCATGGTGGTTTCGGTTGGGCTTTAAGGGGTTTCAGCCCATAGTGCTTTGTATTTAATCTAACCTCATTCACTATTTTGAAGTTGCATTGTTCCTGTATCAATTTTCTTCTAATCGGTGAATGCAAGTTCTGATTTGTTTTGATTAATTCTTGTTTCGGTTCTTAATATACTTGAATCATCTTGTGTTTGTTTTCCGCACTCACACAAGATTAGGTTTGATATCATTGAAAGATCCTTTACGAGACTTACATATCATAGGGGACTTCTATCATCTAGCTTCTTTTGTTGAAGTGGTAATACCTTAGCGTGTACTGTGCAACCAAAAACCTTTAGGTGTTCCAGATTCAGCTTTCTTCCTTTCAATGCTTCATACGGGGTCTTGTTCACCAAGCTTTCGTTGGAATCCGGTTTAATACGTATATCGTATGTCTTATTTCTTCACCCCAAAAATTATGTGGCATGTTCATTGCCTTTAACATACTCCGAGTAGTTGACAACATTGTTATGTTCCTTCTTTCCAATACTCCATTTTGTTGTGGGGAATACGGCACTGTAAGCTGTCTCGCTATGCCGTTGTCTTTGCAATACTTGTTGAATTCAACCGACCTGAATTCTCCTCGTCTGTCTGTCCTTAGCATCTTTAACTTGGTTTGTGTTTCTGTCTCCACCTTTTCTTTGAACTGCTTGAAAGTTTCGAATGCTTGATCCTTGGAAGTTAGTAGATATGCCCACATGTAGCGAGTACAATCTTCTACAAGTAGAAATATGTACTTCCTTCTAGAATGTGTTGGTGGGGATATAGGACCACACATATCTCCATAGACTAAATCCAGAGGTTTTAAAGATCTGAATTTCGCCTTATTTGGAAATGGTGTCCTACTATGTTTTCCTAATAAAAATGTGTCACATACTTGACTGGCATGACTTATTTGAGGAACTCCATGTACCAAGTTCTTCCGAGTTATTTCTTTAATAGCATCGAAATGTAAATGGCCTAACCTTGCGAGCCATAACCATGCTAAATCTTCTGTGTTTGAGAGCAAGCAGATTGGCCTTCCAATCTTCAATTTTACCTTGTACAACCTGTTCTTCATTCTCCTGACTTGCATTAGTAACTTTCTATTTCTGTCGCGAAGTGTTAGTAAGTCTCTGTCCATAACTACTTTGCAACCAATTTCTGTAAGTTATCTGAGGCTCAATATGTTGCTCTTCAAACTTTGAATGTAGTATACTTGAGAAACAATCTTCTATTCTTTGTTCAAACATTCCAGCAGTATTGAACCTATGCCTTTAATCTCTACGTGCGACCCTTCACCAAAACGTACTTGCCCCGTCACCTTTTCTTCTAATTCTCTAAAGTGACTTCACACTCCTGTCATGTGGTTGCTTGCCCTATTTTCTATGTACCATAGACTTTCATCTTCTATGGCGTACCTTGCCGGTTCTATACGTTCTTCGTTTAACATAACCCTTTCTTAAACAACGTTTTCTTCTTTTATTTCCATTAGCAATACTGGTTCTTCGTCTTCCTTGACGAGATTTGAGTGTTCTTGTACAACAACTTTCTCGGGACAGTCTGTGACAACTAGCACAAAACCGGTAATTTCCGTACAGTTTTATAATTATTTAATATCTGCAATTATGTGCTTAAATGTCAACATTGTCTGATTTCATGCAATACTTGTGAATTCATGCACGTTTTATACTTCAAATATTGCTTTATGCATTACTGTTAGCGTTGCGTCAGAAAGACTAGTAAACTCACCGGTAAGACACACTGTGTCAGCAACTCTGCAGAAAGCAGTCAGATAATGGAATTAGGGCCAAGGAGTAGGTCCAACGTCTAAAATACATTAAAACCCAAGTATGGATACAAGGGTTAACATATAGACTTTCCGGAAGCTAAAATATGCATTAAAAAGCACCCGAAACACACTTTAAATGCTGAATTTTATATATTCCAGCAATAATTCAGCTCTAATCAGCATTTTAACACTGAAATATCATGCAGAAGTTATGTTTTATGGTCCAAATTAACTTACAAAGTGTTGGGAATTGAAAGTGTCACAAAAGGACACATAAAGGACACTAAACGGCGCAATTTAGCACTTTAACGAACCGGTATCTAACCGAACAACCGGACACTACCCGAAACATCAAAATTATACTAGAAGCATTGTTTTATTATTTTTGAGCTAGTTATGATCCCCGAACACCCTAACACACTATATAACACATCATATGCCTAACACCTAATCATCACACTTAAATTCTAACTAATGTGCTTAACTAACCATTAAACCCCAACCAATACCCCCCCCCCCCATGGTGGACGTTCACAAGGGTGGCCCCACCCTTGATCTTTCTTGATCTTCCCTTGATCTCCTAAGATTTGTTGAAAGATTTGTTATGTACTTAAAGAACATATTATCCATTGGTTAATCCTCTAAATTTGGTTATATGAATAGCATGCTAGATCATCATCCTCATTCTCACACCTACACTTCACACACACAACTCTCTCCCTCTCCTCCCTTACTCATGGCCGTGAGCCACCACACACACCACCATCATCCTTCATTCAAGTTCATCCATTCCAAAGTGACCCCAAGGTGTAAGGAGCCATACAAAGAAGTTTGGAGCTTATGGATCTTGAAGGACCTTTCTCATTTGCTTTTATCCATCACATTTGTCACCTTCATCTTCTAGTGTTCTTCCCTAGCCCTTGTGCTAGTAGTAAGGCCCTTATAATCTCTTGTTACTTCTAATTTTGTTGGTTAAAAGATGATGAACATTGTTAATATTGAAGAACACTAAAGAACATAATCATGAAACTTTAACATAAGCTTAATAACATAAGAATACATGTAGATTAGTGTTGATTTGCTTCTTGATGATTGATGATTTGTGTTTATGATGTTAGACATCATATGAAACCTACTAGATTGTGATTAAACACATGATCTAGTAAGTTAAGGTGATGATCTTGTGAAAGACCAAGATGATCATACTTTGTGTACATGAACTTGAATGATGAAATTTGTTTTCATATGTAAAGATGATTTAAACAAAATAAAAGTCTTGTAAGTGGATGATTTCCAAAATAGTTTTCCAAATAAACTAAGTTAAATAACAAGATTAACATAGACTTTGTTTTTACATAAACAAACACTATTTTTAAGGGTTAAACTAGTGTAAAAACACTTGGGAAGCAAGAAGATTTCATAAAGAAATGTTTTTGTAAAACATGTTTACAAGTTGTAAACACCTAAATCTTTCAAGAATGAAACTTTTAAAGAAGTAAATACATTTCAAAGGGTAACTAAACCTACTAAACACACTACCAAATTACTACAAGTTTTTATGAAAGTTCAAGTTCATGTGGTTAGGTAAATTACATAATTTTGGCACTTGGTAAGTGTAAGTTGCTTAGGGTTAATTGTTGATTGTTTATGATGATTTTAAAAAGAAAATGATATGCTTTGATAGCATGGACACCTCCATTTTTAAGGGAAACTATGGCAAAATTTTCTAAAAATATAACACTTAGAAAAATATTTTCAAACAAGTGTTTACAAGTATATTTTAACGATGAGTCTTCAATATAAACTTTGCCATAAATTTTTGTAACAAAAATACAAATATTGGAGGATTGGTTTTTATAAATAAAATGGGTAAATATATATTTAGAATATATATATATTAAAGACACTTGTGTGAATATTTGTATACTTTGTGTAATAGTTGAAAATGACTCCGTCTGATCATTTTCTTTTCTACAGATTGGCCGTCGAGGAAATGAATCCCCGTTTGTTTATTCCTTCATTTCCGCTTCTGAAGAATACTTGTTGAGGAAAATGACTCCGTTTGTTCATTTTCGTTTCTGAAGAATGTCCGTTAAGGAGATGACAGGATTATGCCTTGCTTATCTTTGATGGTTATAAACACAAAGTCATAGACAGAGCCCTACGAATAAGTTTCCGGACGAAATTTCCTAAAGTAGGGGAGACTGTGACACCTGGGTCACTGCGACCATCAAACAAATACCAAGCCAATGAAATATTGTATTTCATACTTGGGATCTGTATAATTATGTGTGCCTTTTGCACATATCAATTCTTGTTCGATTACAAGCTCTAAATCGCTTTCTGGAAGGTTATACGCGCACTGATGCGTAAATATAACCAGTTTAATACAACGAACACTCCGGAATAGTGAAATAGGCTTAACATACCTTAAATAACCTTTACATAACTTAGAAATAAGTTTTGAAGGCTTTGGTATGGCAAAATCAAGTTAATTCGCCTACAGGGACTAAATTTGACAAACTGCGAAAGTATGCCAATTTGAACTGTAACAGACATTCCGGAACATGACCATAAGTTAAACATACCATAAATACCCTTTACATAGCTTAGAAATAGGCTTTGAGGGGTTAGGTGTGCTAAAATAAACTTTTGGGTCATTCAGGGACTAAAAGCGTCAAAAAGTGCATAAGTTTGCACTTTCACGCATAACTTACGTTCTGAATACATCCGGACATCCAAAATTTTATGTAAGCACTAAAATATTTTATCTTAGTGTTTGGTATAATAAAAATCCATTCGTCACGCAATTTGGATCGTTTTTCGCGCTTATGCGCATGTCGTCGTAATTAAGCGAACATCGCGATCGTACGACCAAACGAACCGACATCCGGGATATTTTTGTGCATGTTTCATGTCCACAATGTTTAGGCGTCATTTTAGGGCCTTAAAGTTGACTGAACGAGCCTTAAACAGGTCGGAAATGGCCTTAATACACAACGGGGACTGAAACGAAAACTTTGGAAACTGGTTGTTGATTAGAAGGACCTAGGCGTGACACCTAGCCCCCTAGGCGTCACGCGAGGCCCCTTCAGAACAGCAAAAGCTGTTTTAACAGCTGTTATCAGCCCTTATACACTCCAAAGGCCAATGCCACATGTCAATCCCTGATGTTGGGGGCCATTTTGAGTTACCACAAGTTTGCAACAAGTGTAGAGACAAGATCAAAGCACGGTATTCGAGGAACGATCCTAACGGTGGTCCAAATCCTATAAATACCCATTTGATTCATTTGCAAAACCCACTTGAAATCTAAGAATTCTCTAAGTTGGGGTGTTTCATCACCTAATACCTGAGAATATTTGGATTATAAATCTTGTGGGGACCCTTTGTAAGTGTTCTTTCGTTATTTTCATTCGTTTTAGCGTTAAAGTCAAACTTTGTTTGACTTTCTGCATTGACCAGTTTATGGTCAATGCGAAGTTCGTTTGAACTTCATAACGTGAGCGTAATCACTATGGTTATAGTCCCTAGTGACTATACCTACTGATTACCACATTATCTAGGCTCAGTGACGAGTCGTAGTTTCGGCCAAAATGCGTGTTATTACGTATTTTGTAACCAAACTACTTTTAGGTATCAAAACCGTATGTTTTGATACCAAACCTGTTTTCTAAACTTAGTTAAGCATGTTTTAACATGCTTAGCTCGTCACTTTTAGTTTAGTGCTTATATAGGGTCGTAAGGTAAGCGATCTAAACAATCGCTTATACTTTCGAACCCTACCCGTTTGGTCGATCATTAGGATCCGACCAAACACATTAGGTGACCATAGTTGTATAGGGAATAACATTCTAAGGTTATACATTATGGTCACAACGTTTAGTTAGTTGTATGATATGTAGTTTATATGCCTTAGGTAAATTACCAAAATGCCCTTTTTACGCCAAAATTCATTTAAAGCATATGTAACATAACTTTTGGTATCTAAACTGATTTGGAAACAATATTAGACATGTTAAGGCATATTTTACTTATCATAGGGCTAGTTAGGCGGTCCGAACGCGTTTTACGCGAACGACGCGTTAAAGTAACATAAGCTACCTAAACGGGTCGTAATGGGTCGTAAGCACTTAGGTTAGGTTTCATAGGACTTATCGAGATACACTTAGGCGGACTTGGGCCTTAGTGACAATAAAAGATGCAAGACTAGTTATTTATGTTATATTTCTTTGATTGTCAAGACATTGTAACTCTTTTAATCAATAAAACAATATTTAAATTTCCATGTGTTATGAAACAATGATTCTGTTACAACACTCCCCGACGTTTCCGCCACGTTTTGTTGTTTTACGTGGTCGGGGTGTGACAGAAAAGTTGGTATCAGGGCCAATGGTTATAGGGAATTAGGTTATTAGTAATGCTTTGACCTAGATTATAACCTTCCTAGGACCCTAACGCGAGTTTACTTGCGTTTAGTCATAAAACAATACCGTCACCTATCCTTAGGCGACGACCACAACAAGAACATAAATTTCAAAACCGCTTTGAAAACTAATCATCTGTTCTAGGATGATTGATTACTAGGTTTTGAACCCTCTATTGTAAGGTTTTGAACCCTCTGTTATAAGGTTTTGAACCCCTTTGAGTTTTCAAAATCTCGTCAAAGTTTTGGGTCCTAAATCGTGTGAACACGTGCAAACTGGAAGAGTGAATGCCTGTACCCTGAGTTTTCTGTCTAAGGCTAGAGTGTTCGTACAAATCCACATAATCGGACCAGTCACTCTTACCTGGGAACTCTTGGGGTGAGTATCCACTTATAGGCGAGCATGTCTTCGCGATACATTATGAGGATCTAATTGCTTTGATTCAGCCTTTGTGTGTCGTTTGTTTGCTTCGTGGTTCAAACAAATGACCATCACCCATGATTTTGGTCAGTAATTGTAACATCCTATTCTTACCTAATGCCATTTCATTTGTTTTCTCTCTTGTTTCCCCTTTTAGAATGCCTCCACGACGCGAAAATCCGGTATCTATTGAGGAGCTGGCAGCTGTCATTACACAGCAAATAACTGCTGCAATCCCGAACATCGTTGCCCAATGTAACCAAGCCCTCAACAACAATAATGCCCCTTGCAACTTCAAGACGTTCAACTCGGCTAAGCCATCAAAGTTTTCTGGGTCTCAAGGAGCGACTACACTTCTGCAATGGTTCGAGAGTCTAGAGAGCACCTTCAGACATGTTTAATGTCCAATCGAGCGAAAGGTAGAGTTCGCATCTAGTGTCTTTGATAAACAAGCTTTGACATGGTGGAATGGTGTGATGAGAGATAGGGGTGCCGATGTGGCACTGGCTCAAATGTGGCAAGAGCTTCGAGCTCTGATGATGAAGGAATTCTGTCCTCATCACGAGATCAGGGCCTTGGAAAGGGAGTTCGACGAGCTTAAGCAAGATAGCGGTGAGCATCGAGCCTACACTGATCGATATGAGGAGTTGAGCCTGTTGTGTCCTACCATGGTTACGCCTTTGGATAAGGCAATCGAAAAGTACATTGATGGCCTCCCTGACTCAGTACAAGACATTATAACTGGCAGTAAACCCACTACAGTTAGACAGGCCATTGAGCTATCTGCAACCTTGACTGAATCTCAAATCAGGAAAGGTAAACTTTTTCAAAAAAGTGACAAGAAACTGATCGAGGAATCAAAGACCATGGATGAACAGACTGGATTCCCTAAGGAGTCAAAGAAGCGAAAGGCTTCTCAGAACTTCGCCATGGTTACTCACAATGATCAAGCCGTCCCCAACCAACCAGCTCAACCCCCTGCTAGGAAGCCATACAATGGAACTGCACCCTTGTGTAACCAATGTAGCCTCCATCATCATGCCAATGTAAAGTGCCGCAAATGCCAAACTTGTGGACTTATAGGCCTTACAGCAAGAGTCTGCCCAGCTGCAGCTGCACCAAACCAAACCAAGATGGCAACAATCCCGCTCAAGGTCGTTTTCTACCAGGTTCTTGTTTCAATTGTGGCGAGATGGGTCATTTCCGAAGAAATTGCCCAGAGCTTGCTAATGCAAATCCAGCACAGGGATGAGCATCTGACCGACCAGAAGACAACATCGTTTAGAAATAATCACGTCTTATGTATTATTTTCTTTTGTTGTCAAGGTCCATGAAACAGTTGTTATCATTGTTCATAAATAAATATTTTATTTACAATGCAATGTATCTATGTGGTTGTATGTATAAAGAACATATCCCCTACAATACCGACAAGCAAGGAATCGTATTCCTTGAAAAGCAAACTACCACCAAAATTATTTTTCCATCTTATGATCTCTTGCGTTTTCCACGAAATTCCTAAGTACCCGTTTATTCTAAGGAAACGAAGTACAAGGCGCAAGTTACAACACGAGACGAATACCCAAAGTACCACTATAAATCCTTAATAAGGGTACCTAAGGATATTTCCATAAATCCTAACATTGTTGTGTTCCTTAATTCGAATATTACGTCTCTTTGAAAACAAAATCGAATTTTTGGGAGATCATCCTATCTTTTCAGATAGATCCCAGAGGACATTGAAGTCCAGCGACTGGTTTCCTGGTATACCTTGAATATCCATATTCAATCACTAACAAGTTAATAATAAATTAATAACCGAGTTAAACAACTATGTGATTATGTGCTTATGTGTTCCCTTTTATGTTTTTGGTGTAACCCAAGTTTTTGTTATCCAAATCCTCGTAGAATCTTCCATATCATGCGTATAAGGGATTCATAGTAGGATACCCAAAGGTACTATCTAAAAAATCCTTAATGGACTTCTACGTTGTAGTTAAGTCCCTTGGATTATAAAGTACTACTCCATAATTAGACCCCTTGAGTGGTCTAGTTAGACAGATTGATCCAAAAATCTGGTTAGGAACATCATGTGATGATATAGCTGAAAGGACTCCTTGGTGGCCTAATTAAAAAGATCATCTGTCGACCTAATTAAAAAGGACCCTATGGTAGTCTAGTCACCCTCATCACAGGTTTGATTTTCTTCCCCTAAACATTACAAGACAAACTGTGCGGACTGTGCAAGGAATTACGTAATTATGGATGCATACATAATTATGGAATTTAGTGCACAGAAACCACAGCAAGTTTTGTCATGTGCCTAGAAGTTAACTCTATTCATTTCCGTTTCTAAGGAAGCACCCGTTGAAAATGACTCCGTTTGTTCATTTTCGTTTCTGAAGATTGTCCGTTGAGGAAATGAATATCAGTTTGATTATCCTTTTCATTTCCATTTCTGAGGAAGTACCCGTTGAAAATGACTCCGTCTATTCATTTTCATTTCTGAAGATTGTCCGTTGAGGAAATGAATATCCGTTTGATTATCCTTTTCTTTTCCATTTCTGAGGAAGCACCCGTTGAAAATGACTCTGTTTGTTCATTTTCGTTTCTGAAGATTGTCCGTTGAGGAAATGAATATCCGTTTGATTATCCTTTTCATTTCCATTTCTGAGGAAGCACCCGTTGAAAATGACTATGTTTGTTCATTTTCGTTTCTGAAGATTGTCCATTGAGGAAATGAATATCCGTTTGATTATCCTTTTCATTTCCATTTCTGAGGAAGCACCCGTTGAAAATGACTCCGTTTGTTCATTTTCATTTCTAAAGATTGTCCGTTGAAGAAATGAATATCCGTTTGATTATCCTTTTCATTTCCGTTTCTGAGGAAGCAACCGTTGAAAATGACTCCGTCTGATCATTTTCTTTTCTACAGATTGGCCGTCAAGGAAATGAATCCCCGTTTGTTTATTCCTTCATTTCCGCTTCTGAAGAATACTTGTTGAGGGAAATGACTCCGTTTGTTCATTTTCGTTTCTGAAGAATGTCCATTTAGGTGATGACAGGATTATGCCTTGCTTATCTTTGATGGTTATAAACACAAAGTCATAGACAGAGCCCTACGAATAAGTTTCGGGACGAAATTTCCTAAAGTAGGGGAGACTGTGACACCTGGGTCACTGCGACCATCAAACAAATACCAAGCCAATGAAATATTGCATTTCATACTTTGGATCTGTATAATTATGTGTGTCTTTTGCACATATCAATTCTTGTTCGATTACAAGCTCTAAATCGCTTTCTGGAAGGTTATACGCGCACTGATGCGTAAATATAACCAGTTTAATACAACGAACACTCCGGAATAGTGAAATAGGCTTAACATACCTTAAATAAAATTTACATAACTTAGAAATAAGTTTTGAAGGCTTTGGTATGGAAAAATCAAGTTAATTCGCCTACAGGGACTAAATTTGACAAACTGCGAAAGTATGCCAATTTGAACTGTAACAGACATTCTGGAACATGACCATAAGTTAAAAATACCATAAATACCCTTTACATAGCTTAGAAATAGGCTTTGAGGGGTTAGGTGTGCTAAAATAAACTTTTGGGTCTTTCAGGGACTAAAAGCGTCAAAAAGTGCATAAGTTTGCACTTTCACGCATAACTTACGTTCTGAATACATCCGGACATCCCAAAATTTAGGTAAGCACTAAAATATTTTATTTTAGTGTTTGGAATAAGAAAAATCCATTCGTCACGCAATTTGGATCGTTTTTCGCGCTTATGCGCATGTCGTCGTAATTAAGCGAACATCTCGATCGTACGACCAAACAAACCGACATCCGGGATATTTTTTAGCATGTTTCATGTCCACAATGTTTAGGCATCATTTTAGGGCCTTAAAGTTGACTTAACGAGCCTTAAACAGGTCGGAAATCTCCTTAATACACAACGGGGACTGAAACG
Source organism: Helianthus tuberosus (assembly GCA_030545235.1). Taxonomy (NCBI): domain Eukaryota; kingdom Viridiplantae; phylum Streptophyta; class Magnoliopsida; order Asterales; family Asteraceae; genus Helianthus; species Helianthus tuberosus. The sequence goes on from CM060372.1 coordinate 154,216,702, forward strand.
GAAACTTTGGAAACTGGTTGCTGATCAAAAGGACCTAGGCGTGACACCTAGCCCCCTAGGCGTCACGCGAGGCTCCTTCAGAACAGAAAAAGCTGTTTTAACAGCTGTTATCAGCCCTTATACACTCCAAAGGCCAATGCCACATGTCAATCCCTGATGTTGGGGGCCATTTTGAGTTACCACAAGTTTGCAACAAGTGTAGGGACAAGATCAAAGCACGGTATTCGAGGAACGATCCTAACGGTGGTCCAAATCCTATAAATACCCCTTTGATTCATTTGTAAAACCCACTTGAAATCTAAGAATTCTCTAAGTTGGGGTGTTTCATCACCTCATACCTGAGAATACTTGGATTATCAATCTTGCGGGGACCCTTTGTAAGTGTTCTTTCGTTCTTTTCATTCGTTTTAGCGTTAAAGTCAAACTTTGTTTGACTTTCTGCATTGACCAGTTTATGGTCAATGCGAAGTTCGTTTGAACTTCATAACGTGAGCGTAATCACGATGGTTATAGTCACTAGTGACTATACCTACTGATTACCACGTTATCTAGGCTCAGTGACGAGTCGTAGTTTCGGCCAAAATGCGTGTTATTGCGTATTTTGTAACCAAACTACTTTTAGGTATCAAAACCGTTTGTTTTGATACCAAACCTGTTTTCTAAACTTAGTTAAGCATGTTTTAACATGCTTAGCTCGTCACTTTTAGTTTAGTGCTTATATAGGGTCGTAAGGTAAGCGATCTAAACAATCGCTTATACTTTCGAACCCGACCCGTTTGGTCGATCATTAGGATCCGACCAAACACATTAGGTGACCATAGTTGTATAGGGAATAACCTTCCGAGGTTATACCTTATGGTCACAACGTTTAGTTAGTTGTATGATAGGTAGTTTATATGCCGTAGGTAAATTACCAAAATGCCCTTTTTACGCCAAAATTTATTTAAAGCATATGTAACATAACTTTTGGTATCTAAACTGATTTGGCAACAATATTAGACATGTTAAGGCATATTTTACTTATCATAGAGCTAGTTAGGCGGTCCGAACGCGTTTTACGCGAACGACGCGTTAAAGTAACATAAGCTACCTAAACGGGTCGTAATGGGTCGTAAGCACTTAGGTTAGGTTTCATTTTAGTATGTAGGCTTTGTTAAACCATATAACATGAGTTCCCATACTCATTTGGTTTACGAGCCCTCATTCTATCCAATCCTCTGATATAGGTTCGGTTATTAATGTAGTTACCTATATTAGGTGCCGTTTGATATTCGTGACCTTCTAGCTTTGCTTGGTGGATATCTAAAGTCTATGGAGCAATCGCAAGTGAGTACATAGAACCCCCCCCCCCCTCTTTTAAATGTTTTCAAGGTGTTTATGTGAGTACATAGACCCCTCTTTTACTGTTTTCCAAACGTTTTGGGGGTGAAACATATGTGCCTACTTGTTACTTTCGTGCTTTCCTGTTTTCACATCATATACTTGCTATGTTCATTAGTACATTTATAGTACATGATTTTCATTACATTTCATGCTATGTATGTCCATTGTGTGCATACTTAGTACATCGTTTTACATTACATTTCATGCTATGTATGTCCATTATGTGCATACTTAGTACATCATTTTACATTACATTTCATGCTATGTATGCCCATTGTGTGCATACTTAGTACATTGTTTTACATTACATTTCATGCTATGTGTGCCCATTGTGTGCATACTTAGTACATTGTTTTACATTACAATTTGTTGCATATGCTCAGCCAGCATATGAACACATTATATTACATTTTGAACCGTTGTAACCATTTGACTATGTGAACCGTCGTAACCATTTGATTATAAGAACCATTTGTAACTGTTGAACCGTGTGAACCATTTGTATCTGTTGACATGATTTACATTTGACAGTAGACTTTGGACTATACATGAACATTTCTACAATTGTTAAACATTACATCTGGATGGTTTGGTTTGAGTAAGTGATTTAAGTAACGAGGCGTGTGTAATATGATACAAGCATGGTGGATACCCCGCTGGTACTTCCTATATATAAGTGTTTGTATGGTATTACATATCGTAGCGTTATTTGAATCATTTCAATTTGAGACATATAACATTTCATACAAATAACATACTTTTCACAAGACATTGTTTTACAAACAACTTATCTTATACAAACTCATTTTACATGGTTATTCATTTAACCATACATTATTCTCTTATTCATACATATCATCTGAACTTATTGTTTTTCGAACGATTTACAAGACAAATCAAATTACAAGGTTCATGACTAAACTTTATTAAACATTTTCTTAAACTTACAAGCCATGAATCCTATTTTCACAAAACATATGTATCTCACAGGCATTTTTATGCTGACGTACCTATTTTCACATGTGTTTTCAGGAGTTGATGCATAGGACTTATCGAGATACACTTAGGCGGACTTGGGCCTTAGTGACAATAAAAGATGCAAGACTAGTTATTTATGTTATATTTCTTTGATTGTCAAGACATTTTAACTCTTTTAATCAATAAAACAATATTTAAATTTACATGTGTTATGAAACAATGATTCTGTTACAACACTCCCCGACGTTTCCGCCACGTTTTGTTGTTTTACGTGGTCGGGGTGTGACAGAAAAGTTGGTATCAGAGCCAATGGTTATAGGGAATTAGGTTATTAGTAATGCTTTGACCTAGACTATAACCCTCCTAGGACCCTAACGCGAGTTTGCTTGCGTTTAGTCATAAAAAAAATACCGTCACCTATCCTTAGGCGACGACCACAACAAGAACATAAATTTCAAAACCGCTTTGAAAACAAATCATCTGTTCTAGGATGATTGATTACTAGGTTTTGAACCCTCTATTGTAAGGTTTTGAACCCTCTGTTATAAGGTTTTGAACCCCTTTGAGTTTTCAAATCTCGTCAAAGTTTTGGGTCCTAAATCGTGTGAACACGTGCAAACTGGAAGAGTGAATGCCTGTACCCTGAGTTTTCTGTCTAAGGCTAGAGTGTTCGTACAAATCCACATAATCGGACCAGTCACTCTTACCTGGGAACTCTTGGGGTGAGTATCCACTTATAGGCGAGCATGTCTTCGCGATACATTATGAGAATCTAATTGCTTTGATTCAGCCCTTGTGTGTCGTTTGTTTGCTTCGTGGTTCAAACAAATGACCATCACCCATGATTTTGGTCAGTAATTGTAACATCCTATTCTTACCCAATGCCATTTCATTTGTTTTCTCTCTTGTTTCCCCTTTTAGAATGCCTCCACGACGCAAAAATCCGGTATCTATTGAGGAGCTGGCAGCTGTCATTACACAGCAAATAACTGCTGCAATCCCGAACATCGTTGCCCAATGTAACCAAGCCCTCAACAACAATAATGCCCCTTGCAACTTCAAGACGTTCAACTCGGCTAAGCCATCAAAGTTTTTTGGGTCTCAAGGAGCGACTACACTTCTGCAATGGTTCGAGAGTCTAGAGAGCACCTTCAGACATGTTCAATGTCCAATCGAGCGAAAGGTAGAGTTCGCATCTAGTGTCTTTGAGAAACAAGCTTTGACATGGTGGAATGGTGTGATGAGAGATAGGGGTGCCGATGTGGCACTGGCTCAAACGTGGCAAGAGCTTCGAGCTCTGATGATGAAGGAATTCTGTCCTCGTCACGAGATCAGGGCCTTGGAAAGGGAGTTCGACGATCTTAAGCAAGATAGCGGTGAGCATCGAGCCTACACTGATCGATATGAGGAGTTGAGCCTGTTGTGTCCTACCATGGTTACGCCTTTGGATAAGGTAATCGAAAAGTACATTGATGGCCTCCCTAACTCAATACAAGACATTATAACTGGTAGTAAACCCACTACAGTTAGACAGGCCATTGAGCTATCTGCAACCTTGACTGAATCTCAAATCAGGAAAGGTAAACTTTTTCGAAAAAGTGACAAGAAACCGATCGAGGAATCAAAGACCATGGATGAACAGACTGGATTCCCTAAGGAGTCAAAGAAGCGAAAGGCTTCTTAGAACTTCGCCATGGTTACTCACAATGATCAAGCCGTCCACAACCAACCAGCTCAACCCCCTGCTAGGAAGCCATACAATGGAACTGCACCCTTTTGCAACCAATGTAGCCTCCATCATCATGCCAATGTAAAGTGCCGCAAATGCCAAACTTGTGGACTTATAGGCCATACAGCAAGAGTCTGCCTAGCTGCAGCTGCACCAAACCAAACCAAGCTGGCAACAATCCCGCTCAAGGTCGTTTTCTACCAGGTTCTTGTTTCAACTGTGGCGAGATGGGTCATTTCCGAAGAAATTGCCCAGAGCTTGCTAATGCAAATCCAGCACATGGATGAGCATCTGACCGACCAGAAGACAACATCGTTTAGAAATAATCACGTCTTATGTATTATTTTCTTTTGTTGTCAAGGTCCATGAAACAGTTGTTATCATTGTTCATAAATAAATCTTTTATTTACAATACAATGTATCTATGTGGTTGTATGTATAAAGAACATATCCCCTACAATACCGACAAGCAAGGAATCGTATTCCTTGAAAAGCAAACTACCCCCAAAATTATTTTTCCATCTTATGATCTCTTGCATTTTCCACGAAATTCCTAAGTACCCGTTTATTCTAAGGAAACGAAGTACAAGGCGCAAGTTACAACACGAGACGAATACCCAAAGTACCACTATAAATCCTTAATAAGGGTACCTAAGGATATTTCCATAAATCCTAAAATTGTTGTGTTCCTTAATTCGAATATTAAGTCTCTTTGAAAACAAAATCGAATTTTTGGGAGATCATCCTATCTTTTCAGATAGATCCCAGAGGACATTGAAGTCCAGCGACTGGTTTCCTGGTATACCTTGAATATCCATATTTAATCACTAACAAGTTAATAACAAATTAATAACCGAGTTAAACAACTATGTGATTATGTGCTTATGTGTTCCCTTTTATGTTTTTGGTGTAACCCAAGTTTTTGTTATCCAAATCCTCGTAGAATCTTCCATATCATGCGTATAAGGGATTCATAGTAGGATACCCAAAGGTACTATCTAAAAAATCCTTAATGGACTTCTACGTTGTAGTTAAGTCCCTTGGATTATAAAGTATTACTCCATAATTAGACCCCTTGAGTGGTCTAGTTAGACAGATTGATCCAAAAATCTGGTTAGGAACATCATGTGATGATATAGCTGAAAGGACTCCTTGATGGCCTAATTAAAAAGATCATCTGTCGATCTAATTAAAAAGGACCCTATGGTAGTCTAGTCACCCTCATCACAGGTTTGATTTTCTTCCCCTAAACATTACAAGACAAACTGTGTGGACTGTGCAAGGAATTACGTAATTATGGACGCATACATAATTATGGAATTTAGTGCACAGAAACCACAGCAAGTTTTGTCATGTGCCTAGAAGTTAACTCTATTCATTTCCGTTTCTGAGGAAGCACCCATTGAAAATGACTCTGTTTGTTCATTTTCGATTCTGAAGATTGTCCGTTGAGGAAATGAATATCCGTTTGATTATCCTTTTCATTTCCATTTCTGAGGAAGTACCCGTTGAAAATGACTCCGTCTGTTCATTTTCGTTTCTGAAGATTGTCCGTTGAGGAAATGAATATCCGTTTGATTATCCTTTTCATTTCCATTTCTGAGGAAGCACCCGTTGAAAATGACTTCATTTGTTCATTTTCGTTTCTGAAGATTGTCCGTTGAGGAAATGAATATCCGTTTGATTATCCTTTTCATTTCCATTTCTGAGGAAGCACCCGTTGAAAATGACTCCGTCTGTTCATTTTCGTTTCTGAAGATTGTCCATTAAGGAAATGAATATCCGTTTGATTATCCTTTTCATTTCCATTTCTGAGGAAGCACCCGTTGAAAATGACTCCGTTTGTTCATTTTCGTTTCTGAAGATTGTCCGTTGAGGAAATGAATACCCGTTTGATTATCCTTTTTATTTCCGTTTCTGAGGAAGCAACCGTTGAAAATGACTTCGTCTGATCATTTTCTTTTCTACAGATTGGTCGTCGAGGAAATGAATCCCCGTTTGTTTATTCCTTCATTTCCGCTTCTGAAGAATACTTGTTGAGGAAAATGACTCCGTTTGTTCATTTTCGTTTTTGAAGAATGTCCGTTAAGGAGATGACAGGATTATGCATTGCTTATCTTTGATGGTTATAAACACAAAGTCATAGACAGAGCCCTACGAATAAATTTCGGGACGAAATTTCCTAAAGTAGGGGAGACTGTGACACCTGGGTCACTGCGACCATCAAACAAATACCAAGCCAATGAAATATTGTATTTCATACTTGGGATCTGTATAATTATGTGTGTCTTTTGCACATATCAATTCTTGTTCGATTACAAGCTCTAAATCGCTTTCTGGAAGGTTATACGCGCACTGATGCGTAAATATAACCAGTTTAATACAACGAACACTCCAGAATAGTGAAATAGGCTTAACATACCTTAAATAACCTTTACATAACTTAGAAATAAGTTTTGAAGGCTTTGGTTTGGCAAAATCAAGTTAATTCGCCTACAGGGACTAAATTTAAAAAACTGCGAAAGTATGCCAATTTGAACTGTAACAGACATTCTGGAACATGACCATAAGTTAAACATACCATAAATACCCTTTACATAGCTTAGAAATAGGCTTTGAGGGGTTAGGTGTGCTAAAATAAACTTTTGGGTCATTCAGGGACTAAAAGCGTCAAAAAGTGCATAAGTTTGCACTTTCACGCATAACTTACGTTCTGAATACATCCGAACATCCAAAAATTTATGTAAGCACTAAAATATTTTATTTTAGTGTTTGGCATAAGAAAAATCTATTCGTCACGCAATTTGGATCGTTTTTCGCGCTTATGCGCATGTCGTCGTAATTAAGCGAACATCGCGATCGTACGACCAAACGAACCGACATCCGCGATATTTTTGAGCATGTTTCATGTCCACAATGTTTAGGCATCATTTTAGGGCCTTAAATTTAACTTAACGAGCCTTAAACAGGTCGGAAATGGCCTTAATAAACAACGGGGACTGAAACGGAAACTTTGGAAACTGGTTGCTGATCAGAAGGACCTAGGCGTGACACCTAGCCCCCTAGGCGTCACGCAAGGCCCCTTCAGAATAGCAAAAGCTTTTTTAACAGCTGTTATCAGCCCTTATACACTCCAAAGGCCAATGCCACATGTCAATCCCTGATGTTGGGGGCCATTTTGAGTTACCACAAGTTTGCAACAAGTGTTGGGACAAGATCAAAGCACGGTATTCAAGAACGATCCTAACGGTGGTCCAAATCCTATAAATGCCCCTTTGATTCATTTGCAAAACCTACTTGAAATCTAAGAATTCTCTAAGTTGGGGTGTTTCATCACCTCATACCTGAGAATACTTGGATTATCAATCTTGCGGGGACCCTTTGTAAGTGTTCTTTCGTTCTTTTCAATCGTTTTAGCGTTAAAGTCAAACTTTGTTTGACTTTCTGCATTGACCAGTTTATGGTCAATGCGAAGTTCGTTTGAACTTCATAACGTGAGCGTAATCACGATGGTTATAGTCCCTAGTGACTATACCTACTGATTACCACGTTATCTAGGCTCAGTGACGAGTCGTAGTTTCGGCCAAAATGCGTGTTATTGCGTATTTTGTAACCAAACTACTTTTAGGTATCAAAACCGTTTGTTTTGATACCAAACATGTTTTCTAAACTTAGATAAGCATGTTTTTAACATGCTTAGCTCGTCACTTTTAGTTTAGTGCTTATGTAGGGTCGTAAGGTAAGCGATCTAAACAATCGCTTATACTTTCGAACCCGACCCGTTTGGTCGATCATTAGGATCCGACCAAACACATTAGGTGACCATAGTTGTATAGGGAATAACCTTCCGAGGTTATACCTTATGGTCACAACGTTTAGTTAGTTGTATGATAGGTAATTTATATGCCTTAGGTAAATTTCCAAAATGCCCTTTTTACGCCAAAATTTATTTAAAGCATATGTAACATAACTTTTGGTATCTAAACTGATTTGGCAGCAATATTAGACATGTTAAGGCATATTTTACTTATCATAGGGCTAGTTAGGCGGTCCGAATGCGTTTTACGCGAACGACGCGTTAAAGTAACATAAGCTACCTAAACGGGTCGTAATGGGTTGTAAGCACTTAGGTTAGGTTTCATTTTAGTATGTAGGCTTTGTTAAACCATATTACATGAGTTCCCATACTCATTTGGTTTATGAGCCCTCATTCTATCCAATCCTCTGATATAGGTCCGGTTATTAATGTAGTTACCTATATTAGGTGTCGTTTGATATTCGTGACCTTCTAGCTTTGCTTGGTGGATATCTAAAGTCTATTTTGCAATCTCAAGTGAGTACATAGAACCCCCCCCCCCCTCTTTTAAATGTTTTCAAGGTGTTTATGTGAGTACATAGACCCCTCTTTTACTGTTTTCCAAACGTTTTGGGGTGAAACACATGTGCCTACTTGTTACTTTCGTGCTTTCCTGTTTTCACATCATATACTTGCTATGTTCATTAGTACATTTATAGTACATGATTTACATTACATTTCATGCTATGTATGTCCATTGTGTGCATACTTAGTACATCGTTTTACATTACATTTCATGCTATGTATGTCCATTGTGTGCATACTTAGTACATCATTTTACATTACATTTCATGCTATGTATGTCCATTGTGTGCATACTTAGTACATCGTTTTACATTACATTTCATGCTATGTATGTCCATTGTGTGCATACTTAGTACATCATTTTACATTACATTTCATGCTATGTATGCCCATTGTGTGCATACTTAGTACATTGTTTTACATTACATTTCATGCTATGTGTGCCCATTGTGTGCATACTTAGTACATTGTTTTACATTACAATTTGTTGCATATGCTCAGCCAGCATATGAACACATTATATTACATTTTGAACCGTTGTAACAATTTGACTATGTGAACCGTCGTAACCATTTGATTATATGAACCGTTTGTAACTGTTGAACCGTGTGAACCATTTATATCTGTTGACATGATTTACATTTGACAGTAGACTTTGGACTATACATGAACATTTCTACAATTGTTAAACATTACATCTGGATGGTTTGGTTTGAGTAAGTGATTTAAGTAACGAGGCGTGTGTAATATGATACAAGCATGGTGGATACGCCGCTGGTACTTCCTATATATAAGTGTTTGTATGGTATTACATATCGTAGCGTTATTTGAATCATTTCAATTTGAGACATATAACATTTCATACAAATAACATACTTTTCACACGACATTGTTTTACAAACAACTTATCTTATACAAACTCATTTTACATGGTTATTCATTTAACCATACATTATTCTCTTGTTCATACATATCATCTGAACTTATTGTTTTTCAAACGATTTACAAGACAAATCAAATTACAAGGTTCATGACTAAACTTTATTAAACATTTTCTTAAACTTACAAGCCATGAATCCTATTTTCACAGAACCTATGTATCTCACAGGCATTTTTATGCTGACGTACCTATTTTCACATGTGTTTTCAGGAGTTGATGCATAGGACTTATCGAGATACACTTAGGCGGACTTGGGCCTTAGTGACAATAAAAGATGCAAGACTAGTTATTTATGTTATATTTCTTTGATTCTCAAGACATTGTAACTCTTTTAATCAATAAAACAATATTTAAATTTCCATGTGTTATGAAACAATGATTCTGTTACAACACTCCCCGACGTTTCCGCCACGTTTTGTTGTTTTACGTGGTCGAGGTGTGACATGGTGGAATTTGCAAGTCCAGACTCTGGGTGATGATGTTGCGTACGACATGACGTGGGATGAGCTAAAGGAACGAATGAGAGAGAAGTATTGCTCTCGTGCTGAACTCCAAAGGTTGGAGACTGAGTTCTGGCATTTGACCATGGAAGGTGCAGACATTACTGGATATACCCGAAGGTTCCACGATTTGTCAAGAGTGATTCCCTATATGGTGACTCCCGAATTTAAGCGCGTTGAGCGCTACATCTGGGGATTAGCTCCAGAGTTTCGCAGCATGGTAACTTCGGCTAAACCTGAAACGATCACTCAGGCTGTAACTCTGGTTGTCAGCCTCACTGAAGATGCTGTTCGTATGAAGAAGTTATCACTAAACCCAACTGAAAAGACCGAGGCGCATGCTGAGTCGTCTGGTGACAAGAAAAGGAAGCATGCGAGCCTAAATCAAGCGACACGTAACAACAAGGGTTCCAACAATAAGAAGCGCGACCCCAACCCGCCTTAGGAGGTGAAAACTCTTGCAGCCATGAATGACGCCCCTGCCAGGGGATACCAGGGCACTTTTCCCCTTTGCAACCAATGCAAGCGTCATCACGAAGGAGTTTGTCGCATTCCAAAATGCAACAAGTGTGGAAAACTGGGTCACCATACTAAGAACTGTTGGGGAAAAGGAAATGGAAGTGGTAATAGGAACGGAAATGGAAACCGCAACAGTGCTGGTAATAGAAACGGTGGTGGAAATGGCAATGGCAATGGTAACCGGAATGGTAATGGAGCTGGGCAGAACCAAGGATGCTTTGGTTGTGGAAGCAAAGATCATTTCAAGAAAGATTGCCCAAGGGAGAACAATGCTCAGGCTCGAGCATTCGTGATTGGAGCAAGGAACGCACGTGAGGACCCTAATGTGGTCACCGGTACGTTTCTCGTTAACAATCACTTTGCATCCATACTATTTGACACTGGTGCCGATTATAGCTTCATGTCTGTGGAATTTAAACGTATGCTTGGAATAGGATCTAGTGATTAGATATTCCTTATTCCATAGAACTAGCCAATGGTAAACTTGTTGAATAGGGTGAAGTTGTTAGGGGTTGCACATTAGAACTTGGTGAGCAAAGATTTAGCATCGACCTCTTACCTATTCAATTGGTTAGCTTCGATGTAGTGGTCGGAATAGACTGGTTGTCCAAGAACAAGGCTGAAGTTGTTTGTCACGAGAAAATCATTCGCATCCCCCTGGCAAATGATGAAACTCTCATCGTGCATGGAGATAAACGAGACAGGCCTCTACGCATCATCAATTGTATGAAGGCGCAAAAGTGCTTAAGGAAAGGATGTGTTGCTGGCGCACATTGTAGATAAGAAGGCTGAGGAGCCGAAACTCGAAGACATTCCTGTGGTGAAGGAATTCCCTGATGTTTTTCCCGAAGATCTGCCAGGACTACCTCTGCAATGACAAGTCGAATTCCATATAGACTTGGTTCCAGGAGCCGCTCCTATAGCCAAGGCACCCTATCGGCTTACACCATCTGAGATGCAAGAATTATCTACAAAACTCCAGGAGTTGTTGGATAAAGGATTCATAAGGCCAAGCTTCTCGCCTTGGGGAGCTCCATTATTGTTCGTGAAGAAGAAGGATGGAACACTGCGGATGTGTATCGATTATAGAGAGTTGAACAAGCTCACTGTCAAGAATCGGTACCCACTACCGAGCATTGACGACTTATTTGATCAATTGCAAGGATCGAGCTACTATTCCAAGATCGACCTTCGATCGGGATACTATCAGTTAAGGATCCAAGAGGAGAGCTTACCAAAGACTGCATTCAGAACGCGTTATGGGCATTACGAATTCCTTGTGATGCCATTCGGACTGACGAACGCGCCAGCAGTATTTATGGATCTGATGAACCGCGTATGCAAACCATATCTCGATAAATTCGTGATTGTATTTATCGATGATATCCTGATCTACTCGCAAACGAGAGAAGAGCACGAGCAACAAAGAGAAACTTTATGCAAAGTTCTCAAAGTGCGAATTCTTGATTCACGAAGTACAGTTCCTTGGTCACGTTGTGAAAGAGAAGGGCATTCATATAGACCCAGCCAAAATAGAAGCGATAAAGAATTGGGAAGCCCCTAAAACCCCAACAGAAGTTTGACAATTTTTGGGCATAGCGGGCTACTACCGGCGATTTATCGAGAACTTCTCCAAGATAGCTCAACCGCTGATAACCCTTACGCAGAAAGACAAGAAGTACGACTGGGGTGATAAGCAGGAAGAAGCCTTGTAACTGCTAAAAAATAAGCTATGCGATGCACCGATACTATCCTTACCTGAAGGCACTGAAGACTTCGTGGTATACTGCGACGCTTCACGTCAAGGTTTGGGTTGCGTGCTCATGCAACGCCAAAAAGTCATCGCTTACGCTTCAAGACAGTTAAAGGTGCATGAAAGGAATTACACCACGCATGACTTGGAGCTAGGCGCGGTGGTATTCGCCTTGAAGATCTGGCGACACTATTTATATGGTACTCGATGTACAATCTTCACAGATCACAAAAGCCTACAACACATATTTGATCAGAAGGAATTAAACATGCCTCAGCGACAATGGGTCGAGCTGCTGAACGATTATGATTGTGAGATTAAGTACCATCCTGGAAAGGCAAATGTTGTAGAAGACGCGTTAAGTCGAAAAGAAAGGGTTAAGACCCTAAGAGTTCGAGCATTGGAAATGACTATTCGGACGAACCTCACTGCACGCATTCATGGCGCACAACAAGAAGCCCTGAAGGGGGAGAATCGTAGAGCTGAATATCTCCGGGGTATGCTGAAGAATTTGGTGCCAAACGAAGAGGGAACCTTATACTTTAAGGGGCTTATTTGGGTTCCGCTCTATAGCGGTATTCAAGAAGTCATCCTTAATGAAGCTCACAAGTCGAGATACTCGATACATCCAGGATCGGACAAAATGTACCAAGACTTGAAGGGATACTACTGGTGGCCGACGCTTAAAAGCGATGTTGTTATTTACGTGGGTAAGTTCCTAACCTGTGCTAAGGTTAAGGCTGGATATCAGAAACCGTCCGGACTACTACAACAAACAGAGATACCCATGTGGAAGTGGGAGCAAATCTCGATGGACTTCATAACAAAATTACCCAGAACCCTTAGAGGGCACGATATGATATGGGTAATAGTCGATCTGTTAACGAAGTCTGCGCATTTCCTACCGATTCGAGAGAATGATAGCACTGGAAAGCTTGCTGAGCTGTACTTGAAAGAAATAGTGGCACGTCATGGAGTGCCTGATGTGTGTAAAATGCAACATATAAATTACATCAAATAAGGCATAAAACTAACCCTTTTTAAGTACTAATATTGGAAAAAGAGTGTTTTTGTCTTCCTTTTGTATTTTCAGGATTAAATGAGCTCAAAAACGCAAAAGAAGCAAAAAGACAGCTAAATCCAACATAAATACAAGAAAAGGAATATTAGTGGACTGCCCGACCCCTCAACGGCACCTTCCAAAGCAAAAAGGAGAAGACAGAAGGCTGAACACGCCCCGTGCTCAGCCAGCACGGGGCCGTGCCCAAGAAGCAGTAGAAAAGACAAATCCATAGAAGCTTCTATTGCCCATCACGGGGCCGTGCTCAGCGGACACGGGGCCGTGTCGAAAGTACAGCAGGCGCATTTATTGTAATTGCGAATTACAATTAATGAGGAGAGAGAGTGTCAGACGGACACGGGGCCGTGCCCAGCGGACACGGGGCCGTGTCCAGCTCTCTGTTCAGCCTATAAATAGGAGTGCTTGGATTCATTTCATCTCATCCCTTGGCACACCACCTCTCTCACACTTCATCCACCACCCACCACCATCACAACACCATCATCCACCACCATCATCCATTGTCCATCGTAGAGTGTGTGAGTCGTCTCGGGATCCAAGATTGATCGTAAGAGTTCTTGACAATCAAGGCCATGTTTGCCTAAGTCTCTTACATCACTTGGTGAAGACAAAGTGTCTCGTATAATACTTTTTATTTCTAATCTTTTGCACTTTTTATTTGGTTTTGTATTAATGACTTTAATAACTAGTTACTTATGTTGAAGGTGATCTTTCCTTATCGTTTGTCCGTGGTGTCTTGGCATTATTTTACTGTCTATATAAAATAAAGGATTTTCACCATTCATATCTCCACGGTCTATATGGAGATATGTTGGCTACCTAGTAGGGGGTTAAGGGAACGGTGTGGTAAAGGTCTTGCCATTGTTCAGCGTTTAGAGGTCCTGCAATGGACCTGGGTCAAATTTAGTAGGACCTCCTTCAATACTTCACGGTATTGGATGGCGGGGGTCCAAACTCTTTGATCCCCTCATAAGTTAACTACTATTAATACTATAACCCGGCTATTTAGGACTGTATCCCTGCTGACTCAGACTACTTAGCCGAGGGTAACGTCACCGCCAAAAGCGGGGCCTACCATAATACTGCATTAATAACTTAATTCATTATCTTCCAATAATCCACCCTTTTAGGATTGTATCCCTGTTGACTCAAACTACTGGGGTGAGGGTAACGTCGCCTTCAAAAGAGGGGCCTACTACAATAACTAAGATAATCTCTTAATTATGTGCAAAAGTGCGGAAATAATCAAAGGTTATACTAGATACGAGTCGGAACCAAGTGATTCATCTTGTCTATCTGTTTTTTTTTATTTTTATTTTCAGCATTTTAGTTAGTTTTATTTTTCTTAGTTTAAAACATTTTTCTAAACTTTTATTTTGGTTAGACGTTGAGGATAAACCGGTATTAAAAGCTCTTGTGTCCTTGGACGACCTCGGTATCTTACCAACGCTATACTACACTCAACGATGGGTGCACTTGCCCATATGTGTGTTTAGTGTTAGTGAAATATCGTGTTTTATAAATTTAAAACTTGGCTAAAATAAGTGTTAAAAAGGGCTTAAAATATACACCTAAAATAAGTAACACTTCACACGCATCAAGTTTTTGGCGCCGTTGCCGGGGACACAAGGATTTTAAGAAAGTTAGGAATCAATGGCCTAATCATTTTTTTATTTTTCTTTTTAATTTTTTAGGATTTTCTTAGTTTTTCAGCTTCTGCAGAGCTCAGCACGGGCCGTGCCCGCTGAACACGCCCCCGTGCTCAATTTTTGGAACTGGCAATCCTGTTTTACATCAGACAGTAAGCTGAACACGGGGCCGTGCCCACTCAACACGCCCCCGTGCCCAAGTTTCAGTTACTGAAAACAGAACCGTTAGATCCCGACGGTTGGTAATTTCTGACATAAACATGAGTGATAGTAATTCTTTTTACTTTCGGCACTCTTATGGTACGTGGTGTCAATTATGTGGTGGCGAACATGAAGAAGTAAAATGCTACTTCCTAAATTATAGGCCCCACTACATGGACCCACCGACTTCTCACAACCTTAGGAGGGGCGAAAGTAAAAATAAGCACTATTTCTCCCTCGAATGCGCCCAGCCAGAGATTCTAGGGGAAATGCTCCTTGATGAGTTATTTCAACTAGAAAAACTAATTCTGAATTGGTTGAAAGAGCTTAGGAAGGATTTCATTGATCCTCCCCAAGACGATAACCATGAAGAAACGTTGGAACCGCATTCCGACAACCTCGTTGCTCCCGAAAATACCTTCGTTCCTAGCAAAGACTTGGACGATAGTCGTCCCTGTGTCGATTGTGCCGTGAAGGACTCCCCATCGACTTCGTTCGGTGCATACATAGACCTGAGCGATTCGGCATACACCTTCTTTAACGAGAGCCCGGGAAAGGGTTGGACTTGTCCACCTAGAATGAAAATAGGAATTACCCTCACCGACAACCTCTTGCGTTCTCGCCTTAGTCTGGGACAATTAAGGTATCTTAGGCACGTTGGGGTTGTTCCAACCAGTCAGGAGCCACCCGATACTAGCAAGTTCCTTAAAAAGACTAGACAACTTCATAAAACAGTCCCTAGACACGGGGCCATGCCCAGCCAACACGCCCCCGTGTCCATCGAAAGATTCCATTCTGATCAGTACGTCAGAATACGGACAAACTGTGTCAGAACTCCACCTGCACACGGGGCCGTGTCCGCTGAACACGGGCCGTGTCCAGGAGGCTGTCGTTTTCTATAAATGCAGCCAAGAATTCTGCACATTTGGACCAACTTGGGGCAGAGATTTGCAGGAATCTTCTCTCAAACTATCCTAGGTAAGTCTAAAAGAAGGTTCCAACAACCCATCTTGTCCTTTCCTCTTTTAGCCATTTCCTTCTTCTTCATCTTTCTCCAAAAGCTACCATTGAAAGTTTGGAATTCCTCCAACTCTATGGTAGGGATAAAGGAGTTTTGTTCAAAGGATCTTGGTAAAAACATGTTATGAAACATTGTTTTAAGTTATTAGTAGCTAAAAATGCCCCACAAGTTCAGAAAATAACTTAAAAAATCCAAGTTTCCTTGTTCCGAAACTCTGCAGAAAGATGAACACGGGGCCGTGCTCAGTGAGCACGGGGCCGTGTCCGGTCATTGTTTCTTTAAATAAACTATTTTTTAGTTTATTTTTCGTAGGATGTCAAGTGAAAACAGTGAAACATCTTCTGTGCATTCGTCAAACAGCCGAAGAGGAAGAAGACCCTCCATTGAAGCTACACTTGTGCATTATGTGATAGCATTAAGGGAGGCTCTTGACGAGATGACTTCAGTAGAGGAGGTCCTAATCGACCGTATTAACGATCTTACGATGGGACTTGAGAGCAGCTTCCAAGAAATTAACCTCTTGCACCAGAGGTTAAATATTCTTGTAGCACCTCCAATGGAACCAGTCCTTCCTCAACAGGATTGGAACCTGGCACTCGGAATCAACAACCCTACCGGGTGGGAAGACTTTCCGACGGAACCTCCCATGGAACACCAACAAGAGATACCGGTGGAAGTTGAAACTCCTCAAACTAATGCCAATGAGCCTTCTTTTCTCCTTCCAAGGGAGGTAGAAGAATGGCTCGCCGACATTTGAGGAGAATCGCACTCGGAAGAAGGAGTTCAAAAAGGCCTTGTTTAACCAAGATTAATTACTTCTTGGAAATTTTGCTAACTTAAAATAAAGTAAAGGCTAGGACTCCATGGTTTGTTATTTCTTTGTTTTATCTAGTTTAATTTAGGATTATGTAAGTTCTCTCTATGATGAAATGAAATGATGGTTTTAAGGTTTGGATGGTTTGTAATGAATAAAACACACTCATGGTGGTAAAGGATGAAAAAGGGAACAAAAAAAAATGAACCCATGCACAAAGAACAAGGCAACCCGACAATTCTCACCATTCCAGAAGGTTCAACACGGGCCGTGCCAACCAACACGGCCCCGTGCTGGACCACCTGCAGTAAAACGCCCAGTTCAGGTAACTGGACACGGGCCGTGTTCACCCAACACGCCCCCGTGTCCAGGCTTCTGTTTCTCTTATTTTAATTTTGTTACTGGCACTTGAACACGGGGCCGTGCCCGGATAACACGGGGCCGTGTTCAGTGCCCAGTAACACAGATTTTCGCTTTTTAAACACTATTTTACACATCTAATCAACCTAAAAATTTATTTTTGGGACACACTGAGGACAATGTGTAATTTAAGTGTGGGGGGATGCTAAAACCTTGAATTTTGCAAGTCCTAAATACAAGCCTTACACAAAACTCTATTGGAACCGCTAATCACCCCAAATTTTTTTCAAAAATTTCATTTTTTTTACTTGTCTAGGTTTAACTCGGGAAATTCAAGTTCTCAAAAAGGTTATATTTTTACAAATTTACAACCGATAGCGTAGTGATAAAAAGAACCAACATAAGAAAATTATGAAAAGGCATAGCAAACTTATTTAAAACTTGATTATATATACTTGATCACATAAAAACCCATTCCCACAAAAGTGAGTTTTGAGCCTTTATTGAGCACACAATTACATATCATTTGACTAAATGCTCATTTTTCGTTTCTTGTGTGAATAGCCGCTTGGTTCTTACGACTCTAGAACTTGCCATGACAATGCATTCCCAGTCCTTATCAACTTAAACCCGAGTAAGTAAATGATGGAGGCATTAGGACTAACCTTTTTTTTATTTCTACACCATTATTTTTCTTTTTCTTTTACCACCTACCCAAAAATCCCCCTAGTTAGCCCCTTTGAGCCTAAACCTTTTCGTTTCATCACCCAAACAAAAAAACCCTTTTACCCACCAAAACCTTTTTCATTTTTAACCCTTTATTTTAGTAACAAGTTCGGTTCTTCGTAAAAAAAAAAAAAAAAGTGTGATAATGATGAAGCAAAAAGAAAATAAACAAACAAGTTAATCAAAAAATAACTTGGTTTGAATAAAAGCTTCATCAAAATAAAAAGTTGCAAAAATACGAAAACCGACACTTGTTACGCTTTTAGCCCTTTTTCTACTAACCACTAACCCAACCACCTACCTTTAACCCTAGCCAAACCCTTAACCCACAAAGTCCTCTTGATATCTACAAAGGTATAAAAGTTAAAAAGGAGGAGGATTGATTTCTTGGCAAGCCTATGGTAGGAATAAGTTCCATGCCGCTCTCGAGTGATTCACTAAAAATACACCTTCGGCCGAGTGTGAGTGATTTCCCCGTGAGGTATGTGAACTTGTATATAAATAGAATTTTAAAAAGGCATGTTATGCCCAAATAAGTAATTTCTTTTATGAAAAGTTCTAAATAAATCATTACGAATAGGAGTGTAAGTAAATAAAAATAAAACCTCAAAAAGATCTTGGAAACCCCGACACTCTACGACAAGCCCAAAACCTTCTCTTCTACCTATTCCATTTGGGAGTGTAAGCCACATATTAAAGAGTTTTGCTTGAGGACAAGCAAAAGTTCAAGTGTGGGGGTATTTGATGTGTGTAAAATGCAACATATAAATTACATCAAATAAGGCATAAAACTAACCCTTTTTAAGTACTAATATTGGAAAAAGAGTGTTTTTGTCTTCCTTTTGTATTTTCAGGATTAAATGAGCTCAAAAACGCAAAAGAAGCAAAAAGACAGCTAAATCCAACATAAATACAAGAAAAGGAATATTAGTGGACTGCCCGACCCCTCAACGGCACCTTCCAAAGCAAAAAGGAGAAGACAGAAGGCTGAACACGCCCCGTGCTCAGCCAGCACGGGGCCGTGCCCAAGAAGCAGCAGAAAAGACAAATCCATAGAAGCTTCTATTGCCCATCACGGGGCCGTGCTCAGCGGACACGGGGCCGTGTCGAAAGTACAGCAGGCGCATTTATTGTAATTGCGAATTACAATTAATGAGGAGAGAGAGTGTCAGACGGACACGGGGCCGTGCCCAGCGGACACGGGGCCGTGTCCAGCTCTCTGTTCAGCCTATAAATAGGAGTGCTTGGATTCATTTCATCTCATCCCTTGGCACACCACCTCTCTCACACTTCATCCACCACCCACCACCATCACAACACCATCATCCACCACCATCATCCATTGTCCATCGTAGAGTGTGTGAGTCGTCTCGGGATCCAAGATTGATCGTAAGAGTTCTTGACAATCAAGGCCATGTTTGCCTAAGTCTCTTACATCACTTGGTGAAGACAAAGTGTCTAGTATAATACTTTTTATTTCTAATCTTTTGCACTTTTTATTTGGTTTTGTATTAATGACTTTAATAACTAGTTACTTATGTTGAAGGTGATCTTTCCTTATCGTTTGTCCGTGGTGTCTTGGCATTATTTTACTGTCTATATAAAATAAAGGATTTTCACCATTCATATCTCCACGGTCTATATGGAGATATGTTGGCTACCTGGTAGGGGGTTAAGGGAACGGTTTGGTAAAGGTCTTGCCATTGTTCAGCGTTTAGAGGTCCTGCAATGGACCTGGGTCAAATTTAGTAGGACCTCCTTCAATACTTCACGGTATTGGATGGCGGGGGTCCAAACTCTTTGATCCCCTCATAAGTTAACTACTATTAATACTATAACCCGGCTATTTAGGACTGTATCCCTGCTGACTCAGACTACTTAGCCGAGGGTAACGTCACCGCCAAAAGCGGGGCCTACCATAATACTGCATTAATAACTTAATTCATTATCTTCCAATAATCCACCCTTTTAGGATTGTATCCCTGCTGACTCAAACTACTGGGGTGAGGGTAACGTCGCCTTCAAAAGAGGGGCCTACTACAATAACTAAGATAATCTCTTAATTATGTGCAAAAGTGCGGAAATAATCAAAGGTTATACTAGATACGAGTCGGAACCAAGTGATTCATCTTGTCTATCTGTTTTTTTTTTATTTTTTTTTTCAGCGTTTTAGTTAGTTTTATTTTTCTTAGTTTAAAACATTTTTCTAAACTTTTATTTTGGTTAGACGTTGAGGATAAACCGGTATTAAAAGCTCTTGTGTCCTTGGACGACCTCGGTATCTTACCAACGCTATACTACACTCAACGATGGGTGCACTTGCCCATATGTGTGTTTAGTGTTAGTGAAATATCGTGTTTTATAAATTTAAAACTTGGCTAAAATAAGTGTTAAAAAGGGCTTAAAATATACACCTAAAATAAGTAACACTTCACACGCATCAGTGCCTATCTCAATTATTTCAGACAGAGATGGACGTTTTGTCTCGAGGATTTGGCAATCCTTCCAGGAGGCCTTTGGATCCCAACTAGATCTAAGCACGGCCTTCCATCCGCAAACAGACGGCCAGAGCGAACGAACCATACAAACGCTGGAAGACATGCTTCGCGCATGTGTTATGGACCTAGGCGGCAGCTGGGATACTCACCTACCTTTAGTTGAGTTTTCCTACAATAACAGTTACCATACGAGCATAAAAGCCGCACCGTTTGAAGCTCTATATGGCCGCAAGTGCCGCTCGCCACTATGTTGGGCAGAAGCTGGAGACAAACGTATGGTTGGTCCTGAACTTGTTCAAGAGACAACCGACAAGATTATGCAGATCCGAGAGCGCATTAAGGCGGCTCGAGATCGACAAAAGAGCTACGCTGATCCAAGACGAAAACCCTTAGAATTTGAGATGGGAGACAAAGTTTTGTTGAAGGTCTCACCTTGGAAGGGCGTAGTAAGATTCGAAAAACGTGGAAAGCTGAATCCACGATACATCGGACCATTCAAGATCTTAGAAAGAATTGGTACCATGGCATACAAGTTGGAATTACCAGAAGAACTTAACGGAGTACATGATACGTTTCATGTGTCCAACCTCAAGAAGAGTCCAACCCAAGAAACAGTGATCATCCCTGCGGATGAAGTGCATATCGACGACACACTCCGATTTATAGAACAACTCGTTGAGGTTACAGACTGGAAAGTCAACAAGACCCGGAGGAGTAGTGTCAAACTTGTCAAAGTACGTTGGAACTCTAAGCACGGACCCGAGTACATGTGGGAACGTGAAGACCAGTTTAAAGACAAGTACCCCCACCTATTCAAGAAAACTCCTGCGAGAGATAGCTCAGCCTGAATTACGGGACGAAATTCTTTTAACGGGGGGAGACTGTGACAACTGGCACAAAACTGGTAATTTCCGTACAGTTTTATAATTATTTAATATCTGTAATTATGTGCTTAAATGTCAACATTGTCTGATTTCATACTATACTTGTGAATTCATGCACGTTTTATACTTCAAATATTGCTTTATGCATTACTGTTAGCGTTGCATCAGAAAGACTAGTAAACTCACCGGTAAGACACACAGTGTCAGCAACTCTGCAGAAAGCAGTCAGATAATGTAATTAGGGCCAAAGAGTAGGTCCAACGTCTAAAATACATTAAAACCCAAGTATGGATACAAGGGTTAACATATAGACTTTCCGGAAGCTAAAAAAGCACCCGAAACACACTTTAAATGCTGAATTTTATATATTCTAGCAATAATTCAGCTCTAATCAGCATTTTAACACTGAAATATCATGTAGAAGTTATGTTTTATGGTCCAAATTAACTTACAAAGTGTTGGGAATTGAAAGTGTCACACAAGGGAACATAAAGGACACTAAACGGCGCAATTTAGCACTTTAACGAACCGGTATCTAACCGAACAACCGGACACTACCCGAAACATCAAAATTATACTAGAAGCATTGTTTTATTATTTCTGAGCTAGTTATGATCCCCGAACACCCTAACACACTATATAACACATCATATGCCTAACACCTAATCATCACACTTAAATTCTAACTAATATGCTTAACTAACCATTTAACCCCAACCAATACCCCCCCCCCCCCATGGTGGACGGTCACAAGGGTGGCTCCACCCTTGATCTTCCCTTGATCTCCTAAGATTTGTTGAAAGATTTGTTATGTACTTAAAGAACATATTATCCATTGGTTAATCCTCTAAATTTGGTTATATGAATAGTATGCTAGATCATCATCCTCATTCTCACACCTACACTTCACACACACAACTCTCTCCCTCTCCTCCCTTACTCACGGCCGTGAGCCACCACACACACCACCATCATCCTTCATTCAAGTTCATCCATTCCAAAGTGATCCCAAGGTGTAAGGAGCCATACAAAGAAGTTTGGAGCTTGTGGATCTTGCAGGACCTTTCTCATTTGCTTTTATCCATCACATTTGTCACCTTCATCTTCTAGTGTCCCTATCCCTTGTGCTAGTAGTAAGGCCCTTATAATCTCTTGTTACTTCTAATTTTGTTTGTTAAAAGATGATGGACATTGTTAATATTGAAGAACACTAAAGAACATAATCATGAAACTTTAACATAAGCTTAATAACATAAGAATACATATTGATTAGTGTTGATTTGCTTCTTGATGATTGATGATTTGTGTTTATCATGTTAGACATCATATGAAACCTACTAGATTGTGATTAAACACATGATCTAGTAAGTTAAGGTGATGATCTTGTGAAAGACCAAGATGATCATACTTTGTATACATGAACTTGAATGATGAAATTTGTTTTCATATGTAAAGATGATTTAAACAAAATACAAGTCTTGTAAGTGGATGATTTCCAAAATAGTTTTCCAAAGAAACTAAGTTAAATAACAAGATTTACATAGACTTGGTTTTTACATAAACAAACACTATTTTTAAGGGTTAAACAAGTGTAGAAACACTTGGGAAGCAAGAAAATTTCATAAAGAAATGTTTTTGTACAACAAGTTTACAAGTTGTAAACACCTAAATCTTTCAAGAATGAAACTTTTAAAGAAGTAAATACATTTCAAAGGGTAACTAAACCTACTAAACACACTACCAAATTACTACAAGTTTTTATGAAAGTTCAAGTTCATGTGGTTAGGTAAATTACATAATTTTGTCACTTGGTAAGTGTAAGTTGCTTAGGGTTAATTGTTGATTGTTTGTGATGATTTTAAAAAGAAAATTATATGATTTGATAGCATGGATACCTCCATTTTTAAGGGAAACTATGGCAAAATTTTCTAAAAATATAACACTTAGAAAAATATTTTCAAACAAGTGTTTACAAGTATATTTTAACCATGAGTCTTCAATATAAACTTTGCCATAAATTTTTGTAACAAAAATACAAATATTGGAGGATTGGTTTTTATAAATAAAATGGGTAAATATATATTTAGAATATATATATATATACATATATATATATATATATTAAAGACACTTGTGTGAATATTTGTATATTTTGTGTAATAGTTATGTTATTTTAGGGATAAAATAATGTAACTTAACAAATACCATGAAATTTACAATCCAAAATGTTACCAAAAATCACAAGGAATAAATATATAAGTTACACATATATTATTGGGAAACTGAACGAAAGAATGTAACTTACAAAATATTCCGGAAAATACTTTTATAAATATATTTTTGGTAAATAATATTTTGGATACAAGAAATGAAAATATGATTTTTCTAAATATTACCAAGTTATATCATATTTTCGACAAGGAGAAAATATATTATTTTTGGAAGTGAAAATATATTTCTTGGAATATTTAGAAGATATATGATTTTTGGTGAAAAATACAAAATACTTATATTTATTTTTGGGAAAATAATATAAGTAAGATACATAGTTAAAAATATAAATTATTTTTAACAACAAAGAACACATACATAAAAGATGGTGACTTGTACTTGTGCGATACAAGTCTAGTGACTAACGATAATAAAACACGTATAGGTCACAACGCTATAAAACCAACCGGTGAAGTTCACGGCGCAGGATACGCAAAGTTGTGAGTTCATGTCCCCACTTTTAAACTTTTACTTGTTTTCTAACTTTGGGAAAATACATGTGCTATGGTATGTTGAATACAAAAACTAAGGAATGATAATTTAGATCATGTCACGAATAGGGTGTCATAAGCACCATTAATCAGTTACATACCAAGACCGCGGAACAAAAGGTTAGATCTAATGGGTTTCAGGCAGCCACACTCTTGGTCACTCTAGTACCAAGCAGTGCTTTTGTGTCTCTAGTCATGAATCGACAGTCGTGGATTCGACGGCTAAAAATGCATATGGTTTGGATGCTTCCTATGTCATGTCACATGTTAATGGCCTTGCAAACCATTAGCGATCTCGATTTCCTTATATTTATAGAAATACTTGTTTCATAAAAATTACATACCATGTTTTCATTCAAGTATATAAACGTTCAATACAAAAACTGCATGAATTCACACCAACATTATGTTGACGATTTTCCAAAAACTCACATGTATTTCAGGTAACTAAAGTGGATGTGCGCGCGTTCATACTTTTGCTCTTGGATGTTGTTTATGTTTTTTGCTATCTTGTGTCAAGACTCCGATGCCTGTTTTTCTGGGAATTGGTTATTATATTTCATCCTATGTGGGATATAAGAACCAAGTTCTCGATGTTCGTCTTTTAAATAAAGTTGTAAACTTTTCAGACAATATGCTGTCTTGTGATGTAAACACTTACGCTACGTTATATTTTAATTATGCAATGATGATGGCATTTGGAGTTATTTTTCGAGCATGTAGTATGTTTACCTTTCGTATGCAATGAGAACCTTTCAAGATCACACCTCGTGCTTCCGCCTTAGAAAGGGGTGTGACACAGTCTTTTTTAAAGTGTCCAAACTTTTGACACTTGAAGCACTGGATCTTACTTGTGTCTATTTGATTCCTTCCAAACTTCCTCCAATTCCTAGAATTTCCACCTCTAGGTCTGTATGAGGATCCTTCATTCTTAGTGTGTTGCTTGTCTTTATTATCTAGCCAATTTCCACGTGGTTGGTTGAACCTGTCACGCCCGCGGTTTCCGAATTGTCTTCCTCTGCCTGAGTTGTTGTCATGATGTGTAAACATCAATCTATCTTGGCTATCTACCAGGCTTCCTTTCTTCATAATATTTAACCTTCCGACTGCTTCTTCTAGCGTCATTGTTTCTAGATCGGAGTATTGTTCCATGGAGGCGACAATTTGAGTAAATTTATCTAGCATGGCATTAAGGAGTTTGCGTACCAGAGTCGGTTGACTCAGTGTTGTCCCTAATTCACTTGCCCGTGTAACAACACTGTTTATCTTTGTGGAGAAAGAGTCCACAGTGTCATCTTCTTTCATTTGCATTAACTCGAATTCTGACATTAGTGTATACCAACGAGCCTTTTGTACCCGATCAATGCCAACGTGTCTTGTTTTCAAATTTTCCCAAATTTATTTTGTAGTCTTGAAACTTGCAATACAACATCTTTCGGTATTGCTTGGAATGGATAAGAAATTGCCGACTTATCTTTCTTAACATCCGATTGTGTATTCTCTGCTGGTTCAATCTTTCCCAAAGTCCATTCGCTTCTAAAATTGTTTTGATGCGAATTGCCCAAACCGTATAGTTTGTTGGTTTCAAGATTGGACCCTAGAATTGGAAAAGGAAACTTCCTTCCTTTTGAATTACTATATGTGGAGTTGGTCTGGTTGTTCCTGACATAATTTCTGACCGAACAATCTTAACCTTTTAATTATGAGTGCAGTATGTCTATCCCTTCCGTCAATCACATATTGTAGCTGGGAAATGTTCAAGACATGGTTTAGAACTGTTATTATGTGTTAAACAATGTCCGTTAGTGATTTGCAGTCCACCCTCATGAAGAGGAGTCCATCCTCACGAATGGACATGTGAGTTAGTGAGGATGGACATAGACTATAAATAGGGCATTATGTCTTAACATTTGAGAACTTTTGGAGCTTTGAAGAGTTAGAGAGCTCAAGTGTTTTCAAGGTTCTAAACTGTTAATCATTCAATAGAAAACGCATTATAATTAGTTCTTGTGTCTGATCCACTCACGTACATGGATTCCGCACGTGATACGTGATTTTTGCAATCATAGGGATTACATAATCGATCCGGAAATGAGCTCTCAAGTGGTATCAGACCGGGAGATCAATTGCACGGATTCAAGATACAATAATTTAAGAGATTTCATCGAAATCGGGGCTGAATTTGATCAAAATCATCATTTTTTTTCTCTTCTACTCAATTTCTTAACTTTTTGGACTGAAAATCTCAGATTTACAGAGATTTAACAGAAGAAAATGGCTGAATTTCGGATATGTTATGAGGATTTGTATGTTTAACAACCCTACAAAGTTTCAAGGAGAAATTCCAAGTATTTCTTGGTTAATTTGATGAAAACTGTGCTGAAAAAAGGTGTTTTTCGCGCTGAAAAGGGTCCATCTACGTCAAAAAGTCCATTCGCTGGGTTCATCCATTCAAAAGGGATCCATCCGCTATAAAGGTTCATTCGCTGTTTGAACTAATCAACTGTTCTTTATTATCAACAAATCTCAGAATTTATTACGAATCAGCATATTGTGTTTCATACGAATCAAGTTAGAATGAATCTGGAAATCAGATTGTTGCGAATCAGGTTGTTCAGAGAATCTGAGATTTAGATTTGTTTATCACGTACCTACGTTCGAACTGATCTGCAAGAACGAATCTGGAACCTACATACATCAGCAGTTTATCACAAATCTGCATACTTATCACAAATCAACCTGGTTATCACGGACCTACCTTAATCGCGAATCAAGGTTAATCATTAACACGGATCTGGAAAACACAGATCCGCACGAACCCATGATCTGGTTATTGCGAATCAGCAATCACGAATCAAGAATTTTCAAATAAGAGCGGATCTAGTTTCAATACATTTAATTACGAATCAGTTGTTTTACATAAGCACGAATCTGAGTTTACAAGTTATCACGAATCAGATCTATCACGGATCATGAAATTGTCTACAAGCACGAACCGACAATCATGAATCTGATTTATCGCGGATCAACAACAGCCGAATCTGTGAATCAAGTATTCACTTATCACGGATCTGAGTGGTATACAGGAATTATTTGAACGAATCAAGTGTGAACATTTGTTATGAATCTATTTGCAGGTTATGTTCGAATTAGAGGTTAAGAGTAATCACGAACACACATTCTGTACAAATTGAAGCTAGAAAAGTTTCACAGAACAGTGTCCATTCGCAGAAAGCTATCAATTTACTGTTTGAACTCATATCTGTTTATCCACTGAAACCTCTATTCGCTGAATCTGTTACTTGTTGTTCACGAATCATGAGCAGATTGGTTTGTGTTTTTATACATTCGCACGGTTTGATATTGAGTTTGGGTATTTTGTGGATTTTTGAAATCAAATCAATTTGTTTCTGGTTCATTCGGATCCACTAATCCATATTAGTCACAAATCTGGATTGATTGGTTGTTATCAAGATAGAACGGATCCATATTTTGATACGGATCAGCAAGTGTGAATCAGGATTTAGAAGTTGTTACGGATCCATTATACTTCATATTCTCGGATCTACTTCTGAGGTTGTCGATCCGCACGGATCGAGAACTGACTTTGGATATCTGTACAGTTTCATAATTTCACATCCGCTCGAATCAGAAATCCTTGTTCATCCGCACATTTCATATCATTGTTCATTTGTGCATAACTAGAGTTTTTCAAAGTCTTGATTTTTAAATCTGATTAAGTGTTTGGTATTTGTTTATAGGTTATTCCCAAGCATTTCAAGACCATGAATGAGGAACAAAATCTAAGATGGCGGAGGGATTTTGCTCGATATGAAATTAGGAAATTGTATGATCCTTTTGATGAAGCAGAGAGAGCAAAGAGATGGGATCCTGAAAGAGAATGCTTCTTAGATCCTCAAGGTAATCCAGTGGTTGATCCTGAGAAGGTGGATTTTAACACAGTGGTAGCAGTTATTCCAACATGTGGAGAATTTTATACGAGGAGGGGCATAGAGAAAGATTACGATGAGAATCTGGATAAGCGTATAAAGGAGGTGTTCTACACGACTCTAACGAAGGTGATGGAATTAAAGAAGCTGTTGAGAAGCTGATTGATGAATTGAAGAAGACAGCAGGAGAAGTTGGTGATGAAAATCAACAAAGGGTTGATGAAAACCTAAACAAGACAGCAGAAGAAGGTGTGATAACAGAAAAAATTCAAACTGAATCTTCTGAATCGTCAAACAAAGATAAAATCATTGAACAATCTGATAATAAAATTGAAGAACAATGCAGGAAATGTATGGAAACATGCAGAGCTTGTGCTGAAAAGGATGAAAATTTAAAATCAAGAGATAGTGAATTTACAAAAATCGAAACAGTTTTCAAAACAAAATGCAAAGAAATGATTGAAAATAAAGAAGTTTTGAAACAAAAAGTAGAAAAGCTGACACTTAAAAATAATGATCTTGAAAAAGAGATTGAATTGTTAAAAGAAATGTGCTCAGCAAAATGTAATGGTTGTATTGAAAAAGATAATATCATTCAATAATTACAGAAAGAATATGATAAAATGAAATTTGCAAATAATCACATAATAGAAGTTTATGAAACTTTGAAGAGTCAAGTTAATTGTATGGTTGTATGGACGGTAGATTGTCAACAAGTATAGAAAAGACAAGAATTGTTGAGGACTGATATGTAAGTAAGCAACTGGAATTAAATAAATGTATTGATGAAGTTGCTAAACTTAAACAAGAATTGGCTGAAAACGAAAAGATTGTTGCAAAACTTAAAAGTTATCATAATTCTTCATATATTCTTGAACGTATTTTCAACATCACACTAGATGATAAAGATTTTGAAAAGAACAAAAAAGGTATTGGTTCAGAATATCATCAGGTGCCACCACCGTAGAGGGCTAATTACACGTTCTATGATGATGAAAAGGTGGCAAAAGGTCTGAACATGGTTGACCAATTACCTAAAAACATTGATGTGACTTACACCAAATCTGATGATGCTGGTGATTCAGAGGTGGTAAGTAAGGTAGTTGAAAACGTTTTGAGAGACGATTCTACCAAAACTGGTAAGTCTGAATCACAGAATGAAGATGAGGAAACTTTTCACAAAAAATATTTGAAAATTTCAATATCTGAGAAAAATGCGAGTGATGATCAAATAGGATTGGCATATACCATGATTGGATTGGACAAATTATTTTCAGATGTTGAATTTCTGATTCAGAACGTGATTGCAGATAAAATCGAAAAAGTTTTCAAATTGGTAGAAATCGAGAAATCAGAAATTTCAAAATTTGCTGGTAAGAGCAAGAAAACTTTTTATAACAAACCTGGTTACAAAAAGAAAAATATGAAGGCTGGGTTGGGTTATAAAAAGAAACAAAACCAAAAGAAACGTTTTGAAAAGTTAAATCATCAGAAAAAGTTGAACTTTGTTCACGGAACAAGTTCCGAAGAAGAGAAAAAACTCAAATTTAGACCACAGTCTAATGAAAAGTTCTATGCTCAAAAGAAACAACAACAACAGGCCAAAGATGTTTCAAAGAAAACATGCTTTAAATGTGATCAATTTGGACATGCTGGTCGCAAATGTCCGAATCTGAAGCCTGTTTATGTTGAGAAAAAGAAGTCTGATGTTGTGAAACAAACGTCAACCAAGTTTGAGTCAAAACAAACTTGGAAGCTGAAAACATCAAAGGGTGAATCACAACAAACTTGGAAACCAAAGACACCCAGATCTGAGACTAAACAAAGTTGGAAATCAACGGCTGATCTGACAAAGCCAAACCAATTTTGGAAACCTAAAGCTGATTTGTCAAAACACAACATTCAAAATGAAAGGTTTTATCAAAGGAATGTTTTAAAAGGACAAATTTGGGTGGTCAACAAATAGACTTCTGTGAGTGCAAATCAGAAAATTGATTCAACCAAGAAGGTTGAAAATAAGAATGAAAAAGTCTTTGTTAAAAATGACAAAGATTTTCCAAAGTTGAACAATTCTTATTGTGTCACAATACCCAAGGTCAAATTGGACTGGGTTGCATTGTTCAAGTAATTGAATGAGTTGAATGTGCAGGTGCTCCTGAAGACAGCTGAATGTCAACTTGCAGAGCGGAGCAGCCTGGCACAAGAGGAGGTAGATCCCTGAGATTGAAAAACAGGGAGTGTTTGTTTGTTTTGTAAATAAATAAACCATAAATCAAAAACCCTAAAAATAGAAAAATTTAAAAACCAAATGGTTTTAACATTGTTAAAAATGGTTTTAACATGATTAATTTCACAAGTGGTTGAAAATGGTTTTAACATTGTTAAAAATCACAAACATGATTAATTTCACAAGTGGTTGAAAATGGTTTTAACATTGTTAAAAATCAATATGTTGTAAATCATTGGGTTACTTTCTGCATCACATGTCAAGCATAAATTGGATGGCGAGATAAAACTATCTACATCGGTTGTCAAATTTTCTTTAAATGTTTTGGATTTTAGGGGGAGTAAATACTTTTAGAAAATACAAAAACATTTGAAATTTTGAAAAAGCCAAAAACATGATAAAATTCAAAAGAGTTTTGGGTAAAAAGAGGAAATGATAGTACATCAGTAAGACAATCACATCATGCTAAAGAATTGGAATGTCAAAATGTGATAAACGGTCTCACTAATGATATGCCAGTAGGTTTTTTCACATTCAGTAGATTGATTTCGAGATATAAACATAAAATCAATAACTTGCATATCTCGTGAGGAACATCTCTCAGATATATGGATAACCTCCGAAATCTCGTTTGAGAGGTTGCCTAATTCTGAGATACTAGGTCTTTATACTGTTTGATATTTGGGGTATTATACCTGGTATTCTGATTTTGCGTCAGCAATGGCCTTGACCTTGTATAATACTTTGCGTGCTTTAAAAAGCTTTCCCTCTGCATAAATATTGAAAAATGTCGAAAGATATAAATCAAGTGCAGTTGTAAGGAAGATCCCTAAGTGGGACACACCTCAAAGTCGTGCCTTCATCTCTTTGACTGAACGGTAGTTCATACCTGAGCTCTCAAGGTTTCGCACTAACCCAGAGTACAGATATCAATATAGCATATTCACCTGTAAGACTGAATCTAGGGAATCTTGATACGGGATTATATTCTAAGGTGGGACACGCGAATAAGTTTAAGTTCTTAAAATACTAAATCTCATATCTCGGAACAATTGAAGTTTGTGTGAAAATTTAAATGGATAAGTATACTGACAATCTAAGTGAATTGTTTAGAACTTAAAGTGTTTATAGCTCAATGGTACTAGTGATTTGTCATAAATGATATGATCCTCTGACACGAACTCAAACAAAAATATTGTTTGTAAATATTTGTTTACTACTTTATGTTACAAAAAAATTACAAAAAGATTTTCAGTGTGTTTTAGCATAAACTTTGAAAAATTCAAAAAGATTTTGCTTCTATTTTAGTTTCGACAACCGATGTTTGAAAGCTGAATTTCAAAATCTAAGTATGCTCATCATGTCCTATAAAACAAACAAGTTCATTAAGTTGAAACTTGAGGTTTTAAGTGAAAAATTTCAAAACAGTTTGTGAAATCTCCAAGGTCATTAATTTGGACTTGGAAGATAATCTGCGAGGATTTTGGATGCTTAACTGTCAGATATAAAGTTATTTGATAGGGGGAGAGAGCCAGTATGAAATCATGGAGTTTTAAACTGTCAAAAGGTTTTCATAGAGCTAGATTTCGATACTAAGATATAATAAGTTTTAAATGCCATACATCTATGCTTAAAGCCATGTTATTAATCCTGGATGTCCAAAAATCTTTCACTGTTAAATACTTGTGATTTTCAGATTACGATCCTGATAGCTGAGGCTAAGGGGGAGTCTGAAGAAAATCTCAAAGAAAGGGGAGCTTGCAATCGAAGAACCAGGTGACGATCTTGAAAAGCTGCCAGAAGCTTAAAGAAACAGGGAGCCTGGAGAGAGAGTCTCAAGATAGGGGGAGCTGATTCAGAACGCAGAATCAAGAGTAGTTTGGTAAAGCTATCAGGAGTATGTGGGATTGAAGATGTCAAAGCTTCATGAAGACTCAGAGAGAGAGAGAAGATAGAAAGCTACGAGATTGACTGCAGCAATATCCAAGGGGGAGTCTGGGAGTGCAGTATGTGTATCGCTTCCGTCAATCACGTATTGTAGCTGGGAAATGTTCAAGACATGGTTTAGAACTGTTATTATGTGTTAAATAATGTACGTTAGTGATTTGGAGTCCATCCTCACGAAGAGGAGTCGATCCTCATGAAGAAGAGTCCATCCTCACAAACAGGAGTCCGTCCTCACAAAAGTCCATCCTCATGAATGGACACGTGAGTTGGTGAGGATGGACATAGACTATAAATAGGGCATCATTATGTCTTAATAGTTGAGAACTTTTGGAGCTTTGAAGAGTTAGAGAGCTCAAGTGTTTTCAAGGTTGTAAACTGTCAATCATTCAATAGAAAATGCATTATAATTAGTTCTTGTGTCTGATCCACTCACGTACACGGATTCCGCACGTGATACGTGATTTTCGCAATCATCGGGATTACATAATCGATCCGGAAACGAACTCTCATTAATAAACTTTATTTTCCTTGGTTTCAATAACCTTTAATACTTAACCCGTGATTTCCCGAAACGCGTAATAACCAAACAATCTAATTCGCACTAAACCCCGGAATCAAAACCCTAGCTACAATACGTGATTGACGGAAATAAAACCTGAACTTGCGAATTGAAAAGAGTAATAAAACCTGATCGCAAAAAACCCTGCGATTCGATGCGCCTAGAGCCTGATGCTCTGACACCAATTGTTGCCCAGAATGATCTTTGATCTCTAGAATGTAAATGATAAAACTAAACTTTTATATAACTTGAATTTGAATACAATGAATAATTTACAATGAATGAATCTATCCCTATTTATAGTGTTCAAAGGGTGCGAGTGTAAAGACGTGTCCTTTCACGAACGGGTGCGTCTCTTCAATCTTGTGGCAGTGAATAAACATGAAGAGGTGTGTCTCCTCAAACAAAAGTCACGTCCCTTAATTGCTTGTGGTTGGCGATCCACAGGAGACATATCGATTCCCTTAGGGGAGTTGGTTACCAACATCTGGTTTGCCATCTTTAGTCCCTGAACTTTATAACTACCTCTAAACTATCTTTAAACTTATTATATAATAACCCTTGAAGTATGGATGTGAATGATTAGCGATTTCAATAACTAACAAACAAACTTGGTTTGATCAAAGGATAGCGGCCGCTCAAAGCAGGAGCGGCAGTGCGTGGTGATGGTAGCGGCAGCGCTGGGTGGTGGTTCGTGGCGAGGTATATGGCTGACGCTGGTGTGGTGTACGCGCGCACGCGCACACACACAGACAGAGAGAGATATAGAGATATTTTTTGGTTTTCAGGATTCTACTATGTTTTCTATATATCCCCTTTATGTCAAGAAAAACTGAATCCTAAACCCTCTATTTACAATCTCACAAATCCTCCATCAAGTTTATCTCTTAATGGTTCATATTTTTCTATTCTTATTATTTAATAATTAAATAATGAGCTAGATAATTACTTTAATAAACAATTATTTAAACTAACTAGATAAATTACAATTATTAATTTAATTAACACTTTAATTAAATAATCAAGAAACCCGTTAATTATAAACAAAATAATTAGGTAACTCTTATTTACTTTCCATGGTTGAAAACCCGTCAATTGTTACAACTTAACAATCAACACCTGGATCAGTTTTTCTCCAATATTCGTCAGTTCGTCACCATAATGTTAGTTGATTATTCAGTAATAATCATCGCCATATTGTGCATTTCGATTTATATCGCTTAACTCTTAAATAAACAATATTTAGTTGTTGCTCTTGGTGTAACCCTTAGATCGTACCTTGGTAGTAGTGTTGTCAGATGTTTATACTTGGGCACATTATTCCAACAATCTCCCACTTGCAAGAGTCTCAATCATTCATCAACACAGACAACGGTGGACGTCTAGCTAAATCTCACTGCCCCCAACATGGTGTAACGCATTGAGCAATCTAATATTCCAGATTGCTCTAAGCACTCATACTTCACCTTCTCGTAATAGCCATGGTTTTTTGTCAATCATCCTTTCTATTATAGACATCCAGTGTTGAACATGAGATATGGATCAACATTTATTCTCATTTAGTGTTGAAGCAACAAATAATAGACCAAGGATAGTAGCTGGGCCAGTCAAGAAAAAGGGTTGAAGGGTTCAACTTTGCCTAACGCAGGTCGTGGGGTCCCCCACGTTTGCAAGACGTGGAAGGAGGTTCACTAGTTTATTTTTATTGTTTGCTGAAGATCCTCCTCTGAAGTGTATTCAGATTTGGATGTGGGAGCAAACAGAATGTGTGTGTTGGATGTGAAAGGGAGTAACTCGCATGAAGCAAGTACTCTTGGCGAATGACCAGAGTTTTCAGGAAACAGGACTGGCCAGGGATGTCTTTTGAAGTAAATGAAGTGTCAAATATATAGGAGAAAACATCTCCCAAAGAAGAATGCTTTTGACTAGTGACCTTGCTTGCAGTGAGGGGCTTACCCTTTCGGGGGTTGAAGCCTTTTGACCCCTGGATAATAGCGTGTGTTCTGCAGACCTGCATTGCTTTTGCGGCTAGTGGGTTGGTGAAGCAATCCCTGGATGTGACTGGTTACTGTTTCCGTATTGCTTCTCCCCACCTCACGGCTTTTTAACCTTCGAACCATTTAACCTTTCGAGCGTATATGTACTTAAGTCATTTTATTTGATCTTGGGCTACCCCCGTCATCAGCCCCCCAAGTCAGAGGTTTTTGTGGAATGAGCTCAAAGACTTCTGACTTTTGTACATATATTTTATTGCCTGAAAGTTTCAAGGGTTCAATGCTTGAAGGCTTGAAGGGTTGTAGGCAGTTAATATTTGAATTTTAAATAACTGACAACCGATTTGATTGATGTGTGGCAGTTCATAGGGTGGCGGTTTTTGCAGGAGTTACTGTTTGCAGTTATCACCCCTATTTTAGGTTATTTTCTTTTATATTTACATTTTTTCATTCACTTTCCACATAGTTCCTTCAAGTTCCTTCCTGCGATTTCTTTCCTCTTCTCCAAGGTTAGTTTCAGTTTCCTTTGCATTTTCCTTACATTCTTCGTATTTTCAAAAATGGGTGCTCGTAAGGATTTAGCAAAATCCTTTTCCCGATTAACACAAGAAGAGGTAGACTTATTTTGTGTGGAATATGGTATTGATAAAAAGTTTAAACCGACTGCTCCTGCTTGTGATGTTCCTGTTGATAAACCGACTCCTGGTTCGATTGCTCTTTATTGTCGCCACTTTGAGTTTTCGAATCTTCGTTATCCCTTTTCTCTCTTTGTTTTGAATCTGCTAGAGTATTATCGAATTTCCTTTGGGCAAGTTCATCCGAAGGGCATGGCTAGGGTTTTACATTTTGAGGTTTTGTGTCGTGCCCTCGGATATGATCCTTCATTGTTGCTTTTTCGCCGGTTTTTTCGTTTGGCCAAAAATGGCGATTGGTTCACCTTTGAAACATCCAAGGTTGATTCTTGCCTTATTTCGTCTATGGTTACAACACTTGGGACTTGGAAGGGTCGTTTTTTCTGGGTTTCCAATACTATTGTCCCATTCAAGATGGTGTGGAGGCACCCGGATGCCGTTCTCAATGATCCGGAGCCCTCTGAATCTGAGTTGAATGATGTTTTTCTCAAAGCCATTCGGGAGTGCCCTTCGAGGGTTCGTCCTTTCCCTAAACATTTACTAGTTCTTTTAGGGGTTAGTAAAATCTGGGGAAATGCCGATCGGGATCCGGTTCTAATGAGAAGTGGCATGGGTATGCATTTTCCTTTTTTGCCCTCTTTGCATTTTTCTTGACTTATGCCTTATGTGTTTTTGTTTTGTTATTTGCAGTCATGTCTGCTCTGGATTTCATTAAGAGTGACGACACTTCTGATGTTGTGTTTGGGGATGTTCCGTCTGTTCCTGGTGAAACGTTGTAGTTAGAACTGCTGAGCAAAGGTTCGAGGGTTCGGGTTATATTAGTACTTCCAATGTCAAAGGTTTTTCTAAGCCTAGTGCTCCCAAATCCTCAACCCGTCGATCTACCCGCCGTTTGTTGAAGGCTGTTCCTCAATCCACTTCTACTGAATCAGTGGATTTGAGTGATGATATTGAAGCTTCTGAAGATCAAGGTGTTGAGGCAGGTGCTGAAAAGGAGAAGGGATTGGTTGTTCATGGTAAGAAGGCTTTAGGCAAAAAGGTTATTGCGACTCCTGTTCAGGGTTCTTCAAGCAGGGATGTTGAAGGGTTGGATCCCGAAGAGGTTTATGTGCCTGGTTGGTCGGTGAAAAATGATGACAGCTTTAAGGATGCTGCTGTTTGTGAAGATGCTCTAAGTCACATTGTTCCTCCTTTGGTTCACAATACTATTGCTGTGATGGATGATGACTTGATGTTGTCCCGTATGATTTTGAGCACCTGTAACCTTGCTGCTATGCTTCCTCAAGGGATTGCTCGTTTTCGTAAAAGGATGCAGGAATATGAAGAATTTTCTAAGAAGAAGGATAAAATGAAATCTTCCATGGCTGCGATGAAGAAGGAGATAGCTGGTTTTGCGGAGAAGGAAGAGGCATGGGACAAAAAGGTTAGTGAGCTGACTAGGGTGCATGAGATTGAGATGAGTAACTTGAAGAAAAGCTTTGAGGCTGATCGATTGAAGCTTAAAGCTGATAGGGAAGACTTATTTGTTCAGCAGCGGGTTTTTGATGAGGAAAAGGAGGGGTTGAAGGCTTCGGTTGCTCGATCCACCATTGATAATCAGTGGTTGATTGAGCAGGGTTTTCATCAGGTTGTTACTTACCTTCTTCATTCCAAGGAGTTTAACTCTGCCCTTGGTGAAGTTTATACTAAGTTGCTCAACCTGGGGAAACACCAAGGCCTCATCGCTGGTTGTAAGCTTCATGAATCCGGCCATCCTTTGGAGAAATCTCCTTTGTTTCGTCCCGAGGCTTCCGATGTTTTCAAAGGCTCCGTTGAGTAAATGGAGAAGCTAACCTACCCTTACATCCATCAAGTTTCTGCTTGTTTTGGTAAGCCTCTTGCTGTGTTGCAGGACTTGAAGCCGGAGGGCCTTAATGAAAAGGTCTGTGCTGAAATCTTGGGTTCCCTTTCAAGGAAGAGGTCCTACTCGGGAGATAGTGATGACACCTTCTCGGCAGAACAAGGTGCTCCAAAGGATGTAAGCTTGGAGGCTTCAGTAGTGGGTGATGATGGAGGTGCAAAGACTAAGAAGTCCAAAAAAGCAAAGAAGGTCAAGGGTGAAGGTTCCGGGGTTTCTAAGTCCTCTGCTGATGCTTAATTCGTAGCTTTCTTAGCACCCAAAAACAATTTGTGGTTTGTAATGTTAACTTGAACAATATTAGGTTTCCAGGAACCCTTAAGGTTCCTGTTGGTTGTGTTTTAGGCCTGTATGGCCGTTTGAACAATAGCTAAACTTGCAAGTCACTAGGACTTGCCTTAACTCTTGTTTGAAAGTCTTTCAGGGCTTTCTTTGATATGGTATGATGTTTAACTATTTTCTTTGTGTTATTTTTTTATACTTATGCCTATTTTGTTAAGGCAGTTTGGTTGGCTTTAACCTTTCAAGCTTTTTGGCTATTCGTAGGTAGGTTGAAGCCTTTGAGGTTTCGAGTTGTCACGTAGGTGGCTTGAAGCCTTGAAGGCTTTTTAGCTCTGTGATTTGATTTGGTTTGTATTTTTCATTTGAGGTGTAATGTTCTTTAGATTATTTTTGTTTTCTTGTAACTTTGTCTTTGTCTTTGTCGAGTTTGTGTTGCCTTTATGTTTTTTATACCTTAAAGGGTTCAGTGCTGCAGTCACTTAGCCTTGGTATTTTTAACAAGAAGACATAGCATATATCCTATTTATTTTCTCGTTTTTGTTTTGCTTTGTAAGCTTGTTTGTTGGTTATTTTTTTAGAAGCTTAAGGAACATTTGGTGTAGGCTATTCAAACCCGTCTATGAGACAATTTTGCTTTTACTTAATAAGTCTCATGGAGTTGTATTGATTTAGGAACTCACCCATTATATAGGTTCATTCAACCCTTGAACCTATTGAGCGATGTGGCCTAGGAGCTCATCCCCTTACATGGCCCTTGCCATGGAGTTTTTTGCTAGGTTCTCAACCTGATCTTAGGATAGAAAGACAAGTTTGATAAAACAGCTTCATTCATTAAAGCAATACTTGCTTTTTACAAAAGGTATTCATAGTGTTGTTCGAAATACATTTTGATACAAACCAAACTTTCCAGTCTAAACATGGAACCTTTTCAGGGTTTTTCCATTCCAATGCCTTGGAAGCCTCTTGCCTTCTGAATCTGCTACCTTGTAGGATCCACCCTTGTGTGCTTCAAGGATGGTATATGGACCCTCCCATTTTGGGCCAAGCTTTCCTTTATTTTCTTTTTTTGCTAGCTTCATTATTTCTGAGGACCAA
The DNA here is from genome assembly GCA_030545235.1 of Helianthus tuberosus. Lineage (NCBI taxonomy): Eukaryota > Viridiplantae > Streptophyta > Magnoliopsida > Asterales > Asteraceae > Helianthus > Helianthus tuberosus. Next base: position 154,255,464 of record CM060372.1, read on the forward strand.
GTCCCCTGGCTTGAATCTTTCGTTCTTGACTTTCTTGTTGTAGTAGGCTTCCATTTGTTATTTGTATTTGGCCTCTTGGATTGCAGCTTGATCTCGTGCTTCCTCTAGGAGTTGTAAATTCAACATGGTCTCTTTTTGGTTTGTTTCGGGATCCATGTTGACAATTCGCTGGGTTACAACTCCTATCTCAGCGGGGATCACAGCCTCGGATCCAAATACCAAGCTATAGGGTGTTTTCTTATGGCTTGTTTTTTCGGTTGTTCTAATTGCCAATAGAACACTAGGTAATTCTTCAAGCCAATTGCTTTCGTATCTTCCCAATCTTGTCTTGATACCTTCCACTATGCTTCAATTTGCCCTTTCAACCTGACCGTTTGATTGCGGGTAATCCACTGAGCTAAAAACCTGGTTGATTCTGTATTCTTTGCACCAAACGCTGAAAGGCTTCTCAGCAAACTGCTTTCCATTGTCGGTGACAATTACTCCCGGCAATCCATAACGGCAAATAATGTTTTCCCAAACAAAGTCAATGACCTGTTTGCCCGTGATCTTTGCAGGTGGTTTAACCTCAGGCCACTTGGTGAAATAATCTATTGCCACCAGCAAGAATTTTACTACTCCTTTGCTTGGGGGAAATGGACCAACAATGTCCATTCCCCATTTATGGAATGGCCATGCCGAGGTTATTGGGACAAGGTCATGCTTGGGATTTTTTGGGGTCGGTGCATGAATCTGGCAAGCATCACATTTCCTCAATTGTTCAGTGGTATCACGAGGCATTGAGGGCCAGAAATATCCAAGGTTCATGAGTTTTGCAACCACCGACCTAGCTCCAAAATGAGCTCCGCATATGCCTTCGTGAATCTCTTTGATCAAATACTTACTTTGCTCAGGACCAACACATCTTAGCAAGGGGGCAAGGTAACCCTTTTTGTAAAGGGTTTCTCCTTGTAGTACGTATTGCCTTGCCTTGATTTTAACCCTTTCAGCTTCTACTTGATCATTGGGTAGTTCACCATTTTTAAGGAACTTTTTGATGGGAGTCATCCAGTTTGGATCTTCCTCGGTGACTACGTCTTGAACTTCCAATTCATCGATCGATGGAGCCTTCAACACTTCTACCAACACCTTCTTGGTGGGTGGGCAAAAGTGAGAGATGCTAGCTTACTTAAGGCATCAGCCTTTTTGTTTTGGGATCTGGGAATTTGTTTGATGTGGCATGCTTGGAAGGTACTCATCAGCTCCTTGGATTTTTCCTTGTATCTTCTCATGTTGGGCTCTTTGGCAACATAGCTATCGTTTACTTGGCTTGAGACCAGCAATGAATCTGTGAACACTTCAAGCTTCTGGACCTTCATCTCTTTGGCCAGCCTTAAACCGGCGATCAATGCCTCGTATTCAGCCTCGTTATTGGTGGTCTGAAAATCAAAACGGAGAGCATATGTGAATTCCAACCCTTCTGGGTTGATCAAAATTAGCCCAGCCCCTGACCCTTCAACGCTTGAAGCCCCGTCGGTAAAAAGCTTCCAGGCTTCAGGGTTGGAGGGTTCAGTGGTGGTAGTGTTCACTTTAGTGATTGGTTGGTTTGGGACTTCCACGATGAAATCAGCCAAGACTTGGGCTTTGATAGCTTTTCGTGGGACGTAGGTGATGTTATGTTCACCTAGTTCCACTGCCCATTTGGCCAACCTTCCCGAATTCTCTGGTTTTTCAAGCACATTCTTAATAGGTTGGTCGGTGACCACTTGTATAGGATGTGCTTGGAAATACCTTCGAAGCCTTCTAGCTGTTTGAACTAGGGCTAAGGCAAGCTTTTCGAGGGGAGGGTATTTGGTTTCAGCCAATTTTACAGTTTTGCTGAAGAAATAAACGGGTACCTGAGCTTTGTCCTGTTCGATGGTGAGGACTGCACTTATGGCCTCTTCAGCAATTGATAAATAGACTGAAATTAATTCCCCCGTTTCAGGAGCTGCGATGTCTGGTAAGGAAGCAAGATGTTGTTTCATCTGGTTGAAGGCTTCTTCAGCCTCATCAGTCCATTTGAAGTCCTTCATATCAGAGCAATTCTTGAGCGTTTTGTAGAAGGGCAGAGATCTTTCCGCCAACTTGGAGGTAAAACGCTTCAATGCTACAAGCTTCCCGTTTAAGCTTTCAACCTCCTTCTTGGTTTTTGGTGGTTTGGTTTCGAAAACCGCTTTCACCTTGTTTGGGTTAGCCTTGATGCTTTGTTTCCCAACAATGTGACCCAAGAACTTTCCTTCTTCAAACCCAAATGAGCACTTTTCAGGGTTGAGCTTCATGTTAACCTTTCTGAGGTTCTTGAAAGTTTCTTGAATGTCGTCGAGCATTTGATACTCCGTCTTGCTTTTGATCACCAAGTCATCGACGTATGCCTCCATGTTTTTACCAATTTGGCTTGTAAAGGCTTTGTCTACTAGACGTTGGTAGGTTGCTCCAGCGTTTTTGAGCCCAAAAGGCATCTTTTTGTAACAAAAGATTCCTTTATCGGTGTGGAACGATGTCTTCTCTTCATCTTCTTCTTTCATGAGTATTTGGTGATACCCTTTGTAAGCATCAAGAAAGCATTTGAAAGGGTAACCGGTGAGTGAGTCAACCTTGAGATCAATTTCCGGTAGTGGATAGCAATCCTTAGGGCAAGCCTTGTTAAGATCCTTGAAGTCTATGCACATCCTCCAAGAGTTGTCTGGTTTCTTGACCATAACCGGGTTTGCAACCCATGATTGGTACTTGACTTCTCGGAGTATGCCGGCTGATATGAGCTTTTCGACTTCTTGGCAAGCAGCCAGGCTTCTCTCAGGTGCTAAGCTTCTTTTCTTTTGGACCACGGGCTTGACATCCGGTGGTATTCTTAACTCATGTTCAGCAATGTTTCGGGGGATCCCCGTCATATCTTCTGGGCACCAAGCGAAAACATCGCTGTAATGTGTTAGCAACTTTTCAAGATACGAGAGGGTTTCTTGTGAAAGGCCTGGATTGACCCTTATTTTCTGCTCCGGGTACTTAGGATTTATGGTTAGCCTTTGCTTGTCTTCTTCACTTTTGGAATTTTCCCCTTTAACCAGGTAGGCTTCATGAGAGGGCTGAAGGGTTGCTATCCCCCTCTCGGTAGGAAATTTGACTGTGCCATGGCCAACAGACACGGCCATGTAGAATGCACACTGCCCTGGTCTTCCAATGATCACATCATAGTTTGAAGGTATGTTGATAACCACAAAGATGAGTGGTTGGATTCTTTCCTTCTGACCTTCGCTGAAACGAACATCAAGTGTCAGTTGTCCTAAAGTCTTAAGGGGTATATCGGCAATACCTTTTATGGAGGTTCCAGAGGGTTGAAGCCTTGAACGTTCTTCATTACTTAAACGGTTGAAGAATTTCTCGAACATGATTTCAGTGGCTGCCCTAGTGTCTATGTATGCCCTATATGTTTGCAACGTTCCGACATTAGCTTCTACCACCAGAGGGCTTGAAAGAGGGTCTCTTTCTGTTGGGGGGAAACAAACACACTGAAGTTCCCAAGCTTCCAACCGCTGTCTCTTGTGAGGAACCCTTCCATCGAAATCCACCATATTGACTTCCTTGCCCTTTCCTTCAGCCATTTTGTCTCGTACCCCCTTCACCAAATGAGCGAGTTCTCCGGACTTAACAGCTTCTTCATATCTTTTCTTGAGCTGGAAGCAATCATTGGTGTGGTGACCTTTTTCTTCATGAAACTCACAAAACTGTGTGGAGTTCTCATTTTTTCTGCTTTTGGGGAGAGGCCTAGGAGGCCGAAAGTTTTGCTTGACTTCTTCAGTTGCGAGGATTTCTTGAGGGGTCTTTATGAGGGGTGTGAAACTCGTGCCTTTCTCCCTGCTTGAAGGGTTCCGGCCTTCAGACCTTCGATGGTCTGAACCCTTTGATCGCCTATCATAAGTGTTGAAGTTTCCCCTTTTTCTAGCTCGACTATTGCTTCGCCAGCTGGATCCTCTTTTCCTTTGTTCTTTAATGTCTACAGCCTCCTCTCCCCGAATGTGGGCTTCAGCCCTCTCGAGAGCTTCTTCCAAGGTCTTGGGCAGGGATTTGTTGAAATCTCTAGTGAGATATTTGGATGTGATGGCATTCATGAAACCAGCTACTCTCATTTTCTCATCCGCCCCTACATAAGTTAGACCTTCCTTCTTGTATCGTTCAATAAACGCTCGAAGACTTTCATCATCACGTTGTTTTATCTGGAAGATTACTGTTGCGTCTTTGACATATCGCCTTTGTTGGGAGAAATTGGCCAGAAAACCTTTGTTGAGGTCGTCAAAGCTTCGAATGCTTCGAGCAGGTAAGTCGTTGAACCAGATCCTGGCTGATCCAACAACGGTTTGCATGAACATTAGGCAACATTCAGCGTTTGACCATTTCTCTATCCTTGCTGCACCGGTAAAGATCTGAAGATGGTCCTCAGGATCTTCAGTCCCATCGTATGTTTTGATGTGAGGAGGCATCTTGATCTTTGCTTGAAAATCATAATCAGATATCTGCTGTGAAAAGCATGAAAGGTTGCTTGGCTTATATGGTTTGGCCAAGTCTTCTTCAGCCCTTGCACCCACGTTATTGCCGTTGCCGTTGTTCCCCTGGGTGGCCAGCACTTGATTAATAAAGTGCTGCCACGAGAAGCTGGCCATCATCTGGGCCATCATTGGGGGCATGAGGTTGAAGCCTTGAAGGCTTCCGGGTGCACCTGAGCAGCTTACTCCAAGGGGGTGCTCATAACAGCACTTCGTGCCAAAGGGAGCACGGACAGAGCTTGTTCCCACGAAGTTGTTGTAGAGGCCGGAAGGCTTGTTATTGGGGACTGTAGGAGCTGGTCGAGGGTTAGCTCATGCCCCAAAGGAGCACCACTTATAATTGGTTGGGAAGAGAAGATGGGATGCACTGTGGGATTCGTCATTGTGGATAGATATGGATGAGGGTTTGGAGGATTACTGGGACCAGCCTCACTCCTAATTGTAAAAGGAGGGATAGGAGGTCCGGGAGATAATGTTGGTTCCGGCTCGTCATAGTCTAGACGAATCCTTACTCCCTTTTCTCTTTCTCTACTCACATGTTGGTTGAGGAGAGACCTCAACTCAAGGAAATTGTTGGCAACCCCCTCAGGGGTAAGTTCAACAGATGCTGGGGCGTCAGAGACACCGACATTGGGAGAAGGAACTCCGGATCTGGACGGAGTTGGTGTATTGAAGGTGAGGAACTCGGGTGTGCTTCCCGGAGTTGAGAAAGAAGTTGGTATAGCCACATGAGCTTGGCTACTACCCGGGGTTGAGGTGTTTGGAACCTGATTTACTTCACCCGGGGATCCACTTTCAGACATGGTGATTTTAAGTGAAGAGAGCTACACTACTAGGTCTTTTTGAGGAGAAATAGCGGCGTAGCCCCACGGTGGGCGCCAACTTGTTGAAGCAACAAATAATAGACCAAGGATAGTAGCTGGGCCGGTTAGGCAAAAGGGTTGAAGGGTTCAACTTTGCCTAACACGGGTCGTGGGGTCCCCCCACGTTTGCAAGACGTGGAAGGAGGTTCACTAGTTTATTTTTATTGTTTGCTGAAGATCCTCCTCTGAAGTGTATTCAGATTTGGATGTGGGAGCAAACAGAATGTGTGTGTTGGATGTGAAAGGGAGTAACTCGCATGAAGCAAGTACTCTTGGCGAATGACCAGAGTTTTAAGAAAACAGGACTGGCCAGGGATCTCTTTTGAAGTAAATGAAGTGTCAAATATATAGGAGAAGACATCTCCCAAAGAAGAATGCTTTTGACTAGTGACCTTGCTTGCAGTGAGGGGCTTACCCTTTCGGGGGTTGAAGCCTTTTGACCCCTGGATAATAGCGTGTGTTCTGCAGACCTGCATTGCTTTTGCGGCTGGTGGGTTGGTGAAGCAATCCCTGGATGTGACTGGTTACTGTTTCCGTATTGCTTCTCCCCACCTCACGGCTTTTTAACCTTCGAACCATTTAACCTTTCGAGCGTATATGTACTTAAGTCATTTTATTTGATCTTGGGCTACCCCCGTCATCAATTAGTGTTCAACAATTCTCATTCTCGATCCAGATTCACACAGTTCAAAAAACACTTAGTTTGAGCATGACCATACATTTAAATGAAGTGCTCGAGATGTTTTCGAACTCTCACAAAAGAAAGAGAACACAATCTTTTATCGAATTCATGAACATCTCGCACTGAACCTTAACCCTAAACCCTAAACGATAGATTAGTCCCAATAACTGCCCTTATTGATTCCTATTAAGGACAAGCATTAGACAAGTATCAAAGGACAATCTGTGGTAAATGCGATTTAACATTTATCTAGGTCTGAGGTTGAAAGAACAACACCATTTTCAAGAACTACTTATGACTATGATCCATGAAGTATTATCGAAACAGGTTACATCAAATAATCATTCCCTAATGATTATATGTGAAAGTGGTCTTTAACTCCTTGAACTTTCATTAATGATAGCATCATTCAATGAACCAACCAACGCTTAACAATGGTCTTGATTCAAATTTATTATCATAAGTTTAATCAACCACATGAATATTTAGAATAACAATTTATTCACAAATTATTTAAACGTACTAAAAACTTGAACTCAATAATCATTAACAATATGGACATTAGCCTTTTAATTTCAATTGTTTGCAAGCTTATTGTACCCCTCAATCAACACCCAAATGCTAACCAAATCTTATATCCAGTTAGGCTTTACTAAATCATCGCATATGCTCAAAACACTTGAGGTATCGATTTAGCCTACGGGCGAGCCAAAATAAAATTATATATGTTTTAATCATTATGTCTTCCAGTTTCAAGATTTCCGATATTCATTGAAACTAAGTAGAACCACCATTTAACAACTTCAAAACATCATTGAGACATTATCCAACTCCCTGACAACAATTCTCTACGAGTTCTACCCTTACTTTCTCACAATACAAAAATCATACCCTTGTATACAAACAATCACTCTTGCAAGATTCCTTGAGTAATTTCCCTTGTATAACCATTCCTTTCAATAATATATATAGCTCTACATAGATTTCCTTTTTCTTTGTTATAAGAATCAGTTTTACCATAAAACTTGCATTGATTCTTAAGTTCAAGAACCCTTTCTTGATAGTCAAAATACTCATCCGTCTATTATCAAACTCCTTGATAATATCTGTTTCATTTATAATTATCGAAGAATTCATGAAAACATGTCTATAATTTGACTAATGCAACTTTTTCAATATATAGGTTGCGACCATCTCTTGATGTTCGACTATGTCGTCTCGGATGAACTCAATGAGAACTCCTTCTCATACTTCGGGGCTGTTTGGCAACTTCTGAATAGTTAAGTGCTGAACTAGTAAGAGGGCTAAACCATTAAGTGCTAAATAGTAAGAGGTCTGAACCATTAAGAGCCAGTATAATGCTTAACCGTTCCAATGCAAATGCCTGGCCAATTCAAAATATAGGTCTTAACCATTCAGACTTAGTATAATACTTAACCATTCAGAGGCAAATGTTTGAACCATTCAGACATCTGCTCGCGAAACAAACAGTTTTGAACCAGTAAGAGGTGTCTGAACCATTAAGGGCCCCATGAAGAGCTAAACAAACAACCCCTTCCTCTATGCCAATCAAATGTTACTTTGATAGACTGCCTAACGATACCATATCTCACTATCTACCCTAAGCTTTTAGTTTCGTAAAGCTTCTTGCAGAACTTACATTTTTTCATATGTTTATGTGGGCCAGTTAACTATTTCGAATCTCTGAAACCCTAGCCCTCCCACACACACACACACATACACACACCTACACAAATCATCAAACACACCCACTTTATGCATCTAAGAGAGAGATTCGAGAGAGAGAGAAGTGGTCGACCGCCCTTTTTCCGCCCAAACATTATGTTCCCTCAATGACCTTCGACTCATGGAAGAAGAACAAGCCTCGATTCGTGCACTTAAACCTCGTTTCAAGTTAGATCTAGGGTGTTTAAGTGTAGCAGTGTAAGGGGTGAAAATGACAAAATAACATTTGTAGGTAAGGGTGTTTGGGTGTGGCTGTGTAGGGGGTGAACGATGGTCAAAATGGTGCTTGAGGCGATGATGGATGGTGGTTGAGGTTTTCCTCTAGCAGTTGGGGTTTCTTTTATTGTGGTGGTGATGGTGGTTGAGGCGGTGATGGATGGTGGTGTTGATGGTGATAGAGAGAGAGAGAGGGGGTGGTGAATGGTGGTTGTAGGGGATGGTGGTTACGGTGGTGGATGGTAGTTAAGGCAGTGATAGAGAAAGAGTTTTAGAGAGAGAGAGAGAGAGTCGTTGAGAAAGAGATATAATAAGAATAATTTTAAAAAATATTTTGTATTATTTTTAAAAATAATATTAAATAAATAGGTAAAAAAGACTAAAATACCCTTGGGTGATGAGATTTAACAAGAAAAAATAATTTGGTTAAGGCCAAAAGACGTAGCGTATAAGATTTTGAAACATAAAGTACAAATCCCATCAATTTTAATGTGAAAGGATACCGCCTGAAATTGGGTATATGGAAAAGGACAAAATCTGTAATTTACTCTATATTATTTAAGTTTTTTATACATTTTTGTACCGAATATTAATAATGATGTGAATTAATTACACTATCAGTAATTAAAGTATAAGGTTATTGGATTTTAATATTTCAAACTTTGACCAATTGGCAGGCAATAATCTCAACTTAAAAAATTCTCCTTGCCAATCCACATTTCCAATCAATTTTCCTTCACTAAACCTTTACTATGGTTTAACCCATTTAATTCATGGTGATGTAGCGGCTAATATGCCAAAAAGTTTGTTATTTTTCTGACATGGTTGTTATGTGACACAATCACCACCTCAACTAACACCCACCACCACCACCATCAGCCACTACCACCCACAACCACCACTATCTGCCACCACCACCAATCAACCAACACCACCCACCACCGCCATCAACCTAAACAAACACTTCCATTGTTAACCCAACTTCAACCGTACCACTACAATTAACCTTAACTCTCACTATCATCATCCTCAACACCCAACTCCAACCAGTGTAAGCCCTAACCACCAACATTAAACTACCATCCACAACTCCAACCTCAGTATATCCACCGAACACCCCACTCTTTGAACCTCTGACCACCACCAATAAACTACCTTACTACCATCCCCAACTCCAACCTCACAGGAATAATGTGAGACGCAACGATTGTGGAAATTTTGAAGTTTTGAGTGGCGAAGAAGGTAACAGAAGGTCGGAAATGACTGGTGGTAGTCTCATTTGGTGGTTTCAGGGGTAAGGAGGGTCGCCGAAATAATGGGTCACCGGAGTTGCTGGAACGAGTTGTAAGGTTGCCAGAACAAGTTGCAGACGGTTGGTGGTGGTGATGGTGGTGGGTGGTACAACCCTAAAATGAGGGTAAATTAGTTTTTCAAATATTAATTACGCTTTAATCCCCCATCTTAATTACACTTTAATTCCCTCATCTTTAACAAAATTATTGACAAAATCCAAACCACCAGATATCACCAAATGCCCCATGATCTCACCAAAGTTGTTTGGTAAATCAATTGCAATGTCATCCAACAACGACTGTATGAGGTGCGCCTTGTAATCAAGTCATTTCAGGTTAAAACCTTCTTGGCCAGAAGGTAGTGAGAGTGATATTCTGGTGCTTTGCTAGTGGTTTGACACAAGGTAGGCTTTTCTCCAAAGCTAGAGAAATTGCTTCCATCATGAACTAAGAGTGATATTCTGGTGCTTTCAATTCCTCGAAACATTGTAATGTTTCATCTAGCATACGAACACTTAATATTTATCGGGTAAAGAAACCGTTTTTCTCTTTAGTTCATCAGGATATTCCGCCTTCGCATGCATAGCAGTAGGAGATGGTGTTTAAATAGGTCTAGTAGGAGCCGCCGCTAGAGAGATGGGGATAGAAACAACACTACCAAGTCCACCACCTCCTTGCAATAAAGCACTTGGCTTGCAGCTAATGAAACGACCACTACCTAAGGAAGAAATTTCTGACTTGGTGACGGTGTCTTTGTTTAGCAACGGTGGCTTAACACCCCTAGGCATCGAACGAGACCTCTTGAACTCCCAGTTATCATTCTCTAATCCATGTGTACCTAACATCACGCGGGTCCAGGCATCTCGGGCATCATGCCACCTGTACCAGGTGGATTGATATTAGGGTTTACACTCTCTTGTGCTTTGATGTTTCTTATGCTAGTAGTGGACCCTGCACGGAGTCTCAAGTTCTTCTCAGCTTCATTAGGGGAGTGGGGGTGATCATCACTCATCACTCACTCATCACTCACAACATCCAATCAAGTTCCGCCATGTCATCAACCACTATTCTATCACTCACAAGCTTTTTTTAGTGGCGGTGGTCATCACTAGTGATGGAATTCCATCACTCACAATTTTTTTTTAAATTAGAAATTAACAATAAAACACTAAATTATAAATTTCATTAAAATTAAAACATAAATTACATAGCAAAAAAAAAACAACTAAACATTGGGAAAAAAAACTTAAATTAAACGGGTGGCATCTCCCAACCCCACCTTTCACAAATTTCGCGCTTTTGTTGAATTACGACCGACTTAAACGGTTTTCGTCGAGATGGGCGTGCGGCTCACACAAGATTTTTAAATCATTTTGTCTTTCTACCTTTTTCAAGTGTCCCATGTACGCGTGCTCGTGTTCAAGTTTTACGGACCCAAGTTTTTCTTTTCTTTGTTTGGAGTCGCTAATTTGCGCCAATTTCACCTCTTCGATTCTGAAGATCGACTCCGCCGCCACTTCCTTTCCTTTGCTTGACGATTCACCACTTTTCTTGCGGTGCGGCCTTGTAGGTGTATCTTCTTCAACGGGGTCGTCAACGGGTTGATCGGGTTCGTCAACGGGGTCATCGTTTAAAATCATTTGGGGCAAGTTATCCGACGCGGAAGTCGTGTAGTTCCCCGACTCGGAGGTCTTTGATCTTTTCGGACCTCCTCTTTTTTTAGGAGCCGTAGGCCCACCCATGTCGACCAAATCAATCGGTACCCACTTCGGGTGACGTCTCACAATCTTCCATACCGCCACGTGTGGAAAACTCCTCTTACCGTAGAGTCGGCAATACTCTTCGGTGGCAGTTTGCATGATAGTCGTCTCGCTCGCTCCACTTTGTGGATTTCGGTTCTGCAAAAGATATAAAATAGTTATTTAAAAAATAAATAACAGATTTTTTTTAATAATAGTTTTCTGTTTTTTTTTTTTAAGTTTCTGTTTTTTTTAAAACAGTTTCAGTTTTTTTTTTAAATAACAGTTTTCTGTTTTTTTTTAAATAACAGTTTTCTGTTTTTTTTAACAGTTTATTTTTTTTAAATAGCAGTTTTCTTAATTTTTTTTTATAAAACAGTTTCTGTTTTTTTAATAACAGTTTACTAAATATTTTTATAAAACAGTTTCTGTTTTTTTTTTAAATAACAGTTTTCTTAATTTTTTTATAAAACAGTTTCTGTTTTTTTTTTAAATAACAGTTTTCTGAATTTTTTTATAAAAAAAAAAAGAATTATGTTTTTAACATAAAAAAACAGTTTTAAACTTTATAAAAAAAAAACGTACCTTTTGAATGAAACAACCGTTGAACTTACTAATTTTCCCGTTCAAATCCGTCCATTTCGACGTTATTTGATCCATGTTTCGTTCCGTTGAACCGGTAAGTTGGCTAAAATGATTAATGACCCTTCTCCAAAACATATCATTTCTTTGCTCGTTGGCATGTTTCTTGTTTTCGGAGATGTGAAAGTACGCCTTCACCAAAGCGACCTCCTTCTCGCTCGTCCAATTTTTCCGAACGGTTGACGGGACAACTTCTTGAACGTCATCGTTTTCTTCTTCCTCTTCCTCTTCTTCTTTTTCTTCTTCTTCTTCTTAACATAATCATCATCTTCATCGTCGTCGAGACTTGGTTGTGGTTCACGATACTGACGTGCAAATTGACGGATGAGGGTGTCATCTTCTAGTGGGTCGAGTTGGTGGGGCTGGGTTTGGAAACGATTGGGGTTGAAATTGGTGAGGTTGAAACGGTGGAACGAATGGTTGGTTTTGATATGTTTGAGATTGAAAGGGTGGATATTGTTGGGTTTGAAAGGGTGGATATTGTTGGGTTTGAAAATGTGGGACTTGGTCGGGTTCGTCTTGCAACCTAAAGAGCGGCGGCTCGCCAAGATTCGCTCGAACCTTGGGTCTTACGGGATTTTTCTTCGTACCCGAACCTCTTTTTTTCGAACCCGCACCTCTCTTGTTTGAACCTTCCATGTTTGTTTGTTGTAAAATTATTTAGATTGAGTTGGATAATTTTTTAAATGAAATGGAGAATTTTTGAAATGAAATAGAGAATTTTTGAGTTGAATTGGATTGAGTGGGGGGATTTTATATAAAAAAACCTTAAAAAAGTACCCCCAAACGGTTATATTCTTCCCCAACGGTCAAGTCCCAACATCACTTTTTTTATTTTCAACGCGTGATCCTTTCCACGCGTTAACTCTATCACGCGTTAAACATGGTAGTGGCGGCGGTGTTCTGTGGTTTATAACGAGTGATGGAAACCCATCACGTACCCACCCCGCCTCCCCTTAATTGTCTTCAGTTTCACCCTTTTATCGAAAAATAAAATGTATCCAACATTAAACCCGATTAAACACACGAAAGGACTAAAAAGACAATATAATATATTGTAAATGAAAAAAAACTACCTGTTCCATCTTTGGAATCCATTTATTTACTCTGAGATCTCGAAAGATATGAAAGATCTCCCTCCAAGCCGTACATACGACTTTCATCGAATACGGCTTTCCGTCAATAACATCACGGCTTGGCCTGTTCTTTGCTTTCATTGATTTTATATATCATGGATTTTGATGCAGCGTTTGCGCTTGGCTCCAATTCTTGAGCACTGACGACACGCGCCTTACCCTATCACCGCTCGAACTTGTAACAAACCATTGAGAGCTTTCAGTGTCTTCAAAATCCACCTTACTGATATCATCCATGCCTGACTTTTCTTCACTAAAGTCAAACAATTGACTTGGACTTTTAACAATAGATGGTTTGCTTGACTTTTCTTGCTTCTCCTAGAAACATAAAAAAATCTTCAGTTTCATCGCCATTTCGTATGTTTCATACGCAGGCACTTCTTATTTGACTGCTTTCACAAAAATAAATTGTAGATTAATAACATGACTTACTTACGTGATTCTTTATAAATTAATTACCCAAAAAAATAAGAGTAAATAAAAAAAGTAGACATTACTTAGACCTCTATGGCCATTTCAGAAGAATTTCTTGTATACAGCAATGAGATACATGAAATTTTGTATTAGAATTTTGTCCTAACTGTATCTTTTAACAATGTTTTCTAGCTCACGTTGAGATAATGCAATAGATATATCTTTTCCTATGTATGTAAGAAACTCGATGACACGTGTTGATCCCCATCCCATGAACTCTTCCTTGTTTGGCTTTTTTCGCTAATGGCTCGGGCTTTGATCTTTTAAATATCTTTCCAAAAGCATGTGGTTTTGATTTCATCGTCTTCAGAATCTGAGCAATGATACTCATCGTTATCATCATGTTTGTCTGAATCATAATTCTTTCCAGATTTCAGTTTGGTTTTGGCAGATTAAAGATCCTCAAGAGTCAACTTTTCAACATGATTGATAATCTCCCAGTATTCCTTATACAGAGTCTCATACATGTTCCAATTGTTAAAGTCTACAATTTCCTCCAAAACCAAATTCCATGTTAATTTTTTTTTACAAATTATTATGTCAAATTCAGTGATTTTTGGAGTTCAATCATCATTTGAGGTATCAATCTTGGGCTTGAGGGTATGGAATGGAGCCCTTAGGGCTCCATTTCGCCACCTCAATGACACCTCAGTGTCACGCTATTCTACTTTTTTTACTGAGATGTAGGGGGCGTTAGCCCATACCCTCTAGCCTTATAACTTTGATCGAAATGAGGAATTAACTGATTCGATTTCTGCATGCATTGCTTTCATCCACTCCGGTTTAGATTTTGAATTGTCAAAACGAACCAGTTCATCATCCGCAAGTAATAAAAAAATCTTCATCAATAATACATGAATTTAAAACGTATCGAGGTAACCGTAGCACGATTAGATCTAAGAACAACCGGCCCAGGAGTATTATATACTATTATTTTGTAACATTTGTATGCATTTGTAGTTGTAAATTGAGTTTAAGTTGTTGTACCTTATTTATATACTATTATTGTTTAACATTTGTATGCAATTTATGGTTGTAAATTGAGCTTAAGTTATTGTACCTTAATCAAATAATAGTTTCATTATCTTACCAAATTCAATATGTTTTGTATGCATGTATGGTTGTAAATTGTGCTTAAGTGGTTGTACCATAATCAAATAATGGTTTCATTATCTTACCAAATTCAATCGGTTTGATCCATTTAAAGTTGTGTTGTTTTATTTGTATATTATTATTATTTATAATAATCTAATTAATTTAACCAAAATCTTGTATAAATATAATTTGCAACATATTGATTCAATGGTTGTTGTAATGTATGCATTATGGTTTGTATAGTGGTATGATATATATTATATATAGATTACGATGAACCTGTCAAACGAAAAAAAATAGACGCGGGTTTATCGTAACGCGCAAGTCCTAGATCAACTTAGTTATTTTATTCTATGTTTTACGTTTCGGTTTAATTTCTTCGCATTAACATGCCGCAACTTCAACGTCGGTGGTTGCTGGCAGTAGTGTGGCATTAGTGTTCGCCCCCGCCGCAACGCGGGGGTGCCTAATACTAGTTAGTTGTAAAATGCATATTCAAACACCCATATTGTACACTTGTGTATATATGGGTGATGGGGAAGGTTCATTTGAGAAGAAAATTTCATTGAGAAGAAAAAGAACAAAGGGTAATTTTGTAAAACATTAAATAGTTTTTTACTTATCTCATTTATTATCATTTTTTATTAATTAATTAGTCATAAAGACTATTATCCTACACACTAACTTTTTTTACCTACACACATCAAAAGTTATACTACATATTTCGAAATTCATCCTACACGTTGAAATTTATCTTACACAACTCGTAATTTATCTTACACAACTCGTAATTTATCCTACACTTTAAATTATTTTATTTTTATTTTTTTGAAAAATATATATTTTGAAGATAAGTTACAAAAAATTTAATGTAGTTAGCTATTAAAGAGGAAGACTTCAAATTAATTACCTATGTAGAATTACCAATGTACCATTATAGTAACATTAAATACTTATATTAAATGAAGTAAAATTAAGCATTCTTATTGGTTGAAATTTCTTCTTTTTTCTTCTTACAAAAAAATTCTTCTCATTTGAACTTTCCACTATGGGTGATAAGCGCACGCGCGCGCGCATATATACATATATATGCGCACACAAAGATAGGGAGGAGTGAGCATAGGTCAGTTCGATTCGTTTATGGTTTAAAAACAAACCTGTAATCTATGTTTCAGTTTTAGAGAACCGCCGGTTCTAGTTAAAATTATTTAATCCTGAATTATTGTTGGCATGCGTGCTACTGTTGCTGTTGCTGTTACATGTATAATTATTGTTGTTTTGCTGGGCCATGTCATGCCCAATTGGGCCTTGATGTTCTGGGCTCGTAAAAACAATACCATTGTCTCGCACACTTGTAGCTTGGACAATAGTTGCGGGACACTTTCTTGACAGTGGGCCATGTGAGCCTAATATAGAATTAGGAGAATTAATGTGTTGTGGGCCATTTTGGCTTTACGAAAACAAGAGTCATTTTATTCAACTTGACTCTGCATTAACGGACCTATCTTCAGTGTTAATTACGCCTTAAAGTCAACACAAACATACCCGGTTCGCGAGCTTCGTCATTAAAAACACCAGTTTTTTCCCAATTCCAACCACACGTTTCATCAAACTCCATATCCCCTGTCTCGACCCACAACAGTTACGCCATTATATTACTATTTGTTGGTCTACTCGTTGAAATGGTATAACAAAGAATATGTAGCTCTTTCATACTTCATACCTATCTCAAGCCAAACAGAGAGAAGCATAAAGAGGTATTTAACGACTTGTGATTTTTTCGTATCCGTTTCTTTCAATTCAGTGTAATTAATATTTACGTTAGTAATTGAGCGTTTCTTTAGTTAAAAAGTTTATGTCAACACTATTACATTATATATTTTATCGTGAAACCACCCGTATAACGCACAGATACTTAAATTAGTTTAAATATAAATGAAATAAAGAAAACACTTTTGTACTTTTATTAATTATGTTTGAATTAACCAATTACAATATTACTTAACCAATCGATACCATGATAGCTTTTACAACGATAGAATAAACGAATGTTTTATCATTTTAAAAACCATAACAAAACTCACTTCAATTACCACCAAATCCACAACCTCCAATATCAACCTTCCATAAATTCAACACGTATTTCAATCTTTCAACTTCAAACACCAAATAAAGGTATCTAACGGTACAAACATAGTGAAATGCAAGCTTCCTTGTTGACATTTGAGCCCTTGAACACATTCGCATCCCTTCACAACTTTAATGGTTAGAAAGATCCATCTTTAAGCATTTCGACAAAGAAATTCAAGAAGATTCAAAGATTATAGTTGCCGGTGAGTCTTTCAAATCAAGGGAATGGTTGTGCTCGCTTTCGTAAGTCACTATAAGCATTGATGGATCGTCTAAAGCTCTTTCAACATGTTTTCTTGCGGGACATCCTCTCACGCTGCTACACTTGTAATAACCCCTAAAATTCATAACAAATAACATACCAAATATTGTAATGAATTAAAGGTATAACCAAATAAATTCATCAGTAACGATATATTTTTTAAAATGGAAAATCGAAGTCATCCCATTGTTGTATAGAAAAGTCAGAGTTGACTTTCTGTACACCATTGACTTTTAGTCTTTATTTTAATCGGTTGTTGCCTAAGTTTTATACCAAATATTCTTGTGATTGAAGATACATTTTAGATCTTTAAATTAAATATTAAATAATATAAATATTAACAATATTAAAAGTCCAAGGAACCCACATAGAAAGCCTAACCAATAGTCAAACTTTTTTAACATACATTTGGGCCGGCTCCATTATCCTATGCTAATGAAAACAACAATAAAATTAATAATAATTTATCCCGAGTAGTGACTCAGTGAGTTGGTCAATCACCGAGTGAGAAATGAGAATTACCGAGTCATACCGGCAATGGCATCAACTAAGAACAAGACATTACCTTGGATGAGGTGACCCTTTGATCGGCTTTTGACCATACTTCCTCCATGAATAATCGTCTGGTGGTATATCCGCCATCTTCAGGCTTATCGCGGGGACTCTCACGACTCTTTTCAACCTTGTTTTCCTACAAATATTCAAGTACTTTTGTATGATTATTTGCTCTAATTCTATTACCTACATTTTATGTAATATGTATTGCTATAGCCTACATTTAAAAAAAAAACCGCTATGTCCAAATTTGCCTTCACCACCCCTCTATATCCTACCAATAGTTCTGCTATGATCGAGATTACACCAGGTAGGTTCTTTTATTAGTTGTCATAGCTCGATTGAAAAAAATTAAAATATTCCCCCTTGCACCCTATCTAGACCCAAGTCGCCTACCAATAGCCCTATCATGACATGATCACGCTAGATGTATTTTACGTACTTATTACAACCCGAAAAAAAAAAAAATTGGAGCTCGGAATCCAGTACCGTTTTTTGGAACAATGGCATCGCCCCGAAGAACTCGTACACTTCGTATGCGAATCACCGATCGAATCACACTTCCGTTTAAACGAAGAAGACGACATATTCGGCTGGCCAGCCGACGACACCTGAGAAAGATTCGTAATCTGGAATCCAGAAGACATCGATGGCTGCAACCCCTCGGTATCTCCGGTCAATGACGACATAAAAGAAGTCGCCGGAGAAGCCACGCCGGCGCCGGAACCAAAACTGATCGTTGACATCCGTTGCTGCACTGAAGAACCAGAAAACCCCTTCTCCAACGTCACTGCCGGCACCACTGTCACCGGCGGCACCGTCACCGGCGCCGGCGACGGACCCATTGTCGGTTTTTTTTGTATTCTAACTAGAGGAGTTGAAACCGGACCTCGCCGGAATCTTGCATGACCGGTGGAAGTCCGGTCAAGAACCGATATAAATTTTTTAAATTTGTTAACTGCGAAATCGGCGGCGGTGACGTAATCGGTGGTGGTTGTGACGTCACCGGCGGCGGCGGAGGAGTACGACGGTGTACGGTGGTTATGGGTGGAAAGTAAGGTGATTAGATTCTCAAGGCTTTGAAGACCGGCGGCGGCGGCTTCCCGGACGGCGGTGTCTTCCGTTTTACCGGCGGCGCCGGTGCCGGAGTTTGTGTATGAATTCATGAGGTCAATAGCACCCATAATATGTAACGTTGGAAAATAATAATAATATGAATATGATGATTTAAAGGGGGATGGTTATTAATATTTGAAGTCAAAGAGATGATGCGGTGGGTGTGTATATTGTGAAATGACGGATGTGTCCTTGGGTGTTTATGTTTGGTCAAAGATTTGAGCCAATGGTGGGGTGACATGTGGGAAATGACAGATTTGTGGGGCAGGTTGTTTATGTTTTTAAGGAGTAGACTATTTGGACGGTTGTGATTGAGTTAGGAGGTCAAAGAGTGTGGCATTGTCGTTGGATTACATTGTTCTCTTCACATTTGTTAATTCTGTTACATTTTATTAATTATTAATTTTAATCAAGTTTTTTTTTTTTTTTTTTTTTGGTAAGGAAAATTTCATTAAACAACCGGCCAGCCACGCCAAAAAACGCGAGACCGAACCAAAAAACTACAACATATACAACGGATTGTGGCACCATTCACTCCATACAATGTTCCTATGCTTAGATCTACTATTTACTCAAAGATTTCACCTCCCCGAAAATTTCTACCGCATTACCATTCCCAATTAGAAAAATGTTTAGCGTTCCTGGTCTTCCATATACACCAACAAGCAACCGTAATCAGCCCCCGCACTATAACTTTAGCCTTCCTATCTATCCCGACACCATTATAAATCGAAAGGAGATCCTTGAACGAAAAGGCGAAGATCGAGGGAATCTTGACCCATTCACTTAGTCTACTCCAAACCTCCGCGGCAATACCACAAGCTGTAAAAAGATGATCAACTGATTCACACGAAACTCCACATAAGATACAGTTTTCCGACTCCATCGGAATGTTCCTCCTAGCAAGTGCATGTCTAGTCGGAATACGATCAAGGGAAGCTCTCCACATAAAAATTTTGCACTTTGAAGGGACCCACCCCCCTTCCAAAGCCGACAACAATCCTCTGTCATAACCTGGGTTTCTACCAACTTTTTAAATGAAGCACAAGTGAACTTAAGGCGATTATTCTCTATCTTAAAAAAAATATGAGAAAGCGAAAAATTTATGTCAAATGAAAAGTAACATGGTTAATAAGATCGTTTCTAAGGCTTCCCTAACCCAATTTTTACAAAGTTGTATTCGTGTGAGAAACAATACTTATAGTTAGCTATATGATATGCAAATCAATATTCTTGTATCAACTTCTACTCGCGTATCTGATATAAGATTTATCAAAATAAAATACATCTCGTGTCGTTTAGATATAATTTAAATATAGTTTTGAATCAACGGTCGCGTATGTGATGTCATATACAAAGATGTAGAGGTATGAATTTCCGACACAATCTGAAAACACGACACGAACCTAACACGAAATTCGCGGGTTTGAGTTTAGTATAAACGCGTTAGGTCAGTTTCAGATTGAACCCGCAAACCCGTTTAGCTAAACGGGTCCGGTTCAGGTCAACCAGGTCAGGTTGGCTGATTAACTCGTTTCTCCCATACAAGGCTTCAAAAGGAGCGACCTTGATGCTAGTATGATAACTGTTGTTGTAGGGGAATTCTATTAAGGGTAGATGGTCATCCCAACTACCACCCAAATCAATCACGCATGCCCTAAGCATGTCTTCCAAAGTCTAAATAGTACGCTCACTATGTCCATCAGTCTGAGGATGGTAAGCCATACTGAAATTTAATCTCGTGCCTAATGATTGTTGGAAACTCTTCCAAAAGTGAGATGTGTATCTAGTATCTCTATCGGATACAATAGATACTAGCACACCATGCAGGGACACAATCTCGTCCACATATAATTTAGCCAATTTTTCGGAACTATAAGTCTCCTTGATTTGCAAGAAATGAGCTGACTTCATCAATCTATCAACAATGACCCAAATCGTGTCATTACCACGTTTGGTCTTAGGTAACCTGGTAATTAAATCCATATTTCTCATTTCCACGTGGGAATCTCAAGCTGTTGTAGAAGTCCTGGCGGTTTTTGGTGTTCGGCTTTAACTCGCGAACACGTCAGCCACTTAGCTACATAGGTGGCTATGGATTTATTCATACCCATCCACCAATAATTCTTCCTCAAATCCTGGTACATTTTATCACCTCCAGGATGAACAAAATATTTAGAATTATGCGCTTCCTGGAGGATCGGATCTCTGAGTCCTTCGAAGATAGGAACCCAAATTCTATCACTAAATCTCAGGATTCCATCTTTTCCAGGTGACAACTGATCAACAGTTCCACTCAATCCTTCACTAGAAATATTAGCCTCTAACAAGGCTTGCTTCTTAGCAACAAGTAGTTTCTCATTCAAACTAGACCTGAGCTCAATACTTTTGGCGTTAATCCTTATCGGTTTAACCCTTTCCTTACGACTCAATGCATCAGCAACCACATTTGCCTTGCCGGGTTGATAGCGAATCTCGCAATTATAGTCATTCAAATTCTCCATCCAGCGGCGTTGTCACATATTAAGATCTTTTTGGTTAAACAGATGTTGGAGACTTTTATAATCAGTGTATATAATATACTCTGTGCCATATAAGTAGTGTCTCCACAACATAAGTGCAAATACAACAGCACCCAATTCCAAATCATGGGTGGTGTAATGCATTTCATGCACCTTTAGTTGTCGTGATGCATATGCAATCACTTTGCCTTGTTGCATAAGCACATAACCCATTCCGGTGTGCGAGGCATCACAATAAACAACAAAGTCTTCAATACCCTCTGGTAGGGTTAAAACTGGAGCATTGCTCAACTTATGCTTTTGAATCTCAAAAGATTCTTTCTGCTTGGGACCCCAGTCAAATTTGACATTCTTACGGGTCAGAGTAGTCAAAGGAGTGGTTATTCTTGAAAAGTTCTCAATGAACCTTTGATAATAACCAGCCAATACTAAGAAAGTACATATCTCAGACGGAGTCTTCGGCGCTTCCCAATTCATAATGGCTTCTATTTTGGCGGGATCCACCTGGATACCACGCTCGCTAATCATATGTCCAAGAAATTGAACTTTTCTAAGCCAGAACTTGCATTTAGAGAACTTAGCATAAAGCTTCTCTTGCTTCAGCAACTCTAGAATGCACCGTAGATGTTTCTCGTGATCAGCCTGATTAAAAAAATAGAAAAGTATATCGTCTATAAAGACGATGACAAACTTATCTAAATACGGCTTGCAGACTCTATTCATGAGATCCATGAATGTTGCAGGTGTATTAGTGAGTCCAAAAGGCATCACTAGAAATTCATAATGGTCGTATCTCGTTCTGAAGGCAGTCTTTGGAACATCTTCACTTCTAAACTTCAATTGATGATACCCCGATCTCAAATCGATCTTAGAGAAATAGCTAGTTCCTGTAATTGGTCGAATGGATCATCGATCCTGGGTAACGGGTAACGATTCATGGTCGTTATCTTGTTTAGTTCACGGTCATCAATGCACATCCGCATTGAACCGTCCTTCTTGTTGACGAATAAGATAAGAGCTCCCCAAGGTGAATAACTAGGTTGAATGAAGCCTTTCTCCAATAGCTCATCCAGTTGAGTCTTCAACTCCTTCATCTCTGTAGGTGCTAACCGATATAAAGATCTTGCCACAAGTGCAGCTCCAGGTAGGATGTCGATCCTGAATTTAACTTGTCTCTCTGGGGGTAGACCAGGTAGATCTTCAGGGAATACATCTGAGTACTCGGAGATGACTGGAATATCTTCTATCTTTAGCTTTGGCTCATCTATCGTCACTTGTGCTATGTAGATGACACATCTGCTCTTCAAACACTTGGATGCCTTAAGTAGAGATACTTTCTTAGGCAATCCATAGTGTAGATCTCCATGGATGGTGAGCATTTCACCAAAAGGGGATTTAATTTTGATAAGTTTCTTATCGCAGGCAAGATGGGTTTGGTTAAGAGATAACCAATCCATGCCTAAAACTATGTCGAACCCCACCAAATTCATTGGCAAAAGAGAGATAGGAATAGAATGATTCTTAATGGATATAAAGCATCCACCAAGAATAGAAGAAGCGGTTTCTAAGGTACCGTCAGCCAATTCTACTTCATATGCTATATCTAGAGTTCTTATGGGTAGGCTTAGTAGTTTACTAAACTTATGGTCAACAAAGGACTTATCAGCTCCAGAATAAAGAAAGAACTCTAGCAAAGATATCATTAACGAGGAACGTACCCATTATGACATTCATGTCATTAACTGCTTCCCTCGCAGTTAACTGGAAGGCTCGGACATTTCCTTTATTTGCCTCTCCAGACTTAGCAGTACCATCAGTAGTACACTTTGGACAATTGGTCTTGATGTGGCCTTTTTCACCACATCCAAAGCAAACTGCATTCTTCAAGTCCCAACATTCATGGGACTGATGACCAATTCTTTTGCAGATACCACACTGCTTCAGCTTATGATATGTCCGACATTGTCCCTAGTGTCTTTTGTTACATGTCTTACAAACACGCCTCTCATCTGACCTTTGTTGGTTCTTATTGGACCCAAACTTGCCCTTCGTGGACTTCTGGGAATGATCATCCTCCCTCTTTCTTTTTCCGCCAGTCTCAGTTTTGACCGACTTCAACCTCACTTCATCCTGAGTGAGGGAAAGGGCTAGGTCCACTGCAGACCTAAAGGTAGTGGGCTTTGAAGCTTTCACCATTCTTTTAATCTCAGGTACTAGCCCACCAATGAAACGCACAATGCGTTTAGGTTCGGGAGTAATCAAGTATGGCACTAATCTCGACAGTGAGTTGTAGACGGAAACATACTTCCGACAATCGAGTTTCTTCATAGTTAGAGTCAGAAAGTCTAACTCCACCTTTTCCACCTCATGAGGAGGACAATATGTCTCTTTTATCAGGTCCACGAATTTGGACCATTCCATGTTGTACATGGACATCTTCCCTGCAGACTGGATCATTGCTTTCCACTAGGTCAGGGCATCACCTTTGAACGACTGGGAGACATACTTCACAACATATTTATCAGCACACCCTCTGATATTAACCACTATCTCCATCTCATCTAGCCATTTCATGGCATCAATTGCTCTCTTTTCCCCAGTAAAGTCTCGGGGCTTGCACGACACGAAGTATTTATATGTGGCCTGTGACAACCCTCATAATTACATGTATCCGTACGATTTATTAACTATAATTAAAGTGCTTGATGACTGTGCTGAATTACTTAACTGATTTCTGATTACTGCGTCATACTTACATGTGCTTGTAAACATACTATCTTGTGTAGAAAAATTGACTAAATGATCCTGTATGCTTTCCCAAGTGTTGGGAATTAAAAGTGTTGCAAAAAGATATATATAAAAGACACTAAACGATATAACTTAGCACTTTAACGGAACGGTATCTAACCGAACAACCGGGCATTACCCGGAACACTAAAATATTGCAAAAAGTATTGTTTTTATTTTTCTAAGCTAGGAACTCTTAAACTCCCCATATAAAGCATCCTACACATAACACTAGACTTTTACCATTTAACACCCACTAATTACCATCTTTACCATCAAAATTTACAATAACCCCCCCCCCCCCCCACATATGTCTACGGTTCATGTAGCCCACCCCCATAGATTTGTAAGTCTCCTAATAAATCTTCTATATCTCCTTCATTGGGAGTTGCTAAGATTGGTGTGTACTTTACCAGACATAGTAACCTTTGGTTAAAAGAGTTTAAGTTTATAAATAACCATTATTCATTTACTTAAATCACCAAAAAAATTCCTTTCTTCTCCTTCCCCATAGCTACGGCCGAACATACCCTTATCACCACCACCATTTTTTATTTTTGTTCATCAATTCCAAGCTTGATACAAGGTGTATAACGAGGCTCGGTGTTCACGGATCTTGAAGGACCTCCTTCACAAGCTTTTATCCACTCATTTTTCCCCATTGTTCTTCCCTAGCTTTAAGCTAGTAGTAAGCTCCTTGTTAATCCTTAGATACTTCATGTTTTTAGTGGGTAATAGTTATATCTTGATGTAAACAAATGAACACTAAAAGAACATAAACCTAAAGCTTGAACATAATGGTGAAATAAGATGAAATCTTGATGAAATGAAGTTGTTTTGATTATGTTGTTGATTACTTGATGATTACTTGTTAATATTGATGTTGGTCATAACATAGAACTTGTTAAATCATGATTAAAAACATGAGTTAACAAGTTAGGAGGTGATTAGGGGTTTACGTAAAAGAATCACCTCCATATTTAGACATGAACTTGGTGACAAAATGATTTCTTGTAAAATAACAAACAAAGTGATCTAGTAAATTGTAGATCTAAAACTTGTGAACGATTTTCAAAGAGAACCAAGTTTAAAAGGATGATTTTTAGAAGCACATGGTTTTTATTAAACCAGCACTATTTTAAATAACCACATAAGTGTAGAAATACTTTTAACACAAGAAGATGCTATAAGTAAACATTTTTGTAAATTATATTTACAAGTTGTGAACATCTAAAAATCCCGAGAATGGGATTTTAACAAAAGTAAACACACTTTGGAGGGTAACTAAACCCACTAAACGCCATGCCAAGTTACTACGCATTTTTATGAAACATCAAGTTCATGTTGGTTTGTAAATAGAATAGTTTGCTCTTGGTAAATTGTCGTTGATTGTTGAATGATTTTTGGAAAAGAAAATGATATGCTTGTTAGCATGGACACCTCCGTTTACAAAGGAAACTCTGGCGAAATTTTCTAAAAATTCCAACACTTCGAAAATATTTTTCTAAACAAGCGTTACAAGTATATTTTATAACTTGTGTTTCGAATATAAACTTCGCCATAATTTTTGTAACAAAATACAAAGTGTCGGAGGTTGGTTTTTGTAAATAAAAATGGGTAAATATATATTTAGAATATATATCTTATACTAGAACACTTGTGTGGATACTTGTTTAATTTGTGAGATAGTTATATTATTTTAGGATAAAATAATGTAACTTAACAATATAACTTGACATTTGAATTGTGTGGTATGTGATAGAAGTAATGAGTAAATAAACCGTACGTAGGATACGTGTTATGCATGAGAAACTGATTGTTATCCGCACCTTATTAGGACGTGCTTGATTTCTGATTATTAGAGTAACTAATCTAACCGAGCAAACCAATGTGAGTTCACACTTTCTACAAGGCATGGGATTCCCGGTGGTTTGGGAATGGGTTAAGAAACTAAAATGGAACCTACATATCCTCCTTGGGTAGGATATCTACATATCCTCCTTGGGTAGGATATGTACCACCATCCTCCATAGGTAGGATGTCAATATTAATCTTGCGTATTCTCCTTGGGTAGAATACGTACGTTCGTCCTCCTTGGGTAGGACAACAACCTTAAACTACTAGCCAAAACTCTATCACCTAAGTCCCTCATTTTATATCGACTTAATCGCCGAGGCCGATAGCGAGCAGGTCATTAGTTAATAGCGCTATTAGGTTTAACAAACCTCACACCGTGCCGTTCGGACGGGCGTGTACTAATGGACTATGGCAATCTGTCAATGATGATAGACATTGACGTAGGGCACAACTAAATTTCGTTAGTAGTCGATATCGTAACGGTCTAGTGGTTCACATGGGGTAGCCCCCACTAAATATGGGCATGGTTTGGGGAAAGAAGGAATTGGTTAATCATATTTTCAACTATGGGGTAACCCCCACGGCAAGTAAGCCAGCAAAAGACAAACCATGTTTTCGGAAACAACTTAAAACTAAACAACCAACCGTGAACTCACTCAACTTTGTTGTTGACTCGTTGTTACATGCCTTACAAGTCATTAGATGCTTATGGAACTTGCACGAGGAAGAGGTCGTTGTGGGATATGGACTGTTATGTCTCGTGCTAAACATTTAATCCTTATGAACTTATTAAACATACGTTTTGGACTTTAAACTTATGAACTATGGAACTTATGTTTTGGACTTACGTTTTATGCTTCCGCTGTTAACTTAAAGTTGGTTACTTTCTTTTGGTCACCAATTGTATTGTGGTTGGTTTTATTTACTTAATTACATTGTTCAATATGATTGGTGGCTCGATCCTGGTCATATCACGCTTCCAAGCGGTGATACTCCGCATGGTGGATTTTGGGGGTGTGACAGATTGGTATCAGAGCCATTAGTTATAGCGAACTTGGTTGTAAAAAGGGAAAAGCTTTTGATAAAACCAGACTATAACCTATACAGTGCTCAACGATCCACAACGACGCTTCGCTCCACGTGCAAGACTCAACACTATAGGTAATATGGTTTATGTTTGTATTACCTGCCCGCTAGTTTAAGTAGTACTTTTGATCATGGTATGCTTAGTTAGCGTAACAACTATTGCTTGAAACCATGCGTGTTTGCTCTCTTCTATCACTCCACGCTTACGCACTTTCGCGACACCCTTCTTACTTGTGTTTCCTTCGATGTGAAGATCATGAGTGGACGCCTGAACTTGACTCAAGCCCAGCTGACGGCTCTAATCAACGAACGAGTTGCTGAGGCACTCGCAGCAATTCCAGAAGGAGGTATAACCTGCTATTTCGACCTATCCTAGGATGTTTAGATCCTACTCTCGTGAACCAACTCTCGTGTTTAATCTTGTCTTTATTCTCGCGCCACAGGTCAACATGCTCAGCCTCCCGTATGTACGTTTAAACATTCATGGATTGCCGACCTAGTACCTTCAGCGGCACAGAAGGAGCTGCAGGCCTTCTTCACTGGTTCAAGAAGATTGAGTCTATTTTTGAGATGTGTGAATGCCCTGAAGATCATAGGGTGAAATTTGCTACTGGAACACTCGAAGGTGCTGCGTTAACCTGGTGGAAAGCACAGGTTCAACTGCTAGGGCTGGCGGTTGCTAATGCCACCCCATGGAACGACTTCAAAGAGTTGATTAAAGAAGAGTACTGTAGTCGTGACGACATCCACAAGCTAGAGGTGGAATTTTTCAATTTGAAGATGACGGGGTCTGAAATCGAGGCATACACAAAGAGATCGAACAAACTAGCTATCTTGTGTCCCACTATGGTGGATCCTCCTATCAAGCGTATCGAGCTGTACCTTAAGGGTTTGGTGCCAGAAATTCAAAGCCACGTGACCTCAGCTAATCTTGGTACCATTCAGCAAATCATTCGGTTGGCTCATCGTCTCACTGATCAGGCAGTTGAGCAGAACAAGCTGCCCAAGCGTATCGGCGCTACTACTACTGATGCTCCCAGTGATAACAAGCGCAAGTGGGATGGAAATTCGGGCAAGGGTTCTACTTCAGTTCAGTCTCAGTCCCAGCAGCGAAAGACTGATGACTACCAGAGTCCTGGTCAGCAATCTTCTGGTAGTCAAGGACAGGATGGATACCGAGGGAACCACCCTAAGTGCAACCGGTGCAACAAGCATCATAGCGGGCAGTGTCACAAGGGTCGTTGTCTGAGGTGTAACAAGCTGGGTCATGAAGCAAAGGATTGCAGGAGCGCACGCCCAGCGAATCAGAATCGCCAACAACAACAACAACAAGCTCCACAGAACCACCAGCAACAGCAACAGTAGGGCAATAAAGGACGCTTTCAGTGTGGCGCTGAAGGCCACTTTAAGAGGAACTGTCCTCAGCTGAACCAGAATCAGAACAATAACAACCAAGGAAACGGGAACAACAATAGAGGCAACAATGGAAGCAACAACGGGGGTAACAATAATGGCAATGGTGCCGGGGGACGTGTTTTCGTGCTGGGTCAGGATGATGCAAGGAACGATCCCAACGTTGTGATGGGTAAGTTCCTTCTGGACAACTTCTTTGTTACTGTTTTATTTGATTCGGGTGCCGATACTAGTTATGTGTCCTTAAAAGCTAGCCAAATGCTTAAGCGCACTCCAACACTTTTGAACACCAAACACATGGTAGAACTAGCAAACGGTAAAAGTCTTGAAGCCACACACATAGTTAAGGGTTGTAACCTTGTCTTAGCTGGTCAGACCTTCTCTTTCGATCTTATTCCTATCGTACTTGGTAGTTTCGACGTCGTTATTGGGATGGATTGGCTATCTCATCATTAAGCGGAGATTATTTGCAAGGAGAAAATCGTCCACATTCCTCGTTCTGGTGAAGAACCTCTCATGATTTATGGCGACAAGAGTGGTGCTGTTGTGGGCATCATCTCTTTCCTTAAGGCCCAGAAGTGTTTGCGAAAGGGCCACACTGCTATTCTAGCCCTCGTTTCTGATACATCCTCGGAAGAAAGGAAGATAGAAGACATACCTATTGTACGCGATTTTCCTGAGGTATTTCCTGAGGAATTACCTGGTCTTCCGCCTCATCGTCAAGTTGAGTTTCAAATCGAGCTAGCTCCTGGAGCAGCGCCCATAGCTCGAGCACCTTATCGTCTAGCTCCATCAGAACTTGAGGAACTGTCCACGCAACTACAAGAACTCTTGGAAAAGGGTTTCATACGTCCTAGCTCTTCGCCTTGGGGAGCTCCAGTGTTATTCGTGAAGAAGAAAGACGGTACCTTCAGGAGGTGTATTGACTATCGCGAACTTAACAGGGTGACCGTAAAGAATCGTTATCCTCTCCCACGTATTGATGACCTATTCGACCAGCTGCAAGGGTCGAGCTTCTACTCTAAGATTGACTTAAGATCAGACTACCATCGACTGAGAGTCCGAGGCGAGGATATCTTTAAAACAGCATTCAGGACTCTTTATGGGCATTACGAGTTTCTGGTCATGCCTTTCGGACTGACGAATGCACCTGTGGTCTTCATGGATCTCATGAATCGAGTGTGCAAACCTTACCTGGATAAGTTTGTCATAGTTTTCATCGACGACATCCTGATCTATTCTAAGAGTCAGGAGGAACACGAACGACACCTGAGACTTAGTTTGGAAACTCCTTCGAACAGAGCAGTTGTATGCCAAGTTTTCAAAATGCGACTTCTGCCTTCGCGAAGTCCACTTTCTAGGCCACGTAGTAAACAAGGATGGGATTCATGTTGATCCATCCAAGGGCGACTCGATTAAGAACTGGCCTGCACCCCGTACACCAACAGAAATCCGCCAATTCTTGGGTTTGGCAGGATACTACAGAAGGTTCATCAAGGATTTCTCCAAGATTGCGCAACCTCTCACCTCACTAACTCAGAAGGGTGTCACCTATCGTTGGGGTGATGCACAGGAGTCCGCATTTCAGCACTTAAAAGACAGACTTTGTAGCGCGCCTATCCTCTCACTGCCTGAAGGCACAGATGATTTTGTGGTTTATTGCGACGCTTCCATCCAAGGACTTGGTTGCGTGTTGATGCAATGTGACAAGGTCATTGCCTACGCATCGCACCAACTTAAAGTTCACGAAAGGAACTACACTACGCACGACTTGGAATTGGGAGCAGTTGTTTTCGCACTTAAGATATGGAGACATTACCTGTACGGTACCAAATGCACCATTTACACCGATCACAGGAGTCTCGAGCATATCTTCAAGCAAAAGGAGTTAAACATGCGACAATGTCGATGGGTCGAACTCTTGAATGATTACGAATGTGCGCTCAAGTATCATCCGGGCAAAGCCAATGTTGTGGCCGACGCCCTCAGTCGAAAGGATACTATACCTAAGCGTGTACGTGCGTTACAGCTTACCATTCACTCTAACCTTCCCGCTCAAATTCGAGATGCCCAGGTCGAAGCATTGAAAGCAGAAAACATCAGGGCTGAGTCCCTGCGAGGATCCAGGAAATGGTTAGAACAAAAGGAAGGCGGCGCCTACTATGTTAACGGGCGCATCTGGGTTCCACTCTATGGAAACTTACACAAACTTGTGATGGATGAAGCGCACAAGTCTCGTTACTCAGTACATCCTGGTTCGGATAAGATGTACCACAACCTAAAGACTACATACTGGTGGCCTGGTATGAAAGCCAACCTAGCAACCTACGTCAGTAAATGCTTGACTTGTGCTAGAGTCAAGACTGAATATCAGAAACCATCAGGCCTACTTCAACAACCAGAGATACCTAAATGGAAATGGGAGCAAATTTCCATGGATTTCGTTACTTGCCTGCCTAGATCTCAACGCGAAAATGACACTATTTGGGTAATAGTGGATCGATTGACTAAGTCTGCACATTTTCTGGCCATCAAGGAAACGGATAAGTTTTCTACCCTAGCAGACATCTACCTAAAGGAAGTAGTGTCAAGGAACGGAGTGCCAACCTCCATCATTTTGGATCGTGACTCACGTTTTACATCCGAATTGTGGCAAGCTATGCACAAGTCCTTTGGTTCTCGATTAGACATGAGCACGGCATATCATCCACAGACGGATGGGCAATCTGAACGCACCATCCAAACCCTTGAAGACATGCTTAGGGCATGCATAATCGACTTTGGTAATGGCTGGGAAAAACACCTCCCATTAGTGGAGTTTTCGTATAACAACAGTTACCACACCAGTATCCAGGCCGCTCCATTCGAGGCATTGTACGGAAGGAAGTGCCGATCACCTCTTTGTTGGCAGAGGTTGGCGACAGTCAAATCACAAACCCAGAACTTGTGGTAGACACAACCGAGAAGATTGCTCAGATACGACAACGAATGGCGGCAGCTCGTGACCGTCAGAAAAGCTATGCTGATAAGCGAAGAAAGCCACTCGAGTTCCAGGTTGGGGATCGGGTGCTACTCAAAGTCTCACCTTGGAAAGGTGTAGTTCGTTTTGGCAAACGAGGCAAGCTCAATCCGCGTTATGTCGGACCGTTCGAAATCATTGAGAAAATTGGCAAAGTCGCTTACAAGTTGAATCTACCTGAAGAACTCAGCGAAGTTCACAACGTATTCCACGTGTCAAATCTGAAAAAGTGTCTGTCAGATGAGACCCTCATAGTTCCTTTAAAGGAGCTCACAATCGACGACCAGTTGCGATTCGTCGAGGAACCAGTTGAAATCACAGACCAAGACGTTAAGATTCTCAAGCGTACCAGAATACCTCTTGTCCGAGTTCGTTGGGATTCCCGCCGTGGCCCAGAGTATACCTGGGAACGAGAAGACCAAATGAAACTCAAGTACCCCCAGCTGTTTAAGAAAAGTGCAACCACTACTGAGGCTGAAGCTACTGTAGAATTTCAGGACGAAATTCCAAACCAATGGGGGGATGATGTGACACCCCAGGAAAACCAGGAAAACCACGAAACTTAACTAGCTTCCTCAGTAACCACGTGCTAAATTTCGGGATGAAATTCTCTTAACAGGGGGAGAATGTGACAACCCTCATAATTACATGTATCCGTATGATTTATTAATTATAATTAAAGTGCTTGATGACTGAGCTGAATTACTTAACTGCTTTCTGATTACTGCGTCATACTTACATGTGCTTGTAAACATACTAGTCTTGTGCAGAAAAATTGACTAAATGATCTTGTATGCTTTCCCAAGTGTTGGGAATTAAAAGTGTTGCAAAAAGATATATATAAAAGACACTAAACGATATAACAAAGTACTTTAACGGAACGGTATCTAACCGAACAACCGGGCATTACCCGGAACACTAAAATATTGCAAAAAGTATTGTTTTTATTTTTCTGAGCTAGTTATGGTTCCCGAACTCTTAAACTCCCCATATAAAGCATCCTACACATAACACAAGACTTTTACCATTTAACACCCACTAATTACCATCTTTACCATCAAAATTTACAATAAACCCCCCCCCCCCCCCACATATGTCTACGGTTCATGTGGCCCACCCCCATAGATTTGTAAATCTCCTAATAAATCTTCCATATCTCCTTCATTGGGATTTGCTAAGATTGGTGTGTACTTTACTAGACATAGTAACCTTTGGTTAAAAGAGTTTAAGTTTATAAATAACCATTATTCATTCACTTAAATCACCAAAAAAAATCCTTTCTTCTCCTTCCCCATAGCTACGGCCGAACATACCCTTATCACCACCACCATTTTTTATTTTTGTTCATCAATTCCAAGCTTGTTACAAGGTGATACAAGGTGTATAACGAGGCTCGGTGTTCACGGATCTTGAAGGACCTCCTTCAAAAGCTTTTATCCACTCATTTTCCCCATTGTTCTTCCCTAGCTTTAAGCTAGTAGTAAACTCCTTATTAATCCTTAGATACTTCATGTTTTTAGTGGTTAATAGTTATATCTTGATGTAAACAAATGAACACTAAAAGAACATAAACCTAAAGCTTGAACATAATGGTGAAATAAGATGAAATCTTGATGAAATGAAGTTGTTTTGATTATGTTGTTGATTACTTGATGATTACTTGTTAATATTGATGTTGGTCATAACATAGAACTTGTTAAATCATGATTAAAAACATGAGTTAACAAGTTAGGAGGTGATTAGGGGTTTACGTAAAAGAATCACCTCCATATTTAGACATGAACTTGGTGACAAAATGATTTCTTGTAAATTAACAAACAAAGTGATCTAGTAAATTGTAGATCTAAAACTTGTGAACGATTTTCAAAGAGAACCAAGTTTAAAATGATGATTTTTAGAAGAACATGGTTTTTATTAAACCAACAATATTTTAAATAACAACATAAGTGTAGAAATACTTTTAACACAAGAATATGCTATAAGTAAACATTTTTGTAAATTATATTTACAATCTAAAAATCCTGAGAATGAGATTTTAACAAAAGTAAACACACTTTGGAGGGTAACTAAACCCACTAAACGCCATACCAAGTTACTACGCATTTTTATGAAACATCAAGTTCATGTTGGTCTGTAAATAGAATAGTTTGCTCTTGGTAAATTGTTGTTGATTGTTGAATGATTTTTGGAAAAGAAAATGATATGCTTATTAGCATGGACACCTCCGTTTACAAAGGAAACTCTGGCGAAATTTCCTAAAAATTCCAACACTTAGAAAATATTTTTCTAAACAAGCGTTACAAGTACATTTTATAACTTGTGTTTTGAATATAAACTTCGCCATAATTTTTGTAACAAAATACAAAGTGTCGGAGGTTGGTTTTTGTAAATAAAAATGGGTAAATATATATTTAGAATATATATCTTATACTAGAACACTTGTGTGGATACTTGTTTATTTTGTGAGATAGTTATATTATTTTAGGATAAAATAATGTAACTTAACAATATAACTTGACATTTGAATTGTGTGGTATGTGATAGAAGTAATGAGTAAATAAACCGTACGTAGGATACGTGTTATGCATGAGAAACTGATTGTTATCCGCACCTTATTAGGACGTGCTTGATTTCTGATTATTAGAGTAACTAATCTAACCGAGCAAACCAAGGTGAGTTCACACTTTCTACAAGGCATGGGATTCCCGGTGGTTTGGGAATGGGCTAAGAAACTAAAATGGAACCTACATATCCTCCTTGGGTAGGATATGTACCGCCATCCTCCATAGGTAGGATGTCAATATTAATCCTGCGTATTCTCCTTGGGTAGAATACGTACGTTCGTCCTCCTTGGGTAGGACAACAACCTTAAACTACTAGCCAAAACTCTATCACCTAAGTCCCTCATTTTATATCGACTTAATCGCCGAGGCCGATGGCGAGCGGGTCATTAGTTAATAGCGCTATTAGGTTTAACAAACCTCATACTGTGCCGTTCGGATGGGCGTGTACTAATGGACTATGGCAAACTGTCAATGATGATAGACATTGACATAGGGCACAACTAAATTTCGTTAGTAGTCAATATCGTAACGGTCTAGTGGTTCACATGGGGTAGCCCCCACTAATTATGGGCATGGTTTGGGGAAAGAAGGAATTGGTTAATCATATTTTCAACTATGGGGTAACCCCCACGGCAAGTAAGCCAGCAAAAGACAAACCATGTTTTCGGAAACAACTTAAAACTAAACAACCAACCGTGAACTCACTCAACTTTGTTGTTGACTCGTTGTTACATGCCTTACAGGTCGTTAGATGCTTATGGAACTTGCACGAGGAAGAGGTCGTTGTGGGATATGGACTGTTATGTCCCGTGCTAAACATTTAATCCTTATGAACTTATTAAACTTACGTTTTGGACTTTAAACTTATGAACTATGGAACTTATGTTTTGGACTTACGTTTTATGCTTTCGCTGTTAACTTAAAGTTGGTTACTTTCTTTTGGTCACCAATTGTATTGTGGTTGGTTTTATTTACTTAATTATGTTGTTCAATATGATTGGTGGCTCGATCCTGGTCATGTCACGCCTCCAAGCGGTGATACTCTGCATGGTGGATTTTGGGGTTGTGACAGTACCAGTCTTTGACAATCTGTTTTGGCTCACTCCTCGCAGTTGAGGAATAGTGCGAGCTTTCCTTTTTGTGTGCGGAAGAATGTGGTATAGAATGGGACTTAGGATGACTTGAACTCGATCCCTTATAATTAGCTATGAAATTTTTCATAGCTTTGCCAACCTCTGCGGCTATAAGGCCTGAAGCTTAGCTCCTTCGCCTTCGCGGGTCATGTTTATATTATCATTATTTCCGCTGTTAGCACCATCCGAATTTGGATTTGCCATAGTTTAGAAACTTTGTACTATAAGCCAAAGTAAATGATTGCTTAGTGCAATAATATATGGTCATCGAATTTGATGACTTGAAAATAATATTAGCCGTGATCTCAATGGATTATATGGCTACATGGTTTGGACATATGTCCTCCACCCTATTCGGACAGTGCGCCATATAGTCACAACTGCCATTATCTCAATGGACAATAAAATATAGCTCATAAGCTCGTCTATATGGACAATAAAATATAGCTCAAGGGCTTGTCTCAATGGACAATATAATATAGCTCAAAGGCAATTCATTTTAACATTACATTGAATGTTAAAATATCATGATCATCTAATTTGATGATAATATTAGACAAGATCTCATTTGATCATATAGGCGATACGGCTTGGACATATGTCCTCCACCTTGGTCAATGTGATTCCTCATTGCTACATTGCCAGGAATACTAACATTACATTGAATGTTAATATAGAATAAATGTCTTTAATGGTTTGATAATATATATATATATATATATATATATATATATATATATATAGTCTTAGGATCCTGTAAAAAGGACATGTTTCGTGAGAAGTGTGAGAAGACATAAAAATTCATATGTAGACATAATGTTTTGGACTTATACATAATGTTTTGCGTTGTTTTGGCAAGAAAAACACTAAACATAACAATTTAAGACACAATGCAATGAATTCTA
The DNA here is from genome assembly GCA_030545235.1 of Helianthus tuberosus. NCBI lineage: Eukaryota > Viridiplantae > Streptophyta > Magnoliopsida > Asterales > Asteraceae > Helianthus > Helianthus tuberosus. The sequence continues at coordinate 154,291,254 of CM060372.1, forward strand.
GGCTTAAAACTTAAAACACCATGCCAAGAACGTTAAATAGTGTGTTTTAAGTTTTAAATAGTGTCTTTTAAATTCACGTCCATAATATGTTGCATTGTGTTTTAAATTGTTATGTTTGGTTTTTTCTTGCCAAAACAACAAAAAACATCATGCCTAAGTTCAAAACATGATGCCTACATGTTAATTTCTATACCTTCTCACACTTCTCACGAAAGGAGTCCTTTTTACAGGAACCTCACCCTATATATATATATATATATCATTTTCCGTAGTCTCATTGAAACATAGGAATAAGGTTTGGGCATATGCCCTCCACCTCTTTTGTCAGTGTGATTCCTCATTGTCACATTGCCATTTTATTGCCAATTATGTAGGCTTGCCAGATGGGCTGATCAAACCATTAAGAAGATCCTTTTGATGTAATGAGCAGATCGATAAAATTCGAATTTAAAATCAAGACGATCGCTTGAAAAGGATAATATAAATAAGATAAATCTCAAATTTATCATTTCAATAAGAAAGGTTACAATACTTTGCCCAAAACAGACTTTAAAACAAAATCTAAATACTTGTCCATGCAGGGACTTAAAAGAAATAACACGTCCTCGCAGGGACTTTAAAAGAAAGACACGTCCACGCATGGACTTTTGGAATTTAAATGAATTACAAAAAGATAACAATTCTCTACTCATATTTCTTTCCTTTCCAAATCTTGGAAAGCTTATTGAAGATCTTGTTTGTCTTCCTCTCATTTCTTTCAGCCTGACGCTGAATTTGTTCTGCCCACTCCAAAGCCTGATTGATAGCATCTATTTATGGCGGTGGCTGAGGTGGTGGATGTGGTTGCTCCACAAGCTCCATCGGCTTGTCCTCTGGTGGAGGCACCGGTGGCAGCGTCGGAGGTTGATAATCAGGTGTATGAACAAAAGTGAACTGGTTGAAATACTGGTCCCATTCATTAAGACCCTGGTATGGTAATCTTGCATAAGATGTAGTACTATCACTGGAAAGTTCAATCAGATGCATATGCGACCCAGATGGTGGCATTTCCGGATCAGAGTCTTCATCCGGTTTGTTCTGCTGGTCCAGTTGGTTTTGAGCAGCAAGTGGGATGTTAATGTATTGGTTAGGGTCGAATGACCCATGGAAAGAATGGGAATGGGAGTGGTGAGATTGATGAGAGTGGTGAGAGTGGTAAGAATGGTGAGAATGAGAAGGTGATGAATTGTGGGAGACAAAGTGTCTCGCTGGATGAGATGAATAAGAGTCGCTCGAATACTGCTGATGACCTGAGCTGTGAGGCTGCGAGGGTGCGTGTCCAGATGGACCTCCTCGCATCGGGCCCCTTCCTTTTCCTCGGAATCTTGGCGGCATATTTTATATCCTTTCAAAAATAAAAAAAACAACAATATATATAACTTAAATAAGATGTGAGTAATCCTAGGTCAATGCCTAGACTCAGAAAGTCTAAGGATTATGCTATTGTGATGTTTGAGATTAAACACAAAAGGCTAGGGTTTAATTCACTCAAACGTTGGCTATGTTACCAACCTATCACACCCTGATTTCCTGATGGGCCCGGACTTGGGGTACGTGATGAGATTGATATCAAATACACAAATAACACAGCGGGAGTCTTGGGAATTAAAATACTATTACAAATTATAATGTCCGAATGTTCAAACTAATTATACAGACAAAAGTATTAAAAAGATCCACATGCAGATCGAAAATAACAAAATGATTAAATATGCAGACTACTAGGGTTCAAATGCAAGGAATTACAAATTCCTCTTAAGCATTTACCGGGCACTTCCAGCCTATTTCGTAACCTTGCAACCTACACTTAGTCTTTTGAAGATACGTCAGCTTACACTGGTAAATATAAATAACCGACACATTTTGAAAATATTTCAAAATCATTTTCATGTACAAAATGGGACATATATTTTCATAAATAACTTGGGATAAACTATTTCTCATGTTATCAGTTTTACATGCTTGTTAATACATATGGGGCCCGGAAACTATGCCGACAACATGATTAACCAACACACCACTTTAACACCCTTATTGGGTAAACCCGTATTCGGTTATAAAAATTATTTTAATATAGAATTAGCATCTGTCATGTGTATACCTACACCTCGTGCTTAGGTCGTGGCCACTTGCAATTAAATGAGCCGAGGATATCCAGGACACGGTCGTATTAACCCCCAATGTTTAAGTTCAAGCAATACGAATTAAAACAGGTTATTTGGATTCCCAACACATAGGTCATTGATCCCATCCCGACCATGCAGTAATAATATACTGTATCCCAAGCTCGTATAAGGAAAATAGGTTAAGAGTATTTACCTGGCTTAGTAATCTTTCAATTCAAGATATAATAATAAGCATAGCCAATATATCTATTAACTTAGCATAGTTGCAATCTACTGGACACCCTAGTCTAGAATGAATGGTATAATAACCAATTAGAATGTTAACGGGTCTTATTAAAGTCATAGACTTGGACCGGTTAATTTATAATAATGAAAACGGTACGGTACGCTAGATTAAGCGGTGACCGGATAGAATGTAGATTAAACCTCACTAGTACTAAGACTTGTATAATATGGGTAAACATATTTACATTCTGGAATTTGAAAAGAATTGACCCGATTTGGTAAACTTATGTAAACTCGTTACATAAGCTAACCGTACGCACATAGGCGGTATTGGGTGATCGGTTGAGCTATAAACAAGTTCATTATGCCAAAACATGTTAATTATATTACCACATCAGTAGGTTATGCAAATTATATGTACAATGTGTTTCAAAAACCAAATCATGCCCAAAAGGGCAATATTGGCATTTTATGGCATAAATTAAGAACTTGCATAAAAACTCGACAATCGATCATGACCAAGTAGTATAACCACAGAGGGTTATCCTACATGTAATTATGGTCATAATGAAACTTAGAATTAGTAGCAAAAGTTGCTAATTCGGGTCAGAATCGAAAGTCAAAGCATAAGTCAAACTGCTTGACTTTTGGTTGCGAACCAACATATAAACAGGAAATGACGGGCTAAACATGCTTAGACATGTTCTAATATTAGTTACCAACTGATTTAGTGTCAAAAAAATGTGTTAAAACATTTACAAGTTCATTTTATAAGTTTTCCGAAAATCTGCCCTTTGACTTTTTATTGAACACAACTTTGACTCGTCATTTGACCAACTTAACGTGATTTCCAGGAGGTGCCCTTTTGAGGGATTAACACCTACCTTATTATGATCATGTAGCCATATTTGATTCGAACAATGGCTGGACCATAATGGTATAAATGAAAAGTCAAAGAAAAAGTCAATTTGCTTGACTTTCGGCTAAATCCTAGCCTATAAAATGAAATAAGTAGAATAGGAACACTTACTTGTGATCCTAGAGGAAAATAGAACTCAGGGGAGGCCTCTTGGAAGAGGAAAGCTCCAGAATAGAGTGATAGAGGAGAAAATGAGAAATGAGCAAGTGTGAAGGAAGAATTTGCTTGATATTTATACTAATGGAGGATGTACAAGATCAAGACAGGTGTTAGGGGTTGTTGTAGGATGTTAGCAGGTGTCCCTAGACGTGTTATGAACTGAGGATGTGTGGCAATTTGAGTGAAAGGTGGCAAGAGGGCAGAATACTTGGGTAGCCAATAAAAATCTGCCCAGATACGTTCCTTACGGACGGTATGAGCATCTGGCTTACAGTTCGTAAGCTAATTAGCGCGCCCACAGTTTTAAATTTCATACAGACCGTAAGACCTATAGTCTTGCGGTCTGTAACCGCTTGCCAGAACCAAGAAAATTATATGCTTACGGTCCGTAAGCAATATAAGCTTACGATCCGTAAGGGGTCACTCAGAGGCCATAAAATTGGCATGTTGACACATATGGTCCCTCCACAACATTCTTCCATATTATTTATGTATTTAGTCCCTCTCGCCAAACTATGTGGCATAAAATGAGAGTTTAAAGGACACGTGTCGTCATATGATTCGACACAAATTTCCCGACTTGTTAGGTCACTTAATCACCAACGTTCGGGGACCGGCTCGTGTGCGGTTAGGTAATTCGAGTTAATTCACCGAATTTCCGTTATGTGGTGTTCATGTACTAACTGACACATTTAATTAACCCTAATCAAGTGTAATGAAATAGTGAATGTTCGTGATGGCGTTAAAGATAACGGAGTTAACCTGGAAATGCTGGATGTCACATTATATGTGTACAACATTCATGATTAATTTGTTTTATTGTTACTTCTAACTAGAGGTGTTTATTATACCTGAAACTCGAACCCAATGCCACCCAACCTGAGAAACTATCATACCAGAGTTACCCGAACCCGATGTATAGCAAACCCAAACCCGATTGACCTTAAACATTTTAGTTAATAGATATAGTTTTGGTGATTCGGGTTCACCCCAAAAACTCGAACAACTTTCAAGGTCCCGATGAATCCTACCTTGAAATACTTGGTAGTGTTCCTCTTGGAGTTTTGTTTTATAGGTTTTTATTTTGTGCGTGCTTTTAAGAATTTTTGTCTGTTTTCTACGCAATTTACTTGATATGCACTACCATTTGTGGCAGGTGCTCCTATGCTACCACCAGCTTCGTAATCAGATTTTGCATTTGCTATCCTTTTTTTATAACAATGAGCACAAACTTTCATTCTATAACCACAAACAATAACAAGATAAAGTCGAAGTATCAGCCCAACAAGGTGTTAGTTGTTGACAATGGAAACCAAAAACATTTTAATTGAATACACCAGTTTTGATATAACTCCGATGGAAGTAACTGAGCCCAATTAGCCCCTTATGAAGATATTGCAGAATGTGCCTACGGGGTCACCTAAGCATTGGCCAAAAGTTCGAATTGTAGACAAGGAGAACTAAACACTCCAGAGTCAATAAAACTATACTATCCCGAAACCCGACCCCTAATAAAACCAAACCATTTAACTCAAATACCAAAGAACCCGAACCTAAAATGGTTCGACTATAGGATACATTTTTAGTTTTGAAAATCCAAACAACCTGAACCGAAATGCCCGAAACCCGAGAAAACAACCCGAAGAACACCCATACTTCTAACTGATGTTAAGTTAAAATAAGCATAGTTTATAGTATTAAGTGTCGATTGTTAGTTCTTTATATACGTTAAGTTGTATGAGTTAGGTTACTTATAGAATATTGATGTTTGTGTTTAGCTGGGTTTGAAACAGGTAATAATGAAGGTTTATGAGAGATTAAGCGGAAAAGGGAGTTGACAAGTCAATATATGGAGCTGAGCTGGGAAAAGTCAATAGGGGAAGCCCCGCGATACGCGGCATATGACATGGACAGCTCCTCGACTCGCATGAGGCAACAAGATGAAGTCGGTCAAGTTACTCATCCCCGCGATACGCGGGGGGATACGTTATTCCTGCCGCGACTCGCGGACCTATGTGCCGAGAAGAAACTATACTTAAACATTATGATTTGATTTTGAGGGTTTCACCTCCTGTTTTTTATTGTCCCCTTGCTCAAACTATTCTTTTATTGTTTTTGAAAAAAAAAATCTAAAAACCCAAAAATATTTCTTTTGTTTATTTTTGTCTTGTTCGGTATTACGCTTGTTTTCTTGTTTCCTTGTGTGCAGGTGATCTTTTTGCATGCATACTCGGTTTTCAGGAAGATCTTCTCCACTCTTGTTTGATCCTGAAATTGAAAAGACCGCACGCCAAAATCTGCTTCTTCGTTCAGCCTTGAAGGGAAAAGCAATTCAAACCACCATGAATCCATCAGAAAACCAATCCACCCCACAACAACAAACATCGACTACTGAATTGCCACCGATGCCACCACCCCCATTTACATCTGAACCACAACAACAAACCCCACCCAATGCACCATCATCAAGCACAACCACCCAACCAACCTCTGCTCCAACTGGAGAATTTCATTTTATTGGTGAACCACTTTACACTCTTGAAAGCCGATTACCACCATAGCCCAATCCTTTGCGGACCGTGAATCAACCAAACCTTGTGCCACACCCGAACCGGTCGGGTGCTATGTTTGAGCAAGGGGACAATAGGGCGAGAACAGAGACATGGGATGATGGATACGGAGACGAGGAGTGGGGGATAAACGATGGGTATATGGGATATCCAGGTGGTTACCAAAATCAGGCAGTTAATCGCAATCAACCGATGTATCAGCAACAGAGGCAGCCACGGGGAGTTGATGCTTATCAGACCCCGCCACAGGTTCATAGGGCACCGGTTGCACCTCGTCAAAGGCAAAGAGATCCTCGATTTCTGGATCCGACTATTCGAGGGGTTGAGAGTCACTTCAGACCACACATTGCTGAGCATGCATCCCCGATAGTGATGCTAGTCGCACCGGGTAATGTGGAACGTTCGTTTGAAGCAAAACCACATATTCTGAACATGCTACCTACCTTTCACGAGAAAGGTACTGAGGAGCCATATGCACACATAGCGGATTTTGAAGCAGTTTGTGGTATGATTGCTGGACATGGGTTCACGCCAGATCAGGTTAAGTTAGTGTTATTTCAGTTTTCACTAAAGGATGCTACGAGGGATTGGTTTACATCTTTGCCATATGCTAGTATTTATACATGGCAAGAGCTGCAGCAACAATTTTTGGATGAGTACTATACCCCGCAAAGAACTAAATCGGGGAGAGCAGCAATTAGAGAATTCCAACAGTTACCGGGTGAGCTTCTATACGAGTCTTGGAAACGGTTCAATCAATTGGTCCGTAATTGTCCTCACCACGGTATTCAAAGATGGGAGTTAATTACCGCCTTCCACGATGGGATTTCAAATGAGGATAGACGAGATATTAAGGCTATCACCGGGGGTACCTTTTTGAGAAATCATGTGGATGTGGATTGGGAGTATTTGGATACTGTTGCAGGGGATTCAAAGAGGCAAGCACAGTCGGATAGGAATAAAAAGTATCCGATTGTGGCACCATCAAGTGCGGGAGCTTCTAATGCAAGGGTTGCTCAGCTAGAGAGAGAAAAGGAGGCGTTGGAACGCCAGTTACCGAAGTTTAAGGGTCTAGGCGAACGGGATGCATTGCATGCGGCGCAAACCTTTCCGGTTTGCGATTCATGTGGAGATGTGGGACATACGTTGGATGCATGCCCGGGTCAGTTTGTAGCGGCTGAGGAGGACGTGAACATGGTGTATGGAGATCAAAGGAATTATGATATGAACTCAAACACATATCATCCAGGTTTGCGTAATCATCCAAACTTTCGGTACAGTAATACTAATCAATTGAATCCTCATTTTCAGGTACCAAATCAAGGAAGCCAGCCGTATCAGAACCGTCAGTCGAACTATAATCAGAATTATAATCAAGGAAATTACAACAAGGGAAATCAAAGAAGCTATCAGCAACAACACGAGCAAGGCAAGTCAAATACTTCAAACGATGAGATTTCCAATCGTGAGATTATGGAAATATTGAAGCAAATTAAAAAGGACCAAGAAGTGCAAGCTAAATCTCATCAAGCATTGGAAAAGCAAGTCGCCCAGTTGGCGACCGAGATGGCACAAGGGAGAAAAGATTCGAGCCGATTGCCTAGTGATACCACGAAGAATCCACAGCATCAAGGGAGCTCATCTAACGCCAGGATTAATCAGGTAAGTATTCTTCGTTCTGGGAAAGTTTATGATAATCAGGTTGGGACACCTCCACAGTTGGTTGAGGGTATTGTGGAGGAAGTTAATGAGGAAAATGAGTCCGATACTGAGCCGGAACCTGTTAGCCCTAAAAAGAATAAAAAGGAAACTCTTGAAAAAAATAATAGGGTGATAGATACTGAACCGGGTGACAAAAAGGAGAAGGGTATGGAGGGTAATACTGTCCCATTTCCTAAGGCTTTAATTAACCCCGAAACAAAAGTCATTAATAAACGGGGCCCACAACAGGATGAGATGTGGGAAGTTTTTAAACAGGTGAAAATTAATCTTCCGTTATTAGACGCAATCAAACAGGTTCCGGCATATGCAAAATATTTGAAAGAACTTTGCACCCAAAAACGGCACAATAAATTTCCGAAAAAAATAGCTTTAACCGAAAAAGTTAGTGCCGTTTTGTCGGGTGATCTTCCACCAAAGCTCCGAGATCCAGGTGCGCCTCTAATCCCCATTCAAGTGGGTGAATTTAAGATGAGTCGAGCCTTGCTGGATTTGGGAGCAAGTGTTAGCATCTTACCGGGAAGTTTATACGATCAATATGACTTCGGACCATTGAAACAAGCCGACACCACCGTGGTGTTGGCTGACTTGACGTTAAAACTACCCCGGGGGATCTTGCGTGATGTCATTGTCAAAGTTGATGAGTTTTATTACCCGGTTGACATTTTGGTTTTAGATTATATGCAAATTGAAAATAATAAACAACCTAATGTCATACTCGGTAGACTATTTTTAGCAACTGCTAATGCACTAATTGATTGTAGAAATGGTACGGTTGACATCACATTTGGAAATCGTAAGGTCCGATTAAATGCTTTTCCCCGTGCATCTGATTCTCTAGTCAATGATGAATGCTTCATGGCGGACATTATTGACGGGTGTTATCCTCACGAAAGTGGGGAATGCACTATAGAGACGTGTTTTGTTTGTGACAGGGATTTGGCAGAAATAGAGGTGGAATTGGAATATGCGGAAGAAGAGTTGGAGGTGATGGCTGCTAGGGAATTTAAGCCGACTTGGACACATCAAGTCGAGAATTTACCGGATCATATTGACACTCAATTGAAGCCATCACTTGAATCACCTCCACAAGTCGAGTTGAAGACATTGCCAAAGCATTTGAAGTATGCTTTCATTGGCGACAACAACACCCTACCAGTAATTATTGCTTCCAATTTATCACTTGAACAAGAAAAAGCTTTGATGGAAGTGTTAATAGCCAACCGGGCCGCTATTGGGTGGACAATCGCTGATCTCAAGGGGATTAGTCCATCCATTGTTATGCATAAGATCATCACTGAAGAGGGAGCAAAACCGGCTCGAGATGCTCAACGAAGACTGAACCCGAACATGCGGGAAATTGTGAAAAAGGAAGTCTTAAAGTGGTTGGATGCGGGGATCATCTATCCCATATCGGACAGTACTTGGGTGAGTCCGACACAGACGGTGCCTAAAAAGGCGGGCATCCAGATTGTTACAGGTGAAGACGGTAAGGAAGTCGGCACCCGGCCGGTAACCGGGTGGAGAATTTGCATAGATTACAGGAAGTTGAATGCAGCAACTTCAAAGGACCACTTCCCACAACCCTTTATTGATCAGATTGTGGAAAAACTAGCAGGTCAAAAATTTTACTGTTTTCTTGATGGTTATTCAGGTTATAAACAGATTGCTATTCATCCTGATGATCAACAAAAGACAACGTTTACCTGTCCTTACGGTACTTTTGCGTTTAGGCGAATGCCGTTTGGACTGTGTAATGCCCCGGCCACCTTCCAAAGGTGTATGATGAGTATCTTTTCAGATATGGTCGGGGAGTCTTTGGAGATTTTTATGGATGATTTCTCAATCTTTGGCACATCTTTTGAGGCCTGTTTGGAACAACTGTCACGAGTGCTAAAAATGTGACAACTCGAATTTCCGACATTCTTTATTTGCATTTAATGCACGTTGACCTTGACTATATAGTTGTGATTGCATGGTTATGTGTGATTGTATAACATGTGTAATGATTGTAAAACTGAAACTGCTTAACATAGGAAAGAGCCCGACGAAACACAAGTGTGTTTCGCCAAGTACATTCCGACGAAACTGAATCAGTTTCGCCAACAACCTTCTCGACGAAACAAGCTGTTTCGCCGAGCCCAGTTTCGCCAAAAGCCCAGTACGGCCCAAAACGTTATTGCGGATATATTTACGTAACACAACTTCAGTTTCATATTTTAAGCAATCAGAAACCCTAGAACTCCCTACTAGGTGTATCGGCAGCTGTGTGTGTGTTTCCCCAAGTCTTTTATCGATCAGATCATTGTTTCCTTCATCTCGGTTAGTACAGGTTCGTTAACTCGGTTCTTTTGATATTCTGATTACTTGTTATGTGTATATGTAAATGCTGAGTTATGAAACAGATCATGAATATAAGAGTATGATGATGATATAGATTTCGTTATGCATGATGTAGTAGGATATGATAAAGCTATGCGAAACTTATTACAATCGAATGCTAGGTTCTGGATATTTTATTATGGTCTGATTCTGAATACACATTAGTATCTTGATAGGGATCGATAATATGATGTTGTATGTTAATCGATATGTTGAACACATGACCTAGGGTTCATGCTAGACGTTAAGAACTGTGATGCTTATGTTATAATGATGTTATGATGAATTCTGTGAACGAATGATTACTGCATAATTGATGATTTGCTGATGACGGCTGCTAGCATGATTAGGGTTTCTGTGTTATTCGTAACTGCTGTAACTATTGTTTACGAAACTAACATCCGACGAAACAGATCTCTTGGCGAAACAGAAAGTGTTTCACCAAGGGCAAGCGACGAATCAGAATCCTGTTTCGCCAAACAAGATCACGACGAAACAGAACGTGTTTCGTCAAATGGGTGTTTCGCCAAACTCACTTGTTTCGCCAACTTATGTGTTTCGCCATACATGTGTTTCGTCGAGCTGTGCTGTAACATGAGTTGATTCTGTTAAATGTTAACTGGAATATTTAACTGCTGTTATATGTTAAACATGACTTGCATGATTGTGATTGCGTGTTACATGCTTATACGTGAACAACTTAAACACAAACTGATTATGTATACGTGCATACCTTAGGACGTGATTGATTAATTGCGAGCACTTACATACTTAGCATACCGAGCAAACCAAGGTGAGTTCACACAGCCAAGGCATGGGATTCCCGGGTTGGGAATTGGGTTGGATTATTTGAAATGGATAACTACTCGTACTTACGTTATCGCTAGACTATAGACCATCGTCCTCAGGATAGTCAGGACACTTACGTAAAACCTACGTAACCTAGTATCTACCATTGTCTCCCGGGTCGGGAGGACACTTACGTAAAACCTACGTAAACTAATACCTACCACTGTCTTCCGGGTCGGAAGGACACTTACGTAAATCCTACGTAAACCCCACACGTACCATTGTCCTCGGAGAAGGGCACTCACGTAAATCCTACGTGACCTTGTACGTATTCCTGTTCTCGGATTTAGAAGAACACATGGTTGCAAATAGTCTAGTAAGTACAAACATGGGAAGCCCCCATTAGTAAAGATAAACGTGGGAAACCCCCACCAATAGTACATACGACCATGGGAAACCCCCCACTAATAGCATATACCTACATGGGAAGCCCCCACTAAATGCATATATGATTTGTTATAGCGAACTTATTAACTGTGAACTCGCTCAACTAGTTGTTGACCCTCTGCTGCATGCCTTGCAGGACCTTAGGTACTTTTGGGAGCTTGCACAGGGAGGAGCAGGTCGTTGTGGACTTGGATCGATGATGCCATGTTAACTATCTAAACATTTTGAATTTATGATTTACTTTGGGTTTACATACTTATGCTTCCGCTACACACTTGTTGATGTTTGGTTTTGAAAAACACCTTTCGTATTGATGAATGATTTTTGGTATTTACTTATATGTTCAATATGATTGGTGGCTTGATCCTGGTCAGTCACGCCTCCAAGCGGTGATACTCCGCGTGTGGATTTTGGGGGTGTGACAGATTGGTATCAGAGCCATTGGTTATAGAGAACTCGGTTTTAATAAAGGGAAAACGATTTTGTTAAAACCAGACTATAACCAGAACAGTGCTCTCAACGATCCACAATGACGCTTCGCTCCACGTGCAAGGCTCAACATCATAGGTACTACTATTCATGTTACCTTACCTACTTGCTAGAATTACATAGAACTTTGCTCGTGGTATGCCTGGGTTACAGAACCTACTATATGATATTGTTTGAGAATACTTGTGTGCTCACTCTCTCCTGTCATCGCACTATTTGCGAACCTATCTCACTTACGTTGTCTTTACTATGAAGATCATGTCTGGACGTATCAACATGACTCAGGACCAGTTGACGGCCCTCATTAACGAGCGAGTTACTGCGGCAGTTGCAGCCGCACAAGCAGGAGGTATACCCTGCAGTTACAACTCACACTAGGATCCTTAGATCCTACATTCCTAAATCAACTCTCGTGTTTAAACTTGTCCTAATTCTTTTACACAACAGGTCAAGCACCTGTTTGCACTTTCAAGACTTTCATGGACTGTCGTCCAACCACTTTCAGCGGCACTGAAGGAGCCGTAGGCCTCCTGCACTGGTTTGAAAAGATGGAGTCTGTGTTTGAGATGTGTGAATGCCCTGAGGCACGCAGGGTGAAATATGCTACCGGTACCCTCGAGGGTTTAGCCCTCACATGGTGGAAAGCACAGGTACAAATACTAGGGTTGGTTGCTGCTAACGCCACCCCATGGAACAATTTCAAGGAAATGATCAAGGAGGAATACTGCAGTAGAGATGATATTCATAAGCTGGAAGTTGAGTTTTTCAATCTCAAGATGACGGGGTCAGAGATTGAGGCGTACACCAAGAGATCGAACGAGCTTGCATTACTGTGTCCCACTCTAGCGGACAAGCGTATCGAACTTTACCTTAAGGGTCTAGTGCCAGAGATCCAAAGTCATGTGACTTCAGCAAACCATGCTACCTACCAGCAGGTTGTTCAGTTGGCACACCGTCTCACTGATCAGGCGGTGGAGCAAAACAGGTTGCCTAAACGCATCAACGCTACTGCTACCGCTACCACTTCAGTTACTCCTGCTACCCCCAGTGACAATAAGAGGAAATGGGAGGGGGATTCCAGCAAAGGTTCAGCTACCATTCAGCCTCAAGCTCAGCAACGCAAGACCAATGATTATCAGGGTCCGAGTCAGCAGTCATCTGGTAGTCACGGACAGAGAGTTTATCGAGGAAACCATCCCAAGTGCCACAACTGCAACAGGCACCACAGTGGCCAGTGCAACAAGGGTCGCTGTCAAAGATGTCTCAGAATGGGTCATGAGGCCAAGGATTGTAGGAGCCCACGACCTGCGAATCAGAACCAGCAACAACAACCACCTGCTCCACGAAACCAGCCACAGCAGCAGCAGCATGGAAATAGGGGATGCTTTCAGTGTGGGGCCGAAGGTCATTTCAAGCGGGATTGCCCTCAGTTAAACCAGAACCAGAACAATAATAACAACAACCAGGGTAACGGAAACAACAACAATGGTGGGAACAACAACAATGGTGCTAGAGGCCGTATGTTTGTGATCGGTCAGGGTGATGCCAGGAATGATCCCAACGTGGTTATGGGTAAGTTTCTTCTCAACGACTTTTACGTTACTGTCTTATTTGATTCGGGTGCGGATACAAGTTATATGTCTCTAAAAGCTAGTGAAATGTTAAAACGTGCACCAACTCTCTTAAACACCAAACATGTCGTAGAGTTAGCTAACGGTAAAAGCCTAGAGGCCACGCACATAGTAAAAGGGTGTAATCTTATCCTCGCCGGTCAGACCTTCTCCATCGACCTTATTCCTATAACCTTGGGCAGCTTTGACGTCGTCATTGGTATGGATTGGTTATCTCAACAACAAGCGGAGATTTTATGCAAAGAAAAGGTTATTCGTATTCCTCGTTCGGGCAAAGAACCTCTCGAAGTTCAAGGCGACAAGAGTGGTGTCGTGAGTGGCATCATTTCCTTCTTGAAGGCTCAGAAGTGTTTGCGCAAGGGTCACACAGCTGTTTTAGCTCTCGTTACAGATACCTCGAAGAAAGAGAAAAAGATTGAAGATATTCCTGTAGTACGTGACTTTCCTCAAGTGTTCCCTGAGGAATTACCTGGGTTACCGCCTCATCGTCAAGTCGAATTCCAGATCGAGCTCGCTCCAGGAGCAGCACCCATAGTTCGAGCACCTTATCGTCTAGCTCCAACTGAATTAGAAGAACTGTCAAAGCAGCTACAAGAACTCTTGGAAAAGGGTTTTATACGTCCTAGCTCTTCGCCCTGGGGAGCTCCAGTGTTATTCGTAAAGAAGAAAGACGGTACGTTCAGGATGTGTATAGACTACCGTGAACTCAACAAGGTGACGATCAAGAATCGTTATCCTCTTCCGCGCATAGATGATTTATTCGACCAGCTGCAAGGGTCGAGCTACTACTCCAAAATAGACTTAAGGTCAGGATATCACCAGCTGAGAGTCCGGGATGAGGACGTCTCCAAAACAGCATTTAGAACCCGCTATGGCCACTACGAGTTTATGGTCATGCCATTTGGGTTAACGAACGCGCCTGCCGTGTTTATGGATCTTATGAACAGGGTGTGCAAACCCTATCTCGACAAGTTCGTCATTGTTTTTATCGACGACATCCTGATTTATTCGAAAAGTCAGGAGGAACACGAGCAGCACCTACGACTTATACTGGAACTTCTAAGAACGGAACAGCTATACGCTAAGTTTTCTAAATGTGACTTCTGGCTTCGTGAAGTCCACTTCTTAGGCCACGTGGTGAACAAGGATGGGATTCATGTAGATCCATCCAAGGTGGATTCGATCAAGAACTGGCCTGCACCTCGCACACCAACAGAAATACGCCAATTCTTGGGTTTGGCGGGTTATTACAGAAGGTTCATCAAAGACTTCTCAAAGATTGCTCAGCCGCTTACACTACTGACACAGAAGGGTGTTGTTTACCGTTGGGGTAATGCACAGGAAACAGCGTTTCAGCACTTAAAGGATAGACTTTGTAGCGCACCTATCCTCTCATTGCCTGAAGGCACGGATGATTTCGTAGTCTACTGCGACGCATCTATCCAAGGTCTTGGATGTGTATTGATGCAGAGGGATAAAGTTATTGCTTACGCTTCGCGCCAACTAAAGATTCACGAACGGAATTATACGACACACGACCTAGAGCTGGGAGCGGTCGTCTTTGCACTTAAGATATGGCGACACTACTTGTACGGTACCAAGTGCGCAATCTACACTGACCACAGAAGCCTCGAACATATCTTCAAACAGAAGGAACTGAATATGCGACAGCGACGATGGGTCGAACTACTAAACGACTACGAATGCTCAATCAGGTACCACCCAGGCAAAGCCAATGTTGTGGCTGACGCCCTCAGTCGAAAAGACACCGCGCCTAAGCGCGTGCGAGCTTTACAACTCACCATACAGTCTAGTCTTCCTTCCCAGATACGAGATGCTCAGGTAGAAGCATTGAAACCAGAAAATGTCAGGGCTGAAGCCCTACGCGGCTCAAGGCAACGATTAGAACAAAAGGAAGATGGTGCTTACTACGTAACAGGGCGCATTTGGGTTCCACTGTACGGCAACTTACGCGAGTTGGTAATGGATGAAGCTCACAAGTCTCGCTACTCGGTACACCCTGGTTCGGATAAAATGTATCACGATATTAAGACTACATATTGGTGACCTAGCATGAAGGCCCACATAGCCACATACGTTAGCAAATGCTTGACTTGTGCGAGAGTCAAGGCAGAATATCAGAAACCGTCAGGACCACTCCAACAACCTGAGATACCACAATGGAAATGGGAGCAAATTTCCATGGATTTTGTTACTGGCCTACCTAGATCTCAGCGCGGAAATGATACTATTTGGGTGATCGTGGATCGACTCACAAAGTCTGCTCACTTCTTGGCAATCAAAGAAACAGACAAGTTCTCTACCTTAGCAGACATTTACTTAAAAGAAGTGGTCTCGAGGCACGGGGTGCCCACCTCCATCATCTCTGATCGTGACGCACGTTTTACTTCAGAACTGTGGCAAGCAATGCATAAATCTTTTGGCTCTCGTTTAGACATGAGCACGGCGTATCATCCTCAGACCGATGGGCAGTCTGAGCGCACTATCCAAACTTTAGAAGACATGCTTCGGGCGTGCGTAATTGATTTTGGCAATGGTTGGGAGAAACATCTGCCACTGGTGGAATTTTCATACAATAACAGCTACCACACCAGCATTAAAGCTGCTCCATTCGAGGCATTGTACGGGCGTAAATGCCGATCACCTCTCTGTTGGGCAGAGGTGGGAGATAGTTAAATTACAGGTCCAGAAATGGTAGTCGATACTACAGAAAAGATTGCACAAATACGACAACGCATGGCGGCAGCACGCGACCGTCAGAAAGCATACGCTAATTTAGACAGGAAACCACTCGAGTTCCAAGTTGGGGATCGAGTGCTACTCAAAGTGTCACCCTGGAAGGGTGTGGTTCGTTTTGGCAAACGCGGCAAACTAAATCCACGATATGTTGGACCTTTCGAAGTTACAGAGAAAATAGGCAAAGTGGCCTACAGACTGAACTTACCAGCTGAACTCAGTGCAGTTCACAACGTCTTTCACGTGTCGAATCTGAAGAAATGTACGTCAGATGAGACCCACGTAGTTCCCTTGAAGGAACTCACTATCGACGAACGGTTGAACTTCGTCGAGGAACCTGTTGAAATCACGGACCGGGATGTTAAGGTCCTCAAGAACACGAGAATCCCTCTTGTACGAGTTCGTTGGAACTCCCGCCGCGGCCCAGAGTTCACCTGGGAGCGTGAAGATCAAATGGAACTCAAATATCCCCAGTTATTCAGAACCAATGCAACTACTACTGAGGCTGAAGCTACCAATACAGAATTTCGGGACGAAATTCCAAATCAACGGGGGGATAATGTGACACCCCAGGAAAACCAGTAATCTTCGCAAACATGCTCGGGGAGCCGCGATACAATTCAGGTAAACAACGTCACACCATTAGCTTTCCTCAGTAACTGCATGCTAAATTTCGGGACGAAATTTCTTTCAAGTTGGGGATAATGTGACAACTCGAATTTCCGACATTCTTTATTTGCATTTAATGCACGTTGACCTTGACTATATAGTTGTGATTGCATGGTTATGTGTGATTGTATAACATGTGTAATGATTGTAAAACTGAAACTGCTTAACATAGGAAAGAGCCCGACGAAACACAAGTGTGTTTCGCCAAGTACATTCCGACGAAACTGAATCAGTTTCGCCAACAACCTTCTCGACGAAACAAGCTGTTTCGCCGAGCCCAGTTTCGCCAAAAGCCCAGTACGGCCCAAAACGTTATTGCGGATATATTTACGTAACACGACTTCAGTTTCATATTTTAAGCAATCAGAAACCCTAGAACTCCCTACTAGGTGTATCGGCAGCTGTGTGTGTGTTTCCCCAAGTCTTTTATCGATCAGATCATTGTTTCCTTCATCTCGGTTAGTACGGGTTCGTTAACTCGGTTCTTTTGATATTCTGATTACTTGTTATGTGTATATGTAAATGCTGAGTTATGAAACAGATCATGAATATAAGAGTATGATGATGATATAGATTTCGTTATGCATGATGTAGTAGGATATGATAAAGCTATGCGAAACTTATTACAATCGAATGCTAGGTTCTGGATATTTTATTATGGTCTGATTCTGAATACACATTAGTATCTTGATAGGGATCGATAATATGATGTTGTATGTTAATCGATATGTTGAACACATGACCTAGGGTTCATGCTAGACGTTAAGAACTGTGATGCTTATGTTATAATGATGTTATGATGAATTCTGTGAACGAATGATTACTGCATAATTGATGATTTGCTGATGACGGCTGCTAGCATGATTAGGGTTTCTGTGTTATTCGTAACTGCTGTAACTATTGTTTACGAAACTAACATCCGACGAAACAGATCTCTTGGCGAAACAGAAAGTGTTTCGCCAAGGGCAAGCGACGAATCAGAATCCTGTTTCGCCAAACAAGATCACGACGAAACAGAACGTGTTTCGTCAAATGGGTGTTTCGCCAAACTCACTTGTTTCGCCAACTTATGTGTTTCGCCATACATGTGTTTCGTCGAGCTGTGCTGTAACATGAGTTGATTCTGTTAAATGTTAACTGGAATATTTAACTGCTGTTATATGTTAAACATGACTTGCATGATTGTGATTGCGTGTTACATGCTTATACGTGAACAACTTAAACACAAACTGATTATGTATACGTGCATACCTTAGGACGTGATTGATTAATTGCGAGCACTTACATACTTAGCATACCGAGCAAACCAAGGTGAGTTCACACAGCCAAGGCATGGGATTCCCGGGTTGGGAATTGGGTTGGATTATTTGAAATGGATAACTACTCGTACTTACGTTATCGCTAGACTATAGACCATCGTCCTCAGGATAGTCAGGACACTTACGTAAAACCTACGTAACCTAGTATCTACCATTGTCTCCCGGGTCGGGAGGACACTTACGTAAAACCTACGTAAACTAATACCTACCACTGTCTTCCGGGTCGGAAGGACACTTACGTAAATCCTACGTAAACCCCACACGTACCATTGTCCTCGGAGAAGGGCACTCACGTAAATCCTACGTGACCTTGTACGTATTCCTGTTCTCGGATTTAGAAGAACACATGGTTGCAAATAGTCTAGTAAGTACAAACATGGGAAGCCCCCATTAGTAAAGATAAACGTGGGAAACCCCCACCAGTAGTACATACGACCATGGGAAACCCCCCACTAATAGCATATACCTACATGGGAAGCCCCCACTAAATGCATATATGATTTGTTATAGCGAACTTATTAACTGTGAACTCGCTCAACTAGTTGTTGACCCTCTGCTGCATGCCTTGCAGGACCTTAGGTACTTTTGGGAGCTTGCACAGGGAGGAGCAGGTCGTTGTGGACTTGGATCGATGATGCCATGTTAACTATCTAAACATTTTGAATTTATGATTTACTTTGGGTTTACATACTTATGCTTCCGCTACACACTTGTTGATGTTTGGTTTTGAAAAACACCTTTCGTATTGATGAATGATTTTTGGTATTTACTTATATGTTCAATATGATTGGTGGCTTGATCCTGGTCAGTCACGCCTCCAAGCGGTGATACTCCGCGTGTGGATTTTGGGGGTGTGACAGATTGGTATCAGAGCCATTGGTTATAGAGAACTCGGTTTTAATAAAGGGAAAACGATTTTGTTAAAACCAGACTATAACCAGAACAGTGCTCTCAACGATCCACAACGACGCTTCGCTCCACGTGCAAGGCTCAACATCATAGGTACTACTATTCATGTTACCTTACCTACTTGCTAGAATTACATAGAACTTTGCTCGTGGTATGCCTGGGTTACAGAACCTACTATATGATATTGTTTGAGAATACTTGTGTGCTCACTCTCTCCTGTCATCGCACTATTTGCGAACCTATCTCACTTACGTTGTCTTTACTATGAAGATCATGTCTGGACGTATCAACATGACTCAGGACCAGTTGACGGCCCTCATTAACGAGCGAGTTACTGCGGCAGTTGCAGCCGCACAAGCAGGAGGTATACCCTGCAGTTACAACTCACACTAGGATCCTTAGATCCTACATTCCTAAATCAACTCTCGTGTTTAAACTTGTCCTAATTCTTTTACACAACAGGTCAAGCACCTGTTTGCACTTTCAAGACTTTCATGGACTGTCGTCCAACCACTTTCAGTGGCACTGAAGGAGCCGTAGGCCTCCTGCACTGGTTTGAAAAGATGGAGTCTGTGTTTGAGATGTGTGAATGCCCTGAGGCACGCATGGTGAAATATGCTACCGGTACCCTCGAGGGTTTAGCCCTCACATGGTGGAAAGCACAGGTACAAATACTAGGGTTGGTTGCTGCTAACGCCACCCCATGGAACAATTTCAAGGAAATGATCAAGGAGGAATACTGCAGTAGAGATGATATTCATAAGCTGGAAGTTGAGTTTTTCAATCTCAAGATGACGGGGTCAGAGATTGAGGCGTACACCAAGAGATCGAACGAGCTTGCATTACTGTGTCCCACTCTAGCGGACAAGCGTATCGAACTTTACCTTAAGGGTCTAGTGCCAGAGATCCAAAGTCATGTGACTTCAGCAAACCATGCTACCTACCAGCAGGTTGTTCAGTTGGCACACCGTCTCACTGATCAGGCGGTGGAGCAAAACAGGTTGCCTAAACGCATCAACGCTACTGCTACCGCTACCACTTTAGTTACTCCTGCTACCCCCAGTGACAATAAGAGGAAATGGGAGGGGGATTCCAGCAAAGGTTCAGCTACCATTCAGCCTCAAGCTCAGCAACGCAAGACCAATGATTATCAGGGTCCGAGTCAGCAGTCATCTGGTAGTCACGGACAGAGAGTTTATCGAGGAAACCATCCCAAGTGCCACAACTGCAACAGATGGATCCTTTTATTGCAAGAATTCGATTTGGAGATACGAGATAAGAAGGGAAGCGAAAACGAGGTGGCAGACCATCTGCCACAAGTGGTGAATGAGATTGAAGGACCTGAACATGATATTCTGGAAACTTTTCCAGATGAGCATTTACTTACTATTGATACTCAACCATGGTTTGCTAACTTTGCTAATTATGCTCATTCAGGTATCATTCCGGACCATTGGTCGAGATCTAGGAAGGCACACTTTCTTTCACAAGCAAAGCAGTATATGTGGGATGAACCGGATCTGTTTAAAGTTGGAGCTGATCAGATTATCCGAAAGTGTGTTGAGGATGAAGAAATTCCATCAGTTTTGTCATTGGTGCACGAGTCCGCATGTGGTGGACATTTCAGTGGACAGAAAACGGCACGAAAAGTGCTATCGTGTGGGCTATATTGGCCTACGGTGTTTAGGGATTCGTTTGAATACGCTAAGAATTGTTTACGATGTCAACAAATGGGTAGCATCTCGAAACGGGATGAGATGCCCATGCAGCCAATCCTTGTTGTCGATATCTTTGACATATGGGGAATTGACTTTATGGGCCCATTCCCGAATTCGTTCGGAAATCTCTACATCTTGGTGGTAGTGGATTATGTGTCTAAATGGGTTGAGGCCATTGCCACCAAGACCAATGACCATAAGGTTGTTTGCAAGTTCGTTCAATCGAACATTTTTTCGAGATTTGGTGTCCCTCGTGTGATCATAAGTGATGGGGGATCTCATTTCAAAAACTTTAACTTTGGCAAACTCCTTAAGAGATATGGTGTTGATCATCGAATTGCCACTCCGTATCATCCTCAAACGAGTGGGCAAGTCGAAGTTTCTAACCGGCAAATTAAAGAAATTTTACAAAAAACTGTGCGAGCCGACCGCAAGGATTGGTCCAATAAATTGGACGATGCTTTGTGGGCATATCGTACGGCGTACAAAACACCGATTGGAACAACACCGTATCGATTGGTCTATGGAAAAGGATGTCACTTACCGGTAGAAATTGCACATCGTGCATTTTGGGCAGTTAAACAGGTTAACATCGATTATGATACTGCAGGTAAGGAGAGACAATTGACATTGGGAGAATTGGAAGAGATAAGGAATGAAGCTTACGACTGTGCTGTTGCATATAAGGATAAGATGAAGAAAGTGCATGACGCGAAGATTAGGCCAAAAGTGTTTGAAGTTGGCCAGCTTGTTTGGTTATACAATTCCAGGTTGAAACTGTTCCCTGGAAAGCTGAAGAGTAAGTGGACAGGACCTTATCGTGTGACCAAAGTTGGAAAACACGGTGATTTTGAGATTGAGGACTTTGATGATCATATCCGCCAGATGGTGAACGGCCACAGACTGAAGCCGCACTTCAATGCTCGAGAAATCAACGGTACTGGGAAGAACGTGGAGGTGCTATACGTGAGTACCGTCCGCGAATATGTTGAGTAATCCCACAGGTACGATCTGGTTGAAGATCTAAAACTTAGCGCTCTTAGGAGGCAGCCTAAGGTTCGTTTGTATTTATTTTTGCTTTCGTAGTTAGTTAGATTGTTTTCTGTGAGTTTTCGAGGATAACTGTGCCGTTATTCAAGTGTGGGGAAGCTCGGGTGGTTTGGTTAAGCTTTAGTGCAGTTGAGGGCAATGCACACTCGTTTGGGGGGTAGGACAAGGTGATTTTCAAAGAGATTTTATGATCACATAAAATTACGGCCGAAAAATCAGTTTTTGGAGCATTTTTGCACAATTTTCGGTTGTTTTCGGTATGTTTTCGGAGTATTTCAGGATATGAGAGGATTCGAAGAAAGTAAACTGTGAAAAGAAGAACCCCAGGTATGTTTCTATTGCTAAATTATCTTAAAAACTCGTTTGGGGAGTGAAGGATGTGAAAACAAGTAAAAAACAAAAAAAATTTCTAAGGCATGGAGCCTAAAATTTTAAGCAAATTCCTGGAAAAGTGGTCCACAGGCGTGTCGCGAACCAATCAGTAGTCATCTCCGCGTGTCGCCTAGAGTTCAGGTCAAAAAAGTCAAAATTTAAAAAAAAACAGCTTAGCGTGTCGCGTGGGGTTCCTCTTGTTCTTCGGCGTATCGCGGCCCAAACCAACTAAATAAAACCCTTGATCAGTCGTCTTTCACCTTCAGTTCCTTCCCCTACTTCCTTTGTTCTTCTCCATCAGCGACCCACACCAACCTCCGATAACTGCCGACTACTCCCTCCACCTTTATTCACCTCCGATTCACTATACCCACCACCGTGCATCACTGACAACCACTCTATTCACCTCCGACAACTGTCGACGACTAACCACGTCCATCGTTGATAGCCGACATCGGCCGGCAACCGAACACCGACCGGTTGAGCAGTAGTGTTTTCTGTTTCGTCTAATTCTCAGTTCAAATCGTGAATCCAGGTATGTAAGTTGAAATTTTCATTGTTTGATACAGAAAAGTATGATTATCTAATTGAAATTCTGAAGATTGACATTTGATTATTGAGTGTGGTTATTGAGAAAGTATGATTGAGTACAGAGAGGAGTCAGAAATTTCAATTTAGACATAGTTTTGTTCAGATTAGGATGGGAATTTGTGAGGTATGATTTGATTTTGTTAAAGAGGGGTAGTGATAATCGTGGTAAAGTGTTGATTTTTAGTCGAGAGATGGTTTAAAACAGGCATTTAGGATGCTGTAAGCTGAAATTGTGGTAAAAAGCGAGTCAAAGTTTGTTTGTTTGAATAGGCGTTATTTGAGACGGTTAAAGTTGTGAGTACAGGAAGAGATATAGAATAAGGTGTTTGGTGTTTAGTTGAACAGGAAACTAACGAGCTTGAGGATGTGTGATGAAGCGTTTAGGTTGCAAGTTAGTGTGAAGTTGATGAAGCAAGTTAGGATAGGAAATGAGTCGCGGATTAGTGAATATTTGTGATATTGTTTAGGATTGTAGGAAAGGGCATATGAGCGAATAAATGGTACGGTTGCACTCATTGAAAAGGTAAAGGATATCAAAAGGGTTGAAGATGAAGTTGGCGTTACATTTGGTGAATGTTTGTGAGTTGTTAAGATGTGCGAGTAGTTAGAGCGATGATGAATGTCGAAGTGAGTAAGTTGAATGAAGAGTTAGGCTGGGGGGTTTAGTCGGGGCACGGTGTGTATATATGTATATATCTACAGTTATATTAAAAAAAAAATTAAAAAGTCTGAAAAATTGTAAAAAGCTCTCTACCTTGTTTCGAATGCCGATTCTGATTTTAAGAGCTGAAATCGAGTTAGAAAATGAATTTTTAATTGTCGGTCGGTCCGTTCGTACTCAATCTCCATTCGAACGGGTTGACCGATTTAAATGATTTTTCAACAGAATTCGGCATTCGATTGAAACTTGTAACCGCGAAGGGAATGCTATACGGTTACAAGTTCGACGTTATGGTATTAATTGTGCGATGTGGTTTCTTGTTGACAGGATGTCGGATGAGGGATCTAGTCACACCGGGTCAAGGAAAAGGAAGAGAATACAGGAGCCGATTCGATACAGTGGGCCGGAAAATCCTCCTATGCCGGAAACACCAATTCTTCCGGTAGATCAAAGGGTGTTACGGGATCATACGCTTTTGGATTTTGAACTGGGAACAAACGAATTATTGCGAAAGGATAAGTTTTGTGGAATGCAATTGTATAAGCATAGAACATTCAACTGGGAAATGTTAGAAGCCATGGGAGAAAGGCAAAGAATGGAGGAATTCTTGGGCCCGAGATGGTTAAACGCGCTTAGATGCAATAATCCGCAGTATGCCGAGCTGACAACGGAGTTTCATTCCACATTTAGATACGACAGTGATCGATATATTGAGCCGTACACGTTGTTGTTCAGTTTAGGTAGGCAGCATTATGTATGGGATGTGGCGCAGTTTGCACGCGCGGTTGGTTTTTATGCTGAGGGAGAATTATTTCAGAGTGCATTACGTGGGCCGTGCAAGAAGAAGAAGGATTATAGGACGGAGTATGTGCTGGAGTCTGAGTTGGCACTGTTTTGGAACACTATTGCTGATAGTGTTTGGTCAGGGGAGGCAATAGAATCATCGATACGGGATCCATTTTTGAGATATGTTCATCGGATTTTGGCGTGCACGCTGTTGGCAAGGAAGAGTGGGCAAGATAAAGTGAATATTATGGATCTTTTCTGTTTGTACTGTTTGGTATTGAAGAAGGAGGCGAATCTGGGTACGATTTTGTTATCACAGTTTGCGAAAGGACGAAGGCAAGGTGCAGAATTGGAGTTGGGAACTTATGTCACTCGGATTGCGATGGCAACCGATGTATTTGCACGATATCCGGAGGTGCATTTGACGGAAGGGCCGGCTACTGAGCCGTTTGATGTAGAGAATTTGAAGTTGACGGGGGTTGTTGAGTTGGATGATCCGATCAGATGGAAGCCGGTGAAGATGTCACCGCAAGTATTACCACCGGGGGGAACACCTGCGTCTGAGGCCATGCAGGATGGGCATCCCACGAGGCGTCAAGTTATCGTTCCTCGACTTGAGAGGCCGAGACCACAGCACCCATTGAGGCCTCTGCAGCCTGATCCGTTGACGTTGGAGACGGTTTATGATAGTGTGATGGATATGTTTAGGATGAAGTCAAACATGATGAGGTATATGTTAGAGCAGCAGCAGGTTCCCATCCCAGATTGGTTTCCGCCACATCAGCCGGTGCAGAGGGATGGTGATGACGAGTAGATGGTTCTAGCAGTATCAGCGCCGGTGATTTTGGTTATCTTTTGTATTTTTTCCCTTTTATTTTGTTTTTAGCTGATGATGGTCTGTACTTAACTTGATATTTGACATATTTGGGGAAAATTGTAAGGGTTAACCGGTTGGGCTAATATATATATATATTATGCTATGATTATGTTTGGTGATGTTGCTAGAATTATTAATGGGTCGTATTTGGCTGGGAACTGTGGTTGGAGTACTAGTGCGTGTTGGAAGGCATGGAATAGACAGATGCAGAGCGGCAAGGAAATCAGGGGAGTCTGTTCCATTTGTTGTATTTTTTATTTCTATTTTTATTTTCAGTTTGTTTGAGTCGTAATTTCCTTCTTCATTGAGGACAATGAAGGAAATAAGTGTGGGGAGGGGGAAACTAGTGTCTAGTTTAGGTTGTCGTGTCATAGTTAGTTCAGTCGTAGCGAAAAAAAAAATTGAAAAAATCAATAAAAAAAATAGAAAATGTCTCGTAAAGGTTTTTGCACAATAATGGAAAATGATAGGTGTAATTAAATCAGTGGCTTTTCGATTATTATATATATGAGATAATACACAATCGGTCATGCGTCTGACTTAGGATATGTGGGTAGGCCCAGCCGGTTGAAAGGTTCCTTAGGCTTGATATAAAATAACTTAAAATAGGAGTCTTGTGGGTTCCCGCCTTAGGAGCTAGGGTAAAACTGAAACTGTGGAAAGTATAAGGGGTACGTCATAAGTAAAAAAACTTATAAGTTTCTCCGATTAAACTGACACACCTGTTTCTTTTTGTGAAAACAAATCCAAAACAGTGTGGCGCCCGAAAAGAAAAAAAAACATTCCATCCATTCATCTGAGCACATGTAAAAAAAAAGAAAAAGAAAACAAAGCCTATGGCATTGCCGCGAGGATAGCGACTCATGCGGTACATACCCTCTAGGTGGAGTTTTGAAAAAAAAAACGTGAAGTTTATGGCATTAACCATGGGGATGGTGACTCGTGTGGCGTATGTCCGCTAAACTGATCGTATACAAAAGCATGTAAGCTCACAATATCATCCATTCGTCCATCATAAAGTTTAATCGGACTAACATAAGAGTTTTTTATATAAGACGGTAGATTTAATATCTTTTAATCTCATAAGCTTGAAACGGGAATTGGTGGAGTCGTAGTTTTTTGAGTGTGGGATCCATAGACAACTATATATTACTTGAACTTAATAGATCGAAAATAAGGGCTTCGAAACCGGCGGTTGGGTTTAAGTGGATCGTATATTCACAATCTTGGTTAACGTGTGGTTAGATTTGTTTTAATAAAATAATGAATATATTGAAAGCCATTTGTTTTGATTGTGATTCCATTGCGAATAATTTTTTCGGGACGAAAAAAGATAAGTGTGGGGATGTGATGTTAAGTTAAAATAAGCATAGTTTATAGTATTAAGTGTCGATTGTTAGTTCTTTATATACGTTAAGTTGTATGAGTTAGGTTACTTATAGAATATTGATGTTTGTGTTTAGCAGGGTTTGAAACAAGTAATAATGAAGGTTTATGAGAGATTAAGCAGAAAAGGGAGTTGACAAGTCAATATATGGAGCTGAGCTGGGAAAAGTCAATAGGGGAAGCCCCGCGATACGCGGCATATGACATGGACAGCTCCGCGACTCGCCTGAGGCAACAAGATGAAGTCGGTCAAGTTACTCATCCCCGCGATACGCGGGGGGATACGTTATTCCTGCCGCGACTCGCGGACCTATGTGCCGAGAAGAAACCATACTTAAACATTATGATTTGATTTTGAGGGTTTCACCTCCTGTTTTTCGCATACGCAGCCATTGATCAGAGCTTTAGACGAACTAGGAGCATCATCTTTCCATCATACATCATCTTTCGAATCCATTCTTCATGTTCTGCAATTCCCGAATCATTACCGAAGTTAGGATGACAACAATGAGCGGCTAAACTTTTTATAACTTCTGCTCGGATGAACTTTTGCTTTGTTTTGCATTGAACGTTGTTTACGGATTTTTGTAACTGGTACAGCTTGACCACTCGTGTTGGATTATTGGTAAACGTTTTTTGTGTTTGAATTACTTGTCGTTTATTAAGCGTATTGGCAACTTACTTGCGTTGTTAGCGGGTTAGTAAATTGGTGGGTAGTTGATACAATTAAACGGGTTATTAGGTTGCATAGTGAATCTTAAAAACTATCCTTGATAACTAATCAGATTCATTAATTCCGAGGCCATGTCTATGTGGTGTTTTGAATCGGTAAACAGGTTTTGATGTTAAACGGGTAATTGGGATTCCGGGTAGAGGTTATTCTTTCTCATATTGATTACAACTTTATTAATTAGCTTTCTAGTTTTTATAATCAAATTCACAAAAACCCCAATCTAGTTAATTTAGTTCTTAGTTAAAAACGCAAAACTGACCACAAATTCCCCGTGGATACGATACCCTACTTACGCTATCTACGTAGCTTATTTAGGTTTTTGATTGACTTTGACGACGGTCATCACTAACACGTTGTTTGTTTCACATAATTCTTTGGAATTAAGAAGGAATTGGAATTAATTCTCTTGAAATTTAATGTTTGATTGGCACATAATGGAATTCTAATTTAAATATATTTCACCATTCATTGAAATGTAAGAATCCTTCACTACCCTAACGAAATTTCAACTTTGTAACAGAATGTTAGCCGATTAGCCAAAATACCTTAGGTAGTGTTTGGTATGAGGTAATGAAGGATGGAATGGAATAATCCATTTAAGGGTAATAAAAAAGAAAGTGTTTGGTTGACCATGTGAATGGAATAAACCATTACATGCCTCTTTCCATTCCTTCTAAAATCGCTGAAATCTATTTTAGGCTTACCCTCTGTTTTTTTTTCATTCCGTTCCATAACAAAAGGTCGTTTCTCTATTTTGCCCTCCTCCTTACTGATTATCCATCCCCTTCCATATATGATTTTCACATCCTCTAAACAAGGAATGGATTATGATTTTGAATATATATAACGCCCCTCTTCATGGAGCAGAACTTCACTCCTTTGGAACCCTAATTCACCCAGTTCATTCTGATTTTTGTCATCAAACAAGAAATCAGGTAAATAGGTATTTATTGTATATTTATTTGTTTAATACATGTGATTTTATCATCCCAAACTTTCTTTGAGTGAATGGCGAACTTGAACTCTTTATATACCGAACCAATTGGTAGTATCACTGGTTCTTTTTGGGAATGTATAGCTTTTATATTAAAACCAATTAACTGTGGGAATGGATGACTTACAGAATCCATTGGTTGAGTTGTTAATTTATTGAACGGTTCCTACTAATTTGGTAATGTGCCTTTATATAGCTTCTCGTTCTGCAGTCAATTCCTTCCCCTTTGACCCATAACCAGCTAAGTAGTTAGCCACTAAGTCCATCGAATTGAATTGTGCCAACCATTCTTGTATATCATTTGAATGTTTTATTATTTATATATCATTTGTTTGTTGTGTGAAGATATGGAATCACAACTTGATTCTGAAAGGGGTCCAGGAAAAAATAAAAGAAAATGGAATGAAGATGAAGATGAGAAGCTTGTTTCAGCCATGCTTGATGTACTCAATTCAGGTTCTAATTACAAATCCGATAATGGGTTTAAACCTGGCTTCTTAGTGCTGTGGAACGACAACTAGCAATATCACTTCCCGGAGCAGGCATAAAAGCAAAGCCACATATAGAGTCACGTGTAAAGACAATGAAGAGTGACTGGTCAGCCGTGCATGATATGCTAGCATGGAACAATATAAGAGGTTTTGGTTGGGATTACAATAACGACATGCTTGAGGCTCCCCAACCTGTTTGGCAAGCTTATATACAGGTAATGTATAATCATTATGATTGTAGCTTTTTATAATAATTGTTTTTATATTATTATTTTTATATCTTGTTAACTTCAATATGATGATGTGTCTTGTTAGGTGCACAAAAATGCAGCAAAATGGAGAGCAAAGAAATTTCCTCATAACTGGGACTTGTGTAATGTGTTTGGGAAGGATCGGGCAAATGGGAGAGATGCTCAAACAACCGCTGATATTAGATCTGACATAGACAGAGTAGAACCAGAGGTTGCTGGAGATGGCTAGATGATGTGGATCTTAATCAACCACTAAATAGCCCTTCATATGAAGCTTCTAGAGAAGAATCAAGTCTACAACGAAAGAGGAAACGACGCAATAGCTGGGATCCTCTAAAGAGCAGCTTGAAAGAGTCGGCAGAAATAATTGGTGCCGGGATTAGGGAGGCTTCAAACACTTTCAATAGAGTTTTTGGAACGAATAGCAATAGAGAGGAACTACGTAACAATGTTTTTGCGAAGATGAATAAAGTTGTGGGGTTGACTACTCGTGAATGTGACAAAGCTGTACGTAAGCTCGCACAAAATGAAGAATTGATGGCAGTTTTTTTAAGGTTGATGAAGAATGCAAATTTGGATGGGTCAAGACTATGCTTGTAGATATTGCTTGACGTGATATACGACGATTTCTGGATTATTTTTAGGTTTTTTTAGTTGGCAAAATTTGGATGATTTTTATTTACTTATTATTTGGCAGTTTTTGGATGAATTATAATTTTTTGCTAGAAACTTTTGAATAAATTTTGAATTTTGTTAGTAAAATATATTCTATTTTTCATAATATAAAATTATTATAATTTTAATTGATTTTTTTTTTTTTTTTTTTGTGAAAACTGGGTAGTTTTCTTTATTTAAAGATAGAGGTATAGTTGTCATTTCCAATGAACTGGATTCCATTCATTCATCTTTTTTCGCATAACAAACAACACAAGGTAAGGGTGTAAGGAGTGGTTAAATACTTTGGAGTGGCAAACCAAAAAACCGACCAATCAGAGCGCCCCATGTCAATCAGTCAAAAGTGTTTAAACTTTGGTAAAAAGTGTTGGCAATGGTTTAGACACTTGGTGAAGTGGTAAACTATTTAAAAAAAAAGGAAAAAGTTGTGATTGGTTGAGATAGGAATGGACCCCACCCACAATACCCTCTCTCTCTCTCTCTCAATCACCTTCCCCGCATCGGTGATCCTCCCCCGATTCTTGAGTTGTTCGGCAACGGCAAAACCTCGGCGGCGGTGTTTGCCGATCGGCAAAAGGGTTTGCCGAGGTTTGCCGCGTCCCACTCCGCACACCCTAATGTATTATTTCATTCATAGGGTAACTAAACATGACAATGGAATGGTAATGACCCATTTCATTCCATTGACCATTCCATTCCTTTGCCCGTTCCATTCACTTGTCCATTCTGTTACCCCATACCAAACAAACCCTTATATTTCATCATCTTCTAATTCATCTAATTTCATTTTTTAAATTTACCATTCAAACACAATACAAATTTTGGTTGGAATTTATTCTAATTCTTTCTAGATTTCAATTCCTTCGGAAAGTTTCTACAAACCAAGCGACCCCTAAACCTTTTTGTATGTACTATAAGAAAACAAGACCACTAGACTTACCATATCCATGATTTACTTTTGTTGATTCAAGTACACTATAGAATACCGAAAAAAAGTTGGAGTTTTTACATAAACACTTGTGGTGTGATTAACAAAAGAATCATTTGATGCGAGTCTACTTTATATAGCAGCCCTTGCCCACTATATTGACATTATTTAAATATTTCGGTTTTCTTAATCCTAGATTTTATAGAATAATAGTATCATAAATACATTACATCTGCACTATGTAGGGTTTAATCTCACGTACCATTTACCATAAGATATCCTCTTGGGGACATTTCAATGTTTAATAGGCTTGTAAATGAACCGAACGAATACGAACGAGGCATGTTCGTGTTCGTTCGATAAAGTTTCACCGAACAAACGATCGGACATGAACATTTTAACTAACGGATTTTCTTGTTCGTGTTCGTTCGTTTAGGGAATGAAAATGTTCGTGTTCGTTTATGTTCGTTTATTAATAGTGTAAACGAACGGTTCACGAACATAAACAAGCATACGAACATAAACAAACGCAGTTTCACATAAGCTAACCTAAACGAACATAAATGAGCAAACATAAACGAAAATAACTAAACATAAATTAACGAACACAAATGATGAAACACCAATTAAAAGTAAACGTGAAATCCAAACATAACCATCATAAAAAAGAACTTCAAATGTAAATAAATTCGTTAAAATTATAGTCTAATAGATATTTCAAAGCACTATCTTGAAATCACCAATTTCACCATTATGATCAACAATGCACCAACTTCATTTTTTTTTTTTGAACGACAAATTTGGATCACTGGTAGACCACTAGAGTATCATCGTGACACTAGCGAAACCACCCAATCATATCCATTTCCACCAGAATTGTTTTGAAATCGAAAACTCAAAACATGTAATGGGATGGTAAAGAAAATCTTGTAAATTTTAAATTTAGTATTAGTTTTCTTAATATTTGTAATATATAAAGTTAAACAATTAAATAAACGAACATATATAAATGACCATAAACGATCGAATTCAAACACACATAACTGAACCAACATAAACGATCGTTCATGAACATAAATGAACGAACAAGACATTGTTCGTGTTCATTTAGTTAGTTAAATGAACGGAAAAAAATTTCATGTTTGTTCATTTACTAAATAAACGAACATAAACGAGTTTCCTGCCGAACGATACATGAACGGTTCACTAAACGTTTGGTTCGTTTACAAGCCTAATGTTTAATTAACAACAGAATTTAACAAGACAACAACAATGCAACATAATCCAACAACACTGCAATTTAGCATAATTGGATGAACATAAAACAAAAGGAAAAGACATAAGATATTAACAAGAAAACAACATATGCTAACCTGTTATATCAAGCACTTTTTCATTATCCGTAATACTTTGTTTAATCGGTTCTTGTCCTTCTTTGAATAATCGCCCACAAACGTGTTAATAAATTAATAACATGAAAACAAAAACAACAAAAGAAAGTGAAAAGAAAATTCAATGCAGTAACCTACATGTAAACCTGGCAAAACAAGCTCATCCATTCCATTATGGGTATTTTAAATTTTAAGATGGGTTAAGATGGATCAAAAAAAATTAGTCACTAGGTTAGGATGGATTATGATGTGGTGGATAAAAAAAAGTAGGTCAGAATGGGTATAAGATAAAACCCAAACAGGTCAGGATAGGTATGAGATAAAATCACGAAACTAATTACTACTCGTCGATATCTATTCACAACTACGACTTCACCATTCGCCGCCGTAGTTCCCTCCCGTCGTTCTTTGTTTAAAAATAATAAAAAAAATTAAAAATAAAAAAATCTAAAAAATCTAAAAAATAAAAAAAATTGTAAAAAATCAGAAAAATTCAAAAAAATCCAAAAAAAAAACAACTCTAAAAATCCAAAAAATTCTAACAGATAAAAAAATCTAAGAAATCAAAAAAATTCTAAAAAATCCAAATAATTCTAAAAAAACAAAAGAATTCTAGAAAATCAAAAAAATCTAAAAAATCCAAAAAAAATTCTAAAAAATCAAAAAAATTCTAAAAATTCAAAAAAAATCAAAAAAATCTAGAAAACTCTAAAAAATCAAAAATATATAAAAAATCAAAAAATTCTAAAAAATAAAAAAATCATAAAAATTGTAAAAAATTCTAAAAAATACACAAATTCTAAAAAAATAAAATAAATTCTAAAAATTCAAAAAAAATCAAAAAAATTCTAAAATACCCAAAAAAAATTCTAACATTCTAAAAAATCAAAAAATCATAAAAAATCAATAAAATCATAAAATTTCAAAAAAAGAATCAAAAAATCTGAAAATCAAAAAATAAAAAAATAAAAAAAATCTAAAAATTCCAAAAAAAATTAAAAAAATTCTTAAAAATCTAAAAAATTATAAAAATCATAAAAATTATAAAAATCAAAAAAGAAGATTTTTTTTGTTTTTTTTAGTTTTTAGTGTTTTTTTGATGATTTAGAATTTTTATGATTTTTTATTAGTATATTTGTTTTTGGTGTTTTAGATTTTTTATGATTTTTTTGATTTTTTTTTTAATTTTTAGAATTTGTTTAGAGTTTTTTTTAGAATTTTTTGGATCTTTAGAATTTTTTGGATTTTTTAAAATTTATATGATTTTTAGAGTTTTTTTTGTTTTATAATTTTTTATAATTTTTATGATTTCTTCGAAATTTTTTATTTTTTAGATTTTTAAATTTTTTAGGAATTTTTTTTTTTATTTTTTGAATTTCTTGAATGTATTAGAATTTTTATGATTTTTTTAGACTTTTTATTTATTTTTTAGATTTATTTTTATTTTTTAGATTTTTTATTTTTTAGAATTTCTTGGATTTTTTGGATTTTTTAGAATTTTTATGATTTTTTTGATTTTTTTGATTTTTTAGAATATTTTTGGAATCTTTAGATTTTTTTTGATTTTTTAGAGTTTTCTGATTTTTTTTTTAATTTTTTAGATTTTTTAGAATATTTTGGATTTTTTTTTTTTTGATTTTTTAGAACCCATATTAACCCAAACCCATCATAACGCAAACCCATCCTAACCCATTACCCATCCAACCTTTTTTTTTTAAATAGCAATCGTGACCTATACCCATCCTAACCCAAACCAATCTTGACCCATTACCCAAACCCATCCAACTTGCCCACTTTGCCATCACTACCTACATGGGGAGTATATAGTAGGGTTGTAAAAGAGGCACACCATTCGTGAGCTACTTGAAATCGGCTTGCAAAAAACTCGAGTAGAGCTTAAACTAGTCTGAGTCCGAGCCTAAAAAATAAGCTTGTTTATTGACGGATATGAGCTAGTTGGGGTGTTCAGAATTCGTTTCGAATTCGAAATTCGATTCGGTTATCAAGAATTCGTTTCGATTATTAGAATTCAGATTCGAATTCGATTCAATTCGAGTCAAGTAATCAAATACGAATTTATAATTTCAAATTCAATTCGACTCGAAATTTGAATAAAGATTATACATTTTTATTAATTATTTTTATACACAATACATATATAACTTTTATTGGGCTATACTATAAATTATTTTCAAAATTTATTCCTTGTATTAAAATTACTCATTACCAAACCCACTACATAGCCCATAACTAAAACTTAAGTAACAATCTATCAATATATTTATAATAGTAAAAGTATTAACTTGTAATGTGGAGTAGTTATTCCCGACTTCTCGTTTTGAATTTTAGACTTACGGTACTTTATTTGGAACTTTTTAATGTGATATCGTGCTTTATGACTGCTTTAAAATTTATGTTTCATTTTGATAGGTTTTTACATGTTTTAAAAGAATCTGAATCAAATTGAACTTATTCGAATTCGAAATTTTAATCGAGTACGAATTGGGTTTTTTATTCGAATACGAATTCGAATCGAATTCGATAGTTTTTAATCGAATTAGAATTCAAGGGAAAATAAAAATTATTTGAATAATTAGATTTAAGTAATTCGAAAAATCGATATTCGATTCGATGAACACCCCTATGAGCTAGTAGGCTCGCAAACCTAAACGAACATGCTATATATATGTATGTATAGTATGTACGTATGTATGTATTTATTGGTGTGTATATATATATATATATATTAAAAATGTTGAATATAGTTGTTTACATAATATTTAATATTATACATAACACTATAATTAAAATAACTAAATAACTTATTTATGTCATTTAAAAAAATATTGTTAGCTACTTGAGCTCGGCTCGATAAAAGCTCGAGTTAAGCTGAGCTTAAACAAGCCCAAGCTAAGTTCTCATAAATCAAACAGGCCGAGCTCAGCTCGTTTACACCTCTCATAAATAGATACAATACAATAGTAAGAAATAAATTTTGACAACATCAAAGGAGTCTAGTGTTCCCTTATCTATGTTTTTATGGTTTGCCAATATTGAAGATTGTTGCAAATTCAAATTCAGAGGCCCTTCTCGAGTCTATTCCAAAATCAAAATCAATCTTAAGTTTCTTACAAGTCTTTGATGAACTACATTTCTTATGTTTGATGAAATGCTTCAGTTACTATTTAAAATTTCAATTAATGGTGTCATTTGATCTCTTGTTAAACCCCTTTCCCCCTCATTGTTAGTAGAGATAGAAAAGAATCCAAATGGGTTTGATCATTTATGGTGATTTATTTGTTATTGTCAACAACTCTTTTTAAACCACATTCCCCCTCTTGATTATCTTTACCGTTGGCTGCTTCTCCAAATAAACTTAACACGTCGTCATAGAAGTCATTTGCAATAATTTTTGTGTGAATGAAATATCTAGGTTGTGGTTTAGATGGTTGTGAGTCGTGTAGGCATACTCTTTGTAATACGATACGATTATCTAATATTAATTTTTTCACGATATTGTTGTTGTAGTTATTTTAGCTCAATGGTTGATGAAATGCTTCAGTTACTATTTAAAATTTCAATTAATGGTGTCATTTGATCTCTTGTTAAGCCCCTTTCCCCCTCATTGTTAGTAGAGATAGAAAAGAATCCAAATGGGTTTGATCATTTATGGTGATTTATTTGTT
This sequence comes from Helianthus tuberosus, assembly GCA_030545235.1. Lineage (NCBI taxonomy): Eukaryota > Viridiplantae > Streptophyta > Magnoliopsida > Asterales > Asteraceae > Helianthus > Helianthus tuberosus. The sequence goes on from CM060372.1 coordinate 154,326,993, forward strand.
ATTGTCAACAACTCTTTTTAAACCACATTCCCCCTCTTGATTATCTTTACTTCTCCAAATAAACTTAACACGTCGTCATAGAAGTCATTTGCAATAATTTTTGTATGAATGAAATATCTAGGTTGTGGTTTAGATGGTTGTGAGTCGTGTAGGCATACTCTTTGTAATACGATACGATTATCTAATATTAATTTTTTCACGATATTGTTGTTGTAGTTATTTTAGCTCAATGGTTGAATATATTAATTCACTATATATACTTGTGTACATATCAGGATGAGTAAATATCAGGGTATTACCCATGGTTGAATACACTATAATTATGATGCACTATATTTTTGGGCTGATTCATAAAGCCCTAGAAAATCAGTTTTCTGCTGATCACATAAAAATGCAGGAATCTTCTAGACAAGTTGTTCAACCTCTGGTGGAAATTAGAACAGTGTCTTGGAGAAAGAACATGTTGCTATGGGTGCATTAGTTGTTCAACCATTCCTTGAAATTTTATCAACTTGTTCACTAGTCTTAAATTGGGATGCTAATAATGCTATTGTGTAGTTATATGAATACACACGTGACCTAATGGTCTAGTGCCCCCCCCCCCCCCCCCCCCCCCCATACAACAAAAGTGGCGTGCGTTCAAAAAGTTCAGAAAAAAGAGACTTGCTGGATACGTGGTTTGTTGGGTTTAATCTTTAGACTTATATGGGCCGAATGTAGTCTTTTGAAGAGGACCCAAGTCCATAGCCACGAGACCACCATTTAACGATCAACTCAGTGTCGTGTCATGTATAGCCAAATATACAAGTATGCTAACTACATAAACGTAGAGAGATGGAGTTTATAGAGGAATGGTCTACAAAGAAGACAAGAAAAGAAGATAAACTAAAGAGAGATGAAGTTGTTGCCTGTGGGTGGTGAGGCGGTAAGCAAAAAAAGTGACGATTTTTTTTATTTAATCCGACCCGGTAAAAAAACCCGAAACCGGTTTTTTAATACCCGTGTATTCTATACCCGAAACCGGAACTGACCCTACCCGTAGGGTATAGATAGGGTGTGTATTTTGATCTCAATACCTGGAACTAGAACCGAAACCGGACAAGAACCGGAACCGATTATACCCAGCTATACCCGATACGTGATTCTAATATCTTTCTTTTAAATTTATGTTAGTGCATCTATTTTAATTTTCTTACATTATACAGTGCATATTTAATCATAATAAACAAAAAATACAAGAAAATTGGGTAATAAAAACGCAATAAAGTATTAAAATATACGAAAAATATAGAACTAAAAAACTCGAAAATAGGGTATTTTAATACCCGGTTTCTTAAGAACGGGAACCGAACCCTACTCGAAACCTGGCACATAGGACATGGTTTTTTGTCAAATAACCGAAACCATACCGATTATAGCAATAATCGATTCCAACCCTTAAAACAAGAAACCAGAACCGGTAATTAAAAATACCCGACTTGTGCACATCTATGGAGACTTGTTTAGATACGATTTGGGTCCAGTGGACTTAGGGGCTGTTTGGCAACATCTGAACCAATAAGTGTTGAATGAATAAGAGGTCTGAATGGGTAAGAGGGTCTGAATGGGTAAGTGCTGAACCAGTAAAGTGCTGTTTGGTTCCATATCTGAATAACAGTGTAAAAAGACATTTTTACCCCTCCCCATAAAATAAACCCATTATAGATTTTTTTTTCTATAAAACCTAATATCATCATCATCATTCATCAGTATTCATCATCCCCCACCCCCTTCCCCTTTCTCTCCCTACCTGCAACATCATCTATAAAACCCAAGGATCCGTTAAACCCAATATCATCATCATCATTCATCAGTATTCAACACCGCCACCGCCATCATCATCATCATCTCCACCAGCGGCTCTGAACCAGCGGTTCACCACCACAACACCCACCACCGAAGCTTCTAGCTGGAACCGTTGCACCTCCACAACACCCACCACCGCTTCACCACCACAACACCCACCACCGATCTGAGTTCAACAACAACACCCACCACCGCTTGAATCAGAGCTGAGTTCTGTTCCAGATTCGGTGTTGAGAGAGAGGACGGAGCAGTTGAAGCAACGTGCTTGAATCAGAGCTGAGTTCGATTGTGGAGGTGGGCGGCGGCGTTCGGTGGTGAGGAGAGGGGTGGGGGCGGAGGTCTGATGAGAGGTGAAAGGTGTTCGGTGGTGAGGAGAGGGATAGGGTTTCTTGGCTGATGAGAGGTGAAAGGGGTAACAATTGTCTTTTTTTTCATTCAGCATGTTCACCGATCTGAATGATTCAGCACTGAATCATTAAGAGGTTTGCCATTAAGAGGCACAACCAAACACCTTCACCTCTGACCGAATCAGAGGTGGACCTCTGAATGGTTTCATTCAGAGCTAACCAAACAGCCCCTTAATCTTATCCAAGCCTAAGCCCAAGCATTAAGCCTTACTTGCACACCGGTCCTCAAACTAAAGTACATTTTCTCTTTTCTTGGACGAAAGTAAGTTTGTTTAACGGTAAGATAGTGAGTGTATGTGGCTAGAAAATGAAATGGTTAATCTCTTTGAAGTTTGGTCACATATATAGACAGACGAATCGGCTTTTTTTTTCCGCCTAACCAGTTCAGGTTATAAACTGAAAAGGGTTGGTCAAATTTGATCAAAGTCAACTCGTAGCCAAACTAGTTCGGGTTATAAACCGGTTTAAGTTGAAATTTACTCGAACCTGTCCAAATTGATTTGGCTCGGGCCCGAATAGGGTTTGTTTTTGAAAAATTTCACAGTGGTCACAAACTGGTGGGCCGGACCAGGCTCATATCGGTTTGGGCTAAACCGTTTTTTTCACGGCATTGGGTTGGGTTATGAACTGGTTTGGATTACGATTTGGAAATTCAAACCAACCTTTTTTTTGCCAACTTTTATTTTCAAGCTCAGCTTCCTGATTGTGTAAGTTACGACATGTGTGATTTTATTGATGTTCCTTTTAATATATATATTTTAGATAATCATATTAAAACGAATAAGTTTTGTATAAATTATATATGATGGATAAATTAACAAAGATAATTGACGTATTCACATCTCACTTTGTTGATATTATTTTATTTATAATTCAAATTCAAATACTCCATTGTATGAATTTCATATTTTTTAAAGTGTAAAATGCTGTGTTAATTTGAAAAAAAATATTGATGCTTTTTGTATAATTTATTTAATAATATAATACACGTAAACAAATATAATTTTACATAATTTTTAGAATCTAAATAATTACAACTTTTTAAATATTACAATGTTGACTTTTAGCCAACCATTCTCACAATTTTGTTATAACCATTTCATACATTAATATATATTTTTTTAAATTACACATAGAAACGATCATTTTCATCCTTTTAATTTGAGTATGGTATTACTGTAGTTTTTTTTTAAATTGCAAGAAAATAATACATTACGTGATTACTAGTGTGATTGTTCTCCACAAAATTACGTGAACTTACAAGGAGTAGGTGATCTACTCTCATATTAAATATTGATTAATTAAACTAACTATTATTTAAAAATTGGGGAAATTCATCGTGACCAATTAGTAAAAGAAAAATATACTCAAATGATAGTAAAACAAATAAAATAGTTTTAAAATTTTAAATTAAATAACTAATAGAATTTCTAAGATCTAGAATATAAACTAGTGGGATTTTCTACACTTCGCAACACACTTTCAATTAGTATCAGTTTGGTTTGTTATAGTACCAGTACGATATCGGTATTCGGTATTGCAACAAAAAGTAAATGCCCAAATGGATAGATGTTTTACATTGATAGAAAGAAAAAAAAAACGAATATCGGTACCATTACCTATTTTTTCGGCCAATAACGGTTTAATTATCAACACTCGCTATAGCTTACGATACCAAAATAATACTCTATTGTGATACGTTGAGAAAATCATAAAAACAAATACTATACCGGTACCGTTGCTGTTCGAAATGCCAAAAAACCGAATAGACCGAGTAATTACAAGATTACCCACTCCATATAAGGTTGAAGCATTTGTGATTTCTACTGTCAAAAGCTTATAACAGTATACCAAGCTATTGAGATTTAGTAAACGAAGATTTAAAATCAAATTTATATGAAATCTTCAAGGCATTCGTAGTTGTGAACTTGTGGTATTTAAGTTCATAGCTTGAAACTTCATAACTTGACATTATGTAGTTTTCAAATATTTTTGTATCCTAGTGTTATGAATTTAGTTTAAAAGCTAAGTGATCAATTTTTTTTTTAGTAAATTGCCATTTTCGTCCCTAAGGTTTGGGTACGTTTGCCATTTTCGTCCAAAATCACACTTTTCTACCATTTAGCCCCCAACGTTTGCAACTTTTTGCCATTTTCGTCCAAATTGCCTAACCCAGTTACTTTATAGCATCAGAGGGGGTATTTTTGAAATTTCTCAATTAAAAGGGGGTAGCTTGTAACTATGTTATAACATAGTTATATATATCTCATTTTAGTCCCCCTTCTCTGCAAAACTCTCACAACCACTACCTTCACCCACCTTCACCGTCACCCACCACCCACCACCGCTCATCTCCGCCATAGACCACCACCATCTGGATTTAGCTTTGAATTTAAGGGTTTATGCATTATTGGATCTGTATTTGCACACCTAACATCTGGATTTGTGTAATTTGTTTGATCACAGGAAAAGTTTATTTTCTAGATTATATCTAGGGTTTATCTCTAAGGGGTTTTGGATGATGATGTTGTTATGAAGAACATGTTGTTCTTTGATGTTGTACCATAGGTGTTGCTTGTTTAAGTGATGATCAAACAGATCCTTAATAGGATACCGTCACGGAAGACACATAAGTCAGATAAACGAGATGGAGGAAACCGTAATTCTTCTTCACATACAACTACTGGTTCAAAAGGCAACAGTGGTGTAGGACTTAATCAGGGTAATAGCTCGAATCCTACATCTGGTCATGGTCAAAGTGCAAAAGGCAACGATGATGTAGGACTTAATCGATCGAATAGTTCGAATCCTACATCTGGTCATGGTCAAATTCATTATCCTGGTTCAGATACTGGGACCGATAAGCTTGATAATGCCTTAAATACAAAAGTGAACGGTGATAAGGTGGTTTCCAGTTCCACTACAAATGAGGCTTTACCTAGGCTCAAAGACGTTCCAAATTACGAAAAAGAAAACTTGTTTATCAGAAAATTAAGTATGTGTTGTGTTGTGTGTGACTTCACTGACCCGACAAAGAGCTTGAAAGAAAAGGAAGTCAAAAGACAGATTTTGGTTGAACTTGTGGACTATGTGCCTTCTGCAAATGGTAAATTTTCGGGTGGTCTATGGCGAAGATGAGCGGTGGTGGGTGGTGGGTGACGGTGGAGGTGGGTGAAGGTAGTGGTGGTGAGAGTTTTGCAGAGAAGGGGGACTAAAATGAGAGATATATATATATATATATATATATATATATATATATATATAACTATGTTATAACATAGTTACAAGCTACCCCTTTTAATTGAGAAATTTCAAAAATACCCCCTCTGATGCTATAAAGTAACTGGGTTAGGCAATTTGGACGAAAATGGCAAAAAGTTGCAAACGTTGGGGGCTAAATGGTAGAAAAGTGTGATTTTGGACGAAAATGGCAAACGTGCCCAAACCTCAGGGACGAAAATGGCAATTTACTCTTTTTTTTTTGTGTTTTACTGTTATGAACTGCTTTGTGATTTTTCTGTATTATTATTGTATGGTTCATACATTTCCACTTTATAGAATAAACAGTTAGCAATCATAATCAGCACAAAGACCTATTAACCCAAACCGATCGGTTAAGAAACCGGAATAACTAAATGTATTGATTTCGTTGAAAGCACAAAACCGAACAGAACTGTGCTCACCTCTAACGAAAAGTGTAAACGACGTCAAGTTATACCAAAAGGATAATAATAACAAAAAAACTAAACGGCGAGACGACTTTGATAGCATGTACGTTATGTGTTCGCTCACTTGTCCAATACTATTCTGAACTTGGTTTTGAGTAAAATATGGATCATGACATAGATAAAAATAAACTCGTCATAAAGACTCGCTCTATAAAAATTGTGCCCTTATGTAGATGTCGCGATCTAATCAAAAGTACGTTTATTTTGAGTTCTTAACTACCTATAGGAGTAAGTAAGTAAGGTCGTCTCTTCAAAGAATTTGTGGAAAGTGTAAAATTAATAAGTACGAAGCAAATATGGTGGTTGAGTTGGTTTTGAAAAACTTTATTGCAAAGCAAATAATTTGATTAGAAAAGTTATTTAGTTCTAGGTTTCATAAAAAAAACTCGTTTGATTATTTGGATACCACATAAATATGGTCTTGGAATTAATTAGTTGAGGTGACAATTGAAAGCAGGTTTTTCATACTAATTCATACAATCCAATTACCCAATTATAGATGCTAAATACACCCCTATATTTACCAAACTGCTCACGATGCAAGGAAACCGAATGAGAATGATAAAATACAAATAACTGTAACACAAGCAATTCGTATAAATCAACAAAACAGAAAGTTGTTTCACAATATCTAATAAAGAACACATCCAAAACATAACTAAACAAAATTTTAATGTTATCCTACATGAACCGTTCACCCAGAAGAAGTTACAAGGAGATTAGCCGCTCATCGGTATGGTTGAATCTTCATTGGTAGTTGTTCGAAATCGTGAATTCAAGAACTGATGTGCTTGGAAGGTGTTGGAATGCCTCGATTTTGCCTTTGGGATGCCTAAAAACTAATGGGAAGTGAATGAAATTCGTTTGGGGTAGGTTAGGTTTAAATATGGTAGAAAACTCTAAAATTGCGAGTTTTGCCGACATAGAGTCTCTCACATTGTGCCCCCGGAGGCGTAATGTGCGCCCTAACTTGATGAAATCCCCAAATTTTCCTCTAATATCTGCCCTAAGTGGCGTCTCTCTTTAGTTGTTAAGGGCGCACATTGCGCCCTCCCCTAATCTTTTCTCCTTTCTTCATGTGATTAATCTTTGTCGCTTCCATGTGCTGTCAAACACTTGTTTAGCTCTCGAAAAGCGTCTATTAAGCTTCACGCGCTTGCAAATCAAATCAAACTAAAAGTAAACTAATTTCACACGATTAAATACTTAAAAACACCTAGTTAAACACATTAAAATCGAGACAATTACCCTCATATCATATCTAAAAAGTCTTAGTTATAAGCGGAAAATAATTTATGCTCAAAACATAATTATAATAATATACATTTAAAATATTTATAATTATAAAATAATAAAACCTTAAAAATCATTTATAATATTAAAATAAAATTCATTGAACACAACAAGAATTAAGGTAAAAATGGAGTTGTACCATTTCTGTGCATAAGAGGTTGCTGGGCCGAAGTCATCTTAAGGGGGGTTATAGGAGGGACGAGAGTTTCGCCTCCAAAAAAGGTTGCGGGCTGAATTAGGTTCAATGAAACAAATCTTCTCTAATCATCCAATTTTTGTTTGAATTTAAGAACATAACAATCACAAGAGTAGTTTAAGTGTACATGATAAGTTAGACGTTATTACACAAATAGTTTATGTGATTTGTTGAAAGTAACACTTTGTAAAGTCTTAACTTTAAAAAGTTGTATGTTTGACATTTGTAGTTGTTATCTATCTCTTATACTAAAGCAAAACATCTTAGACATTTTTTTTTTCAATCTCCTATACTAAAGCAAAACATCTTAGCCATGTTTTTTTGCCAACGTGGCAATGTAATATTCCAGAGAAATCAAGTTTGAGTGGCAATTGTAGACGGAATTTTTTTCTCCTTTTCCTTCACCTGACTTATTAATCATCAACGCTTTTCTCTTGTGGGTACCGCTTTTAAATCATAAATATCGGTGTGAATTAAATCAAGGGGTTCGGTTATTCGTTCAACCGATTTCGATGATGATCTTGTAAGTTTGGATTCTACGCAAGTTTCACATTTAAAATGTGAATCAATATGGAATGTTGGTATACATTTTAAGTTGATTAAACGGCGTATTGAATTAAAATTTACGTGACCTAATCTACCATGCCATTTATTCGAATCAGAAAACTCCAGCATATAAGTAGAAGTAGTAGCAATTTTATTCATGTTCTTTTTGACAGCCATTACATTCAATTTGAACATACCATTTTGGGCATAGCCCTTACCAACATACATTCCTCGTTTAGTAAGTACAAATTGATCGCTCTCAAATACTAAATGAAATCCAAACTTATTAAGCAACCATCCCGAGACTAGGCTCTTGCGCAAGTCTGGAACGTACAACACGTTGCTTAGAGTGAGCTCATTCCCTGAAGTCCACTTCAAAATCACCGTTCCTTCACCCTTGATATCCGCGGTGGCTGCATTTCCCATGTACACCTTCTCATCTCCCGCAAGCTCCTTGAAGGTGGTAAAGAGGCTCCTATCTGGGCACACATGACGGGTCGCGCCCGTATCAACCCACCATCCTTTTATAGTGTTGGTAACATTATTGACCTCATCCATCATTGTGGTTTTGCCGGAAATCAATGCCACCAAAGGCATTCCGTCTTCATCTACCATATGCGCGCGCTCACGCTTTGGTTTCTTGCATTGGTTAGCCCGATGCCCCAGCTCGTCACAGTTGTAGCAAGTCCCTTGGAACGCTTGAGGTTTCTTTTTCACAACCCCTTTCTTCGGTCCAAGTTTGCTAGCCTTTGCTTTCTCTTTGTCCTTTTTCCCCTTACCCTTATTGCCTTTAGAGGATTGCCCATGCTCAACCAAATTTGCGCTAGCAGAAGTTTGTGCAAGGCTGCCTTTTCGGGAAATTCTATTGTCCTATTCAATCTGAAGACGAACAATAAGATCCTCTATAGTCATCTCCTTTCATTTGTGTTTAATATAATTCTTAAAATCCACCCAACCAGGAGGTAACTTCTCAATCATCGCTGCCACTTGGAATGTCTCGCTAAGTCTCATGCCTTCCGTGAGGATGTCATGTAGTATGCAATTCTTGGACTTGATTCATAACTGTTTTAGAATCAACCATTTTGAATTCCAAGAAACGGGCTACCACAAATTTTTTTGTGCCAGCATCCCCCGTTTTGTACTTCTTGTCCAAGGCATCCCATAAATCTTTGGAAGTCTTGACATTGTAGTACACATTATACAATGCATCCGAAAGCCCGTTTAACACATGGCCTCGACATATGAAATCCGAATGCTTCCACGCATCTACTGCGCACTGTCTTTGTGCGCCGGTCTCCCCTTCCACAGGTTGGGGAGCGGTTTCAGTTAAGAACCTCGCAAGGTTCATGTTGGTCAGGTAGAAGAACATCTTCTGCTGCCACATCTTGAAGTGTAGACCCGAGAACATCTCGGGTCGTTCAGCGTGATTAGCCATTGTGGACGCTCCCACAGTGGTGGCGTTCAGGGGGGGTTCCCGTCACAACATTCGGATTGTTGTTAACGTTGACGTTTTCGTTCGACATTCTGAAAAATAAAATTACCAAGTTTAGTCCAAAATTCTGTTTTACAAAATAAAAACAGAAGTAAACAATTAAATTTTAATTTTACCACCAATTTACTGTTTCGGCTTCTAAGTCCAAATTTGAAGACCAAAAAACAGAAAATTTTTAATTATTAAAACTTACTGTTTGGCTTCTAAGTCCAACTTTGAAGACCGAGGCAAAAAGTTTTTAGCAATTTTAGGACAGAATTGAATGTAACCATAAATGTTTTCAACCAAAGTCGCCCCTTTGAAGATGAAAACAAAAAAATATGTTTTTAAACACAAACTGAGTGAAACAAAACTGGTTTGAATCACAAAACAGAATGGTTTTGATTACACGAACGGTGTTTTAAAATTTGTTTTAAGATTATAGGAACCGTTCGCATAATTAAATAAAATAAAACAAATTTTATTCACTGATTACAATACAAAGAAATAAAGAAAGCTGGAATTGAAATACTATTTCAACTGAAATAAACAAATACAAGAAATGGTGTAGAAGCAGAAAAACCGATGACTGAGGCACGTGTTCAACACGCTTCCCTTAATACAAATTCCTAGTCTCCCAGGAGCACTCGTTTTGTTTCCCAGGGTACAACAGCCGAAGCAGTGTACTGTCGAAGCTGGCACAGGAACCCGACGTCTACCTTGAAAGGTGCAAGAAAAAGATCAATAGTGGAAGAGAGTTGTTTTCATATGCTGTTGTGTTGCTGGTGTCATTCTGCAGTACAGCCTCTGAAACGAAACAGACAAAAGGAATTAAAGGAGAGGTTTAAATTGCATTAAACGTCTTCAATGCAATTTAATACGTCATTTAATTCTCAGTTAAAACCGTTGACTCGTCAGTTTCGAATGCTGAACTGAAACTGCTTTGTTATTAAATGCTGGAAACTTCTGCGACACACACTGGTGCGCGCGCCCTTCTGGCTCATGCGCGCGCACGTCTTGCACGCTCATGCCCGCGTGCGCCATTTTGGCTCACTTCCATACGCGCGTGCGCCATACTGGCTCAGGTCCATGCACGCCTGCGCGTGTGCGCCACGTCACCTGTGAGCCGCGCATGTCACATCAGGGCCCATGCTCCATGCGCCTCGTACCCGCGCGCCTGCATGCCATGTCACCAGTGCGCCATCAAAGCGCCACATTGCGCCTCATCGCCCACGCCACGCGCGCGCGTGCGTGCGAGTTTGAGTTCTGGTGCTCCGTACCCTTCGCGAGTACACTTAGTGTGTGCTTCCATGAAACAATAAGGATGGAGAGTTCACACTTAAATACCCCTTTAAGTTTCATCTCTCCTCCTATGTGGGACAAGGTGCCACTTTCCATTTTATTTCAGCATTTAATGTTTCAAACACCAAACTTTGAGCATCGATATCTCATTCATCTTAGCTCCGTTTTGGACGTGGTTTAGTTCGTTGCGAAGCTCTTCCAAAATAGAACACAAACCCATAAATAAATATATAAAGAAACCTCGTTTTCTTATATTTATTTCTAGTCCAAAATAGGAAAAAAATCATTTTTCTATATTTGAGAAAAATGCTATTTTCACCAAATTTCCAACAACTATAAGATACATTTTTTTCATATTTTAAATGACTTTTTATTTTCCTTATGTGTTCTTTCTAACAATAATATACATTTATTATGATATTGATTTTACTCGATTTGAAAATTCTAACATCAGGTTATTACGAATGCGAGTAAAAAAAACTAAACCTTTTTATTTTGTATCTAATAGATAATATATTTGTAGAGATTATTTTGTAATTATTATTGTTTCCATATTCATTGTAATCATCCCTAATTTCCGGGATTGTAAATTTCTATATAATGGAAACCCTAAGAGGGAGAAGGATCGAGGATCCTATTGTTTCATGGTATCACGAGACGAGGAACCTCCTTTCTCCAAAGCCGCCGATCTCTCCTCCTCTTCTTCTTGAAGTTTTGGCTGCACCCTTCTCCCTCCCTTCACCATTTTTCGCCTACTGTTTCTCCTCCTCACACCTCCTCCCTCAAGGATAATAAACTTCACCCGGCCGTCACATTCTCTAACATCAAACCGCCATCCCTGTTACCCTTGAGATGGAAACCGGCCACTGGTCTACCTGGTCGGAACTCTTCAAACTCCACTGCAAAGCGTTTCAAGTTTATGATCACCTTTGCCACGATCCCCGCCAGCCGAGACTCCTTCCACCGACAAAGACAAGGCTCCTGCTGATTCATCTACCACTAAAGAACTATGAGAGCGACTTGACTCCATTGTCCTTCAATGGATTTATGGAACAATCTCTCAAGACCTTGGCCACACGATCATTAAACCCGGTACTACGGCACATCAAGCATGGACCACTCTCAAAAATCTGTTCCAGGACAACAAAAGTGCACAGGCCCTCCATCTTCGCCACCGATTCACCAACACCCGACTTGAAAACTTCACCAACGTCTCTGCTTATTGTCAAGAAATGAAGGTTTTGTCTGATCAGTTGGCCAACGTGGGGGATCCTGTTGATAATGACGCACTTATTCTCCAGCTAATCGCAGGTCTTATGGAACAATATGAAGGTATCGGGATTGTGCTTCAAGGTCAAGGCCCACTGCCGTAGCTCGCTACGGATCGCTCAAAGCTTTGCCTTATCGAGTCACGAAAACAAGAACAAGCTCTACAGGCCGCCAAAACTGCTGGTACAACCCTAACCACTTCCACTCGCCCTTCCTCCTCCCACCAAGCAACGGAGCCCAATTATGACCGCTCTCGTGGACGCGGTGGTCGTTCTCGAGGCCGAGGCAGGGGACGCGTCAGAAAATCCTGGGGTCGCGGACAACCCACTTACAACGAATGGCCCAATACTCCTCATTCATACTGACCACCTCCCTGCGGCCCATGGCCCAACCCACCTAACCAGCCTTCATATCCGACCCATTGGGCCCCTCCCCCTGCCCTTACCCCACTTCCAACTCTCGGCCCACTAACAATTCTAGCGAGGCAGGGATTCTTGGGTCCGCACACCATACGGCTTACACACCCACCGACATAGATCAAGCTCTTTAAGCAATGTCTCTCAATCCGCCGCAGGAGCCCACCGGCTACATGGACACTGGTGCGACAGGTAACATGTCTAACACCTCTTTTAATTTTGATTATTTTTCTAATAATAGCACGGGACAACAAATAATCGTCGGAGATAGCTCAACCATCCCGGTACTTGGACATGGCAACCAAACACTACCATCACCTTTCCCCCATCTTGTTCTTAAAAACGTCCTATATGCACCTAAATTACTTAAAAACTTAATCTCTCTTTGTTGGTTCACTACTGACAACTCTGTTTTTGTCGAATTTGAACCTTTTAGTTTTCTTGTGAAGGACTACAAGAGTCGGATCCCTATCCTTTGGTGCAACAGCAGCGGTGACCTCTACCCACTCGTGCTCGGACTAGGAACCACCACCTTTCCATCCACCTTTGCTGCTATCACCGCTAGTCTATGGCACCAACGTCTTGGACATCTTGGTCGTGCACCGTTACAATCATTAAAATCTTCTAATTTTGTTCAGTTTCCATGTTTTCATAAAGACGTTTGTCAATCTTGTGTAATTGGCAAAAGTATTAGACTACCATTTGCTAAATCTGATACTCGTATTTTCTTTCCTTTCGATCTCATTCATAGTGATTTATGGACTTCTCCAATTTTGAGTTCTAATGGTCACAGATATTACATATTATTTGTTGATGACGTTACTAATTTTTTATGGACATACCCCTTGTCAAACAAATCACAAGTATACACCATTTTTTGTCAATTCCACAAACATATTACCACTCAATTTGAAAGACCCATCAAAACCTTCCAATGTGATAATGGCACCGAATACATAAACTCCTCATTTCAAACCTTCTTTTCTTCCCATGGCATCCTTTTCCGACGATCGTGTCCACACACGTCGTCACAAAATGGAAAAGCGGAACGTATGATTCGAACCATCAATAATATGATCCGAACCATCCTCAATCATGCCTCCCTACCCAACATTTTTTGGCATCATGCCCTTGAAACCGCCACTTACATACTAAACATCCTACCCGTTAAACACCTCCAACACAAAACTCCTACCGAACTCCTCTACCACCGCACACCATCTTACGACCACTTACGTGTATTCAGGTGCCTTTGTTATCCGTAGACCCCCGCCACCACCATTCACAAACTTGACCCTCGATCCGCACCATGCGTATTCTTGGGCTACCCTTCTAATCATCCCGGTTACAATTGCTTTAACCTCAAAACAAAACAAATAATAATATCTCGACATGTCGCCTTTGACGAAACCACCTTCCCCTTTTCTAACACCATTAACCCACCTCCATCTTACGAATTCCTCTCCGTGTTCCCTCCTGTCTTCTGGCCCCATGTCGACCCCACTACCCACACCACTAGTCCACCACACCCCATGGCCCAACAACACATACCCATCCCCTCATCACCCTCGGCCCAAACCTCCCCACCTTATACCTTCGTGGCCCACATCCCTCAAACGACCCAATCGGCCCACCCAGCTACCCCTACCACACCACCAACATCAGCCTAACATCACTAGCCGCTGATCCCTCCAGCCGTATCCTCAACCCAGCCTACCCCTTCGGCCCCGAACACTTCTCACCCATCTCCAAACGTCCAACCCACCACCCGCACCATGCGTACACACGCCATGGATGACATCACCAAACCCAAGACCCGCCTTAACCTTAACACCTCAACCATTGTCCCTATTCCCAAATCCCCGATCGATGCCTTGTCCATACCGGTTTGGCATAAAGCCATGACTGACGAATACCATGCTCTTATTAAGAACGAGACATGGGAATTAATACCGAGGCTGCCAAACATGAATGTTATTCGAAGCATGTGGTTATTCAAACACAAGTTCAAATCCGACGGGTCCTTGGAACGGTACAAGACGAGGCTGGTTTGTGACGGTCGCCTTCAGCAGGTTGGTATTGATTGTGGGGAAACTTTTAGTCCTGTTGTTAAGCCTGCCACCATACGCACGGTTCTTTCAATTTCCTTATCACAGAATTGGCAGATACGTCGGCTAGATGTTACAAATGCGTTCTTGCATGGTCACTTACATGAGACCGTATACATGTATCAACCTATGGGATTTTGTAGTAAAGATTTTCCGGATCACGTTTGTCGACTAAAGAAGTCCTTATACGGGCTAAAACAGGCTCCGCGGGCATGGTATCAAAGGTTCACCGATTTTGTATTGACATTGGGGTTTGTACAGAGTAAATGTGATACGTCTCTCTTCACGTTTCACTAGGGTCCTCAGGTGGTATATCTTCTTCTCTACGTCGACGACATCATTCTCGTCACCACTTCAAAAACCTTACGAGCCACTCTCATGTCTCATCTCGCGATAGAGTTTGCTATGAAAGACCTCGGGCCTCTCAGCTTCTTCCTCGGCCTTTCTGTTAAACGACATAAAGACACCATGTTTCTCTCACAACAGGCATACACATTGGAAATCATTGAACGAGCGGGCATGTCCTCATGTAACCCAGCACAAACACCTGTCGACACTCATTCCAAGCTGGGTTCAGACTCTGGCACCAATTTTCACGACCCAACTCTGTATCGCAGCCTTGCGGGTGCTCTTCAGTACCTAACTCTCACCAGGCCGGACATTAGTTATGCTGTCCAACAAATCTGCATCCACATGCATGCACCTAACACTGATCACCGGAATGCCCTGAAGCGCATAATTCGGTACATTCGTGGCACTACTAGTTTCGGGCTCACACTCGGTCCGTCTAAGGACCCGCATTTAATTGCCTAGATGCTGATTGGGCAGGTTGTCCGGACACGCGTCGTTCCACTAGTGGTTTTTGTGTTTATTATGGAGATAATCTGATTTCTTGGTCGTCCAAATGGCAGGCACCATTTCTCGATCCAGTGTGGAGGCCGAGTATCGTGGCGTTGCCAACGTTGTCGTTGAAGTCTGCTGGCTTCGCAACCTACTTCTCGCACTTCAGCGACCTCTCACAACTGCCACTCTTGTTTATTGTGACAATGTTAGTGCAATCCATCTCTCAGGCAATCCAATCCAATTCAACATCAACGCACCAAACATATCGAATTAGATATACACTTTGTTCGGGAAAAAGTTCAGAAAGGTCAAGTGCGCGTTCTTCATGTTCCTTCTAGATACCAGATCGCTGATATATTTACCAAGGGCTTATCACGGGTGCTCTTTGAAGACTTTAGATCCAGTTTCAGTCTTCGTTCACCTCCGGCTTCGACTGCGGGGGTGTAATAGATAATATATTTGTAGAGATTATTTTGTAATTATTATTATTTCCATATTCATTGTAATCATCTCTAATTTCCGGGATTGTAAATTTCTATATAATGAAAACCCTAAGAGGGAGAAGGATCAAGGATCCTATTTTTTCAGTATCATATAGCAATTAGTAAAAAAAATATTGAACATGTCCTTGCTCAGTTTTTCAACTTGCTCCTGACATCCAAATTTGACTATTAGTATTTCCTTTTCTCCTAAAGAAATACAACATTACATTCAACACATACCGTAAATTCAATATTAGATAAACACAGATAAAAATAAAATATGCAAAATGTCTATCAATCAATTAACTACCCCAACATACCCTGATTTCAAAATTACTTTGAAACATGATAATATATTATATTTCTTGCCCTATGGCTAGACCATATGATCCAACATATATTTATTGCATGTAACAAGTGGAATTTCATCATCCTCTTCCCTTTTATTTTCCCTCAATATATATAATATTGAAGATGTATAAGGTCCATATATGAAATTGTATGGAATCATATTTGAAATTTAAAACCGCTGAAACCGAATGAAATGGCTACCAAAATAAATTTACTGGTTTGATATTTTTTTGGTTTGATCTGTAGACTAAAAAACTAGATTCAAATGTTCTAACGAATTACCAATGAGGTGGTGGTTAATTGGCAAAGTCAAAGCCTTTAAACACCTTGGGAGGGAGAGGTCTTGGGTTCAAGTCCCACAGACGACATGAATAAAAGAAATTTGCCGTTAAAAAAAATGTTCTAACGAACGTTTAGAACTTGAAGTTACAGTTAAAACAAATTCAATTATTTACGTAACTATTTTACCAAAAAAAATAATCATTTGTAGAATATGTGGTTTTATATATAATATCCATAAACCATCCTTACTTTAAAATTCAATACAAACAAGTAACTGGAAAAAGAAGAAAAAAAAATCTGTAATTAGTGTTTCAATCGAATGATTAATTAGTTTGGTTTGTCGTTCTTCAAAACCATAGTTAGCGATTTGATCTGTATTTTTTTTTTATCAATACCGGACAAACTGAATCGTAAACACCTATCAACTCATATGTTAGCATGTTGGTGTAATACAGTAATAGACATAAAAATAATATAACTATTATCTATCACAATATATAAAATCACACACAACACAAATTACAGAAAAAAAATTGTAATAGTTTTTTACTATATTTATCGTTATGCATGAAGCCATGAAGGTTATCAGTTTGGTCGTTGTGTTTGGATCAAGTTCGGGATGGTTTGCACTGATCCAATTGGCCACCATCTCTTTTCCAAAATAGAAGTGTGAATTATATTTTTAAATATTTGGAAAGCAAACAAAACGAATGTAACATGACCACAATTATTTGGGGCTAAATCACTCCCATACCTTCTCCCATACTTCATGATTTAGTATTTATTTTTAATTTTATAATGATTTGGTATTTATTTTTAAGTTTATAAAGATCGAGATTGGTAATTAAACAAGATATAAATTTGTATATTGATTGGAAATATTCGGATATGTCTTAAAAATTGGATAAGATTATTCTTAGTTCATCTTTATGGATATTCAATGTCATATCAATTTTTTTTGGGGTTAATTGGAGTATGCAATTCATTTCTCAGTTTATATTATAGACGAATTTACATCGAGATAGTTGGTAAACGGGCAACAAGCTGCGCCTCTACCCTTTTTTGAATAGCAAAATTAAGTCTTTTAAAAACTACGTCCATAAATCTCGGGGTAATAACATTACTATGCATGACCCTTTGAACTCGACTAAGTAGGTCGTAACATTCTTAGTTTGAAAATTAGTTTATACAAAATTTATATCAAGATTTGAAAAATAGAATAATTTCTAACATCTACCACTCAAACCCTCTTTCAAGTGAAATAGATTCTACTTTTAATTTTTAGGTAAATGAGATAAACCATTGTTTTGAAAATAATGATTTACCTTTCTAATCCAATATTATTTAATAAAAAATAACATAATTGGGAATCAAAAGCGATAATATTTATGTATCATTGAAGTTAGGTACAGCTTGTCGAATTCACTAATAAATTTTTTTTTTTTTGGTGAAAAAAATAATATATTTGACAAACGGGTATCTCGTGAGGAAATCGGCACCCACGATCTTATCCTCTTGCCAAACTTAAAAAAACCTCAGTATTCTTCGATTGATTCGCATCTTGCTTGCGTTTTTGTTCAAGTTCCTAGAAATGTGGTGTGTATGTATAATTTAATGTATTATAATTTAATGTTAGATGAATAAATTATTTGAGAGGAGAAGAAAAAAAAATAGTGCCTTTCATTAGTTATTTTATTTCTCTTTAATTAAATAAAAACACTTTATCCTACCTCTTTTAAAATTAATCCTACAAACATCGAAATTTATCATACATATATCTTACACATATCGAAAATTATCCTATATATATAGAAAATTGTCATTCACTATAAATTAGATTGTCTTGAAAAAAAAATATTTTAAAAGTGAACTACAAGTTTAATTAGTTAGCTAATTTTGGGAGGATACAATAAATTAATTAAATATATGTTTTTATAATAAATTACACATTTTTTAACGGGCAACAGAATCAATCCCGAGCACTTTCGGGGCACCCACTAGACCAAACGGAGTACTCTGAGAGTAATCCGAGTCCACAAATTCCGGGGAAAACCCGATAACCCACCTGCCCGTAGGCACGACGGTGAAATTATTGGTAAAACCCGTGTGGCTCAAGGATCAAACCTAGATTTCCCTGGGTCTCCTATCTTTACCTACCAGTGCCTTACTATACACCAAATGAAACATTTCTGCTGGTTTAATAATTATTCTTTCTATTCTTACAAAATTTTCATCTCATTTGAACAATTGAACCCTCTCACTGTAATGTTAAAACGGCAACTAAGAAGATATTTAAGGACAGAATGGTGATATAATAAAATTATGGTATGTATTATATTAGAAAAACATGGTTAATATAAAAAGGTACAAAACATAAAAATAATCAAATTAAATTAAATAATCTACATCATTAAAGTGAGTATTTTTTTATGTTGAGTTGACATCCTAGTAGATATATACATCTATTATCGTGATCAATCCATGATCCATCTTATTGTATTCTTTCTTTACATAAGTTTTGCTTTCTTTTAAAGTTTTGATATATTGAAGTTTTTTTGTTAGTGACTTGATGACGTTTACTTTATGAACATGTAATCGTAAATGATAACTAATTTTCATGGTTGACCATATGTTTTCGTTGCTTTAGGCTACCTATCTGTGTGTGTGTGTGTGTGTGGGGGGGGGGGGGGGGGGGGGGGGGGGGAGGGAAGGTGTCAAATTGATTGAACATGACAACACCGCAAATTAAATAGGTTTTGATTTGATATTCATGCTACATGTGATTTTGTTGATCATACCGAATAAAAAGCAACATAAGGATAAATTTATCATGTGGTATACTTACAACATTGTCTACGCATTAGAAAGTGTTAAGGTAAAAACTTTCTATCGATATCTTTGTATTTTTTTCCCTTTCAGAGAATTGGATGTATATAGCTAAGCTAATATATGATTAATTTCGTTAATTTTATGGTGTTTACACTAAGAGCAAAGAAGAGTGATGACAATGAAATGGGTAGTGTCAATTCTAGTCTCCTGCCCGGTTGTAAATTTGTGTTTCATACCCGATCTGATACCCGTCATATACTGGGCATGCCCATGCGTATTGGATATGTGTTAGTTTCTAAAATAATACCCATTGGGATTTCAAGATAAAAAAATTTCTTACCATTTTATTTTAGGGGAAATGGACTGTATCACCCTCAACTATGCAAAATTGGCCGATAACACGCCCAACTTTCAAGTTGGCTCCCACCACCCCCAACTGGACACTTGGGTTGCTATGTCACCCTGTCGTTACTTAGCCACTAACCTGGTTAGTTTTTTATCCTACGTGGCATGCTGACGTGGATCTGAATTCAACAAAACAATAACACAAGGACTAAACATATCACTTAAAACATACTACAAGGGCCAAATAGCAACTATTTCCATACATCTATTATTTCACCACTGATTTTGAGTTTCAAAATCCCCAAATTCTCGCACAACAAATTGCAGAGAAAATCAATCGGATCAAATCTTGAGTTTCTAAAACCATGTCGTTTGCAGAACCGGATCCGGATCTGAACTCGGATCAAATCTTGGATTGGTTAGATGATTCAACGCCGCACTCGCCATTGATCCTGGATGATCTATATTGCACCATGGATGATACCCGAATCCAAGAACATTAGAACCGATCACTCCAGATCTTCACTCGACTGTCTCGCTCCACTTTCAGTGCTTTTCTTTGTAGATCTCTTCTTTTTGTTGAAGGTGCACCGGCGTCGTCATCTGCATCAGAATCTTCAAGACCACCACCTCTTTGTTAAACAACCTCCGTCGTCGACCGGCGTCGTCATCTGCACTTCACCGTCTCTGATTCACCGGTCAACCACCAGACCATCCACCTTCCAACCAACTCCATCCCCGTACACCCACACCAACCATCGTTTTTCACTCCTACACCACCACTTCCAACCGTCGACTTTGATGTTAACTTTCCACCGCCGGTTAACCTGCTCCGCCGCGGTCTGTTCCAAACCCACCGGATTTAATCAAATGGGTGAGAAGAGAAGCTAGGTTCGTACACCCATCTGTCCGAATTGCTGAATCTGGTCCCTATGGGCTTGGATTGGTTTCTTCTAAAGAAATACCCAAAATGGTGTGGCGGCTGGTGAATTGCAGAGGCCACACCCTAGATTGATAGGGTGTTGGATTGCTGAATCTGGTCCCTGGTGGTGGTGATCAACGCAGGCAGAGGCCACACCCTAGATTGATAGGTTTGTTGCAGAGGTGTGGCGGCTGGTGAAAGTGGTAATGGTGGAGGTGGATGACTGGATAGTGGCAGGTGGGGCGGTGGTGGGCGGTGATGGTGGGGCGGTGGTAGTTATTGTTGGTGGAGCGAGGGTCTGAGGGAGGGAAAGGGAGATCTAGACAGAGAGAGAGAGGTAGAGAGAGAGGGATCTGCTCTCCTTGTATACACATTGTTTTAAATATTATATGTATAGACTATATATATTAATTATAATTAAAATATAGATTTCTTTAAAAATAATTAGCCACCTCAGCATGACACATCATCAAAAACAAGACACATCATCAAAAATTAGCCATGTAGGATAACCAAGTTAGTAGCTAGTTAACGACGGGGTGACAGGTACACCAAAGTGTCCAGTTGGGGGTGGTGGGAGCCAACTTGAAAGTTGAGCGTGATATTGGCCAATTTTGCATAGTTGAGGGTGATACAGTCCATTTCCCCTTTATTTTTTATATAAATTTATGTTCTTAACAACTACACTAATTTTAAATATGATTAATTGCATACATATAATTACTACTATAAAGTTTTAAATATATAAAATATTGCAACATCCCAATTTTTAAATAAATTAGAGAGGCAAAATGATAATGATAATTAAAAACGGATACGAACTAGAAGTTCAAACCAAGTTTAAAGACCCATTTTGAGGACAAGTGCATAATAAGCCTATGACAGGCATGGTGGTAGTTTGACCATCCAACTTAATATGGAAAGGAATGTTGCAACCCTACATTCATCCCCACATTTGTGTGCAACTTTAGTGACAGATAGTTAGAGTGAGTGAGTGAGGGATCGGATTTGAGTTAGCATCACGTTTTCACATGATGGATCACAAAGATGCAACGTTGTGTCATCGACAAGGGTTTAAGGTGTGATAAGGAGCTAGTTCCCAGCTGGTTTTAGGGGTGCTGAGTTTGGATCTTGGTTTCCTGGTCTTGTTGAAATAATAGTTTGGACCATTTCATTCATATGGGTTTGATATCTTCAGTTGGGCGTGTATTTGTATTGTGCTATTGGGCCAGTGGGCCTATCTGGTTGTTAGTTGTTTGTTGAGTGGTTATAACAGTTTGTAATGTTGTTGGAAGTATGAAGGGGCAATGTGGAAATTGTGAAGGACCGCGATCATCTCTACCCAAAGATTTGGACTAGAGTGTAACATTTGAAGAGGCTGCATATAAAAGCGCTGGATACTTCTGGACACTTCATTCACCCTCTCTTTGTTTACGCATCGCTCTTGTTCTCTCTCTGTATTTTATGGTTTTGTTGATCTGTTAGATCATTGTTATCTCTCTTGTATTTCTGAGAGATTGTTCATCTGGTATTGATGATTTTCTGTTGATGGTCATCTGAACATTCGCTGTATTGTTTGATTGTTCATGATCTTACGATTGTAAGATCTTCTGGGTAATTGGGGGGAACTGATTTTGGGTTTGTTTAATAATAGTTTTCTCCATGTTTTTGTCGCTATATCTTGTGTTTGTTGTATTTGTATCTTACATCTGTTGTGATAGATCATCATACCTTTGTTTTTAACATGGTATCAAAGCCATTGTGCTCATGTTGATGATCTCTGTCTTTTATCCGCTGTGGTTTTTGTTTTTCTCTGATTGATTGTTGTTTTTTTTGTATATCTTAGGGTTTCTGTTCTCGGAAACTGGTAGTGGTGACAAATCTGCTTAGATCTGTTTATTTGGAGTATGCTTGTTATTGGTGAACGGAACCCTAACTTAGGGTTTGCTTTCTTCCAAGCTTTCTTCTCAGATATGCATTCTGCGTTAGTCTCTAAAACCCTAGAAGGTTCAGGGCAAACTAACCAGAAGTATTGTTTGGGGGTTTTTTGCTGTATCAGTTCTTGTAGTTATTGAAAACTACCGTTCTGGTATTCTTGGAGTTATATTTAGTTGTTGTTCTGTGTCTGTTGGTCACTGTCTAGTTTTGGCTCCTGGGTAAAGGCTTGTGCAGGCACCATAGAGTGATGACCCTGGAATCTGGTCCCTGACTCAGCTTCGCCTTAGGGTTTGTTGTTTCTGATTCTCTGTTGTGTATTTCTATGTTAGTTATCTGTTGATAACTTCTGTTCACTTGTTGTTCTTTGTCTTGTATTGTGTGTTCTATCAGCTTATCTGTCTTTGTTGCTTTGTTAATATGGGTGAACCTGCTAGTACGTCTTTTACTCTTATTAGCAAGTTAGATATAGGAAATCCTCTTTACCTGCATCCTAGTGACTCAAGTGCCCTGACTATAGTTAGTATAAAGCTTAAGGGCACTGAGAATTATGTTGTTTGGTCTAGTGCAATGAAACTTGTACTAAAAGCTAAAAATAAGTATGGTTTTATAGATGGTAAATGTGAAAAACTTGATGATGATGATGTTTTGCCTGCCCAATGGGATAGATGTAACTCTGTGGTTTTAACTTGGTTTTTAAATTATGTGTCTGATGAATTGTTTTTAGGTCAAGTCTTTTCCAAACTTGCTTCAAAAGTTTGGACGGACTTGAAAGAGACTTATGATAAGGTAGACGGTTCTATTGTCTATGATTTATATAAAAGAATCAATTGTATTTCTCAGAATGGTAGTACTGTGGCTAAATATTATAATAAGTTAACAACAATTTGGAAGCAGCTTGATGCAATGGTGCATCTGCCTTCATGTTCTTGTCAAGCAACCAAATACTACAATGACTTTTCAACTTTAATAAAATTGATGCAGTTTCTTATGGGTCTTGATGATGTGTATCAGCCTGTAAGGACAAACTTGTTGACAAGAGAACCATTTCCATTTGTAAAAGCTGCATATGCTTTGATTTCTAGAGAAGAGTCTCATAGGCTTTCAAGTAGTGGGTCAAAAAGTCAATCTGTTTCTTTTGTAACCAAGTTAAATCAGTCTTTTGACCCTAGAAAGAGGAACTTTAGGGGGCCTAATCCGAACCTAAAATGTACTAATTGCAATATGTTAGGCAACACTATTGATCGTTGTTTTGAGATTATTGGTTACCCTCCTGGTATGGAAAGAAGGTCTGTTAGTCAGTCTGGTAGATATTGTGACAACTGTCACTTTTCCGTACATTCCGTACAATAATTGAACAGTAATCTGTGTTTTAAGAACTGTGCATGGTATAGTTTACATGACGAATGAATTTCTGATTACTGTTATATACATACAATGGCATTTCATGTTGCAAGACTTTTATCATTACTACATGCAACACGATATAGTTCTATTAATGCACAGAACAGAATTGGCACCATTATCAGACAAACGAGAAGCACTGACGGGAGTTCAGTACTTAGACAGACATGATGTTAAGACACAAAATAAGCCCCAGGACCAAGTGTCACACTAGTATAGTGTGTAGGAAAGTAGGGGTTACAAAACTGCCTTCCAAGTGATGACATAGGTGCCGGAAAGTGCCAGAAACACACTAAAACTGCAAAATTTTGCAGTAAATAAACAAATTCAGCAATTTTCAGCAATTTAACATCTAAATATAATGCAGAAAAGTGGCTTAATGGTCCATAATACTTTCCTCAGTGTCGGGAATCGAAACTGTCATAAAATACAACATAAAGCACACAAAACTGCGCAATTTAGCACTTTAACGAACAGTAACGAACAGTAACGAACCGAACAACCGGACACTACCCGAAACATCAAAGTTTTACTAGAAGCACTGTTTTTATGTTACGAAGCTAATTATGGTCACCGAACATCATATTACCTCTTATAAACACCAAACACCTAAACCCCTAAATTTAATACTTGGGATCTAACTAGAATGAAGTAACTAATACTTGAAATATTACACTTTACCCCCCCCCCCCATCCAAGGCCGGTTAGACACGGGCCCCACACATTGATTTTAGTTGATTTCATTTGATTTCTGTTGATTTCTTTCTTATATTTTATAAGATCTTGTTGGAGTATATTCCAACATAAGATGCCATATGCCATTACAATCTTATAAAAACCACTAAAATGACACATTTATCATTCATCATCTTCAACCTACAACACACCTCCTTCTCTCCTCCATAAGTTACGGCCCAAACACCCCTCCATAACCCCATCATTTTCAACCAATTCCCAAGTGTTCTAAGCATATTCTAAGGTGTAAGGAGCCTATCTAGGAGGGTTGCAAGCAACGAAACTTGAAGGACCTCTCTCTAGTGCTTTTATCCACTTGTTTTCTACACTTGATCATCCCTAGTCTTGTGCTAGTGGTAAGAATCTTGATCTTGCTAGTTTACTTCTATTTTAAGTGGTTAAAAAGAGAAACATAATCATAAACATGAAGAACACTAAGAATCATAAGAAGTAAACATGAACATAAGCTTAAAATGTGAAGAAACCTTGATGAATATGAGTTGTTATGCTTGCTGATTATTGATGTCTCATGTTTATGATGTTGATCATCATAATAACCTTGCTAGATGATGATTAAACAAATGATCTAGCGAGTATGAGGATGATTCTTGAAGAAATCATAAAGAACATCCTTTATGTTAAACATGAACTTGAATATGAACTTGATTTAAAGTATGATGTTGATTGATACATGAAATAAGTCTTGTAAATGAATGATTTCAAAAATAGTTTTCCCAAGAAACCAATATTATTTACAAGACCATGACTTTTAAAAAAACTAATCACATTTTTGGGGTTAAATCAAGACTAGAAGCATATTATTAACAAGA
This sequence comes from Helianthus tuberosus, assembly GCA_030545235.1. Classification (NCBI taxonomy): domain Eukaryota; kingdom Viridiplantae; phylum Streptophyta; class Magnoliopsida; order Asterales; family Asteraceae; genus Helianthus; species Helianthus tuberosus. The sequence continues at coordinate 154,352,532 of CM060372.1, forward strand.
AGAATACAAGAAAAATCATTTTTAGAAAATCTTCAAGTAAGTTGTAAAGGACTAAATTTTACAAGAAGGTGATGTATAAATAGACAACCATGTTTTGGAGGGTAACTAAACCTACTAAATAACATACTAAGTTACTACAACTTTTTACAAAATTTCAAGTTCATTTCAAAGTGTAAATTTGCATATTTAAAGCATATGGTAAGTTTTGTTCATGATTGCTGATGATTGATGATGATTTTAAAAGAAAATGATATGCTTTGAAAGCATGGAAACCTCCATTTTTAAGGGGAAATTATGGCAAAATTTTTGTAGAAATTAAGCACTTAGAAAAATATTTTTAAAACAAGTGTTTATAAGTAAATCTTGAGAATGGTTTTCACATAAAAGTTTCCATAATTTTTATTACAAAAATTACAAATATTGGAGGTTGGTTTTTGATAAATAAAAAGTGACTAAGTATACATTGAGGAAAATCTATATATGTTGATGTCACAACTCGTGTGATTATTTGTATATTATGTGTACTAGTTATATTATTTTAGGACTTGAAATAATATAACTCATCTATCGACAAGGGTATAAGCCTACTCATTTCGAGTGCTCCCTATGTCCTCACATGCTTTATGTCCTTGTAAAATATTTATTTGATATGTTCATAAATGCTTTTCATACCTGTTTTCAAATGAGTCTCTCAGTGGTTTACAAGTATGTCAGTACTCACACAAAACACATGAACTCGCTCAACTTTTGTTGATGTTTTCCAAAATTACATGTATTTCAGGTAAAAAGTTGGATCTTGGGCGCGGGTGTTGTTTCTATAAGTAAATTCCAAGTTTAGATGTCATCCACTTTTGTTGAATTGTATCTTGGTCGAAGGTTGCGTTGTTTGAAACTTAAATAACTGGAGTTTGTAATACTTTTAACTTAATGAATGGATGAACATCGTTTTGATCATATAGTTGTTTATTATGATTGAATGCAATGGTATTAAACAAGTCACACATCATACGCTTCCGCAAAAGTCAGGGTGTGACAGTTTGGTATCAGAGCTTCGATTGTAGTGAACTAGGATTCCTTCTCAAGTCTAGACTACAATCACTAGGACACTCTCACGAAAAAAAACATTTTACAAAAAGGTTTTCATTGCATTCACGTAAGCGTCAAGATCCAGGAGTCAAACATTTTTCAAAGAAAAGATAGGGCAACGACGTTAGTAGGGAGGAGAATACCCCAAACTAAGGTGTCAATTAAGGCATAGTCTATGTGGGATAGACTTGCCAAAGACAAAATGACCCCCCCCCCCCCAAAGGATAAACGAGAGTTATATGTGATATGATGCATTTATTTTCCTGTTTATGCTAAGTGACATACTTGTTTATTGATATATACATACGAATAAGTGTACGGAATAATTATTGACGTGAATAAGATACCTTCGACTTTGAATCCTAATATTGTTCTTGGCTCGCACGATGAAGCTATCGACCTCGCGTTTACTGCAAAGCTCATAGCTGGAGTGATTACCAAACGAGATTCTGAGCTTGTTTCCGTAGGAGATGGCAGCGCTTCCCTCTCGACTGTGAAGGTGCCTGACTACGGTAGTCACGGCGAGGCAGAGGCGGCAACCTTGGACAACAACCTTATCAGCAGGACGAGGTCCATATGGCTTTTGCGGAGCAAGATTGACGACACACTTGACCAGACAAGGAAGATGAAGTATTAATCTTAAAGGTGCCCCTCCAACTACTAGGAATTCTCCTTATTCCTGTTTCGTTTAATCATCGTGTCTATTCGTGCGTAACGATAACGAATGTTAGCACGTGGACCACCGCAATGGTCCTTTCCATGTCAGAGGTATAAGGACAGTAGTGTCCCCTCCTTGGTTGATCATCTGCTTGGACGAGGGAAAATTGGGGTAACTGTGCAAGACAATTTATTATTACGGGGGCCCACGTAATAACGACTTGTAGTGCATGGAAATCCTGGTGAACTCTGCGGGTCAGGCTAATGATCAACATCCCTCCAAAAATAATCTATAGGTGTTCACACATTTATCTGGTAGAACAACACCTAGACCATTGCTTTAGCACTTTACAAAGTAGGAAACCTGTCTTTGCCTACTTCGTGTCTGACACTTCTACTCGTCTACGAGCCGTTGGGAATCAGTTTCTAAGCAAGTGAAGATGGCTAACACGCGGGAAGGATTCGGTGACATTACACTTTCTATCACACAAACCCCACCCATTGGAAAGCATATCCGTCGTTGTGAAGCTAAAGACCTAAGAAAACCAATACAGAAGGAAGTTAACTGCCACCTCTTATTATGAAACTTGTATGACCGAGGTGATGTAGCCTCGAGTTCATTTTACTTTTTCCCATTACAAATAATAAGTCAAGATGTCAAGCCTATATGAGAGCCCAGTGGTTGCTTCCTTACTTATACATTGTTATATATATGCATGTTGAGTGATTACGTGTTTGCTGGTGGTAATATGTACCTCATAGGCAATTATGGAATGTTGTCTAACCTACTCCCTACCCTTTAGACAGACAGAAATGCCGCCCAGACGTGACACGAACACCATTACGTTAACGGAAGATGAACTCAATGAGCGCATTTCCCAAGCTATAGCGCAGCATGAAGCCATCCGCTCTGAACGCAGCGGTGGCCCTTCTGGAAGTAACCCTCCAACTGGCTGCACTTATAAACGGTTCCTGAACTGCAAGCCATTGAACTTTGACGGCACAGGAGGTGCCGTTGCATTTGTTCGTTGGGTAGAAAAGATTGACTCCGTCCTGAGAATGAGTAATTGTTCACCCCAGCAAAGTGTTACCTTTATCTCAGGGTTGTTTTTGGATGGCGCACTCTCCTGGTGGAACCTTCAGGTTCAGACCCTTGGTGAAGAAGCTGCTTATGCACTGAGCTGGGATGAGCTCAAAGAAATGATGGAGAAGAAATAATGTTCTAGGGCCGAAATCCAGAAACTTGAGGTGGAGTTCTGGAATTTGAAAATGGACGGGCCGAAAATCGCTGAATACGTCCAACGCTTTCATGACTTATCTAGGGTCATTCCCTACTTAGTCAAGCCGGAATTCAAGAGGATTGAGCGATTCATTTATGGACTTGCATCGCAAATCATGAGCATGGTTACTGCCTCAAAGCCTCAAACCATCATAGAGGCTATCAATTTGAGCGTTACGCTTACTTAAAAAGCTCTTCGTATGGGAAAATTTTTGGAATCTGAGACAAACAAGAAGGAGAGTCATGTGGAGTCTTCGGGAAATAAGAAACGAAAGTCTTTGAAACTAAAGATAGGCACCCAAGTCAGCTATAGAAGCTCTAAAGCCAACAAACAAAAGGAAGTGAACCCGCCCTGTGGCAGTAAGGCTTATGGAGCCACTAAAGAGGCCGGTGGTAAGGTTTACTTAGGAAATAAGCCGAGATGCGAGGAATGCAATTTTTACCATGAAGGTCAATGTCTGAGGCCTAAGTGTGGAAAGTGTGGAAAAGAAGGGCACAGCAAGGATGCCAGTTGGGCGAAGGATCCAGACGGAAGAGATAATGGTAGAGTACCAGGTTGCTACAGATGTGGTGAAGTAGGGCACTTTAGGAAAGATTGCCCTAGGAAGGACCAAGCGAGGAAGGGTCTACACGATCGGAGCTCATGAAGCACGCCAGGATCCGGATGCGGTTACGGGTACGTTCCCTATTAACCAACCTTATGCATCTATTTTTGATTAATACTGGCACCAACTTTAATCTTGTATGCTTAGAACTTAAGAAATTGCTTGGCCTAGTTTCGAGTAGAATAGACGTCCCGCATTCTTTAGAAATGGGCATATAGAAGGTTAGTTTAAGCAGACGAGGCGATTAAGGATTATATTTTGGGAACTCAGAAGGCCGGAACCTTCTATTACCAGTGACTTGGGAAGTCATGATACGGTAGTCAGCATGGATTGGATATCCAAGTATAGAGCTGGAGTCATTCGTTATAAGGAAAATCAGTCGCATCCCTCTTGCGAATGATGAAACACTTATAGTACGCAACCTTCTTGCAATAGGTGCAAGGGTACTAGGCCCCATAAGACCGTGGGTCTGCGACATCTCACATTGGTCGAAGAGACACAGAAGCGCCTCTGAGAAGACTGCATAGCCTTCCTAGCTCATGTTGCCGATAAGGAGACCAAGGAGCTAGAGCTAGAAGACAACCCCGTGGTGGAGGAATTTCTAGAAGCCTTTCCTGAAGACTTGCCAGGAACGACACCGGTGACAGATGATGCCTAACCGACTAGCTTCGTCTGAGATACATGAACCTCCACTGCAACTGCAAGAGCTGCTAGACAGAGGAAATCTACCAGGCCGAGTTTCTCACCCTGGGAAGCCCCAATGTTATTCGTTAGGAAAAAGGACAACAGTTTTTACACACATACACAGTCTAATCTGAGAGGAAATCAGAAGAATAAATATGGAAAAGTATTACGCATAAATTACATGGAGATAGACAACTAACCAACAAGAATCGGTACCCCTTACCGAGAACCGATGACTTGTCAACCAACTACAAGGTCCCAGCTACTACTCCAAGACGAAATTAAGGACACGAGAAGAAAGTTGACAGTTTCCATTTTGCATCAACTTTAGAGAATTGGATATCCAGGACCGGTATCCATTACCAAGGATTGATGACCTGTTCAACCAATTGAAAGGTTCTAGTTACTACTGAAAGATCGACTTGAGGCCAGAATGTCCTCAACTACAAATGCAGGAAGAAAATATCCCTAAAACGACCTTTAGGACTCGTTTCGAGGATTACGAGTTCCTTGTCGTGTCGTCTGGCTTAACACATGCATCGACAGTATTCGTGGGCCTCATGAATCGAATGTGTAAGCCATACCTGGATAGATCATGATTATATCTATTGACTACATTCTCATAAGCTCAGGGACCAAGGAAGGTCATGAGCAACATCTGCAATTTATCTTGGGACTCTTGGAGAAAGAACAATCATGTGCTAGGATGCCGAAGTGTGAACTTTGGATTCGCAAGGCAAGATTCTTAGGATACGTGGGAGATAAGAATGAGATTCATGTCGACCCTGCAATCAAGAACTAAGAAGTCCCACAAGATGCAACTAAGAAATTTTTGGGGATTGTAGGCTGTGTCAGACGACCCCTAGAAAACCTGTCAATGACTGCTCAACTGCTAACAACCCTAACCTAGTCGACACCTATCTTGTCGTCACCAAAAAGTATCAATAGAATTGCGGTACTTGTGACGCTTCTCGACAAAGTCTCGATTGCGCGTTGATGCAACGAGACCACGTCATCGCATACGCGTCACGTTGATTAAAGGAATCATGAGAAGAGACCCTAAACTAGGTACAGTAATTGCGCGCTGAAGTTTGACACCAGTACTTGTATGGGAAAACGTTGCACGATCTTTACTGATCACAAGGGTTGCAGCACACCGCCGATCAAAAGGACTTAAACATGAGATAACGAGATAGAGTGAGCTACTGAACGAATGTGACTGTGAGATTAAGTATCCCCCGAACAAGGCAAGCGTTGTAGCAGACGCCTTGAGCCGCGAGGAACGCCCAAAGCCTCTAAGGGTGCGAGCTTTAAAGATGACTATACAGACAAATCTCGTCACTCGGATTCGTGAAACTGAGCATGAGATGCTCAAACCAGAGAACTTTCAAGCTGAAGCGTTATATGGAATGTAAGTGCAGTATTGCCTAAGGAAGACAGAACCATACACTTTCTGAAACGACTTTAGGTTCCGTTTCGTGACAATTTATGAACGTTTACTTGGGGGCAAGACTCATAGGTCCAGGTACTTGATCCATCCTGGATCCGGTAAGAGGTACCAAGGCTTGAAGGATTAGTATGAGTGGCCCAAAATGGAAGCTGATATAGCTACTTATGTGGGTAAAAGTCTTACTTATGCCAAAGCTAAGACAGAATACCAGAAACCTTCAGGGCTGTGGCAACGGCCTGAGGTCCTCATGTGGAAGAGGGAACGAATCTTAATGGATTTCATTACAAGCTACCAGGAACCCAAAGACGTCACGATACGATTTGGGTGAGTATTGACCGACACACACCAAGCCTGCACACCTCCTACCAAACAGTGAGGAAGACAGCGCAAGGGAATTAGTAGAGATTTAGCCTAGAAAGGCTGTGGCACATCATGGAGTGCCTGATTCTATCATGTTCGACCGAGATGGTCGTTCTGTGCCAAGGATATGGCAGACGTTCATAGGCGTTTAGGTCACGATTGGACCTTAGTACTACATTTCACCCACAGACGGACGGCCAGAGCAAACCGACGGTACAGACTGTATGGACATGTTACGTGCTTATGTGACAAACCTTGATGAAAAGTTGGAATACTCAGTTGCCCTTAGTGGAGTTTTCCTACAATAACATTTATCACACTGTCGTTTAGGCCGCCTTGTGTAAAGTTTTAGATGGAACGTAAGTGTCGATTCCCGTTGTGTTGGACGGAGACCGGAGATAAACGATTTACTGGCCCCAAATTGGTTCAGGGAAACTATAGGCAAGATCGTTCAGATATGTGATCATATCAAGACAGCACGCGATATACAGAAAGGCTACGCCGACGGGCGGCGAAAACCATTGGAATTTGAGATAAGAAGTATGGTTTTAATGGGAGTCTCGCCTTGGGAAGGCGTGGTATGATTTGGAAAGCGTGGGAGGTTAGACCCCCGGTATATTAGACCTTTCGAGATCCTGGAAAGGATCGGGACCATTGCTCACAAGCTGAAACTTCTAGAGAAGTTCAGCAATAATCACGACACGTTTCACGTGTTTATTCCTTAGAAGAGCACTGACTCTAGGAACAATCGTTATTCCCACAAATAAGATTCACGTCAACGACAAACTCCAATTTATTAAGAAACCCGTTAAGGTTGCGGACTGGGAGTCCACAAAACACGGAGAAGTCGTAATTGATTTGTTAGAGTTCGTTGGAATTGATATCATGGCCCAGAGTTTACTTGGGAACATGAAGATCAATTTAAACCTAAGTGACCACATTTGATTCACAACTCCCTTGTGACCGATGGCATCGCTTGAATTTCGGGACAAAATTCTTTTAACGGGGGGAGAATGTGACAACTGTCACTTTTCCGTACATTCCGTACAATGATTGAACAGTAATATGTGTTTTAAGAACTGTGCATGGTATAGTTTACAAGACGAATGAATTTCTGATTACTGTTATATACATACAATGACATTTCATGTTGCAAGACTTTTATCATTACTACATGCAACAAGATATAGTTCTGTTAATGCACAGAACAGAATTGGCACCATTATCAGACAAATGAGAAGCACTGACGGGAGTTCAGTACTTAGACAGACATGATGTTAAGACACAAAATAAGCCCCAGGACCAAGTGTTACACTAGTATAGCGTGTAGGAAAGTAGGGGTTACAAAACTGCCATCCTAGTGATGACATAGGTGCCGGAAAGTGCCAGAAACACACTAAAACTGCAAAATTCTGCAGTAAATAAACAAAATTCAGCAATTTTCAGCAATTTAACATCTAAATATAATGCAGAAAAGTGGCTTAATGGTCCAGAATACTTTCCTAAGTGTCGGGAATCGAAACTGTCATAAAATACAACATAAAGCACACTAAACTGCGTAATTTAGCACTTTAACGAACAGTAACGAACCGAACAATCGGACATTACCCGAAACATCAAATTTTTACTAGAAGCACTGTTTTTATGTTACGAAGCTTGTTATGGTCACCGAACATCATATTACCTCTTATAAACACCAAACACCTAAACCCCTAAATTTAATACTTGGAATCTAACTAGAATGAAGTAACTAATACTTGAAATATTACACTTTACCCCCCTCACCCCACCCCATCCAAGGCCGGTTAGACAAGGGCCCCACTCATTGATTTTAGTTGATTTCATTTGATTTCTTTTGATTTCTTTCTTATATTTTATAAGATCTTGTTGGAGTATATTCCAACATAAGATGCCATATGCCATTAGAATCTTATAAAAACCACTAAAATGACACATTTACCATTCATCATCTTCAACCTAAAACACACCTCCTTCTCTCCACCATAAGATACGGCCCAAATACCCCTCCATAACCCCATCATTTTCAACCAATTCCCAAGTGTTCTAAGCATATTCTAAGGTGTAAGGAGCCTATCTAGGAGGGTTGCAAGCAACGGAACTTGAAGGACCTATCTCTAGTGCTTTTATCCACTTGTTTTCTACACTTGATCATCCCTAGCCTTGTGCTAGTGGTAAGAATCTTGATCTTCCTAGTTTACTTCTATTTTAAGTGGTTAAAAAGAGAAACATAATCATAAACATGAAGAACACTAAGAATCATAAGAAGTAAACATGAACATAAGCTTAAAATGTGAAGAAACCTTGATGAATATGAGTTGTTATGCTTGCTGATTGTTGATTTCTCATGTTTATGACGTTGATCATCATAATAACCTTGCTAGATGATGATTAAACACATGATCTAGCAAGTATGAGGATGATTCTTGAAGAAATCATAAAGAACATCCTTTATGCTAAACATGAACTTGAATATGAACTTGATTTAAAGTATGATGATGATTGATACATGAAATAAGTCTTGTAAATGAATGATTTCAAAAATAGTTTTCCCAAGAAACCAAGATTATTTACAAGATTTACAAGACCATGACTTTTAAAAAAACTAATCACATTTTTGGGGTTAAATCAAGACTAGAAGCATATTGCTAACAAGAAGAATACAAGCAAAATCATTTTTAGAAAATCTTCAAGTAAGTTGTAAAGGACTAAATTTTACAAGAAGGTGATGTATAAATAGACAACCATGTTTTGGAGGGTAACTAAACCTACTAAATAACATACTAAGTTACTACAACTTTTTACAAAATTTCAAGTTCATGTCAAAGTGTAAATTTGCATATTTAAAGCATATGGTAAGTCTTGTTCATGATTGTTGATGATTGATGATGATTTTAAAAGAAAATGATATGCTTTGAAAGCATGGAAACCTCTATTTTTAAGGGGAAATTATGGCAAAATTTTTGTAGAAATTAAGCACTTAGAAAAATATTTTTAAAACAAGTGTTTATAAGTAAATCTTGAGAATGGTTTTCACATAAAAGTTGCCATAATTTTTATTACAAACATTACAAATATTGAAGGTTGGTTTTTGATAAATAAAAAGTGACTAAGTATACATTGAGGAAAATCTATATATGTTGAATAACAACTCGTGTGATTATTTGTATATTATGTGTACTAGTTATATTATTTTAGGACTTGAAATAATATAACTCATCTATGTACCAAGAAATTACAATCCAAAATATTACCAAAAAAATCTAAGGAATAAATATACAAGTTACACACAAAATATTGGTGAAACCGAACGAAAGAATGTAACTTACAAAATATTCCAGAAAACTTACACATAAGTATACTTTTGGTAAATAATATTTTGGACATCAAAGGAACAAAAATATGATTTTTATAATTATTGCAAATTTATATCATATTTTTGACAAGGAGGAAATATATTATTTTTGGAAGTAAAATATATTTTCTTGGAATTTTTAGAAGATATATTATTTTTTGGGAAAAATATATATCTTTTTGAGGAAACTTGAAATACATTATTTTTGGATAAAAATAAGTTTATATATATTTATCAAGTTAGATTTGAAAATATATTATTTTTGAAACTTATATGAAAATACAAATATTTTTGCCAAGGGAAAAATTATAAATAATTTTCCTAAGTAGTATTCCTTGAAATATATGTTGGAAATATATATGAATTTTATTAGAAATAGTATCCCAGAGAAGTTAATACAAAAATTAAGAGTGAGGATACTTAATAAACACAATGGAAATACGCATCTGTGTACATACAAATACGCTCCGGAATACGACTCAAATACATGGCAAAAATATACGAGTATAAGAAATACAAATAGAAATATACCTATCCTTGGGAAGGATGTGCATGTATAAATACTTGGAATAATATTAAAGACACAAAGATGCGTGACTCAAAGACACTAATTAATACAAAGTCAAGGCACAACCCGCTCGGCTAATAGACCGTAGTACATTATAGGTAGTCGTGCACATTAGTAGCAGCGTGAGTTACGTCGGATTGAAGAACGCAAAACAGTGAGTTCATGTCCCCCTTTTCTCTTAACTGTTTTTGGTTTTATAACTCTCGGGGGTGGAATACATGCTACGAATGTTTAAACGGTATGAATTGACTATGAAATGAACTATTAGATCATGTGAGCATACATTAAATTTGAAATGCCATTAACTCTTAATTAGGGACGAAGGTTAGATCTAACGGGTACGGCCGAACCCCACTCATGGTACCTGTGACCACTTGAGTGCTTCGGTGTCCCAGTCGAGGTGAATCGACATTAGTTGAGGTGAATCGACATTAGTCGAGGTGAATCGACAATAGTCGAGGTGAATCGACAATAGTCAAGGTGAATTGACATAGTCGAAGGGGAATTCGACTCGACAAGGGTATAAGCCTACTCATTTCGAGTGCTCCCTATGTCCTCACATGCTTTAATGTCCTTGTAAAATATTTATTTGATATGTTCATAAATGCTTTTCATACCTGTTTTTAAATGAGTCTCTTAAAGGTTTACAAGTATGTCAGTACTCACACAAAACGCATGAACTCACTCAACTTTTGTTGATGTTTTCCAAAATTACATGTATTTCAGGTAACAAGGTGGATCTTGGGCACGGGTGTTGTTTCTAGAAGTAAATTCCAAGTTTAGATGTCATCCACTTTTGTTGAATTGTATCTTGGTCGAAGGTTGCGTTGTTTGAAACTTAAATAACTGGAGTTTGTAATACTTTTAACTTAATGAATGGATGAACATCGTTTTGATCATATAGTTGTTTATTATGATTGAATGCAATGGTATAAAACAAGTCACACATCATACGCTTCCGCAAAAGTCAGGGTGTGACAGAAATAATGTAGGTAATAAGTCTAATTTGACTGTTGCTCCTCCTAGTTCTGTTGCATCTGCTTTACCTTTTACTCCTGAGCAGATTTCTATTTTGATAAGTTTAGTTGGTGAGAAATCTGGGGGAGATCAGTTGAAGTCTAATATGGGAGGTGAGTCCTGTTGTATGAATAGTTTTGTTAGTTGTCCTAGTGTTGTCAGTTTTGAACATGATTATAGTTAGGTTGTTGATTCAGGAGCAAATCAACATATGATTAAAACTGATAAAGATATGATTAATTGTATTTATGTATCTGAATCTGGTTTAAAAGTAAGTCATCCTAATGGGAGTAGTGTAAATGTTTTAAAAATTGGTGAGCTAAAAATGATTAACAATGTTGTTTTAAAAGATGTTTTTTTATGTTCCTGGGTATAGTGTTAATCTGCTTTCTGTGCATAAATTAGCTAAAGATAATAACATTGATGCTTTGTTTAATGAGAATAATTGCATGCTACAGGATTTGAAATAAAAGAAAATTCTAGTGATTGGTAATCAAGATAATGGGCTATACTTTGTTGGTAGGCATGGTAATTATGTGAATATGTGTTTTAATAGTGTTCTAAAGTCCAATATGTGGCACAGTAGGTTAGGACACCCTTCAGATCATGTTCTGGTTGTGTTAAAGGATAGTTTAGGTATTAAATCTGTTGAACATGGCCCATGTGAAATTTTTCACAAATCTAAACAAGTTAGGGTACCTATTCTGTTAAGTGATCATAAGTCTAAGAGTATTGGTGATCTAATACACTTAGACTTATGGGGTCCTAATAGAGTTACTAGTTATGAAGGGTACAAGTATTTTTTTAATTGTAGTTTATGATTATTCTAGTTCTGTTTAGTGTTATCTACTTAAAAATAAAATGGAAGTTTTTGAAAATCCAAAAGATTTCTATGAACTTGTTTTAACTCAATTTAAAACAAAAATAAAAGTGTTTCGTAGTGATAACATAACTGAATTTGTGAATAATCAGATGAATGTTTTTTTGTAAAGAAAAGGGTATTATACATCAGACTTCTTGTTCATATACATCACAGCAAAATGGTGTAGCTAAACGGAAACATAGGCATCTTTTAAACATAGCCAGAGCCTTGATGTTCCAGGGTGGTCTGCCACTGAGATTTTGGAGTGATTGTGTGCTAACTACATTGTATTTAATCAACAGGCTTCCGTCTTCTGTGTTAGTAGGAAAGAGTCCTTATGAACTTATGTTCAGTTTTGAACCCTCTTTGTCCCATCTGAGGTCTTTTGGGTGTTTATGCTTTAGCACTGTTCTAAATGAGTCTAATAAATTTGCTTATTTTGCTGATAAGTGTGTTTTAATTGGTTATTCAAATGTTAAAAAAAAAAGATATAAACTGTGGAGTTTAGATGAGAAAAGAATCTTTTTTCTAGAGATGTGAAGTTTTATGAGCATGTTTATTCTTTCAAGTCTAAACTTCTTAATGATAAAATTGATCAAGTGATTGTTAATAAAAGTTTAAATCATGTAATTTTTGTTGATTTGTATGAAGTATACACACCTAAAGTATCTCAAACTCCCAATGACGAAGAGGGTATAATTAGATCTCATGACGTAGTCAGTGATGATCAGCAGCCAGTTCCCTCTACATCTGCCACTCCTGGACCGATTGACTTAGGTCATAACTTAGAGTCTAGCGTAGATAGTAGTGATAGGGTGGAGTCTGGCGGGGCAGAAGACACTGCTGTGTCAGATGCTGAGATCAACCCATCTGAGGGAACTTTTACTAGTCTTAGAAGGTCGTCTAGGAATACGTATGTTCCTAAACGTTATCAGGATTATGTGCTTAATAGTAGTGTTAAATATGATATAGGAAAAGTTGTTAGCTATGCTTGTTTAACTGCTGTTAATTTTTGTTTTATTAGCAATTTAAATAAATTTGTTGAACCATGTTCATATAATGAAGCTTCAAAAGATCCTAAGTGGGTTGAGGCAATGAATTTAGAAATGGAAGCTTTACATAGGAATAAAACATGGGAATTAGTGGATTTACCTGCTAATAGGAAACCCATAGGCTGCAAATGGATTTATAAAATTAAATATAAAGCAAATGGGGAAATTGAGAGATATAAAGCTCGTTTGGTTGCAAAGGGGTATAACCAGAAGGAAGGGTTAGATTTTGGTGAGAATTTCTCACCTGTAGTCAAAATGGTTACAGTCAGATGTGTTTAAGTCTTGTTGTACAAAATGGTTGGTCATTGTATCAATTAGATGTGAATAATGTGTTTCTATATGGTATGATATCTGAGGATGTTTATATGATTCTTCCAGAAGGTTACTACTTTAGAAATGAAACCAAGGTGTGTAAGCTTGTTAAATCTTTATATGGGTTAAAACAAGCTCCGAGAAAATGGAATGAAAAGTTAACTGATGTTCTTATTAATGTTGATTTTGTGCAAAGTTGTTGTGATCATTCGTTGTGTATTTTGTCTAAAAGTTCTTTTTTTATTGTCCTACTTGTATATGTTGACGATATTGTTATTACTGGAAATAATGATCAGGAAATTACTAGGATTAAAAACCTTCTTAGTGATAGTTTTCAAATTAAAGATTTGGGTGTTTTTAGGTATTTTCTTGGATTAGAAGTGGTCTATGATAATTCTGGTATATGTTTACATCAAAGAAAATACTGTTTGGAATTATTGTCTGAATTTGGTTATCTTGGGTGCAAACCAGTTAACACGCCAATTGAGTTAAGTCATGTGGTAAATAAAAAAGTTAGTGAAGAAAGAGAACAGTTAGAGGATGTTACCAGTTATCAACAGTTAATTGGTAAACTGATTTATTTGTCTTTAACCCGTCCTGACATTAGTTATACAGTTCAGTATTTGATTCAATTCATGCATAAATCTTTAGTTGTTCAACTTAAAATTGCCTTAAGACTTTTGAGATATCTGAAATTGAGTCCTAGAAAAGGTATTATGCTTAAAAAAGGCAGCAGTTTGGAGTTGACATGTTATACTGATGCAGAACGGGCAAAGTGTCTAGTTAGGTTTTGTATTTTCTTAGGAGACTGTCTTGTTTCTTTGAAAATCAAGAAACAAAGCACTGTTTCTAGGTCAACAGGAGAGGCTGAGTATAGAGCAATGTGCTCAGCCACCTGTGAACTTGCTTGGATTGTCAATATGTTTAATGAATTAAATGTGACTTGTAAATTGCCCATAAAGGTGTTTTGTGACAATAATGTTGCTATATCAATAGCAGCTAATCCTGTCTTTCATAAAAGAACCAAGAACTTTGAAATAGATTTATATTTTCTAAGAGAAAAGGTGTCTGCTGGGTTTATAGGTACATAAAAAAATTGATTCAGAGAATCAACTTGCAGATTTATTCACAAAAGGGTTGAGTATTACTCAACTTGAATTTTTTTTGTAAAAAACTAGGCTTCATTAACTTATTTAAACCCTATGAATGAAGGGGGGTTGTTGAAATAATAGTTTGGACCATTTCATTCATATGGGTTTGATATCTTCAGTTGGGCTTGTATTTGTATTATGTTATTGGTCCAGTGGGCCTATCTGGTTGTTAATTGTTTGTTTAGTGGTTATAACAGTTTGTAAAGTTGTTGGAAGTATGAGGGGGCAATGTGGAAATTGTGAAGGACCGCGATCATCTCTAGCCATAGATTTGGACTAGAGTGTAACATTTGAAGAGGCTGCATATAAAAGCGCTGGATACTTCTAGACACTTCATTCACCCTCTCTTTGTTTACGCATCGCTCTTGTTCTCTCTCTGTATTTTAGGGTTTTGTTAATCTGTTAGATCGTTGTTATCTCTCTTGTATTTCTGAGAGATTGTTCATCTGGTATTGATGATCATCTGTTGATGGTCATCTGAACATTCGCTGTATTGTTTGATTGTTCATGATCTTACTATTGTAAGATCTTCTGGGTAATTGGGGGGAACTGATTTTGGGTTGGTTTAATAATAGTTTTCTCCATGTTTTTGTCACTGTATCTTGTGTTTGTTGTATTTGTATCTTACATCTGTTGTGATAGATCATCATACCTTTGTTTTTAACAGGTCTTAAGGTTAGTTACACTAAAAGCTCGGTTAAACACAAACCTTTATGCATGGGGATGTCCTAGGATTTCTTTTGGGACATATGGAGTCATAAAGTTGACATCTTGAATTGTTTTCAAATATGAAATCGTATCAGCTGCCTGGCAACTGATTAGGGTTTGTTTCATAGAAGAAGGTACTTTTCACTCTTTTTAACTTATTTTTTGTGAATAGTAAAGTTTTCACTCTTAGTCTTCACGCGAATAATATGTTTTTCGTTGGCACTTTTCGCGCAAAATGTTAGATTTCTCTTGGCACCTTTCGCCCGTACAAATTTCGGATAGAATAGTAGTTTTCATGTAATCCTAAGTGAAACCTTGTTTTTGCTTCATATGACTTTTCGCGTGGTGATACATTTTGCGTAGAATGAAGTAGGAATGTAACGTTGACATTTCGCTTGTATTTGTTTACTAGTTTTGACTCAGGTGTCCGTTTGTCAAGATCTTTCTAATTATAATGATTTTGAGCTTAGCTTCTCAGGTGTGTTCCGAGAATCCATTTTTAATCTGTTGGGGAGGTGTGCATGCTCAATTGATGTTCTAAAAGTAAAAAGTATGTTAAAAAATGAAATGAATGATTTTATGAAATGGATGAATCTTGCCATGGTGCTTTTAGATAAGATCATGCTATACTTAATTACAACCCTGCCATGTGTAATGGATGTTAATGAATTTTTATTAAGAAAAAATTTAAAATTCAATGTCTTAAAAGTTAATGCATTGTCGAAATTTGCTATATCCTGACCACGATGATGAATAGAAAATGTGTTTCATGAGATTACGTCATAAGCATGTTAAAGGGTAGTTTCGGTGTGGCTTGCCAAGTAATCCGTTGTACAACTAAGTAAAGGATTCAGTAGCGATGAGTATCGATGATATGTTGCAAATTAAACACAAGAATGCATGACTTTACATTTGTTTTAATGTATGTTTGTGAAACGCAAGGTTATCGTTGTTCTGCTTTCTAAACTAAAATCATTAGTGCAGCTGAATTTTAGTATGCACAATAATGTAAGGTGTACGTTAGTTTGTAGGCTCTATGGACCCTTTGTGCATAAAAAACTATTATTTTTTGTGCACTAGCATCTTAGTTATCTTTTATGTTTTTCAGACAAATTATGTTTTGGTTTTGGCTTAATGTTATTACTTTTGTGATCTTGGATGTTTCCCCTACATACGTTGTCTGAATGAATTTCTAATTTTAAGAACTAAGTGCCATAGAGTAAGGGGCTGTTTGGTAGCCTCTTAATGACCATTCAGATGCTACCTCTTAATGGTTTAAAACCTCTGAATGAATAAGAGGTAACCTCAAGTCTGAATGGTTAAGAGGTAACCTCTGAACGGTAAATCATCACATGTCACATTCTTCTACCTTTTCATTGGTAAAATTCTTAATGGTTCCATTAAGAGGTAGCCTCTTAATGACCATTCAGAGGCTACCAAATAGCCCCTAAATCCAACGTATGTGACCCTTGGATTTAGGGCATTTCAAATATGTAAAATTAATGATGATATAAATTTCAAAAGATAAGTTAACACACCACATTATAAATAACATTTTCAAATACATATTTCGAAAGAAAAACAAAAAAAATTTTACTTAATGAAACTAATGTTTAATGAAGATAAAACTAAAAAATCGGGTATTTGGTTTGGGTAAAGGATTATATATTTTTGAGTAATGGGACTAATATTACCTAATCCCATACCAATAATAATGTTGAAAAATAATCCCATGCCCAAATACCCATCCCATTACCCGTCTAAAATGTTTTGGGTTTCATGTTTACCAATCAGGGCGGGGATCGATTGCAATCCCTAACAAAGAATATATATACTTGAAAGGGTTTTGATGCAATTTCCATGTCTATAAGAACTTTGGGTAATTGCAAGTGGGGGTGTTCTACGCGTTTTTTTTATTTTGTGTTTTAGGTTTTTGGGTCGGGTTGTTCAAAATTTTTGCTGGGAAAAAGTGACACCAAGACCGACCTGTTTAAAGTTTGGGTTATTTGGGTCAGGTTGTTCTGTTTTTTGGTCGGGTTTTTCGGGAATTATTGCTGGAAAAAAGTGACACGATGACCAACCCGTTTAAAGTTTGGGTCACTCGGGGTTTGGGTTATTTGGGTCAGTGATATGTGTCGGTGTGAATATATTTTTAGTTATATTTTAAGCCCTTTTTAACACTTTAGTCAAGTTTTAAATTTATAAAACACGATATTTTACTAACACTAAACACACATATGGGCAAGTGCACCCATCGTGAGCGTAGTATAGTGTTGGTAGGATACCGAGGTCGTCCAAGGACACAAGAGCTTTTAGTACCGGTTTATCCTCAACGTCTAATCAAATCAAAAGTTTAGGAAAAGTTTTAAACATGAAAATAAAAAACTAAAAATGCTGAAAAATAAAATAAAATAAGAACAGATAGACAAGATGAATCACTTGGATCCGACTCGCCTTTAGTGTAACCTTTGATGATTTCCGCACTTTTGCACATTTTAAGAGATTATCTTAGTTATAGTACTAGGCCCCTCTTTTGAAGGTGACGTTACCCTCAACCCAGTAGTTTGAGTCAGCAAGGATACAATCCTAAAGGGTCGGAATATTGAAAGATAATTAATTAAGTTATTAATGCGTAATGTGGTAGGCCCCTCTTTTGAAGGTGATGTTACCCTCGGCTAAGTGGTTTTAGTCAGCAGGGATACAATCCCAAGTAGCCGAGTTAATGTATTAATAGTAGTTTACAAATGAGGGGATTAAGCCATTAGCACCCCCGACATCCAATACCATTGGGTATTGAAGGAGGTCCTAGTAAGCTTGACCCAGGTCCTTGCAGGATCTATACACTGAACAAGGCAAGAACCTTACCAAACCATTCCCTTAACCCCCGACCAGGTAGCCAACATATCTCTATATAGACCGTAGAGATATGAATGGTGTAAATCTTTTATTTTTTATAGTCAGTAAATAACGCCAAGACACCACGGACAAATGATAAGGAAGTTTCACCTTCAACACAAGAAACTAGTTATTAAAGTCATTAATACAAAACCAAATAAAAAATGCGAAAAGATTAAAATCAAAAGTATTACACTAAATGCTTGTCTTCACTAAGTGATGTAAGAGACTTAGGCAAACATGGCCTTTGATTGTCAAGAACTCTTACTATCAATCTTGGATCCCGAGACTACTACACACACTCTATGATGGATGATGGATGATGGTGGTGGATGTGGGTTGTAGTGGTGGTGGAGTGTGGGTGAAGTGTTAGAGATGTGGTTTGCCAAGGGATCCTTTTGAAGTGAACCAAACACCTCTATTTATAGCCTGCACAGAAGCCCGGACACGGCCCCGTGTCCATTGGGCACGGCCCCATGTCCATCCACTTTCTCTTTATTCATTAATTGCAATTTGTCTGCATTAGCTCCACACGCCCCCGTGTCCTCTGGGCACGGCCCCGTGTGCAGAAGCGTATCTGTACTATCAAGATTTGCTTGGATTCTGCGAATCTTAGCGTTGACTACGGTCGTGTTGAGCTGGGCACGCCCTCGTGTCGGGGATAGAAGCTTCTATAGCTTTGTCCTTTCTGCAGACACCTGACCACGCCCCCGTGTCCGCTGGGCACGAGGCCGTGGTCAGCCTTCTGTTCACTTGTTTTTGCTTGGTAAGATGCTGTCGAGGGGTCGGGCATGCCACGTTTATTCCTTTTCTTGTAATTATGTTAGATTTTGCTGCATATTTGCTCCTTTTGTTCATTTACGCTCATTTAATCCTGAAAATACAAAATGAAGACAAAAGCACACTTTTTCCAACATTAATACTAAAAAGGTTAGTTTTATGTCTCAATTGATGTAATTTATATGTTGCATTTTACACACATCAGTCAGGTTGTTCTGTTTTTGGGTCGGGTTTTTCAGGATTATTGCTGGAAAAAAGTGACAAAATGGCCAACCCGTTTAAAGTCTGGGTCATTCGGTTTGGGTTGTTCAGTTTCTGGGTTTAGATGTAAAATGAAAGATAAATGTTTTTTATTCCACAAAATGTCAACAAAATTCATCATGTCACAAAAAAATTTATCATCAAGATTCAAACATCATTTGAAAATATGAAATGATAATTTTCAAATTTTCCAAAACTAAACTATAATTCCATAACTTAATGTGCTTGATAGCAAAGACTCCAAACTAAAACACAATAAATGTTCGGATTTTGTTTTTCGGGTTTCAGGTTTTGGATGGGGTTGTTTGTGTTTCTGGTTGGGAAAAAGTGACCCAATACCATTTAAGGTTCGGTTGGGTCAGGTTTAGGTTCGAGTTTTTCGGTATTCTCTAATTTGATTTTGGTGGCTTCATATTTGGGAACAAACGACAACCCTATTTGCAAACTGCAAACTTACGTTTGATTATCTTAGTAATTTAGTTTTTGTATGATAATTAAACCATTGACATGAATACTTGAATTATGACATTTTAAACGTTCATTCACTTGTAGAAACACGCATCTCGTGAGAATCTTGAAGTCTACAAATATGTGGCTTTCGAACCATAAGTTTTCCATGTTAGATATGAGGTCTTTGAGTTGCTTTTTAATTCTTATATGATAAAAGAAGTCTTGAATTATTTTTGAAGTACTTGGGGTTATTTGATCATTCAGTTAGGCTTGCTACTTTGCTCATTCAGAATCGGAGAACACATTTTGATAGTCTGTCAAACTCAAATTAGAAGCTTTGAAAGCAATCGACAAATCCTTATTCGTTGTTTGCTACCTGACCTAAAGTACTATATATTGTTGCATGTCTAAAAAATTGTTTTCTTGATTTTCAACAAAACTCTTTAATTTGTGTGACTGTGCGCGTGTTTAACATCTAAAATATGATTGTCCCTAAGAGAAATCGTATATAATATGTAAGTTATTGTATTCCCATATGTTAACATAAACAAAAGATCAAAAAATGTTTTTAGAATCAATTTTAAATCAATAATCTCTTGGCCTAGTGGTTAAGAAGGAGGTGAGACGTTTTGCTTTTCTTGGAGGTCTTAGGTTCAAAACCGAACTGTACGCCTTTAAAAAAACATCAATTTTAAACCCAAAAAAGTTTAGAACCTCTTTTCTAAATACATCAATCATTGGAAAAACTTATATATATCATATGCACCAACAAATATACTCGTGCATATACACTTAGTATCTCTTCTTCAATTGTTGGTTCCCTTTTCTTTGACAAATGTCTATCAATGATTCAATAAACTTAGTATTGGTGGTTCCCACTACATTTAAAAAACCGAACCAAAACACAAAAAAAATTAATTAAACAAATAATTGTAAAAACAAATACACCAATAATTATTTTCGAAATACCCAAAAAGATTCCTTAGCAAACTCAACTCCATTCCTACTCTATAAATTAACCCTTTCCCTTCACCATATTCACTCCATCCGTCTCCTCTTCTACCTTTCCAACACAATGAAGCTCTCTATCGTTGTACTTTTCGCTCTATTCGCGGTATCGTCCGCGATCGACATGTCGATCATCCGCTACGACGCGGAACACATGCCCGCCACCTCGCGTACCGATGACGAAGTCAACGGTATGTACGAGTCATGGCTTGTTAAACACGGCAAATTCTACAACGCCCTTGGAGAGAAAGAAAAGAGGCTAGAGATCTTTAAAGATAATCTTAAGTATATCGATGAACATAACTCGGGTGATCACTCGTATAAACTTGGACTTAACAAGTTTGCTGATCTGTCCGTTGAAGAGTACCGGTCTACTTACACCGGTATTAAGAAGATCGATTCGAAGCCGAAGGTGAATGGCGTTAAAAGCGATCGGTACACGGTTCGGGCCGGTGATGATCTCCCGGATTCCGTTGACTGGAGGACCAAAGGGGCCGTTGCTGCTGTTAAAGATCAAGGAAGTTGTGGTGAGTTGTTTTATTACTAGCAGTATATTACATGGGTTAAATAAAAAAATTGAGTTAATTACACGGATAGACTCTGTAATTATAGTTAGTTTCGTCTTTAGGTACTAACTTTTTTTTAAGAGGTTCAGATTTTATGGTTTTAATTTTTTAATCTAAAGGCGAAACTAACTATAAACCACAAGGTTCATCTGTGTAATTAATTCTAAAAAAATATAATAGTTGTTAACGAAAATATAAAAGTTATAAAACGATATTTTAAGATAAGTTATGTGTAAAGTTACGTTTAGATAATTATTTTGAAAGTTGACATAATTATAACAGGTGACGTAATAATTATCTAATAACTTATTTATTAGATATAAACTTTTGCAAATTGCATATTTATTATTTATTATCTATTAGACTATTAGGTATAGTTTTTTCCTAACTTTTTTGGCATGCGTGTTTATTATATTGTTAATGATGCTCATAAAAAAAAGACGAAAACAATAATGGATGAAAGTGAAACACATGCTAATTTACTAAACTTTTCGTATATTTTTGATTGGTGAACGGATCATAAAATATGCATTGTGGGACCGGATATCCCGATGAAGATTTTTTATGTTTTGTTTTTATAGCTTTTAAAATAAAATAAAATGGATTTTGGAACTATTTCGGTTAGATTAGAATCA
Organism: Helianthus tuberosus; assembly: GCA_030545235.1. NCBI lineage: Eukaryota > Viridiplantae > Streptophyta > Magnoliopsida > Asterales > Asteraceae > Helianthus > Helianthus tuberosus. Next base: position 154,374,291 of record CM060372.1, read on the forward strand.
AACCCCCTTTTATAAATTGGAAAGTTAATTAATATGGATTTATGTTTATTGAATTGAAGGGAGTTGTTGGGCGTTTTCGACCATCGGATCAGTGGAAGCTGTAAACCAGATCGTGACCGGTGATCTAATTACATTATCCGAACAAGAGTTGGTAGATTGCGACACATCGTACAACGAAGGATGCAATGGAGGTGATATGGATTATGCTTTTGATTTCATCGTCAAGAATGGCGGTATTGACACCGACACAGACTATCCTTACACGGGCAAGGATGGTAAATGTGATAGTAAAAGGGTATGTATCGTATTTTTGTCATGTTTATATTTTAGTGGATTATTAATGTTGGTATGTCTTTGATTCTTAATCCTTTTTTTTTTTTTTTTAATTTATGTTGTGTAGAAAAACGCAAAGGTTGTTTCGATTGATAGTTATGAAGATGTTCCTGTGAACGATGAGGCGGCATTGAAGAAGGCTGCTGCAAACCAACCTATTACTGTTGCTATTGAAGGGAGTAGCCGAGATTTCCAGCTCTACACTTCGGTAATTTCTTAAATTTTTGTTTTACTTTTTAATTTAGCTAAGGGGTTGTTTGTTTACCCATTAATGGTTCACGAGCAGATGTCTGAATAGTTCAGACAATTGCCTCTGAATAGTTAAGCATTATACTAAGTCTGAATTGTTAAGACCTCTAATCTGAATTGGTCAGACATTTACCTCTGAACGGTTAAGCTTTATGCTAGCTCTTAATGGTTCAGACTTCTTACTGGTTCAGCGCTTGATGATTTAGACCTCTTACTGGTTCAGCACTTAACCATTCAGAGATATTGTCAAACAACCCCTAAATAACTTTTGAAATTATATTATAAAGTAAAGTAAAAATAGAGATAAGATCCACAAGTTTAACTTTTGAACCAACTTGTTGCAAGTTATGACAAAAAGAAATAAATTGGGGGACTCCATTATTAAATGCAGAACGCACAAATTTGATACTACAATCTGTACTCATCCTTGAATCCAATTCTTGTTCTTAGTAGTTGCTAATCTGATTTTGATAACCCGAATCACATAATCACTTACAAAACGCACATTCAAACACAACTCGGCCTAAACTTATAATGTTTTTTTTGTACGTATTTGTTCAGGGTGTCTTTAGTGGTTCATGTGGAACCGCTTTGGACCATGGTGTAGTTGTGGTTGGGTACGGGACGGAAAATGGCAAGGACTACTGGATTGTTAGGAACTCATGGGGTGCAGAATGGGGTGAACAAGGCTACATAAGAATGGAACGCAACATAAAACAAAAAACAGGTAAATGTGGAATTGCAATGGAGGCCTCTTACCCGATCAAGAACGGCCTTAACCCACCAACCCCTACTCCATCACCACCAACCCCCACTCCATCACCACCAACCCCTGTCGCACCCGAAGTTGTTTGTGACAAGCACTCCACTTGCCCTCAAAGCACCACTTGTTGTTGCGTCTTTAGTTTCCGCAACTCTTGCCTTTCATGGGGTTGTTGTCCTTTGGAAGGCGCCTCGTGCTGTGATGATCACTACAGTTGTTGCCCACACGATTACCCCGTTTGCAATGTCCGTCGTGGCACATGTTCAAAGGTAATAAAAACCTCTAATTTTATTTTTTTATAATGGGTCAAATGGATAAAGTTAAATAAAAATAGTGTTACATATTAAAAGTTAAACAAAATATGTTATTAATAGATTAAACTTTTTATATAATTGTTCAAAAACAATGGTTTAAAATAATTTAATTTTAGAATCATATTTGACACACTATTATTTTTAAAAAGGTGTTCTAGTACAACATGTATTTAAGGCAAAACCCAACTCGTAAAAAAGTTAGACTGTATGACCCGTTACACCACGGGTCTGTGCGTTACACCACATGCCCGAGCGTTACACTAAGGGTCTAAGCGTTCAAAAATTCTTATGGGAATTTCATTTTATGTAACAGAGTACAAATAGCCCATTGGAAATTAAGGCATTGAAGCGTATTCTTGCTACACCAACTTATACCAATGAGAGGAAGACTGCCTGAGAAGCATGGCTGCCATGGGAGGCTGTTATTATTTAAGACTTTTAAGTTTAATCTGAAAAAAAAAAAAAAAAAAAAACAATTTGATTTATCATCTGGCAATCAGATGCTCATTCGTACATACTGTATTGATTTCTGTACTCAATTTCAGCAATAACATTGTTTTCCTCTTATTAAAGTTTCCATTTACATCTATCTTTCTTTTACTTTATTACTTTTTTTTTGTGCGATGTGACGCAAGTGCCATAGCTTTGATATATTTGTTTCAACTACTTTATCGACGATAATTTGTGTGTTTAAGATGTAACTAAAAACTAGAAATTAAAAGCAACTCTTCAGTTTTGATGGAAACATGCCCTATTCAAACAAACACACATTATATTAAAAAGATAAAAGTGCAAAACAACCGCTTACACATTTGTTTCTTTGTGACAGAACAAGTATCACAAATTTAGCGACAGACTTGTAACTGAAATCACAATAGGCGTAAACTAAAACTAGCAACCGCAAAACTGTAGCAAATTAGTCACTAAATCTCTGGCATAAAAAGGTCCTTGAAAGGCCGTCACAAACTGTTGACAACATCTGAGAGCAGAGTTCGGTTGATAAAAATTGATAGCAAAATATGCACTGATCGCAAACTTGATTTTACAAGAAAGATTTTTGTGATCGCAAAATGGCTATTGCGACGGATATTGAATCGGAATTATGATGACATATGAACTTTTGTCTGTTTCACTTGTAATCAACCAAAAATGGATGAAAATTGTCAAATTTTTCCACAATTTATAATAAAGAGTAAATTACAAGTTTTGTACTTTATGTATGTCTCAAATTGCATGCGTTGTCCTTTAAACCAAAACTTGACAGGCAGTGTCCTTTGTGTTTTCAAAATCTTGCACGTTAAAAAATTTATTCAGGGACTAAATTGTAAAAAAATATTATTATTATTATTATTATTATTATTATTATTATTATTATTATTATTATTATTATTATTATTATTATTATTATTATTACTGAGTAAATTACTAACCACCATCACCACCACCCTTCATCACCATCACCCTCCACCGCCGCCACCACCACCACCGCCACCACCACCACTACCGCCACCATCAAACACACCTTAAATGGAATCATATAACGGAAAAGAGAGCAAAAACTAACCTGATTTGCAAACATATTCGGCATCGATTCTCCACCACCATCATCCAGGGGCGGACACAAGGTCAGCCCAAGGTGGGCGGGCGCACCCCCGGGGAAAAAAATATTTAGTGCTAAGTTCCGTCGAAAATCTCGTCCGCACCCCTTGGAATTTTTCGTCCGCACCCCTTGAATTTTTCGACTGCACCCTTTTAAAGTTTTCGACCGCACCCCTTGAAATTTTTCGTCCACACCCCTTAGGTAAAAAGTGTTATCAATTTATATTTTAATTTTTTTTAGTAAACTCTTATTTTTTTTTTAAAATACTACCTAAATTATATAACTTTTAATACATAACTAACAAAACCCAAATACTCATACCTTTACCAACTTATAATTCATAACTAGCTAGCCCACTAAGTCTTAGCCCATTAACCAAACCTAACAATATTTCAAACTATAATAAAATAATTAAAGACCAAAACCTTTAGAAATTCTCTCCCGCTCTATCTCTTGCGTCCCTACACTGCCAACGAATAACATCACCCAGCGACAACAGTCCAGCAGCCGGCGACCACCGTAATCAGCCACCATACCACCGTTGTTCGACACCAAATCTAACCAGAATCCGAACACGGGTAAGTTTCTTTGTTATTTTGATGATTTTGGTTGATATTATAGGAGAAAAAAGGGTAATAAAGTTGTTAAATAGGTTTGAAATTTTGTGTGTTTTGACGTTGTTTATGGTTGTTTAGATGATTTAGTGATTATGTTGCTTATATATTTTTAGGGTGATTACAACTTACGTTATGATTTCTAGGGCTTGAATAGTTGAAAATTAAATAGAGAAAGAATTGCTTAAGAAATTAGCTTTAGATGATGTTTTGAATAGATTTCAAAAAATGAAAACCCGCATGGCGTTGACGTTTTAATTATGTTTGTAACAAGGTTTGACATGTCTTTTATTATTATATAAATTTAGTTTGATGTTCGTTTGTTTTACATGACCCGACCCGACCCGATACGAACCGATTTTTTTACTTATATACCTAGGGGCCTAAAATTTTTAAAAATGTTCCGCACCCCCATAGAAAAATTCCTGGGTCCGCCACTGCCATCATCACCAAACATATCCGGCATCGATTCTCCGGCATCGATTCTCCAAACATATCCACCTGCAATCAAAAACAAATCACCCCTTCACCACCATCACCAAACATATCCACCTGATTCGAAACCCATTTCTGATTCGCAACCCCTTCACCACCATTAATTCACCACCATCACCAAACATATCCACCTGATTCGAAACCCCTTCACCACCATTAATTCTGCTACTCCTTGGCTGAATTGAATGCCTATATTCCACTCCATCCATGTGGTTGTCGATGCAAAGCACCTCCGCCTCTCACCACCCCGCCGCCGTCTGAAAACCCCACCACCACCACTTCGATTTGGCAGATTATAGATTACAATTTAGTCCCTGAATAATTTTTTTTTACAAAATAGCCCCTTGATACCAGATTTAACTAAAAAAACTAAGTTTGGCCTAAAGGACAAAACGTGCAAGATTTTGAAAACACAAAGGACACCGCCTGTCAAGTTTCGGTTTAAAGGACAGCGCCTGCAATTTGGGACATACATAAAGGACAAAACTTGTAATTTACTCTATAATAAATGTACACTACCGCCAGATGGTCAAAAGGCAACGTAAGTTATTCCTTCTAACAAGGTATATCCGCCCCTATATGAAACTAGCCGATTTAAACTGTTTTGAAGCATTAGAATATTCAAGAACTCATTCTTATATAATCTAGTCAGGTAACTTATCACTCACAGAGATTATATACTTGTAAAGTATGCGAGTATATTTTTGATGTAATCGAGTGGTTGTAACTAGGTAGGTTCTATATTTTTATATAAAAGCTGCTGTTAGAAAAAAAATACTATTTAACAGATAAAAAATAAACAAATACTCTTTAATAGATTAAAAAAAATTAAAACACTTGCAAACTTACGGCTCATTTAAAACACCAATAAATACATTTTAGGGTAAATTACACTTTTCGTCCTTTATTTTGTATTAGATTGTAATAGATGACATTTAACTTCAATAACTACAGTCACAGTCTTTTATTTGGAAAACTCATTACACCCTAGTTCCTTTAGCACAAACTAAGTTAAAATTTCCAGTTAAGTAAAGCATGTGCCTTTGAGGGTATGTTAGTAATTTTACTATTATATATAAAAAAATCTTTTTATTTCTTCAAAACCATCAAATTGCTCATCATCAAAACCGCATCATTAACAATAAGTCTGCCCGTAGTGGGGCGTTTTTTTTTTTTAAAATTTAAAAAAAAACGCCGGAAAACGCCTACTCCTCCATTACAGGCGGCGTTACCGGGCGTTTTTTTTGAAAAAAAAATGGTTCCGGCGTGTTTATTAAAACGCTGAAATGGTGTTGGGGGGCGAGTTTCGACCGTTGACAAACGGTCAAATGTTTATTTTTTTTTTCTTTTTTTAATTCAAAATTTTACCCACTATATATATATCAACACCTTTACTCCATTTTTTTATAAAAATCCTCCTACTTTCTCTCCCACTTTCTTCTATTTTTTTATAAAAAACACCCACTTTCTCCTATTTTTATACAATCATGAATCCATTCCGACACCCTTTTGGTGGCCCCGCAAGACCCACGAACCCGAACACAACCCAACCGCAAAACCCGTATAACGTTCAAGACATGGACCCGAGCTTTTTACCGTACGCGGCTTACTTGACTGGCGCCACTCCGTTTGTACCTCCCACCTACGGCTATGGTCAAGCCGGCGGGTCGCAACCGTCACAAGAACAACCCGAACCCGATGTCGATGTCGTGCCGGAGACGCAACCCGAACCGGTGCAAGACAAATCGAAACGCGGCAGAAGGTCGCATAAGAAGAAGGAAAATGACGAACCTCGACGTACAAAAAATACCATTAAATGGACGAAGGACGAGGAATTCACGTTGACGAGGGCGTGACTCGACATTTCGGAGGACGAAGATACCGGTAACTCTTGTTTTTTTTTTTCTGTTTTTTTATTTCTGTTTTTTTTTATTCTGTTTTTTTTTCAGTTTTTTTATTTTCCGTTTTTTTAATTTCTGTTTTTTTTCTGTTTTTTTATTTTCTGCTTTTTAATTTCTGTTTTTTATTTTCTGTTTTTTTATTTTCTGCTTTTTATTTCTGTTTTTTATTTTCTGTTTTTATTTTCTGTTTTTTTAATTTCTGTTTTTTATTTTCTGTTATTTTTTTTCTGTTTTTTTTTTTTAATTTCAAGTAGTGTAAATTTTATTCTTTACATACAACTTATATTGGTTTTTTTTTTAATTTGTGGCAAACTTTCAAATGGGTCCCGTTTTTTGGGATAGGGTTCATGCACTCTTTTTTAGCTCGTGGGGTCAAGGCGAACATCGGGACAAAGATTCCATTTCGAGGAGATGAACCGTCGTCTCCAAGACATTCGCGACCACGGCCACAAACGTTGGGAGATTATGAAAGACCGAGTGGCCGAAACCAAAAAGTTCAACGAGTTGCAAGAGGCGAGACAAATGGAAAAGGACATTGAGTTTTTGTCCAAACCGATCGACCACCTCCAAGGCGACGCGTTGATCCTGGCGCAAATGCGTCGCCAAAAAATTCGAGAAAAATATGGACTTTAGATCATCTTTTTTTTTAACTTTATTTTTTTTTTCTGTTTTTTTAATTTTCTGTTTTTTTTTTTTGGTATATTTTTTTTTCAAGTATCGTAATTTTTATTTTAAATTAATGAAGATTTTTATGTTTTAAATTAAAAAAAAAATAATTGCTAAATGATTGCATGGGCGTTATTGGAATAATGCCCCACTACACCTCTTTTGCTATAATGCCCAAGTGTGACTAGGATGCCACGTGTCGTATAATGCCCCATGATGGGGGCATTATTTTTGTTTACCACTCGGGTGGTCTAAACACTTAAACCAAATTGCTCATCATCATCATCTACACCTGCAAACCATCAAATCCACTTTGGAAACCAAAGCTTGTTTAGTCGGACTAATTGCTTTACCACAATCAACAGACGCCTGGAACACAAAACAAAACAAAACAAATCCGTAATCCGTGCACAATCACCTCACAAAACCACATTCAAAATCAAACAACTTACCTGCACAGACGGTGACGTCACCCCTAGGATCCGAATCTCAGCACTAACATCACCAATGATCCGTAACTCAACCCGATCGTTAACCAGAGCATCTTTCACCAGATCTGCAGCATCAGTCTGCATCAAATTGATTCGATATACGGTCACAGTTGTCTGAACCTGTCGTACATTGCGTGCGGGTTGGAAAAAAACCGGGTACGAAGCCCTGACCTAACTAGAAAACCGCGGTACATGATGTTGAATGTGGATGTGGCGTACTTGATTCCGACTGTGTTGTCGTTTTTGGTGGTGAAGAGTAACTGTACGGCTAGAGAGAGAGAGAGGCGACAGTGGCGACTGGAGCGACGAGGATGATGTATTCGACAACGACTTGTTGAAGCTTGAATTGAGGTTTTTTAGGTTGATGATATGGGTTTGGGTTGTGTATGATTTGTGAAAAACTGAAGAGAAATAAGAAGAAATAAAAAAGATATAGAGTAAAATTACTAGCATACCCTCATGTGTCTTGCACATGCCATACTTAACTGGAAATTTTAACCTGGTTTGTGCTAAAGGACCTATGGTGTAATGGATTTCCAAATAAAGGACTGTGACTGTAATAATTGAAGTTAAAGGTCATCCATTGGAATCTAATACAAACATAAAGGATGAAAAGTGTAATTTACCCTACATTTTAATGCCTTTACTATTTAAAACACGGGTTAATTTTGGTCACTTTAGTCGAAAACTCAAACCTTTTGAATCTGGGTCCATGTGGTTTCAATTTTGTTGCAATTTTCATCTAAAATCAAAATCTGGTCAGATTTTTCAGTAACATCCAGTTTTTTTTTTTTTTTTTTTTTTTGTCTTTTTTTCAATGGTATTTAACGTTTTATTATAACAGATTAAAAAAATCTGACCATTTTGCACTTCATTAAAAGAGAAGAAAAAAAACTAGATGTTAACTAAAAAATCTGACCAGATTTTGTTTTTGGATGAAAATGACAACAAAATTAAAACTACTGCGACCCAGATTAAAAATATTTGAATTTTGAATTAAGATGACAAAAATAACCAAATCTCAGGAACAATTTTGGCAATTTACTCTTAAAACACTAAAAAATACATTTTAATCCCTTTACTTTTGCAAGCACAATTACGCTCATTTAAGACACCAATAAATGGATTTTCATGCCTTTACTTTTGCAAGCACAATTACGTCATTTAAGACACCAATAAATACATTTTAATGCCTTTACTTTTGTGCACAATTACAGTAAGACCCCTCTATTGGTAGAGGATTTTGGCTTTTTTTTCCCCTCAAAACGCCCCACTAGGGGTGTTCATCGAATCGAATATCGAATTTTCGAATTATTCGAATCGAATTATTCGAATAATTTTTATTTTCCCTTGAATTCGTATTCGATTCGAATTCGATTAAAACTTATCGAATTCGATTCGAATTCGTATTCGAATAAAAAAACCCAATTCGTATTCGATTCTTATTCGATTAAAATTCGAATTCGAATAAATTCGATTTAATTCAGATTCTTTAAAGCACGATATCACATTAAAAAGTTCCAAATAAAGTACCATAAGTCTAAAATTTAAAATGAGAAGTCGGGAATAACCACTCCACATTACAAGTTAATATTTTTAAGGTTATAAATCTATTGATAGATTTGTTACTTAGGTTTTAGTTATGGGAGATGTAGTGGGTTTGGTAATGGGTAGTTTTAATACTTGGAAAAAATTTGAAAATAATATATAGTATATCTTAATAAAAGTTATATATGCATTATATATAAAAATAATAAATAAAAATGTATACTTTTTATTCGAATTTCGAATCGAATTTGAAATTATAAATTCGTATTCGATTTACTTGACTCGAATTGAATCGAATTCGAATTCTTTTAATCGAAACGAATTCTTGATAATCGAATCGAATTTAAACGAATTTCGAATTTTTCGAATTCGAAACGAATTCTGAACACCCCTACGCCCCACCATGCCGTATCACACCGCACCTGGGGCATTTTCCATGTATATTTTGGTTGGGCGTTTCCTTAAAAATGCCGGTGCAAATGGAGAATGGCCAATCAAGGTGAACGTTGGACTCTCGGTCAATTCTCACAGCTATTTTTTTATAATTCAATATATATATACACACACACTCACAAGTCACAATATCTCTATAAAAATAAACACAACACCACACCACCTTCTATAAAAATGGATTCCCCTACATCTTCCTCATCTGTTGCAAATTATTATTACAAAGAGTTTTTAGACGATGAGGGTGGGTCATGAAAAATATTAGAGTTATTAAATACCATAATTTTTATTTCATAACTTGTGGGATAAAACCCATATTTACATAAAAGGTTTTTCTAGGGATAAACCCTTCATTACAGAACATGTTTCTTTATTCAGGTAAAATAGTCACATATTTAAGCTTTTGGTGCCTCGTAGCACTTTTTTTTCCTTTCACAATGGTAACAACCCGACTTTTCGGATCGTTACCCGTTTGCTTTTGCTTCGATTTGTAACCATCTTGTATCCCGTGAATCGATATAAATAAGGGTTATGTTATACTAAATACATTTTCATCACACCGCACCGCTACACGCTTAAAAGCTTTATATTCACAACCGCTTACGCAACACGAATTATGGAGAATTATGCTATTTAAATTGTCGAGTGTGTTTGTTTGTTTAGTAACCACTCACGCCTTCGCAATCGCTTATCACGACTAACAAGCTAAATCGCAAACGCTGATTATTAGTAGTAGTAATGTTACGCTGTGTGTTTCTATATGCTTTACTTGTGTGTGCTTATTATGTGTGTCATTTGAAAACGCTATCGCAACGCAAACTCAACGTTACTCGCACAACTCGATTTATCACTCTAAATCACAACGCGACCCGAAACTCAGTACTACGCTAAAATACTTAAAGTACTAATACTAACTAACGCAAAAAACACATTAAACGAGCATCCTACAGGCGAAACGAGGAAAAGATTTCACAACACAGCACCTTCGAATGAAGCCAGCTGGCCTCATACGAGATGCTAATTTCCTACCGAAACTTTGCCGAATTGCTTTCCGACCATTTTCAAGTAAGATTTAACAGTTTTATTCAATTATACAACGTTTTCCACTTCGATTTCCACAAGAATCACTTCATTTTCATCTAAAACTCTTATGTTCTCACTTAAAACTTCATATTTCCACATAAACTTCTTCTTTTCTTCATAAATTCCTGTTTTCACAAAAATCTTCATCTTTTTCATCAAACCTTCTTCTTTTACAATAGATTTACAATTAACCGAGTGTATTGGGACTAGCTACGGCTTCCCAAGTTAGAAATCTGTTGGTTTCACACTCACCAAGTGTTGGATCTAAGTTGAAACTCTTAAAAACCCGTTTGTACTTGATTTTCACCCTAAACAGACCTAAAACGACATGTATTTCGTTCACTGAATAATGGAACGGGGTAACGTCGAAACCAGCTTGAATAGGACTCGGAAACACATCCCATTCAGGCGAAAACACAGCACTGAATGCCAAGAACAGCTATGTTTGTGAACTGGACTGTTCTATGCGAAGCCAGCTTCGTACGAAGGCACTGCCTTCGTATGAAGGCACGTGGTACGAAGGCACTTGTTTTACATCTAACAGCCCGATTCCCACTCGTGACGTAATCAAAGACCTCTCCGACTTTAAGTTTAATCAGTAGCTTAAGGTTGGAGGGATGAACACTCGATTTTCCGAAGACAGATGCGAATACACTCGATTTTGGACAACGGAAGCCCCACGTGTGCGAAGACCCACCTTCGTACGAAGGCACCAGCTTCGTACGAAGCTTCTGTTTCCCACTAACACTCCGATTTTTGACCGTTTCAGCACTTTGGAGGACTTATGCTTCTGTTCCCGTACGCAGGCTGACCCGGCGCTCCCTTCAACCCATTGAGGACCGTGTTTCTTGATTAGTACACGCTCTGTGAGTATACTCGAACCCATTTCGTTTAACGCACTTTTGGGTGTTACATACGTCTGCATCAAAACACAACACACAACGCAAACACTGTATAAACGCTAAGCGTTCCCGTATGCTATACGTGATTAGTTGAATACTTGTTGCTATGTTAGATAGTGATGACACGCCTTTCGCCTTTAGCAACGATAGCACTATAGTTTGGACTCAGCACCTGATGTGTCAGGGATTGCTAAGGATCACATTACTTTACTTCACTGGTTTGCTTCGATGAACCGTGTCGCGCATACTCTACAACGCAGTCACGTGGATAGCTAGTATCATTGTGATAGTTACTTGTTTCCACCCGTTACGTGTTACATGTTGGTTATGCGTAAACGCTTTTATACTATATCTATGCAAACTTGTGTACTCACCTTTACTTTATGTATTGACTTTTATTTTAACGTATGTGACAGGTTGATGGCCTGTTTGCTTCAATGGATTAGGAAGTCTAGAAACCCGCAAATAAAATCTAGGTTGTCGGACTTGTTTTTGTTTAAGAGATATGAACTCTGTGATGACTGTTTGTGAAATATTTGTTTATTGGTAGGGACAATGAACGTTTTAAATATTGTCATTTAATAGTTGTTATGGATTCTCTTGAGCAATCTGGTTCGCCTAGTGCCGCTCCCCGATGTTTCCGCCATCGGTTGGGGTGTGACAGATTGATATCAGAGCCATAACTATAGGGAATTAGGTCGAGTCGTGTAGAATTGACCTAGTCTATAGTCTAAGTACCAAAACAGACCCTTCGTACGAACCCATTGGGGGCTTCGTACGAACCCACATGATTATGCTCTAGTGCGAACCCACCAATGGTGGCTTCGTACGAACTCGAGGTACTACACCTTCGTACGAACGCAGTAGCTTCGTACGAAGGCAACATTTCCTAAGGCCAAAAACGCATTTGCCTTTCCTAAGGCTAACACAATGCGCACGTTTTGAAAACGCTCGTATAACACAACCGAGTGATTGGGTCAAGATTAGGTGTGAAAACCAAGAACTCTCGATAAGATCGCTCACTCCGCGTATGTTTACTCTCGCACGAGAATCTTTCGTTGAGTTAGGAGTGACATCCATACCTCAATGAAGATCTCCATCTCTAACTCGTGGTTGTTTAACCACACATTAGGAACGAAGTTGTTAATTTAGGGGTGAAACCCGCATCTTAATGACTCGTTCCACTCCCTACTTCGATTTTAAAAATCCCACCAAAGTCTCGACTGTTCCGACGACACGAGTCACGTAGTAACTGGAAGGATGACTGTCGTTCGCCGTATTTCGGGGAGAGCACAGTCTATTAGGCCAAAGCGGGTACTCGAACTCGTTGGGAATAATCGAATCACTTTGGGTAGTCGACGTCTAACACCCAAGGCACTCTACTTAGTTTTAAGCCGTAGTCTCCGAATTTACGCGTCATCGATTTTGCTCTGTTATGTTTTGAATTTGCGATGTATGGTTTCGATTTCTTGCTTTCCGCTCTCCACTTTACAAAAACGCGCACAACTCGCACAACTCTCGAAATCTAAAACTCTAACTAAATCGCAAACAAACTAAGGAATCTCGTACTCAATGCTTATGCTACTCGCTATCGCTCGCAACTCTCGAACGCGCTACGCATCCTTGAAAGATAGGTGAATACGTGCAAAATATGTAGGTGAATACGTGCAAAATATATGATTATGTGTATACGTGAATATGTGCCTACGTGTTCCTTAGCTTTACATTAGTAGTAATAATAATAATGATGATGATGATGATGATGATAATAAATGGCTTGTTAAAACGCTAAACTTTTCGAACGAAACCCTATATAATCGAATCTCATCTAATTCCCCGGGACGATGTCTGCTGCAGAACTCACACTCGACAATGTCTTCCTTTGGATCTCATACTCACCGAAATGTTCAGAGGAACAAAGCTGACAAGCGAATCGCCTCTCTTATGGCCAAGGAAATGGCCAAGGTCATACCTTAAATTGTCAGTGAAATCAACGAGGTTAGCAGTAAATCTTTTCTTGATTCAAAGAATGAAGCGCCTAAAGCTCCGTTCAGCTTTAAACAATTCAAAGCCTGCGGTGCTGCAAACTTTACTGGCGAAGATGGACCCAGTGCAATGTTTCAGTGGTTTGGCTCGATCGAAGTCACCTTTCGTCAAAGCGGATGTCCTGAAAGTCTTCACACTGTGAATGCTACTGGAGTCTTCCAGTCCAGGGCACTGGATTGGTGGACCGTTGAGCGCAACAGGCGTGGTAATGATGCAGCTTATGGTCTCTTATGGGAGGAGCTCAAGGAGCTCATGATAAAAGAATTTTGTCCTCCCCACGAAGTCCAGAAGCTGGAGAATGAATTCTGGCACATCAAGCAAGAAGGATGTGACAACGCTGGTCTCACCGCTGTATATGTCTAACCCTTTTCAATGCAGCCACCAAACCAATAAATACAATTGTTTATTATTTCGAAGCAGAATATATATTTACATACTTAATTTAAATATTTTTTTATAAATAAAAGTTTTGGGCCCTTGGAGAGTTTGGGCCTTGTGCGGTCACCCACCCCGCACTCCCTCCGGGTCGGGCCTGACTTCACTGTAAATGTAATTAACACCGGAAAAACATTTTGGATTTTGGAAAACAAATTGTAAGGAAAAAGTGAAAGTAAGAGCATTCACATCCATTCCACCATATTTTTACCCTAAATTACACTAAAAAACACTTCATTTTCTTCCTCCTTTTCAATTAAATAATATTTTTATACCTTTATCATTACATTTTCTCTCTCCTCCACTCACAACTACTTTCAAAATATATTAAAAAATTATAGGGATGAACAGTGTCCCCCCAAATATACAGATGAACAGTAACATTTTCTCTCTCCTCCACTCACAACCACTTTTTATACTCTTTATAATTTAAAAACATCACACACAGAAGTTGATGTCATGGATGTGAATGCTCTTACCTTATAAATTTTAGGGTTTTGAAGCCTCCTGGTCTAAGATCCTAAATAAACATAATGTAACACGTACTAGTGTAAAACCAAATGAAACCTAACACGATGATCAACGGGCCTGGTAGACCATATAAAAAATGTCCAAACAGACCCCTTTAAATATCTACTTGAAATGATTCTTAAATCTTGCTTCAGATTTTGGCCGGAGTTGTTGACAAGTCACCAGCGATATCCGCAACAATTCACGTCATAACTACACCAGACCTTCAAAATGGTTAGAACGGAGTTATTGGGAATGGATTTCAGCAACGTTTTCGGATCGTTAAGTGACAGCAAGTTACCAGAAAAGGAGTGTGTGCTTCCTTTGATTTCTAAGCTTTTAGGTTACGCCATCGTCGCCGCTTCAACTACCGTTAAACTTCCTCAAGTTAATTAACGAAATTACCTTCAATTGCACAACATTCTCCATGGGATTTGGAGTTTTTTTTTAATCCCAATTCTTCAATTTTATTTGTCAATTTGTCACAAATTGATGTGAATTTCAGTGGTAAATATTAGCGGTTTAAGCGAGCCAATTCCGAGCTTGCTTAAGCTCTAGTGTGTCACGCTTTATTTTTAATGCTTGGAAGGAGTAGTTTTCAAGTTCAAACACGAGATCTGTTATGACTAAACTCGTTTATTATTTATTAATTAATTTATATACATTTTAGTTTTTTTATACTTTTAATTAAAATATGGGTAAATTACACTTTTCGTCCTTTATGTTTGTAGTGAGTTGCAATGGATGACCTTTAACTCTAATAATTACAGTCACAGTTCTTTATTTGCAAAACCTATTACACCTTAGGTCCTTTGACTCTAACCTGGTTAAAACTTTCAGTTAAATAAGGTCGTATGCAAACCAGGTGAGGGCAAAACAGTCATTTAATACAATCATATACATCCTCAATTCCTCATTACCCACTTTCCCCTTCCATTCCACCACTGAACTTGTCCTAACTCTCCATCTCTTAAACCCTACCTTTCCCTCACTCGATCTAGCTTGTCAAGCGTCAAACTATCATCATAATTCGTAAGACGATTAGATTAGTCATCATTAATTATGACTATTCCATCTTACGGATTTTACATCAAAATTCATCATTTGATTTCATTTTGGTCAGTTTGACTTCTTAAAAGTCAATTTGTCTATAACATATTCAAACACACATTTGGCACATTGAACCTACTTAGGTATTCTCATCCGAACTCTTTAACCATTCTAGTTCTTTCGCACCAATTTAACTTAGCTCTCGATTATTGAAGCTAATCATTCATTTGTTAAGCAACTAACTAAAGGTTTCCATCTACATGTAAAACCCATTTCATTATAGCATTAGACATTCATCCAATCGTCAAATATAATCAAGTTCTACATATTAATTAGTAGACATGATGATTCCTAACACCCATTCATATGAACCAAAATCACTAGTTTCATCATATTTTATTAAAACCCCTTTCATGAAAGTATGATCATGTACCCAATTTCATGGTTTAATCAAACACCTTTCATTCATTATCACACATGATAATTCTAAACATAGTCTTATCATCAATTTCATCATACACTAAAACCCACTTAGCTAGGTGTGGTGAGTTAACCAAACACCTAAATCATAGCAATTTATTCTAAATCTTCACTTAGGGTTTGTTCCTAAGCAATCCTACATCCCAAATTCAGCCATAACTTCTATGATTCATACATAGATCGTATCATGCAAGATAAATCGATTTTCACAACTTCAAGAATGTTAGAAATTCGACATACCTTACGGTCCCCTTGACTTAGTGATCGTTTATTTATGTTTGGTTGTGAATTTGAGCTTCATCTTGACCTTCAATTTGATGATTATGTTAGATGTTAGGGTTTGGCTCCTTGGGAGCTCTCCTGAGATCGATCCAGAACACACATTTGTGTGTGTGTTTGTGTTTTGTTTAATTAAATAACTTTTCTAGTTATCACACTTTAACCCCTCGTGTTTGGTTCGTTATTAAGTAGGCCACAACCTACTTATTTTTAACAATATTCCCACTTATTAACTAGGTTTAATATTCCCAGTTAACTTAGCGGGTTCAGGAATATTTATGACTAAGTTTATTTTAGGTCCCGTTAACCCGGGCCTTTTATCCATTTTATTTTCTTAAAAGCTTTTACTCACTTTTTATCTAATATTAGGATTAATTATTTAAATCCTAACATTTACCGGGTAAATTTTTACCACTAACGGTATTTTACCCGTCAGTAATATTTAAGGTGGTTTGATTACCAAACCCGTTTTTGGGATGTTACAAGTCTACCCCCCTTAAAGAGGTTTCGTCCTCGAAACATTTTCTTACATAATTCATCGAGTTTAAACTCAATGTATTCAATCCGAGAAATAATTTAAGCATTACTTATACTTTTTTTTTAACCAATCGTTAGTATTACCCTAAAAGTACGGTAACATCTTTTTGGTTACTACTTGTCTACATATCTCATACGACATAGTGTAATTTCGAAATAACGTAATCTCGTTATTTCCACTAGTTTAGTTAACTTAACGATATCCATCGCTTTCATATTCTATCGAAATTCCTTATGAATCCGTTACTTTGACCCGTTTAAAGGTTTTTAGTGAAATATTTCACTTTTAGCAACAAATTCTTTTGTTTTAAAATTTATTTATTCAGTTCAGTTATACCGAATCTACCGCTTACAAGCAAACCAAATTTCTTGATTTGAATTGCTGACCTTAACCGGTCTCACTAACTAGACTTATTAGTCCAGTTACTTTCACCGCTCGCTTGGTTATAATGTGATTTTACCTCACATCGCATTTCTTGACCGTGATCGTGTCACGTCATTCCAAATTTCATATCAACTTTTTATTTTTGAAAATATTACTTTTCGAATATATCGCCTTGCGCCAATCAGTGTCAAGACTTATATCTTTCATGTTTACCGTTTATACGTCTATCATAATTCATTTCCGTAGAAACGTTATTTCTTACCAAAACCGAAGTTTTAGTTTAGCGTCTTCTCTTAACTTTTGTCAATTATCCATACCAGGATATTGACAGTCCATAATTCATTCCTTTATAGTCTTGGCTTTATGCGGGGATTCTTAGCTGATTCCCTCGCTTTATCTAATTTAACCTGTAGGTTTTATCACTTAGCCTTACGGGCTATTTTGATTAGACTTCCACCTCTTTAGGGCTAAGTCCTTTTAATTTCTTTCTAATCATGACCCGTGGGTCGTTTTAGTCTCGTAGACCTTTCATAATCTCTTCGCTTTAACCCATTCAATTAACTTAGCGAAACCCATCACTTAAATACTAACCTTACCTCCCGTTATCATTTTACGCGGGGAGTTATAACCAGTTTTCTTGTTTTACATTATTAACCCGTAGGTTATGATGATCCCGTAGATCATACTTTATTCGAGTTTCTATTCAAATGAATATATGTTTATATATGTACATGGCGTCGAAGCACCCCTTTTTATGTTTAGAATTATTTACTTTTGCATTTTTAGATTTCATTTGACCTTGACCGTAGTCTAAGGCTACATTTGTTTTCTTTCGAATTATCTTTCCGACTTTATGATTTCTAACGTCGTTTACACGTCGGCTTGTCTTACGCTTACCGTTACCCGGTTCTTACCTACACTTCTTTACGACCCATTACCCGGGTCCTTCTATCTTATTGTTTTTAGCCTTCCGGTTCCACCGGTTTGCGTTTTCCTATATATATTCCTTTATGACCCACCATGTAGGTTTATCAATGTTTCGCGCTTCCATTGTTCAGTTTGCGCTTACTTGCACTACCAGGTTTTTATACCTTATTTATCTCGTTTGACTTATTCGTGTGAAGTTTCATCACTTGTGAACATCAAACTCCATTCTTTATTCGACCCGTTCAACTTTAAAATAGTTGAGCGTAGTTACTAACATTTCTGTTTGCAAATTCTCATTGTCTTTTAGTCATGACTCATATTCCGAGTCTTTTGACTTTCTATTTCGCGTTCCCGTCTCTTGGTTTACGCATTCACCCACAATCCTACCCGTCCATCGGGTATCTTTACCATCGTCATCAATAAGTAACCATTCTCATATGGTTTTAGACATCATCTTAATTTATTTGATCGTTTTAGAGAAATCCATTGCTTTTATTTAGTCAAGTCTTTTATTCTTTTATTCTACCCCTTTGACTTGTCTGTGTGAATTTCATCACTTATGACAGTCAAACTTCACCTCTATGCCTTAGCATTCTCATTAGTTGGTCTGTATTTTCATTTACTTTAATCTTTGTCCCTTCTCTTGGGCTCGTTATTCTAACGTAATACGCTCCCTGTCATCCGACTTGCGTTTACGTTTATTATCAAACATCTTACTTGTTTGACTCATTTGGGTACCTTTTTAGTTAGTCCCATTCACCCTGCCTTTACTACATTGGACGTAAATGTGTCTGCTACAAGAAGTTCATGGTATCATATGCCACTACTTACTTGGCCAGAGTAAGCGATCGACACATGATACACATGACCTTTTTGTAGTTTTCACATCACACCCCATGTAAGTAACGCCCTTATTTATTTCATATCTCTGATTTCATTTAGTAAAACTTTATTTAATTGCAAAACAACAATCATTAGTTTTACTAGTTTTACATTTGTACATATATAAAATGTTTTTCTTTTCTATCGAGCTGTTATATAATCACATTCGTTAATGTGATCGCTACTTTTCTCAATAGCATTATATTGAGAATTTTCCACTTGGATAATTACCCCCCGTCCAAGTTTCCATATGAACTAATCCTATTATTTCTTTGTTATTCATCATCGTGAATAACACATGTTTCTATTAAACTTCTCTTGGAAAGATCATCCTGAATAAATATCCTATTCAGGTTTTATCAGATATATGCAACAGTTATTCCCTACGTGTTTGCTGCATTTTACTACTTGTGCAATTAAATTTAAAAGTGTGCACCTGGTAATGCTTGCCCTAACGGGCTTCTCTTGCCATTAGCCTTGTTCGCGACCGTTACGCGACCTAGGTCCTTGTTGAGCATACTCTTTGGACCGTTCCTCTGTCAAATCCGTGATTTGTTAAACTCTCGCTATCTTCATATGCGAGTGTCCTTCAAGTAAAACATATACAACAGTTAGTAATTTCGACATTAAAGGATGCTCGTATTATAATACAAGGCTTTTCTACTATACGCATCAACGCGTGTAATTCCGTTGACTATATCTATTCCATATCGTTTTTATTGGTGTAACGTGTATTACACGATAACCATATGTGTTGTTCTCAACACTTTAATCATACTAAACCATTGGTATACATATAACTTACCGGATTTGCGATCAAGCCTCGAACCGAACACCAATCTTTATTAAGAGCGTAAGGTTTAAGTCCAAGCATAGTTTTCCCACCATACTTGAATCTCTTAAACCAAGGCTCTGATACCAACTTGTAACACCCGTTCTTATTACGTCAAGTTTAATGTATAATTTATGAAAGCAATCATGTAATTAGAATTACATGTATAGCTGAAATACGGGTTATTAAAAACTTTTACAAATTTAAAAGTTTTAGAGCATAATGTAATTAAGTTCGTCATTTGAAATTAACAACGAAACGTCGTGCGGAAGCTTGTATCTTGGTCGTGTTTGGTTCTTCAATGAGCTTGATCTTCATCCGGACAATCCCAACAAAACCTGAAGTCAAAACCACTTTAAATGTTAGTTTTGACATTGATATTTCGTGTATAAACGAGTTCTAGCATCGAAATGTGAAAAATAAAATAAAATTTCAAGACTGATCCTGTCGCGTGTCGCGGCAGGATCCGTTCGTTTTGTCGCGTGGTGCGGAAGCCCCCGCGTGTCGCGCCAGTTTATAGTGTCTCCCCCGCGTGGCGCGGGGGAGTACGTTTTCCAGCAAGTCCAGGGGCTGGTCCTGCATATCTGCCCAGCTCCGGAAATTCCCAAAACTCAACTTTGAACGCTCATAACTTTTTGCTCGGTTGTCCGTTTTAGGTGATTCTTTTTCCTACGCGTCTGTAATTTATTTCTCCATCTTATGGAGTTAAAATCCGACATCCGGATTAACATTATTTTAGACTTTTAAGTCTTCGGCTTACTACCCTTTTTACCAAATATTGACCCGTTCATGATTTTATCACACCAACTTGTTTATTTGATCTTTAAACTCCTGAAGTTCATTATATCAATATCTTCTATCATATTACTCTCAAATCACGGGTTTCTTACATAATAAAATCCCGTTTACGCTTAAATGCTTATTTTGACCAATTAAGAGTATTTAAGCACTTTTAGGCTCAAAATCGCTTTTATTCTATTCTAGCATTGTAACCTATATTTCTTATCTAGTATTCTTCCATCACAACTAATTGTGTGATGGATTTAAAGTAGATATCTATGTGTTCCGAATTATACCCCTTGGAATATCATTTTACGGCAAAGACTCATATGGAGTCTTTCGGCCCAAAAATATCACTTTTAACTACTACATAAATATGCGTACCTGGCTCGGATCAACAAATAGACCCGATTTATACCTTGCTTTTACTATCACATTTTCTATGGGGACGGGAGTATCCGAATCGCTAATCGCGCCTGTTAACCCAAGACTTGACAACCACATCAGTCGATATAGTCAAATGGTGTTATCACGCCATTTGACCCGTTTGGCCTATATGACCAAGCATCTTCATAAGTAGCAAAACATGGTTAATAATTACCAATTTGCCCATCCGACCCATTTCGGATTTTTGCCACTAGACCCCTTTTTAACTACCATTTACTTTAGTCGGTACATGACTAAATTTCCATCTCTACTTATTTTCTCGTTATTAGTTGCACTTTAAAGTGATCTTAACGAAAACTCATTAGTTATTAGTCATTACATGACCAATTTACCAATTTTCCTCTTTCACCATTAATCATGGTTTAAAACATTTTTATTGGTTCCGACTCATTTCGTTTCGTGTTGGAACCCATGATTTGAACCTAATCATTTATTATATTCATCGCTTATAAAATAAACACATATACTACAAGTGGTGTAAGTTTTACTTACCTCGCACCCGAAGTACGCTTTTCCTTCTTATTTGCTTCGTTTGACCCGCTTCCTTTCCAAGCCTCCACCTAGCTTGTCAAGCGTCAAACTATCATCATAATTCGTAAGACGGTTAGATTAGTCATCATTAATTATGACTATTCCATCTTACGGGTTTTACATCAAAATTCATCATTTGATTTCATTTTGGTCAGTTTGACTTCTTAAAAGTCAATTTGTCTATAACATATTCAAACACACATTTGGCACATTGAACCTACTTAGGTATTCTCATCCGAACTCTTTAACCATTCTAGTTCTTACGCACCAATTTAACTTAGCTCTCGATTATTGAAGCTAATCATTCGTTTGTTAAGCAACTAACTAAAGGTTTCCATCTACATGTAAAACCCATTTCATTATAGCATTAGACATTCATCCAATCGTCAAATATAATCAAGTTCTACATATTAATTAGTAGACATGATGATTCCTAACACCCATTCATATGAACCAAAATCACTAGTTTCATCATATTTTATTAAAACCCCTTTCATGAAAGTATGATCATGTACCCAATTTCATGGTTTAATCAAACACCTTTCATTCATTATCACACATGATGATTCTAAACATAGTCTTATCATCAATTTCATCATACACTAAAACCCACTTAGCTAGGTATGGTGAGTTAACCAAACACCTAAATCATAGCAATTTATTCTAAATCTTCACTTAGGGTTTGTTCCTAAGCAATCCTACATCCCAAATTCAGCCATAACTTCTATGATTCATACATAGATCGTATCATGCAAGATAAATCGATTTTCACAACTTCAAGAATGGGTAGCCCAGTTGGCCACCGACACCCACCTCTTACCAAGAGGTACCGGGTTCGAACCTTGGGGCGAACAAAGTACCCTCAAAGGGTCGGCTCGGCAAGGGTATTTACTGCCAGGCTCAGGCTTGTCGGGTGGCGGCCTGGGAGGGGTTATCCCCTCCGCGGTCAGGGGTACCGTGCATTACCCTTTTTTTTTTTTAGAAATTCGACATACCTTACGATCCCCTTGACTTGGTGATCGTTTATTTATGTTTGGTTGTGAATTTGAGCTTCATCTTGACCTTCAATTTGATGATTATGTTAGATGTTAGGGTTTGGCTCCTTGGGAGCTCTCCTGAGATCGATCCAGAACACACATTTGTGTGTGTGTTTGTGTTTTGTTTAATTAAATAACTTTTCTAGTTATCCCACTTTAACCCCTCGTGTTTGGTTCGTTATTAAGTAGGCCACAACCTACTTATTTTTAACAATATTCTCACTTATTAACTAGGTTTAATATTCCTAGTTAACTTAGCGGGTTCAGGAATATTTATGACTAAGTTTATTTTAGGTCCCGTTAACCCGGGCCTTTTATCCATTTTATTTCCTTAAAAGCTTTTACTCACTTTTTATCTAATATTAGGATTAATTATTTAAATCCTAATATTTACCGGGTAAATTTTTACCACTAACGGTATTTTACCCGTTAGTAATATTTAACGTGGTTTGATTACCTAACCCGTTTTTGGGATGTTACATGTACCTTCAGTCGTTATCCGATCGTGTATCTGCACTCGAGCTAGGGTTTGATCTAGCTAAAAAACAGAAGCATAAACAGAAACTGAAGAACTCGGATCCGAAGTACACGTGGACGACGGAGATCAACAGTGCTGAAAAAGACGGTTTAGATCGGAAGTACAAGTTAACGACTGAGATTATAGGTGGGAACAAGAAGGAGAAGAGTTGTAAATGGACGGCTGAGATTAAACGGAAAGGATATGATGTACGGAAGTATACTTTTACTGCTTCAACTACAAATGCTGCTGGTGTTGAAGATGTGAGTGATGTTGAGAAAGAGAAGAATAATAATAAGAAGGATACGAAGAAGGAGAAATGACCTCGTATTATTGAGATCCAAAGCCTGTTGAAACAGGTTTTGTTTATTATCTTCAGATTTCATCATTTGGTTGCTGTTTTTACCTGTTAGTTTATTCTAGTTGATTTGTAGAACAAATTAGGGCATGTTTGGCTAAGCTTTTTGAAACAACTTATTGACTTATTGGCTTTTTGAAAAGTCATAAGCTTCAAAATGATGTTTGGCAATGATGGTGTATGTGAGGGGGAAAAGCCAATAAGTCAATAAGTCACTCCATACTGACTTTTCCAAAAAACCAATAAGTCAATAAGTTGTTTTGAAAAGCTTAGCCTTAGTAAACTGTAGTGGGAATTGAAACAGAAGGATAGAGATAAGTTTCCATTTGATAGCAGCAATTTAGAATTAAGTAAATGACTGTTTTGCCCTCACATGGGTTGCATATGACCTCACTTAACTGAAAGTTTTAACCAAGTTAGGGTCAAAGGACCTAAGGTGTAATAGGTTTTGCAAATAAAGTATTGTGACTGTAATTATTAAAGTTAAAGGTCATCCATTGCAACCCGCTCCAAACATAAAGGACGAAAAGTGTAATTTACCCTTAAAATATTTATATATAACATAAATATGGACTATTTGGTTATTTTTTCCGGAACTTTCTATATTATACAAACTATTATATATATTTAACATTTGTGGAATACTGTCTATTTTGTTTTTTATGGGTTTATATTTTATGTTTTTTTTTCTTTTTTTTTTTGTGAACTTTAATGTTTTTTTATTATAACTAGGAATAAGACCCGTGCGCGTTGCGGCGCGGGTACATCATAAACGTCGAATCAATTAGTTCAAACGTTATGCAATGCGTTAACCATATGAAAACACGTGTTTTAACATATCCAATTGAACTCTATGTAACCAATATAAGCATTGCGATTGGATCAAAACGTAAAGTAAATCGAGTTTATAACGTACAATCATAACGTATTATATGTGACCTAACTCGTACATAGAAAACATAACGGGTATAAAAGAAAAAACTAACATGTGTATGTGACCCAAATCGTACATAGAAAACGTAACGGGTATAAAAGAAAAAACTGACACGTAAAAAAGGGATTAATTAAGAAAAAGATGAAACCACAATTTGACTCCACTTAGTTCGAAACAAAATTCCGAAACATCCATAATATAACTACGAAAATATGTTATATTTGACCTGACTCGTTTCCCAAAAAAGTTTATGTCGAATCGTAGACTAACTCTAATTTATACCAAAACGTACATTAAAATATGCACGTAAAAATGGTTTTTTTTAAAAGAAAATGTATTTTGAGCTAACTCGGTTCAAGAAAAAGTTTACGTAAAAAAGTAGAGCAAATCAAATTTACACCGACATGTACACAAAAAATATGCACGGAAATAATTTGGTTTTTTAAGTAAAGGAAGTATAGGGTAATCTCGAAACAAATTATTAGTAAAAAAAAAAACTTAATATATTAAAGTCATGCGTAAAACCGTTTCAAGTAGCACCAATGCCACACCATTGCCAACGACCACCAACATCAGAAAAACTCGTAGAAATAAAATAAATAAAAAGAAAATAACACCGAATGAAAAGTAGATGTAAAAACGTTGAACCACGCACGCTCGTTACGGCGTGTTAATGCGAAGAAATTAGACCGAAACGTAGAAACGTAGACAAAAATAACTAAATCGATCTACGACCCGCATGTTGCTACGAATCTATCAAACGGGAAAAATTGACGTGTTACAACGGGCCTGTTAAACGGGAAAATAGATGAAAAAACGTTGAACTCCACACATACATTGTGGCGTATTAACTCACAAAATTTAAAATAAAACGTAAAACGAAAAACTTGCGAAAAGAAGAAAAGTATGGTGACCAAAGTTGAAAATAAAAAAAAAATGTTTGGGTTAAATGGCAAAAAAATAAAAACTTTGAGTCAAAAGTAAAAAAAATCAAGGGGTTAAAATATAAAAGATGAAAATCTTTAGGTTTGAAATGAAAAATTAAATTTATTTTTTGAAAAACTCTCTATGAATGAATTACAACACTATGAAACATTACAATGTTACTAATTTATATTATGGTAATTATAAAATTTGTTTTTTATAATTTTTCCTTAAATGAGTTTAGCTTTCTATTAGTTTTTGTTTTTGGCTTTTTTTCGGATATGGTCGTCGTTATATTGCTATTTACCACCCTGTTTAGTGGTCACATTTGATCCCTCAAGTTTTTTTTACCTGTTTTGACTTTTTAACATGTGTCGGTATAAATTCGACTTTGCCTACGTTTCATATCACGTGAGTCACTTGGTGTTAGCAATTCGTATTTTTATATTTTGTTGATCATCGTTCGGTTGCTACTTAGCATGGTTTTACGCCCCTCTCCGCAACGCTGGAAGCACGGTTTTACACCACCTCCCGCAACGCCAGGGGCTAAAGACTAGTTATTATATTTATTATATAAGTATATATGAGATAAATATTATACAAGCAATAGGCTCGTAATTCGTTTAAGTGAAGTTAGGTTCGGGCTCGTTCTCGTTCATTTAACAAGCTTAATTTTAGGCTCAGGCTTGGGCTTGAGTTCGTTTAAGGTCGGCTTGATTTGTGTCTTTAACGGGCCGATTTTGAATATCTCACCGGCGGCTTGGTGGCTCATTTACACTCCTAGTGTTAGATATTTTGGTGCTAACAATATGACTGATAGTTTCCAGTTTTGCTGTTACAATCTACTGAATTACATTACAACTGATTATCTACTGCTGATTACTTAACATTCTAACATCACATAATCACTTTCAAAACGCGTATCCAAAAAACGCCCCTAGGAGTCTGATTTGGATAGATGGTTGTGTTTGTAGATAATGAAAATCCTGCAACATAAAAGTGTAAGAGGTCTTAGTTTGTTGGCCTTTGAAATGGAAGTTATTGGTTACACTATTGCTTTGGCATATTGTCTTCACAAAGGTCTCCCATTTTCAGCTTATGGGGAGTTGGTCTTTCTTCTAATCCAAGGTATCTCTTTTGGTAGAGGACGATACCCGACATATTTACCTAAATGAACATTATTTGCCAACCTTTTGTCAAACTGAACTTCGACCAAAAACATTCTAATCCAAGGTATCTTTTTTGGTAGAGGACCAAAATTTACATTTTCACTGGATCTGACATGAAATGGTGGATATTGTACTTTTTTTTTTTGCCGGAATGAGACTTTTTTCGGCATAAAAGTATAGATTTTGGCAAAAAAGGACATGCTCCTGCAAAATTTTAGCAGGGCGATTTTTTTTTTGTTTTTATTTTAATCTATGCTGGATATAACATTTAATTTTAACCGGAATTGACATAAAAGTTTAAAACTGTGGATATTGTACTTTCTTCGCTGGAATGAGACTTTGTTAGGCGTAAAAGTATACATTCAGGAGAAAAAAGTACAAAATTTTGGTGAGAAATTCTCAGTTTCTAGTCAAATCTGACGAAATTTTGATTTTGGTCCATGTGTCACTTTTTTGTTGGATGAACATCAGACAAAGGTTCCACTCGTTTGTCCACGTGTCTATTTTTATTGGCTCTCAAAGCAATGCTTAGATTTAAAATGTTTTTCTTTCTGTTTTGGTAAACTAGGTGTAGGACGGGTAGGTTTAGTAATGATCGAAAACAAATACTAAAAAACAGATTATAATATATCATTTAAATTTTGGTCTTTAGTTCTATATCTTTATAAAGTAATGTTGAAGACAGTATGTGTGACCACATGGGTAGTTTTAATAACCATCGAAATAGATTATAATACATCATTTAAATTGTTTCTATTTAGTTCATGTTTGATATAGAAATTAACTAACTAACTCAAAATTTCTTGTCTAAAATGAAAGCATGACCTAATTTTATATTGTCTAATAATTAAAGCCTGACCTAATTCAAATAACCAAATGTTATTGAACAGTTCAATAAAGCCCCTTATATTTGATCCAATTAAGCTTACTGATGGATTAGATTTTGTAGGCCCGTTAAACCCCTTCTATCAAATATGGATTAGATTTGTTAAAGACATCTATGAAATGTCCTTAATACCCTTATCCCTTAATATCCACATAATCTCAAATATATATTAAATACACCGATCATCATCATCATCATCACACTTCTCAAAAAATCTCCAAATCTCTCTCTCAACTCTCAATACCGATCATCATCATCTTCATCCATCTTCATCATCTTCATCCGTCTTCATCATCTTCATCTTCAAAACAGAGGTTTGTATCATCATCTTATCAATATATGTTTTTGATATTTGTGATGTTTTTGTGAAAAAACAGAGGGTTGATTTTGGTATTTTTGTTTAAGTTTTTGATAATGTTAATCTGAATGCCGGTTGATGATGATGATGATAATCAGTTATTTATGAAAAAAGAGAGGGTTGATTTGGGTATTTTGGATTCAGTTTTTGATAATGATAATCTGAATGCTGCATGATGATGATAATCAGTTTCTTGTGAATGTTTTTGTGAAAAAACAAAGGGTTGATTTGGGTATTTTGGTTACAGTTTTTGATAATGATAATCTGAATGCCGCATGATGATGATGATAATCAGTTTTTTTGTAAATGTTTTTGTGAAAAAAAAAGAGTTGATGATGATGATAATCATTTTTTTGTGAAAAAACAGAAGGTAGATTTGGGTACTTTGGTTTCAGTTTTTCATAATGATATCTGAATGCCGCATGATGATGTTGATAATCACTTCTTTGTGAAAAAACAAAGGGTTGATTTGGGTATTTTGTTTTCTGTTTTTGATAATGATAATTTGAATGCCGCATAATGATGATGATGATGATGATAATCAGTTTTTTTGTGAATGGGTTGATTTGGAGTATTTTGGTTTCAGTTTTTCAGGTTTGTTTGTGATGTTTTTGTTCTGTTTGTTTGTTTTGTTTTTGTTCTGCTTTGTTATGTTTGTTTGTTTTGTTTATTTTAGTTTGGAAAACAGAGGGTTGATTTGTTTTGCTTTGCTCAGGTTTGTTTGTGATGTCTTTTGTGAAAATATTGTACAGAATGGCTGCGGATGTAAAGATACGCAAAACACCAACTACGAAGGCGAGAAGATTTGACAACCTCCTAGAAGATGGTGCGGTGCACATAAGGAACTGATTGATCAAAACGATCAATTGCATATGAATGAATACAACCCCAGTGGCAGATATGTAATTAGCGAGCTCTGGAATTTCAAGGAAAATCGAAGAGCTACACTAGGGTTATATTCATTCATATGAATGAATATAACCCCAGTGGCAGATATGAAATTAGCTACACTGGGGTTATATTCATTCATATCTGCTACATTCTGAAGTGCACCCGTCAGTAAAGATCCACAATTGGTTGTGGTAGTATGACGTTTCGTCTCTGTATTGTATGTTACGATCTTTTGTTATCGAGTCTGTAAGTTCCATCAAGTCTACGAAGTTGGTATGACGTTTTGTCTCTGTATTGTATGTATTAAAAGTTTACATTTAATATACAATTTAGGCTTTAATAATTTGTTATATGTAGTATACCTTTAATTATTAGATTGCATTTATTTAAAAAGAATTAATTATTAGATTGGATTTTTTTAAAAAGAATTAATTTAAATTTTTAAATCAATGATTTCTTAACAAAAAAGCAAGAGAAGTGGATGAGGGCCATCAGATGTTAAAAAGAAGTTGTTGTACACAAGCAGTACTTAATGGACAGCAGTTGTAGTATACAAACAGTGGATGAGGGCCATCAGATGTTATAACCACTTTCAAGGGGAAAGTCTAATGCAAACAGCTGCTTATGATGAATAGCAGTGGACAGTATTTAGAAAACAAATGTTTGAGCACAAAAGTAGTTAGGGGTAAGGAAATGATAATGATTTGAAAAACTATTAAATCAGCAACTGTTAGTGCAACAGTCAATAAGCTTTTGACAAATGTTTTGAGCATCTGCTGTTCTAAAGAAAGGAATGATTTTGTCTTGCGTAACCACAATATCATGTCCAACATCTGTTAATGGTGATTTATGAAATATCTGCAAGAATGCCATCCTTAACAAAATACATTTTAGACACAAATTGTCAATCTTTATATGTCAACTGTTTTTTCATTCCACTGCTTCATTCCAAACAGGGCTTTGGTCTTTAGCAGCACTTGACTTAGGGCAGTAGATTAAATAGCAGCACTTGGTCTGGTGCAGTTGTTGTACAGAAGCAGTACTTAATGGACAACAGTTGTAGTATACAAACAGTGGATGAGGGCCATCAGATGTTATAACCACTTTCAAGGGGAAGGTGTAATGCAAACAGTTGTTTATGATGAATCCACTGATGTGGACCAGTTTTATTTGGCCCAAACAAATATCGACTTTCAAGGGGAAAGTCTATTACAATGGCTAATAATAATATTATGATATTGAAAAATAAGATGGTGGTACCTCTTCAAGGGCAAATACACCCCAAATAGAACAAAAAAAAAAAAAATAAACAAACTACACAGAAGCCTATACCAAATCCAACTTTTACAAAATTCTGCTAGCAATAAACACTTCTTCATTCGATATTAAATAGTATTACAAAATTCCGAGTTTGAAAAATATTAAAAACTAAACATTACAATTAACACTTCCTAGGATATCTATTTCTCTCGCCTTCTTCCATGCAATTTCATTTTTTGTTTTAATTTGCAGATCTGCTAGCATATCACAGATCTTCTGATCCTATTTCAGCAGATGTGTCATAAACTCTTCTGCTTTTTCTTTAAACTCTGATGGAGGAGAAGAGACAACTTCATCTAGCAGTGCAATGCTACTCCACGTCTGCTTATAATATTTATCACTTACCAACGCAACTTTTTTGTTGACTTCTTCAGCTTTTCTCTGTTCATAGAGTGACCATCTTGAATATTCAATTTTAAGATCGGTATTATCCGACCAGTGGTTGAAGGTTTTGCTTGCCATTTAGAATGACTGTGAGTGGTTTTGGACGTTTTGTTTTAGTATGAAGGGTTTTTTAAAAATGAAGTCTTGATGTTTTCAAGTAGAGCAATCATGATCCTTTATAGTGTTTGAAATATTTGATAGGGTAAACGAAGAGACGTCTGCTAATAAAGATCATTTTTCAAAGGTTTTACATTAAAATGTTTGATAAGGTAAATGAAGAGACATGTTGGCCATATACACGTTTTTCATTATTAAATCATTACATGTATCAGGTTTTTAAATATAAATTTTTATTTAATGGTTGCATTTAAACCTGACCTTTGGGCTGATACATATCCTATATAATATCATTGCGAATTCAAATATTGTTTCATCATAACCAGATTCATTCAGTGAAATAGAAGAGCAACTCTTATTGTTTTGCCTTAGTTGTTATAAATATATTAAAATGGAGTCACATACTTTTGCACAATCTGAGGATTTCAAGCAATGCTTTATTAAAGAAATCGAAGAGCAAGTTTTTGCTGATAGGAGTACTCTTCAAGAGTTGAAGAGATGTTTTATCGGACTGCAACTTGGTCTGCTGACAAGAGACCAAGTTTCAAGAGACCTGAGGGCGATGCCGATTACTTCCGTTCGTGACCTGTGTGTTGCGAATAATATAGAGTGTGGAGACAGAGACCTGGACTTCAAGAGAAAGATCAATGACATACATCGAGAAGTGCAGTGCTCCATGGAGTTGAAGTTAAAGTTTCTTCATTCTTGCTATTAGACTTTAAGTGTCTGATTACGTTTTTTTTTTTTATGTAATTGTAACTTTTTTTTTTAATATTTATACTATAAACAATTTAATTTTTTTATGACACTTTATTTGGGTTTTGTTTTAAATGCTGAATTTTTGATGTGTTATAGGTTCTTCACTCGGAAACAATTTTTTTTGGGTTTTGTTTTAAACGATACAAGTAAAACTCTAAAGCAGGAATGATATGAAACATATTTTTCTCGATTGTTAAACAGGCGGTAACGCTTAATCAGTGTAGTGAAAATGAAAAGGAAATAATACCTGATGAATGAACCGGACGGTCCGATTATAAACCACTGATCACCCTAAAAATAAACCACATACCAACAAACAATCACAAAACAAACCAAATTCAAGAATCAACTCTGTAAATATAATCATGTAGTATGGATTTTACCTAGCTAAACAGTGTATCATAAAGTGCCATAAGACCGTTTTGTCGAAAAGAATAACTATAAGTCATTGATATAATAAAAATCTCACCGGAAATAATTAATAAAAATGTAAATTACAATACCTGTTGATGGTGATTTATGAAACATCTGCAAGAATGGCATCCTTAACAAAATACATTTTAGAGGCAAATTGTCAAGTTTAATATGTCAGCAGTTTTTACATTCCACTGCTTCATTCCAAGCAGGGCTTTGGTCTTTAGCAGCATTTGACTGAGGGCAGTAGATTAAATAGCAGCACTTTGTCTTCAGAAGTTGTTGTACACAAGCAGTTTTTAATGGACAACAGTTGTAGTATACTAACAGTGGATGAGGGCCATCAGATGTTATAACCACTTTCAAGGGGAAAGTCTAATGCAAACAGCTGCTTATGATGAATAGCAGTGGACAGTATTTAGAAAACAGATGTTTGAGCACAAAAGTAGTTAGGGGTATGGAAATGATAATGATTTGAAAAACTATTAAATCAGCAACTGTTAGTGCAACAATCAATAAGCTTTTGACAAATGTGTTGAGCATCTGCTGTTCTAAAGAAAGGAATGATTTTGTCTTGCGTAACCACAATATCATGTCCAACATCTGTTGATGGTGATTTATGAAATATCTGCAAGAATGCCATCCTTAACAAAATACATTTTAGACACAAATTGTCAATCTTTATATGTCAACTGTTTTTTCATTCCACTGCTTCATTCCAAACAGGGCTTTGGTCTTTAGCAGCACTTGACTTAGGGCAGTAGATTAAATAGCAGCACTTGGTCTGGTGCAGTTGTTGTACACAAGCAGTACTTAATGGACAACAGTTGTAGTATTCAAACAGTGGATGAGGGCCATCAGATGTTATAACTACTTTCAAGGGGAAAGTCTAATGCAAACAGCTGCTTATGATGAATCCACTGATGTGAACCAGTCTTATTTGGCCCAAACAAATAACGACTTTCAAGGGGAAAGTCTATTTCAATGGTTAATAATAATATTATGATATTGAAAAATAAGATGGTGGTACCTCTTCTTCTAATTTCAAAACATGAATATTGAAATGCTGATGCAATTGTTCTTTTGCATAATTAATGTAAAACTGCTAAATTAGCCATAACATAAGAGAAAATACACCCCAAATAGAACAAAAAAAAAAAAAAAAAAACAAACAAACTACACAGAAGCCTATACAAAATCCAACTTTTACAAAATTCTGCTAGCAATAAACACTTCTTCATTCGATATTAAATAGTATTACAAAATTCTAAGTTTGAAAAATATTAAAAACTAAACATTACAATTAACACTTCCTTGGATATCTACTTCTCTTGCCTTCTTCCATGCAATTTCATTTGCAATGGAGGTAGAAGACAGGTGTGTTATTACTCATGTTCAAGATAACCACTTCCGCAACAGAGAGTTTCTTCTTATTAAATGAACCTGTATCATCTGAACCGTTTTGACCGATCCTTTGTTTCTTCCTCTCTTCTTACTCACATGAACACGAAAGAGGTTATCTTGAACATGAATAATAACACACCTATAAAACAATGTTAAAAAAAGCATGTGTTAGTATTATAAGCTTATTAACAAATGAGACCATATTAATTTAAAATTTAACCTTATGATAACCAAGAGGCAATCTTCGTGTAGTCTGAGACATAAAGCATCCTTGAACGTGGGTCATCGGCCAAATCAAATACTAAAAAGTAGATTATATCCCTGCATGAAAAACAAAATCGATAAATTTAAGGAAAATGATTTTGAAAGATGATAACCCAACAGTAGAGGATCTAATTCTACAACTCCGATAAATGCAAGGGTGTTCTCAAATAATGGTTCATAGATGTTTGAAAACCAACAAAGAACGACAAATGTCCACAGTGTTGCTTCGTTGGACCTTTGTCGGTCTTCAAACATCTAGGAAGAATTATTTGAAAACACACCTGAATTTACCGAAGCTGTAGAATTAGATCCTCCACTATTGCGTTATCATCTTTCAATCACATTTTCCCTAAATTTATCAATTCTGTTTTTCATACCTCCCAAAGCCACCTATCCGCCTGCAAAGAGATCGAAATGAATGTGAGATGATTTGAGAAACCACTGTTTTAACCAAACAGTGGTTTCAAACATCTGTTTTCTCCACAAACCAATGTTTTAACCAAACAGTGGTTTCAAGCCACCGTTTTAACACAACAGTGGTTTCAACAACTGTTTTCTCCACAAAACACTTTTTAATATGCAAATTATGCACTGAAACCATAAAGTAGTTATGCCTTTGATTCGTAAACCCTTTTTTCTTCACACAACAGTGGTTTCAACTATTTGGATCATGTTTGATCTTAAACGGGTAAAACTGAAACAATGGAACAATAAACTGAAACAAAAAAAAAAAAAAATACTAAAATCCTAAAAAAATGATGTACTTTAATCAAAGGGAATTGAACAAAATTAAATGATTGATAAACTTACAAATCTTGATGAGAGAGCCTATGAATTCATACCTAACTAATAATAAACATACCATAATCAACTTAACACTATATACTTATACCTAACCAACTATAAATAATCAATAAATTTCATAACATAATGTTTATTTTTACAAAACACAATATATTGAGATTCATCAATTTGTAACTTCTATCATGCTCATTAAAATACCATTTGCTATCATCACTTCATCATCAAACAGACAATTAAACCAAGACACGAACAGTATCTTACTTGAACAAATCAAACCCTTGACGACCAAAACAGAGGCAACCTTCCTTAATAACACCTCATATCTTCATACACAGATACATCACTTCCAGTTCCAGCATATTGACGAATGTCCCCTTTGGACTTCATACGGTCAACAAAAGTCACCCACGCAGGCCACGGATGATTAGGAAGGAATCGATTTAAAAAAAACAAAATTAGGAATGATATTTCCTTTAAACAAAGAATTGTACTTGTTATCAGATGAAAGCATACCTGCTAGAAGATTGCGATGGTGTAGCTGATTAGAGAAGATAAGAGATTAGGGTTTAATAAATGAAATCCAACATTTTTAGAGATATAGAGATGAAATCCTTACCACGGTCGCAAGAATCGAGATTGTGTGTGAACAGATAGAGAACGCAGAAACCCTAGATGGAGGAGAAAAGTGAAGTTATTAGAATTTTCATTGTACCAAAACAGAGAACAAATATTGACATTAATTGGTATACCAAATCTAACGCAGTTTGCGGCGGTGTTGGTCTCTTATTTTAGGGTTGACGGCGAAGTAGCGGCGGAGTCCGGTGGTTTACAGAGAGAGAGAGTTGGATAGTGAGAGAGTGTGGAATTGACGGTTTGAATTTTGAAAATGAATTCAGGATTATATTTGAGAGAGAGAGGAGGATTAAAGTTATGATTTGAATTTTGAAAATGATTTTCAAATTCCCTCCTTACAAAATTCTATTATATACAATATATTTTTTCATAATAATAAAATATTGAAAAGAGAATTATGACATCAGCGGAGACAAGTGGCATACCTTAATGATTGACACATAGGCAGATTTACATCAGCCAATAATCTCTTATTATAGATAGTATAGATGACAATGTACATGTAGGTCAAAAATGTCTATTTTTGTGATTTTCCTATTATTTATTTATTTATTTATTTTTCTTCTTTAATTGTACATGAACCCAATCCCTTGTGTGAGGTGTTTAATATGAAAATTGTATTTTATAAAAACTCGTTAATATCATTCCACACGAAAAAAGGGCAATTACAAAGCAATGGCAGGTAGTCGGGCAACAAGTTCCGCCGCCACCCCCTTTTGAATAGGAAAACCAATTCTACTAAATACAAAGTTTGAAACCTTTAGCGACGAAGAATTACTATTAACGACTTTTTGAACCCGATTCAAAAGTCGCACAGCGTTAGGAGCGAGACCACCAAAGGTATCAAACGCAAACGGGACAAACACATGTTGATTCTCCAGGCAGGCTTTCTCATGTTTTGCCACTTTGCTTGCCTCTGCCTTGAGCACCGCTTGCCCTACGACAAAGCCCTTGTCCTTGAGCCCGACAAGGGGGGAGACTCCAGTTAGATCTACACAAGCGTGTTTCCCCCTTCCCATCCAAACACAAGGATGTCCACCGGGCGTAAAGTGGACCTCCCCTCTAAGGGGTCAGTCAGGAAATTTACTGGAGCCTCCTTTTTAGCAGAGATCCCCGCCCGCTTAAGAACATCACATAACACATCTCTCACCCAATCATGCCGATATTTAAACCCCGGTAGCTCTTTACAGTGGATCGCGTGCTCGCCGAAAGAATCCAAACATGCTTTGCGGCATACCGGACATGGCTCGTCAATTGGGAACAAAGGAATCATCAGTCGGTATCTAAGGATAACACGGTATTCCACAACCGACATGTTGCCCCAAGCCTTCAATAGGTGCGACAGACAGAAAATCCTGAGCATGTGGGGCACGTAGACATTCAAACACAGCTCTTTGCCGAGGGGATAAAACAAACTTCTCTTCAAACCTCTTGACAATTTCGCCATATAAGGCATTCGCCAGAATTTTCTGGGATTTAGGAGGGGCGGTGTCTTTAATGTAGAAACCGCCAATATCAAGGTCGGGAAGAGAACTATGCAAAAGGTCCAACGCACTCCTGTAATCAGAGTATAAAACATCCCCACCACATTCTCGGAGTATGTGGTCTTGTAAACCCCAAGATTGGGCCCTTGAAGCCACGAAAGCATATGAAGAGGCATACTCGGCCGTACAAATCCCTAAGCCTCCGTACAAATTGTATTTTGTTGTGATAATTGCAGCTATAATTTTGGTTGCAACCATCTATCATTTCTCTCAGCCTGTGGGTAACTCGACATGGATTCGTGCATTGCTGTATCCTACCTGTATTCTTGTAAATCCCGTTACATGTATATAACCTGCATTTCTTTAATATGATTATTTTAGATATTGTGGTCTAGCACCAACAATCTTAGCTGGGAAAATTGATCCCCTTCTTTTTGAAGCTCTATATGTAAGTCAAAAATCTTGCTTCATTCAAGTTTGACTGCGTTTACAGTCTTCTGTTATCTTATTATTGAAGTTTACTAACTTGTGTCGGAAAAAAATGTTTGTTTCAGGCGTCCCAGCATGAAATCTTTTTCTTTGCCAGGGTCCCTCAAATTTGGGAGAACTTTAAAGTAAGTTGCTACTTCCGTAAACTGTCGCTAGTTATTGCGTTGAATACAATATAAGTAGAGAACCGTGAGAGTCACATAAGAACTTGTATGTAATGCTAGCCTAATATAGTGGGAGAGAGAAATAAAGGCGGTTATGCGGTTACATAACCACCTTATGCATCACACTTAGACCACCCGTAACCGGGCGTTTTTCATCCAAAATATTGCCACAACAAGCCCGAACACGCCCCGGTTCCGCCCCCTAGGCGTTTTCCGGCGTTAATCGCGAAAAAAAGGGCCTTGGCGTTTTTTGAAACACGCCGAAATGGCAAATCTTTGGCCAATCAGATAAGAGCATGTGGTTTAAAGATAGAGAGAGATGGAATTTTGGGGTTTGATTTTGCCGGATTTTTTTGGGTTTGCCGGATTTTTTGGATGTTGCAGGTGTCACCGTCACCAAGAAGAAGAAGGATGGAGGTGGGTGGTTGTTTTAAAAGTTTCCTCAGTTGTTACATTAGACCCCTGTGGTTCTATGTTGTCAAAAGCGCACTAGGCGCGCGCCTAGGCGCTGAGGCGCAGCGCAGCGCGGCTAGAGCGCCTCGTGGTGACCTAGGCGATGATTTGGGCTTTTTTGGTAAAAGCGATGTCCAGGCGCTCGCCTGGAGCTGGGCGCAGGCACAGCAAGGCGCACTTAATCGGAAAAAAACGGCCAGAAATGTAAAAAAAGGGCCTGAATCGAAAGATAGAGGGAGTAGATAGATAGGAACCTGGTCTATCAACTTGAAAAATACGTTGAAGGTGGTAAACTTGTGGATGAGCAACTTGAACCTTCAAGCTAGATAGTTGTAACCCTAATAATTCTCAGTGTGTATTGGTGTGTATGGCAGCTTTTCAAAACCTGAACCCTAATCACTCTATTACTAATGGGTAGACTGGGCTGGGCAATGTTTTTATTTATGTA
Source organism: Helianthus tuberosus (assembly GCA_030545235.1). NCBI lineage: Eukaryota > Viridiplantae > Streptophyta > Magnoliopsida > Asterales > Asteraceae > Helianthus > Helianthus tuberosus. The sequence continues at coordinate 154,412,032 of CM060372.1, forward strand.
ACAAAACTGGGAATTTATTTTAATAAAATAGATGGGTGGCCCAATTGATTTGTTTTTAACCGTTCTTCAATTTTATTGTTTTAAGTTGTTACAATTGCTAAATATATTTTAAAACACATTAATTATTATTATCATTCTACATATTCTAAAAAGATATAGTAATAATTTTCTATTATATTTGTATAATAGTGATAAACAATTAATTTTCTATGCTTATTAAATATATATTTTTTTATTATTTTTATTATTGCGCCTTATTTAAAAAAAACTCTCGCTTTTTTTGCGCCTAGTCTCCAGGCAAGGCCTTTGCGCCTTAAGTGCGCCTTGAGCTTTTGACAACATAGCTGTGGTTTAAAACTTAATATCTTTAATATTTCAAGTTTCAAAAATGCTATATCAGTCCCTAAAGTTTTGTTTATTAAATGTCTCATTTGGATCTTTTATAAAACTTAAAATTTTGCAATGTAATTTTTTAGTATTGTAATTTTATTTAATTTAATGAAGTATTTTAAGTTTTAAATTTAAAAAAAATAAATAATTTTGTAATGATTGGATGGGCGTTATTGGGCATTATTCCCACTACGACACTTTTGCAACAACGCCCAATAATGCCCCCATGCTGACTGGACTGCCACATGGCTGAAAACGCCCCAGGATGGGGGCATTATTGTGCTAACGACTACGCATGGTCTTATAACAATAGGTGCATATATTTACGTGTTTCTTGTAGTTCTTGACTTAAAATTGGTTTTGTATTGAATGATCGTATATGTGTAAGTGTGTGTGTGCGCGCGCGCATGATCAAAGTATGTTAATTACTTTTGTAATTTTACACATGTTTTTGTGACGAATGTGTTATGTTTGAGCTGAACCAAAGCACAAGGGAGCTTAGTTTCTTGACTTCATTTATGAATTCGGTCGGCTCTTTAGGTGCGCTCTTTCTTGTCAATTATCATCACCCAAACTATGTGACATTACTTATGAACAGGTCACTATGGATAGTTGGGTTGTATTTTATAAAAAGTAGACAAGTCAAACAAATAGAAGTCGCTTGTAGTCTATTTTTAATGTTTACAACTTCTGAAATTATTTTGTTCAAAGATTTAGAGAATCATTGTAATAATATCGTTTTTGCAGTCACGGTTAACACGCTATTTTTTTAAGAGTGGTTTTATATATAAGTAAAAGAAGTATTAACGGGTCAACAGTCAACACAACCCAACTTGGTCCGTTTCAACCAAACCCGTTATTCAGCCTGCATTACGTGCCACCTCGAATAGATAGATATTGTTGAGGAATTATGTTATATTGTTTGTAGGATTAGAATCAAATACAAAGGATCCTAATTGTAAGAAGTGTAAGAAGGATTTATAGAGTGACAAGTGTCCAATAACCTAAAAAACCCACTACACAAAAAAACCCACTAAAAAAAAAAAAAAAAAAAAACCTTAAACATCCACCACCACCAACCCCCCCCACCCACCCCGCCCACCCCCCCCCCCCACCACCTCACCCACAAAAAAAAAAAAAAAAAAAAAAAAAAAATTTTTTTTTTTTTTTTTTTTTGCCGAGGGGGTGGGGGGTGGGGGTTTAGGTTTTTGGGTGGTGGCGGGGGTGGGGGTGGGTGTTTAGTTTTTTTTATATTTTTTTTTTTAGGTTTTTTGGGGGTGGGGGGGGGGGGGGGGGGGTTAGGTTTTTTTTAGGTTTTTGGGGGGTGGAGGTGGGGGGGGGGGGGGGGGGGGGTTAGGTTTTTTGGGGGTTTTTTTGGTGAGGTATAGTTTTTTTTTTTGTTTTTTTTTTTTTGCGGGGGGGGGGGGGGGGGGGGGTGGGGGTGGGGGTGGGGGGGTTTAGGTTTTTGGGTGGGGGTGGGGGGGTTTAGGTTTTTGGGTGGTGGTGGGGTGGGGTGGGGGTGGGTGTTTAGGTTTTTGGTGGTGATGTAGTGGGTTTAGTTTTAAGTTATTGGACACTTGTCACTCTATAAATCCTTCTTACACTTCTTACAATTAGAAGTCTTTGTAGAATAACTTGACCCATTGTTTGTATGTAATTTTCAGCAAGAGTTTTTACCAGCTTTCAAGAAAAAGCACCAACAAGTGGTATATTTCTTCCCTTTTTAAATATCTTCATTTTCTGTCTTTTGCATACCTTAAATTGTGAGAAATTTAGAAAATTTTGTTCCTATTTGATAGTAGAGGAGTTCGTTCAACACATAACGAAATTTATGTAGAGAACCATGCAAACCGCATAAGCACTTTACGTAGCCATATATAATGGGAGATAGAGAGAGAAAGATGCGGTTATTTAGCTATATAACTGCCTCATGTATCACAATTCACAAGCAAAGCAATATGTGCAAGTGATTGTCACACCTCAACCGATGGCAGAATCATCGGGATGTGGCATGATGCGAATAGGTTGCTCGAGAGAATCCTAACGACTAATTGAGACAATATTTAATAAGGTTCAATTTCCCATACAATCAAACAAATATCCTCACAAAAACGTAACGAAATTCAGTAGTTTCTCAAGCAACAAAACATGACATAACAAAACTTGCAATTTAATTTAGGCGGGTTTCTAGAAATCCTAAACCATTTCCACCAGTAATCCATCAACCTGTCACATACCTTAAAATAAGAGTCAATACAATAATGTAAATGTGAGTACACAAGTTTAGCATAGATATAGTAATAAAGTGTTTACACATAACCAACATTTAACACGTAAAGGGGCGAATCAAGTAAGCTATCGACAATGATACAAACTAACCAACATGACTGCGTGGTAGAGTATGCGCGATGCGTGTTTACCGCAGTGAGCACACACGTAAAGTAAGAAATCCTTATCAACCCCTGAATAAACAGGTGCCGAGTCTAAACAATAGTACTATTGTTGCTAAGGGTGGTAGGGCAAGTCATCACTGTGTAAACATTGCAAACAACCATTCAACTATTCACGTATAACATGCGAAAGCGGTTAGCGTTTTAAAAGAGTTTAAGCGTTGTGTGCGTCGTGTTTTGATAGAGAACGTATGTAACACCCAAAAAGTGCGTTAAAGTGAAGATGGGTCGAGTATAGTCACATTGGGTGCTTAACAGTTAAACACGGTCTGGAAAGGAGTGGAGGGTGTGCCGGATCAGCCTGCGTACGGGAACAGAAGTGCATAAGTCTCCCAGAGTGCTGAAACGGACAAGTTGGAGTGCCGAGTGGAAAACAGATTCCTCGTATGAAGCTAGTGCCTTCGTACGAAGGCGTGCCTTCGTACGAAGGGGTGCTTCGTACAAGTTGTTTGTTTCCATGTCCAAAATTTAGTGTTCTTCGCGTCTTTCTTCGGAAAATCGAGTGTTCATCCCTCCAGCCTTAAGCTACTGATTAAACTTAGAGCCGGAGAGGTATTTTGAGCGATTTTGTCACATCTGGGAACCTAGGCTGGTTTGTACGATGGGTGCCTTTGTACTAGCCAGTCTGGCTTCGCACAGGTGGCTGTTATGCGTCTTCATGCGTTAAGATTTGTGTTTTCGCCTAAATCGAATGTGTTTTCGAGTCCTTTTCATGACGTTTTGACAGCACTTCGTCCCACTACTCAGTGAACGAAACATATGTCGGTTTTGGTCTGTTTTAACGTAAAAATAGAGGTTAAAATAGTTTTTCCTTGGATTAAACACTTGGTGAGTGCGAGATATTCAGATCTCTATCTTGGGAAGCCAAAGCTAAGCCCAATACACTCGTTCAAGTGTAAATCAATGGCAAAATCAGAAGTTTTGATGAAAAAGATGAATGTTTTCATAAAATAGAGAAGTTTTTAGATGAAATCAGAGATAAACTCGTGAAAAATCATTGTGAAAATCATTGTGATACTTGTAAAAATAATGATTCTTATTTAGAATGCAGAGATAAAGAAGGTAGGGAGTGTTCTTGAGCAAAAGGCAACAAATGGTAAAAGAGAGAGTGAGCTAGGTATTTATAGAGAGGAGGTGTTGGGCGCGCTGGGTTCTGTACGAAGGGTGCCTTCGTACGAAGCCAGGTGCCTTCGTACGAAGCCTCTATGCCTTCGTACGAAGGTGGCTGTTTGTAACACCCCGTGTTTTCGCAAGTGAAAGTCAAAGTCAAGGTCAAAGTCAACGACCGATTCCGCGCAACTTGACTTGTAGAAATGTTTTTATTTTATTATTATTATTTGGAGTAAGTGTTGTTCATTGCAATAATCGAATCGTGTTAATCGTATTTCAATCGACCTACGACTGTGAATTATAGGCAGTAACAATGCGATAAAGTTAATCAACTAATAATCAAGCTATGCTAATCGAATCGACATCGAATCGCAACTCAAACGGTGTATTTTACTTACTACATATACGTGTGTGTGTGCCTTACGTGTTACCTGTGCATGCTTATTTATGTTATGTGGTGATAATCAAGTGAACCCAATCAGACTCGAAATCTAACTCGAAGGTAATCGAACTCGAACCCGAATCCCGATCAAACCATATTACATACGAAGTAGTTGGGACTCAAAGTAATTTGACTAGGAAACCCTATCGAACCGCTCGTAATCGAAACCGAAATGTCAAAAGATCGTCGCACCGAGCGCACCACTCAGGCGCCATCCGCACGGATTGTCCATCCGCACGGACAGTCAATTCGCACGGATAGCCCCTCCGCACGGACAGGCCATCCTCACGGATAACCAATCCGGGCGACGTGCAATCCGCACGGACGACCCTTTCCCCTTTTGGCATCCTATAAATATACGGGTCACTCTCCAAACTTTCCACTTTTGGCAAGTGACGTCCGACCCGCGCGCATTCTTTACCTTTTCTTCGATTTCTCTCAATCCAGGTAAGATCTTGCCCTAAATCTTGTACTTTCTTGATCCATACACACTTCTACACCCTTCTATCTTTCGAATATCAACTTTTAACCATGAAATCATCAAGATTTGAGGTATTCTAGGGTGACGTCATCATGAAGTTCTCATGAACTTCAAGTTTGACCTCATTCCACCAAGAATAACTCAGATCTGAACGGTTTCCACAAGATTCACAATAACTTCACCTAAATCTGAACTTTTCTGAAAGATAAAAGAGTTGAAAGAAATAAACACAAGTTTTCTCCTTCTTTTACCCTCAAAAACGGCTGGAATCGGGTTAGCTCTAGTCTTCTACTCAATATTAGTGATGCACTAGTTCTAAATCCGGATTCTACCTACAAGACACCTGATTTCGGGTTAAACCGGAAAGACCATTCTGAGCCGCTGACCGGCCAAGCTAGGGTGATTCTTAGACGGCTTAGCCATACGGGTAAGGATGCAATTCCAAATGGTTGCCACGTAATCGGAACGTCTCGATAAAACGAAAAAAGTGACCAAGGGTAGACGAACGGAACAACCGGAACGAGATGTTATCCGTACGGAGATGTTATCCGCACGAACAATCTGTCCGCACGGATAGATTATCCGGATGGGTTGTCATCCGGACGGACTACACTTGGGACCCACACTTCAAATCAGGTTTGGGTATCGACGAATGGATAATCCGCACGGACGACGTTCTGAATGGATTACTCTTCGGATCATGAGATACTAAGACCTTAACAATTTTTCAACATGTTTATCTGTACGGACCGTCTGTCCGCACGGACAGACTATCCGGACGGATTGTCGCTGTCCGCACGGACAGACTATCCGGACGGATTGTCGTTGTCCGCACGGACTAGCATCCGGACGGATTACGTCAGCTTCACCAAGTGACTCACACTTTAAGTTGTTGTCCGCACGAACTACCATCCGTACGGATTGTCGTCCGCGCGACCGGCTTGAAGGGTAGAGATACTCAGATGTTTTCTAAATGTTACAACGATAACTTCAAAGTACAAACCATCATACACAAACACATCCTTAGCTTAGGAAGAAACAATCCACTCGAATGGTTATCCGCACGAACATGTTATCCGCACGGGTGACTAATCCGGATTAATTGCTAATCCGCACGGATTGCCAATCCGCACAGATGACCAATCCGCACGAATAACTAATCCGCACGATCAGCTATCCTGCCCACTCTCACTCTGTACTGTTTTACGCGCCACTTACCGTTACGTTATCGAATCTATTCAGGCTAATCTTACTCGCTAAGCGCTCCCTTCAATCCATTAATCACTGTGAGTATACTCGATCCCTTTTTGCTTTAAGCACTTTTGGGTGTTACATACGCTACGAATATTCAAACTACAATTATCACACTACTCAAACTATTTGAACGCTAACCGTTAATGCATGTTATACGTGGCTCATGAATGCTTGTTTGTTATGTTTACACATGGAATGCTGTCTACCTGCCTTAGCAACGATAGTACTATAGTTTGGACTCAGCACCCGTTCACACGGGGGTTGTTAAGGATCTTTTACTTGCATGGATTACAGTGGTAATCCTGTATTGCGAACTGCCTCAGGCAGTCAACCCGCAGTCATTGGTATCGATGGATCTATGTCGATAACTAACGTGCTTCATTTCACTATGTGTACGTGCTGGTTATGCGTAAACGAATTCGACTCTGTATGCTATTATCAAACTTGTATGCTCACCTTTACATTATATGTATTGACTTTTATTTTAACGTATGTGACAGGTGCTTAGGATGCATGTGTGGTAGGAAATGGAAGCTAGAATAAAGCTTTAGAGCCCAACAAATAGTTGTCTGTAGATAACGAATTAGGGGTCTCTAGAAGCAGATAAACAATTGCTACTTATTTAAAATCTGAGTTGTCGGAACAGAATATTTGTCTTGATGCTTGTCTGTAATAATTATTGACTGTTTGAGATACGGTATGGGACGTATTATTTAAATTGAATAGTTATGATAATTGTTGTGGAAACTTCTGGACTATCTGTTTCGCTCAGTGTCATGCCCCGATGACTCCGCCATCGGTTGGGGTGTGACAGATTTGTATCAGAGCCATAACTATAGGGAATTAGGCAAGACTCGACCTAGTCCGGGTTGAAGTCTTAAATACCTAGACTATAGTTAAGAACCAACAAGACCAACTTGAGTACGTTTAATAGGAATTTCGTACGTACCTATTCTTCACTACCTTTGCTTATACTGCACTATTCCTGCACTCAAATTTTCAACTATGAGCAGGCAATAAAGTCGAGAATAGGTGTGAAAACCGCAAACTCTCGACTAAAGTTGCCTAATCAACTTGCATTTTAACTACAAGCGAGGAAATTATGCCAAACTAGGGGTGGAACCCATATTTTGATGAATAATCTCCTCTATTTTACCAAAATAGGGACGAAGTTGTTAAGCCAGGGGTGAAACCCTAACCTTGACGACTTGTTCTGAGCATTTTACGAAACTCTCACCAAAGATTTGACGGACTCCAACGATCTGAAGACACGATGGAACCAATGGGATGTGTGCCAACGCCCAAGAATCGAGGCAAGGGCATACACCTGGAGGTCAAACGTGCACAGCGGATCCTTGTGAATAGTTGAGTTACTTTGGATAGTCGAAGTCTACTTGCCGCAGACAATCTATCTCTCCCTTGATTTTATGTGTTTCAAATCCAAGCCGCTATTGCTGACTACGATAATTTGTTGATTTTAAGTGTTTTTATGTGCCTCTACCTGTTTATGCGCTAAATTTTGAAGAACTAATCGATTTGTGCATCAGCTTCAATCGACACACACGACTCGCACTGCTATTCTACCTCAAATCGCTAACAAATCGCTCGCACTATACTATATTCGAACACCCGCGAGCTTTGAATGATAAGTTTCTGTAATCTGACTGCCTCTTGTGTGAAAACACTTCTTTGCTCTACGTGCCTAGGAATTTTGTGACTATGTGCCCTATGTGCTTATGTGATTATGCGATTTCATGTTAAGTATTTCCGTAATTATACATGTTCCTGCGCTTTAGTAAGTAGTATACGTGTGAGGTGAGATTCGAATACAATGTGTTGAGTTCCGTGGCGACGTCTCTTGCAGACAATGTCGTCTGGATCCCGTCATATGCTCTCTCGTTAGGAAAAGAGGGACAAACGCCTTGCTTCCATCATCGCAAAAAGCGTAGCAAAGGCCGTGAGTGATGTTTATGAGAATGCCAGCAAATCATCCGAGGAATCGAGAATCGAAGCTCCTAAGACCGCCGCAAGGCCCTTCAGTTTCAAACAATTCAAGTCGTGTGGGCCAAAAGAATTCACTGGCGAAGGAGGTCCCACTGCACTATTTCACTGGTTTGACTCGATCGAGGTCACTCTACGACAGAGTGGTTGCCCTGATGACCTTCGAACTCTGAATTCTACCGGCGTCGTTCAGTCCCGTGCTCTAGACTGGTGGACGGCCGAGAGGAACAAGCGAGGGAACGATGCAGCCTACGGTCTGTCGTGGGACGAGCTCAAGGAAGTTATGCTAGAGGAATTCAGCCCTCCTCACGAACGTCAAAAGCTGGAAGATGAATTTTGGCACATACATCAGAAGGATGGAGACAATGCTGGTCTCACTACTCGCTTCAAACAGCTCAGCATTATCTGTCCCGATCAAGTCAAGACCCCTGAGATCACCATCAAGAAGTATATCCGAGCTTTGCCCGACTGCGTTGCTGATTTCGTGCAAGCGGCTAAGACTACAACGATCGAGGAAACTTATCTGTTGGCCGCTGAGATCAATGACAAACGGGTTAAGGCTGGGGTATGGGATAAGACTCCCAAGCATCTACATCAAGCTACCGCACCAACTGCTGAACCCACCTCATCAAGCAACAAGAGAAAGAACAAGAGAAAGAACAGCTCCACCAACAAGAACTGTGCGATTACTGCTGCACCGATTCAAGCTGTACCTGTCCAACAGCGTCAAGTAGCGGCGCCTGTGGCCAATGCACCGCCTGCAAAGCGTGCATACACTGGGCCACACCCGCTCTGCCCTACTTGCACCTACCACCACCCGACTGCTATTCATTGCCGCTTCTGTGCTCATTGCAATGTATACGACCACTTTACTGCCAACTGCCGTATTCGTCAAGCTCCTGCCAATCAAGCTCTCCTCACTGCCCCACAGGGTCAGCAAGCCCCTCCGGCACCCGCAGTCAAAGCCAGAGCCTGCTTCTCATGTGGCGACCCGAACCATTTCGCCAACGTGTGCCTAAACAGGGTTGTGAAACAAGAGCCTCAGCAACAGCAGCCACAGCAACATCAGCAACAACAGCAACAGCAACAACAGGCCGCACGCGCCAGAACTTTCAACCTCAACGTGCGTCAAGCCCAGGCCGACAACAACGTGGTCAATGGTACGTTCCTTGTGAATGGTATTTATGCTTCATGTTTGTTGATACTAGAGCCGATAATTGCTTTGTGTCGCTCGAATTTGAGAAACTCCTTAGTCGTAAACGTTCCCAACTCTCCTCGAAGTTCAATGTAGAAGTCGCTACCGGAAGAACCGTCGCTGTTAATTCTGTCATCCGTGATTGTACTCTTGAGCTCAACAATCACATATTCCCAATCGACCTTATTCCGATGCAACTCGGAAGCTTTGACGTCATAGTAGGCATGGACTTTCTTCGAGAAAACCATGCTGAAGTTGTGTGCTTCGACAAGATGATTCGTTTTTCGCTCGCGAATGGTGATTTATTGTGTGTTTATGGTGATACTACTTCGAAAGGTCTCAAACTTATGTCATGCCTCCAAGCTAGCAAGTATCTCCGCAAGGAATACAGAGCTTTCTTGGCTAACGTCGTAGCAGCGGAGAAGGAAAAGAAAGAGAAGAAGGAAGTGAAAGACGTTCCTGTGGTTCGAGAATTTCCTAATGTTTTTCCAGAGGATCTTCCCGGATTACCTCCAAGTCGTGATATCGACTTTCGCATTGACCTTATTCCTGGAGCAAATCCGATTGCCAAAGCTCCTTACCGACTCGCACCGTCGGAAATGCGCGAACTCTCAACCCAACTCCAGGAATTACTTGAAAAAGGCTTCATTCGCCCGAGCACCTCTCCTTGGGGCACGCCAGTCCTTTTCGTCAAAAAGAAGGATGGGTCGTTTCGGATGTGCATCGACTATCGGGAATTGAATAAGTTAACTATCAAAAACCGCTACCCTCTGCCTCGTATCGACGATTTGTTTGATCAACTACAAGGCGCTACATGTTTCTCGAAGATCGATCTACGTTCAGGTTACCATCAGCTACGCATTCAAGAGGAGGATATACCCAAAACCGCGTTTCGCACTCGATACGGCCACTACGAATTCGTTGTTATGCCTTTTGGCCTAACCAACGCACCAGCGGTTTTCATGGATCTGATGAATCGCGTGTGTAAACCATATCTCGACCGTTTCGTCATCGTATTCATCGACGATGTCTTGATCTATTCCAAATCGAGAGCCGAACACGCGCAACATCTATGTTTGGTTCTCGAGTTACTCCAGGGGAACCAACTCTACGCCAAATTCTCGAAGTGTGAATTTTGGTTGGGGGAGGTTCAGTTTCTGGGTCACATTGTAAATAGTCAGGGTATCCACGTTGATCCTGCGAAGATTGAAGCAGTCAAGAGTTGGGTTACGCCTAGGAATCCGTCTGAGGTCCGCTCCTTTCTCGGGCTAGCGGGCTATTATCGACGATTTATTGAAGGATTCTCGAAGATTGCTGTACCACTTACCTCCCTTACTCATAAGGATCAGCCTTTTGTCTGGGGAACCAAACAAGAGTCTGCCTTTCGAACCCTCAAACACATGCTTTGCAATGCTCCTGTTCTCACGTTCCCAGACGGAAACAATGATTTCATTGTCTACTGTGATGCTTCCAACCTTGGTCTCGGGTGTGTTCTTATGCAACGAGACAAGGACATAGCTTACGCATCTCGTCAGCTCAAAATCCACGAGAAGAACTATTCAACCCATGATCTCGAGCTAGGCGCGGTTGTTTTTGCATTAAAGATTTGGCGACACTACCTGTATGGTACTAAGTGTACGATCTTCACCGATCACAGGAGCCTACAGCATATCTTTAATCAGAAGGAACTTAATATGCGTCAACGCCGATGGGTGGAACTTCTCAACGATTACAACTGTGAGATTCGTTATTACCCATGCAAGGCAAATGTTGTTGCCGACGTACTTAGCAGACGAAGCTACCTGCTTAGCACTCGTAATGTTCAGGCCCAACACAACCTCGAAACTCTCATCCGCAACGCTCAGCATGCATGTTTCAACGAACGCACTTTGAAGAAAGAAAGAATCTACCACGATGGAGCCCAGCTTGTGAGCAAATCAAATGGTATATTCCACTTTTTAGACCGAATTTGGATTCCCAAGCGAACCAATTTACGACAGATTATCATGGACGAAGCCCATAAATCCCGCTACTCAGTTCACCCCGGTGCTGACAAAATGTACCAGGATCTTCGTTACAAGTACTGGTGGCCGGGTATGAAAAGGGATATCGCTCTCTACGTTGGAAGATGCCTAACTTGTGCTAGAATCAAGGCTGAACATCAAAGACCCTCTGGCTTGCTCGAACAACCACCAATTCCCATGTGGAAGTGGGAGAGCATAGCTATGGACTTCGTAACCAAGCTTCCACCCACGTCATCAGGTCACGACAGCATATGGGTTGTGGTCGACCGATTGACTAAATCAGCTCACTTTCTGCCTATACAAGAAGACTACAAGGAGGAACGATTAGCCCGAATCTACACCGACGAGATCATTTGTAATCATGGGACGCCTCGTGACATCATCTCTGACAGTGATGCTCGGTTTACCTCACGATTGTGGGAAAAATTTCAAATGGCACTCGGTACAACGCTTAATCTAAGTACCGCTTTCCACCCTCAAACCGACGGCCAGACTGAAAGAACGATCCGTACTCTTGAAGACATGCTCCGTGCGTGTGTTCTAGACTTCGGTGGTAATTGGGATAAACACCTGCCGTTAGTCGAATTCTCGTACAACAATAGCTATCATTCTAGCATCGAGATGGCACCTTTCGAGGCACTATACGGAAGAAGATGTCGGTCGCCTATTGTGTGGCACGAGATCGGTCACTCGCAACTAACCGGTCCTGAGCTATTACAAGGAACAACAGACAAAATTTTCCAAATCAGAAACAACTTGGTGAAAGCTCGGGATTGACAGAAGGTTTACGTCGATAAAAAGCGCAAGCCCCGTGAATTTGGCGTTGGTGACTACGTACTCCTAAAGGTATCACCTTGGAAGGGTGTAGTCCGATTCGGCAAGAAAGGGAAACTCGCGCCTCGATATGTTGGACCTTTTAAGATTCTGGAAAGGATCGGAAAAGTCGCCTACAGACTCGAATTACCGGAAGAACTTAGCAACGTCCACCCGACTTTCCAAGTGTCAAATCTCCGAAAGTGCATCGCCGACCACGATTTACATGTCTCTCTAGACGATCTACAAGTGAACGAAACATTACACTTCGTGGAAAATCCTGTCAAAATCATGGATCGCCAAACCAAGCAGCTCAGGCGCTCACGCATTCCTATTGTGAAGGTCCGATGGGAAGGCAAACGAGGCGCGGAGTTCACTTGGGAACTCGAAAGCGACATGAAGGCAAAGTACCTGCAGTTGTTTAGTTAGAGAAGAGTTAGAGAGAAAATGGCTTTATGATTCTAATATTTTGTACAAATTCCATGCCAATCAATGGAATCCCGATTATAGTATGTCCTAGTGCTTCAAAGCCGTTTGAGAGAAATCTAAGATTTTTGATCGAAAAAGTTGTAGAAACATGTTGAATGTTGCTACTGTTATGGTTACTCGCACGGACAGTAGTCCCACTCACACGAATAACAATCCGCTTTGGTCACATACGTGCACGGATTCCGTGTAACAAGCAATCGTTTCAGAGCCAAAACCGGTCCAAACAAAAAGTTCTCACACGTGATTCATGGCTTTGTAACAGCTTCCAGCTTAATTTCGGGACGAAATTCCCTAAACAAGAGGAGGCTGTAACACCCCGTTTTTTCGCAAGTGAAAGTCAAAGTCAAGGTCAAAGTCAACGACCGATTTCACGCAACTTGACTTGTAGAAATGTTTTTATTTTATTATTATTATTTGGAGTAAGTGTTGTTCATTGCAATAATCGAATCGTGTTAATCGTATTTCAATCGACCTACGACTGTGAATTATAGGCAGTAACAATGCGATAAAGTTAATCAACTATTAATCAAGCTATGCTAATCGAATCGACATCGAATCGCAACTCAAACGGTGTATTTTACTTACTACATATACGTGTGTGTGTGCCTTACGTGTTACCTGTGCATGCTTATTTATGTTATGTGGTGATAATCAAGCGAACCCAATCGGACTCGAAATCTAACTCGAAGGTAATCGAACTCGAACGCGAATCCCGATCGAACCATGTTACATACGAAGTAGTTGGGACTCAAAGTAATTTGACTAGGAAACCCTATCGAACGGCTCGCAATCGAAACCGAAACGTCAAAAGATCGTCGCACCGAGCGCACCACTCAGGCGTCATCTGCACGGATTGTCCATCCGCACGGACAGTCAATTCTCACGGATAGCCCATCCGCACGGACAGGCCATCCGCACGGATAACCAATCCGGGCAACGTGCAATCCGCACGGACGACCCTTTCCCCTTTTGGCATCCTATAAATACACGGGTCACTCTCCAAACTTTCCACTTTTGGCAAGTGAAGTCCGACCCGCACACATTCTTCACCTTTTCTTCGATTTCTCTCAATCCAGGTAAGATCTTGCCCTAAATCTTGTACTTTCTTGATCCATACACACTTCTACATCCTTCTATCTTTCGAATATCAACTTTTAACCGTGAAATCATCAAGATTTGAGGTATTCTAGGGTGACGTCATCATGAAGTTCTCATGAACTTCAAGTTTGACCTCATTCCACCAAGATTAACTCAGATCTGAACGGTTTCCACAAGATTCACAATAACTTCACCTAAATCTGAACTTTTCTAAAAGATAAAAGAGTTGAAAGAAATAAACACAAGTTTTCTCCTTCTTTTACCCTCAAAACGGCTGGAATCGAGTTAGCTCTAGTCTTCTACTCAATATTAGTGATGCACTAGTTCTAATCAGGTTTGGGTATCGACGAATGGATAATCCGCACGGACGACGTTCTGAATGGATTACACTTCGGATCATGAGATACTAAGACCTTAACAATTTTTCAACATGTTTATCCGTACGGACCGTCTGTTCGCACGGACAGACTATCCGGACGGATTGTCGTTGTCCGCACGGACTAGCATCCGGACGGATTACATCAGCTTCACCAAGTGACTCACACTTTAAGTTGTTGTCCGCACGAACTACCATCCGTACGGATTGTCGTCCGCGCGACCGGCTTGAAGGGTAGAGATACTCAGATGTTTTCTAAATGTTACAACGATAACTTCAAAGTACAAACCATCATACACAAACACATCCTTAGCTTAGGAAGAAACAATCCACTCGAATGGTTATCCGCACGAACATGTTATCCGCACGGGTGACTAATCCGGATTAATTGCTAATCCGCACGGATTGCCAATCCGCACAGATGACCAATCCGCACGAATAACTAATCCGCACGATCAGCTATCCTGCCCACTCTCACTCTGTACTGTTTTACGCGCCACTTACCGTTACGTTATCGAATCTATTCAGGCTAATCTTACTCGCTAAGCGCTCCCTTCAATCCATTAATCACTGTGAGTATACTCGATCCCTTTTTGCTTTAAGCACTTTTGGGTGTTACATACGCTACGAATATTCAAACTACAATTATCACACTACTCAAACTATTTGAACGCTAACCGTTAATGCATGTTATACGTGGCTCATGAATGCTTGTTTGTTATGTTTACACATGGAATGCTGTCTACCTGCCTTAGCAACGATAGTACTATAGTTTGGACTCAGCACCCGTTCACACGGGGGTTGTTAAGGATCTTTTACTTGCATGGATTACAGTGGTAATCCTGTATTGCGAACTGCCTCAGGCAGTCAACCCGCAGTCATTGGTATCGATGGATCTATGTCGATAACTAACGTGCTTCATTTCACTATGTGTACGTGCTGGTTATGCGTAAACGAATCCGACTCTATATGCTATTATCAAACTTGTATGCTCACCTTTACATTATATGTATTGACTTTTATTTTAACGTATGTGACAGGTGCTTAGGATGCATGTGTGGTAGGAAATGGAAGCTAGAATAAAGCTCTAGAGCCCAACAAATAGTTGTCTGCAGATAACGAATTAGGGGTCTCTAGAAGCAGATAAACAATTGCTACTTATTTAAAATCTGAGTTGTCGGAACAGAATATTTGTCTTGATGCTTGTCTGTAATAATTATTGACTGTTTGAGATACGGTATGGGACGTATTATTTAAATTGAATAGTTATGATAATTGTTGTGGAAACTTCTGGACAATCTGTTTCGCTCAGTGCCATGCCCCGATGACTCCGCCATCGGTTGGGGTGTGACACTGTTTCATACGAGTGATTCTCGTTTCGCGTGTCGGATGTTCGTTTGGTGCGTTTGGTTGCGTTAGTTAGTTCGGGTACTTTAAGTGTTTTAGCGAGGTATTAAGTGTGGTGTTGCGTTGCATTTTAGCGTGATAAATCGAGTTGCACGAGTGAGCGATTTAGCGTTTTAAGCGAGTATCAACACATATAACATATTTAACATTTAAACAAACAAATAATACAAATAAATCCGCGTTTTGAGTTCTCGTTGAGTTTGCGTTGTGATGAGTGTTTAAGTATAAGCGTTTAAATGTGATAAATAAGCGATATAAAATGCGTTTAAAAATGTAGTTAACCCTTGGTAATCATCGAATCTCGAAGTACGAGCGTTTATGGATGAATCAACGATAACAAATAGGAACAACCGAAATGTCGGGTTGTTACAGTTTCCCCTACTTTAGGGAATTTTGTCCCGAAATTAAGTAGTAGACGTAACAAAGAGTTGTGGATATTTAGCTTTTATATCACTTTCGAGTTCCCAAGTGAATTCGGCGTCGCGTTTGCCTTCCCATCTAACCTTCACTATGGGAATGCGACTACGTCAAAGTTTCTTGGTTTCTCGATCCATGATTTCTACTTGCTGTTCCACAAAGTGTAGTGTCTCGTTTATTTGCAAGTCTTCAAGAGGTACAAGAAGATTTTCTTCCGCTAGACTCTTCTTGAGATTTGAGACGTGGAAAGTCGGATGTACGTTGCTGAGTTCAACTGGTAATTCGAGTCGGTCGGCCAATTTACCAATTCTTTCCAGAATCTTAAAGGGGCCCACGTAACGTGGCGCTAGTTTCCCTTTGTTTTCGAATCGGATCACCCCTTTCCAAGGTGAAACCTTTAGGAGGACGTGATCTCCAACTTTGAACTCTAGGGGCTTGTGGCGTTTATCGGCGTAGCTCTTTTGACGACTCCGACCTTTCAGGAGATTGTCTCTTATTTGGAGAATCTTGTCTGTCGTTTCTTGTATTAACTCAGGACCGGTGATCTGTGCGTCTCTGATCTCGTGCCAAACAATAGCTATCGACATTTTCTACCGTATAATGTCTCAAAGGGTGCCATTTGTATACTAGCGTGATAACTGTTATTGTACAAAAATTATATTAAGGGTAAATGTGAATCCCAATTACCACCAAAATCTATAACACACGAACGAAGCATGTCTTCGAGGGTTTGGATCGTGCGCTCAGTCTGACCGTCGGTCTGGGGATGGAATGTAGTACTGAGATTGAGTGTCGTACCGAGAGCGGATTGGAATGTCTCCCACAGACGTGAGGTAAAACGACCATCGCGGTCAGAGATGATGTCACGAGGCATCCCGTGTCGACAAAAAACTTCGTCAGTATAGATTCGTGCTAATCGTTCAACCTTAAAGTCTTCTCGTATCAGAATAAAATGAGCAGATTTCGTAAGACGATCAACGATAAGCCAAATGCTATCGTGACCAGAAGGCGTGCGGGGGAGTTTTGTAATAAAATCCATGGCTATACTTTCCCATTTCCACATCGGGATTTCGGGTTGTTCGAGTAAACCAGAGGTGTAACACCCCGTGTTTCGAAAGTCAAAGTCAAAGTCAAGATTGAAGTCAAAGGAAGAAAAGATTGCTAATTGCGATCGGTCACTCCTTGCTCAATTCCTGTTTTGACTTCTTTGACTTGTAATTAGTCTAATTATGTTATCGCTTTAGTTATATTATGTAGAGTATCTAATAATAATCACATAGTAATCGCTATTTATCGCATATTAATCGATTTATCGCTTATCGCACTCGCAACTCGAATACGCATTCTGGATATTGTTATATGTGTGTGTGTGCCTTACGTGTTACTTGTGCATGTTTATTTATGTTATGTGTGGTAAACAATCGAAACGCAATCGAAACTCAATCGCAATCGAATCGCAAGCGCTAAACGAATACGAAATAAGGATGATTGT
This sequence comes from Helianthus tuberosus, assembly GCA_030545235.1. Taxonomy (NCBI): domain Eukaryota; kingdom Viridiplantae; phylum Streptophyta; class Magnoliopsida; order Asterales; family Asteraceae; genus Helianthus; species Helianthus tuberosus. Next base: position 154,429,471 of record CM060372.1, read on the forward strand.
ATGTTGATATAGTAGTTGGGATTAAAAGTAATTTACTAGGAAAGTCTATCGCACCGCAACGCTCACAATCGCAATCGAAACGGCAAAACTCGTCACACCGAACACTCGAACCAAGCGACTGATCGACCAAGTGACCAGCCGATCGACCAGCCGTTCGATCGAGCTGCCGCTCGATCGGCCAGCCACTCGATCGGGCTACCACTCGACCGGTCAGCTCTTTCCACTTTGGGAAACCCTATAAATACCGTCTGTCACCATCAAACTTACCACTTTTGCACGCTCCTGTCCGACCAGCGCTCCAATCCCACTTTTCCTTCGATTCCTCGCGATTCCGGTAAGATTTCAACCTAAATCTTGTACTTTCTTAATCTACACGCACTCCTACACCTTTCTATCTTTTGAATCTTAACTTTTAACCGTGAAATCACTAGATTTGAGGTGTTCTAGGATGATGTCATCATGGTGTTCTTATGAACTTCATGTTTTGGTTTCAATCCTTCAAGAGCAACTTAGATCTAAACGATTTCAACATAAATAAACAAAGATCTTTCTCAGATCTAAACATATTCACGGTGAAAAGGATTGAAGGATGGTTTTCCAACCTTCTTTCAATTCTTTTTCACTCAATGCCCCGAAAACCAATAGAATCGGAGCTTGTACCGACTTTCTACTCATTCCTGTGGTTGTGTTGGTTCAAGATCTGGATTCTATCCACGAGATTACCGATTTCGGGTTAAACATGGAACACCATCTCGAATAGTTGACTGATTGGATTTGGGTGATTCCTGTCCGATCAGGAGTACCAAGTATTGAAAAGGTTTTTGTTGCTTAATACGTTATCAAAACGTCTAGATAAAACGACAGACAATCAAAACAACCAAGTGTAAGACAAACGGAATGACCAGGACGGAATGCCGTCCGATCGGACTACCATCCGATCGGACTGTCAACCGATCGGGTTGCCACCCGATCGACTTGCACTTTGGCTCCACACTTAACCTTCATTTCAAACTCCAAGAGTTTTGGACACCGAACGGACTGCCGTTCGATCGGGTTGCCACCCGAACGACTGGCCATCCGACCATGTAATGTTTGGAACTCAACACTTAAACAATTTTCAACATGTTCAATGCACATGTGTTGCCACCCGATCGAACAACCATCCGATCGAGTGACAACCTGCTGAGAATTTGTGCTCGCTGAAGTGCCCAACCTATCGAACTGTCGCCCGATCGAACGGTCGTTCGATCGACCGACCTAAAAGGTAGAGATACTTCAATGTTTTCAAAATGCTACAACGAAAAATTCAAAAGTCAAGCCATCATACACAAACACATCCTTCCCGAAGGAAGTAACAATCCACTAGAAAGGTCACCCGATCGGATGACCATCCGAGCGGACTGTCACCCGAACGACTGGCTATCTGATCGGACTACCATCCGATCGAACTGCTGTTCGACCCACTGTCCCTTGTTTCATTTTACGCGTCGCTTATCGTTATGCTATCAATCTGTTCAGGCTAACCCTACTCTCTAGCGCTCCCTTCAATCCACCAATCGCTGTGAGTATACTCGATCCCTTTTTGCTTTACGCACTTTTGGGTGTTACATACTTTACTTATTCTAAATCACATCGAACACACTACGCAATACTTTAACGCTAACCGTTACCGCATGTTATATGTGACTTAATGAATGCTTGTTTGTTTTGTTTACACATGGAATGCTGTCTACTATTTGTTTGGACTCAGCACCTGTTCACTTAGGGGTTGTTAAGGAAAATTAATTACATGGGTCACGGTGGTGATCATGCAATACGAACTGCCTTGGGCAGTCAACTCGCAGTCATTGGTATTGATAGGTTCATGTCGATAACTAACATGCCTCATTTTACACTGTGTACATGCTGGTTATGCGTAACGATTTCAAACTCTATTTGCTATTATCAAACTTGTATGCTCACCTTTACACTATGTGTATTGACTTTTACTTTAACGTATGTGATAGGTGCTTAGGATGCTTATTTGCTTAGCTTGCTGTGAAATCGAGGCTAGGAAAGACCTAGGTCAACAATAAACAATTATCTGTAATAAAAAAATCTGAGTTTTCGGAACAGAACAATTTGACTAGATCTTTTCTGTAATAATTGTATTATCTTTTATGACATGGTATGGGACGTGTTGCTTTTAAATAATTGGTAATTATAGCTGTTATGGAAACTTCTGGACAATCTGTTTCGCTCAGTGCCACGCCCCGATGTTTCCGCTATCGGTTGGGGTGTGACAGATTGGTATCAGAGCCATAACTATAGGGAATTAGGCAGGACTCGACCTAGTCCGGGTCGATGTCTTAGAGACCTAGTCTATAGTTAGGAACCAACAGACCGACTCGTGCATGTCCAGCAGGGATTATGTATGAGCTTACTTGCTATTTCTCGCTGATCTCGCCTACGCTACACTATCACTGCACTCGAATTTTCTAATATGAATGAGAGATTAAGTTGAGATTAGGTGTGAAAACTGTAAACTCTCAGCTAAATTGCTTGTTCGACCTGCATTTTTATCTATAAACACGAGAATTTGCGTTGAAACAGGAGTGAAATCCATACTTCGACGCATAATTCCCCTTTATTTTATTAAGAACCGGAACAAAGTTGTTAAGTTAGGGGTGAAACCCGAACCTTGATGACTTATTCTGCCCTATTTTGTTTTACAAAACTCTCACCAAAGTTTCAACGGACTCCAACGACTGAAGATCACGCGGAGACTGAAAAGATACGTGTCATTCGCCCAGATTCGAGGCGGAAGCACAAGTCCCGAAGGTCAGAAGTGTGCTGAGACGGTCCTTGTGAATAGTTGAACCACTTTGGGTAGTCGATGTCTAAACAACCGCATACAATCTATCCTCGATTTTATGTGTTTCGATTCTGAGCCCGCAACTGCTGACTCTGATACTCGTCAATTTTATGTGTTTATGTGTGGATTTACCTGTTTATATGTTTTAATTTTTGGCAATTTATTCGACTTTCGCCATCGCTTTGATCGACACACACGACTCGCACTGCTCATCTACCTCAAAACGCTAATAAATCACTACTACACGAGGAACCCCGTACGCTATATTGATTGCTAAGATACTGGCATATACTATACTATACGCTATGATAATCGCTGTATGCAAACCCTCACAACAAAAAGTCCGCGAGCATAGACTTTGAATAATAGGTTTCTGTATTCTGACTGCTCCCGTGTGCTTCTAGGGGAATTACGTGCTTATGTACTTCTGTGCTTATGTGAATCTGTGATTATGTGCCTATGTGTTAATGTGATACATGGTCGTATTCCTGAGCTTTAATAGTATCAGATGTGTGAGGTAAGATTCGATTATGTTATGTTGAGTCCTGTGACGATGTCTGTTGCAGACAATATCAACTGGACCATCATCTGGACCCCGTCACCCATGAAACACTCGCCAATAATAGAGAGACAAACGCCTTGCTGCTCTCGTCGCTAAGCAAGTAGCAAAGGTAGTTCCTCAGATCGTAAGTGAAATCTATGAGAATGTGAGCAAATCATCCGAGGAGTCTAGAACCGAAGCTCCTAAAGCTGCTCCCAAGACTGCTTTCAGCTTCAAGCAGTTCAAAGCTTGTGGTCCAAAGGAATTTACTGGCGAAGATGGCCCAACGGCTATGTTCCAATGGTTTGATTCCGTCGAAGTCACTCTGCGCCAGAGAGGATGTCCTGAAAATCTCCGTACTCTAAACCCTACCGGCGTCTTCCAGTCCCGCGCACTAGACTGGTGGACGGCTGAGAGAAATAAATGCGGAAATGATGCAGCCTATGAGCTGACGTGGGAAGAGCTGAAGGCCGTTATGATGGATGAATTCTGCCCTCCCCATGAACGCCAAAAGCTAGAGGACGAATTCTGGCACATCAAGCAGAAGGATGGAGAGAACGCAGCTCTGACTGCTCGCTTTAAGCAGCTCAGTATCATCTGTCCCAATCAAGTGAAGACGCACGACATGACAATCAAGAAGTACATCCGAGCTATACCAGACTGTGTTACAGATTTTGTGCATGCCGCAAAGCCAGCAACGATCGAAGAAACTTACTTGCTTGCCACTGAAATCAACGACAAGCGAGTAAAGGATGGATTTTGGGATAAAACTTCAAAGAACCTGCATCAAGTCACTGCCGAACCAACCGCGGAAACCGCCGCCGCCCAATCATCAAAGTCCACACGCGGCAAGAAGAAGAACAACAACAGCAGCTCTAGCAACAAGAACTGTGCTGTCACTACCACTGCTGCTCCACTCCAAGCCGTACCGGCCCAGCAGCAGTCTCAGCACCGATCAGCACCAGTTATCTATGCACCGCCTTCAAAGCATGCATACACTGGTCCCCACCCCGTTTGCCCAACATGTTCTTATCATCACCCGGTGGGTATCGCCTGACGATTTTGTATGCACTGCAATATGTACGGCCACTTTACTGCCAACTGACGTACTGGTCCTCGATAAGCACCAGCCCAAGCCACTGCTCATCAAGCTCTGCTTCCAGCTCTGCAAGGCCAACAAACGGCTTAGGCACCCGCGATCAACGCCAGAGTCTGCTTCACATGTGGTGATCCCAACCACTTTGCGAACATGTGCTCGAACAGGGTTGTGAAACAAGAGCCACAGCAGCAGCAGCCTCAACAGCAGCAACAACCTCAGCAGCAACAACAAGCCGCACGTGGCAGAACTTTCAACATCAATGTGCGCCAAGCCCAGGCTGATAACAACGTGGTCAATGGTACATTCCTTGTGAATGGTATTTATGCATTGTGTTTGTTTGATACTGGAGCCGATAACTGCTTTGTGTCGTTTGAATTCGAGAAACTCCTTAGTCGTAAGCGCTCTCATCTCCCCTCGACATTCGATGTTGAAGTTGCCACCGGAAGAACTGTTGCCGTCAATTCTGTTCTTCGTGATTGTACGCTTGAACTCGACAATCACATCTTCCCAATCGACCTCATCCCGATGCAACTCGGAAGTTTTGACATCATAGTAGGCATGGACTTTCTTCGCGAAAACCATGCTGAAGTTGTGTGCTTCGATAAAATGATTCGATTCTCGCTCGCGAATGGTGATGTATTGTGTGTTTATGGCGAAACTGCTTCGAAAGGTATCAAACTCATGTCATGTGTCCAAGCTAGCTAATATCTCCGCAAGGAATACAGAGCTTTCTTGGCTAACATTGTAGTAGCGGAGAAGGAAAAGAAAGGAAGACTCGGCGTAAACGATGTCCCAGTGGTTCGAGAATTTCCTGGCGTTTGTCATGAGGATCTTCCCGGACTTCCGCCAAGTCATGATATCGACTTTCGTATCGACCTCATTCCTGGAGCAAACCCTGTTGCCAAAGCTCCTTACCAACTCGCTCCATCCAAAATGCGTGAACTCTCGAGCCAGCTCCAGGAATTATTTGATAAAGGCTTCATTCGTCCGAGCACCTCTCTATGGGGCGCACCGGTCCTTTTCGTCAAAAAGAAGGACGGGTCGTTTCGGATGTGCATCTACTTTCGGGAATTGAATAAGTTGACAATCAAGAATCGCTATCCACTGCCTCGCATCGACGATTTGTTTGATCAGCTACAAGGTGCTACGTGCTTCTCGAAGATCGATCTACGCTCAGGCTATCACCAGCTACGCATTCAAGAGGAGGATATACCCAAAACCGCTTTTCGCACTCGATACGGCCACTATGAATTCGTTGTTATGCCTTTTGGTTTAACCAACGCACCTGCGGTTTTCATGGGTCTGATGAATCGCGTGTGTAAACCTTATCTCGACCGCTTCGTCATCGTGTTCATCGACGATGTCTTGATCTATTCTAAGTCGAAAGCCGAACACGCGCAACATCTACGTTTGGTTCTCGAGCTACTCCAAGGGAATTGACTCTATGCCAAGTTCTCCAAGTGCGAATTCTGGCTAGTGGAGGTTCAATTCCTCGGTCACATTGTCAATAGTCAAGGCATTCACGTCGATCCGTCAAATATTGAAGCATTTAAGAGTTGGATTACACCTAAGAACCCGTCCGAAGTCCGTTCTTTTCTGGGACTAGCGGGCTATTATCGACGATTTATCGAATGATTCTCAAAAATCGTCATGCCGCTTACCACTCTCACACATAAAGACAAGCCTTTTGTTTGGGGAACTGAACAAGAGTCTGCTTTTCAAACCCTCAAGCACATGCTTTGCGATGCTCCCGTCCTCACTTTACCCGACGAAAATGATGATTTCATTGTCTATTGCGATGCCTCGAAACCTTGGTTTGGGTTGTGTCCTCATGCAACGGGATAAGGTCATTGCGTACACATCCCGTCAGCTCAAAATCCAATCGAAGAATTATACAACCCATGATCTCGAGCTAGGCGCAGTTGTTTTTGCGTTAAATATTTGGCGACACTACCTGTATGGAACCAAGTGTACGATCTTCACAGATCATAGGAGCCTACAACATATCTTTGACCAGAAGGAACTTGATATGCGTCAACGCCGATGGTAGAACTTCTCAACGACTACGACTGTGAGATTCGTTATCACCCAGGCAAAGCAAATGTCGTTGCCGACGCACTCAGCAGACAAAGTTATCTGCTCAGCATTCGTAATACCCAAGCCCAATATGATCTCGAAACCCTCATCCGCGAAGCTCAGCAAGCATGTTTTAATGAATGCACTTTGAAGAAGTAAAGGATCTATCACGACGGAGCCCAGCTTGTGAATAAGTCGAATGGGATATTCCACTTTCTGGACCGAATTTGGATCCCTAAGCGGACCAACTTACGACAGATTCTGAGGGACGAAGCCCACAAATCCCGGTATTCTATTCATCCCGGCGCCGATAAAATGTACCAGGACCTTCGCTACAAGTACTGGTGGCCGGGCATGAAAATGGATATCGCTCTCTACGTTGGGAAGTGCCTGACTTGCTCGAAGGTCAAGGCTGAACACCAAAGACCCTCTGGCTTACTCGAACAACCCCCGATCCCTATGTGGAAGTGGGAGAGTATAGCTATGGACTTCATAACAAAACTCCCGCGCACGCCATCAGGTGACGACAGCATCTGGGTTTTCGTTGATCGTTTGACCAAATCAGCTCACTTTTTGCCAATACGGGAAGACTACAAGGTAGAACGATTAGCCCGAATCTACACCAATGAGATCATTTGTCGACATGGGACGCCTCGCGACATCATCTCTGACCGTGACGCTCGGTTTACCTCGCGACTGTGGGAAACGTTTCAAGCTGCTCTCGGTACTATGCTTAATCTGAGTACCGCATTCCACCCTCAAACCGACGGTCAGACTGAGAGAACGATACGTACCCTTGAAGACATGCTCCATTCATGTGTGTAGGTCCCGAAATATGAGGATCGATAACGAAAACCGAATCCTTGTTTATAACACACAATGTCACGGGTGCGGAATCCCCGTAACGATGCCAAACCAAACAAAGTTAATAATAACACACGATGTAACCAATGAAACGCAATCTATTGATTAAATGGGATGAGAACCAAGAACAACTGATACACACACAGTTTGACAGAATAACTTTCAGGGTATGCTCTCATCTAATTTCAAAGTGAAACCAGAAAGTTGTTTATATAGTAGCCTGGGCCAGAGTATCGACGAAACACAAGGTGGGTCGACGAAACAACATTTGGGCCAGACATTGGGCCTGAAACAGCCCAACAGTCGACGAAACAAAGGTGTTTCGTCCCTGATGTTGACGAAACATGATGAAAAGGACACTTATCCATTTAGTCGAGAGGTGTTCGACGGAACGCTTTGTTTCATCGAAGGCTGCAACAGTTCTGTTGTTTTCTGCAAACAGACAGCAAACAGCATCAACATATAAACACTTACATAATGACCATAATACCCTTACATGCAACATGCATTGTTCGTATATCATTACATATCAAATAGAGACAAATAAGTCGGACACAAGTGGATAGGAGGATATCCTACTTGGTCGACGGCAAATACAGACTCGATAAGCGTTAAAAGACCGTACAAAATACAATGGTAAATAAGACTAGTTACAGACACTAAAAGGTGCACCAACAAACTCCCCCTTGTCTGTTACTCGTCTTCGGTCTTCGAATCTTCTTTCTTCAGTGTTGTTCGGACCACGAACTGCCCGCGTGTATTCCTCGGTAGTAGCAGTAACAAGCGACGCGCTGAAATCGCAACGCTTGTTGCACATCCTTGTCTTCATAGAAAATGTCGTGCCGATATAACTTGTCAATGTCGGATGCGGACACGTTAACGATCCACATCGGTTCCAACATACGGAAATTCTCACGATCATCTCTAAAAACAATCACCGCCTCGTGCTTGTCTGAGTCGTAGCACCATAATGCCATTTCATCGAGAAAGTTATGCGGCATCAGCATTAATGGGATTTTATCTACGACTTTTACTGGCTGATACACAAGTTTGTAGCGCCCTGTGTTCATTGCAGGATCAAGAGTGAATTTAATCTGCTGGTAGATTGGAAACTGCGGCTTGTACGATTCATCTTTCCAGCCTGACTTTTTGTTGAACTTTATCCTTTTCTCGAACAATGTAGCTCCCTCGAAGTTTGAGCGATTGTGGAACTTTAACTTTGTCAGAGCTGCAACATCGTAAAACGGAAGAGATAATATGCTCAGCAGCGAACTGAAATACTGGATACCAAATTCCCTTTTGATAGCGATGCAGTGAATTTCCTTAACGAACATCCAACAAAGGATTCTTCCACTCGGCTTCGCCTTTTCAAACTGTAAGTAGTCGACTTGAGCGACGTCTGGCACAGGTTTGGAAACCTTGGATAAGAACTGTTGTTGCCACGCGGAGAAGGCATCTGTGGCATTTTCAGAAGTATCACGGTTCTTTAAATGCTCATCAATGACTTCCACATTCTCTTTTAGCCATTCTTCATCGAAAGGGGGAAATTCAATCCCGTCTTGTCGAACATATGAAGATTTCTTCTCATTTCCTTCAAATACGATTTCTTCAATATTTTCAACATTTGTTGTTTCAGACTCACTTGGCATCTTATCAATCTCAGCATCATCAATCTCTCTCAAAGCATGTAGAGCAAGCAATTGTTCATGTGAAAGATCTTCGATAATTTCACCTTCTTCAAGTAATTCCCCAATGACTGGATGAATAGCCTGCAATGCAAGATCAGCACTGCTAGGAACAGAAGATGTACCTTCAATCTGTTGAACTGTTCCAGAAGAGGTTCCTTGAGAAGATTCTATCGCTAGCTGCTGAACAACAACGATTGCTGAAGATGTAGCGGCTGGCGGCTGCTGTGATGTAGTAGAAGGATCAGGATTCCCTTGATCTTCAGGATCATCATCCCTTTTCTTCATAACTTCTTGTTGCTTACATCGATCACCCCACAGCGTAACAACCCGCTTTCGAAGAAACTCATAGCTAGCAGTTAGCGTCTTAACTCCATCTTGTATCGTTGTATTCCGTGACTCTACCATTCTTTCATGTAGTCACATCTTCCTTTAAGATCTTCAGCCAACTTTTGAAGAATAGAACTGCTTCTCTGTCTCTCCTCGTCTGCAGCTTTCAAACGTACATTTTCAGCCTTGAGTAGATCAATCTCAGCTTGTTAGCGCTCTATCACAGTTTGCTGTTGATCAACAGTGGACTTTAACTTGTTAATTTCCACCAATTGACTGACCTGATCATTTTTTGTGATCCTGATAAAGTCAGTTTGCCTCTGAATACGATCAACAGCCGCTTCGAATTGAGAGAATAGGAAGTTGTTCTTCTTGTCTTGAGATATCTCTGAGAAAATCCTTTGATGGTCAGAACTAGGCTACGAAGTAGTTGCTCTAATTGTAGCAGCCATAGATCTTTGAGGAACGGCCTGAGGGGTTACTGTTGGAGTTTCAACAGCTGAAGATATCACAGGAGTTTCTTAAACAGGCTCTTGAACAGGCTCTTGAGGAATAGATTGTCGTGCAGAAGTAGCTAAGTATCTTCTTGCTTTCTTCTTTTGATGTGCAACGGCTTTCCCAGCTTTCCTTTTCTTTAAACGTTCCGCTTCAGTATCTTCTGGAACGTATTCAGGATCATCTTCCTGTCTAATCCTTCTGTATCTTTTTATTGGGATTGAACCCTACCAGAGGAACAGATAATGAAAGCCAAAACCGGATCACAACAGTGGATTCACAATGAGCAACTGTTTATACTAAGTCTTCTCCCTTGAGAGTGATTATAACAGCTGATGGTCTTACATCCACTGCCCGGATACAACTGCTGCTGTTATTCAAAACCACTGATGAAGCCAGAAGAATGCTGAGAACTAAGCACTGCTGGTACAATCTACTGATGACAAAGCATTGCCCAATCAAGGACTGATCAACCTTGAGGAAAGCACTGACATAAAGAGAGAGCAGTAGTTTAGTATATCATCTGTTTCATGTATAGTCAGTAGTTAAGATTAGCGGTGTTTGTATAAGAACAATAGATACAGGTTGTTAGGCTGTTAGACGTCGCTTTCGTGGTGACGTCAGCTGAGATGCCTCAGCGGTTTGGATTGTCTATAAATGAAACAGTACTCTGTACTGTTACATTTGATCGTTTTGAGTGAGTTCTTCTCCTCAATTCAATCCTTTCATCTTGTGCAACCAACCGCTGGAGTATCAGGCTGAGGGGGAGTTTAGTTTGTAAGCATGCTTGTAATCTTTTGACTGATGAAAAGCATTTGTTTATCTAAACTATTTTCTTCCTTGATTGTGTTTACAAAGTTTGTGATCATTTCCGCTGCACTTAAACTCTATTCATCTCTATTTGATTTGTTCAAATTATACAAACAAACACAATTATGAGAAGCTACGATCCTAACAATTGGTATCAGAGCTTGGACAGTCAAATTCTTTCTAACAATCAATTTGACATAACAGTTCAGCTCAAAATTCATTGATACTGAGGTTGATTGTATTCAGTTGAAAAACAGAGTAACGAGTAAGTCATGATCAAATTGGCTATTCAAAAACTCTGTAAACCAACCAAGATGTCATAGGACACACAAATTTCATATAACAAGTGACATCATGCATAAATCACCTATAGTTTTCAGATCTGAGAATATATCTAATAATTATGGTACAATTGTTTACGAAAATTGATTACAATTGTTGTTTTTAAGTTCGTGTTGTTTCCATCATGCTTTATACTGAAGTATGAACCTCAGATTAACAAGAACCTATGTTCATAAAACATTAGTGTTTTTGCTAACGTAAAAAGAGGGAAATTAAAACTTCAGTCATTTGATCTTATGTGTTGAAAAACAGGTTGAGATCCTCAAAAGGAACAAATCAACTTTGTTAAAGATATCTGTGGTCATTGTAGTCCGTATCATATGTAATTTGAGATTGGTTGAAAACTTGTGCAAATATGGCCAAATCTCTCAAAACATTACTGCAAAATGATTTTGGATTAAGTATTCCTTAAATAAAGACCTCCCAGAAAGTATTTTATTACTTATGAATGGGAAGGGTAAAAAGGGAAGAAGAAAGTTCACAAAAACTCAGAAGTGTGTTTATCTCAAAAATTTTGAAGTCAGAAGAAAAGAGCATAAACATAAAACACTTAAGAGTCAAGGTTTGGGATAACAGTGGCCATTAAGCAACTATGTGCAACCATTGGTTCAGGAAAAGGTTCAGGAAACAATAGTATTTGCAGAGAATAAACTTTCAAATGGACTAGACAAATTTTTTAGAATAATCACATGGTAACAATAGTATTCTCAAAATAGTTGCTGACATAGTAGCCTTTCAAATCATTACCATTATCTTACCCCTAACCACTGTTTTGCTCAAACATATGTTGTCTAAATACTGTCCACTGCTGAAAGTCAGCCACTGATCCTTCAATTTCTTGGCAAGCACTGATGTTCAAAATCAGTGTCTTATCCACTGATAATCTATCCTCTGATAGTAAAAATCATCCACTGTTATCATATTATTACCGTTGTAACTACTAGGGCTTGGTACATCAGTGGTTCTCAAAACAACTGATCTCCACTCTTCATCCACTTCATCAGAGGTTGGCACGTGGTCAGTTTTTAGCCCTCAGATTCTCATAACCGCTGCCACATCAGCGATTATTTTTTCTTAATAAAACCCTGATCAAAACCCCCAAACAGGGTTTTACACTGTCGAATTAAATTCTAAAATTTTCTTCTAAAAGCAGTTTTCAACCCTCCATCCCAAATTATTCTCTGTTCCTCTTCTTCCTTTTCAAAATGACGAATCAAAATCAAAATCAAAACCAAAATCACCATCATCTTCCAAAGAGGTCGCTCAAACGGCTGCTGAATCCGTGGAAATACCATACAAATCTCCTCATAATTATGTGGGTCTACACACAAAACCCACAAACAACCATACCTTCGATTCTATCATTGACATCTTATCTGAATCAAAGTACAAAACTTTGATAACGGCAGACGCCCCCATTTACTTACAAACCCAGAGATAGTTTTGGAAAAAGGCGACGCTTGAAAAACAAGACGATAAAGTCATAGCCATTAACTCCTCGATACAGGGTAAAGTGATTCAAATCACTCCACAATCAATCTCAGAAGTCTTTAAACTCGATGATCTGAAAGGTAAAACTTCTTTTGATAAAACCGAATTGAAAACTGATTTTCTGAAAAGGGGGTATGCAGAACAATCAAAGGTAGATACCTTACAAAAAGGTTACTTCCCGTCTGCATCTAGGTTTTTATTTCACACACTTTTGAAGTGTGTTTCAAATAAAACAATAGCATTTAACGAAATACCATTGAAGATTCAATGTCTGGGTTACGCTATTTTAAATAGTGAAAATTATAACTATTCCCAGGAGATCTTTAATGACTTGGTGAAAAACGTTGATAGCAAAGCATTTTTACTTTTTCCAAGATTTCTAAGTTATTATTTTAAACAAAAATTTGAAAAAGAAAATGAAAATTTGCTAAAACAAGGTGTTTATTTTCAAATAAAAAGTTTAACACCTGAAACATTCACTAGAATGCTGGCACCTATAAAAACAAAAGCAGAGGTGTCTGAGCAGAATTTAGCAACTGTCACTGCTCCTCAGACATCTGCTGCTGAGCCCACTGCTCCAGGTGATCATAGCAGCACTACCACTGCTGTGAAACCCACACCTGCCACTACCAAAAAGACTAAAAAGAAAACATCCAGAAAACCCACCAAACCCAAAACAAAGGCAACTCTGGAAGATGAGATCCCAGAGCAACTGCCAGTGACAAAACAAATGTCACCACAAACCACTGCTGCTACTTCCTCACAGCAGTTGGTAGAAAGATCTCCACCATTGCCTCTAACTCCTCCTGAATTCTCACAAAAGGATCAGGTTGTAAGCACAGGGACCCCACAATATGAAGCTCTGGACCCGATCGGATCCATCTTCCTCAGTCCTGATCCCAAGGACATGTCTCTTTCAACACCCATACCCTCACCAATCATAATGCCACAATAAATAATACCCTTGTTGCATGCAGTTGCTATAGCTCAGACACAAACCAGTTCCTCTCTATCACCTGTCACTAAGAGTATAGTCCCACAAGTGACTGGGTCTGATGCTACTACTCCTGCTAAACCACCAACAACTGAGGAGGTTACACCCCATGAGTTACAAGTAACTCTCGGTGGTAGTTCAAGTGGAGCAGCAACTACAACTGATGGATCAACAGATCTTCAGTTGGACAGTTGTTTCATTAATAAGTCTCCCTTGAAGGCAATTTCTTCTATAGCACCTTCGGTAACCACCAGTGAGTTTGTTTTAACCACTGGTACCATCAAAGGATTATCAAGTGCTGAAGAAAGAAGTCCCCAGTACCAAGAACAAGGGGAATCAATGGGTGATTTTTGGGACTCAGTTCCTAAGTCACACATTGGTACAACCACTGCTGGTGGGGATTCAGATGATCCCATTAAAGTGGGTGATGATTCAAAATATCAGGAATTGACGGGCAGAGTTGAAAAACTTGAAACTTCAGTTGCTGAGATAAAGGATATGGTGCAGCAGCTGCTAAAAGCTCAAAAAGCACAATCCAATGCTGCTCCAGCTCAAGCATCTGCACAACCTGCACCTACTGCAAATGAGCTGTAGAGTATATTCCAACCCTTGCTTGAAAAACAAAAACAGATGGCTGATCAGCAGCATCAAATACATGTGACAATGCTGACAAACATGGTGGAGTCGAGATTTAAAGATACTCAAGCAGACATCAAAGCTATCAAGGCTCATCTCCAAAGCACCTCTGGAAAAGTTCCTTCAACTATCCTTTTCATGGATAAACCCCTTGCAGATAATGCCAAAAAGGGGGAGAATATCAAACAGTTGAAGAAAAAGGGAATTGAAGATGGCCTGTATGTTGAACCAGAACAAGGAAAACAACCATCTAAATCCTCAAAAGGTTCAAAATCTCAAACCACAAAATCTCATATTTCCATCCAAACAGCTGATACACCAGTAGTTACAAAAACTGCTAGCCAAACAGTTGTTATTTCTTCAACACACACCACAACCACTACTTTACCACCACCACCATCATCATCTAAAACAACCATATCACCACCATCGCCTCCTACCATAAAGCAGAAGACGGCAGATGTTACAACATCTGTTGTAATGACAACAGTGGTTGAAACACCAGTTGTTTCAACACCTGTTAGTCAGACACTTTCTATCACTCAAACCACTGATCCACCTATGACATCATCAGCCTCTCCTACAATAAAAAGGAGAAGGATTTTCATACCTGATGATTCACCACCACCATCACCACCATAAAAAACTACCTCCTCCCCTGCTCAAAACCAGAAGACATCTACTGACACATCAGTAGTTGTAATGACAACAGAGGTTAAAACACCAGTTGTTTCAACAGCTGTTTGTCAACCATCCACCACTGTTCTCATCATCTCTACATCAAAACCAAAACCCGCTTCATCAGTAAAGCTTCACAAAAGAAAAAGAGAAACAACTCAATCCACTGATGAAAAATATGATCCTGTTGCTGCAAAATATCCACTAGAACTAGATGCTGTGAAAAATGAGATGAGACAATTTTATACCGAGGAAGATCCTTCAAAAAGAAGATTTCCTTCTCTCATTGGCTTCATAGTCCCAGAAAACATGGATGAATATCTCGAAATGAAAGCAAGGCAAGCAAGGATTAGAGCTAAGCTTGAATGCAAATATGAAGGTGATGAAGCCATTGCAGAAAGAATGGTATTCTTGCTCACAAAACTCAAGTTGATGGTAGACTATGCACAAGAGCTGATCAAAGAAAAGACAGATCAACGAAAAGCAATGAGAAAGGAATATCTTGCATATTTAATGAAAGAAAAATTCTATCAAGCTGAAGAAAAACAATTTGAAGAGTGGCCACTGGTTGCCTTGAAGCATGAAGCAAACAGGATTGAAAGGATTAAAAATGATCCAAGTAAGAAGAAGACAACTCCAAATTGGAATAAGTTCAAAAAGCTTATTGCTGATCTTACTTCTGAATACAAAAAGAAAAAGCAGGAACTAATAGATGCTAAGGTGGATACTGCTGAAGCCATAGCAAAAAGGACAAAGCAGTATACCGACGAAGCTTATGAAAGGCTGAAGAAAAGAAGGACAACAGTCCCATACACTTCTAAAAAGCCAGATTACAACAAGATGGAACAAAAGCTGGATGCTCTTAAAACACTACTCACATCAGCAGATTACCCTATCCTTGTGAAAAACCAAGAAAAAGGAAAACTGCTGACCAGTGAAGAAGAAAAAGAAAAGGAAGCTGAGTACTTCACAGAAGCCATCAAGAAAATGGGTCTAAAAGAAGATAGTTCAGTAAGCCTTCAAAACCTTTTCAAAAAGGTATTAATCAAACCTGCAGCACCAAACATTTCAGCAGATATCTCAGACAGTGAGCTTGATCAACAAAATACACAAGAGCAAATTGACAAAGAAGTTGCAGAAGACATAGCTGCAGCAAATGAAGTCATAGAAGAAGCTTTCAAAAGAATGTCTGAAGTTCAGGATACCGCTTTACAATTTTTCTCAAGGCCAAAATCTCCAGACTCATCTGGAAATAAATCTCTCCCAAGAAACCCAGTGGGTTCAAAAGTACTAAAGTGGCTGTCTGATCAAAATACCCATGTATTGACCCTGGTCAGATCCAATGGTGAGATGAAGTATATATCAAGGAAAGAAGCACTAGGCTTTAGTGTTGAAGATTTGCAGGATCTCCTTGAACTTTCATTGTGCAGGGATGAGGATGACACAAGTTCCAAAGAATTTGAAGAAGAATTTAAAGTACAAGCAAGGGAACTACTAATGAGAAATAAAAATCCAGAATAATGAAGGGTTTTGGCATTATCTGTTCCAGGGGGAGATTGTTGGGATTGAACCCTACCAGAGGAACAAATAATGAAAGCCAAAACCGGATCACAACAGTGGATTCACAATGAGCAACTGTTTACACTAAGTCTTCTCCCTTGAGAGTGATTATAACAGCTGATGGTCTTACATCCACTGCCCGGATACAACTGCTGCTGTTATTCAAAGCCACTAATGAAGCCAGAAGAATGCTGAGAACTAAGCACTACTGGTACAATCTACTGATGACAAAGCATTGCCCAATCAAGGACTAATCAACCTTGAGGAAAGCACTGACATAAAGAGAGAGCAGTAGTTTAGTATATCATCTATTTCATGTATAGTCAGTAGTTAAGATTAGCAGTGTTTGTATAAGAACAATAGATACAGGTTGTTAGGCTGTTTGACGTCGCTTTCATGGTGACGTCAGCTGTGATGCCTCAGCGGTTTGGATTGTCTATAAATGAAACAGTACTCTGTACTGTTACATTTGATCGTTTTGAGTGAGTTCTTCACCTCAATCCAATCCTTTCATCTTGTGCAACCAACCGCTGGAGTATCAGGCTGAGGGGGAGTTTAGTTTGTAAGCATGCTTGTAATCTTTTGAATTGCTTTGTAATCTTTTGACTGATGAAAAGCATTTGTTTATCTAAACTATTTTCTTCCTTGATTGTGTTTACAAAGTTTGTGATCATTTCCGCTGCACTTAAACTCTATTCATCTCTATTTGATTTGTTCAAATTATACAAACAAGCACAATTATGAGAAGCTACGATCCTAACACTTTTAACACCACGTTCATCAAGATACATTTCGTATCCAGGCTCGATTAGATGATCGTCGGAATCAGAATCCTCTTCATCATCGCCAGCTGATGTACCACCAGTCACACCAGCACTAGATGCACCAACGGCACCTGTATCACCACCATCATCACCATTATCTTCACTATCACTTTCCGACATATCAGAATCAACTGGATCTGGACCAAACTTTTCAACCATTTTTCTTTTCAACTCCGGCTCTTCGTTATCAGATTGGTTGTCATCATGACGCCATTTATCATCAGCTGGAGCAATGTAATCAGGATTTCCTAGTGCACCGATCAACTTCCTTGGAGGATCGCTTTCTTTGTATATTTTGGCTGCAAGGTTCTTGATTATCCTTTATGAGTTGAAGTTCATTGCCTCTATCTTCAGAATGTCGTTGTCGGCGTTAGGAAGACCGGGATGTTGAACATTCATGATCATTTGAAGAAACCGCGGATACATCCAGAACTTGTTCCCGGTTATTCTACTTCCAGTCCTCGTCATATTTTCTTTCATATTGTCGAAGATGTACTTTGAGAAACTAAACGGTTTGTTTAGCACCAATGCCACCATGAAACCAACTAGATCATTTGCAGCCATATCATATCCAGCACGTCTATTGCTAAGACACTGAATGAGAAGGTGTAATAGGAACTTGTAGCGTAACGACAGATCACCCTTGTTGATTTGTTTGCTGAAGATGTCTACTGTACACTTCATTCGTAACAAGCAGCCTCGCGTACACATGATAGGTACAGAATATGGAGCATCTGGATGGTCTTGTAGCTGTAAAACCTCGTTCAAGATATCCGGAGAGACAATAACATCTACATCATTTACACGACCCTGTATAACTTCTTTTCCATCCACTTGCACAACACTTGCTGAATCCCAGAAAGCTTTGATAAGAGATTTGTAAACAGGCGTTGAGAAAGTAACAGCATGATTGATTCGCGACTCCCTGATCCATTTTGTGATATCTTTCAGTTCAACGAGCTTTTCTTCAGGATCCAGAAAAGCGATTTGATTATGGCGCTTCTCAGACATAATCTCCTCTTCAGACTTATTCTCTTTCTTAGCCGGTTTCTTACGTTTTCCTTCTTTCGGTGCCATCTGTATATGAAAATGTCCACAATAAGACTTAATTGTATAATCATGTGTATTGGACATGTATATGTACAAGTTAAACATTAAATTGACATTTAACACAATAATTACAAGTATTCTGTTAACAAGCACCAAAATTGAAAATTTGCTTAGGCAAGGACGACGAAACAGAGAGTCTTCGACGAAACAGAATGATGTGCGACGAAACAGACTTGACCGTTGACCAATTTGTTTCGTCGACAGTACCTCAACGAAACGAATCCGTTTCGTCTCTTGTTTGATTTGTCGCTTGTTTGATTCGTCATGAAGAGGGTTTTTGAACAGTTAGGGTTTTGCCGTTTCGTCGTTTTTGGGGTATTCTAATCAAAAGAGTTTCGCTGTATGATGTTTAACCGATGATCAATAAACACACAAGCAATCAATTTGACATTTATGTTACCCAAGACAAACAGAAAAACAATCTTAGATTCAAAATCAACATGGGTTTTAACCGAAACCACCAAAACAATTATAATCAGCAAACAAACCCACATCCCCTGTTTTTGTTATATGAACCCAAACCCAAATCAAGGCACATATACACACATAAACCCTAAATCTATCCGATTTAATAAGATACCAAACAAGATACAAGCTTAAATCAAGAAATCATTAGGTAAACAAGGGTCTCCGAGGGTTTCAAACAAAAACAGACGGTCCAAAATGTTCGAAACATGAACAGGATACTTTTTATACCTTTAATTTTTGCTAAATTTCAAAGCAAAATGAGGGTTTTTGAGAGTCAAAGTCGGTAACAGTGGGTATGGGGTTTTGAGTGAAAGAGAAGGCAAACAGTGAAGGTTTTGAAAAAGTTGAACACTGGGACCCCTTATATACACCGACTTACTTCGGCGAAATGAACATCTCGACGAAATAGAGATTGGGCTCGACAAAACGGATAGGTTGGGCTGGACTTTGGCCTTAAACTTTAGCCCATGACGAAACAAAAATTGGGACATTTGCGTTTCGTCGTAACCTCGACGAAACGATGTGTTTCGTCGATTTCAAAACAAGTTTGACCAATGTTGACCAATTTTGAAAAGTTTGACTTTGACCAAAAGTGTTTCGTCGATACAATTTGTTTCGTCGACATACAGTTTGTTTCGTCGACACCATTTTCCAAAAACACTAAGGCATGAAAATTTTGCACACTGAACATATTTTGATTAATTGAACACATTTCCATTTTGATTGAGTTTTCAAATGCAAGGACGTTTTATGAAGTAGGTTTCAAGCTTCCGGCAGAAAACTTTGAGATACCAACCATCAGCTAATCAAAACAAGTTTTACACCTTACACTACAACACAAATTAAAGTACGTTAAACTAACGAAAGACAATAACATAAAGAATTTGTACAGTGAACAATCTATTTGCGAGTTTCAAAGTAAGAGAATCATTACCAGCTTACGGTCTTTGTCAAAACGGTTTCTGATTTCTGTTTAAAGCTTTAGATAAGTATTCTACCACAATTATCGGTATTGTTGTCCACCTAAGCTCAACTTATCAGATGTAATCATAATTAGGATATATGATTTACGGTAAGAGTTATACTTACTTGTCGGTGTACATCCACTCACGACACATTCCCGTATCAAGGTATGCACGAGAGTTCATCTTACCGGTGAGTATACTGCTTATCATCCGTTTGACCGTATAAAAGAATGTGAGAAACTCACTTATTTTGATTGAAAACAAGCCCTATGTGATAGAATCACTTATTGATGAGGAACTTGATTTTCGATGCATGAAGGGCACAGGAGCAAGTCCGTGAACAGGTCAGTACTTTCGTACAGCAGAGAGACGAACTTGACTCCCGGATAAATGTGATATATTATCACTTGTTTGTATGGACATGTGATTGTTGATCACTTATTGAGGTCGAATGCAATATGTACACGTATGTATGGTTTCATGGAAGATCTAGACTTCGTCTCCGTTATTTTTACGGTTTAATACAACCATGATACCCAGATGATAAGACAGCATAAAGAACGAATATCTCAGAACCTCGGCAATCAATCAAACGAAATTTCGGTACTAAGACCATATGCCAATGAATGGTTCCCACCTGACTTGAAGTCTGTTAGGTTTATATCATCCTGCACATTTTAGTCTGATTGTGAGCCTACCGATACATCGTTAGTAAAGCCACTTATCATTTTTCAATTTTTCTTTTTCTTTTGACCATATTGACAGACCACACCAGTGTATATCATCATTTTCCCTTCTTTTCTCCAAGAAACTCATTTTTGGTTTTCTATTGTTTTTTGAATTTTTGATTTTTCAAAATTAAAGACAGAAAGTAAACGACATATTTTTGGATTTTTGAATTTTCACATGTTTTTGTATTTTCTGAAATTTCTCCCCCTAAAATGCGAAAAGATAAGCAAACTAAAAATCTTTTTGGATTTTTGACGCTTAAGATAATATTTACAAAAACGATCAGCCGACAGAAGTTTACTCTTGTTTCACCTTAACACCATTGACCAATAAAAGATAGTCAAAACGAGATTTGTCAAAAGCTTTTGTAAACAGGTCAGCACGCTGTTCATCAGTGTGGATTTTAACAACATCGATTAATCTTTTGTCAAAACAATCACGTATGAAGTGATACTTAATTTCGATGTGCTTGGTCTTGGAGTGTTGGACAGGATTTCTAGTGATAGATAAAGCAGCATTATTATCAACAAAAATAGAGGTAGATAGGAATTCAAAACCGTAGTCGCGCATTTGTTGCTGGATCCATAGAACCTGAGAGCAACAACTTGAGGCAGCAATGTATTCAGCTTCACAACTTGAGGCAGCAATGCCACGCGACTAAGCGATTTCCTAAGAATTGACATCCCGCCGTTGTGGATTTCCCATCTATTTTACAACCGCCGAAATCAGAATCACTAAAAGCAACCAAGTCAAAACCATCATCCTTAGGGTACCAGAGACCGGGGTCCGGGCAACCCTTCAGATAGCGAAAAATCCTTTTAACAGCTCCAAGATGAGATGCTTTTGGGTTAGCTTGATATCTTGCAAGCAGGCACGTTGGATACATGATGTCAGGCCTCGATGCTGTGAGATACATGAGAGATCCGATCATAGCGCGATAATAAGAAGAGTTGACACTTTCACCCTTCAAGTCCGGAGTAATCCCGTGATTAGTCGGAAGTGGGGTACCAGTGGGCGTTGCTTCAGACATCTGGAATCGGCTCAAGATGTCACCAACATATTTAGTCTGATGGATGAATATCCCAGACTCAGTTTGTTGAACTTGTAGGACCAAAAAGAAATTCAGCTCTCCCATTGCGCTCATTTCGAACTTTTCCTGCATAACACGTTCAAATTGCCTGCACAAAGTATCGTTAGTAGAACCAAAAATGATATCATCAACGTATACCTGTACCAACAAAAGATCTCCATCCTGTTCCTTGATGAAAAGAGTACAGTCGATAAGACCCCGGCGAAAACCGTTCTCCAGCAGATAAGTAGATAAAGTTGCATACCAAGCCCTCGGTGCTTAATGTAACCCGTAGAGAGCTTTGTTGAGCAACCAAACCCAATCGGGATGGATAGGATCTTCGAAACCTGGAGGTTGTTCGACTTACACCTCTTCTTCAACAATACCATGTAAGAAAGCGCTTTTGACGTCCATCTGATAGACTTTGAATCCTTTAAAAGAAGCATAAGCTAGAAAGATCCGAATAGCCTCCAGACGAGCAACTGGTGCATAAACCTCGTTGTAATCAATGCCTTCAATTTGACGAAATCCCTGAACAACTAATCTCGCCTTGTTGCGAATGACCACTCCACGATCATCCTTTTTGCACTTGTAAACCCAACGGGTGCCAATTTTCTTGTAGTTGTCGGGTTTTTCAACAAGTCTCCAAACACCCAGCTTCTGGAACTGTTGTAGTTCCTCTTGCATTGCTTCAACCCAAGAATTATCCTTTAAGGCATCTTTCCAAGATTTCGGTTCTTCTTGTGAAACGTAACAAGCGAAGGACCAATCATTTTGAAGACCAGATTCTCTAATGGCTGAATACAAACCAGCACTCTGGTTGTTTCTCAGCTGATTACGCGTCTGCACCCCTTGTTGGACATCTCCTATGATATTCTGCTGTGGATTGGTATCGTGTATCCTTATTTCAGGATTTTCAGGAACACGAGCATTAACACCCAAATTGTTAATATTAAGATCAACAACCAATTCCACACCGGGAATATGCATGGAAGTGGATGCATTTCCTTCAGCAGTATCAACATCCTGCACATGAGGAGTTTCCACAGAAGTACCCTGAACAGGAGCAACCGGAGCTGAAGTGCCTTCAGTCGCATCCAGATATTCATCATCTTTCGATGACTCATTGTACTCAGTAGCATCTTCAAATCCCTCATTTTGAACTGTGTTGTTAACCGAATTAGAACCTTGGGGGTTAACAATAACAGGTCTAACCAATGGCGAGTCAGCAGCATTGTCACTATCAAATAACATTCTAGCAGCTGCAGAATCTTCGTCAAAGGTTGGCAGATCAAAGGAGTCGAATAGCCCATCATAGTCGAACATCCAAGGATCACCCGGAGCTCTAACAGGACTTGTATACCTTTGAACCCTTACTTCACTCCATAGCTCAATCTTTTTGGTAGCCAGATTCCATACGCGGAAATTCGGAGTAGCATATCCAAGGAAGAAACCCTCGATAGCTTTCGCGCCAAACTTTCCATCAGCTCAATCATAGTGCATGGACCGGCAAAAGGTTCTAGAAAAGATAGATCCGGTTTCCTTTTCTGTAGAAGTTCGAAACAAGTCTTGCCATGTCTCTTAACTGTAAGAACTCGGTTTAATGTGTAGCAAGCAGTCGACACAGCCTCCCCCCAGAACTGAACAGGAAGCTCCGACTCTACTAACATCGTTCTTGCAGTTTCAATTATCGTCCGATTCTTCCTCTCCGCGACACCGTTTTGTTGTGGAGTATATCGAGAACTGTATTCATGAAGAATGCCCTTAGAAGTACAGAACTCATCCATCACACGGTTCTTGAATTCAGTTCCATTGTCGCTTCTGATCCTCTTAACTTTCAACGTGTAGAGATTTTCCAACATTGTAAGAAGATCCTTGAGGATGCCAGGAGTATCACTCTTGTGTGCCATAAAAGCTACCCAAGAAAATCTAGAATAATCATCAGTAACCACTAAACAATAAACATCCCCGAATGTTGTCTTGTGTCTCATAGGTCCAAAGAGGTCCATATGAAGACGTTCGAGAGGCATGCTAATAGTGTTGATCTTCTTCAGAGGGTGAGACTTCTTCGTTTGTTTCCCTTTCTGGCACGAAACACAGATATCTTGTAGATGAAAACTTCTCACGGGCACGCCATTCACAAGATTGTTTTTCACCAAATGGTTCATTTTTCTTAAGTGAATTTGCCCCATTCTTCTGTGCCAAGATATAGACTCCTTCTCCATGGCTTTTGAGACAAAACATGTGACTTGTGCAGAAGTCGTAATCGCTTGGCTCATATCAAGAATATAAAGATCCTTAACTCTTGGAGCCGATAAGAGAATCCATTCATCTGGAATTTTGAAACCAGGTTTCATCACATAACAACGGGCATCATCAAAATGCATGGTGAACTTCTTATCGCAGATCTGCGAAACACTGAGAAGATTATGATCAATTTGACGAACATAATTGATCTTAACGAAACACACAACACCATTGGAGATCATTCCCTCTCTAGTGATGTACCCGCCTTTGTCTCCAGCAAACGCGACATAGCCTCCTCTAATATTTCTCACATCATATATAAGCCGTAAGTCGCCTGTCATGTGCCTAGATGCTCCACTATCAACAATCCAATGACTATTAATAGTTCCTCCTGGAACACCCTGCACATATCACCAATGATCAGTTGAGGATGGGGACCCAAGCCTTAGTGGTCTTGGGTCGTCCCTGAGCATCACGAAAGATGATCTCGATTTCTTGATGATTTTGTAACACAACACCTCCCCCTGAATTTTCACCCGTCTTAGGTTTCCAAGTTTGATTTGCTTTACCAGATACATTTTTATGAACAGATTCTATAACTTCTAGTTTTAAAAATTGTGAAGAACTTGGTTCCTTGTTGACCGTTTTGACTTCAGATTTTAAAGCCTTTTCAACAGCTTTGACTTTTTGACGTCGTTGTTTCGTTTCTTGTTCCTTAACAGTTCTTTTATCATGTTTTGGTGAAACGGGACGACGTTGAGGGTGAACCTTTTCAGGTGGTGCTTTCTCAACAAATTTATCTTTTGGAGTGTTTGAGCAGTTCTTAATGATATGCCCAAACTCCCCACATTTAAAACATGTTCTCCTTTCCACAAACTTAGGAGAATCTGATCGACAAACAGATGTCGAACCCGTAGAACCCGAGGTACTTGCTTTTTTCATCACACCCGTTTGTATGTTGAGTGTAATTGTTTTGGCTATTACGTTTTAAAATTTTGACTTGTTGTACAAAATCGGTGTTTGATTTGTTTTCAAAAGTCTCAATTTTATCCGTACCATTCGATGCTACAAATTTGACATTACTGTTTTTCTTCTGATAACGAGCTCCTTTTGTTTCAAATTTTGATTGAGAAATGTTAGGTTTTTGAGCTCGCATTTCTGGTTGTTTACCCTTAGAAGCAATAGGTTGTTGCTTTGTTGGTGATTTTTGATTTCCAAATTGTTTTTGTATTTTCTGAAATTTCTCCCTGATTTCAGCTTTTGGAATTGGGTCATATTGAGTTACAATGACTCCTGGAATTGTTTTTCCCAAAAACTTGTTTGTATTATCTTAAAAAACTTGATCAATCGAAGATGGATTGACATTTTTAATTGGAAAATCGTGATCTGAATAGATGTTAGAATCACCAACCAAAGTGTACAACATATTATTACTCTTACCGGCAGACACAGATTTCTTGTCATTCTTGACAGGATCTATCACTTGTTTGACAACTGGGTGAACAACAGGAGTAGGAGGATCACATAGAATATGATTCTCAATTGGAACTTCTACTCCTTTTATCTTGTCAAGTGATTTATCCTGATCACTCATATCTGATTCTGGTTCATCATCAGACGACTCATGGTCCTCAATGATTGGAGGACTTTGTTTCGTAGATGTTGAAGTTTCTGTTTGCTCAGATGATGTACTTGAAAAATTGTCCGATTTGAACCCTAGGCCAGTGGTAACTTCCTCATAATCAAGAGGCACACTGGGATCAAACCGTGGCATTTCTTCTTCATCAGGTATATAGGTATAATTATGTCTTAAAGGAGGCGGACACTTCTTATACCCAACACTTTTCTTGTTTCCCTTCAGTTGTTGAACGTCAATAATGTGATCGAGCACAAATCGGGAGTTAGAATTACTCTCCAATTTGAGCTTGATTGCATCATGCTCGCATTTGGCAATGGCTAGTTCCTTTTTGGTTTCCTCAACTATGTTAATGTAATCGTTAATACTAACTTGTTTATGATAAACAATTTTGGTCATTTCGGAAACACTTTTCTTTAAGGTTTCAATTACAGATTTAAACTCCTTTTCGTTTCTAACCAGAGCCATATCTGCCTCTTTGCACTTAGACATTTCAATAACTAAACTTTGATTATGACTATGAAGCTTTTCAGATTCAAGCTTCAAGTCTGCACATGAATTACAAACACTAGGAGCAGGAGTTTCAGAATTTACATGACTCGTAGAGGCTGAGACATTTTCCATAAAGGCAGTTTGAAAAGAAAAAGATCCGACTTCAGAAAAGAACTTCTCCATTTCTTTAGATGCTACAGCAGCCTTCTTGATCAGAACTGATTTCTGACATTTCAACTCCTCCGCTTCATTCAACAAGTCATCAAGATCAGAACTTGCTTCTTCCTTCACATCAGATTCAGAATGATAATCGCCCGAAGTAGAACTTTCTTCATCAGAACTCCCGATATAACCCGAACTGTCGTCACTTTCAGAAAATTCTTCCTTATGAACGTGCTTGATGTGATTGATGATCTTTGCATAACACGCTGTTCCTCCTCTATCTTGATCACCTTCCCCAAGTTGTATAGACCAATTACACCCTTCATCAGCTTGAACGGTCAATGCTCGATTGGTGTTTGATGGTCCAGACTGGTTTGGGTTCTGATTGTTGTTCACCGCTACCATCCTTCTTTCATGATTGTCTTGATTGACATTGACATTTGAAGTACTCGTCTGATTTCTGAATGGGTTCTGATTGCCTTGTTTGCTTGGTCGGGTGCACTCACGTTTTTTGCCACAATTGAAACATGTAACCGCTTCTTTATCAAATCCGTACTTCGTATCCTGTTTACTTTCCAAAGAACTTCTCCCTGTTCGAACCATAAAGTCCTTTGCCCTTCTAACAGCACTTGCGAACGCCCACTTTATATCCATCAACTCCATTTCATCACGGTTGATTTGTAGATAATCTACGTTGGTCAAACTAATGTTTCCAATTTGACCTGCGACCAAACCACAGTAAGCACTGACCATTGTATTAATGAGTTCCATATGTTCCTTCACTACTTCAATGCTAACATTT
Organism: Helianthus tuberosus; assembly: GCA_030545235.1. NCBI lineage: Eukaryota > Viridiplantae > Streptophyta > Magnoliopsida > Asterales > Asteraceae > Helianthus > Helianthus tuberosus. Next base: position 154,456,430 of record CM060372.1, read on the forward strand.
GAGAGGTTTGCAGTATCAACTTTGATTGTGTTAGGGTTTAGGGGTGGAGAATTTTTGGTATAATGAGCTTGCTGTTGTTGTGGTTGGGCTAGTTGTTGTTGTGGTTGGGCTTGTTGTGGTGGGACAGGAATATAAGCACTCGGATCGAACTGAGGTTGAGTAGTGGTAACTGGAGGTGTAAAAGGAATACAAGGACTCCCAAATTGAGGTCTAGAATAAGCCTGAGCTTGAGCACTCAAATGCGCTGGCGGAAAATAGGCACTCGGATCGAAAACCGAAGGTGGAGCTGATTGTGGAAAAGGAGAAGAGCTTGTATTTGATATAAACGCCGTTTGTAACTTTGGTTGCTGAACTAAACTGGAACTGGAACTAGCTAACTGGTTAAAACCTGCAAGATACATTTCGGTATTTTGAGGAGTAGGAATTCGTTTAGCTTTCCGAATTTCTTCATCATTCTTGTGTTCCAGCTTCTGAATGAATTCATAGACATTGACGTTTGCAGCATCTAGAACACCCGTATGCTTTAAAAGCTCAATGTATGGGTCCACTTTGGAGGTAGAGCATCAGCAAACCATGCAACGATTTCCGTTTGAGTTGCAGTAACACCATAAGCAAACATTTCACTAATCAAATGATAAAAACGTGTAGTCATATCATTTAGGGTTTCATTTTCCAATAACTGAAATGATTCAAACTCTTTCTTCAATAGATCATGGCGTGTCTTTCTAGTAGCTGCATTTCCTTCTCCTCTTGCTACCAAAGCATCCTATAATGTTTTCGTGTCCGTACAATAAGATAGTTGATGATAGATTTCTTTGTGAAGCGCTTGTGTAAGAATAGCAAACGACTTTTTCTCTAAGTCATAGGCTTTCTTGTCATCTTCAAGCATATTAGTAAAACCCGCTGCAGTTGATGCTGCTTCTTCGAGGGCATTGTTGCGTGGAGTAATGAAACACCTCCAAAGATCGGTGCTTTGCCCTTGAACGTATGTGTGGAAACGACCTTTCCATGATGGAAAGTCGTTCATATGATTCAACTTTGGTAGGCGATTGTTGCTGCCCGTTTCGCTCTCGCTAAGCAAAAGATTCTGAATGTTTTGACCTTGTTGAAACAAAAGCCCATTGAGTTGCACTTATAGATTGCTGACCAAAAACATTCTTTACCCATGCTGCTGCAGAGGTTTGATCTTAACCTGGTCGTGGGTCCGTACTCCAATCCCACAGACTTGTACTACTCATATTTGATATTAGAACAACTGTACCTGATAAAACACTTGAAAACACAAAGTTAGAATAGTTTTGCAAGTCCTCTGTTTAAAATTGACAACAGATCTCGACGAAACAACTTCTACGAAACACAGATGTTTCGTCGAAGTGATTATGACGAAACGGAGGTCGTTTCGTCGAAGTGATTATGACCAAACTAAGGTCGTTTCGTCGAAGTAATTATGACGAAACTAAGGTCATTTCGTCGAAGGTCCTTGTGACGAAACAAAAATGTGTTTCGTCGGGTAATGATTTCGTCGAGACAAGGTTCAGACAAGTGGGCGAGAGTTGGTAAAATTTTTCAACTTAAATCTGATCTCTGTACTGACACAGTACAAACTTTTCAACGCACAACATGCCTGTTTCACCAAACAGTATGGTGAATATATTTTTAATCAATTTAAACCTTTTATCAATTTCTTTTAATTCTAAATTCCAAGAATATCACAAGAACAGTTTTGAAGATCCCTATGAACTCCTTGAATTTATGAGGAACACAACCAGAAAATATGATTTTTCCGGTCACCAAATAATTTTCCGAAACACGAAATTTGCACAAGACTTTCAAATAAAACCCGGTTTATCACTTGAACAATCAATCTCACAAGGTTTTTGATAAAACGCTTTAGCAAACAACAATATCCAAGCAGATTTTAAACACTTTTCCAGAAAATATGAGTTTCTCAAGAACAAGATTTTCATAAAATCATAAATAACAGTTTCCAATACTTGATAAAAATCCAACTATGTTTGATTTTAAACAAGGATAAGAGCCAATGCTCTGATACCACTTGTAGGTCCCGAAATCTGAGGATCGATAACGAAAACCGAATCCTTGTTTACAACACACAATGTCACGGGTGCGGAATCCCCGTAACGATGCCAAACCAAACACAGTTAATAATAACACACGATGTAACCAATGAAACGCAATCTATTGATTAAATGGGATGAGAACCAAGAACAACTGATACACACACAGTTTGACAGAATAACTTTCAGGGTATGCTCTCATCTAATTTCAAAGTGAAACTAGAAAGTTTTTTATATAGTAGCCTGGGCCAGAGTATCGACGAAACACAAGGTGGGTCGACGAAACAACATTTGGGCCAGACATTGGGTCTGAAATAGCCCAACAGTCGACGAAACACGAAACAAAGGTGTTTCGTCGCTGATGTCGACGAAACAGGATGAAATGGACACTTATCCGTTTCGTCGAGAGGTGTTCAACGAAACGATTTGTTTCGTCGAAGGCTGCAACAGTTCTGTTGTTTGCTGCAAACAGACAGCAAACAGCATCAACATATAAACACTTACATAATGACCATAATACCCTTACATGCAACATGCATTGTTCGTATATCATTACATATCAAATAGAGACAAATAAGTCGGACACAAGCGGATAGGAGGATATCCTACTTGGTCGACGGCAAATACAGACTCGATAAGCGTTAAAAGACCGTACAAAATACAATGGTAAATAAGACTAGTTACAGACACAAAAAGGTGCACCAACAGTGTGTCATAGATTTCGGTGGTAATTGGGACGCTTACCTGCCGTTAGTTGAATTCTCGTATAATAACAGTTATCATTCCAGCATTCAAATGGCACCATTCGAGGCTTTATACGGAAGAAAATGTCGATCGCCTATTGTATGGCACGAGATCGGGCACTCGCAATTAACCGGTCCTAAGCTATTGCAAGAAACGACTGACAAAGTCCTCCAAATTCTAGACAATCTGCTGAAAGCTCGGAGTCGACAGAAAAGTTACGCCGATAGACGACGCAAGCCCCTTGAATTTGACGTTGGCGACTACGTACTCCTAAAGGTATCACCTTGGAAGGGTGTGGTCAGATTCGGCAATAGAGGGAAAGTAGCGCCTCGATATGTTGGACCTTCTAAGATTCTGGAAAGGATCGAAAAAGTCGCCTACAGACTCGAACTACCGAAGGAACTTAGTAACGTCCACCCGACTTTCCATGTTTCGAACCTCCGAAAGTGCCTGGCTAAGCATGATTTAATTGTGCCTCTTGATGATCTCCAAATAAACGAAACACTACACTTCGTGGAGAAGCCTATTGAGATCATGGATCGCCAAACCAAGCAGCTCAGACGCTCGCGCATTCCTATTGTGAAAGTCCGATCGGAAGGCAAACGAGGCGCATAGTTCACTTGGGAACTCGAAAGCGACATGAAGGCGAAGTACCCGCAGTTGTTTGTTACGGCTTCGGCCTAATTTCGGGACGAAATTCCCTTAACTAGGGGAGGCTGTAACACCCCGTGTTTCGAAAGTCAAAGTCAAAGTCAAGATTGAAGTCAAAGGAAGAAAAGATTTCTAATTGTGATTTGTCACTCCTTGCTCAATTCCTGTTTTGACTTCTTTGACTTGTAATTAGTCTAATTATGTTATCGCTTTAGTTGTATTATGTGGAGTATCTAATAATAATCGCATAGTAATCGCTATTTATCGCATATTTAATCGATTTATTGTTTATCGCAATCGCACTCGCAACTCGAATACGCATTCTGGATATTGTTATGTGTGTGTGTGTGCCTTACGTGTTACTTGTGCATGTTTATTTATGTTATGTGTGGTAAACAATCGAAACGCAATCGAAACTCAATCGCAATCGAATCGCAAGCGCTAAACGAATACGAAATAAGGATGATTGTATGTTGATATAGTAGTTGGGATTAAAAGTAAGTTGACTAGGAAACTCTATCGCACCGCAACGCTCGCAATCGCAATCGAAACGGCAAAACTCGTCACACCGAACACTTGAACCAAGCGACTGATCGACTAAGTGACCACCCGCTCGACCAACCGTTCGATCGAGCTGCCGCTTGATCAGACAGCCACTCGATCGGTCAGCACTTTCCACTTTGGGAAACCCTATAAATACCCCCTGTCACCATCAAACTTACCACTTTTGCACGCTCCTGTCCGACCAGCGCTCCAATCCCACTTTTCCTTCGATTCCTCGCGATTCCGGTAAGATTTCAACCTAAATCTTGTACTTTCTTAATCTACACGCACTCCTACACCTTTCTATCTTTTGAATCTTAACTTTTAACCATGAAATCACTAGATTTGAGGTGTTCTAGGATGATGTCATCATGGTGTTCTTATGAACTTCATGTTTTGGTTTCAATCCTTCAAGAACAACTTAGATCTAAACGATTTCCACATAAATAAACAAGGATCTTTCACAGATCTAAACATATTCACGGTGAAAAGGATTGAAAGATGGTTTTCCAACCTTCTGTCAACTCTTTTACACTCAATGCCCTCAAAACCAATAGAATCGGAGCTTGTACCAACTTTCTACTCATTCTTGTGGTTGTGTTGGTTCAAGATCTGGATTCTATCCACGAGACTACCAATTTCGGGTTAAACATGGAACACCATCTCGAACAGTTGACTGGTCAGATTTGGGTGATTCCTGTCCGATCAGGAGTGTACCAAGTATTGACAAGGTTTATGTTGCTTAATACGTTATCAAAACGTTTCGATAAAACGACAGACAATCAAAACAACCTAGGGTAAGACAAATGGAACGACCAGGACGGAATGCCGTCCGATCGGACTACCGTCCGATCGGACTGTCAACCGATCGGGTTGCCACCCGATCGACTTGCACTTTGGCTCCACACTTAACCTTCATTTCAAACTCTAATAGTTTTGGACACCGAACGGATTGCCGTCCGATCTGGTTGCCACCCGAACGACCGGCCATCCGACCATGTAAGGTTTGGAACTCAACACTTAAACAATTTCAACATGTTCAATGCACATGTGTTGCCACCCGATCGAACAACCGTCCGATCGCGTGACAACCTGCTGAGAACTTGTGCTCGCTGAAGTGTCCAACCTATCGGACTGTCGCCCGATCGAACGGTCGTTCGATCGACCGACCTGAAAGGTAGAGATACTTCAATGTTTTCAAAATGCTACAACGAAAGCTTCAAAAGTCAAGCCATCATACACAAACACATCCTTCCCGAAGGAAGTAACAATCCACTTGAAATGTCACCCGATCGGATGACCATCCGAGCGGACTGTCACCCGAACGACCGGCTATCCGCTCGGACTACCATCCGATCGAACTGTTGTTCGACCCACTGTCCCTTGTTTCGTTTTACGCGTCGCTTATCGTTATGCTATCAATCTGTTCAGGCTAACCCTACTCTCTAGCGCTGTTGGATCTGAGTTTCTTTTTGATTGTATTTTCGTTTGAAATTAAGATGGAAATGAAAGAGTTATGCAGCGGAATTAAGATGAAAACAAACTTTGCATACAATCAAACGAGAGTAATACTTTAATCAAACATCTTTACACAATGAATCGAAAGATTGAATTTGTTTCAACAACGATTACAATGATTGATGAATGAATGCAAACTCCCCCTCAACCAGAGCTCAGTAGTTTGTTCGTGCAAAGAAGACGATGTGGTGAAAGAGCTAATAGAACAGTACAAAGTACTGAACTATTTATAGGCACTTGCAAACCACTGAGCATCTTAGCTGACGTCACCATGAAAGTGACATCTAACCTCCTAACAAACTCTAACCTCTGATCAATACAAACACTGATGTACTAACTACAGCTATTACATTTCTTTACATAAAAGACACTTAAACATCTGCTGCATCCTTCCACTGCTGTGAACCCAGCAGTGCCTGTCCGGATCAGCAGTACTTGACTCAAGGCAGTAGATTGAGCCAGCAGAGCTTTGGTCTTCCATCAGTCTTTGACATTGGGCAGTAGATGTAAGGCAGCAGTTGTCAGTACTTAGTAAGATCAGCAGATAGGAGGTCAGCAGATATGAAACCACTTTCAAGGGGAGAGATTTGCATGAACTAACTGTAATCGTCTGCTTATTCTGGATCCACTGCTCTGATCCAGTTTTGGCTTTAATTATCTGTTCCTCTAATAGGGTTCAATCCCAACAATCTCCCCCTGGAACAGATAATGCCAAAACTCTTCATTATTTGTGGAATTCCTTATTGCCTCATCAACAGCTCCCTTATCTGACCTTTAAATTGTAATTCAAAGTCTAGGGCGTCTGTATCTTCATCAGCCCTGCTAAGTGGAAGATCAAGGAGATCCTGCAAATCTTCAAGACTCAGGCCAAGAGCTTGTTCCCTTGATATTTTCTCCACTTCTCCACCAGGCCTGAGCAAAGTCAATACGCAGGTCTGTTTGTCATTTTCCCACTTTTGTATTTTTGAGCCTGGTGGGTTTCTTGGGAGATGTTTATTTGCAGAAGTATTTGGTGAGGCTGGCCTGTTCATAGCTGGCTGAGCAGCACTTGCAGAATGTTCCAATTCAAGATCTTCTTTAATCATTACTTCCGTGCCTGCTTTTACAATGGCATCTCCACCTAATAGATCTTGAATTGTTTCAATGCTAAACTGGTTTTTGCTCCTTCTTTTGTAGATGGCAGCACCAGCTGGAGCAGTGGTTCTTTTGGCTTGCAGCTTTGGTGGTCTTTTTGAGACCTCTGCTTTGGAGTAGTCAGGCTTTTGTGGAACATTTGGGTCTTTCTTTCTTAGTTCCTCCAACCTTTTGTAGGTGGCCCTGACTCTATCTTCTCCCCACTTTGTCACAGAGTTCTTTGACCCATAATCAGCTGCAATCAGCTCCTCTTTCATTCTCCTCAACTCTAACATCTTCTCAGCTTCAAATTGTTTGAATTTTTCAGGAGGAGTCTGCTTGACCTCATTTTTGATCATGTCTTGAATCCTGGCTGCTTCTTTTTCAAGCTCAGGAATGGTCCAGTTCTTGTACATGTGTTTCTCCCCCTTGTATTTCTTGTAGGTCATGATGTTTTCAATGTAGTCTTTTCTTAAGGACTCATCTGCCCTTTCTGAAATTTTCTGACATACATTTTTAGCAAAACGCTCCATAGCATTGACCTGTGAGAGTAAAAACTGATAGTTTTGTTGAAATTCTCTATCAGATTTCCCCTTTCTGTTTTTGATTGCAATATCCTCTGCTTGTTTGGCCTTGAGTTTCAAGTATTCTTCAATATTGTTAGGCCTGGGATATCCTGCAATTGATGGCAAACTCCTTTTGGCTGGGTCATCTTCATAATAAAAAGATTTGATTTCTTCTCTGACTGCAATGAGTTCCAGAGGAAATGAGACACCAGCAGGAGGTAGTGATTGTATAATTTGAGCTGAAGAGAGAGGTATGGGTTTTGGAATAGTGACAAGTGACAGGGATTTTGAAGATGTTGATGGTGGAGACGTGTCATCATCTTTTAAAATTAGCCTTCTCCTTTTTGTAGGAGGGACTAATGATGTTTTGGATGGAACAGTGGTGGTAGATGTAGTGGCAGTGGATTGTGATTGACTAACAGCTGTTGAAACAACTGGTGTTTCAACCACTGTTGTCATTACAACAGATGTTATAACATCTGCTGTCTTCTGCTGTATGTCAGCAGGTGTTGTTTTTGGTGGTGATGATGGTAAAGCAGTGGATGTTGTGTGTGTTGAAGTGGTATGTGTTGATGGAACAACTGTTTGACAAGCAGTAGTTTTTGTAACTCCTGTTGCATCAGCTGTTTTGTATGGTGGTTTTTGAGCAGACTTTGAACGTCTGGTTGGAATGGATTTGGGTTGCCTCACTTTTCTAGTAGGCTTCTTCTTTTCCTCAACAGGATTTTCATGATCCTTTGACCCAGAAGTACCCTGATCTGGATGATCCATTATGTCCACCCTGGCTTTCCTTTTGGCCTCTCTATCCCTTTTTACACTTGCAACTGCTTCTGCTAGTGCATTTGTTGTCACATCAATTTTCTTGCTGCCATCTGGCAAAGGGATCTTTTTGGTCATGTTTGAATTTTCTGGTTCAAGATAGAGACCATCCTCTATACCCTTGTTTTTCCACTCCTTAATTTTCTCCCCCTTTTTGGCATTATCTTCTGGGAGTTGATAAATGTAGCGTACTTTTGGAGGAGCAGTGCCAGTGGTGTGCAAGATCTGAGTTTTGAGAGCCTTTAAATCAGCCTGAGTGTTCTTAAACCTTGACTCCATTGCATTTCTCAGTTGTTGTACATGTTTTTCATGTTGCTGATCTGCTAATTGTGCTTGTTGTTGGAGAAAAGATTGAAATAGATTCCAGAGCTCATTTGTAGCAGGTGCCCTTTGTGGAGCAGATGCTTGAGGTGGAACAGCAGTTGATTGTACCTTCTGAACTTGTAACACCTGTTGTAGCATATCTTTGAGTTCGGCAACAGAGTTATCAAGCTTTGCAATACGATCCGTCAATTTCTGGTACTTTAAACCATCACCCAAGTTAATGGGATCATCTGATTTCCCACTAGTAGTGGTTTTATCAGTGGTAGATATAGGGAGTATACTCCAAACATTAACCACTGATGCCCCTTTTTCTTGGTACTGGGGTCTTCTTCCTTCAACACTTGACAACCTTTTGATGTTACCAGTAGGATAAATAAATCCACTGGTGGTTGGCAGATGTGCTATAAAAGGAATTGCCTCCAAGGAAGTCTTATGAATGTAACCACTGTCCAAATGTAACCCAGTGAGTGTAACACTTGTAGTGGCTGCTTCACTTGGATTACCACCAAGAGTTACTTGTAACTCAAGGGGTGTAACCTCCTCAGGTTGTGTTGGTGGGTTAGCAAAGATTGATACATCAGACCCAGTCAGTTGTTGAGGTATATTCTCATTAGTAGGTGATTGAGAAGGACTGGTTAATGCCTGGTTCAAATCAATTGCATCCAACAGTGGTTTTATTGGTGAGGGAATTGTGGATGTGATGATTGGTGTAGAAAAAGGATGTGTCCCGGGCATTGGACTGTGGATGATAGAAACGAGTGTTTCCAGAGCATCATGATGTGGAGACCCTATTTGTACAACCTGTTCTTTTTGTGAAGAAGCAGGAGGAGTTGTGGTTATGGGTTGAGATATTTGTACCAACTGCTGTGAGGAAGTAGCAGCAGTGGTTTCTTGTGACATTTATGTTGTCACTCGCAGGAGCTCTGGTATCTCATCCTCCAGAGATGCCTTTTTGATGGTTTTGGGGGGTTTTTGTGTTTTTCTTTTTGTTGGCTTTTTGGTGATTTTAGGTGTGGGTTTCAAAGCAGTTGTGCTGCTGCTTTGATCACCTTGAGCAGTGGGCTCAGCAGCAGATACCTGAGGAGCAGTTGTAACTGCTAAAATCTGCTCAGGCACCTCTGCTTGTGTTTTGCAAGGTGCTAACATCCTTGAAAAAGTTTCAGTTGTTAAACTGTTTATTTGAGTAGGATCACCTTGGTTTATTATAGCTAAATCATCCTTACTGAATTTCTTTGAAAAATAGTAACTTAAAAACCTTGGAAACAGTAAGAATGATTTTGTTTCAACATTATTAACCAAATCTTTAAAAATTTCCCGAGAATAGTTAAAATTTTCTTCTTGAAGAATAGCATATCCCAGATTTTGAATCTTTAAAGGGATTTTATTGAAAGAAGTGGTTTTGTTTGAAACACATAGTAAGAGAGTATGAAATAAAAATATGGTTGCAGAAGGAAAGTAACCTTTTTCTAAGGTAATTTTCTTCATCATTGTGGCTTCATACCCTCTCTCAATGAAGTCAGTTTGCAACTCGTTTTTAGTGAAAGAGATTTTACCTTCTTGATCATCGAGTTGAAAGACCTCTGAAATGGATTGTGGCGTGATTTGGACAGCTTGACCCTTTATAGAAGAGTTTATGGTGGTTGCAGTGTCTCCTTGTTTTTCAAGGGTTGCATTTTTCCAGAACTCCCTTTGGGTCGCCAAATAGATTGATGCATCGGCAGTGAACAAAGTTTTGTACTTTGATTTTGCCATGAGATCAATGATGGAATCGAAAACTTTGGTGGTTCCTGGTTTTGTGAGAAGACCCAGGAGATTGTGAGATGGTTTATGTGGAATTTCAGTGGAGATTGCCTTTTGAGAGGCTGTTTTCGATGATGATTTGGATGAGGGTTTTGCAGATTTCTTTGATTTTGTCATTTTGAGGATGATTTATCGAAGAAATTTGTGAAGAAATGAGATGAAAAACTGCTTTGAGAAGAGAATTTTTAAGAATTCAATTCGACAGTAAAACCCTGTTTTTGGTGGTGAGTGGGGGATTTTATAGGGAAGAAAGTGAATGCTGAGGTGGCAGCCGTTACAAAAGGTCTGACCAATATGTACTGCCCATGTGACAACCCCTGTTGAAAGTGAAGGACAGTACTTGTGTGATAGGGACAGATGAAGGCAGTGGTATGAAAGCAGTGGATGATTTTCACTATCAGTGGATAGCATATCAGTGGATAAGACACTGCTTTTGAACAACAGAGTTTATCAACGTAATGAGAGAGCAGGGGTTGACTTTCAGCAGTGGACAGACTTTTGAAGTAGAGCAGACTTTTGATCAATCAGTGGGTTATGGCAGACTTTTAAGGATTTAATGAAAAATATCATTTTTAGCTATTTTTAAGGATGGAGTTTTTATTTTCTAAAAACATTTTGTTGCTTTTATTCATAGAAAAACAAGATGTTGCTTGTTATTCCATGTTTAGCATCCCAATCCTAGAGACCAAACTTTCAAAAGTGGCTGTATCAAGTGCTTTTGTGAGCACATCAGCTCGCTGGTCTTTAGTTGGGACATGATGAAGAGAAATCAAACCTTTTTCATAGCAATCCCTCACAAAGTGATGTCTGATGTCGATGTGTTTGGTGGTTGAGTGGGAAACTGGATTTTTGATGATATTTTCTGCTGCCTGACTGTCCAACATGAGTGGTGTCTTCAAGGCAGTGATACCAAAATCCAGTAACTGATTTTGAAGCCACAGGAGTTGGGCTGTACAGCTTGCGGCAGCAATGTATTCAGCTTCAGCAGTGGATGTTGAAACAGCTGCTTGCTTTTTGCTTTGCCATGAGACTAAGCAATCACCTAGAAACTGGCACCCTCCTGATGTGGACTTCCTTGTGGTGTGACATCCAGCAAAGTCACTGTCTGAGAAACCTGAAAGCTTGATGTTCCCATTAGCTGGATACCAGATACAAAGTGTGGGAGCACCTTTTATGTATCTGAAGATCCTTTTTACAGCAATGAGATTTGATTTTCTGGGAGCTGATTGACTTCTTGCACAGACACATGTTGCAAACATGATGTCTGGTCTAGATGCAGTTAGGTACAATAAAGACCCAATCATGCTTCTATAAAGTGTTTGGTCAATCAGCTCATCCTTTTCATCAGACATGACCAGCTTATTTGTTGCCATGGGTGTGCTGCATGGTTTACAATCATTCATATCAAATTTGGTTAAAAGTTCTTTAGCATATTTGCTTTGATGAATGAAAGTTCCATTTTGCAATTGCTGTACTTGGAGACCAAGAAAGCATTGCAGCTCACCCATAGCACTCATTTCAAACTCAGCTGTCATGAGTTCTCTAAACTCTTCACACATTGAGTTACATGTGCTTCCAAAAATAATGTCATCCACATAAATCTGGACAATCATTAAATCCTTCCCTCTCCATTTCAAAAACAGTGTTTTATCAATGGTACCTCTTTTGAAACCATTTGAGAGTAGGAAGTTGGAAAGAGTTTCATACCAGGCCCTTGGTGCTTGTTTCAGGCCATACAAGGCTTTGTTTAGCCTGTAGACGTGATCTGGATAAAATGGATCCTCAAAACCTGGAGGTTGACAAACATACACCTCTTCTTGAATTGTACCATAGAGGAAAGCACTTTTGATATCCATTTGAAACACCTTCATATTGTGGTTGACAGCAAAGGCCAGGAACAGTCTAATGGCTTCCAATCTTGCAACAGGGGCAAATGTTTCATCATAATCAATCCCCTCTTCCTGTCTGTAACCTTGAACCACAAGCCTGGCTTTATTCTTGACAACAATACCCCTTTCATCAGTTTTGTTCTTGAAGACCCACTTTGTGCCAATGGGACTAACCTCTTCTGGCAGTGGTACAAGCTCCCATACTTGTTGTCTTTTAAACTGTTGGAGCTCCTCTTGCATGGCTTCTACCCAGCTGTTGTCTTTCAGTGCCTCTTGGTACTTGACTGGCTGATGGAGTGATAGAAAACCAGCAAAAAGACAAATGTTTTGGGTTTGACTTCTTGTGAGCACCCCTTCATTTATGTTGCCAATGATTTGATCTGGTGGATGAGATCTCAAGAAGATTAAATCTCCTTGGTATGGTATGATGGCAAAGGTTGGTGAAGGCTGCAAATGTGTATCATCTGAGCTAACCACTGCTGGGGATTTTGATGATCCAGCAGTGGCTTCAAAAGGTGGTGGTATAGGAGGTAATGAAGTGGACAACTGCTGACTTTTATCCACTGTTTGAGGACTTTTGTCAGCAGTGTTTGAGGATGTGGAAGCAGTGGTTGATGGGCTACTTTGGTCAACAACTGTTGAGGTAGCAGTGGTTGAGCTTTGACAACTGTTTTGAACAGCTGGTGCTTTTCCCTTTGTGGCAGACCTTTGAGGGATGATGATTTCATACCCATAGTCTGGTGTTGTATCCTCTGATGGACCTGCACTGTTAGTCTTGACAGCAGTATTTTCAAAAGTGAATTTTTCAAGATCAAACAGATCTGCAGGGTTTGCTGGGATTTTCATTGATGAGAGTTCATTGAACTTAACATTCAAAGTCTCCTCCACTGCCTTGGTCCGTGTATTGAACACTTTGTAGGCTTTGGCAGTGGTTGAGTATCCCAGATGATAACCAGAATCAATTTTGGCTGCAAATTTTGAAATAGAATCTTTTAAGTTCAAAATAAAGCATGGGCAGCCAAACACTTTGAAATATGAGATCAGTGGTTTAATTTTATACAGAATTTCATAGGCAGTCTTTTTGTGCCTGGGGTTTATTAAAACTCTGTTCTGAACATAGCAAGCAGTGTTTACTGCCTCTGCCCAGAAAGTTAATGGCAAACCTGAATCTGCAAGCATGGTTCTGGCAGCCTCAATCAGAGTTCTGTTCTTCCTTTCCACTACCCCATTCTGCTCTGGTGTTCTTGGGATCCTGTACTGCCTTACAATCCCTTTCTTCACACAGAAGGCATCCAACTCCCTATTTTTGAATTCTGTGCCATTGTCACTCCTGAAGCTTTTCACTGGAAGGTCAAATTGCTTTTCAACCTGTATTACAAAGTCTTGCAAAATGCCTGCAGTTTCATCTTTTGAGTGCAAAAAGAAAGTCCATGTGAACCTAGAAAAGTCATCAACAATAACCAAACAATATCTTTTCTTTTTGAGGCTCATGACTTGAACTGGGCCAAACAGATCCATGTGTAGCATTTGCAAACACTGGGTTGTTTTGGACTCTTCAATGGACTTGTAAGAACTTTTATGCTGTTTTCCTTTTAAGCAGGAAATGCAATGTTCAGGACATGAAAACAATTTTTGTGGTAGGCCTCTCACCAAACCATTTTTTGAAATTTCTGTGATTGTCTTAAGATTTGTGTGTCCCAGCCTTCTGTGCCAAAGTTCTGTCTCTTTATTAGAGGCAGCTGAGAACAGACAGGCATCAGCTCTGGGACACTCTTTTGACATGTCAACAACATAAACATTGCCACTTCTTTGAGCAACAAGTTTAGTTTGTCCAGTTTTGATTATTGCTTCAATCTTTTTGACCATTTCTGGTCCAACAATCCTACAACAATTTTTTGTGAAGAATGACCCAAAACCCTTGTCACTCATTTGGGACACACTCAGAAGGTTGAATTTTAGATTGTCTATTAAATTGACATTTTCAAATTTTACTTTTCCAGACTCCACTGTACCCGACCCCAGAACTTTTCCTTTACTATTATTCCCAAAGGATATATCACCCCCTCCATGGATTTTAAAGTCTTTGAGGAGGGCTTTACATCCTGTCATGTGCCTGGAGCCTCCACTATCTACATACCAAAGACTATCAAAGCATGCAGAAGCTCCCTTGGCAGCTGCCATCATTGCACAATCACATTGATGATCCTCTTCATCAGCAGCTTTCACTTTCTTTTCACCAGCCTTTTCTTCTTTCTCTTCTTCTTTGTCCTCTTTGGACCATGGATCTGTCAATGGTTCAATCAGGGTACCTGAACTCTCTCCCAACAGTAGTTCACCAGCCACAGCAGTAACCACTGCTTCAGTCACCTCTTCCACTGTTTCAAAGCTCTGCTGTTCCTCCTCAGTTTCAACCCCCTCCTGTATTGACTCTAATGCCATCAAACAAAACTCATCATGAGAAGAATCATTAGAAGCATAGAGTGCAAAATTTTCATCATTAAGGTCTTCAGGCATACTGCTCCAGTCAACAAACCCTTGAGTGAAAAAACTTTGTTGATCTGGTTGTGCTGCTGCTGGAGCAGTGGTTTGAGGTGCAACAGGTTGCACTTGTACCTGTACCTGTGGAGCAGGGGTTTGAACATATTGGATCTGTGGAACAGTAGTTTGGACATAATGTACTGGCACAGGGACAGCAGCATAGTGAGCAGTGTTCACTTGAGCTGCTGGGGCATATTGGGCATAGTGCATAGTGTTTTGGTTTTGAGGTCTAGGAGTTGAGCTAGGATGAGTAATTATGGGACCAGTAGTTTGACTCCTACATTCCCTAGCGAAATGTCCCAACCTATTACACTTGTAGCACTTGATTTTCGATTTATCCAACCCAACCCTTAGATTCCCATGCAAACCTGAGAATTTTCGCCCTGTTCTTTTGTAGAACTTGCTAGTTCTAACACTTAGCAAAGCCAGTTGGTGCAGGATGTCCATTTCCTCTAAATCAGTGGGATCAAAATGTTGCAAATCATTTAGTTCAAAGCTTAAATTGTCTGACATCTGGTTTTCATTTGCAGTGAATGCATAACTAGCAGAGTGAGGATCAGGGTTGTTAAAATTTGCACCAGCAGTTATGTCAATGAAGTGATCATAACCCTGATCCTTACCACTGCTCCCAGATTCTTCTTGACCCAGAAGAGCAGTATTACCGAAAGTGTAATCATCGGTAACTTTTCCTGACTCTTGTAGCCTCCTTTTCTGGTTCAACTCCCTTTCATAGGTCAGGAGTCGACCGTGGAGTTGGGTCAAGGTCAGATCCTTGAATTCAGGTGAGTTTCGGGTGACAAAAGCTATGGTGTTCCATTTTTCTGGCAGTGACCTGAGGAACCTGCTATTTTGAGTTGAGTTTGTAAAAGTGGTGTTAACAAGCCTCAGTTCACCGATGAGACAACTGAAACGCTCAAATTGTTGCGTTAGTGATTCGCCTTTAACGTAGCAAAATGTTTCATACTGTTGGTTCAGGATTTCCCTATTGTTTTCTATGACTTCTTCAGTTCCCCCAAACTGTTCCTTAAGTGCGTCCCATAACTCTTTGGCACTGTTACAATGTAACAGTCCATCATATATCTCATTGGGCAACGCTGATGCTACGATGCTAAAAGCTTTAGCATCTAGTTCGATCTTTTGAAAATCGGTTTCGGTATAATTTTCAACTGGTTTTGGAACGAACTTTTTAGCATCTTCAGCACTTGGCACTGAAGGAACATGGGGACCATAAATGACAGACTTCCAACAACCTGCGCTTTGTTGAGCGAGGATGTGACCCATCCTCCTCTGCCAGATGTTGTACTCATTTCTTTTTAGCATAGGTGGTTTAAAAAGCGAGCCGATGTTGTTTTTGTCATCCTGAGATTGTGACGTCATTCTTGTTGTTTTACAGACACTGAGAAATCAACTTTAATGGTGATTAATCCTTGCTCTATTTTTCAACGGACGAACAAACGATCAGTATCAACTGTTATGAGCTGAACTATTTACGTCAAAATGATTGTTAAATCAAATTTGACTGTCCTAGCTCTGATACCAAATGTTGGATCTGAGTTTCTTTTTGATTGTATTTTCGTTTGAAATTAAGATGGAAATGAAAGAGTTGTGCAGCGGAATTAAGATGAAAACAAACTTTGCATACAATCAAACGAGAGTAATACTTTAATCAAACATCTTTACACAATGAATCGAAAGATTGAATTTGTTTCAACAACAATTACAATGATTGATGAATGAATGCAAACTCCCCCTCAGCCAGAGCTCAGTAGTTTGTTCGTGGAAAGAAGACGATGTGGTGAAAGAGCTAATAGAACAGTACAAAGTACTGAACTATTTATAGGCACTTGCAAACCACTGAGCATCTTAGCTGACGTCACCATGAAAGTGACATCTAACCTCCTAACAAACTCTAACCTCTGATCAATACAAACACTGATGTACTAACAACATCTATTACATTTCTTTACATAAAAGACACTTAAACATCTGCTGCATCCTTCCACTGCTGTGAACTGATGCGTGCGAAGTGTTACTTATATTAGGTGTATATTTTAAGCCCTTTTTAACACTTATTTTAGCCAAGTTTTAAATTTATAAAACACGATATTTCACTAACACTAAACACACATATGGGCAAGTGCACCCATCGTTGAGTGTAGTATAGCGTTGGTAAGATACCGAGGTCGTCCAAGGACACAAGAGCTTTTAGTACCGGTTTATCCTCAACGTCTAACCAAAATAAAAGTTTAGAAAAATGTTTTAAACTAAGAAAAATAAAACTAACTAAAATGCTGAAAATAAAAATAAAAGAAAAACAGATAGACAAGATGAATCACTTGGTTCCGACTCGTATCTAGTATAACCTTTGATTATTTCTGCACTTTTGCACACAATTAAGAGATTATCTTAGTTATTGTAGTAGGCCCCTCTTTTGAAGGTGACGTTACCCTCACCCCAGTAGTTTGAGTCAGCAGGGATACAATCCTAAAGGGGTGGATTATTGGAAGATAATGAATTAAGTTATTAATGCAGTATTGTGGTAGGCCCCGCTTTTGGCGGTGACGTTACCCTCGGCTAAGTAGTCTGAGTCAGCAGGGATACAGTCCTAAATAGCCGGGTTATAGTATTAATAGTAGTTAACTTATGAGGGGATCAAAGAGTTTGGACCCCCGCCATCCAATACCGTGAAGTATTGAAGGAGGTCCTACTAAATTTGACCCAGGTCCATTGCAGGACCTCTAAACGCTGAACAATGGCAAGACCTTTACCAAACCGTTCCCTTAACCCCCTACCAGGTAGCCAACATACCTCCATATAGACCGTGGAGATATGAATGGTGAAAATCCTTTATTTTATATAGACAGTAAAATAATGCCAAGACACCACGGACAAACGATAAGGAAAGATCACCTTCAACATAAGTAACTAGTTATTAAAGTCATTAATACAAAACCAAATAAAAAGTGCAAAAGATTAGAAATAAAAAGTATTATACTAGACACTTTGTCTTCACCAAGTGATGTAAGAGACTTAGGCAAACATGGCCTTGATTGTCAAGAACTCTTACGATCAATCTTGGATCCCGAGACGACTCACACACTCTACGATGGACAATGGATGATGGTGTTGTGATGGTGGTGGGTGGTGGATGAAGTGTGAGAGAGGTGGTGTGCCTAGGGATGAGATGAAATGAATCCAAGCACTCCTATTTATAGGCTGAACAGAGAGCTGGACACGGCCCCGTGTCCGCTGGGCACGGCCCCGTGTCCGTCTGACAATCTCTCTCCTCATTAATTGTAATTCGCAATTACAATAAATGCGCCTGCTGTACTTTCGACACGCCCCCGTGTCCGCTGAGCACGGCCCCGTGATGGGCAATAGAAGCTTCTATAGATTTGTCTTTTCTGCTGCTTTTTGGGCACGGCCCCGTGCTGGCTGAGCACGGGGCGTGTTCAGTCTTCTGATTTCTCTACTTTGCTTTGGAAGGTGCCGTTGAGGGTTCGGGTAGTCCACTAATATTCCTTTTCTTGTATTTATGTTGGATTTAGCTGTCTTTTTGCTTCTTTTGCGTTTTTGAGCTCATTTAATCCTGAAAATACAAAAGGAAGACAAAAACACTCTTTTTCCAATATTAGTACTTAAAAAGGGTTAGTTTTATGCCTTATTTGATGTAATTTATATGTTGCATTTTACACACATCAAATACCCCCACACTTGAACTTTTGCTTGTCCTCAAGCAAAACTCTTTAATATGTGGCTTACACTCCCAAATGGAATAGGTAGAAGAGAAGGTTTTGGGCTTGTCGTAGAGTGTCGGGATTTCCAAGATCTTTTTGGGTTTTATTTTTATTTATTTACACTCCTATTCGTAATGATTTATTTAGAACTTTTCATAAAAGAAATTACTTATTTGGGCATAACATGCCTTTTTAAAATTCTATTTATATACAAGTTCACATACCTCACGGGGAAATCACTCACACTCGGCCGAAGGTGTATTTTTAGTGAATCACTCGAGAGCGGCATGGAACTTATTCCTACCATAGGCTTGCCAAGAAATCAATCCTCCTCCTTTTTAACTTTTATACCTTTGTAGATATCAAGAGGACTTTGTGGGTTAAGGGTTAGGCTAGGGTTAAAGGTAGGTGGTTGGGTTAGTGGTTAGTAGAAAAAAGGGCTAAAAGCGTAACAAGTATCGGTTTTCGTATTTTTGCAACTTTTTATTGATGAAGCTTTTATTCAAACTAAGTTATTTTTTATTAACTTGTTTGTTTATTTTCTTTTTGCTTCATCATTTTTTTTTTTTTTTTTTTGGAAGAACCGAACTTGTTACTAAAATAAAGGGTTAAAAATGAAAAAAAAAAAGGGTTTGGTGGGTAAAAGGGTTTTTGTTTGGGTGATGAAACGAAAAGGTTTAGGCTCAAAGGGGCTAACTAGGGGGATTTTTGGGTAGGTGGTAAAAGTAAAAGAAAAAGAAAAATAATGGTGTAGAAATAAAAAGGGTTAGTCCTAATGCCTCCATCATTTACTTACTTGGGTTTAAGTTGATAAGGACCGGGAATGTATTGTCATGGCAAGTTCTAGAGTCGTAAGAACCAGGCGGCTATTCACACAAGAAACGAAAAATGAGCATTTAGTCAAATGATATGTAATTGTGTGCTCAATAAAGGCTCAAAACTCACTTTTGTGGGAATGGGTTTTTTAGGTGATCAAGTATATATAATCAAATTTTAAATAAGTTTGCTATGCCTTTTCATAATTTTCTTATGTTGGTTCTTTTTATCACTACGCTATCGGTTGTAAATTTGTAAAAATATAACCTTTTTGAGAACTTGAATTTCCCGAGTTAAACCTAGACAAGTAAAAAAAATTGAAATTTTTGAAAAAATTTGGGGTGATTAGCGGTTCCAATAGAGTTTTGTGTAAGGCTTGTATTTAGGACTTGCAAAATTCAAGGTTTTAGCATCCCCCCCCACACTTAAATTACACATTGTCCTCAATGTGTCCCAAAATAAATTTTTAGGTTGATTAGATGTGTAAAATAGTGTTTAAAAAGCAAATATTTGTGTTACTGGGCACTGAACACGGCCCCGTGTTATCCGGGCACGGCCCCGTGTTCAAGTGCCAGTAACAGAATTAAAATAAGAGAAACAGAAGTCTGGACACCGGGGCGTGTTGGGTGAACACGGCCCGTGTCCAGTTACCTGAACTGGGCGTTTTTTATGCAGGGTGCTCAGCACGGGGCCGTGTTGGTTGGGCACGGCCCGTGTTGAACCTTCTGAAATGGAGAGAATTGTCAGGTTGCCTTGTTCTTGTGCATGGGATCATTTTTCTCGTTCCCCTTTTCATCCTTTACCACCATGAGTGTGTTTTATTCATTACAAACCATCCAAACCTTAAAACCATCATTTCATTTCATCATAGAGAGAACTTACATAATCCTAAATTAAACTAAAACTAAAAATTAATCTAGATAGGTCAGCAGGTACACGAGGTTATCATAAGGAGTTCTACTTTTTTAAGAAAATTTTGAGAATGGCTTCCCGATATAGTAGGACTTTTAGCCGAACGAATTCTTCCCTAAACGTTGTTTAAAGCCATTCTTCGATCTCCCTAGGAAGGAAGAATGCGACTTCATTTTCCTCCGCTGCTGGAGGTTGAGGGGGAACATTCACCGGGACTCCTTGCACCACTCTTCGCGGAAGCTCTTGGTGCATGGCGTACCATTCGGCTGGAATGACAACTTCGGGCACCATGTTCCACGCCCTTTGGGTTATTATGGGTACCAAAGGCGGGGAGGCGAGAAGGTTCAACCTCTGGTGCAAGAGGTTTACTTCGTGGAGACAGCCCTCCAGCCCTACTGTAAGATGGTTGATACGGTCGACCAATGCTTCTTCCACTCCCGTCATCTCATCAATAGCCTCCCTTAAAGCGTAAACATAGTTTACAAGAGAGTCTTCTGCTGTTGAAGATCTCCTCCCTTGTCGGTTATTTCTTGAAGATGATCCGCTTGTTCTGCTTGCCATTTTCTGCGAAGGAAACCGAAGAAAGCTGAATTTTTGCAAAACAGAGCCCCTGGACACGGCCCCATGCTCGCTGAACACGACCCCGTGTCCACTTGTCTGCAGGATTTTTGGCTAAAGAATCTTGGAGTTTTTAAATTATTTTTATGATTTCTATCTGGGTTTTAAGCTCAGATAATTTAAAACAAAGTTATACAACTAACTTTAAGCAAGAATCTTTAGCAAATAATCTTACAAACTTCACATAGAGGGTTGGAATCAAGGGATTTCCAAGCTTCCATGGGGGAAATTTTGAAAAATTTTTGAAAGAGGAGGAAATAAATAAAAGTGGAAGGGACAAGAGGGTCCTTTGGAACCTTCTTTTAACACTTACCTAGGATGGTATGAGTGAAAATCCCAGGGGATCTCTGTCAATTGAGGTGGTCAAAATGAGCAGGAATCAGGCTGCATTTAAAGAAAACGACAGCGCACTGGGCACGGCCCCGTGTTGATTGGACACGGCCCCGTGTTCAGAGGAAATCCTGACACATTTTATCCATATTCTGACCAAATTAGCAGAGAATCTTTTTAGTGAGCACGGGGGCGTGTTGACCTGGACACGGCCCCGTGTCTGGAGGCTGCTTTATGGAGTTTTGCTACTTCAAGGATTTCATCGATATCGGGTGGTTCCTGACTGGTTGGAACAACCCCAAAGTGCCTAAGATACCTTAATTGTCCTAGACTAAGGCGAGAACGCAAGAGGTTGTCGTTGAGGGTAATTCCTATTTTCATTCTAGGTGGACAAGTCCAACCCTTTCCCGGGCTCTTGTTAAAGAAGGTGTATGCCGAATCGCTCAGGTCTATGTATGCACCGAACGAAGTCGATGGAGAGTCCTTCACGGCACAATCGACACAGGGACGACTATCGTCCAAGTCTTTGCTAGGTACGAAGGTATTTTCGGGAGCAACGAGGTTGTCGGAATGCGGTTCCAACATTTCTTCATGGGTATTGTCTTGGGGTGGATTAATAAAATCCTTCCCAAGCTCTTCTAACAATTTCAGAATTAGCTCTTCTAGTTGAAATAACTCGCCAAGGAGCATTTCCCCTAGAATATCTGGCTGGGCGCATTCGAGGGAGAAATAGTGCTTATTTTTACTTTCGCCCCTCTTAAGGTTGTGAGAAGATGGTGGGTCCATGTAGTGGGGCCTATAATTTAGGAAGTAGCATTTTACTTCTTCATGTTCGCCACCACATAATTGACACCACGTACCATAAGAGTGCCGAAAGTAAAAATAATTACTATCACTCATGTTTATGTCAGAAATTACCAACCGCTGGGATCTAACGGTTCTGTTTTCAGTAACTGAAACTTGGGCACGGGGGCGTGTTGAGTGGGCACGGCCCCGTGTTCAGCTTACTGTCTGATGTAAAACAGGATTGCCAGTTCCAATGATTGAGCACGGGGGCGTGTTCAGCGGGCACGGCCCGTGCTAAGCTCTGCAGAAGCTGAAAAACTAAGAAAATCCTAAAAAAATAAAAAGAAAAATAAAAGATGATTAGGCCGTTGATTCCTAACTTTCTTAAAATCCTTGTGTCCCCGGCAACGGCGCCAAAAACTTGATGCGTGCGAAGTGTTACTTATATTAGGTGTATATTTTAAGCCCTTTTTAACACTTATTTTAGCCAAGTTTTAAATTTATAAAACACGATATTTCACTAACACTAAACACACATATGGGCAAGTGCACCCATCGTTGAGTGTAGTATAGCGTTGGTAAGATACCGAGGTCGTCCAAGGACACAAGAGCTTTTAGTACCGGTTTATCCTCAACGTCTAACCAAAATAAAAGTTTAGAAAAATGTTTTAAACTAAGAAAAATAAAACTAACTAAAATGCTGAAAATAAAAATAAAAGAAAAACAGATAGACAAGATGAATCACTTGGTTTCGACTCGTATCTAGTATAACCTTTGATTATTTCTGCACTTTTGCACACAATTAAGAGATTATCTTAGTTATTGTAGTAGGCCCCTCTTTTGAAGGTGACGTTACCCTCACCCCAGTAGTTTGAGTCAGCAGGGATACAATCCTAAAGGGGTGGATTATTGGAAGATAATGAATTAAGTTATTAATGCAGTATTGTGGTAGGCCCCGCTTTTGGCGGTGACGTTACCCTCGGCTAAGTAGTCTGAGTCAGCAGGGATACAGTCCTAAATAGCCGGGTTATAGTATTAATAGTAGTTAACTTATGAGGGGATCAAAGAGTTTGGACCCCCGCCATCCAATACCGTGAAGTATTGAAGGAGGTCCTACTAAATTTGACCCAGGTCCATTGCAGGACCTCTAAACGCTGAACAATGGCAAGACCTTTACCAAACCGTTCCCTTAACCCCCTACCAGGTAGCCAACATACCTCCATATAGACCGTGGAGATATGAATGGTGAAAATCCTTTATTTTATATAGACAGTAAAATAATGCCAAGACACCACGGACAAACGATAAGGAAAGATCACCTTCAACATAAGTAACTAGTTATTAAAGTCATTAATACAAAACCAAATAAAAAGTGCAAAAGATTAGAAATAAAAAGTATTATACTAGACACTTTATCTTCACCAAGTGATGTAAGAGACTTAGGCAAACATGGCCTTGATTGTCAAGAACTCTTACGATCAATCTTGGATCCCGAGACGACTCACACACTCTACGATGGACAATGGATGATGGTGGTGGATGATGGTGTTGTGATGGTGGTGGGTGGTGGATGAAGTGTGAGAGAGGTGGTGTGCCAAGGGATGAGATGAAATGAATCCAAGCACTCCTATTTATAGGCTGAACAGAGAGCTGGACACGGCCCCGTGTCCGCTGGGCACGGCCCCGTGTCCGTCTGACAATCTCTCTCCTCATTAATTGTAATTCGCAATTACAATAAATGCGCCTGCTGTACTTTCGACACGCCCCCGTGTCCGCTGAGCACGGCCCCGTGATGGGCAATAGAAGCTTCTATAGATTTGTCTTTTCTGCTGCTTCTTGGGCACGGCCCCGTGCTGGCTGAGCACGGGGCGTGTTCAGTCTTCTGATTTCTCTACTTTGCTTTGGAAGGTGCCGTTGAGGGTTCGGGCAGTCCACTAATATTCCTTTTCTTGTATTTATGTTGGATTTAGCTGTCTTTTTGCTTCTTTTGCGTTTTTGAGCTCATTTAATCCTGAAAATACAAAAGGAAGACAAAAACACTCTTTTTCCAATATTAGTACTTAAAAAGGGTTAGTTTTATGCCTTATTTGATGTAATTTATATGTTGCATTTTACACACATCATGAACCCAGCAGTGCCTGTCCGGATCAGCAGTACTTGACTCAAGGCAGTAGATTGAGCCAGCAGAGCTTTGGTCTTCCATCAGTCTTTGACATTGGGCAGTAGATGTAAGGCAGCAGTTGTAGGTCAGTACTTAGTAAGATCAGCAGATAGGAGGTCAGCAGATATGAAACCACTTTCAAGGGGAGAGATTTGCATGAACTAACTGTAATCGTCTGCTTATTCTGGATCCACTGCTCTGATCCAGTTTTGGCTTTAATTATCTGTTCCTCTGATAGGGTTCAATCCCAACAAGCGCTCCCTTCAATCCACCAATCGCTGTGAGTATACTCGATCCCTCTATATGCTATTATCAAACTTGTATGCTCACCTTTACACTATGTGTATTGACTTTTACTTTAACGTATGTGACAGGTGCTTAGGATGCTTATTTGCTTAGCTTGCTGTGAAATCGAGGCTAGGAAAGACCTAGGTCAACAATAAACAATTGTATGTAATAAAAAAATCTGAGTTGTCGGAACAGAACAATTTGACTTGATCTTTTCTGTAATAATTGTATTATCTTTTATGACATGGTATGGGACGTGTTGCTTTTAAATAATTGGTAATTATAGTTGTTATGAAAACTTTTGGACAATCTGTTTCGCTCAGTTCCACGCCCAATGTTTCCGCCATCAGTTGGGGTGTGACAAGAGGGTCGTTGATGTTTGGCCTTAACCTTCGAGCAAGTTAGGCATTTCGAAACATACAGAGCGATATCCTTTTTCATGCCCGAGCACCAATACCTAGAACGGAGGTCCTGGTACATTTTGTTGGCACCGGGGTGAATGGAGTAGTGAGATTTGTGAGCTTCAGTCATCAATATCTCTCGGAGGTTATTGCGACTAGGAATCCAAATACGGTCGAGATAGTGAAAGATACCGTTCGATTTATTCACTAACTGAGTTTCGGCCCCACACTTCATTTACTCTTTCAAGGTGAATTTGAATATTTGGTACAAACAGTCATTTGATTTCAAATATTATTAAAGGTGAATCTAGTGAGCAAAAGATTGCAATCAAAGGATGTAGTTCTTGATGTTGCTATTGATGAATTGGACAAATTGATTATATACTTTTAGAATTTTAGAGAAGTGGGTTGTATAAGGCGATTGATGAAGCTAGAGAAATTGCCAATAAAATGGGTGTTGATGCAGAATTTCCTAAAATTTTTTGATGAGTCTTCAATTGTTGAAGAAGTTATATTTTCACCTGAGGAAAATTTTAAAGTCAACTACTTTGTATGTATTGTTGATAAAGCTATTTAGTCTCTCCAAACAAGATTCAGTTAATACCAAAAACTTGAGAAAGATGTTGGGTTTTTTGTTTCCTAAAATGTTAAAGACACCTGATGAAGCCAAGCTTAAGGCATGTTGTTATCGCCTTCAAGATGCAGTTTAGTATGAAAAAGAGTCCGATATTGATGCTATGGAACTATATTTGGAGTTGAAGTTGAAGTTGATTGACTCATTTTTACCAAGTCACATTGTCACCCCTTTTGATGTTTTAAACAATTTCAACCAACACGGTTTTTATCCTAATGCTATAAATGCATATAAAGCGTTGTTGACAATCCTGGTAACGGTGGCATAGGCAGAAAGAAGTTTCTCAAAGTTGAAATTGTTGAAGTCCTATTTACTTGCTACAATGTCACAAGAAAGCCTTAACGTACTGGCAATGATAGTTATCAAAAACGAAATATTAGAAAGTATGGACTATTAAAAGTTGACAGAGAGGTTTGCTTCCAAAAACGCTAGGAAAGCCACATGGTTCGCTTAAGTAAGTAGGTTCGGTCATTTTTCTACACTACTTTTGTTAATTTGTTTTATTTATTTTATAACAATATCGTCGTATCATGGGTTTTTAGTGTTTATATATGTGATTGACTAATTGATGAGTTTATATTATATGGAAATTTGCAGGTATGGCTAAATTTTTTATCTCGCCAAAGCCCAACATTTTTTACGATTCTTAGAGAAAAACCCTTTATATAATATATGTGTACATGCCAGTGGCGGAGCTTGACCAAAAGTTTCGAGGGGGCGTAAAGTGATGGGACCCAAATTTTTTTTCCTATCGTTATGTTTCGAGTCGAGTCGGGTTGGCTATTCGATTCAAATCGGGTTAAATAATAATAGTTCCAAATAAAACAAAGTGTATATTTAACAAACTACCCATCGTTTATATACAAAGTTTATAAATTTTTGGATATACAATTTAGGAAAAATAATCGGGGGGCGATCTTCGGTCAAAAAATCGAAACTTGTACACTTCTAACCGAAATATGGGGGTGGGCGGGTGCACCCCCGGGCACCCACAATACTTCGCCTCTGGTACATGCATGCATATTCACCCTCACTTGAACGTACCTGGGCACCAACGCATCTCCATCACCATCATCCTCTAGCCATTACCACCTCCGCCATCTCCGAATGTCTCCATGGCCACCCTCCGACCAGTTACCACCACCACCACCATCTCCGACCTCCAAATTGATTCAATGAGAGTGAAAAAGAGAGAGAGAGATAGGGAGATAAGAAGAATAAATATGGTGACTTGTCGGATAACATGAGCAGGGCCGGCCCTGAGAATTCGTGTACCCTGTTCGAGCTAGAAAAAATGTGCCCTTAGGTCTTAACGAAATTGGGTTTTGGGCTCACTAAAAGTCTAAACCTGATGCCAAAGGGGTTAATAACTAATCTAAACCATAAGAATAGTTTTGTAAGGGGGCCTATGTTGGTGTTTGTATGGGTGTACCCTATTAAAAAAATATTTTACATATACATATCGAGTTTTTTCATAAAAAATGTGCCCCTCGAACTATCGGGCCCTGGCCGATGGTCCTCCCCACCCACCCCCAGGGCCGGCCATGAACATGAGTAGACTGCTTGCAACGGCTAAACCACCACCACCTAATTTGCCATAACTCGTCACTAATTGCCAACGCTAAACCACCACCACCACCCGATTTGCACTCTCATTGCTTGGCTTCCTTTGTTCGCTAACTAGAGTAGACCGTTACGACCTCTAGATCTAAAAAGACTGGAGACATTTGAACTTGTGAGATGAAGGGGTTTCAGATCCGCAGCCACCACCGCAAGATCTACAAAAGAATTAGACCTAACTCGTCGCTGGTTTCCATATCCGGCGAGCGCAAACGAAGGGCTAAGCGGAACAGATCTGACGGTTGATGGTTATGCTTCTGAGTGAGTGGTGTTGGTGGCATGTGACATGTGGTGGTGGTTGATGGTGGTAAGGGTACGCAAGGAAATTTACTATATATAAACAAGTTTGATATTTATTTAGGTAAAAAGAGCTTAATGCCCTTAATTTTATCTATTAAATTACAAAAATATAACTGACATTTTAGATGGAGTTAGGGTCGGGGAGTAGATTGAAATAAAATTAGAAACAATAGGGAGCATTTGGCCATATTTAAAAGGATTGGGGCATAATGATTAGAAGTGTCAAACGTCAGGGAGCAAAAAAAACGAACTTCACTCTATTTGTTTTATTACCAAGAGTAAACTTCCGTTTTGCTCCCTGTGGTTTGGTCACTTTAACGGTTTTGCCCCAAACCTTTAAAAATAGTTAGTTTACTCCATGATGTTTTGATTTTATCGCCAGTTTGCTCCACGTGCTTAACTACATCCATAATGTCTGTTAACTTAAAGGACATTTTGGTAATTTTAAGATAAAAGAAGGGCATTTTGGTAATTTGTATTTAAATATACTACAAAAGATAACTATATCATCTCTTCAAACCACCAGCAACTCAATATTCTCTTTCCTCACTCTTCTCGCTCTCTCTCTCTCTCTCTCTCAAGATACAGATTCATCTTCATTCTCATCACCATAAACCACCACCTCCACAACAATCATACACCATCACCACTGTAACCATTATGCACCATCACCGCCATAAACCACCTGCACACATTCCAAACCCTACCACCACTATGGCACCGCCCCGTCACCTCCGAGCACCATCGTCACACCACCTCTGCCACCCATAAAAGTCCAACACTGCAAAATCGAAATCACCTACACCAAACCCCAACTACTTAGAACCAACCACTCAACTGTCGATAAGAAACTTCATTGCCATCGTGTTTGAAACCCTAATCGAACGGCTAGAGTTTGAACGTTTAGATCCGAACGTCTAATCAGAGAATCGTCGGAGCCGCCGGAGTTCTTACTCGTCCCGTCAGAAAAACAGTTAAATCTCACACCGGTAATGTTTCAA
Source organism: Helianthus tuberosus (assembly GCA_030545235.1). Taxonomy (NCBI): domain Eukaryota; kingdom Viridiplantae; phylum Streptophyta; class Magnoliopsida; order Asterales; family Asteraceae; genus Helianthus; species Helianthus tuberosus. The sequence continues at coordinate 154,484,617 of CM060372.1, forward strand.
TACATCATTGAGTTTGGTTTCCTTGGGGGATCAAAACCCCTCTCATAATTTCATTGAACAAAAACTTTGGTTTTTGAATTTATTGATTAAAGGGATAGGGTTTCCGGTTTGGGTTTGTTTGAGGAAGATGAATATTTGGGTTGATAAGAAACAGAAAATTAAGTGGTGGAGAATGGTGGTGATGGCAGGTGGTGGTGACGGGATGGTGATGGTGGTCGATTATGTGACAACCCTCACTAAACCAGGTATCCGTACGATTTAATTAATGATTAATTGCTGCTTAATTACTGTGCTTAACTGAAATTTCTGATAAACTGCTACTTGCATACTGATACATGCACTTACTTGCATCATACTTTATTTGCTGTCACTCTATATTTTGCTTACAGCACCTTAGTGACAAACATGATGCACAAAAAGCACAGTAGCACTATAGCGGATAACCTACTGAACATGCTGATAAAGCCAGCATCAGGCAAACACTGCCTCTAAGGCCTGTATGAGCCAGAAAGATTTTGCTACACCAGTGGTGAGTGTAGGGATATAAGGGTTGTGGAACTGCGTCTCTAGGAATAAGTCACTATGACTGGATGTGCCTAAAACGTACTCTAAGTACAAAACTCAGCACTTTACAAAATAATTCAGCTTTTAGCTAACTAATAAAGTGCCAAAACATGAGAAAAATAACACTGGACACTTTCCAAAGTGTCAGGAATAGGCTGTGTCACTAAAAAGGGTAATAACGACACTTTAAAGCTTTAGTAACGCTTTAACGGATTACTATCCAACCGAACAACCGGACTATACCCGGAACATGAAAATATTGCTATTTTCATTATTCATCTTTTTCTGAGCCAGTTAGGGTCCCTGAACACCCTAACACACACTGTTAAGCACTAAACATAACTAACCAAGTTAACCACTTAACTAACTTGGATTAACCTAACTAAACATCAACTAATCTAGTTGAGATCGAACCAAGACCCCCCCCCCTTGGGCCGATCGGTCACCATGGGACTAAGCTTGTACCATTTTTTATTATAATATTGCCTCTTGTCCCATATCTAAATAACATATAATCCATTGGATTAAAACTTCTAAATTGTCTATAAGTATGATGGATGGCACTAGAGATCATTCACTCCACACAACACACAAAAATTACTCTCTCTCTCCCTCTTGCTCTACTCACGGCCGAACACCCCTTGGGGCACCCCATCCATTTTCGATTTTGATCTTCAAGTTCCAAGCATATACAAGCGTTACGGGTCACATACGAGAAGCCTTGGAGCAAACGAAGGACGAAGGACCTCTCTACTTGGCTTTTATCCACCTCATTTGCGCATAGATTCTTCCCTAGCCTCGAGCTAGTGGTATGATGTTTAAATCTCTATCTTGAACTAATCTAAAGTGGTTAAGAGGATTTGTATCGGTTAAATCTCGTTAAAATGCAAAATGATGCACAAAAGTCTACTAAAAACACTTAAAATGGTGGTTAATAGCTTATGTGTTGTGTAAATGATGTAGTAATTGAAAGTTGTGTTTATTTAGACCCGATCTATGATGTGGTAGCTCGGATCATCGTTTAACCCGGTTTAGTAAGATCATGGATCTTAACATAAGCTTGTTTTGAATAATACAAGGGTTAAAAGGTGAAACTCTACCACACGCGAATCATGAACTTGTGTAAAAGAGTTTTACTTGTGACATTGTGTTTAAAAACTAGCAGATCTACGTATCTGCAAGTGGTATTTTCAAAGAACCACGCATCAAAGAAATCATGTATTTTAAAAGATAGATCTTACACTAACAAGCATGATTTTTATAAACCACAAGTGTGTAAACACTTGTGAAATGAAAAGATCCGACAAAATAACAGTTTTTGAAAAAGATGACGGAAAGTTGTAAAAATGAATTTTCTCTAAAAACAAGGTTTTTACAAGATCAAATTACCTTATATAAAGATCTACTAAATTTAAGGGGATATACACCACAGTTTTGGGAAAACTACAAGTTCATGTAAATTTTTGGCAATTTACACATATGTTGATTAGTTGTTGTGAAGAAAGTCGTTCTGATCAAATAAAGAAAATTTTTGAGTTGATTTGTTAAAGAAAATGATACGCTTGAAAGCGTGGCCACCTCCAGTTACAGAGGAAACTCTGGCGAAATTTTTCTAAAAACCTAACACTTAGAACTATTTACACTACAAGTGTTAGAATTATTTTTGACATGTTTTCGAAATATAAATTTCGCCATGACTTTATTTACTAAATATTCGGAGGTGGGATTTTCACAAAATATTAACATGATAAATACATATTTTCACACACTGTTTATGATTATTTTGTGAAAATACATAGATATTATTTTTTAGAGTAAAAATAATATTTACGAACGTTAACGAATCCAAAATAATACGAACGCTTTCACCATGAATATATAAGTTACACCGGTAATTATATTACCACTCGATTGTTAAAACGTAACTTACGCACTTACGGAAATATTTATGAACGCACATGTATTGAATCCCCCATCCTTGGGAAGGAGATTAACTACCAAGTATATACAAAATGTAAACACGAAATAGTTGTCTAACTATTTCCCAAAAACATAAACTATAAAGCTAAGGCACGGCCATCCGTCTAATAGAGTTAGCACGTGTAGGTCGTCATACAGCTGATCGATTTGGAGGCATACTTGGTAGAGACGCACCACTGTGAGTTCATGTCCCCCTTTTCTCTAACTGTTTTCAGTTTTCTTAACTACGGGGGTGAAATACATGTTACTTTGATTACAAGTACTTTATACATGGTATGGTTAGCGTAAGGAGGTTTACTACTTAGATCATGTGAGTGGGTAGGAGCAACATGAGGCCATTAGTCCTCATGGCGGGACCGAGGGACAGGAGCGGTAGATCTATCTGGGTGTAGCGAGCCCAGCCCCAGGCCAAACTAGAAACGGACCTCGGGGTGACTTTGTCGACATACTAATGCCGTGGCGAAATCTGCTAGGTTTGAGTCTCCCTATTTGCACTTCACATATATCAGTGGCCTTGCAAACCATTGGTGATCTCAATTCCCTTATTTGCTACATACCAAGACTATTTTTATACTCACAAGGTTTACTTACTCACTTACACATGAACTCGCTCAACATTATTGTTGATTTTTCAACTTACATGTATTTCAGGAAATTAACGGATCTGGCACGGTATGGAACGTTTTCCGCTGCACTAGTCATGAGGTCATCTGGGTTTGGGGAATGTGACTCTTTCCTGGACAAGTCACAGTCCTTAAACTGTGTTTATGTCATGTTAATGTTTGTGTTTTCGTTGAAACAATGTTGTTGAATTTGGTTTTTAAAACTTAATCAATGGATGATCTTGCATGAGTTTATTTCATATAGCTTTGTTATGGTTAAGCTATGGTATTAAGAAGTCACACCAAATTAACCACGCTTCCGCAAAGCCAGGGTGTGACAGCTTGGTATCAGAGCTCTGATCATAGCGAACTAGGATTCCTTCTCGAGTCTAGACTATGATCACTAGGGCTCTCACGAAAACATTTTTTCTGCATACCACTTAAGTCCAGATCCAAAACTTTTTACAAACAAATGTTGAGCCCATTTTATTATTTTTAGGCTCAGCCTGGAGGGCTGAGGCTCGGTCTGGAGGATCGAGGCTCGGTCTAGGTGACCGAGGTAGTTGAGCACGTTGATTTATTATAGGCTCAGCCTGGAGGGCTGAGGCTCGGTCTGGAGGATCGAGGCTCGGTCTAGGTGACCGAGGTAGTTGGCTAGTGAGGCTAGGAAGAGTAGGCTCAGTCATGAAGGCTGAGGCTCGGTCAAGGGGACCGAGGCTCGATCTAAGAGGTCGAGGTGGAGGATAGAGCAGTCTTAGAGACTGGGAGGAATTGGCTATTGAGACTAGGAGAATTATGTGATATCTTCCTTGGTGACTTATGTGATTATCTGATTGTATGACTGATTATTTGAGCATATTTGTGTTTATGTTACAGACTTATGGATTCAGCCGGTACTGGCGTTTCGGACACCACTGGACCCATACCTATCGTATCTGATGACCCCACATCCTCCGAGCATGAGGTGTACACATCTGACTATACCAGTACTGACGAGGATGATTTCCAGCCTTTCGCACTGCCCGATGGTGCTGATGAGCCTGCAGATGACCCTCCCGCTGAGTACCTACCTCTAGTAGAGATTCCGGCCCCTATACCCTTAGCCGTTTATCCAGCATATGATTTTCTTCTTGACGCCGAGGCTGATGGCGATATTGACCTGTTTGAGGAGGAGCCCTTTGAGGATGAGATCCAGGGCGAGGCCCTTCTTCCTGCGGACGATCTTCTGATGATCGCTGACGTTCCCGCTGAGGATTCGCCTGCACATTCTCCTGTCCCAGACTCCTTCGAGTCTGTGGCATCCGCACCTTCTCACACATTGAGCGCACAGCACCTTGCGCATGATTCTGATCCTGACCAGACATCCTCTGTTGCACCTATTCCCAGTTTTGCGTTTGACCATGATGACATAGAGGATTCTGATCCTATCTTTCCCCCGGGATACGACCCTGATCGTGATATCGAGTTTATACCTATGGATCAGCCCATGGAGGGTCCAGCTGACCCAGTAGACCCTATCGACCCCGAGTTTGACATCGAGATGGCTTTTGATGATCCCGAGCCTGCCGTCGCTCCTGAGCAGGCAGCCGCTCTAGACCCCATACTTGAGCATGACCCCGTACATGCTGGCATCCCTATTGAGCCTGTTATAGCAGACCCACATGTTGATGATCTCCCCGTGGATGTTCCTTTGTTAGAGGGCGATCATGTTGTTGTTGATCCTGTTGTTCCTCTACCTGTTGTCGATATACCTGTTGACCATCCTGTTGAGCACATTGCACCTGTTCACCCTTTTGTTGCTCCCCCACCTGATCCCGTTCCACTAGAGCCCGAGCATGCACTGTTCGCGGCACACATGGATCCGCCCGATGAGCATGCACAGCACGGTTGGATACCTGCTGATGAGGATGTTCCACCTTTTCCCCCTCAGATCCCTGATACACGACATGTTGATTTTTCTTTTCAGGTTCCTCAGTTTACACCTCCAGCACGAGCTGGAGAGGGTTCTTCAGCCCATCCTTTTGGGCATGTACCGATGTCTATCCCTTTCATGCCCCAGATGTCATCTGTTCCACCCTCTGTTGCTCCATTTCATGTGGCACCTTTTGATCCCACCCATGATCCGTTCCTTTGGGCACCAGACTCTGCTGTACCACCTACTGACCCCTACCATCGTTTCCACATGGGGTATACTATCGAGGACGTTTTGATGTCTTTTGTCGCCCAGCACGAGTCACACACGCAGCGCATCCAGGAGCTTGAGAGAGCTCAGCTGCCACCATGCCAGTGTCATGGTTGGACACACTCTCCTCTGCAGCCATTTCGACCCTTACCTCCAGATTATGCTGCCCGTCTCTTTACACTAGAGCAGCAGGTTGCTTCTATCATTCGTACCCAGCGAGCCATGGAGGAGGACTGGCTCCAGTTACGTCGTTTGTTTTACACCCACTTTCCCCCTCCTCCACCACCATCTGTATAGAGCTCATCAGTGCTGTTTGGGTAGACGAGGGTGAGAAGACGGCGATTGTTGGACTGCACAGCATTTTTGGAGACTACTTTATGATCCTGACTTTTGTTGACATGTATTTGATGTGGTATTTGACACTGACATGATATAGTTTTTGGACAGGGGTGATGTAGCCCCTAGTTGATTGATGATTGTATGACACAGGGATGTATTGATACACTTACTATGTGGTCTCGATATATGGCAATCGCAGTATTCTCACCATATTTGATTCGCTGGATTGCTTATTTATATTTTATGATATGGGATGTTGTGTGATTGATATTTGTGATGTATTGATAACATGAGATGTTATGTGCTATTACTATTACTATATACGTACGTTTCACTATGGCCTGACCAACGTAAACCATCTTTTAGAAGATGCCGCCGAGACGTGAGACACACATGCCTACTAATGAGGCAGAACTCCAGCAGATTATCGCTGCTGCCATTGCACAATACGCCGCCTCTCAAGGAGGGACTAGTGGAAGCAACTCTGGCAACACTGGCAACAACAATAATCCACCTCATGGTAATACTAAGTCATTTAGACATACCATGACCTAATTGGACATCTTTAGCAATGATGCTAATGCCAAACGTATGTTATAACGTATGTGTAGGATGCACCTACAAGCAGTTCTTAGACTGCAAGCCCGTAAACTTTGATGGCACAGGAGGTGCTGTCGCTTTTGTTCGTTGGGCTGAGAAAACCGAATCTGTTCTACGCATGAGCAAGTGCGCGCTGGATCAGCAAGTCACCTATATCTCAGGGCTGTTTCTAGATGGAGCCCTATCCTGGTGGAATCTACAAGTTCAGACACTAGGCGAAGCTGCTGCCTACGCGCTGACCTGGACCGAACTGAAGGAACTTATGCGCAAGAAGTACTGTTCCCGCGCAGAAATCCAGCGATTGGAAACCGAGTTCTGGCATTTGAAAATGGACGGTCCAAAGATCGCAGAGTACGTTCAAAGGTTCCATGACTTATCGCATGTGGTACCCTACATGGTCACTCCTGAGTTCAAGAGAATTGAACGCTTCATTTGGGGACTAGCTCCTCAAATCATAAGCATGGTAACCTCATCCAAGCCTGCAACCATTACTGAGGCGATCGATTTGAGCGTAGCTCTCACTGAGGAGGCTATTCGTTTGAACAAGTTTGATGAAGCAGAGCCGAAGAAGAAAGAGACTCACGTCGAGTCATCAGGAGGTAATAAACGGAAGTTCTCAAACTTCAAGCAGGGCGCCAGTGTGGCAGTTAAGAAAGGAGGATCAGCTGGCAGTGGAAGGAAAGGAAAAGGATACCAGGGCACCCAGCCCAAGTGTAATACCTGTCAATGCCACCATACTGGCCATTGTAATGTGAAAATATGTGAAGCATGTGGAAAGCCGGGCCACTCGAAAGATTCTTGTTGGGCTAGTGCTGGCCGAGGAGGCCAGGGAGGATTTGGGAATAGGAATAATAACCGTGGTGGTATTGGAAATCGCCCATAGGGGAACAATGGAGGAAACGAGAATCGAGGCAACAATGCTAACCAAGCGGGCGCTGCGAATCGTAATCAGAGGAATGATCAAGCTGGTGGAAACGGGCAAAGACTTGGATGTTATAACTGCGGTGATATCGGGCATTTTAAGAAGAACTGCCCAGAGTTAAACCAAGCCCGTGGAAGAGTGTTCCAACTCGAAGCTAGGGAAGCGCGCCAGGACCCCAACGTTGTTACTGGTACGTTCCCTGTAAATCAACGCTATGCATCCGTTTTGTTTGATACTGGTGCCGATTATAGCTTCATATCGTTAGAATTTAAGAATATGCTTGGTTTAGCCGCTAATAAGTTAGATATTCCCTACTCAATCGAATTGGCCAATGGGAAGTTAGTAGAAGCCAATGAAGTTATCAGAGGTTGTGTGATCGAATTAGGAGAGCGTGAGTTTGCTTTAGATCTACTACCAGTCCAGTTGGGAAGCTTCGACGTGGTGGTAGGAATGGATTGGTTATCAGGCAACAAGGCAGAGATAGTTTGTCATGAAAAGATTGTTCGTATCCCAACCAATGATGGCGAAACCATTGTGGTTCACGGAGAGAAGCGTGATACGCCGTTAAGGATTATCAGCTGCCTGAAAGCGCGAAAGTGTTTGCAGAAAGGATGTGTTGCCTTCCTGGCACACATTGTGGACAAAAAGGCTGCTGAGCCAAGAATCGAAGACATCCCTGTCGTGAGGGAGTATCCAGAAGTCTTCCCAGAAGACTTGCCTGGACTGCCACCTCAGAGGCAAGTAGAGTTTCGCATCGACTTAGTTCCAGGCGCCGCGCCTGTGGCTAAGGCACCATATAGACTTGCTCCGTCTGAGATGCAGGAACTGTCGACACAACTTCAAGAGTTGTTAGACAAGGGATTTATCCGACCAAGCTTCTCGCCTTGGGGAGCTCCGGTCCTGTTTGTCAAAAAGAAGGACGGTAGTTTTCGAATGTGCATCGACTACCGGGAGCTGAACAAGCTGACGATCAAGAATAGGTATCCTCTGCCAAGAATTGATGATCTGTTCGACCAACTTCAAGGTTCAAGTTTTTATTCAAAAATCGATCTTCGATCTGGATACCATCAGTTAAGGATACAAGAGGAGAGTATCCCGAAGACAGCCTTCAGAACTCGTTATGGACACTACGAGTTCCTTGTTATGCCGTTTGGTTTGACAAACGCACCTGCAGTCTTTATGGACTTGATGAATAGAGTTTGCAAGCCGTACTTGGACAAGTTCGTGATTGTGTTTATCGACGATATCTTGATTTATTCAAGAGCAAAGGCTGAGCACGAACAGCATTTAAGAGCTATTTTGGAGCTGCTAAAGAAGGAACAGTTGTATGCAAAATTCTCTAAGTGTGAGTTTTGGCTACGTGAAGTACAATTCCTTGGACACGTGGTAAATGGAGATGGAATCCACGTGGATCCAACCAAGATCGAAGCGATCAAGAATTGGGAAACGCCAAAGACGCCAACCAAGATTCGACAATTCTTGGGTTTGGCTGGCTATTATCGAAGGTTCATTGAGGATTTTTCAAAGATCGCTCAACCATTGACGCTCCTCACCCAGAAAGATAAGAAGTTTGATTGGAAAGTCAAACAGGAGGAAGCATTCCAGATACTGAAGGATAAGCTCTGCAACGCGCCAATCTTAGCACTACCGGAAGGTACAGATGATTTTGTGGTATACTGTGACGCTTCGCGTCAAGGATTGGGTTGCGTGTTGATGCAACGCCAAAAGGTTATTGCTTACGCATCGCGTCAATTGAAAGTGCACGAAAAGAACTATACCACACATCATTTGGAACTTGGCGCAGTGGTTTTTGCATTAAAGATCTGGAGACACTACCTTTATGGTACAAAGTGTACGATCTTTACAGATCACAAGAGCCTACAGCATATATTCAACCAGAAGGAGTTAAATATGAGGCAAAGACGATGGGTTGAATTGTTGAACGATTACGACTGCGAGATAAAGTATCATCCAGGGAAGGCGAACGTGGTCGCCGATGCCCTAAGTCGTAAAGAGAGAATCAAGCCCATAAGGGTTAGAGCTTTAGAAATGATTATACGAACCGATCTTTCCTTGCGCATTCGTACCGCGCAGAAAGAAGCTCTCAAGGAAGGAAACCTTGAAGAAGAATATCTCCGTGGGATGGAGAAGCTTTTGGTACCAAACGAGGAAGGAACATTATGTTTTGAGAAAAGGATTTGGGTTCCTCTGTTTGGTGGATTAAGGAAAGTTATTTTTGATGAAGCTCACAAATCACGGTACTCTATCCATCCTGGAGCGGATAAGATGTACCAAGATCTCAAAGATTATTATTGGTGGCCTAGGATGAAAGGCGATGTTGCTGTTTATGTGAGCAAATGTTTAACGTGCGCTAAGGTAAAAGCGGAATACCAGAAGCCTTCAGGACTTCTGCAACAACCTGAGATTCCCAAGTGGAAATGGGAACAAATCTCAATGGATTTTATTACGAAATTGCCAAGAACGCCAAGAGGCCATGATATGATTTGGGTGATAGTTGACCGCCTAACAAAGTCCGCGCACTTTCTGCCAATCAAAGAGAAAGACAGTACTAGTAAACTTGCGGAAATATACATGAGAGAGATTGTCGCACGCCATGGAGTACCTCTCTTGATCATCTCTGATAGAGACGGAAGGTTTGTGTCAAGGATATGGCAATCCTTCCAAGAAGCCTTTGGCTCACAATTGAATCTGAACACTGCGTTTCATCCGCAAACTGACGGCCAGAGCGAGCGAACGATACAGACTTTGGAAGACATGCTGAGAGCGTGTGTTATGGATTTGGGCGGTAGCTGGGATAAACATCTACCTTTGGTCGAATTTTCATACAACAACAGCTACCACACCAGTATTGGTGTCGCGCCATTTGAAGCCCTTTACGGACGCAAGTGCCGATCACCCTTATGTTGGGCTGACGCAGGTGATAGGCAGCTCGCTGGTCCAGAAATCGTCCAAGAGACGACAGACAAAATCGCGCAGATTCTTAAACGCGTCGAATCAGCTCGCCACAGACAGAAGGCCTATGCGGATCCAAACCGAAAACATGTGGATTTCCAAGTTGGAGAAATGGTGTTATTGAAAGTCTCACCCTGGAAGGGTGTGGCACGCTTCGGGAAGCGTGGGAAGTTAAATCCGCGCTACATTGGTCCTTTCAGAATTCTGGAAAGAATAGGACTAGTAGCATACAAGTTGGACCTACCTGCTGAACTGAATGGTGTTCACGACACCTTTCACGTATCCAATCTAAAGAAAAGTCCAACTCAAGTCACCGTTGCCATTCCCACCGACGAGATTCATCTTGACGACACGCTCCACTTCGTTGAAGAACCTGTCGAGGTCACGGATTGGAAAGTTAACAAGACGCGCCGGAGCAGTGTCAAGCTCGTCAAAGTTCGTTGGAATGCCAGACATGGTCCTGAATACACCTGGGAACGTGAGGACCGGATGAAAGAGAAATACCCCCACCTATTTCCTAAGAACCCTGCATCTACAAGCAGAACTTAAATTTCGGGACGAAATTTATTTAACGGGGGGAGAATGTGACAACCCTCACTAAACCAGGTATCCGTACGATTTAATTAATGATTAATTGCTGCTTAATTACTGTGCTTAACTGAAATTTCTGATAAACTGCTACTTGCATACTGATACATGCACTTACTTGCATCATACTTTATTTGCTGTCACTCTATATTTTGCTTACAGCACCTTAGTGACAAACATGATGCACAAAAAGCACAGTAGCACTATAGCGGATAACCTACTGAACATGCTGATAAAGCCAGCATCAGGCAAACACTGCCTCTAAGGCCTGTATGAGCCAGAAAGATTTTGCTACACCAGTGGTGAGTGTAGGGATATAAGGGTTGTGGAACTGCGTCTCTAGGAATAAGTCACTATGACTGGATGTGCCTAAAACGTACTCTAAGTACAAAACTCAGCACTTTACAAAATAATTCAGCTTTTAGCTAACTAATAAAGTGCCAAAACATGAGAAAAATAACACTGGACACTTTCCAAAGTGTCAGGAATAGGCTGTGTCACTAAAAAGGGTAATAACGACACTTTAAAGCTTTAGTAACGCTTTAACGGATTACTATCCAACCGAACAACCGGACTATACCCGGAACATGAAAATATTGCTATTTTCATTATTCATCTTTTTCTGAGCCAGTTAGGGTCCCTGAACACCCTAACACACACTGTTAAGCACTAAACATAACTAACCAAGTTAACCACTTAACTAACTTGGATTAACCTAACTAAACATCAACTAATCTAGTTGAGATCGAACCAAGACCCCCCCCCCCCCTTGGGCCGATCGGTCACCATGGGACTAAGCTTGTACCATTTTTTATTATAATATTGCCTCTTGTCCCATATCTAAATAACATATAATCCATTGGATTAAAACTTCTAAATTGTCTATAAGTATGATGGATGGCACTAGAGATCATTCACTCCACACAACACACAAAAATTACTCTCTCTCTCCCTCTTGCTCTACTCACGGCCGAACACCCCTTGGGGCACCCCATCCATTTTCGATTTTGATCTTCAAGTTCCAAGCATATACAAGCGTTACGGGTCACATACGAGAAGCCTTGGAGCAAACGAAGGACGAAGGACCTCTCTACTTGGCTTTTATCCACCTCATTTGCGCATAGATTCTTCCCTAGCCTCGAGCTAGTGGTATGATGTTTAAATCTCTATCTTGAACTAATCTAAAGTGGTTAAAAGGATTTGTATCGGTTAAATCTCGTTAAAATGCAAAATGATGCACAAAAGTCTACTAAAAACACTTAAAATGGTGGTTAATAGCTTATGTGTTGTGTAAATGATGTAGTAATTGAAAGTTGTGTTTATTTAGACCCGATCTATGATGTGGTAGCTCGGATCATCGTTTAACCCGGTTTAGTAAGATCATGGATCTTAACATAAGCTTGTTTTGAATAATACAAGGGTTAAAAGGTGAAACTCTACCACACGCGAATCATGAACTTGTGTAAAAGAGTTTTACTTGTGACATTGTGTTTAAAAACTAGCAGATCTACGTATCTGCAAGTGGTATTTTCAAAGAACCACGCATCAAAGAAATCATGTATTTTAAAAGATAGATCTTACACTAACAAGCATGATTTTTATAAACCACAAGTGTGTAAACACTTGTGAAATGAAAAGATCCGACAAAATAACAGTTTTTGAAAAAGATGACGGAAAGTTGTAAAAATGAATTTTCTCTAAAAACAAGGTTTTTACAAGATCAAATTACCTTATATAAAGATCTACTAAATTTAAGGGGATATACACCACAGTTTTGGGAAAACTACAAGTTCATGTAAATTTTTAGCAATTTACACATATGTTGATTAGTTGTTGTGAAGAAAGTCGTTCTGATCAAATAAAGAAAATTTTTGAGTTGATTTGTTAAAGAAAATGATACGCTTGAAAGCGTGGCCACCTCCAGTTACAGAGGAAACTCTGGCGAAATTTTTCTAAAAACCTAACACTTAGAACTATTTACACTACAAGTGTTAGAATTATTTTTGACATGTTTTCGAAATATAAATTTCGCCATGACTTTATTTACTAAATATTCGGAGGTGGGATTTTCACAAAATATTAACATGATAAATACATATTTTCACACACTGTTTATGATTATTTTGTGAAAATACATAGATATTATTTTTTAGAGTAAAAATAATATTTACGAACGTTAACGAATCCAAAATAATACGAACGCTTTCACCATGAATATATAAGTTACACCGGTAATTATATTACCACTCGATTGTTAAAACGTAACTTACGCACTTACGGAAATATTTATGAACGCACATGTATTGAATCCCCCATCCTTGGGAAGGAGATTAACTACCAAGTATATACAAAATGTAAACACGAAATAGTTGTCTAACTATTTCCCAAAAACATAAACTATAAAGCTAAGGCACGGCCATCCGTCTAATAGAGTTAGCACGTGTAGGTCGTCATACAGCTGATCGATTTGGAGGCATACTTGGTAGAGACGCACCACTGTGAGTTCATGTCCCCCTTTTCTCTAACTGTTTTCAGTTTTCTTAACTACGGGGGTGAAATACATGTTACTTTGATTACAAGTACTTTATACATGGTATGGTTAGCGTAAGGAGGTTTACTACTTAGATCATGTGAGTGGGTAGGAGCAACATGAGGCCATTAGTCCTCATGGCGGGACCGAGGGACAGGAGCGGTAGATCTATCTGGGTGTAGCGAGCCCAGCCCCAGGCCAAACTAGAAACGGACCTCGGGGTGACTTTGTCCACATACTAATGCCGTGGCGAAATCTGCTAGGTTTGAGTCTCCCTATTTGCACTTCACATATATCAGTGGCCTTGCAAACCATTGGTGATCTCAATTCCCTTATTTGCTACATACCAAGACTATTTTTATACTCACAAGGTTTACTTACTCACTTACACATGAACTCGCTCAACATTATTGTTGATTTTTCAACTTACATGTATTTCAGGAAATTAACGGATCTGGCACGGTATGGAACGTTTTCCGCTGCACTAGTCATGAGGTCATCTGGGTTTGGGGAATGTGACTCTTTCCTGGACAAGTCACAGTCCTTAAACTGTGTTTATGTCATGTTAATGTTTGTGTTTTCGTTGAAACAATGTTGTTGAATTTGGTTTTTAAAACTTAATCAATGGATGATCTTGCATGAGTTTATTTCATATAGCTTTGTTATGGTTAAGCTATGGTATTAAGAAGTCACACCAAATTAACCACGCTTCCGCAAAGCCAGGGTGTGACAGATTAGCAGCAGCCGGAGGTGGGAGTGGTGATGGTTGATGGTAAAAGTTGGGGCTTGATGTTGATGACTATGAACAGATGTTGGGATGATGATGAACAGCAGCCGGAGGTGGTTGTGGTGATGTTAGGAATAGCAGCCGGAGGTGGTTATGGTTGTGGTGGCATGTATTGAGATGATGATGACTATGAACAGTCAAACATATGTTAGGAATGATGATGATGACTATGAACAGATGTTAGGAATATATATATTAATAAATAGATTTTAGAAACCAATTAAATACATATATATAGAATTACCATAATACCCTTACATTTAACAAACATTTTAGATAGAGTTAGAGGCGGGGAGTGAAACGAAGATAAGTTAAATAGATCAGGGAGTAAACTGGCTATTTTTAAAGGTTTGGAGCAAAATCATTAAAGTGACCAAACCACAGGGAGCAAAACGGAAGTTTACTCTAATAACAAACAACCCTCGTTCACCCTTAACTCTCCACTTGTTTATCGCCTAGTTTGTATCAATTCTAGGCTCTCGAGTGTTCTCCCCGCCAACAACATCCCACCGATCTTGACCCACAAGATACGAAGGCAAACACGTTGACCACATGTTATAGTTTGTGTTGTAGAGCTTCTTCTTGACACCTCCAATCACCTGGAATTCTAACATATTCGACAAAGAGTTTCGCTATGATACCACTTGTTAAACACAAAACAGTTTCAGAAGTGGAAATCTCAATAAAAACATCAACTCGAATCACAATTATAGCCAGATGCAAAAAAAAAAAAAAAAAAAAAAAAAAAAAAAAAGAAAAAACCTTGACGATAAACACCTTTGACCAGCAACAAACAAATTAATTGCACATGCACACAAAACAAATCGTTATACACGATGTTTGCTTTAACACAAAGGAACATACCCTTTTTTTTATTAATTTACCGAAAGGAATAAATAGGATCAGATGGATGAAAACTCTTTGATTGATTCGGAAAAATCAAAAACAAAAAATAAGTACATACGAAGTTCTATAACCACCCTACACTTGATTCCTATTCAAATTCTATATATTTATGAGATTTCAAACATATTTATAAATAAGAAAGAATATCAATTAGAAAGAAAAACAGGAAAAACAAACAATTGTAACTTTATTTTCTTCCCCTTAGACATAACTCCCGGTTATGTACTTATGTAGTAGTACAAGGAGGTAATTAATTTATGTGGCCAAGCTAATTACTTCTGTTTTATAAGTTAAACTTTATACATGTATGTTTATTACTCCTAATCTAACAAAGAGTGTGTTAATCTTCCGATTCTCGGCCAGTATTGTTTTATTTGTGTTGGTAACATTTAATTGTATAAAAAAACCACATCTAGGAACAAGAGTATCAATGTCAAAAACTACATATTTGTGTTGCCAACCATTAGCCAATCATGGATGCCATCATTTTAACCAAATTGCATATCCAGCAAAGTAATAACGATGATAAGGGTTCAATAGAAAAGGATCATTGCAATTCAAATACAAGACTACCACAGTAAAACAAAAAACATTAATAGATTCAAATACAAGACTACCACAGTAAAAAAAACATTAATAGAAGGGAAGATTACTTTTCTTACCAAAAATGCTATGACCATATGTGCTTGTCCATAGGTCTTGAATGAGTGGATACTGTAACGTCACAAAACAAGCAATGGGAAGGCACGTCAATGCAGCTACTGGAACGAGAATTTGTGGGTTGTTCTGGCAAAACATAAGATATAAGGTAGCACCAAAAGCTATAAGCATGGCTGTTGTTGAGATAAACAAGGCGGTTAGACCAATCATCAACTTTGTAGGCAACTTGCGGAGGAAGTCTTGCTCAGAGAAACGTGCAGTGAGGATTGACAGAAACATTAACAAAGATGTAGCAGATGTGAACAATGATATGGCATCTGCTATTGCAAATACCGTGAAAGCAGTTTTGTTAGTAAACTCTGGTATCCCATCGTCTTGCTTGTCCCCCCCTTGTTTGTTCCCCCCTGGCACTGTAATTGCTGCGGCAAACACAATGGTGGTAATTAAGGCAGCTGTTATTGTGTATGACTGTGCAGTCTCCTTCATCCATTTTTCCCCCTCAATCACCAACTCCTTATGCTCTCTTGTAAACACCATTTGAGGTGTTTCTCCCTCAGAGTTCTTTTGTATGATGTTTAGAGGGCACACAAATCCTTGGACTTCCTACAAGATTATAATATCATTCTTAACTTAGCTACATTCATGCTTGAATAATATGTAAATAATTTAAATTACTAAAACAACCTTAAACCATTGAAGTTCATGTTGTATTTGAAGAGCTGCGCCTGATATATGAGTCAGTTTCTCAGGAGGTGCCAGCCTTGCAGCCAAATGCAAGAGGTTGTTCTCTAAACGGTCTTTGATTGTTTTGTATATATTTTTGTGCTCGCTCATTTGATATAGTAAGTTGTAAACCTTTTCTGAACGGGTGATTACAGCATATTGAATAATGTTGTGTCCATCTACATTAGTACTCCAAATTGCATCTGGGAATACAGACACAACTATTTTTACAACCTCGTCTGCATTTTGTCTTGTGGCTTCAAAAATCGCATTGTTGTAATATTCATGATGAGATCCGGAGTCTGGTTTGCTCTTTATAAAAACACATAAATCATGTAATAGACGTTTAGCAAGATAAAAATCTTTTTGTTTTCTTTTTATGGCTTTAACAAACTTGAACTGCGCTGCAAATTGATAACTATAACATGTAAACAAACATGTAGACTCAGCAAACAATCTTTCACAAGAGTTGAGTTTACTTGGGAAGTTTTGAGCTATAGCCGTCAGCACAATGTGGATGCCAGTCAAAGGCATATGCTGGTTATCACCAAAAAACGACTCTGCTAAACCTGCAGATACAATCAAGAACAAATGATCAATAAATAACATTGATAATTCATTAGAGTCGAGACAAATTAAGTTAGGTACGTGGTCTTACCGTAATCTTTAGAAGAAATAATATTAACCAGAAGCCCCCAACTAGAGCCATTACCCGCCTCTATGTCTTGATCAGAAACATTGTTGAGTTCATGCAACAAATAGGTATATGTGTCGGTATGCATGTTAGAAAGAGCTCTGGCTAGTGGCGTTTGACCCACATTGTCCATGGTATATAACAACTCACGGTCTGTTTCAACCAACAACTTAGCAGCTTCAGTGTTGCCAACTATAGCAGCAACATGAAGTAGTGTGCTTCCATCTGAATTTTGCATATCCAATTTCAACATCTTATCTGAATTTTGCATATCCAATTTCCACATCTTTTGTAAAAACTCCTTATTCTTACTATTGCCATGGAGTGCAGCGTTTACATGGAGTGCACCGTTTGCATGGAGTGCAGCGTTTACATTAATATTCAATGGTTTTCTAGCCCATTTCCACGTCTCTTTTAAAAAACTCTTATTCTTAAAACTACCGGCTGCCACGTTGAGTTCAGTGTTTTCATAAATATCCGAAGGTTTTGTAGCCAAATCCAACATCTCTTTTAAAAACTCCTTGTTCTTAGTAGTACCCACTGCCACGTGAAGTGCAGTGTTTCCATTAATGGCTATTTTGTCTCTCAATGTAACAACTTTATCCCAATCCAAAATCTTCTTAATGCTTGAAATATCTTGGTTTAGAGTAGCTGCATACAATCTTTCCATTGCTCTTTCTTTTTTCTTCTTTTTCTTCTTAATTTCTTCTTCGACTTCTTTTCTCTTTCTTTCTTCTTCTTCGGCTTCTTTTCTCTTTCTCTCTTCTTCGTTTTTTATATTTTCTTCTTCGGTTTCTTTTCTCTTTCTTTCTTCTTCTTCTTCTTCTTCGGTTTCTGTTCTCATTTCTCCTTCCACTTCTCTTATTTCTTCTTCCACTTCTTTTATTTCTTCTTTGATCTCTTTTCTCTTTCTTTCTTCTTCTTCTTCTTGGGTTTTTGTTTTCTTTTCTCCTTCCACTTCTCTTATTACTTCCTCCACTTTTTTTATTTCTTCTTTGGTTTCTTTTCTCTTTCTTTTTTGTTGTTCGTTTTCTTTAAGCAAGTTTTTTACCTTTTCAGTTTCTTTTGTCGGTCTTTGGTCTGTTATTGCTTCTTCTTCTTCTTCATCTTCTTCTTGGTCTTCTAAACCTACATGGTTTGGAATGTAAAAATGTACAACACACAAAATTTGTGCATTCAGCTATGGAGAATATTTAAGTTTAGATTATCTTTCAAATAAGTTACATAAATGATCAATGTGATTTATGCTTGCCCAAATTGATGATGGATTAACTGATTTTGAGAGTTTCTTAGTTTTTTATTAAGAGAATAGCCCTTGTTTTTTTTTTTTTACAAACTTGAACGTATATACATACACTAGGTTATAACTCCGTGTGTTACACGTGTTAAATAAATAAATTTTATATATACTAAATAATAAAACAATATATCTTTAAAAACCACATTTATTGCACGGGTTGAATAAATGTAATTTTATATATTTAATAATAAAAAGTTATATCTATAAGATACAATGGTTAAACATATTATTCAAGAAGCAAATAAGCAGCCATTTGAGTGATAAAATATAAATTATATTTAAAAAAATCCGTAATAAATCTAATTTTATATATAAAGTAATATTGAAAGTAATATACAATTTGTTTAAAAACTATGTAATAAAATCGATATAATAATTTTTTTAATAATGAAAATACAAAAAATAATATATTAATAAAAAGTTTGGTTTTGGTGATAAATAAATTGGTTATTTAAAAATATCTTAAATTACCGATTTAAATTTAAGGATAACATTTTATTAAAAAATAGAAGTATTCTATTCGACATTTAAAGTAAGATAAAATTTAAAATTAATTTTTATGTATTTAGTTAATATAATATAGGAAAAAATACGATTGAATAGTTGGGAGGTTGTACGATGATAAATCGGTTAACTTTATTATAATGTCATATTTTTTTAGTTATATAATTTTTTGAATTATTTTAAAAAAAATTAAGACTTTGTTATTGTTAGTAAAATCAATGAATTTATATTTGTAAATTTGTTTGGTATTATTTTATTAAAAAGTGCATATTATATATATAATTATATTGTGTCTTAGGTTATTGATACCATCCAAAATGTTTTTCAATTTTATGTCTAGCATTATATATACTATGGTAAAAGTTTAAAGTTTATTAGAGATAATTACATCATAAAAATGAATAAGAGTATATTTGTATATTACAAACAAAAAGTAGGTGTCTATAAAAAAAAGTAATAATTTTGGGTAAAAAAATAAAAAATTGTAGCTGTTATATGACATGTTAGGTAATATAAACAATGAAGATAATATGATATAGAAAATCAAATAAATAATATTATAAATAAAAAGTATACATTAAATATAAACCAAATAATAATATATACTATATAATAAAAGAAACATGTTTTGGGACAAGTGTCGCATTCCTACACAGCATCAGAGTTGTTTTCCAACTGATTTATTTATCTGTAATTTAGTTAATATCCTTAAATTACTCATGATCTTCTATCTCTAATATATATGTAAATTTTTTTTCCACAAAATGAGCTATAATTATAGGTAAGTTTTATTTTTTGTTTTACGGATTTTTTACTTTAAATATTATTTATATGTTTTGTAATTGATAAGTGATAAGTGATAAATCATAATTATAGATAAGTTTTTTATTTATTTTATTTTATGCATTCTTTACATATAAATTTGGCTTTAAGAAAGATGATGTAAAATCATGACATTGAATTTGTAATCTTCAGAAGAAATTGAGAGGATGTGTTGCATAGGTGAGATATCTTATGCAATAAATTTAACATAATAAAAATATGTGTTTACATATATAGAGGAAGGTTAACGTACATTACGGTTTAACGTACATCACGTACGCGACCAAATTACGCATGTTCATTTAAAAATCACGCACGTTATAAACTCAAAAAACCAACATGCGTGATTATTTCATATAACATGCGTGATTATATCAAAATTTCATTTAGCCTGGGTTTGATCAATTTCATCGAATTGGGTTCAAATTTCTTTTCGTTTCACTTTAAATTGGCTATTGTTCGGTCAATTTCATCGAATTAGGTTCAAATTTATCGTTGATTTTGAAAAGTTTAATCAAAATATCGACCCTCGAAATCAAACCGTAGAACAGAGGATGAACAAAACATGACCAATCTTTGATTCAGACCTTGAACAGAGGATGAAGAAACATGACCAGGCTTTGATTCAGACCGTAGAACAGAGGATGCATGAACATGACCAAGCTTTGCTTTGATTCGATTAGAGTCAGATGGCAGTAACAGTGGTTTCAGATCGTAGAACAGGGGATGCGATTTTTGAACTAGGAGGTAGGGCATGCGTGATTATTTGTTTCAACATGCGTGATTAGGTTTTGTTGAGTTTATAACGTGCGTGATTTTCAACATAACTTGCGTAATTTGGTCGCGTACGTGATGTACGTTAAGCCATAATGTATTTTACACTTTATCTTTAATTTACTATAATGTTTTTGTTGTTGTTATTGTCATTATTATTATTTTGCGTCATATGTTATAATTTAGTTAGCCGAAGATTTATTTTCCCTCTTATTTTCACTCTCTTTCAGATTCTATTATTCAATTTTATAACTTTTACTAAAAAATCAACAATATGTTATCACAAAATTTATTTTATAATATTTTAATCTTTATTATTAACTATATTTATTTTATTCAACCATTGTAATACACGGGGTTGTAATCTAGTTATATATAATTAAGTAGAATAGATTAAACTAAATAATATTTAGTAGGATAGTTATCTATAATTAATTAGAAGAGATTAAACTAAATAATGATTATCCATAAGAGATTAAACTAAATAATATTTAGTGGAGGGTTATCTATAAATAATAATTATCCATAAAAGTGGCGGAAAAATAAAAAAAATACATGGCTAATATGATGACAAGTGTCCTCTGAATGGTTTCTTTTATTATATAGTATAGATAGGAAATGTTCTAGAGAGGCCATCGCAAATTTATCCTAAACGACCTAAAGTTTGATATCAAATATAATTACTATGATTTACAAATATAACGTGTTGGACCGTATTGCATAATACCCGAACCCGAGCTAATGGGTCGGGCCAAACGTGAACGTCTCTAAAGGAGCAGGGGTGTTTAATGTTAATCTTAATTGAAGATAATTATAATAGTTAGAGATAATTATCTAATTCCTTATTTTAGTTAGATATAGAAAAAGGGTGTTTATGAGGGTGTTTAGGGTTGAGTTTTGAAAATATATTGTGCGTTTTGAATAATCAGAATCAGATAATTAACTTAACTGTAACAAAATGTGATGTTGAAAGATAGTGTTTGGATTTGATTATGTTGCTTGATATCACAATAATCAGATAATCAACCATTTAAGTGTTTGGCAAATACATATTAAAAAAATAAACAAGTGAAAATCCTTTTCTAAATGCAAATAATCAGTTTTTGGAAAACTGCGTTTTGTTGAAGTAGGGGAAGCTGCTTTTGGAAAACTGCGTTTTGTAACTTTCTAAACGCAAATAATCAATTTTTTTAATTTTTTTACCCAAACACTCAAAACTGATTATTTACGATTTCAAAACTCAATAATCTAAAAATCTCCTTCAAAACTCAACCCCAAACACCCTCTATGTTTAACTAGAATTAGGATTATATTTCAATTAGGATTTCTATCACTATATAACCAATCCATCTTGGATTATTGCGGTTATGAGTGATATTCAGTTTTGAGCCAATTTTCTGAATAAAGGAGAACTAATTCCTAAAACTCGTGTGTTTAATTAATCGATTGGGACTTGAATTGGTATCAGAGCCAATTCAATATCCCACCGATTGTGATTGTTACCTTCGAAATCAGAAAAATCGGAGGTTAGCATACCTGTTCGGCGTCAAAGGTACCGACAGGAAGAACACCGGCGGCGGCAGGTGGCAGCAACCAGAATCATAGTTCATCGGAGTTTTTATAGCATCAAAGGGACTGACAAGGGAACACCGGTGGTGGCAAAAGGCATTGCAGGGGTGAAATATGTGGAAGATTGGAGCGCCTAGGGTTTCTTTTTGTTTCAGCAGGGTTTAGTTGGAAGAGAAGAAGTACGGTCCTTTTTTTTGAACAGGGTACGGTTAGGATATCGCTAACTGGGTTAGTAGTTAGTATGTTACTATCACCAAGTTAGTATTAAAAACCTCTTTCTGGACTTCAACCTAGGTCCTCCAAGAGAAGCAAAGCTTCTCACCTCCCCCTTAACCACTAGGCCAAGAGATCATTTGTAAGTACGGTCCTTTATTATTCAATAAAGGTAGTGTCTTTTCTTTGGAAGGAACATGTCAAGTTTTATTATTTAAAAGGAGCAGGTGTGGAATCTTGTTTTAAAATAAAGAAAAAACTTCCTCATGTGTTTTTAAGCATCAGGGTGTGAAGTTTATTTTATTCGAAAGTAGCGCATCAAGGCTCGAGTACAGGTTACCGGTGTTTGGTTTTTCTTTATACCTAGATTGGTTCGATTCTGAGAGTTTATTCGGAATCAAACGAAGGACTGGATCAAGGCCTGACTACACCACTTACGTATAAACAAACTAGGTGGAGAAACGTGGTTGATGGAGAAAGTTCGAGAGCACCACCAGTCACAGCAAAAGATCCGGCTTCTACAAGCTTACAATGTCCGATGTTGACTCAACTAATTACAACATCTGGGCAATTAGGATCAAGGTGGTTTTCCGAGTTCATGGAATACTGCAAGCTTTATAACCAGGTGAAGAAGAGGTAGAATCCAAAAAGGATGACATGGCGGTAGCCTGTGAAGCACGAGGACGGCTTGGAGCATTGAGTACCCGTCTCGGGGACGGAAACGCCATGGGGACATCCCCCGAACATTTCCGGGAATCTAGGGACGTCATCGAAACGCTTCCGGGAAATTGGGGACGGCAGTTTAACGTTTCGGGGACGTTTCCTTAATATATTTAGGCAGTGATGGATTTATGTACAAAGGAGTACATGGCCGACCAGAGTTTATGTTAAATATGGGATGATCGGAAAATTTTCCAGCTGACCGTGGAATAGATTAAGTGGTGGCAATGAAGAAGATAACTGATGGTAGCGGCGTTTCGTCATTTTGTCACTTTACACCCTCCGGTTTTCTTTATAACACTTTTAGCACTAACTTTTAAGAAAGAGTTCATTAAAAAGTTTGCTTTTTCAGTAGTTTTCTCCATTTAACCCCTCGATCTTGACTAGTTTACATTTGGTCCATAAACTTTTAAGTTTATAAAAGTAGCACAAAGTTTAAGATTGTACCACATTATATGGACTTTGTTTAATATATTTTTATTTTTTTATATTTTTTTGCAGTACCTTTGCCGTACCCGTATCTTGGATTTTCGAGTTTTGCCATTCCCTGTACCCGTATCGTCCCCGTACCTCAGTCTCGTACCCGTTTTCGTGCTATATAGACGGTAGCACTACTTCTTTAGGCAATACCCGAAGAGCTCGTGTTTCAGGTGGCTTAATTTCAGAAAGCAAAGGAAATATGGGAAGCATTGAAGACACGATATGTTGGGGTTGAACGGGTTCGAGAGGCAAAGATTAAGCAATTGGAAAATGAGTTCGAATCTTTGAAGATGAAAGAAACAGAGACAGTTGTTTCTTTCGCGGGCAGAATAACTCAGTTGGTTACCAAGGCAGCCAGTTTGGGAACCACCTACGACGACAAAAAACAAAAAACTAACTAGAAAGTTATTAGGCTCTGTTCCAGCAAAGTATGTTCCAATTGTCGCATCAATTAAGCAGTTCGCAGATTTGAAGGCCATAACGTTTCAGGAAGCTATAGGGAGGCTAAAGACTTTTGAAGAAAGAATTAAAAATATTGAATTTGCATGCGAATTCAGAGCAAACTGATGTTAGCTAGTGGTGAAAGTTCCTCTAGCCATAATCCTATAATAACTCAGGGGGGCGTGGGCGAAGAGGTTCTAATAATAGGAATCGAGGTTGTGGTCGTTGTTCAGGTCACGTGCGAGATACGAGTCAGAATCGAGATAATGGTCAGAACCGTTGTTCAGGTCACGGGCGAGATACGACAGAAACTAAAGAAAGATAAATCTGAAATTCAATGCTTCAGATGTGATTAGATGGGTCACTTCGCGTCTAGCTGTCTAGAAAGAATGAAGAATCAAGAGGCAAACTTAGCAGAAACCGAAAAGTTGTATCTAAATCTTTTTTATGCTAGAATGTATAAGTGAGACGGTTTACTTAAATGAAGATAAGGTGATTCCCAAGAAGTTTGAATCCAAGCATATGGAGGAGAACTTGTGGTATTTAGATAATGGAGCTTCAAACCACATGACGGGGAACAAATTAATCTTTTTAGAGCTAAACGAGCGAGTAAATGGTAAGGTATGTTTTGGTGATGATTCTTGTGTTGAAATTGCAGGAAAAGGCTCGATTTTGTTCACAAGAAAAACTGACCAACATAAAATATTAACAGAAGTTTATTACATACCAAGCCTGCGTTCCAACATAATTAGTCTCGGGCAACTTACGGAGACGGGTTGCAAGGATGTGATGGAAGATGATGTCTTGCTCATTTATGACAAAGCCAGAAACCTGTCAATAAAGGTATTTCACGCCAGTAACCAATTGTACAGATCAAGATGACGGTTGGTTCCCCAGTATGTTTACTTTCTAAGATTGATGACGAATCTTGGCTTTGGCATGCCCGTCTAGGGCACTTAAATTTCGATTCTTTGAAGAGACTGAGTTCGAAAAATATGGTTCATGGGTTGCCCGTGATTATTCATCCATCAAAGATATGTGATTGTTTTTTTATTGGAAAAAAACCGAGAAGCCGTACCCAAAGAAAGCACTTTTTAGAGCCACAAGACCGCTCGATCTACTACATGGCGATCTATGTGGTCCTATCACGCCAGCTACTCCGGGAGGCTGCAGGTACATGTTCTTAATTGTAGACGATTTCTCATGTTATATGTTGTGTTATCTTTTGAAGTCCAAGGACCAATCGTTCGAAGTATTTCAAGCGGTTTAAAGTGTTGGTAGAGA
Source organism: Helianthus tuberosus (assembly GCA_030545235.1). NCBI lineage: Eukaryota > Viridiplantae > Streptophyta > Magnoliopsida > Asterales > Asteraceae > Helianthus > Helianthus tuberosus. Next base: position 154,509,774 of record CM060372.1, read on the forward strand.
AGGATTTAAAAGAAAAGGTTAGAACTTTCAGAACAGATCGCGCAGGTGAATTCACATCAACCGAGTTTAATGATTGGTGTGAAGTTCAAGCTATCCGAAGACATCTTACTTCTCCATATTCACCACAACAAAACGGGGTCGTTGAGAGAAGAAACCGAACAGTAGTAGACATGGTAAGGTGTATGCTAAAACAAACAAATGTTCCACGGAGATTTTGGGGCGAGGCCGCAAAGCATGCAGTTTATGTTCTAATCGATGTCTAACGAGAGCGGTCGATTCAAAAACACCATACGAGGCATTGCTGAAAGAAAAACCAGATTTGGAATATTTACAGGTATTCGGTTGTGTGGGTTATGATATAGAACTGAAAGTTAACCTACATAAACTTGATGACAGGGGAATTCCAATGGTTTATTTCGGTTCAGAACCTAGGTCAAAATGTTTCTATATGTACGACCCAGTTCAGAACAAGATTTTTGTTCTAGAACAGTACAGTGTGACGAGAAGCGTGGCTGGAAATGGAAGAAAAATATAGTTGAACCAGAATTTTTCATGATTTTTTTCACTCGGGTCAGGACGAGATTGTGACCGAGACAACCAGCAGCTCAGAGAACGAACCGGTGCACACCCCGCAGCATCCGGGGGGTGCGATCCCATGTCATCAGCAATCACAAGCAGCAGTGAAGGACGCTACCGCAACGTCACCAGCAACTTCGGTTGTGTCAGCAAATATTTCAGGTTCGGGAAAAGTTGACCCGGGTGAGCATATGCCCGAGTTCGATGCTAACTTTGAAACTGAAATTGCCCTAAGGCGTTCAACGAGATAGAAACGCGTTCCGGTAAAATTTAATGATTTTGTTATTCAAGATGGAATTAATCGAGAAGAACCGGAATAATTGTTACTCGCAGCTGAAGATGAGCCGAATTGTTATTCTCGGGCCAAAGGGAACATGTTTTGGGAAAAAGCAATGCGTGTAGAGTTAGAGTCCATTGAAAAAAATAAAACATGGACTTTAATGAAACTCCCAGATAAAGTTAAACCAATTGGGTTGAAATGGGTTTTTAAAGTCAAGCGTGACGCATCCGGGAAGATTATAATATATAAGACGAGGCTCGTTGCAAAAGGGTACGTTCAACAGTTTGGAATTGATTTTGATAAAGTATTTGCGCCAGTTTCACGGATGGAGTCGGTACGCTTATTACTTGCACATGGGGCTTGCAAAGGATGGCAAGTTCATCACTTAGACATCAAATCAGCATTTTTTTAATGGATATTTGAAGGAAGAAGTATATGTCAGTCAACCGGAAGGTTTTATAAAAAAAAGGACATGAAGATAAAGTCTACCGATTAACCAAGGCGTTGTATGGGCTTCGTCAAGCACCACGAGCTTGGAATCTCAAGCTTGATGGTACATTAAAAAATCTAGGTTTTAAGCGGTGCTCTAAAGAACAAGAAATCTACACGAAACACGAGCGGAATGATTTAATTGTTACGTGTGTTTATGTAGATGATTTAATTGTTGCAAGTTCAAGTGCTAAGAAGATTGAAGAATTCAAGAAACAAATGGAGCAAAAATTCGAGATGAGTGATCTCCGGTTACTTTCTTATTATCTTGGAATTGAAGTGATGCAAACTGAGAAAGGAATAGCAATCAAGCAAGAGGGCACGTGAAGAAAATTTTAAAGGAAGCAAGTTTGTTAGGGTGTAATCCAGCAAAGTATCCTATGGATCCGAGATTAAAACTAACAAAGGATGAGAAAGGCGAACTGGTTGATCCAACAAATTATCGAAGACTGGCCGGATGTCTCCGTTATTTACTACATACAAGACCGGATTTTTCTTTTGCGGTGGGGATTGTGAGCAAGTACATGCAAAGTCCTATGGTATCTCACTTAGTTGCAGTTAAATAAATTCTTCGTTATATTGTCAGTACTACGAGTTATGGGTCACGGTACAAGCGGGGTGGAAGTCACAAGATTATATGTTACAGTGATAGTAGCCATAATACCAGAAATGGAAGGAGCACTATAGGGCACGTATTTTATTTTGGTAAAACACCCGTTTCTTGGTATTCTCACAAACAAAATACGGTTGCTTTATCATCTTATGAAGTAGAGTTTATGGCGACAACTTCAGTGGCTTATCAAGCAATTTGCCTTCGGAGGCCATAACATTGATGAAAAATCTAGTTTTTCATGGTAGGAGCAAACATATTGATACGTGCTACCATTTCATTCGTGAATGTGTTGAAAATGATTTGGTGGAGATCGAGTATGTAAGCGGAGAAGAGCAAAGGGCCGATATTTTAACTAAAACACTCGTGGGGATCAAGTTTATTGAAATTCGAGAGTTACTTGGAGTCGAAGGCTTCCTTAGTCCGATTCGAGTATTAGGGGGTGATTGTTGGACCGTATCGCATAATACCCGAACCTGAGCTAATGGGTCGGGCCAAACGTGAACATCTCTAAAGGAGCAGGGGTGTTTAATGTTAATCTTAATTGAAGATAACTATAGGAGTTAGAGATAATTATCTAATTTCTTATTTTAGTTAGAGGTAGAGGATCCTGTAAAAAAGGCCCAAAGTGTGAGAAAGGTAAGAAAGAATCTCAGCCATTAGATCTTTTGATCTAATGGTTGAGATCAATAGGGACCAAATTGTAAAATATTTTTGTTAATTTGGACTGAATTGAAATATATAGGGGCAATTGTGTCTTTTTATCTTCATTTTGTAAATCAAATCCCTGCAATTTCGTTCTCTCTCTCTCTCTCTCATACGCTCACAATTTCTCTATCTCTCTCTTTCTTCTTCCATATTCAATCAATCGGAAGATCAAACACGACAGCGGCAGCGGCGGTGGTGGTAGTGCGAGCGGCAGCGGCGGTGGTGGTGGTGCGAGCGGCAGCGGCGGTGGTGGTGGTTCGAGCGGCAGCGGCGGTGGTGGTGCCGGATCGGCAGTGGTGGTGCGGCGGTGGTGGTGCCGGAAGTGGCAGTGGTGGTGGTCGTGCGATCTCTCTCTCTACATCGAATGACCAGATGATCTCTCTCTCTACACGGCAGCGGCGGCGGAGCGGCAGTGGTGGTGCCGGAAGTGGAGAAGATGATACAGAGGTGTTATATTCTTTACTGAATGGTGTTATTTTCTTTTCTGAAAGGTGTTATTTTCTTTTCATTAATGGTGTTTTTTTCTTTTCATTAATGGTGTTTATTTTCTTTTCTGAATGGTGTTATTTTCTCTTCTTCTGAATGGTGTTATTTTCTTTACTGAATGGTGTTATATTATTATATTCTTTACTGAATGGTGTTATATTCTTTTACTGAATGGTGTTATATTCTTTACTGAATGGTGTTATATTTCTTTACTGAATGGTGTTATATTTCTTTTACTGAATGGTGTTATATTCTTTACTGAATGGTGTTATATTCTTTACTGAATTGTGTAATATACTTACTGAATGGTGTTATATACTTGCTGAATGGTGTTATATAATTATTGAATGGTGTTATATATGTGCTGAATGGTGGTTGCAGTGTTATTCGTAGTGTTTTTTTTAGAGATCTTTTAAAAAAAATCTTGTTCCTATAATTAAGGTGACGGTTATGGTAAGTTTTGAATTAATTGAATTAATTATAAAATTACTTGTTTACCCTTTTGAATTAATTTAGATGGAGGATACATGTCATCTCCACAATATTTCTCACATTTCTCACACTTTTAACTTTTTTTACAATAACCTTACCCTTTAGTTAGATATATAAAAAAGGGTATTTATGTTTAACTAGCAGAGTTAATTACACAAATGGGTCCTGTGGTTTATACCTAATTTCGCTTTTAGGTACTAACTTTTTTTTTAACAGGTTTAGGTTTTATGATTTTAATTTTGTAACACCAAAATTATCAATATAATGACTAAACTACCGTTTCATTCTATTTAATTTTAACAATGTAAGACCTTTGGGTAATAACACCTAATTTTATTTAAGTTTAAATCAATTTTACAAAATTTATTTTTTTTATTTTCATCTTTTTATTATATCTCTTAATTAACATAAAATCTATTTATTTTTTTCATTTTTTTATAAATATAAATTAAAAAAAGTCAGAAAATGTCCTCTCCATTTTTATTTATTAATAATATTACTAAATAATACTAGATAAATATCTGATTAATATTATGAATATATAAAAACTCTTTAAAATATAAATTAAATAATGAAACAAATCATATAATAAGTATCTATTAAAACACATAGCAATCTTGAAAACACACGAATATAATATCTGAAAATTAGTTATTAAATTAATATATCAAGATATCTAGAATAATCGAGAAAAACTGTTTAAAAATAACAACTAATTTAATATATTTTGTAGTAAAATCGTAAAAATGTATAATCTAATCTGATTGTTTGTCAGGATCAATTACTTGGCACATTTTAAGACGGTGTGCATTAAACCACGACGTCTCTATTTTATTTGTGTATCTATGTGCTTAAGAAACACTTTAGTTCCGATAAGATATAGTCTTTTTATTATTGTTGTTATTGGTTTTATACTATTTAATCCCACATATTTAAAATTACAAAAATTAAAACAAAGTTTTATACATTAAACAAGTGTAATACACGGAGTTTTAAGCTAATATCTTAAAAATAATTTATTTGCACATTACCAACTATTATTATACCTATTGAATTTTTAATTATTTAAGATTTTGAGCAACTTCTATCGTGCTAAATTATTTATCATTTCTTAAAAAATTATATATAAATATTTACTTATAAAAAAATACATTTTATGTTAATTAAGAGATATAATAAAAAGATGAAAATAAAAAAATAGATTTTGTAAAATTAATTTAAACTTAAATAAAATTAGGTGTTAGTACCCAAAGGTGTTACATTGATAAAATTAAAAAGAATGGAAGGGTGTTTTAGGTGCTGTTTGTTTTTTAAGAGGTAAAATGTTTGCAGTCTGTGGACCACATCTGCAGACATCTGTTGAAGAAGAGGTGGACCAAATGTCTGCAGTCTGAAAGAAGAAGACTGTTTGTTTTTTAACGTATGTAGACTTCTAAAATAAACTGGTGGAGTTGTACAGACGGTGGTGGGTGGTGGACGGTGATGGTGGTGGACGGTGGTGGTGGTGTGTGGTGGATGGTGATGGACGGTGGCGGGTGGTGGTTGGTGGGTGGTGGACGGTGGTGGTGGCGGTGGTGATGGTGGGTGGACGGTGGTGGTGGTGGTGGAAGACGGTGGTGGTGGTGGTGGTGGAAGACAGTGGTGGGTGGTGGACGGTGGTGGGGGGTGGTGGACGGTTGTGGTGGGTGGTGGTGGTGGTAGACGGTGGTGGCCGGTGGAGGCCGGTGGGGGCCGGTGGTGGTGGTGGGTGGACGATGGTGGTGGACGGTTGTGGTGGGTGGTGGACAGTGGTGGTGGACGGTGGTGGTGGTAGACGGTGGTGGTGGTAGACGGTGATGGTGGTAGATGGTGGTGGATGGTGGTGGACGGTGGTGGTCGGTGGTAGTGGGTGGTGGGTGGTGGCCGGTGATGGTGGGTGGTGGGTGGTGGCCGGTGGTGGTTGGTGGTGGTGGTGTTTAACCCTCTACAGACCTTAGAAGATCTTAGAAGTGGTTGGACCAAGTCTGCACCAGGAAGACCTCGCGTAGACCTTTTTTAATGAAAGTCTTCGGAAAAACAAACAGTCTGCGCGTGACAATGTATGCGTGTGGTCTGCGCCGTGCAGACAGAAGAGCTTGCGCAGACGTTTTATCGAAAAACAAACAGCACCTTAGTCATTATATTGATAATTTTGATGTTAGTACCCAAAGGTGTTACAAAATTGAAACCATAAAACCTAAACCTGTTAAAAAAAAGTTAGTACCTAAAGGCGAAACTAGGTATAAACCACGGGACTCATTTGTGTAATTAACTCTAACTATAATTAGGATTATATTTCAATTAAGATTTCTACAACCATATAACCAATCCATCTTGGATTATTGTGGTTACGAGTGATATTAAGTTTTAAGCCAATATTCTGAATAAAGGAGAGCTAATTCCTAATAGTCGTGTGTTTAATTAATCGATTGGGACTTGAATATAACCCATAGCATTTAAAGTCATATTAGGTTTGAAAACATTAATGTGAAGAAGAGAATGGACGCACGCACCTGCACCTGCACCTTGAAGAGGAAGAGCAGGAGGAGCATAGATAGTGTGCAGTTCATCCCATACATCTTTTGAAGTGAAATACGTGTTTGTCTTGACAAGATCAACGACTAACTTGAGTGGTTTTTGTGATAGAGAACCAAGAATCCAGCCCTTGACGACTGCATCTGATCTTCTCCACAACTTAGAGTTCTTCTCCACAACACCGTTCTCTGAAGGTAGGATGAAATGAAGCATATCATGACTTTCTAAGAGACATAACATCTGTATTCTCCATGCATCATACGTGTCCCGACCACTCAGCTTCATTGTAACAATATTTGGGGCACAGACTAGTGTTGGGTATCCAGGATTTGAGGAGCTTGAGCCTGCCATCGTAATGTGCTTCTTCTTTTTTTCTGCTTCTTGTGGTATATGTACACCCAGATTGAGATTAATTAATGCATATATATCGAGATCAGATTAATTAATGTAGACTTAGATAAAAAAAAAAATTGAATGGCTAAACTTGCATACCATGGGGATTGAACACATGACCTCCATCTATTCTACACCTTATCTAACTCACCAACACCATTAGGTTATTCCCAATGGATAAAACAATGTATACAAGGATATGAAACCATGACCTCTTATTGATAAAGAGGGGGGATTTAGCACTGCACCAGCTTACGTTTTCTTAGACTTGGATTAATTAAATATTAGAGTAAATTACAAAGTTCGTCCTTTATGTATGTCATTTATTACAAAGTATTTCATTTATCTTTAATAAGCTCAGAAAACATACTTAATGTTTGCAAACCCTTGCGTGTTATTTCATTTAGCCCTAACTGAGTTAGTTTTTATAGTTAAATCTGACCAGGTGGATCCTACATGAGGGTATTTTAGACATTTTACTCTAATTACTAAAATAAACAATTATAAAAAATAATATAAAAGAATTTTATTTATATTATATATATATACAAACACACAGATACAATCTCTCTCTGTAGCTCTACACTCTTTCTCACTCTAACTATCCACCACTGCAACCACCCGACCACCACCCACTTGCCACCACCACCCATCTCTCCCACCGCACCACCCGCATCCCCAACTAAACAGAATAACAAATACCTTAATATCCTCATTAAAAACTCCACAATCCAAATTGGACACATAAAAGCCTCGTTCCAGTTTCAATTCTAGAAGCCCTGCCACCAGGTCCAAAACTCAGATCCACACCACCTAACATATCATGATTCCAAGCAGCAGGAGCAGTATCCGGTGCCTAAATCAGATGCACAAAACATTTACAAACATCTACAACATTCCACCAAATTCAACCATTAAATCAACCTGATCAAACTAACTAATCAACCTTAGTTGTGCCATAAGGAGTAGATCTGTTAAAATCGTGGTTGTTGAAGCGATGTGCAGGTCCCGGTCCAGATGCTGGACCACGATCGCGGCCGCCACTGTTGCCGGACTTCTTGTTGTTCTTGATTAGATCGTTGAGTGACATATCTAAAGCAGCACCGACCATGATTAGGTGGAGAAAAGGTGGTATGTTGAGCGAATCTGTGGCTGCAGATGAGATGATTGAAGGGGGTGGTGGTCGGAGAGGTAGGTGGTGGATCTGGAAGAACGGTGGAGGATAAGAGAGAGTGGTGGTTTGACGGCGCATCTGGATCTCCGACGACGGCGGTGGAGGTGCGGTGGTGGAGGTTGTGCAGCAGGAGTGGAGGTGCGGTGGTGGAAGTTCAGTGCTGATGATGGAGGTATGGTGGTGGAGGTGTTGACGCTGGTGGAGGTGCGGTGGTGACAATGGAGGTGTGGAGGTGATGGTGTGTAGATGGTACTGGGTGTGTATGTGTGAGAGAGGTAGAGAGAGAGGATGAAGGAGAGTTCTGGTCATTGATGTATATATAATATATTTTTTTAAACATAATTATTTATTTAGGGTAAAATGTCTAAAATACCCTCATGTAGGATCCACCTGGTCAGATTTAACTATAAAAACTAACTCAGTTAGGGCTAAATGTCATAACACGCAAGAGTTTGCAAACATTAAGTATGTTTTCTGAGCTTATTAAAAATAAAGGAAATACTTTGTAATAAATGACATACATAAATGACGAACTTTATAATTTACTCTAAATATTATAAGTACATCTTATCTTGTGGGTAACAGTGTTGGGGGTGGGGTGTGTGAATAAACTTTAACTTTCAAAAAGAAAAAATGTCTTTTCCTTCCCCAAACCACACATACATGAACGACTTTAAGTCAACTTTTTAATTGGTATGATCTTTTTAAAATAAAACTAAAGATCCATCATACGGACGACTTTAAGTCAACTTTTAAATTGGTATGGTCTTTCTTAAAATAAAACTAAAGATCCATCATATTAGTATACTCTATTTAAAATAAAACTAAAGATCCACAACAAAACCCAATTATAATTATAACTAGGTTTAAAGAAATTCGTCGCGTTGCGGTGAATTTCTTTTGTTATTTAGTCTGTGTTTACATTTGTTTTGAAATCACTACAAGACTGTTGCGAACGAAACTGCTGACAAATAAAAAGAAAATGTAGAAAAAAACACTAAAAGATAACTAAAAGAAAATCAACCAAAAAAGTTGTATGGTAACGATGTTGTTCGTATGAAACCCATGGTCAGAGATGAGCAAATTGTTCTGGGTACCGGTACCAAATTTGAAGAAACCGAAAGATCTTAAGTACCAATTCGATACCGACTTTTGGCATTACTGGTACCGGTTCACTACCGTTTTTTACCTTCAATACCGGTACTGTAACCGGTATTTTCGGTATCAGTACCGATTCTATATCAGTTGGCACCGAGCTCATCCCTACCCCTGAAACTAAAACAAGAAAAAATTAAAAGTTGAAGAAAATCAACAAAAAAAAAAGTTGTACGATACCGTTGTTCGTATGGTAACCGTGATCAGGGATGAGCAAATGGTACCGGGTAGCAGCACTGAATTTCCCGAACCAAAAGATTTCCAATATCAATTCGACATCAACTTTTGACGTTTTCTGTATTAGTGCCGGATTTTACCTTCAAGTACTGATACCGAACAGGACCGTCCCGGTATTTTTGATACCAATAGTGGTTCGATACCGGTTGACATCAAGCTTATCTCAACCCCTGATATGAAAAAAAGATTAAAGTTAAAAAGTAAAGAAAATAACTGTTATTATAATATTAAAATAATAAAAGTATTAAAAAAAACTATGTATTAAAGTAATATTAAAATCACTATTCATTTCATTTCCTTTATTAATATATAGTAATATATAGTAACTAGTGCTATATTAACCCGGAGTGACGTGCCCGAGGATGGTGGCGGAACTTAAACAAAAGTTTAGTGGGGTCAAAAGTCTTGTGACCCAATTTTTTTTCCTATAGCCATATTTGGGTTATGTGTTCGGGTCGGCACTTCTGTTCAGGTCGAGTCAAGCAATAATAACTTTAAATATCTAATTATTCTTAATTCATTCAAAAGACCGTTCTTAAAAAAAAATAATACTTTATGTATTGTTTAGCAAACAAAGGCCTAAAATATTTATGACGATGCGAGAGAAATGGTACACAAAGGTTTTTTTATAAGTCAATACGACCAATACGTATACAATAGCCCTGTTCTTCACGATTTTTTTAACTCAGTGCGAAAATATCTATAAATTTTTTTGACAAGAAAATTGGTGTGAGCCAGAAATTTTTAGGCAAAATACTGGTGGGGCCGAACTCAATACTTATAAAAAAATCGAATGGAATACTGAAAATTTTATTCTAATTAGCCAAACACCGGCGAGGGTCGGGTCACCCCTAGCCCCCACAAAGCTACGTCCCTGTCTGAGGATTAGCACAGGGGTTCGATTCGGTTCATTGTGATTCATGGCAGTATAGATGGTAATTATAGTTGAAATCAAAATATTGTAAAAAATTTCATTGCCTTGATTTGACAAAAGTTAACCTTCTGGGGTAGCCCAGTTGGCCAGCCTCACCCAGACCCTTCTTGAGGTCACCGGTTCGATTCTTGGCAATGCCCTTATGGGGTGTTGGGGCTCTTCACCGTGGGTAATCACCGCCAGGCAGCTATGGGGCTAAGCTAGCTTGCGGAGTTGCAATACTCCGGCGGATGGGAGGTCCGTGCAACTACCCCCCCCCCCCCTTGATTTGACAAAAGTTATGCAAGATTTGTTTAATGAGCCCAATATACTATAATTAATTTTTGAGTAAATTACAAAAATCGTTCTTTATGTTTACACTAGATTGCAAACTATGTTCTTTGTCTTCAAAAATTACAAAAAACATACTCTATGTTTACAAATCCTTATACGTTACGTCTTTTAACCATAACTCAATTAATTTTTATTGTTAAATTAGATAACACAAGGGTACCTTGGTCTTTTTACTTATATATATAAAAACATTTTAATAAATAAAACAAACTATATAATACGCTTCTCACTTTACTCTCTCTCTCTCTCTCTCTTATGTAGGGCTGTTCACGAGCCGAATCGAATCAATCGGACTTTTACTCGTGCTCGGTTCGTTTACAAACCGAACCGAACGTTTTTTCAACCGAGGCAAAGTCGAACGAGCGCCTTTCGATCCGAGTATTTTTTTCAACGAACGTCGAAGGAGTATCAAGCGTCACATAACAAACAAAAAAGTGACAATGGGGTTGTTAGTTTTTAGAGTAAAGTGCAATTTTCATCCCTAAGTTTCGTCCAATTAGAACACAAGTATAAATTTATGAAACAACAAGGAATAGAAAAAACACTCAACTGGTTCTACCGAGATCGTCTGGGCGGAGAGATGAATCGTCGAACGATTGAAGCAGACCATTGATCTATGAGAAGTTTGAAATCGAATGAACCGATTAAAGCAAAACCATAAGGAGTTGGCGTCTTGGCGACAGAGAATTTGAATAATGATGGTTGATGCGGGGTTTTAATTAGGATTATGTACTTCTGAATTGAATTGCAGGTTGATACTTGAGTATCAATCGACGCTTCACATTTCAGTATTTTGACATTTTGACTCAATTACTGTGGATTATTGGTATTTTGACATTTTGACTCAATTACTCTGGATTATTAGACGGGTATCAGCCTTCAATTCTATAATTAAATGGGCTCTAGTTAGATCTTGGACCAAACATTGTTACTATGCACATCTCGTTATTTATTAATATATACATATATATATATATAGGGTTAGGTTAAGGTACAATGGCTCTTATCGTACAATATGTACGCGATCATCTCACTCATACGATCTGGTGCGAAATCACTCTTGAACATGCGATTTGTGCTGAAAAACCAACATGCGAAATTGATTTATATACCAACATGCGATTTCATCATATTTACCAACATGCGAAATTGCTACAAAAAAACAACATGCGATTTCATCAAAAATACCAACATGCGATTTCCAACATGCTTTTTTATAACATGCGAATTCACAATATCGTACAAGCGTACGATAAGCCCTAATTGTGCGTTACACTTTTTCTATATATATATAGTAAAAAAATAATTCTAGCCAACCGAGTCGAACCAAACTACGCGGATCTTTGCTCATGCTCGGTTCGTTTCAAACCGAACCATTCCGAACCGAGCGCCTTTTTCAATCTAGCAGAATCGAACGAGCAAATTCTGAACATTTTTCGATCCAGCATCAAATGAGTCTCGAGCGTCGAGCAATTTGAACAACCCTACTCTTATGAGGTCTCCACCATCACCACAGTTAGCCACAACCAACTTAATCACCATCTCCTGCTCAAATCAGCATCTCCATTTCCAACACCAAAATAATCAATACACCAAATCACAATCGGCCCCTTCTTCAATATTTAATCTTTATTAATGACATATTGGGTGGCAGTGGCTTATGTAACAGAGAAGAGGTTCATTAGACCAAATCTGATGTAGCGTGTGAAATGATAACAAAGAACAAATCACGTTGATTCTACGAATACCCATGATGATCTTCCCCAAACCACCAAAATCTAACCCAAAGGGTAAAGAATTTGAAATGAAAATGGTTATTTCTCAAAATTCAATTCTGACCATCCAAATTATAAGATAAAGACATAAATAGAGACTGAAATTCGAAATGGGCCACAAAAAGGCCATGGGCTAAACACAAGCCTAAAAACAAAATGCACAAAACACCAAAAAAACATAAAAAGTGTCAAAAATCCCGTTAGAATGCGTTTTTGGGGCGAAACTTGGACAAGGCCCTTTCGGGTCCTTGCCACGACGTGCTCGTCATTTCAAGCTTCGATTTGACTGGTCGAACGCCTAAAACAGAGACCCGTAGCCAAAGTTATGCTCATTTTCGTAAAACACCCTTGGAAGCTCGATCATGGGCTTCCAGAAATGTCATGGCGCGATCCTCTACACTTGGGCCTGCATCAAAATCACAACCCATCTAATCAGGTCTGGCTCAGATCTTGGATGGGGGTTAGTTCAAATCTCATAACGGAGAAGAATGTGAGTTCAGCTCTTTTCAGTGGGGGAGATATGGTGGTAGAGATACGGCAGTGGTCGTTGGCCAAATCCAGGGTTCCGGTGAGGGTTTTTTTATTTCTAAATATGAATACATCTTTTAGATTTTGATAAATTTTGTTAGTGTTTTCTTGATTTAGAGTGAGAAAGTGTTGAGATAGAGAGAATGGAGGTGAAGGGCTTTTATGGATTAAGAGAGAGTGACGGGTATTTCTGATTTAGAAAGAGAGTGAGAAAGGGGTGGTGGCAGGTGGGGCGGTGGTGACTAAGGGTGGTGGCGGTGGTGGTTGATGGTGGCAGTAGGGAACTAATAAGAAAGAGAGAGAAGGGCGTTGAAAGAGAGGCATTTATATAAGATAATGGATAAATTGACCAAAATGCCTTTATGTGAGGTCCACTTGTTCAGATTTAACCATGAAAACTGACTAAGTTAGGGTTAAAGGACGTAACATGTAAGGATTTGCAAACATTGAGTACGGTTCTTGTAATTTTTGAAGACAAAGAACATAGTCTGCAATACAGTGTAAACATAAAGGGTGGTTTTTGTAATTTACTATTAATTTTTTATACAAAAGTAAGCATTATCATCACTAGTGTTGCTATTTTTTTTTTTTTTCTGAAAACCAACATAAAGAACCGAAAAAAACTTGCTGGACCAAAAACTAAAACAGACTAAATCATATAAAATACAATTTCAAACTGGAGTACAAAATCATGGGTAAACATAATGAAACAATTAGCATTCATAACTCAACAAAACCAACTATTGGGGAATTTTCAGAAAACCCAGACGATCAGAGAGGCGTGTAATCACTCTCAGATCAAATTATTTCGGTGGTTCTCCCGAATAATTTAATCGGATACAACTCTAATTTTCAAGAAATTGAACAATTCTATGTTTGTATGGAATTTTTATGAACCAGAAAAAATGATTAAAAACTTGTCTACGAATTTAATCGGATAAAAACTCCCACCAAAAACTGCCATTATTTAAAATTTCAAAAATAAGGCATTTTCCAGAAAATATTTTTCCTGATGTAATTTTAGTAAATAAATTTAACTAAAATAAATTTCCAACTCGACCCTGACGGGTGGTCCACGGGACAACCCTTAAGTGCGTTAAATGATACGTTAAACCCTCATTTGATCATGTAATTGTCTTGAATTAGATAACTATAGTTGCTCGTGTTTCAGGTGTGTCCGTGGCTAAATAGGAGTGAAAACGCAGCTTTTGATGGAGATGGATCAAAGTTAGTTCTCATGGAAGTTGAATGAAGAACAAAGGAGGAGAGCCAGGACCCTACCGAAAATTACGGTAGGCACCGTAATTTACGGTACCCCTTGAAAGTGTTTTTCTCTACCGTAAGGCACTAGAGGCATGGCGTAAATGTTTAATTGCTACCATAAACGGTAGCTTACGGTAGCCTCTGACAGAAAAAAGTGTAACTGCCCTCTTTAAAGTCGTTTTCAAGTGCCTTTTCACCTATCTCATCATTGGGAACGTTTTGCAGAAGTTCTAGGGCGAATTTTGGCTTGTGCAAGTGTTTGTGAACAATTCTAAACATTCGGTTTATGTTTTCGATTCGTATGAACTCTAAACTTTGTGTTATGATGATTCACCAAGCGATGTTTGTGAACAATTCTAAACATTTGGTCTATGTTTGTTAGTTTATTATGATGCATGAATGTTTGTTTGTAAATTGTTGATTAATGTTTTGATCATAATCTAAACCGTATATTCTTGGTGTCATTGATAATCAAGATATCACGGGAGGGGTTAGGGTTGGATATTAGTTAATTGGTCATCGGGTAACAACCTCGTGTTTTCATAATCCGAGTACTTAGTTCCCTTTCATCACAACAAACAATTATGCATGAGTCATGTCTATGTGACTCTTTCTAGTGGATTTAAACAAGATTGTCAATTGAAACCGGAAACCTAAGATGGTCATTTTCTCTTAATCTGTTTTATCAACCAATCTTTGATTTGCAATTAGTTTAATTAATTTTAGTATAAAAATCAAACCATCAAACTTCTGAATTTTCATTTCTGCAATTTAGTTTAATTTTAGTTAAGTTATTAAGCTACATAATCAACATACATTCCACAGACTCCCTGTGTTCGATACCCACTTACTGCTATCTAAGTAGTTGTAATTGGATTAAATTTGCGTGAGACAACGACAGCACGTCAAATTTTGGCGCCGTTGCTGGGGAGTAGTGCACAACGTGTGTTAATTTAGTAGCTTTTGTTTGTTATTTTCGGGTTTACGTTGGTTGTGTTTAGTGTGTAGGTACTACAGGTGTATGCATACTAGAGGCTCTCACAAGTCATCACCACTATCGTTCGATCCGGAAATTGAAAGAACTTTGCGGCAAAACCGAGTTTTGGTACGAGAAAACAAGATCATTGGTTTACCCACGTCACCTATTACACCTAGAAACATCATGGATGAATCCCAATTACCACCCACTACGAGTCAACCTACACCATCTTTTGTACCTTCTTCATCACAACCATCACCAAATACTACCATTCCAAATTCCACCACCAATCCTACTCCACCACATGAAGTTAGCCCAACCAACACCACACCACCTGCCACTACCCAAACCGAGCGTACTCTCACCTATAGCCCTTCCACAACGGTTCCACCATTTTTATACTTTTTCCCAGCTTCCGGTCAATCATCTTCTACCTACCCAATACCACCAAGTTCAACAATTATTCATACTACTTCTACATATCGACCGCCGAACCAACCGGGTTTTAGTGAGCTCCTTGGAAATTTGGGTTGGCTTGGTTCGCCGGGTTCCCATAACGAAAATTAGGATGATTCCTTAACCCGGGGTGGTTTGTATTCGAGTTCATGTTAAAGTTACGACCACCCCCTTGAATAGCATTCACCTCCTCCACTTGATCTTCAACCACTCCTACCAAACACACTTCCGCCATATGACCTATTTCATTGCAATTAGTGCAAACATTGTACACTTAATTCGTAGTTTGCACACCTCCATTCTCTACCCCATGAACTTGTGGTCTTTTAATAACATGCCTCGCTCTTCTCGAGGATTGAGCCTTCCTTTTTGTTGTAACCGCCATTTGCTCTAAATATGCCCAATCACCATCTTTTGTACCTTCTTCATCACAACCATCACCAATGTAACACCCTTACTATTATTTTACGATTTACGTATAAATATCGACAATTAAATGTGTATTAACAACTACACGTACTTATAAGAATATGGGTTTATTCAAACTTTTGCAAGTTTAAAAACATTAAAATATAATATACATGAGTTCGTCGTTTGAAATAACGAAGTAACAATGTGCGGAAGCTTATTCCTTGATCGTGTTCGGTTCTTCGTTGAGCGTGATCTTTATCCGGGAACACTTGATAGTTACCTGTGATCAAAACCAACTTAAAAGTTAGTTTTAATGCTTAATTAATAGTTTAAAAACACCTACACTGTAAATTTATCACAAACGTTAGTATATGAGACCCTAGAACCCGTCTAAACGGACCCGAAAGCTCAAAATCATCAATTAAACAAAATAAAAATTTTGTTTGGAAGTCGACCGTAGGCTACGGTTCACAGACCGTAGCTTACGGTTCACCATATTACTTCAACCAGAACTTCTGGACCGTAGGCTACGGTCCAGGACCGTAGCTTATGGTCTGATCAGCAGATTTTGTTTGTTTTCCGTTTTTAGTACGAAAACCTTCATAACTTTCTATCCGTTTGTCAGATTTACGTGATTCTTTTTCCTACACGTTCGTAATTTAATTCTCCATCTTGTGGAGTTAAAATTCAACATTCAAACTAATAAAATTCTAAATTTTTAAGCCTTCGGCTTATTATTCAATTTCAACATTTTGACCCGTTTATATTTAAACCACAAACTTGTTTTCAAAATAGTCATGGGGCATACGCCCATGTGATTAACTCAAATTCTTTTTCCCAGATTCATAACAATTGTGAATTTCACGGCCAATTTCTAGGTTATGTGAGTAACCAGTTTTGACCCGTTTAGATGGTCTTATGCACTTATGCATTTAACTCACTCTTCTCTTTTCGCACTTTACATTCCTACATTCAAAGTATCTACCTATATCACGTAATCATAATGCAAGTTCCTAAACCACCCATATGGGTCGTTTGCCCAATTTACCCATCAAGGGCTTTTTGGTCAGTTTCAGTCCCTCACTTTACGACGAAGGACTTTCACTAATTATTGACCAAAATATCTCTTCTAACTATAAATCTAATTATGCATACCTGGCTTGGGTCATAGTATTGACCCGTTTAAATACCTTTCGCTATTAATTTCTAGTTAATAGCAATGCGAACCATGTGCTAATTCCTGTGATCACAAAACTTAACAAGCGATCATCAGACATTATTTTCAAATGGGGTTAACAACACCATTTAACCCGTTTGGTCGAAATGACAAATTGTCATTATGAGATGGTATTTAATTACCATTTCACCCCTTTAACCTATCCCGATTACTTTTTGAATTCATCTTACTTAAAAAGTCGTTTCTTGTTTTGTTTGACCCATTATGACTTATGCCAAACGGTGTCCTTTCAAATCCTTTATCTATTCGTTAATCCATGTCCGGATTACCATTTTACCGGTTTTACCCTTTTTACCATAATTTATGGTTTCTACCATTCTCACTTGTTCCGACTTGCATTATATCGCGCTGGAACATCATGTTTCATTTACTTAATATAAATCATATTCAATACTCATAAATAAGCATTTTGTAATAAAAATAAAAAGGGCGTTATCTTAACTTACCTTTCATCCGATTTCGCTCTTTTTCCGCGTATTCAAGCTGTTTGACCCGCTTCTTTTTCCTAAGCCGTCACCTAGCTCGTTAAGCGTCAAACTATCGTCATCATTTACAAGGTGGTTAGATTAGTCATTGACAAATACAACTATTCCACCTTACGTATTTTCTATGTCGAAATCACTATTCGACTTCATCATTGGTTGATATGACTTATAAAAGTCATTCACCCTTAATCATACAAAAATGCAAATTTGCGTTCAATAACTCATTTAGGAAATCTTATCAATTATCGAAGACCCCTTTATTCATTAGACAACATGTACGGGTTTTCATCTATAAATGAAACCCCTTTTTATCATGTTATTAGGCATTCCTACGGATACCTAATCAAATTAAGTTCTACCTACAACCGAGTAGACAAACGATTTCACTTAGGCATTTTAACAAACACCTAGCGGGCATAATTTTTACACATTTACAAACTAGTTCATAACTAGTTATTTCTACCAAGTTTAACATCATTTTCAATTTAGTGTCTAATTAACACTTCAATATCAAAACTAACTTCATAAAATTCTAATTACACTAGTTTGATACTCATGATTCTAATGTTCATCATCTTTCTATAAAACCCATTAAACACACATAATGGATGATTATAATTTCATAACTTTGAACACCAATTTAACAAATTATTGACTAGGGTTTACTCCTAGACTTGATTCCATTACTAATCTCATCTAAACATTGATCAATCATGTTCAGATTTCGAGTTCTTAAGTTCATCAAAATTCCAAGATGTAACCAAAAGACGAAATTTAACATACCTTGTGATCCTTTCACTTAGGTGATCACTAATATGAACTTAGATTTTGATTTGGGACTGATTTGGCCTTTCAATTTAATCAATTGAGCAATTTAGGGTTTGAAGATGAGAGCTCCTGGCTCCTCTGGAAGTTTCGACCAGAACACACACTTAGTGTGTGTGTGTTTTGGTTAGAGTTTTATTTAATTAAAATAAGTTTCCAGTTTTTCATGTTTGGCCCCTCAGCTTTCCTCAAGTTCTCAAGTTTTATAAAGGTTTAACTAATTCATGTTTTCATTATTGTTTTAACCACACTTAACTAACTAGGTTGATATTCCCAGTTACTTAGTGGTTTCGGGAAAGTCATAACCCGTTTTATTTTTAAGTCCCGTTAACTCGGGCTTCTTATACGCTTTGTTTTCTCAAAGCGTTTATTCTTCTTTTTTTTATTAACATAGGATTATTTATTTAAATCCTAATATTCACCGGGTTAATTTTACCACTAACGGTATTTTACCCGTTCATTATTATTAACGTGGTTTAATTACCAAACCCGTTTTCGGGGTGTTACAACCAAATACTACCATTCCAAATTCCACCACCAATCCTACTCCACCACATGAAGTTAGCCCAACCAACACCACACCACCTGCCACTACCCAAACCGAGCCTACTCTTACCTATAGCCCTTCCTCAACGGTTCCACCATTTTCATACTTTCTCCCAGCTTCCGGTCAATCATCTTCTACCTACCCAATACCACCAAGTTCAACTATTATTTATACTACTTCTACATACGAACGCCGAACCATACTTTCAATTGGATACATATGACTCCATTTGCAATACTATTGGAGGGCAAGGTTTTTCTTCGGATGATGTTAAGTTGGTTCTTTTTCAATTTTCCTTAGAAGATAAAGCAAAACGGTGGTTTCATACTTTGCCTTCCGCATCAATTTATACTTGGGCCGACATGCAACAAAAGTTTTTGGAAGAGTTTTTCATGGCCCAAAAGACTAATGATGCAAGACGGAGTTTGAGGAGATTCCAACAACAACCGGGGGAAATGTTTCCTGAGGCATTTGAACGGTTCAATATGATGTTGAAAAATTGTCCTCATTATGGTATACAACTTTGGGAGTTGTTGAATGCTTTTCATGAGGGGTTGAGTTCGGAGGATGCTCGTGACTTAATGTCAATTACTAACGGTACATTTGGTACAAATTTTGAGCATGATGATTGGGCATATTTAGAGCAAATGGAGGTTACATCAAAAAGGAAGGCTCAATCCTCGAGAAGAGCGAGGCTTATTATTACAAGACCACAAGTTCATGGGGTAGAGAATGGAGGTGTGCAAACTACGAATCAAGTGTACAATGTTTGCACTAATTGCAATGAAATAGGTCATACGGAGGAAGTGTGTTTGGTAGGAGTGGTTGAAGATCAAGTGGAGGAGGTGAATGCTACTCAAGGGGGTGGCCGTAACTTTAACATGAACTCGAATACATACCACCCCGGGTTAAGGAATCATCCTAATTTTCGTTATGGGAACCCGGCGAACCAAGCCAACCCAAATTTCCAAGGAGCTCAAGGAAATTTTGCACCACGTCAACTACAATACAACCAAGGTAATTATCGAGGTGGAAACAATTTTGGCTACCAAGATCACTTTCAACAATCGGGTGGTCAAAGTGGTTCTTCGGGTTAAACTTCATCAAGCAGGAATGAAGTTATGGATATGCTTCGGGTGATGCAACAAGATATGCAAAAGAGGAAACAACTTGATGAAGTTCGGACGCAAAAGGATGAAGTTCGTGACAAGAGCATTCAAACTTTGACAACTCAAATGGGTCAACTGGCAATAGAGGTGGCGGAGTTGAAAAAAGGCAAAAGTCAACTTCCTAGCGACACTAAGGTAAATCCTTCTCATAACTCATCACGTAATATTCCTATTAACCATGTTAGTGTTTTAAGAAGTGGAAAAGAATTTAAAGCAAATTTGTCACCGGGTTTGGTTGATGGGGTGGTTGACGATATTACGGGAAATGAAAGTGATGAGGATGAAGTCTCACCATCAGTTGTGTCTAAGGACCCTAATGTTGAAAAGGTAATTCAAAAACCGGGGTTGGGTGAAATTTTAAAAGATAAAAATGAGGAAGGGGGACCAAGTCAAGTCCCATTTCCATCGGCTTTAATTGACCCGCGTAAGAAAAATTTTATTTCAACAAGTGGTCCTCAAAAAGAGGAATTGTGGGATGTTTTTAAGCAAGTAAAAGTTAACCTCCCTTTGCTTGATGCAATTAAACAAGTGCCCGCTTATGCAAAAATTTTAAAAGAATTATGCACACAAAAGAGGCAACTAAAGGAAAAGATGCCTAAGCGGGTTGACTTGACTGGGCAAGTTAGTGCGATGCTTAATGGGGATCTTCCTCCTAAGCTCCAAGATCCGGGAACGCCGTTAATAAATATTCAAGTTGGGAATTTTCAAATGTCAAAGGCGTTGTTAGATCTTGGAGCTGGAGTGAGTATTTTACCGGGGGGCTTATACGACCAATATGATTTTGGTCCATTAGCAAGGGTGGAGACAACAGTGGTTCTAGCCGATGTGTCTCATAAGTTACCTCAGGGGATGGTGCAAGATGTCATAGTGAAAATTGATGAGTTTTATTATCCGGTTGACTTTTTAGTCTTAGATTACTCATCCGCGGACCCGAAACAACAACAAAATGTTATTTTGGGTCGGCCATTTTTTAGCACCACTCATGCCGTGATTGATTGTCGATTCGGTACAGTCGACATGACATTCGGCAATAGAAAAATGAGATTGAATGTTTATACTAACAATTCTAATTCTATTGGTGTTGATGAGTGTTTTATGGCAGATTTAGTTGACGGATGTGACCCGTATGAGTATGAGGAAGATAGTGTGGACACTTGTGTTTGTGATTTTTCTGAACAGGTACATGCTTGTGCATTAAGGGTTGAGGAGAAAGAACAAGATGCTATGGCACTTAAAGAGGGTCGACCACCATGGACCCATCAGTTTGAGCGCTTATCAGTGGAAATTAATTCGGGTACGAAACCGTCTTTTGAAGAGCCACCGAATTTGGAATTGAAGGATTTGCCAAGCCACTTGAAGTATGCATTCTTAGGGGATAATGACACTTTACCGGTCATTATTGCCTCTAATTTGGAGATGGCTCAAGAGCAAGCATTGTTGGAAGTGTTGAAGGCAAATAAAGAGGCTATTGGGTGGACGATTATCGACTTGGAAGGAATTAGACCATCAATTGTCATGCACAAAATCATTACAACCGAGGATGCGAAACCAACTAGGGAGGCACAAAGGAGATTGAACCCGAATCTACGAGAAGTGGTAAAAAGAAGGTAATTAAATGGTTAGACGCATGTATTATCTATCCTATTTCGGATAGTGCTTGGGTAAGTCCTACCCAAGTAGTGCCTAAGAAGGCCGGCATTCAAGTTTTAAAAGATGAAAATGGTGAACAAATCGCTACCCGACCGGTCACCGGGTGGCGTGTTTGTATTGATTACCGGAAGTTGAATGCCGCCACTTCTAAGGACCATTTCCCGTTACCTTTCATTGACCAAATTATTGAAAAATTATTGGGTCAAAAATATTACTACTTTTTAGATGGATACTCGGGATATAATCAAATTGCAATCTCCCGGATGACCAACACAAGACCACCTTCACTTGTCCATATGGCACTTTTGCCTTTCGGCGAATGCCATTTGGCTTGTGTAATGCATCGGTAACCTTCCAACGATGTATGTTGAGTATCTTCTCGGACATGGTTGGGGAGTCGCTTGAGGTTTTTATGGATGATTTTTCCATCTTTGGCACAAGTTTTGAATCTTGTCTCGACGAGTTGCAAAAAGTTTTAAAAAGATGTGTCGAGAAAAACTTGGTGCTAAGTTGGGAGAAAAGTCATTTCATGGTGCAAGAGGGTATTTTGTTGGGCCATGTTATTTTAGAAAGAGGGATGGAGGTTGATAAGGCAAAAATTCGGGTAATATCATCTTTGCCTCCACCAAAGAATGTTAACGGGGTGAGGTCATTTTTGGGACATGCAGGTTTTTATCGACGATTTATTAAAGGTTTTAGTGTTATTACTAAACCTTTATGTAATTTGTTATTAAAGGATGTTCATTTTGACTTTACTAATGAATGTTTGCAAACTTTCAATGTTTTGAAGGAACAGTTGGTGAAAGCTCCCATCTTGCAACCACCAGATTGGTCAAACCCGTTCGAGATTATGTGTGATGCAAGTGACACAACAATTGGTGCGGTTTTGGGTCAATGAATTGATAAAAATCCGGTGGTAATTTACTATGCAAGCAAGACATTGTCCGAGGCGCAACTGAATTACACCACAACCGAAAAGGAGTTATTAGCGATGGTGTATGCCTTGGACAAGTTTCGGTCATACATATGGGGAAGCAAGGTAATTGTATATTCGGACCATAGCGCGGTTTGATATTTGATGGAGAAGAAAGATGTGAAGCCCCGTTTGATCCGTTGGGTGTTGTTATTGCAAGAGTTTGACTTAGAAATTCGGGATAAGAAAGGAAGTGAAAATGTAGTGGCGGATCACTTATCCTGAATTCCGGTGGAAGGAGTTGATGATTTAAGTGAGATTAATGAACGGTTTCTGACAAACAATTGTTGGTCGTATCTACTTTTGTTGCACCGTGGTATGCTCATTACGTGAATTACTTAGCCACGGGTGCAATTCCAAGCCATTGGACCAAGAAAAGAAGGCAACAGCTCGTGGTCCAAGTCAAGAAATATATTTGGGATGAACCGGACCTTTTCAAAATTGGGCCCGATTAAGTGATTCGAAGATGTGTGCCCCAGACGGAAGTGTTAGAGATTTTGACACATGCCTATTCATCCGCTTGTGGGGGTCATTTTAGTGGCCACAAAACGGGTTACCGAGTGCTAACATGTGGGTTTTATTGGCCTACAATTTTTAAAGACGCATGTGAATTTGCCCGAAATTGTGTCAATTGACAAAAGATGGGGAGTATTTCGAAGAGGGATGAGATGCCTTTGCAACCAATTTTGGTGGTTGAAATATTTGATGTGTGGGCCATAGATTTTATGGGCCCCTTTCCGAGTTCAAATGGGTTTTTCTATATTTTAGTAGCGGTGGATAATGTCTCAAAATGGATTGAAGCCATTCCTACATGAACCAACGATCATTCGGTTGTGTGAAAGTTTGTTAAATCAAACTTCTTTGCTCGTTTCGGTATTCCAAGAGTCATAATTAGTGATAGTGGGTCGCATTTTAAAAATTTTAACTTCAGAAAATTGTTGAAGCTATACAATGTGAACCACCGAGTTGTTACGCCATATCATCCATAAACAAGTGGACAAGTCGAAGTGTCCAACCGTCAAATCAAATAAATTCTCATGAAGACGGTGCAAACGGATAGAAAAGATTGGTCAAGTAAATTAGATGATGCGTTGTGGGCATATAGGATGGCCTACAAAACCCCAATTGGTACAACTCCTTACCGGTTGGTGTATGGGAAAGGATGTCATTTGCCAATGGAGTTAGCTAATCGGGCACATTGGGCAATTAAAACGGTGAACGCGGATTACGATGAAGCGGGTAAGATTCGGAAGTTACAGTTGAGCGAGATAGAAGAGATTTGAGATGAAGCTTACGAGTGTGCATCGGCGTACAAGGATAAGCTAAAAAAGGTTCATGATGCGAAGATTAAGAAACGAACCTTTGAAGTGGGCCAGAAAGTGTGGTTGTATAACTCAAGATTGAAGTTATTCGCGGGCAAGCTAAAAAGTAAATGGATGGGTCCCTATGTCATCAGACGAGTGGGTCGATTTGGTGATGTTGATATCCAAAATTCTCAAATCAACAAGCAACAAACGGTTAACGGGCATCGGCTTAAGCCGTATTTGGAAGGCAATGACATCAACAATCTAGAGCTCGACAAGGTGGGCTACATCCTACGCCCGGTGAATGAGGAACAAGCATGAGAGGCCCATGTTTGGTAGTGTAAATATGTAGTTTAGTTTAGTTTGTTTTGTTTTGTGTAGAATAATTACCGTATCAGCTTAAACTTGTGTTCAAGACAAGTGTGGGGACGTTCGTACGAATTTCTCTAACATAGTGTTGAGGACAACACGGGGTTTTTCGTAGGGGGTAGGGTAATTTCCGTGTTTTTCGAAAAATACAAAAAACCATAAAAATTATAAAACTTAAACTTAAAAAAAAAAACTCAAAGGTCACGTGAAGATAACCCTAGCCACACGAATTTCTGCATAAGCTCTCACCACAATTATCATCTATCACTTTCCTTCATCCCTACCAAATCATTCAAGACTTCTCCATAACCTTCGAACCTTCATATCCCTCTCAATTCTTGACCAAATCAAGTGATTCTTGGGTCTAACTTGACTAAAATTTCACAAGCTATCTGATTTTGGGAAGAAAACTTTGTTTTCTTGGCCGATTTTAAAGCCTTAGGTGCCGAAAATTTTGGGGTTTTTTGGAGGTCTCTTGTTTCTTGGGGTTTCTTTGTGTCTTTGCATCTTCAAACTCAACATATGTGATGTTTTCACTATTTTTGTTGGTGCATTACATATTGAAGGTTATTGATGTTACTTGTTTTGTACACACTTGCTTGAATATGTTGGATGTTATGAATATTGGTTGTTTGTTAGGGATATGGGTGTATATGTAGATGATGTTTGAGTTAAAATTTTTTGGGAAATCTCTATATAGTGTAGACATCATGCCTAATTTTTTGTTGGAAAAGATAAAATGTTGTGCCTTACATCTACATCCATAGTTTCAAGCAAGTGTGGGGAAATGTAGGGAAAACTGATTTTGTTTGTTTGTTTGTATGTTATGGTTGTGATTTGCAGGAGAATGGGTCGAAAAGGAAAAGAACATGCTGGATCATCAAGCCATCCAGAGGAGAATCCGCAGCGGAAACGGAGGTTAGTTCTCGGGGCAGATTGTGATGAGGAAGAAGAGCAACAACTGGATCCGGTAGATAAGCCGGTATAGGAGGCGGGACCATTGGATGACCAGCCGATAGAGTGGCAACCAACTTTGTTTAATGACCGCATGAATCATTTGAAAGATAAAGCGGCGGCATTTATTTGTGAGAAAGAAGTGATGGAAGTGGAGTTTGGTCCCTTTAATGTATTTGCTCGATTTCGAGCATTGGGTTGGGAAGCGGCGTTGAATTGCTATGACCGGGATAACAAGAATTTGTTTAAAGATGAAATCCAAGAGTGGATGGCCACTCTCACATGTCCCAAGTATAACAAACCACAACAAATGAAACTAATCGGCACAAGACGTTGAGATGTCTTTTGACACTTTGAGAAAGTTGGCAAAGTTTGACAGTTTGCCCGCAAGAGACTATATGTTCCCAAGTCTCGACAATTTGTTTCATAAGCCGGAAGCCCGCCCAGGATGTAATGATATGTTGGAAGCTTTATTTCTACCGGGTAATTATCATGGTACACTCTATAGGAAAATTTTGAAGATTGAAGTCAAGTTGTTGCTCATGATTTGTATTTATAATGTGATCCCGAGGAGGGGGGATAAACAAGAAGTTAGATTCCCTGAGGTGCCCATTCTTTATTCTTTTCTTCATGGGTCACCCCGTTTTCCATTCCGGTTCTTAGTGATTAATAATGTGTGGATATGTCGGAATAAGGTTGGAAGGAGTATTATTCCCTATTGCCGAATAATCACGGCATTGCTCAAGATGTACAAAGCTATTGGGCCAGAGGATAAGGGTGCTTTGAAAAGACATAAGCCGTTTGACATTCGAAGGATGGGAATTGGGTGGAATTATGATGAATCTGAGAGATATCATAAGTTGAATTCAGAAGGTCAACGTTGGCGTGCATTGAAGGTGGATGCAAGAGCGTTGCAACCGGGCGAGGAGGATGAGCCCGAGAGTGATGAAGAGCCCCGAAGTGGGGATGATGATTATGCCGATGAGCCGAATATGGAACACATGGATGTGGACCAAGGGGGTCCGAGTAGGAGTCATGTGCATGGAGGGGGATTCTTTGATTATGCGGAGCGTTCTTATGAGCCGAATTAGGCTTATCAGGGAACAATGCAAGAGGTTATTGAAAATCAGCGTCCGCCATTATCCGTATTCGACACTTGGTCCGGGTCTGAGCGGACATTTTTTGATCATCAAACTTGGATGGGAGCAAGCATGGAGCGGGCTTTAAAGCATAGTTTTGATCGATAAGAATCATGGAATCGTACTCATGCCTACGCTTTCGAACAAGAAATGAATAATAGGTATCTTGATTATCAGAATCGGCGTATGCATGATGATTGGCATGCGGAGCGGCCGGTAGTTGTGGACCCACCACCGGTGGATTATTCGACATTGCCACCTTACGATGGTAGCGTTTCATACCCAACACCGCCGCTACATCACTCACAGTGGGTGGACCCCCGACAGGCCCAGCAGCATGACACCACGCAGCAAGAAGGAAGTGGTAGCGGGAGCGGCTCATTTGCTTTTGGGGAATTTTCGGAAATGATGACATCTATCTTCGGGCCTCCTCAGCCGCGATACTACTAGTCAGGTGGTGTTCTTTCTTGTATATTTTTGTAGATACTCTTTTGTTTATGTTTATGGTTGGGAGGATGGGTGGTGTATTTGGTTATGATGTTGATGTTTTGGGTTGTGGTAGTTTGGTGGTGTTAGTGTGTTTTTATTAAAAATATATAAAAATGAGAAAAGAACAAAAAGAAATTTGGGGTTTGAGTGGATAAGCAAATGTTGATGTTGAGTTGGTTTTTAGCGATCATTTCCTTCCAAAGCCATACATTGGGGTCAATGTATCCCAAGTGTGGGGATGGGGGAAAATTTTGATGCTTTTGAAAAAATTTTAAATCAAGCGAAACATGATCGAAATTTGAACACTTTGTACTAACCCCGAGTGACACACCGACAACCCCCATTTACCCTTTTTCTTGGTGAGAGTTGAAGCCACTGCTTTGAATAAATATTTTCTATCTTTGATGAGAGTGGCAACGGGTGGGGGTGCATTAGAACTTGTGATTGGGTGCGGTTTGAGGCCTTAGCTTGATATGTATGTGAAAAGGATAAGGGCATTTAGGTAGCCTCGTCTTGGTGAGTGTGAATGTGGGATTTGGGGAGTTAGACCTCATAAATTATACATATGAGCATGGTAGTGAGAAGGGCGGGGGTTTGGACTTTAGTAGCCCATTTGAGCTTGAAGACGATCATTTGTAACCCGTGCCTACTTTCTCTTAAATAATTAACCCGTATTCGACCCGGTCTAGTAGTATGATCATCTTGTTATAGTATGCTCGTTTGTTATGTTGTTAAAAAAAATAGAAAAAAAAAAAGAAATGAAAAGAAAAGAAAAGAAAAAAAAAAGAGAAAAAGCAATGAAAAATGAAAAAAATAATAATGAATGAGATAGTTTGTATATAGTTGTTTATGTTTTGTTTTAGTTAGAAATAAAAGACCGGGTTGAATCGTTAGCTACTTCGCACATGTATTTCCATTTCCTACCCATTTGCCTTGCCACGTTACAACCTCTAAGTCCCTTTGATTCACGTGTGTGTTTAGCAAATTATTTAGGCGAAGAACCGATTTAACTACAAGCTTATTGTTGTGCAACCACCCGTTTGCTTTAAGTGTGAGCTAGCTTATCTTTGCTAGTTTTTACTTGTCACTGAGAGGACAGTTATTGTGAGGGGTGTGTTATGTGCGGTGTTAGGAAAAGGTTAGTAAAAGGACGACATGTTGTTGGGTGGTTTATGATTGATCGCTTGTGTACTTGGAAATTGTTTTTAATGGGTTGCTTAGGGGCAAACAACTGTTAAGTGTGGGGATGTGACGGGTGCTCCTCGGGACAACCCTTAAGTGCGTTAAATGATATGTTAAACCCTCATTTGATCATGTAATTGTTTTGAATTAGATAACTACAGTTGCTCGTGTTTCAGGTGTGTCCGTGGCTAAATAGGAGTGAAAGCGCAGCTTTTCATGGAGATGGATCAAAGTTAGTTCTCATGGAAGTTGAATGAAGAACAAAGGAGGAGAGCCAGGACCCTACCGTAAATTACGGTAGGCACCGTAATTTACGGTAGCCCCTGAAAGTGTTTTTCTCCACCGTAAGGCAGTAGAGGCATGGCGTAAATGTTTAATTGCTACCGTAACTTACGGTAGCTACCGTAAGTTACGGTAGCCTTTGACGGAAAAAAGTGTAACTGCCCTCTTTAAAGTCGTTTTCAAGTTCCTTTTCACCTATCTCATCATTGGGAACGTTTTGCAGAAGTTCTAGGGCGAATTTTGGCTTGTGCAAGTGTTTGTGAACAATTCTAAACATTCGGTTTATGTTTTCGATTCGTATGAACTCTAAACTTTTTTTATGATGATTCACCAAGCGATGTGTGGCTAAACTTTCGGTGAACATCTTAGGTTGAAGGTTTTCTCTATGACATTTATGTTTTTATCCGTATTTCTAGAATAATGAACTTGCTATGTTTGTTAGTTTATTATGATGCATGAATGTTTGTTTGTAAATTATTGATTGATGTTTTGATCATAAATTAAACCATACATTCTTGGTGTCATTGATAATCAAGATATCACGGGAGGGGTTAGGGTTGGATATTAGTTAATTGGTCATCGGGTAACAACCTCGTGTTTTCATAATCCGAGTATTTAGTTCCCTTTGATCACAACAAACAATTATGCATGAGTCATGTCTATGTGACTCTTTCTAGTGGATTTAAACACGATTGTCAATTGAAATCGGAAACCTAAGATGGTCATTTTCTCTTAATCTGTTTTAACAACCAATCTTTGATTTGCAATTAGTTTAATTAATTTTAGTATAAAAACCAAACCATCAAACTTCTGAATTTTCATTTCTGCAATTTAGTTTAATTTTAGTTAAGTTATTAAGCTACATAATCAACATACATTCCACAGACTCCCTGTGTTCGATACCCACTTACTGCTAGCGAAGTAGTTGTAATTGGATTAAATTTGCGTGAGACTATGACAGCACGTCAGACCCCAGCCAGGGGCTCCGCCCCTTGGACCCTCCTCCCAGGGGCGCTGCCCCCGGACCCCTGCCAAGGGGCGTTGCCTTCTTGGAACCCCTTAGAATACAGACTCCGCCCATACACTTTGAATTATAATAACTCAAACAAGCGTGCACTCCCACATCTCCTAACTTTCTTGATGTGTATTATAATTCGCTTTGATTACCAAGTCAATCCCCCATTTTAGCGTAATCCTTGATTAACTTAAACAAATTCACAATAATCAAACTTATGCATAAATGAAATGCCGCGATGATTGAATTTCACATTAGTATATTACACATTCCAAATATTCGAATATAGGGGTGTCGCTAAGGATTGAACCCTTTCTATTCAGTGAATACATGAAGATAATATACACACAAGTTTACATACTCAAATGTTCTTTCTTGACACTATATTTACTAGCTTGTGTCCCATCCTTCAATGAACATATCAAAGCCAAGTCCTACCTTCTTGAAGCGGCTAAACTTCATGCTCATATAAGTAGCTCTTTATTCTTGGACAGTTGCACCTGCATATGCAATTTGTCAAAGAACTGTTAAAAAGAAAACCTTCAACCTCCTTTAACTTGCAGGTCTGAGCACATACCTTGGGATGATACTACTAATGTGTTCCAATTTCTAGAGGTTTAGCTTTACGCATTGAATTCAGTACCTAGCGTCATATTATGTGGGAATTGGGTATCTTAACATGAGAAATTTCATGTGGACTTTAATCTCATCCCTACAGCCGCCTTATGCACAAGATCTCTACATAACTCTTTGGTTAAATGGTCAGCTAAATTATGTTGAGTTCTCACAAACTCCACCGATATCACCCCATGCATGATGAGCTCACGAATCATGCTGTATCTAACACCTAAGTGTCTAGACTTCCCATTATACACTTGGCTATAGGCCTTAGCCAAGGTAGCAGCACTATCACATCTAATAGATATTGGTAGTATATGTCACGTCCCCCGACACCACCCTGGACGGAATCGAGAGCCGCGAGCAGCCAAGTGGTACCGGTGGTTATTTTGAAAAGTAGTGCAGCGGAAATTTCGTCAGAACCGTGAGTTAGGTAAAATATCAGAGTTTAGAAAACACTGGATTTTTATTTATTAAATAGATGGGATAAACCCATGTTTTACAAATGTAGCTTTAATAAGGGATAAACCCAATCACATAAAACAATATTTCTTAATTTAATTTAATTTAATTTATAAAATAAGCCACTTCTGTAAGTCTTGTTGGTGCCGCATCCAACTCTAATTCCTGATTTACTGTAATTACCTGAAATGCATTTTAAAAAGATTTGGTCAGCAGGAAATACTGGTGAGTTCATTCATTTTTATAAAATGACCCTTAGTTATAAATTACAGTATAAGAGCGATTACAATGGATTTTATCTTATTGTTATATGGCGTCGTGTCACAATGGTGACGATGGTCATACCACTATTGGGTCATGTCACCCAAGTAGTGATGATTATCACTGTTAGGGCTTATTTGCCTAACCTGTGTTAGGGCTTATTAGCCTAACCCCGTGAGAAATTAGTAATGTGCACAATACCCCACTAGCCATTGATTAAGATTTACCACGACTTACTCCCTGTAATTATAACATTTGAAAATAATTTGAGGTATTGTAAAACAGTTGATAAAAAGAGAATGACTCACATTGCAGATTTATACGGGCAGAGCTTATCCTACTGATTAGCCTTGTATCCTATTTAAATAATAATGCACACGAACTAGGTCAGTAACTAATACAGCATTTACGATAACTCACGAGATTAAAACCCTCACGACAAATGACAAAGTGCAATCACTTAAACATCCATCGGATTCACAACGAATGACAGAATATTCCCCGAGTTCGGGTGGTACTCAAACATCCTGTCGGAATCACGACTAATGACAAAGGATAGCACTTAAACATCCGGTCGGATAGTTTCAATTGATCGGATAGTGAATCGTAGCAGCGATTGAGTTAATACCCGGTATCGTAGTAGCGCCTCCCTAATGAAAATTATGATTTTATGTAGTATACTTTCGTTTTTGAGAATTGTTCTCGTGCACATATGAACTGCTCATGGCCTGGCTATTTATAGCTGATTTCTGAGTTTGTCGCGGCCCGCGTGAGCCACAGGACAAACCTTACGCGGCCCGCGTAGAAGTGTGGATCAGATCAGAGGTTGCTGAGTCACCGGTGGTCGCGACACGTGTGACGACACGTGGCCTTCATGCATATCCGGAGACCTACAAGCTGTCGCGGCCCGCGTGACCTCCTGCCTTTTCTTTACGCGGCCCGCGAGAAGACTAAATATCTGATTTTCTTGATTCTTGATATGGATTGAGGTTTCAGGGGTCCGGGTTTTTACTAACGGATCAATTTGGGACATTTTTTAATATAATTATATCATAAAGTAAAAGGGAATAAAATAGTGAGAAAAGAGAATGGACCTACTTTGTAACTTTAGGGTTCAACTAGAAAGCCTCCTGGTATAAATTTTGGGTATAACTTCTGAGCTATATAAAAAAAATAAATATATATATATATATATATATTCGTACTCGTGTTAAGTATAGTACCCCTAATTCAACATTGTCCCTATATCACGAGACAGAACCCCAACGAACTTAGTCAGGCAAAGCCTTGACATGTGTTATGGGGCTCAGATCAATCGGAAAGGGTAGCGGTGATCGGGAGTTAAAATACTTAAAACGGAGCATGGCTTTATTATTATTATAGTGTAAATAATAAAAAAATAAAAATATATATATATGATTTCGAGAGAGAGTGGGTGTAATAAAATGGAAAGAAGGCTGGACCATTCTATTTATATAGTTGAACTTGGAATCTTATTCTTTTCCAAAAGACACGTATGTACTTTATTCTATACATATGCTTTCATTTTATTTGATGAAATTTTAGATCTTTATCCAAAAGATACGTAAGCATGCGAATATAACATTATTTTATTTATTTATTATTTATATATTATAATCAATTTAACTGCTTCACTTATTTGGTGCGTATAACTTCTAAACTATAACGTTTTATAAGACAATGAATATGTTATTAGAACGAGAATAATTTTATCTACCTTTTGAACCAAGTTTCATTAAAAACGGAGTAGGTTCAAATATAATGTATTTTTATAATTTGATTTTTAGACGGTTCCTAGGCCCGTCTAGGTTCTTCATATTTCTAACAGTCGACTTACCCGTAATATACCTGTCTAATAATATAAGTTTTTTATAGACTTTTATTTTAATAAAAAGGTCACCCATATTCAGGCCAATTAATTAGTATAATATTTCAACCAACTATATATAAAATAGTTTTTAGAACTATTTGGGTCGAATAATTATATAAAAAAATAGAACTAGTTACTAGTGGTTTCTAAAATTCTTATATGATAAAAATAGGAATGTTACATCCTCTCCACCTTGTTTTAAATCTTGTCCTCGAGATTTGGGCTATAATATTTCTTTTAGAATTATGTCATGTCTTAGTCAATAAGAACATTTATTAAGGAAAATGATATAGAATTTAAAATATCAAATTCTATGAATATGAGTTTTACAATAATTTGGACACAATGGTTCAACTAAATTAGTTTCAGAAGTCGATGTCAAACGAATGAAATGAAATGCTATAATGACTAGGTTCAGGCCAAAAGATATATGATCAATAGATATTTTAAAATGAATGTGAAGGACTTTTAGAATCAATAAAATTCTTTGTCAAAAGAAAGCTTACTTTGATTGGCAACTGAGGAAGACTTAGAATCGACAGGTTCAAAATGAAATAAAAGCATGAAAATGGTTTGTCAAATATTGAATTATGATATGATAAAATCAATGTGCTGAGATGAATGAATTGCAAGGATACACGAAAAGACAATAGAGTTAGTGTATTATTGTCTTAATATATAATTGCATTAACATGATTTTTTTTTATTCGTCCCTCTAATTCTTGTATTGTTTTATGAAAATATGTCTTCTCCTTACAGTACAAAGTATATATATTTATATATATATATATATATATATATATATATATATATATATATATATAATATTTTTTTTCATATAATTAAAATTTACTAAATAAGTATGATGACTTAATTTATATATATTAACTAGTCATTATCATATTTGGATATTAGTTAGTGTTGCCTTGTTTAAGCATGGGTGATCAGTCCATGCCTCACTAAGGCTAGGCTATCCAATACCTGCCTCTGACAATAACCCTAATACCTAAAAAAATAATACTAACACCACTACTATTAATATATTATTACTAATAATAAAACTAATATTAATTATCAATAATAAATAGCTAAACATAAAATTAAATGAGAGTATACCTCAAACATAAGTTTTTATACATATATATAAATTCTTCACCTCAATGGTTTAACAAGAATTTTTTAAATATAGTAATACTATATTGTAAATTAGGTAATTTATGTAAGTTTCCATATATAATCAATTAAATTTATATAATGTTTTTCGATTGAAGATGATAAAGCAATAATTATCACGAAAGGCTCGATTGATTTGTAAGAACCATTAAGAGATACACTGAAATATGACAAGAATTTGTGTATCATTATCTTAACACATGATTGTGTTAAGATTGCTGGAATATGATAAACCAGTAAAGCGGATTCAATATAAATAAATAAATAATTAAATAATTAAATCCGTATATGAGGTGTGCAAACGAGATTAGTGCAAGCTTAATTTTTTGTGAAAATGTCACCACAAGGTGATCGTGATCAAAGAAATGATTCAATGAAGTCGAAGATCAAACAAGCATGTTATAGTTCAAAACAATTGAAGTGCTTGTTGGGATTATTTCAAATATGATGGCTTCAATTCATCATATGGGAATTTGAATTGAATATGTAATGCGAGCAAATTCAAACAATTGAACTTGATTTAAACAAAACAAGTTTTAATAAGAAAGTTCGAACATGGTCACAACAGAAACCATGTATGCCAAAGAAAATTGAGTTTTTTAAGAAATTCATTGACTCGATATCAAAGAGTCATCGTTTTAGCAATAATGCGGTTTACAGTGTCAAAAAATCAAGTATAGCGAAATGATATTTGAGTTTTGATAAAACAACAAATTGGAATGAAGTCCTCCAATGGTCTTCATAATTCAAACTAACCACATGCGCAATAAACAGTGCATGTGTGGATTTACCAAGAAATGAAACAGATCAGTATTCGCTATTATGAAAGAAATTCTCATGGTATGATGACCATTAGGGGGAGTAGCAATGCAAAAGTTTATTCACAGAGGTCAGAATTTCAACGAAAGAAATATAAGAACTTTATCTGGAATTTCGTGTGATAACTGTTGTTTAAGTGACATTACCAACGAATGTCGAATAAAATGAAATAGGGGATTTGCAAAGGTATGTGACTCCTTTTGCAGTGATAATAATTATGACTCTGATTAGACTGTGCACCGATGGTTGTGAAATCTTGTTCCAACGTACCTCAGCGAGATTCATGTCGTTTATAGGATCACGTGGCAAAGTGCTACTTTTAGTTCTTCTACTGACGGAATTAGCATTGGTGTCATCGTGCCCAATTATATTTTCCAAAGGCCTTGCCTTGAAAGTCGTTTGTGATATACTTCAACGTCTGTGGACGTATAATTGATGTTTCATGTGTTTTCTTGTGCACTAGCACAACTTTACATGTTTTCCACTTGCGTTAATAGTCTTATAATAACGTATTGGAATTTTTATACTTTTGATGGTGTCCCAACTTAAAGGGTTCCATTGTTTATATTGCCGCACGAGTTACGAGGTAGATGATCAAACGGAATAATGTTTGATATCGGAATTATAAATATATGTAAGAGATTCCTGATAAAGAAATCTAGATTTATTATTGACACATATGCCTGTGCTTTATTTTTAATTGACTTTTGGAATTTCTTATAGATATACATATCTATATAATCTTATATTTCACATGTTGTAATATACATACCTTTCGTAAGGTCAATGTGTTTAACAGACTCATATTTCCAAAAACAAGTCAGATATCAAGTTATGATACTATTTAGGGAAATCTTGTCACTTGTTTGACATAATATATACCTGCTTACCCGGTTCTAGCCGGAGAGGTAACCCCAGTATATCCGGACAAGCTGGAGAGTCTGCTACACCATACCCAGTTTTGTCGGAGAAGAAATTTATATTTCCCATAAATAGTATTTTTTTCTTAAATCATAATTTGGAAAGTGCATTATGACTTTCAACAACGAATCAGGAAATTAATATTCACCTGACTGATCATATTCTAGAACAAAGTAGTACCAATAAATAAGAAATAACAGTGGACAAGTGTTATTACTTATTTATTATACTTGCAAGGTTCTAGTTATCATTCTCACAGTATACCAAAACCCATCATACTTTATTTACACAAGTACTTAGCTTATCTCGAAGCTTATACTAAGGCATATTTTCTTAAGTTCAAGTCTAAATACTATCCTGGGCACTACAAGATAATATCAAGTTCCTAACTCTTTTATTTAAGCTTAGGTATTATTATCACAACACCTATTGGCTTAAAGCAGTGGCTCTGATACCACCATCTGTCACGTCCCCCGACCCCACCCTGGACGGAATCGAGAGCCGCGAGCAGCCAAGTGGTACCGGTGGTTATTTTGAAAAGTAGTGCAGCGGAAATTTCGTCAGAACCGTGAGTTAGGTAAAATATCAGAGTTTAGAAAACACCGGATTTTTATTTATTAAATAGATGGGATAAACCCATGTTTTACAAAGGTAGCTTTAATAAGGAATAAACCCAATTACATAAAACAATATTTCTTAATTTAATTTAATTGATAAAATAAGTCACTTCTGTAAGTCTTGTTGGTGCCGCATCCAACTCTAATTCCTGATTTACTGTAATTACCTTAAATGCATTTTAAAAAGATTTGGTCAGCAGGAAATACTGGTGAGTTCATTCATTTTTATAAAATGACCCTTAGTTATAAATTACAGTATAAGAGCGATTACAATGGATTTTATCTTATTGTTATATGGCGTCGTGTCACAATGGTGACGATGGTCATACCACTATTGGGTCCTGTCACCCAAGTAGTGATGATTATCACTGTTAGGGCTTATTTGCCTAACCTGTGTTAGGGCTTATTAGCCTAACCCCGTGATAAATTAGTAATGTGCACAATACCCCACTAGCCATTGATTAAGATTTACCACGACTTACTCCCTGTAATTATAACATTTGAAAATAATTTGAGGTATTGTAAAACAGTTGATAAAAAGAGAATGACTCACATTGCAGATTTATACGGGCAGAGCTTATCCTACTGATTAGCCTTGTATCCTAATTAAATAATAATGCACACGAACTAGGTCAGTAACTAATACAACATTTACGATAACTCACGAGATTAAAACCCTCACGACAAATGACAAAGTGCAATCACTTAAACATCCATCGGATTCACAACGAATGACAGAGTATTCCCCGAGTTCGGGTGGTACTCAAACATCCTGTCGGAATCACGACTAATGACAAAGGATAGCACTTAAACATGCGATCGGATAGTTTCAATTGATCGGATAGTGAATCGTAGCAGCGATCGAGTTAATACCCGGTATCGTAGTAGCGCCTCCCTAATGAAAATTATGATTTTATGTAGTATACTTTCGTTTTTGAGAATTGTTCTCGTGCACAGATGAACTGCTCATGGCCTGGCTATTTATAGCTGATTTCTGAGTTTGTCGCGGCCCGCGTGAGCCACAAGACAAACCTTACGCGGCCCGCGTGGAAGTGTGGATCAGATCGGAGGTTGCTGAGTTACCGATGGTCGCGACACGTGTGACGACACGTGGCCTTCATGCATATCCGGAGACCTACAAGCTGTCGCGGCCCGCGTGACCTCCTGCCTTTTCTTTATGTGGCCTGCGAGAAGACTAAATATCTTATTTTCTTGATTCATGATATGGATTGAGGTTTCAGGGGTCCGGGTTTTTACTAACGGATCAATTTGGGACATTTTTTAAGATAATCTATATCTCTAATAAAGCAAACCATTGGGGGACACATGTCACCCAATGGTGCAAGCCAACTAAGCATCCACCTAAGCAATGATGTGGCAAAACTCAAATATTTTGACAAGTGGCATTGGTCTCTAATGCGGATTACATTGGCTTCAATCATACGCCTCTTCTATACTCTCTCTCTCTCATTATCTCAAACCGTTCAAAGAAACCCTAATAGGCGATTTTGGTTCCTGCGTTCTTAATCGATCCTTTGCAACGAGGTTTATTCAGTCTTCAAATATTCAACAGTGATCATCATCGACGGTAATGATTCCGATATCTTCTTCATCATCTTATTGATCGATTCTGTTTGAATGGTTTGTTGTACTTTGATTTGTGATGTATTGTCTGTTATGTGACGATGTATGAATTTATTGTACATGATTTGAAGATCTATTAGCTTATTCCTTTTTTCTTAGGGTTTTAAAACCCGATATCATGTTGTTTGTTTATGTGATTTGAATATCGATTTCTTATACGGATTTGCTGGTCTGTTAGGGTTTATAATCGCCGATTTTTAAGTTGGTGTATATATGTTTTGTGTATTGGGGTTTTTCATTTGAATATGTTGATTTTTCAATTCTGTTCCTCAGATTACCAAGATTTTATATTCTGTTAATTAGTAACCGTTTTCTATGTTTGAAGTTTTATTCGATGAAGTTTGATGTATTTTTTTAGTTTTTATGTTCTTGAAAAATTGTGATCTACTGTTATTTAAGTGATTAAGTTATTGTACGTTTTAAGTTTTTTGTGTATTAGGGTTCTAATTACTGTTTTCATCTACTGTTATTTGTTGTTTGACATCTGCTGAATTCATCTATTTGATGTTGAATTTCTCAACACCTTGCTGATAAATATAGTCGTACGATCCATAGTTAGAAAATTGCTTAGTAATTGAAAATATGTAAGATGATCCCAGCACTTCATACCTGATCAATGTATATTGATGAATATATGTACGTTATGGTTTTTCATATCGGATTGTTAAATCTGTGATTTGATTATTATAGTGCACATTTTATTTCAAGCCACTTATTTGAACTCTAGCAATCTTTTATATGTTTTATATGACGGCTTTTATTGATTCTATGTTAAACTCAATTTTATGTTGTCATTTACTTTTCATACGTTGGAAGGCGATATGGTTTTAATTCCGTTTTTTAATATTTATATTTGTTTATTTCTTTAACTAAATATTTAATAACTGAATACTTTTTTGATATCGTTTGATATTTTCTTTGATGTAAAAATTGACTGTCGTTTGTTACCTATATTTGTTACATGTACCTGTTATGATATACAATTTTGGGTTGTGAAAGACAACAACTTTGGAAGCGAGATGGTGTACGGATTCGTTGCGCGTGTGTGGAAGTGCGACAGAAAATCGTTGGTGAGTGTTGAAATTATAATCATTTAAAGAAAAAAGAATTAAGATGTTTTAATATAACACTTTATGATTACTGTTATTATAATTGCATTTAACGATACTTATATTTTCCGTTGCAGAAACTTCCTGCTGACTATGGTGACTGGATTACGAAGTTTGGTTATCCAGAGAAAAATGCAATCATCAGGACCCTTGATGGGAGGACCTTTGAAGTCAAAGTGTTCAAACTTGCAGGCGACTTTTTTTTTACAATGGCTGGTTTGATGTTGTCACATCTTTGAAATTACCGAACGATTCGTGGGTTGTTTGTCAGTATGAAGAAGCTTTATCTTTGTTCCGCCTATTCCACTTTTATCAAGACATTTCTCTAGCACCATCTAACTACTTCTACTACAAACCTAAAAATGATTTTAAAGACCGAGACGACTGCATGGTAATTGAACTTATACGTTTTTAAATTATTTTATCTTTGCGTTCACTCATTTTTTTCTATTTCGGCTATACCATTGATCCTGATACTGTTTTATTCTTTGTGTAGTATGTGAACAGGTTGTTTGTTCATCACTCTATGCTGAATATCTGTCCTTCAAATCCGGTTTTGATTCGTTCTGCTGGAAATCGTAAATGGCTTGTTCGGATGGAAATTTTAGACCATAACATTTACATTACCACAGGTTGGAGTCGGATCAAGGAGGATATGTCGATAACTGATGATCATTTGTTGGTATTTGAAATGATTGATCGTAAGACGTTTGATTTGAGTGTTTTTTTTGTTGTAAGCCTGCCCTTCTAACTTACCCGCCTG
The DNA here is from genome assembly GCA_030545235.1 of Helianthus tuberosus. Lineage (NCBI taxonomy): Eukaryota > Viridiplantae > Streptophyta > Magnoliopsida > Asterales > Asteraceae > Helianthus > Helianthus tuberosus. The sequence continues at coordinate 154,549,504 of CM060372.1, forward strand.
AACTTTCTGTTATAAAAAAACAACCAAGTGATGGCGTAATTGAAGTGTCTGATGATGAGGTGCCTGATGCGGTTGCTGCACCTGTATTTGAAGAGAGTGTTGATGACGAAGTACCGGTTACTTTTGTTGTTGACAATCATTACGTAAGTTTGTATTATTTACTTCTTCATACCATTAATGTATGTTAAGTGAATCCAGTTTAAATCATTAGTTGTAGGAAAAGCAGTTTTAATGGTATGTATTATTAACATTTATATTATCATCTGTAGCGTTTGAAGAAGAAGTGGGCTCAAACTCATGGTTTAGATCGAAAGATGGATTTGATCATCAAGGACAGCGCTGGTCGAACTTGGGATGTAGCTATTGATAAGGAGTTCTCACAAGGCTGTCCGCGATTCAATGTGACCGGTATGAGGGAGTTTGTTAGAGACAAACGGTTGGTATACGGTTCTTCGTTTCATATGGTATTTGTTAAAAGTAAAGGTATGTTGCTTTATAACTGACTTGGTGAAGGTACATGGTATGTTTTGGTACTATTTTCAAGGTGTGGTCGTTAGTATACATTTAATGGTAGGTTTTTGTTGTGGTTGTTACGTTAAACATATGTGATGGTAGATGTTGCTGACACTTTTTTTGGGCCGTTTATATGTGTGGCCGAATAACTTAGTTTTTGAACATATTTGATTATAGATTGGTAGACGTTAATGTTATTGGTATTGCTACATGTTTGTGGTTAATATTCTATCTTTTTGTGAAATAATTAGTGCTTCAAAATTGTATGTATCTTAATTTAGGAATCAAGTAAAGTATTCATCATATTAAACATCATTTAAGTACATTGTTTGATTAGTGCCAACTCTATTATTTTATTAAATATTATTATAATAAACCGTCAGTTTTTTAAAGATTTACGTAAAACAAAAATTTAATATGATTTTGTTTCCTTTCTTAAATTGTATAACTGACTATAATTAATTTTTTAATAAAACCGTTCCATTTTAATCAATTTAGAGTTTTCCTAACCTTCATTGAATATCTACACTTGGAAATTTTATTTTAAATATGCTACTATTTTATACATAAAAAGGTTTGGTTAGGGAAATAAAAATTTATAAAGGAAATAAAATAAAGTTTGTACACTGAAATAATTGAAATATTTTTTGACATACAGTTTAATTAATTATTTATATCAAATTGGTTTTTTTTTATTTTAATGAAAATTATTAAGGTTGTTTTATTTAAATTTGGAAATTAAAAACAAATTTTCAAACTTATATATATAATTTTTTTAAAATCGTTGCTGACATATAATATTTTGTATTTAAACAATTAAGTTTAGTAAAAAAAATCCTAAATTAACTACATATATATTACCAAAAAAACTAAACAACCGTATGCTAAATTATATGGCATTTTTTAATTTTCTTTGGTTGGTCAAAAACCTGAATTTTCAACCGTTTTACAGTTTGAGATTACCTTTTTAATATTAAATTTGATGTATAAGATGTGGTAATTTTTTAGGGTGGTATTTCATTTTGTGTTGTTTTTCATGCATTCCTTTTAGGTATACGAAAAAGTTGGTGCCTAATCTTTTTTACATTTGTATTTTTTTTAGAAATGACAATCCATTTCTAAAAATACTAATTTGTTAACTTAGGTAACATATTTTTATATTACTCAACTGATATTTCAACTTGAAAAAAATAATTAAACGAAATTTGTATATATATTCACTTAATTCATTCAATTTATTCACTTATAAATCATTTTTTAACTTCAATCATTTATAGTTGGTTTTGAATCTTTTGAATGACTGATATCTTGAATTAGGCCTGAATGTGGCTATTTAGTGCCTTTTTGCCTTGATATGTTTTATATAATTTTATTACATTTTTGTAGTAATTTTCTTAATTTTAGAAATTACAGATCTAATTCGTGTATTTTGATTACATGTAGTGTTTTCAGAATCTATACTATCTATTAAGGGAGATTACAGGATGACCTCTATTTGCCTACGTGTCATGTTTTTAGCTATTAATGAAGAGAGGAAGACACAAAGGATGTGTCAAAGACAGTTTAGATGATACATGTTCAAGGTAATAAGGAGAAACCCTCTGTTGAAGAAGCAACCAGTGAGAGTGTTTTGCTTGAAACATGGAGGGGTCGGTGATGTTGTCGAGGAGTGTCAGGAAATGCTAAGTGATAGCATTTCCTTACACTCCTCGACAATGTCACCGACCCCTTTTAAAAATTCCATCAAAACTCTATCACTGGTTGCTTCTACAACAGACGGTTTCTTTTTGTTACCTGAACCTGTATCATCTCAACTGTGTTGACTGACCCTGTATGTGTTGTTACATCAATATTCAATTAGTATTTACTCATCTGAGGCTAAGTTTTGAAAATTGATCTATTCATTTTTTATCAGGATAGATGTTTTTGTAATCGATGTTTGGTTGATGATAATTAGATCGATGTCACCTAAGGGATATTTAGTCAATGATGTTGATGAGATGCTTCTCACCTGAGACTAAAACTATGATGAAGCAGACGTCTGGCCGAATAAGTGAGGTTTGACATTTTGAAATCATTTGAAATACTTGAGCAAATCATTTAGTGTTGACTGTGAAGGTGAATAAAAATGAATTCAAAGTGCATTGGACTTGTCCTTTGAACATAAGGCTATGATGATTTTGTAGATCTGAGTAAAAATTGAATGAAGATAGCATTATGGTATGGCAAGGTTGTAGGATGGCAGTTGTTCATGCAACCTCTCTTGCAGCCATGGTGTTGTCATCTTTTTTCAGCCATGGTGTTGTCATCTTTTTTCATAATCTGAGCCTGACAGTCTGACAATATAAATGTTTTGCAACTTCACCATGAATATAGAAAAAAGAGAGAGTTGGATCTTTGTGATATTGAATAGAGAAGAAAGAGAGAGTTAGATGGAGATATGAATACTTCTGGATGGAGATATGATTTTTGTTTCAAACAAAATAAAGTTTTTGATTTTTATTGATTTCTGTAGATCCGACCATATTTATCGCAGTTACTAATTTTTGTTGATTTTTTTTTTCATGTGAATCCCTAACTCCGTCATAACGAGCGGAATCCCACCATTCGTCAAGCAACAGAGGTTAGTTAAATCTTATACTTTTATTTATTTTTTTAAAGTTTATCATACATAATTTTATTTATGCTTTCTGTTCAGTTTTTTTAATTAATAATATATTCTGAATGTTTTTTGTGTTATGTTTTTTTTTAATTGATAATATATTTAATTGATTTTAATTGATATTGTTTGTTTTTTTATATATGTAGTCTGCCTTATGCCTTATTCTTATTCTTATTAAATTAACAGTGTTTTGAAAAATAGTATAATTTGATTTTTCAGTCATCATTTTTTCAATTTTGCTTTAAAGATATCTTTAATTTTTTTTTAAAAACGTCTTTTTTCTATAAACAGATTAATGTTTTTAAGCTTAATTTATGAATTTTAAATTCTAAGTACATTTCTGTAATTAGACATTGTTTCTATAATTATGTTGCCCTTATATTTTTTTAAAAAATTGCTTATTTCCTTTGCAGTTATGGTTAAGTTATTGTTCTTTGTTGATCAGAGGTTTTTGTTGATTTTTGTTTCAAACAAAATCAACTTGTTGATTTTTGTAATTCCGACCATATTTATTGCAGTTTAGTTAATTTATGAAATTTAATTTCTTTTTAAAAACGTTTTTTTTTCTTTCTATAAACAGAGTAATGTTTTTATGCTTAATTTATCAATTTGATATTATAAGTATGTTTCTGTAATTAGACATTTTTTCTATAATTAGGTTGCCGTTATATTTTTTAAAAAATTTAGTTACTTCCTTTGTAGTTATGGTTCCAAACAACTTTTCAACTTCACTCCAATCTTCTTCCAAGAATACCTTTGGTTTCCATATAACAATAAAGTTCTTCAGTGGATCTACATATATAGATGCTTTTACATTCTTCACCGTCTTCATCTACATCTACTTTTTCTTGAATTGATTTCTGAATTTCACATATCCCTCTACAAATCTGTAAGTTGTTTTTCTTAAATTCCTTCTTTAATCATTATTCATGTGTTTCTCCTTTTATTTAATGTGTTTAAAGTTTTTTTTATTTAACCTTAAATCCAATTAGTATTTAAAAATATGTTCATTTTTGCGTTTTAAGATTATGGTTTTCTTAACGAATACGTTGTTTCTGCAAAACCCAAAACCGATTTTCATTCAGAATACTTTTTATTTATAATGTATATTTATTCTATAAAGTTTACCCGAAACCCATGATCCGATTGTTATGAATATCTTTCTTAAGTTCTATTTGAATTTATGTAAAATAACTTTTATTGGATTGGGATTGTTAATAAGTTTGTGAATGTCATTCAAAAGCATAAATCCCATTGGCATTTTAAAATATGTTGATTAAGGGGTTTTAAGATTATGGTTTTCTTATACAATATGATGTTTATGCGAAACCCTAAAACCGATTGTTATTGAATATATTTTTTTTATGAATTTTTTATTTTGATATGATTCCGTTTATATGATTTTTTTAGTCTGATTTATTGATTAAGTTTATGTTATACAAAGCCTGATTCTGATTATCATGGAAATTCTTATGATTTTGTTTTTATATCACATGTTTATGTAATCTATCAACTTTTGAGGTGACTTTATCTATATTTGATTATAGGATAATAGTATTATATATTTTAAGGGGTTTTAAATTTTCTTAATTGTCAGTGTAAATTAGTTGGCTACACGATTTTTTATTATGATGTATCATAATGGTTATATCATCGGTTGCCTCCATTTATTATAGATTTTGGAATAAAAGATACTTTTGATGAGGTTTGTTATATATGGATTGTTATTATAACATGTCGTTCACATTGTTTTTTATGTTGTTATTTATAATTTTTTTAATAATTCATCTGATGTGGTTTGTTTATGTAACCTGTTTTTGTAGGTATTTCATATGGTAGAAAGTTCATCAAGGTATTTTTTGTTCATTTTGTTAGTTTATTTTACATTTCATATGTAGTATCTGTGTTTTTTTTTTCATGTTTTTGTTTTTTCTCACACTAACATTAACATGTTACACTTTATTAACATCGAAATTTTTAAATCAGTTTCAGAGGACCCTGGTTCTGTAGGCTAATGAATGTAGCAGATGAAGTTATTCTGGTAAATGATAAATTATTACATAAGTTATTTTTGTTCTTTTATTTTCTTATTATTAAACACAGTTTATTATTATTGCATAGTTTATATATTTTCATTGTAATTATAATTAATTTTGCAATTGTTTGTTTTATTAGTCCATTCCAGATGACGCTGCGGTCAAACTATGGGGTGTAGATAAAGGCATACAAATGTTATTATACACATTGAAGATGGCCGACTATTTAATGTTTCTTTAAGCGCTGATAATGGAAAGTTATTCTTTTTTCATGGTTGGTCCAATGTTGTAGAACATTTGCGACTAACCAAACGCTGTTTGGTAGTATTTAATCCTGTAGATTCTACTACGTTTAAATTAACATATTTCGTTGATGGGGTTGGTCGTGGCTCTTTCTGGACGTATCTGCTCCCTCCATCATCTCATTTTTTTGTAAGATAAATTCTATTTTTTATTTTTCTTAATGTGTTGATGTATTACTTTACTTATATTAAAACTAATTTGTTTTTTTCTTTTTTTATCATTCCCACAGGTCATTCCTGAATGTATCCTGCCAAAAAATTATGATTATTCATCAAATGATGTAATCTCTACTGTAATTATAGATAACAAAACGTTTAACGTTGCCATTGAAACGTCTGACGGTAAAGTCGGTTTTACCGTTGGTATTGACGTAATTGTCAGTCAGTTGCAGTTGAAGGCTGGTTGTTTTTTGTTATTTACAAAAGCTTTTGGTAATTTTTTCCATTTAAATTTTTTTGGAAAAAACGGTGTTGAAATGAATTTTCCTGATGTAGATGTCAATGAGGTAAGTTACATTTTGGTACTTAAATATATATTTTATATATGTTAATGTAATACATGTTATATATTTAATTTGCAGGCTGACGTTGCACCTATCGATGCTGAAAATGAAGTTGATGAACAAATACCTGGTGGTGTTCGTCGTTTTGTTCGTATGGCTTGTGAACGTTATTTTGTAAGTTTTAATATCATTTTACAAACCGCTAAAAAACAAGTGTTACAATTTTTTGTTACTTAATAAACATTCTTCTTTTAGTTTCATATTTATTGTTAATTTTATTTTTACAACAATACCTCGGATTCCTGATCCTGTATCACGGATGGCTAGACTTGATGAAGGTTTAAAAGATATCACCGTTAGGCTTATGCATCTAGATCCCCCACAGCAATTTACTAACGGTACCAGACGTGAAAGAAAAAGCGACGGAGGTTTTCGATACGCGTTAACCAGGTGGAAGAAGTTTATGAAAGCAGCTCGAATTAACATCCGTGACAGGGTTCATTATTCTTTTGATGAAAATGACCAGGTGTTGAGTGTTGAACTGGTTGTACCTTACGTTAGGCGTAGTCATTAGTTATATGACATTTAGGTCATGTTTTTTGCCTTTCATATGGTAGATATTAACTTTTTATATGGTTTTGTTGGTTTTTGACATTCGTTATGGTTTTCAATTTCAAGTTATTACATTTTTTGCATTAGAGGATGTTATTTCCGGCATTTGAAAAGTTTTCTGTTTTTTTCTTCCAATGTATGTATTTGTACACAACATTTGTATTCAAAGTAAATAATATGGTTTTGGTGGAAGCCCGCGTATTACGCGGGCATTAACCTAGTTATATCATAAAGAAAAGGGAATAAAATAGTGAGAAAAGAGAATGGACCTACTTTGTAACTTTAGGGTTCAACTAGAAAGCCTCCTGGTATAAATTTTGGGTATAACTTCTGAGCTATATAAAAAAATATATATATATATATATTCGTACTCGTGTTAAGTATAGTACCCCTAATTCAACCTTGTCCCTATGTCACGAGACAGAACCCCAACGAACTTAGTCAGGCAAAGCCTTGACATGTGTTATGGGGCTCAGAACAATCGGAAAGGGTAGCGGTGATCGGGAGTTAAAATACTTAAAACGGGGCATGGCTTTATTATTATTATAGTGTAAATAATAAGTAATAAAAATATATATATATATATGATTTCGAGAGAGAGTGGATGTAATAAAATGGAAAGAAGGCTGGACCATTCAATTGTTATAGAATGGTATATTTATATAGTTGAACTTGGAATCTTATTCTTTTCCAAAAGACACGTATGTACTTTATTCTATACATATGCTTTCATTTTATTTGATGAAATTTTAGATCTTTATCCAAAAGATACGTAAGCATGAGAATATAACATTATTTTATTTATTTATTATTTATTTATTATTTATATATTATAATTAATTTAACTGCTTCATTTATTTGGTGCGTATAACTTCTAAACTATAACGTTTTATAAGACAATGAATATGTTATTAGAACGAGAATAATTTTATCTACCTTTTGAACCAAGTTTCATTAAAAACGGAGTAGGTTCAAATATAATGTATTTTTATAATTTGATTATTAGACGGTTCCTAGGCCCGTCTAGGTTCTTTATATTTCTAACAGTCGACTTACCCGTAATATACCTGTCTAATAATATAAGTTTTTTATAGACTTTTATTTTAATTAAAAGGTCACCCATATTCAGGCCAATTAATTAGTATAATATTTCAACCAACTATATATAAAATAGTTTTTAGAACTATTTGGGTCGAATAATTATATAAAAAAATAGAACTAGTTACTAGTGGTTTCTAAAATTCTTATATGATAAAAATAGGAATGTTACAATATAGGTTTTCGCCACAATGGAATCTCGTAAATCAAGTTTCTTAGCCACTCAGCTTCTTTGCCAGCTGCGACTAATGCTACAAACTCAGACTCCATTGTTTAATCAGTTATGCAAGTCTGTTTCTTAGATGCCCAAGATATGGCACCTCCTCCAAGCAGAAAAGTCCATCCACTTGTGGTAGAATGATCTTCCTTGTTGTTAATCCAGCTTGCATCTGAATAACCTTCTAAAACTGAAGGAAATCCAGTGTAAGTCAAACCATATTTCATAGTTTCTTTCAAGTACCTAAATACTCGATTCATAGCTTGCCAATGACTTGCACCTGGATTGCTAGTATATCTACTAAGCTTTCCAACAGCATAAGCTATATCCGGTCTAGTGCTAATCATAGCATACAGGAGAGATCCAATAGCCCCTGAATATTCAAGTGGCATATAGCTACAACTTTATTAGGTGAGAGCTTAAAGGTCGGATCCATTGGAGTGCTAACCGGAGAACTATCATGAAAATTAAACTTTTTCAACATCTTCTCAATATAATGAGATTGAGAGATCGATATGCCATTGTTCTCTCGTTTGATCCTTATACCAAGGACCACTTCCGCCTTACCCATGTCTTTCATGTCAAAGCAAAATGACAAAAATTTCTTTGTTTTATCAATTTGATATTGGTCGGTACCGAAGATCAACATGTCATCTAAATATAGACAAATTATGACTCCTTTTCTAGAATCATCAAATTTGCTATATACACACTTGTCCGCTTGGTTTAATACAAACCCATTAGACAAAACCATATCATCAAACTTTTGATGCCATTGTTTGGGTGCTTGCTTTAAGCCATACAATGACTTAACTAGCTTACACACCTTATGCTTATTGCCAGGCATAACAAAACCCTCTGGTTGTTTCATATATATCTTCTCATCCAAATCACCATTCAAGAAAGCGGTTTTCACATCCATTTGGTGAATCACAAGATTGTGTATTGCAGCTAAGGCAACCAACAATCTAATTGTGGATATTCTTGCTACATGAGCATATGTATCAAAGTAGTCTATTCCTTCCTTTTGTGTAAAGCCTTGGATAACCAACCGGGCTTTAAACTTATCAATTGAACCATCTACTTTCATCTTTTTTTGAAGATCCATTTACAACCAATTGGTTTACACCCAGGGGGTAGATCAGATAATTTCCAAGTGTTATTATGCATAATAGAGTCCGTCTCATCATTTATAGCTTCTTTCTAGAAAGCTACATCCCGAGATGTCATGGCTTCACTATAGGTTCTAGGATCTCCCTCAATATTGAAACAATGTTGATATTGAGTTCGAATTTCATCTCTAGATCCTTCAACCAAATATAGTTGAAAATCATCACCAAATGATTTAGCTTTTCTTGTTCTACCACTCCTCCTAGGTTCCGGAGGAGTATCAATCACTTGATCAGCCATTTGAGAGTTGCTAGAACTTGGAACCATGTCCTTAGCCCTAGGTATTGAAGAGAATCTATTCTCATCATAATCTGGAGTTCTTGCCTCAATTACTGTATGCACAGACACGTAGTTACTTGGTTCTATAACATAGAACCTGTGAGCAAACGAATGCTCAGCATAACCAATGAAAATGCAGTATATACCTCTTTCCCCTATGTTCCTTATCTTAGGATCAGTGAGCCTTACCACGGCTCTACAACCCCAAACTCTCAGTTTATGCGGCTTAGGTGGTTTTTTATACCAAAACTCAAAAGGGGTGGTCTTGTTCCTTTTATTTGGAACCCTATTTAGCATATAACAGGCTATCAACATAGCCTCACCCCAAAAACCCTCACTTAGGCCGGAATAGGACAACATGGTATTGACCATTTTCTTTATAGTCCTATTCTTCTTTTCCGGCACCCCATTTTGTCCTGGTGTGTAAGGAGCTGTGGTATGATGTAGTATTCCAGTTGATTGGAAATACACCGGATCAAAATACTCACCACCTCTGTCCGTGTGTAGAGTTTTGATCAACCCACTCCGATGAAGCTCTACTTCTTGTTTATAGATCTTAAACTTTTCAAGAGCTTCATCCTTAGCATGCAACAAATAAACATAGCAGAATCTAGTAGCATCATCTATAAACGTTACTACATACTTTTTATTACCTAGTGATGGTGTAGCATGAAAGTCACATAGTTCGTTATGTATCAAATCTAACATTTTACTTTCCCTATGAACATGTTGCATGAAAGGCTTTTTAGTTATCTTATTCACCTTGCAAATATGACATTTATCATTGTTTATGTTAATAACCAGAATTAAGCTCATTTTAGACATTTCTTTAATTCTTTTATAATGTACATGTCCTAGTCTAGCATGCTATAATTCCGAATCAGTCAAGTTGTTACTATTACTAGTTAAAGCTATTCAATTAACATTACTAGTTGAAGCTACGTCATCAACATTACTAGTTGAAGCAACACAAATAGATTCATTCATAAAAGAAACATCAACATTCAATATAAACATACCATTACAAATATAACCAAAACCTACAATGGTACCATGTCTTGACAAGATATACTTATCACTTTCCAACACTTGTTTATAACCATAATTATTCAACACAATGCCACTTAACAGATTCTTTCGAATTCCGAGTGCATACAAAACATTGTTCAATAATAAAAAAATTCCAGAAGTAAAAACAAGATGCACGGTTCCTATTTCTTTGGTTGGTTCAGTTGCAACATTCCCCATCTTGATGATAGACTCGTCTTCAATTGGATGAAAGTCTTTGAACCAACGAAGATCCTTGCCTACATGGCTTGTTGCACCCGAATCAACCCACCAAGCAATATTATCATCCTGCACATAAAATGCTTCAGAAATTAGTGATACATAATTCTTAACCGAATTATTAAATTGTACTAAATTCTGACCTTGCTTGCCCGACTCCTTGGACCCGGTAGAACCAACCTCATTCTTGTTCTTTGAACCAAACTTGTTATTCTTCATCAATTTACAGTCCCTCTTAAAGTGACTAACCTTACCACACTTTCAGCAAGAATTCGGCTTCTTTTTTGGACCCGAATTGTTGTTCCCTTGAAACTTTCGTTTCCCTTTGAACTTACTGTTTCATTTGGATGATTCACCTATCTCTACCATGTTCACAGAAGACGTTCCAGCCTGTTTCTTTTCATCATTGACCAACACTTTTTCTTCTGCTCTCAAGCCTTCTTCAATTCTGAAGTGGCTTCCAAGTTCAACCAAAGTAACTCTCATTTCTTGTGTTTCAGATTATGTTTAAAATCTTTCCAAGGAGGAGGTAACTTGTCAATGATACTTGAAACCAAGATGAATTCATCAACCTTCATGTCATATTGGGCATACTGCCCCATAATTCGTAACAATTCATTATATTGTTCCATGACAGGCCTTGAATCAACCATTTTGTAATTATTAAAATTACTGACAAGAAACTTCTTAGTAGAAGAATCTTCTGCCATGTATTTGGCTTCCAAAGTGTCCCATGGTAACTTTGTAGTTTCTACGTTTTAATAAACATCAAATAAGGGATCAGACATACCATTCAGAATGTGGTCAAGGCATATGTAATTGTCATTCTCCCACTTTGACCTCTTCCTGCCATCCTCTAGTATCTCCAGGATTGGAGTAGTCAACACGTACACCACCTTCAGCCTTGCGAGAAGAAAGTGCATTTTCTTTTGCCATCTTCGGAAGTCCTGCCCTTCGAATTTCTCTAGTTTGTCAAACTTGCTTGTCATATCCTTCATAGAAAATAATTTGATCTTTGTTGGGAAATTTTCAGAAAAAAGCGGACAATCAGAGAAGCGTGTAATCACTCTCTGATCAAATTATTTCACTGGTTCTCCTGAATAATTTATCATATATAACTCTGATTTTCTAGAAATTGAACAACTGAAAAAAGATGATCAAAAACCTGTCTATGGATTTTGGGGTTAGGGGTGATTAACTGCCTAGGGTTAAGTTCACGTACAAAGTGCCTTATCGTACGAAAGGCATGAAAAAGCCAAACAACGCGGTGACATTTTCGTAATTATTTGCTCGTATGGTAATTATCAAAATTACTCTAAAAATGATCTCGTAGAGTAATTTTGATCTTGTAGGGTAACTATCAAAATTACTCTACAAGTATATCTTGCTTGTAGAGTAATTTTGATCTTGTAGGGTAACTATCAAAATTACTCTACAAGTATATCTTGTAGAGTATTTTGATCTTCTATGTTAATTATCAAAATTATTCTACAAATGTATCAAAATTACTCTGCAAGTTTATCAAACAACATACAATTCAAAATTACTCATCATTTGTAGAGTAATTATGATACTCTACAAGATCAAAATTACCCTACAAGAACATTTTACAAAATTATTTTACAAGATCAAAATTACCCTAAAAGATTATTTGTAGAGTAATTTTGATAATTACTCTACGAGTAAATAATTACGAAAATGCTACTGTGTATTTTTTTTACATTTTCACCATATCCGTACGTTTTGTATGATAATGGTTATATTTGATCTTTTGTCTAACTGTCTAATGGCAGTTATCTTAATTTTAAATAAAAACTGCCACTAAAAACTGTCATTATGTGATATTTCGAAAATAAGGCATTTTCCAGAAAATAATTTTTCTGATGCAATTTTAGTAAAACAATTTAATTAAAATAAAAATTATCCTAAAATTTTGCTATGTTCTTTCTGACCCGCAAATTATCTCCCTGTAGAGCACTTCCGCTATAGAAGCAATAATATCATATCTAGAATGATTACCGAAATGGCTAGCTGGTGCTCACGGTAACGGGGGTTGAAACAGTGTGTCAAAATGGAAAAAAAAAAAAAAAGCATAACACTTGATGTGTTTTTTTTTTTTTTTGAACGGCAACCAACTCTTTATATAGATAAAGAATTCAGCAAGGAGCTGGAGAACAACAAACAAGAAAATAAACACGAAAAAGAGCTGAAGCAAAACATTACATCAAACATAACACTTCAAAACCCAGCCATTTCTCCCAAGAAGGAGCCGCTTTCCTGGACCGGTTAGCAACCCAAACGAAGGTATCTTCCTTGATCAGGTCCACTATCTTCTGCACCGAAAATCCCCCATTGTTGCATCAATGATTAAAATCTTTTAAAAAAGGATCTGGGAGGTTGTTAGCACTAAAAAAAACTGTGCCAACTTTCAACTCATTTTACATCAATGATTAAATATTATTGTCGCATCAATGATTAAATATTATTGTTGCATCAATGATTAAAATCTTTTAGTTGGGTTTCATTCATTTGGATTGAGCCTGTTCCAAGTTTAGTCAATCATCGGTCATCTTTAATTAAAAATGGTAGTTGTGGGACTTTGTTCAAATTGGGCCATCAATGGACTAGATTGCATGGTTAAAAACTTGATGGTTTTTTACAAAAATAAAAAGATAAACCGATAATGAATGTGAATGTGACATATATATCTTTTGGTCGACAAAATAGAACAAAAGTTACATGTCGACATACGCATGTGTAGTACTGGATCATCAATTCTCATCCAAAAATCAAATTCGTTCTTGAAAGTGCTCTGCATCTAATCCGATTAATCATGCTTTGTACCACCAAATTGGTTAATCTGATAGTGATTTGTAACACCCCAAAAATATGCAATTAATTTTGTTACCTAAAATGTCTAGTTATGTTATATTTAACCTAGTTAAATACATATGTTAGTAACTCAATTAGAAGGAAAGTTATGTGACAAATAAACAACAATACTAACTAGAGGGCGGTAAACTTGTAAAAAGGGAAGGAAGTTTTAGTTTAATAAGTAAAACACAAAACACACACCTTGTGTGTGTTCTGTGGATCGACCAGAGCCAAAGGAGGGCCAAGAGAAACCCTAACTTCATAAGATTCTCAAAATCAGAAGGAAATTAAGAGCTCTAATGGATGCATGAACCCTAAACTCGATTAATCTGAGCTTGTTCAACGATTGGTAAGTCAAAAATTCTGTTTTGATGATTTGTAGAAAGTGGGTTTCAACCCAATCTTGTAGTAATGTGAATAATTGTGTAGTTGTGAGTTAGGATTTCACAATAGAACAAGAAATTTGTTTGATTTTAGTTAATCGGATGGTTTGAAGCATAATCCCACTTGAATTAGGAAGGTAATGAAGAACAAGAATGAAATTATGTGTGAAATTATTGTAATAGTTAGTATGAGAATTGTTATTGATGAATTAATGATAGTTAAAAACTGATTTGGAGTGATTGTTGTGGGAAATTTTGGTTAATCTTGATAATCTAAGAAGGAACTAGTAGGATTATGCTTTGAACACTTGTACCTTATGCTTCGTTGATGTTATGCACACCATATGTGTGATGAAATGCTTTAATGAAGATGTTAGTCTTGTTAGTTATAAACTTTATGTGAATTGAATGTGTTTTTGAAGTAAGTGTGGATTGTATGATGTCTTACCAATTGGTGTGTGTAAACGGGTATAAGTCCTAAATTAAAGTATGAATAGTTATGTATAGGTGTTAAGGAAGAAAGTTCGAGTCAAGCGAAGCTACAAGGAAATCAAGATCGAGGTACGCTACTTGTACAATTCATGATTTTATTATATTGTTGTTTTAACATAAGATGTGTCGAAATGAATTGAGTACGAAAAAGCGTTTGTGTGGACCCTTTTATGAACGGGTCGAAGGATTAGAATGTAAGAATGGAAGGAATGGTATGAAGTTCCATTTGGAACATACTTATGTGCAAGAATGAAAGTATTTAGTGATTTACAAGTTTGCGGATGTCCTAATGGCTATAAATCCGTAAGTTGGATTCTTGAGTTAAAAGAAGGAATTTTAGTTCTAATGAGTTTGCTTTGTTGTGGCGATGTAGGTAAATCTCAAGTTTAGCTATCAAGCGTCGCCCGGTTCGAACACGCTTCAAGGCCAGTCAATGTTCCGCTACTTTTGTGAAAAAGAAAATGTTTAATACTTTTGTTGCTTTGTCTATATCTAGTAGTTAAAACTTAGTTCTTATTAAGTTTGTCGGTTGAAAACCTTAGTAGGATGTATGTATTTTGAATTTAATGATTTTCGTATGTGTGTCAAAGTTGTTTGATGGTATATATTATGACTTTTAAGATGTGTCGTATTAAACATAAATTTTGAATGTGAAAAACAGGGGACCGCTCGTTTTACGAACGGGTCATGCCCAAATTTCGTTAGATATAGTATGCCATTATTTAAGTAATTTAAAAGGAAAATTTTGGGCGTTACATGATTCGTGATTTGTAGAGTAAGCCAGGTTTTTCTTCCATCTTAGGGGCTGTTTGGCAACTTTTAAATGATTAAGTGTTGAACCAGTAAGAGGTCTAAACCATTAAGAGCTGAACCCGTAAGAGCTCTAAACCATTAAGAGCCAGTATAATGCTTAACCGTTCAGAGGCAAATGTTTGACCAATTCAGATTAGAGGTCTTAACCATTCAGACTCAGTATAATACTTAACCATTCAGAGACAAATGTCTAAACCATTCAGACATCTGCTCATGAAACAAACAGTCTGAACCATTAAGTGATGAACCAGTAAGAGATATGAACCATTAAGAGACTCATTAAGAGATAAACAAATAGCCCCTTAGTTTCTTGCAATTGGTTCCCAAATATACAACATTTAATACCCTTCTTTTACTATGATCTTGTGTAATGATGAAATGATATGTTTTATATAATCACTCAAGAATTTAGAAGAATAAATGTCAAATATGTAACTTTTTTGATAGAAATTACAAGATCAAAACACCGATTATAAGTCGGATGTATTCATACAAGTTGAATAGGAATAAATCAACAAAGAAAAGACGACTACTAGACTTAGCAAAAAAGATTGATGATCTAAAAACTTAACTCTTGAACTAGACGAATAAATATATTGATTGATTATTGATAAACAAAAAGCAAGAGCCCAAAAGCAAGAGCCCAGATTAGATCGGTACGAAATAACATAAGAAAAAAAGGAGCATACCTCCAATTCTTCAACTCACGTACAAGATTTGAGGCCCAATCAAGGGGGCCATGAAGCACAATCCAAGCAAAAAAACAAAAACCATGGCCCATTATGCAAGAAAAAAAAACGAACATAAATATTAGAAAAGACAAATAAATATTTGTTGGATTAAAATTGGATTGGATTTAAATACATAGTCTCCTAAAGGTAGAAAGTTGTAGGAAGGGTATCAAACGAACTCTGACTGAACTTATTCTATCGGCATTTGAACCCTCTCGTCGAACTCTGCGATCTTAGATTTTAGGTTTTCACTTTTAGATTTTTAACTTGTAGATTTTAATTTTTTTTTTTGACAGACCATTGTGTATATTTATTTGGCATTGCGTTTTTTGCGATTCGTTGTCTTTTTTCCTTGACATTGTGTTATATTTTGCGATTTATTGTGTATTTGTACCCTTCGTAGATTTAGGAGACTATCTAGGATAACCCTACTAATGTGATGTGTAATTTTTAACACCCCCTCAATTTGATAATCCGAACATATCATTCATTGTTGCTTTGTTAAGAAATCACGTTGATGCATGAGTTGTCCTTTTGTAAATATATCAGCTAGTTGCTTGCTTATATCAGTTGAGATTTTTTCCCGAAGAAAGAAAAGGTCTATTTCAAAATGTTTTGTTCGATCATGAATGACTGGATTTGCTACTACAGATATAATAACACTATTATCACAAAGGAGTTCTATGATAGAGTTACATTTACATGAGGATCGTTTAGGTGTGCTTTCTGTACACCCCTTGCTTTTCTGTAGCCTGAAGTGCAAGCCTATGTGCATTAGGTCGCCTTGCATTCAAGCGGCTTTTTAAACCAAGATTGATTGCTTGATGATTTTTGGTTGGATGGATGGATGGATCAAAAGGGCAAAACAGTTGAACAACAAACGATTAACGTTCATAAGCAGGGGGCTTTGATTTGGTTATAGTTGTTTGGAAGTTTATGAGTATGAATGTCACTGATACCTTTTGCTAACTGTGTTATCTGATTCATAGGAGAAAGAAGGTACTCCCGCAGGCGAGCATCGATTAATATATGCTAACAAGCAAACACAGGTTGGTCAAACGCTTGTCCATAAAGAATTCTCAATTTATTTGGCGCTTAGACTTAGGGGAGGAACTATGATAAATGTTAAAACTCTCACCAAGAAAGAAATTGAAATTGGTATCTTACTTAAGTTGATCTTGATGCCTATAATAGTATCGTATTTGTATCAATGTGTGCGAGTGCGTACGTCTATGTGTGTGTCATATAGATAGGGGGCTTTTAATACATAACAAATCATAAGTAGAGAACTGTGAGGACATATTAGCACATCTACCTATTCCTTTAACTATGATACATAAGACGATTATGTAACTGTATTACTGTATAACCATCTCTCTTTCTCATTATACCTAGCTGAAGGAATTTGAAATGAACGATAATTTTCCATTCATTGAAAAGGAAACCTTGCAGAGAATAAATAAACTAGAATTCCAAGTCAATCTCCTCAAAGATCGGAGAGAACCAAAACTGACCAGACCTATTCTAAAACCAACTAATAATAAATATAAACAATAATCAATACTCTAATATTCCCCCTCAGCTTGAGCGTGGGTACGGTCGAACGTTCAAGCTGGATCTGAAAGTCTCGAAAAGGTATCGTGGTAACCCCTTGGTGAAGATGTCGGCATACTGTTCGGGTGCCGGTACATGAAGAACTCGGATGTGTCCGAAAGTGACTTTCTCCCGAACAAAGTCAATGTCGATTTCCACGTGCTTTGTGCGTTGATGTTGGACAGGATTACCGGATAAGTACACAGCTGAAATATTGTCACAAAAGACAACAGTGGCTTTGGCTGGCAGTGCCTGCAACTCGACAAGAAGATTTCGAATCCATGTAGCTTCGGCGACATCATTTGCAACGCCCCTGTATTCGGCCTCGGCACTAGATCGGGGTATGGTTGGTTGACGTTTCGACGACCACAATATTAAATTGTCACCGAGAAATATACAGTAGCCCGAGGTTGAGCGGCGAGTATCCGGGCACCCACCCCAGTCGGCGTCTATATAGGCGACTAAGGAATGCGATGGAGAGGATGTAAACTGCAAGCCAAGATCAATAGTACCATGTATGTAACGTAAAACCCGTTTCATGAAAGCGAAGTGTGTGTCACGGGGAGCATGCATGAAGAGGCATATTTGCTGCACCGCATAAGACAAATCCGGACGAGTAATAGTGAGATACTGAAGAGCCCCGGCTAGGCTCCTATATAGGGACCCGTCCGTTAAAGGTGTGCCGTCCAACGTGCTCAGTTTGGTGGATGTATCGACAGGAGTATGACACGGTTTACATGCTGTCATATTTGCATGATGTAGAATGTCCTTAGCATATTGTGTTTGTGCCAAAAATAAAGAGTTATGATCACGTGTAACGGTAATACCAAGGAAATGGTGGAGCGTTCCCAAATCCGTCATTGCAAACTCACTCGAGAGTTGGGAGATAACCCGGTTGAGAAGAGATGTAGAACTAGCAGTGATAACAATGTCGTCCACGTACAAAAGAAGATACGCTAAGTGATCTCCATGGCGGTAAATAAAAAGAGACGTGTCACAGAGGCTGTGTCGAAACCCAAGTGTAGTGATGAATGTGGAAAAGCGAGAATACCACGCCCTCGGAGCCTGTTTCAACCCGTACAAAGATTTCTTTAGGCGACAAACATGATTGGGAAAATTTGGGTTAACAAACCCAGCCGGTTGGTGCATGTAGACGGTTTCCTGTAGGTGACCGTTGAGAAAGGCATTTTTTACGTCCAACTGGTGTATAGGCCACGAGCGAGAGACCGCCAAAGAAAGAACTGTCCGGATGGTGGCTGGTTTGACCACGGGGCTGAAAGTTTCCGTGCAGTCGACTCCAACAGTTTGGGATTTACCATTACAAACGAGCCGCGCTTTGTATCATTCCAAAGATCCGTTTGCGTTAAACTTGTGTCGAAATAACCACATCGAACGGATGACCGGACTATCCAAAGGCTTCGGAACTAACTCCCAAGTGTTATTATTCTGCAAAGCACTAAATTCATCGTTCATGACGCGTAGCCAGTTAGGGTCCGATAAGGCTTTTGTGTGTGAGTTTGGTACGGGAGATATGTTGGATGTGGCGGCTAGGTTGTATCGGGGGTTGGGTTTGGAAATACCAGTTTTGGATCTAGTTTGCATGGGATGTTCGTTATGTGTGGGTTCGTTATGTGTGGGTTGTTGGGTAGGAGGGGTAGATGTATTATGCACGGCATGGGTGGGGGTGGTATGGTTGTCAACGTGTGGGGTGGTGGGTGGAGATGTTGAAATATGTGAAGGAGAATTTTGTTGGACAGTAGAGTTAGGGTGATTATTAGGGGTTGGTATAATAGGATGAGAGGTAGGAATATGGTTGGAATTATTAGGAGGGTTAGTAGGGAACGAGGGATTAAAAAAATGGGTAGGAATGGGATTGGGATCATCAAGGAATTTGTAGGAATGAGATGATGAAATATCTAGAAAAGGGTAGGTGTTCTCATCAAAAACAACGTGACGAGATAGATGTACACGGCCAGTAATTGGATCATAGCATCGGTAACCCCGGAAGTCGGATGGGTAACCAAGAAAGACACACCGGGCCGATCTAGGCGAAAGTTTGTGTGCTTGATTAGCAGACATATTTGGGTAGCATGCACATCCAAAAATTCAGATGTGATTATAGGTGGGGTTTCGGAAATAAAGGGCGGCAGCGGGTGTGTTGAAATTAAGACGAGAGGTGGGTAAAATGTTATGTAAATAGGCAGCCGTGTGGAGAGCCTCAACCCAAAATTTTGGAGGAAGGTGAGCATGGATCAATAGGGCACGAATAACATCATTTAGGCGACGAAGCATTCGTTCGGAGCGGCCGTTTTGTTGAGATGTTTGAGGGCATGAAAACTGAAAAATAAGGCCGTTTTGATCCGCAAAGGTTTTGAAATTGTTGTTATCAAACTCACTCCCTAAATCACACTGAAAGGTTTTAATGGGTAAATGGAACTGAGTTAGAATTAATTTGTGGAATTTGGTGAAAGTGGTAAATGTGTCAGATTTGAATTTTAGAGGGTATACCCAAACATAATTGGTGAAGTTATCAACTAAAACCATGTAATATTTGTAACCCGAATTGCTCACAATTGGCGAAGTCCACAAATCACAATGAATAATGTCAAAAGGTTTAAATGTACGAGAAACAGAATCAACAAAAGGTAAACGTTTACTGTTTGACAATTGACAAGACGAACAAACAGAAAATTCAACAGTTTTATTGCATGAAATACTAGAAGTTCGTTGAAGGTGTTGTAGCACATTCGATCCGGGATGACCTAGACGAGCATGCCACGGTTGAGGTGTTGTGGATGAAAGTAACGCAAACTCCGGCTTTGTGAATGGGTAGAGGTCTCCACTGCTATTGTGGCGGGAAAGGAGGCGTCCATCCTTGAGGTCCTTCAAAGAAAAACCAAAAGGATCAAACTCAATGGAAACTTGGTTATCAATAGTAAATTTACGAACAGATAACAGGTTTTTGATTACATTGGGTGAGTGGACAATGTTGTTAAGTTTGTAGGTTTGTTGGGTAGGGTGTAAAAGCCATTACCGGAACACGTAACGGATAAACGTTGACCATTACCGACAAATATAGGACTTTGAGGTAATAAAGAGGGAGTTAAAATTGTACCTAAATCAGCAGTGATATGAGATGACGCCCCGGAATCCATATTCCATTGAGGATCTGGAGAATTAACAGCCAAGTTTGAAAGGGCCAGACCAATATCCGTAGGACACAGTGCGTTATTGGGCTGCGAAGAGAATCCTGGAGGTGGCTGGTGGGCCAAGTGGGCCTGATGTGGATAAGATGGTGTGGGCTGTGGTGAAAAATATTGAGGCTGAGAAGGGTACGGGGTTGGTGGTGGGGTCCAATGGGCTTGAGGAAAATGTGGTAAAGGATGAGGCCAAGTAGGAGGTGGGCCAGATGTAGGTTGGGGCGTAAAGGAGGGTTGTTGGGTAAATTGAGAGGATGGATGTTGTGGGGCTGTTTGGTAGGTGTACGGACCCGAGGTACGACCCGCCGTTGATGAAGGATAACTTCTGTTGGATCCTCCTTGTCTTCCACCGCGAGAGTTAGCACCCCGGCCACGAGCAGCTTTTGCGGGGTCATAATTACGACCCCGGTAACCATTTGGATAAGGGGATCGGTTCAAATCAGACGAGGCGGGGTTTGTAGAATGCACCAGAACCGTATCTTTAGTGGTGGAAGATCGGGCTAAGACACGACTTTGTTCATCCTCAATCATACTGCGAGCGACATCCCACGAGGGTTTGTTTTGGTTAATAATTGCAGCAATGGTGTCATATTCAATCGGTAGACCGCGTACCATTTGAATGACAAGACGACTATCGGAGACTGGTTGATCAACGTCTTTTAACTGTTCGGCGAGATCCTTCAACGTTTGACAGTAATCATCGAAGGAAGCACATGAATTTAGTGTGGTGTTGGTGAACTTGGTTTCAAGAGTGACGGCTCTGGCTTGTTTGTTATTGACGAATATCTCTTGTATTTTCAGCCATGTAGCACGGATTGTGAGATCGGCAGAGAGCACACGAGCAAGCAGATCATCCGACAATGTGCTGTAAATCCATTGAAGGATTAAAGCGTCGATTTCAGACCAAGCGTCATATAAGGGATCGGATTCGGCTGGTGGCTCCGTGCCATCTATGTGATGCAATACTTTGTAGGCACGAGCATGTAGATGAAAAAGTTTTACCCAAGACGAATATGTTACCTTCTTGCCGTCGAGGGTCCTGATTTTATTGTTGATGTTGGTGACGGTATACGCCGGGTGAAGGGATGATTTTTCTGGTACCGAAGAACTGCCGGAAGCGTTGTCTCCTCCAAGTCATGACTGGCGATGGAAGGTAGAAAAAAAATTAGGGTTTAATTATGGCTCTGATAACCATGAAGGAATTTGAAATGAACGATAATTTTCCATTCATTGAAAAGGAAACCTTGCAGAGAATAAATAAACTAGAATTCCAAGTCAATCTCCTCAAAGATCGGAGAGAACCAAAACTGACCAGACCTATTCTAAAACCAACTAATAATAAATATAAACAATAATCAATACTCTAATACTAGCAGCACTGGATACACGTGTTTATGCGGTTCTCTACTTAATTGTCCGAGACTTGTTCTCCTAAATTAACCGAGTTCTTACTATAAGATTTCATAAAAATGACATCCTATCTTTTCTTTTGTATCTTGTACATTTTTTTGGAAACTCAGTTTGTGAATTAACATTTCCCATAAAAAGCCTTTTCTAATCAATTTTTTTTTTTTTAGCTAAATATTCTTGATTTTAAATTAATCATAGGGCAAATTACATAAGGACAACAGGTAGACGGGCAACAAACTGCGCCGCCATCCCCTTCTGAATAGAAAACCCTAATCTACTAAAAACAAAGCCTCGCCCCTAAGGGGTCGAAAAGTTACTGTGGACCACACGCTGAACTCTAGCCAAGAATCGAACCGCCTCCGACGCCAAGGAGCCGAACGTGTCAAACGCCAGAGGGACAAAGGCATGCTGATTATCCTCACAAGCTTTCGCGTGCTTTTCCACCTTCTTTGACTCTGCTTTTAGTACCGCTTGCCCCGCCACAAACTCATTTTCCCGAAACCCGGCTAAGGGGGATACACCTGTGAGATCGACACAAGCATGTTTCCCGCCCTCCCAACCAAAAACTAGCACGTCAGCCGGGCGTAGGGTGGATATTTATGAAATGTCCTTTTTGGTCTAACTTATTTTTAGTGTGAGATATTTATTTGTTTGCAGGCTGATTTATAAAATAACGAACACAAAGTTAGTTAAAAGTGGGATCCAACCAAAAAACACAATATTTGTTAGTTCAAATTTCTACTTTCATTTGTTTGCAGGCTGATTTATGCTGGAAAACAGCTTACGGATGATAAAACAGCTTACATCTGAGGAACTTTCAACTATGTTTAGCAAGTGAACTTTGTATATAGCTACTACCCTAGTCCTTACACGAGAGTTGGATCGCGTATGTGAGACATTACGTCTGATCGCACTTGATGTTACTTGGAATGTATGCGCAGTTATTGGTAGGTTCAAATCAAGAAAATTATACTAGTCCGGCAAAATGGCGGGATCGGGCAACGGTTTGAACCAGGTTAGATCGGATTGAGTTGAGACGTAAAAAATCTTAACTATGATTGTAAAAAATCTATTTTAACAAAATAATATTGGGTTTAACTCGTTTGACTTTGTTTTATTTGACACTAGCTTAAGATCCCGCGAGTTTCGCGGGTGGCTTAAACACAAATATATAATATCTATTGGCATTGAAGCCCATGTAGATCATCAAAAAATGCTCGCTTCAAAAGCACAATCTGGTTAATGTCCATATGCATTGTAGAAGCATCTGCATCAAAAAGTCTCTTCTTGTTGCACCTGAACAATTTAATCCTCATTAGAATACCATAAGAGGTGGTTAAATGGATTGTTTGGGTACTGGGTCACAATGGTTTGGTTTAATGGCGAATAACTTCTTACATGGGTCAAAGCAAATGGGTCGGGTGGCCCTATAAACATTCTGTTTTTCCTTTTATTTAGTCTTGTATATATATAAAATGCATCGAATATGACATAATATGATGAATAAAACTAAATTATTATAATACTAATATATTTATTTATTTATAAATAAAGAAGCATAAGAGGTCATAAGTAGGGTATGCATCAGCTCAGGTGACCAATGATTTTCAGAAAGTTGAGCCAACTTGAAACTGGTATCACTCTGATTGGCTGGAAACGCCTCTGCCACCGGTTCAACGCCACTCGCGCCTTTTCTAGTCGATGAAAAAAGTCTCTTTTTGTTGGACATGAACAATTTAAAGATAACCAGATAGCCTAAACTAAACATGCCAATAGTTTCTAAATACTATGTGGACCCAAAATCATGCCCTTTTATGAACAGAGCATACAAAATTTTCATACTTGTATGAAATTGAGTGGACCAGGTCATCATACTTTACCGATTTCATGAAATTCCCATTTGGATTAATCAAAACATTAATAGTAATATACAAAAAGACATTTAAGCAATTCAAAAGTCCTAATTCACACAAAAACTCATGTATTTGTTGCTTCATACCTGAAGCTTTGTGACTCCATTCCCCAAAGTAATTGTATAACATCCCATCAATAAACATGAAATCACCATCTGCAATCACAAACATAGCATAATAAGACACTAAACACTAAAAGCATGGTCGCCAACCAAGTCAAACACTAAATATTATATTACCTTAAGAAGAACAAAAGATACAATGAGATACCTAGCAGTTTTCCTCCATCTGGTAGATCGTTTCTTCATTCTAGTAAGAATAGTAGCCTCTTCTTTAGATATGTATCGCAATCTCTTCTCAAAATCATCAGTGTATAACCTAAACAATCCCTTTCAAAATCGAGAAAATATCACTCGTCTTCCCTTTTCTGGCAAAATTATCATTTGCCTCATCAACAACTTCCTCCGCATCTTTCTCCAAGTACCACCACTTGAAACATTAACTGATAATACAAAAATCATTTTAAGGGCCATAAATTGAAATTGGTTATCTATAATTGACCCTAATAATTGTTTTAGGGGTATATTGAATAGAATTCCCAACAGGAGAATGGGAAAGAATGATGAACAACTTAATAAAAAAAAATTAGAAATTCTTACCGTGAGATGAACTATCTCTGTTATTGAGGCTAATAATCGCCCGTCCAAGATATCGCCACGAAGAAATCGCTGATTACAGAAATCAAGATCAGTCCAATCAAGATCAGTTGTGTCAAATTTCTCAACCTTTGGCTTTGACATAGTATCTCTCCCATTTATAACACACCCAGATCGTGTAGATATATCTGGATTTCTGAATGATCTCACACCACAGGGTGCAGAACCTCTTAAAGAATCTCCACTGCTTCTAGTCGTTATGTTCATCACAGGTGCACTATCATTTAATGTGCCTGCTTTAATTCGCTGAAGCCTCTTATGCTTCAAAAATTCTAGCTTCGCTTCTCTTGAGAAACAAATCCTTCCTTCCCCCTAGAAAAAAAAATAATAATACATCAATACATGATCATATATCAATCGACATACAGATTCAAGATCATAAACATATTATTAAGGAAATAATACAGAAATTTCCACAAGAAATTCAACAGTTATCTCATTAGATTCTTACAATAGGCCATATCTGTTCATTAGATTTATTTCCATACAAAACCTTCAATATTTAATGAAATATGGAAGAATATCTTCGAAACAATGTAACATTAGCTAACATAAATCTACCAACTAAATGCTAAACTAACAAATTCTTTACAGAAATCATATAGACCAAGTAAAAGTGAACAGATCATCTCTAAAAATAATAAAAAATAGATAAAAACAAATTATAAAAATTCTACAGCGCAACCAGTGGCGGACATAAGGCTTACCGGGGGGCAACCTCCGCTACGGCTTGGCGCGGAAAAATTTGGAAAAATTAGTGTAAATTTTGGAAAAAATTGACGTTTTTTCGATTTCGTTACGGCTTATTTATAAAACGTTACGGCTTAGTTTCGTTTCTAGATCCGCCACTGAGCGCAACAAAATCAAAATCATCACGGAAAAGAAAATCATTGTGTTAAATTTACAGGATACAAAAAGACAAAGTGATGACTAAACAACCTTTTAAGTTCATCTTAATTCACAGAAAAATAGACATATAATTAAATTCAGAAACTGAAATATAAACACACAAATCAGATAATGCTATCGATTAACACACAACAATCATTCATGTATAACAAATTCATATAAAAATTAACACGTAATTTACCATATCATTCCAAATTTCGTCACCGGAACCCTCCGTCTTCTCGTACTTCACCAAAATCATTCAATCAAAACAGATTAACAGAAAACACTTGAAACATTAACTGATAATACAAAAATCATTTTAAGGGCCATAAATTGAAATTGGTTATCTATAATTGACCCTAATAATTGTTTTATGGGTATATTGAATAGAATTCCCAACAGGAGAATGGGAAAGAATGATGAACAACTTAATAAAAAAAAATTAGAAATTCTTACCGTGAGATGAACTATCTCTGTTATTGAGGCTAATAATCGCCCGTCCAAGATATCGCCACGAAGAAATCGCTGATTACAGAAATCGCCATAAAGCTTCCATGGAATGGATCCTCGAATGCGAGTATGAGCAGATCTAACAACTACAAAACAAATATGAACTATAGTATCAGAAAAAATAACAAAAATTGATGGTTTTAAAGAAAAGGAGTGATAAAAGGTGAAAGAACACAGGTAATGGACAGAAAGGAAGGCAGCGAGAATTAGGGTTTGTTTCAATTTTGAAAGTCGGTGATAGAGTATTGTAGAGAAGAAGCGTATGAAAGAAGCAAATGGAATATTAAGTTGCCGCTCAAATCAATATTGAGAGGACTATTAAGTTGCCAGGTGGCAATTAGTGTATTAAGTTTATGCCAACTGGCACCAAAATGTATTGTTTTAATATACATAATAGATGTTGGGAGTCTAATATATATAACACAAGTCGGTACCAATAAAAATCTTAGATGTAAACTAGGATTTTTGGTAACTAACCCGACCCATAGACTCTTCCAACTGATAAATAGGTCGGATGATTCTTGGATATTTTTTTCAAATTGGAGGTTTCCAAATCCATAGGGTTTTGGTTTTACTCCCTAAATCACCATTCAAAAAAAAATATTAGATGTAAAAGCCTAATATATGTTATATTAACTAGACGTGCACAAAACAAGGTTTTTGTGCTAAACCAGATTTGTTTTAAAACCGGTTCGGGTCATGTCAATTAAAGTCAAAATGAATCGGTCCAAACCGATTTTAATTTGAAACTGGTTCCTACAGGAAAACCATATTGGTTCGGATTGGAGCCACTTTCAACGTATTATATATCTAGTTTTTCTTAAAGCAATTTCAATGTATATATACTCAAACTGGTTTCATGGATCGGTTTAGATCCGATTTGGTTGTGCACCTCTACCATTAACAACATAAGAGGCGTAAATCGCATAAAGTGAGGTATAGATTCCTTTTTGATATATTGAAAGCGCCTTGCTGATCGAATTAACACTTTATAGAAAGGTAATTGCCTAATAGTAACATAAGACCTTCTCCGTTAAACGCCTTTGGAGGCGGATGTGACCTACCTAGCAACACCCTTCCAAAGGGTTGCACCAGAGGGAAATGCCCGTCTACTAAGGGCAGTGAAAGGCTGATGTTGGGAGAGTGGAAGGGATGAGAGAGAATGAAAGCCCGTGAAAAATAGAAAAGAGAAAAAAAAATGGAATTTAGACGAGTAACACCCTTAAAAGTTGGACATGCCCTTTTTGAGATAGTCTTAAAATGAATATTTTTTTGTTTTATATTTGAACATATGTATAATCTTATTAACGACATATAAACTGATTCGAAAAGGTTTGTTCACCCAATTTAACAACCCATACTCACTCGGAAAGTTCGTAGTATACAATAGTATTTGATAATCCACGTTCCTTTAAGAGATTATAGACTTATATTGTTAGTAATGCCCCGTTTGTAGTGTGCACATATAATGTATATATGTGTGGGCGCTCGCGGGGGTACATGCCCCAATCAGTCTTTGTCCCGATTGTTTGAGTGTTATGTGTCTTTGGTCCAAGCCTTGATACAAAACTACAATCGATTCGGGGGTTTCACTGGAAGCAGCCTCTCTATTCCTACGGGGTAGAGGTAAGGCTGTTTACATCTACCCTCCTCAAACCTTACCTTAGCTTTGCTATTGGTGTGATTTACTGAGTATGATGATGATGATGAGACTTATATTGTTATTAGGGTTGAGTTATAATACAAAGCGGTTTAAAAATAAGAAGTGTAAAAAGCCACTATAAAGTGACAAGTGTCCAAAAAAGATTAAGTGTGGAGGATAATTTTGTCAAAGAGAATACAAAAGATTATGCACATGCAAGTCATATGTTATTTCCCCCTCATTTTTTAAAGGTCCGTAACTTTTTTATACGTCATTTGTTTTAAAAAAAAAGTATACCACAAAATCGAGGGTTTTTTATCTTTACAATGAGTACCCTATTATTATACTTTAAAAAAATTCGAAAACTCAGTTGCGTATTACACAATGGATATAAAATAAAACACAATGTGAAAACCCAGTTACGTATTACACAATGGATATAACGTAAAACATAATGAGTATCAAACTAAAAACACAATTGAAAGTAAACCAAAAACACAATCAATGACAACAGATAAAATACACAATAGACAGCAGACTAAACACGATAAATATCAAACTAAAAACACAATTGATGACAACAGATAAAAGACACAATAGACAACAGACTAAAACACAATGAACAACGGATTAAAACACAATGCACAACAAAACCAAAACAAAATAGACAATAGATTAAAACACATTCGATAGCATAATAAACACAAACTAGAACCTATAACACAATGTATTAAAAACCCAAATATAACACTCTCTTTATTGTGTCACACTGTGTTATAGGTTCTAATGAAAACGCAATGGGCATAACCCAAATTAACACTGTGTTATACGTTATGATGGTAACACAATGTATAGAAATCTTAGTTAAAAACGTAAGGACCAAAACCCAGTTAAAAGACACAATGATCAGAACTTTTAACACTATACAAAAAAAAAACCCAGTAAAAATGAATTTATTTTATTTTTATATAACAATATAATACTCATATTAAAGATTAAAAAACGCTCGTTATTATGGTTAATTAAAAAAAACAAATGTCGTATGAAAAAGTTATGGACGTTTTAAATTGATGGAGGAATTGACATATGTCTTGCATGTGGAGAGAGAAAGTCAATAAATATGAGATTCCCTTTAGGCCATGTATAGTCATAAAGCCCCTATGTGGGTGTTATACGATACGTGTCGTGACACGCCACGCAGGGGCTTTATGGTGCGTTATATCACTAGAGCCCGTAGTCATAAAGCCCCTACCTCATCATTACTCAATTAATTAATTTTCAATTTTTTTAATTAATTTCTAACTTTTTTAAATTAAAAACCATCCCATTAAATAAAAAAACATTACAATAAAATAAAAAAAAACACATTAAAATAAAATAAAAATAAAAACATTACACTAAAAAACAATACATTTATTCTTCGTTTTCATCGTCGTTCTCTCCTTCTTCCTCTTCGTTTTCTCCAGCATCCAAACTTATGTTTTCAAAGTTCCCGGCTTCGAATTCCTCAACTTCTTCTTCCTTGGAATCTTCTTCGTCGTCACCATCGTGTCGAATTGGGCGAATCGCCCAAGCATGCTCGACCAAATCCCCCTTTAACGCGTTATGTATATCCTTAGATCGCAATAGTTGAGCATTTACGAGTCTCTCTTCCATTGTTGCTTGGGTTCCTTCAACTACATCTTCCGGAATATAGTTTTGGTATATCGCTTTTCCATCATCCTCTATGATCATATTATGCATAATGATGCAAGCATACATGGTCATTTGTATTCTATCCTTATGCCACATACGACAAGGATTTCTGATAAAATGCCATCGTTGTTGTAGAACTCCAAAACATCTCTCGATGTCCTTTCGCGAAGACTCTTGTAGTTTTTTAAAATGTTGTCTTTTCTCATCGAACATTTCAGAAAACGTTTTAACAATATTTGAATACTCCGGGTATATACATCGCCCAGATAGTAGCCATGCTCGTAGTCGTTCCTGTTTGCATGAAAACCGGCCTTTGGTATCGTTCCAGAAATGTAGCTCTCTAGCAATGGTGAAGCCTCAAACGTATTAATGTCGTTCATACACCCGGCTACACCAAAGAAAGCCGACCAAATCCAAAGGTCGTATGATGCAACCGCTTGTAAAACCAAAGTTGGCCCTTTCTGGTCGCCACATGTATGTTGACCTCGCCATGCGGTTGGACAATTATACCAACGCCATTGACGACAATCCAAGCTACCAATCATGCCGGGTATTCCATTCTTTTCTAGATGCACCTCGTACATTTGTAGAAGGTTGTTCCAAGTGGGATTTCTCAAATAACGTTTTCCATATAACTGGCATATACCTAAAATTTAATTTAATATATAAAAGTTTTACTAGTGATGTGCTTAAAAATGAAAGTAAATAAATAAAAGTGATTAAAACAATACCATAGCAAAATTGTTCCACGCAATCTCGTTTTGTTTTCTCCCCCATCTTCAAGTACTCGTCGTTGATGTCGTACGTGTTTCCGTAAGCTAGTATGTGTAAAGCGGAAATGACCTTTTGAATTGAGGTGAACCCTATATATCCTCTCGTGTCCATTCTTTGCTTAAAGAAATCATACTTAGCTCCCAAATCATTATTAAGGCGCAAAAATAACCTTTAGCTCATCCAAAACCGCCGTCTAAAAACATTGGGTCCGTGAACCGGTGTGGGATCAAAATAGTCTTTCATCAAACACTCGTTCTCGGCTTCACGATCTCGCAAGATATAGGTGCGCTTCAAAATGGGGCGTGGAGGAGAAGGCCGAACGTGTTCCATTGCTTGTATCACGAGAGTACATGCACTCGTAACCGCTTGTTCCTCCTCCGCGATTTCTTCGGGTGAAAAAAATTTTCGGTAAATATCGGTGAACGAATCTTCCGATGGGGAACTGATGTGCGTAAAGTGTGATATAAATTTAAGTATATTTTAAGCCCTTTTTACACGTTAGTCAAGTTTTAAATTTATAAAACACGATATTTTACTAACACCAAACACACATATGGGCAAGTGCACCCATCGTGAGCGTAGTATAGTGTTGGCAAGATACCGAGGTCGTCCAAGGACACAAGAGCTTTTAGTACCGGTTTATCCTCAACGTCTAATCAAATCAAAAGTTTAGAAAAAGGTTTTAAACTAGAAAAATAAAAACTAAATAAAATGCTGAAAAATAAAAATAAAAATAAAAACAGATAGACAAGATGAATCACTTGGCTCCGACTCGTGTTTAGTGTAACCTTTGATTATTTTCGCACTTTTTCACTATTTAAGAGATTATCTTAGTTATTGTAGTAGGTCCCTCTTTTGAAGGTGACGTTACCCTCAACCCAGTAGTTTGAGTCAGCAAGGATACAATCCTAAAGGGTCGGATTATTGAAAGATAATTAATTAAGTTATTAATTGATATTATGGTAGGCCCCTCTTTTGAAGGTGACGTTACCCACGGCTAAGTAGTCTGAGTCAGCAGGGATACAGTCCTAAGTAGCCAGGTTAAAGTATTAATAGTAGCTTACATATGAGGGGATCAAAGAGTTTGGACCCCCGCCATCCAATACCGGTGGGTATTGAAGGAGGTCCTACTAAATTTGACCCAGGTCCTTGCAGGATCTATACACCGAACAAGGCAAGACTCTTACCAAACCGTTCCCTTAACCCCCGACCAGGTAGCCAACATACCTCCATATAGACCGTGGAGATATGAATGGTGAAAATCTTTTATTTTATATAGACAGTAAAATAATGCCAAGACACCACGGACAAACGATAAGGAAGAATCACCTTCAACATAAGAAACTAGTTATTAAAGTCATTAATACATAACCAAGTAAAAAGTGCGAAAAGATTAAAAATAAAAAGTATTACACTAGACACTTGTCTTCACCAAGTGATGTAAGAGACTTAGGCAAACATGGCCTTTGATTGTCAAGAACTCTTACGATCAATCTTGGATCCCGAGACGACTCACACACTCTATGATGGACAATGCATGATGGTGGTAGATGATGGTGTTGTGATGGTGGTGGATGGTGGGTGAAGTGTGAGAGAGGTGGTGTGCCAAGGGATGGTTTGCAAATGAGCCAAGCACCCCTATTTATAGCCTGAACAGTAGCTCGGGCACGGCCCCGTGTCCATCCTCCTTCTCTGTCTTCATTAATTGCTTTTGTCTGCATTAGTTGACCACGGCCCCGTGTCCGATGGGCACGACCCCGTGTGCAGAAACATATCTGTACTATCAAGATTTGTCTGGATTCTGCGAATCTTATAGTTGACCACGGCCCCGTGTTCGCTGAGCACGGCCCCGTGGTGGGCGATAGAAGCTTCTACAGCTTTGTCTTTTATGCTGACACTTGGGCACGCCCCCGTGTTTACTGTGCACGGGGCGTGTTCAACCTTCTGTTCTCTTGTTTTGCTTGGGAAGATGCTTTCGGGGAGGTCGGGTATGCCATGTTTGTTCCTTTTCTTGTATTTATGTTAGATTTAGCTGCCTTTTTGCTTCTTTTGTTAATTGAGCTCATTTAATCCTGAAAATACAAAAGGAAGACAAAAGCACACTTTTTCCAACATTAGCACTAAAAAAGGGTTAGTTTTATGACACAATTGATGTAATTTATATGTTGTATTTTGCACACATCAAATACCCCCACACTTGAATCTTTGCTTGTCCTCAAGCAAAACTCTTTATAATGTGGCTTTACACTCCCAAATGGAATGGGTAGAAGAGAAGGTTTTTGGGCTTGTCATAGAGTGTCGGGATTTCCAAGATTCTTTATTAAGTTTTATTTTTATTTATTTACAATTCTATTCGTCATGATTTATTTAAAACTTTTCATAAGATAAATTACTTATTAGGGCATAACATGCTTCTTTAAAATTCTATTTATATACAAGTTCACATACCTCACGGGGGATCACTCAACACTCGGCCGAAGATGTATTTTAGTGAATCACTCGAGAGCGGCATGAAACTTACTCCTACCATAGGCTTGCCAAGCAATCAATCCTCCTCCTTTTTAACTATATACCTTTGTAAATATCAAGAGGACTTTTGGGTGAAGGGTTAGGCTTGGGTTAAAGGTAGGTGGTTGGGTTAGTGGTTAGTAGAAAAAGGGCGAAAATCGTAAAAAGCTTCGGTTTTCGAAAGACTTTTTATTTTTGCAATTTTTATTTTGATGAAGCCATGATTCAAACAAAGTTATTTTTAATGAACTTGCTTGTTTATTTCTTTTGCTTCATCATCAACATAATTTTTTTTTTTTTTGAAAGTCATACGAAAAACGAGTTTGTTACTAAAACAAAGGGTTAAAAATAAAAAAAGTTTTGGTGGGTGAAAGGGTGTTTGGTTTGGGTTAAGAAATGAAAAGGTTTAGGCTCAAAGGGGTTAACTAGAGGGATTTTGGGTAGGTGGTAAAAAAAAGAAAAATAATGGTGAAGAAATAAAAAGGGTTAGTCTTAATGCCTCCATCATTTACTTAATCAGGTTTAAGTTGGTAAGGACCGGGAATGTATCGTCGTGGCAAGTTCTAGAGTTGTAAGAACCAAGTGGCTATTCACACAAGAAACGAAAAATGAGCATTTAGTTTAAAGATATGTATTTGTATGCTTAATAAAGGCTCAAAACTCACTTTTGTGGGAATAGGTGTTTATGTGATCAAGTATATATAATTAAATTTTAACTAAGCTTGTCATACCTTTTCATAATTTTCTTATGTTGGTTCTTTTTATCACGACGCTATCGGTTGTAAATTTGTAAAAATATAACCTTTTTAGAATTTGAAATTCTCAAGTTAAACCTACACAAGTAAAAAAAGTGAAAATTTTTGAAAAAATTTGGGGTGATTAGCTGTTCCAATAGAGTTTTGTGTAAGGCTTGTAATTAGGACTTGCAAGATTCAAAGTTTTAGCATCCCCCCACACTTAAATTACACATTGTCCTCAATGTGTCCCAAAAATAAGTTTTTAGGTTGATTGAATGTGTAAAAGGTGTGAAAAAGCAAAATTTTATGTTACTGGGCGTCTGGACACGGCCCCGTTTTCAGGTGCCAGTAACAAAAAAGTTGAACAAAAGAAACAGAAGCCTGGACACGAGGGCGTGTTGGGTGAACACGGTCGGTGTCCAGTTTACCTGAACTGGGTATTTTCTGCAGACTATGCAGCACGGGGCCGTGTTGGGCGGGCACGGCCCGTGCTGAACTTGCTGTAATGAAGAAAGTTTCGTCGGATGGCCCTGTTTTCGTGCATGGGGTGCTGGTCCAAGTTTCCCTTGTTATCCTTCACCATCCCGAGTATGTTTTATTCATTACAACATCATCCAAACACCAAATTAGCTAAAACCATCATTCATTAAGTCATAGAGAGAATTACAAAATAATCCTAAAAGTTAAAATACTAGATAGTTAGGTCAAAGAAACACAAGAAATCTAAACCAAGAAGTTCTAGCCTACTACTTATTCTATTAGATAAATTTCCGAAAAGATAAATCCCTCGGTTAGATGTGGCTTGAAAAACTTCTTTCTCCGGGCATGGGTTCCTCACACGTCGGCGAGCCATTCATCTATATCCCTAGGGAGAAGAAAGGCGGGCTCATTGGCATTGGTTTGAGGAGGTGCAACCTCCACCGGGACTTATTGTAGATCTTCAAGAGGAGGTTCCGCTGGAATGTCATCCCAACCGGTAGGATTGTTGATTCCAAGTGCTAGGTTCCAATCCTCTTGAGGGAGGATTGGTTCCATGGGAGGTGTTACAAGAATGTTTAACCTCTGGTGCAAGAGGTTTATTTCTTGAAAACTGTTTTCCAACCCCACCGTAAGATAATTTATACAGTCTATTAGGACCTCCTCTACCGAAGTCATCTCGTCAAGAGCTTCACGTAATGCCATCACGTAACGTACGAGAGTCGCTTCGATTGATGACCTTCTCTCCCTTCGACTGTTTCTGGAGTGCGCAGAAGAAGTTCCACTGTTTTGACTAGACATTCTACGAAAACAAACCAGAAATAGTTCATTTTAAATGAAACAGCACATCGGACACGGCCCCGTGCTCAATGAGCACGGCCCCGTGTTCAACTTTCTGCAGATTTTCGAAACAAGGAATCTTGGAGTTTTAAATTATTTTTCCAACTTATGAAGCATTTTTTAACAGAAATAACTTAAAACAATGTTGCACAACTTATTTTTAGCAAGATTCCTTGGACAAAAATCTAATAATCAACACAATAAAGCTTGAGAGCCAGCTTCAATGGAGGTGTTGAGACAAGAAAGATGAAGAAGAAGGCAATGGATAAAAGAGGAAAGGACAAGATGTTTGTTAGAACCTTCTTTTAGAAAATACCTAGGATGGTAGGTGAGAAGATCCTCTCAAATCTCTGTCCCTGGATGGTCCAAATGTGCAGGATTCTTGGCTGCATTTATAGAAAACGACAGCATGCTGGACACGGCCCCGTGTCGGCTGGACATGGCCCCGTGTGCACGCAAGATCCTGACACATTTTGTCCGTATTACGACTAAAAGTCAGAAAGGAATCTTTTGGTGGACACGGGGGCGTGTTGACCTGGGCACGGCCCCGTGTCGAAAGGCTGTTTATGAAGTTTGTCTATTTTTAAGGAACTTTTCCGGATCGGGCGGTTCCTTACTGGATGGAACAACCCCAAAGTGCCTAAGATACCTTAATTGCTCTAGATTAAGACGAGACCGCAAGAGGTTATCGGTGAGGGTGATTCCTATGCTATATGTAGGTGGACAAGTCCACCCCTTTCCCGGGCTCTTGTTAAAGAAGGTGTATGCCGAGTCTCTCAGGTCTATGTATGCATCGAACGAAGTCGATGGGGAGTCCTTCACGGCACAATCGACACAGGGATGACTATCGCTCAAGTCCTCACTAGAGTTAGAGGTAACGTTGGTAACAACGAAGTTGTTTTTATGCGATCCCAACAATTCTTCTTGGTTATCGTCTTGAGATAAATTGTTGAAATCTATCCTAAGTTCTTCTAACCAATTAAGAATTAGATCTTCCATTTGAAATAGTTCATCAAGAAGCATTTCTCCTAGAAGATCCGGTTGAGAGCATTCGAGGGAGAGATAAGGATTATTTTTACTTTCGCCCCTCTTAAGGCTACATGAAAACAATGGGTCTATATAGTGGGGCTTATAATTTAGAAAATAACATTCTAATTCTTTATGAGAGCCACCACATATTTGACACCACGTACCATAAGAGTGTCGAAAGTAAAAAATATCATTATCACTCATGTTTGTGTCAGAAATTACCAACCGTCGGGATCTTACGGTTGTGTTTTCAGTAACTGAATCTTGGGCACGGGGCGTGTTGGGTGGGCACGGCCCCGTGTTCTGCTTACTGTCTGACTTAAAACAGGATTGCCAGTTCCAATGATTGGGCACGGGGCGTGTTCAGCGGGCACGGCCAGTGCTGAGTTCTGCAGAAGCTGAAAAACTAAGAAAAATCCTAAAAAAAACAGAAAAACAATAAGAAAAACGATTAGGCCGTTGATTCCTAACTTTCTGAAAATCCTTATGTCCCCGGCAGCGGCGCCAAAAACTTGATGTGCGTAAAGTGTGATATAAATTTAAGTATATTTTAAGCCCTTTTTACACGTTAGTCAAGTTTTAAATTTATAAAACACGATATTTTACTAACACCAAACACACATATGGGCAAGTGCACCCATCGTGAGCGTAGTATAGTGTTGGCAAGATACCGAGGTCGTCCAAGGACACAAGAGCTTTTAGTACCGGTTTATCCTCAACGTCTAATCAAATCAAAAGTTTAGAAAAAGGTTTTAAACTAGAAAAATAAAAACTAAATAAAATGCTGAAAAATAAAAATAAAAATAAAAACAGATAGACAAGATGAATCACTTGGCTCCGACTCGTGTTTAGTGTAACCTTTGATTATTTTCGCACTTTTGCACTATTTAAGAGATTATCTTAGTTATTGTAGTAGGCCCCTCTTTTGAATGTGACGTTACCCTCAACCCAGTAGTTTGAGTCAGCAAGGATACAATCCTAAAGGGTCGGATTATTGAAAGATAATTAATTAAGTTATAATGCATATTATGGCAGGCCCTTCTTTTGAAGGTGACGTTACCCTCGGCTAAGTAGTCTGAGTTAGTAGGGATACAGTCCTAAGTAGCCGGGTTAAAGTATTAATAGTAGCTTACATATGAGGGGATCAAAGAGTTTGGACCCCCGCCATCCAATACCGGTGGGTATTGAAGGAGGTCCTACTAAATTTGACCCAGGTCCTTGCAGGATCTATACACTGAACAAGGCAAGACTCTTACCAAACCGTTCCCTTAACCCCCGACCAGGTAGCCAACATACCTCCATATAGACCGTTGAGATATGAATGGTGAAAATATTTTATTTTGTATAGACAGTAAAATAATGCCAAGACACCACGGACA
Source organism: Helianthus tuberosus (assembly GCA_030545235.1). Classification (NCBI taxonomy): domain Eukaryota; kingdom Viridiplantae; phylum Streptophyta; class Magnoliopsida; order Asterales; family Asteraceae; genus Helianthus; species Helianthus tuberosus. The sequence goes on from CM060372.1 coordinate 154,586,790, forward strand.
AACGATAAGGAAGAATCACCTTCAACATAAAAAGCTAGTTATTAAAGTCATTAATACATAACCAAGTAAAAAGTGCGAAAAGATTAAAAATAAAAAGTATTACACTAGACACTTGTCTTCACCAAGTGATGTAAGAGACTTAGGCAAACATGGCCTTTGATTGTCAAGAACTCTTACGATCAATCTTGGATCCCGAGACGACTCATACACTCTATGATGGACAATGCATGATGGTGGTGGATGATGGTGTTGTGATGGTGGTGGGTGGTGGGTGAAGTGTGAGAGAGGTTGTGTGCCAAGGGATGGTTTGCAAATGAGCCAAGCACCCCTATTTATAGCCTGAACAGTAGCTCGGGCACGGCCCCTTGTCCAGTGGGCACGGCCCCGTGTCCATCCTCCTTCTCTGTCTTCATTAATTGCTTTTGTCTGCATTAGTTGACCACGACCCCGTGTCCGATGGGCACGACCCCGTGTGCAGAAGCATATCTGTACTATCAAGATTTTCATGGATTCTGCGAATCTTATAGTTGACCACGGCCCCGTGTCCGCTGAGCACGGCCCCGTGGTGTGCGATAGAAGCTTCTACAGCTTTGTCTTTTATTCTGACACTTGAGCACGGCCCCGTGGTGTGCGATAGAAGCTTCAGCCTTCTGTTCTCTTGTTTTGCTTGGGAAGATGCTTTCGGGGAGGTCGGGCATGCCACGTTTGTTCCTTTTATTGTATTTATGTTAGATTTAGCTGCCTTTTTGCTTCTTTTGTTAATTTGAGCTCATTTAATCCTGAAAATACAAAAGGAAGACAAAAGCACACTTTTTCCAACATTAGTACTAAAAAAGGGTTAGTTTTATGCCACAATTGATGTAATTTATATGTTGCATTTTGCACACATCAGGAACCCATTTTTTTTAGAATAAGAATGGAGTAGTTTCTATACTTTTATAAAAAAAAATATAGAGAAGAATGGAATGAGATGTGATGAATTGCAAAAAAAATGGGAGATGTGGGATGTATTTATAGATTGGAAATTGAAATAATTTTTTTTTTAAGTTTATGATCGTTCGACGGTCATTTTTTTCAAATTCAGCCCTTCAAAACGCCGCTATGGACATGGCGCTTCACCCAAATTCTGTTGAGTGTGAATCCACATGATCAAGTGGACATCAGAAAAGTTTTTCTGATCAAAAGGATAAGAGGATAAGAAGACAGGGGTTATCCAATCTTCTCTGTGACCCATTATTCTCGGATCTTGTTTCTTCTTTCATCCAATCTTATATAAGAGATTGTTTTGTATTTGTAATACTTGTACCCAAGCTTAATAAGAAAACCTCCTAGTTACCGAGAGTGGACGTAAGTCAGAACCAGACCGAACCACTATAAATCCTTGTATTCTTGATAGTGGCAGATTGTGAGAGCAGAGTGTGTGTGGTCCGAGTTCGTGTGTGAGAGCGTTCGATCCTAACAACTGGTATCAGAGCTCAGGGCTCTTGATCGACTCACACGAACAAGAAGGAGGTGTAAAAGAAAGAGAAGATACTGACCTGTACTAGAGTTCCGATCAGAACCGTCGTCGCTCAGGTGAATCACAACCGTGATTCCGAAGCCGCCGGGTCCCGATCAGAACCACCTCCACCGCCACCACCACCAGAACCACCGGCAGTTCCGCCGCCCCATCAGCCGTGTGTTGTTGTTTTTTTCTGTTGAGGTTTAATACCAGACGACAGTGGGTTAAGAGAACCAGTATTCCAGCTGTCAAAGTCTCTCCAGTTGATAATCTGCTTTATTCGGAGAGTGTTTGTTCTCGGGATGTTCCAGGATCGGGCAGTTCGTGTCAGTGGGAGCCGATAGTAATAGAGAATGGGTCAGGGGCAGACTTAGCCATGACTGATGTGTTGGAGCTAACGGAAGCTTCAACGGGCCTTTAGGATAATTGAAGAAAAGGCCGGAGTAACTAGAAAGGAGCTAAGATCAAAAGTTTTTTTTTTACAGAAATACAGATGCACAGTTGAAGCACATGTGAAGATTATTCCATCGCTTCAAGTGGGAGATTGTTGAGTGTGAATCCACTTGTTGAATGTGAATCCACTTGATCAAGTGGACATCAGAAAAGCTTTTCTGATCAAAAGGATAAGAGGATAAGAAGACAGGGGTTATCCAATTTTCTCTGTGACCCATTATTCTCTGATCTTGTTTCTTGACTTTCTTCTTTCATCCAATCTTATATAAGAGATTGTTTTGTATCTGTAATACTTATACCCAAGCTTAATATGAAAACCTCCTAGTTACCGAGAGTGGACGTAGGTCAGAACCAGAGCGAACCACTATAAATCCTTGTGTTCTTGATAGTGGCAGATTGTGAGAGCAGAGTGTGTATGGTCCGAGTTCGTGTGTGAGAGCGTTCGATCCTAACAACTGGTATCAGAGCTCAGGGCTCTTGATCGACTCACACGAAGAAGAAGAAGGAGGTGTACAGGAAAGAGAAGATATTGACATGTACTAGAGTTCCGATCAGAACCATCGTCGCTCAGGTGAATCACAGCCGTGATTCCAAAGCCGCCAGGTCCCTCTCAGAACTGCCGCCACCGCCACCAGAACCGCCGGCAGTTCCGCAGCCCCATCAGTCGTGTGTTGTTGTTTGTTTTCTGTTGAGGTTTGATACCTAGAAACAAAGATGGCTCCTTAGAGGAAAGGTTCACTGGTGGTTGATTTTTTTGTTTGCAAAGAAAAAATGGTGTCTTCAAAATTAATCAGCAGAACAAAGAAAGATTCTTTGTGGAAAAGAAGGAAGAAGAAAGAAAAAGTAAAAGGTGTGGTGGGGTGAGAGAGGCACTTGAAGGAGAAATTAAAGGAGTTGTCATCTTTTGACTTTTGTGGCCTTTTATTTTTCTTTTGAATTTAAAATTAAAAAAAGGGATTTCAAGATCAGTTTTTTAACCGGTTAAACCAGCAATTTTTCAGTTTATTGTTTCATTGAAGATCGAAGATACAGAACCGTAGACCAGTGCTTGTTTCGGTTGTTTCAGTTTGAATTTCGGTTTATTTTTTCGATTTCAGTTTCGTTTAGTCGTGTTTGAGTTATCATGGCAGAAGACGGGAAAGTGCAAATCGACAAGTTTAACGGTACAGATTTTAGCTGGTGGAAGATGCAAATTGAGGCATTATTGGTTCAAAAGATCTTGATATTGTGTTATCATATAACAACCCTCAAAATAAATCTGACACCCTAAAAATATTTAAAATGTCCCTATATGTCTTAAAACATACCCCGTATGCGAGAACCGAGCCCAAAATACCATATATATTTAAAAATAAAATAAAAACAAGATTTTAACCTCGCTCGCGGGCCGCGAACGTGTTGGCGGTGACGTACGCGGGACGCGACAGCTCATGATCTAGGCGCACCCGGTGCTGCCACGTGTCGGGTTGTGTGTCGAAGCTAGTTGTCCGAATCAGCAAGCCTAGGGCCTACATACCCTAGCTCGTGGGCCACGAAGACCCCCTCCTTCTCTTACGCGGGGCGCGACAAAGTGTCAGCCAGACACTATAAATAGATGCAATCGGCTGTTCAGTCGAAATCGTTCACAACTTTCTTCTCTCTCGAATTTCTACATAGCTAAAGTGATTTTCGGGCATTATACCCCCTAAATAACGAAGTTCTGCCTCGTTGTAAGTATCATAACCCTCGGTTACGTATTAGATACGTTGCCCGATTGATCCAGGGTTCCGTAACGGCTGTCGTGGTTCTGCCCGACGTAGTCGTTGGAATGTCGTCTCGGGGAGGGTATTACTAATGTAAATATTGGGTTATTATACTAACGCGTGTGCATTTGTGTAATTAATAGATAATCACCAGGAAATCTTAAAGGAAAACCCTAAGACAACAATGTGAGTAATCTCCTTTTTGTAAACCTTTTTGCAAACTTTTTTTACAAAATCTCATATGATTAACATTATATTAAACAGTGATTGAGTATTTGTATTCAACAATTATCGTCGGTATGTTAGGGTTTTGTATACAAAATTTGTTACTACATTGTGAGTAGTAACATGACCACAAGTCGGGTTGACAGTACCGTAGGTGGTAATTAAAGTAGATGGAAACAAATGTAATTGCGCGACCGCCCTCAATGCTGTAGACTGATAAAACTTGTTTTGATTAAACTAGGATTCACTCACTAGTATTTCCCACTGACAAAATGTTTTTAAACGCGTTTCAGGTAACAAAATGTGAAAGCCAAATAGAAGTCAGCTGGACAGCACTGAAGGCTTGGAAAAGTGGCAATAAAAGTTACCTAAATAAAGAAATGTTTTTATTTAAATAAAATAAGGTTTATCCCTATGAAAATGTGTGTACTTGAAACTTGGGAATTTCCCATGTGTTTAATATTATAAAAGCGTGGTATTTTACTCTGATAAAATATTTCCTAACTACGGTCCTGATGTAATTTCCGCTGCCAAAATGATAAACACCGATACCACTAAAACTGGCCGCAGCCGCCCGTTCCCGGGTAATTAGGGGACGGGGGTTGCGACAGAAGGTGGTATCAGAGCTAAGCCACTGATTCAGCCACATAAGTGTTCCGCTGACACCAATATATTATTCAAAATGTTGGGAAATTATTTACAGAACTACGTGCATATCTGTATTTTATTGTTGTGTGTTATTTGACTATTTATTAGTTTACAGTATGAGCGACCAAGGACCTTCCGACGCTTACCGTCAGTTGTCCAGCTCACCTAGGAGCGAAGGTACCTCTTCACAGTCTACCATCTCAAGGTATTCAGCTGATAATGAAGATGGGATATTCGTGTTCAAGGCTCAATCTAAAGAGCCATTCCCCCCTAAAAAGAGAGGATGGTTCAGCAGAGGTGCGCATGAACGTAGGAAGAGGATGAAAAAGTTACAACAACAGCGAGTTTTAGCAGCCGCTAAGAGAGAAACAGATGCTCACACCCAAGATATGCTTAATAGGAGTCTAGAAAATTTTCATATTCTAGCAACTACAGCTGCAGACCCTAATTTAGAGCAACTCATAGCACCCTAACCATTTCCCTTGTTTCCCACCCAACCAATGGAGATTGAAGCCAACTCGGAAAACCAAATCCCAGCACCAGCCTTTGACCCAACTGAGATACCTAGAGTACCAGCACCCAATCCCTTAGACGCAGACTACGATCCCTGGTTTGACGACCATAGGGATTACCAGCAACGCTACCCAATACCAGAGGAACCCATGCCAAACTTAGCAGCTTACCCAGGTCTGGACCCTCTAGATCCCTATTATGATAATGATTAATACATTAGGGAAATTCTAGTGAATCCATATCCTCGGGAAGAACCAATGCCACAGTACCCAGATCCAATATCAGCACCTGCACCACCCATGAGCACAGAAAATGTGCAAGAACTCCGAACCTTTGGTGAGGAGATTTTAGAAGAGAGCGAAAGGATGAGACAAATAGGGGAACGACTCGTCTGGAAATATGACGAGCGTAATATGAACTTTTGGATGAACCCCTACCATTAGTAATAATAATAATAATAATAATATAAATATATATATATATAATATGTGTGTATGTTTGAAAAAAAAATGATAAATATATATATTGTAGTATAGACCACCTAGTGGTTAGTGATGCATATTAGTATTGTATTTTTATTCCAGTTGTATTTGTAATAGATATAGATGCATACTATAAAATAGAGTAAGTCGCAATGCTCGACGATTTTGAATCAACATGCTTGTTATATGATTGTTGCATTAGATATTTTTATACAATATTAATACTTGGTAATTGTTTAAAATCCAAATGGCCGACGCAGCAAATCCAGAAAACCAGAATAATGAAAATCAAATGAATAATAGTGAAATTCGACACCATGTAACCCAAGAAATTAGAGATGCCATGCCAGCTATTATCCAAAATGTTAGGGATGCAGAAAATAATGATAAAAGTGGTAATGGAAGTAAACGAACCCATATAGAACCTAGTCACAACATGCACAATGGACCCATACTTCAAGTGCCCAATCCCAAAAGAAGAAGAACCATGTCTTGTGGTTGTTCTTACAAAGAATTCTGGTCTTGTAAACCAATATAATTCTCGGGCAATGAAGGGGCCATTGCAGCTCTATGCTGGATAGAAAAGACTGAGGCGGTCTTAAAAATAAGCAAGTGCGCAGAAGAATATAAGATAATGTTTGCCTCCAATCTGTTTAAGAACTCAGCCTTAGAATGGTGGAACACTATCCTCCAGTCTAGGGGAAGTGACAGGATTTACAATATGGAATGGGAGGAATTTAAAAATATGGTAGAAAGGAAATTCTGCCCGCCCAATGAAAAAGAACAGATAGCAAATAAGTTCCTAAACCTTAGGATGACTGGAGTGGATAGTAAGGGTTACACTACTACATTCTTTGAATATGCTAGAATAGTGTCAACCCTTGCATCACCTGAACCAGTATTAATCTCTCGCTACATCTGGGGATTAATCAGTGAAATTAGGCATGTAGTCAAGGCAGCTAGACCTCAAACTATAAAAGAAGCCGTAGAACTAGCAAACACCTTGACTGATGAATTAGTGCATACACGAGAAGAAGACCAGAGGAGAAACCTAGCTCAAAGGCTTACCCAAGAATTTCGTTATGGAAATTCCAACCGTGGGAAAAATGTAGGTTATACCTCTGCACCTTACTGCAAAGCCTGCAAGAAGAAGCATTCAGGAAGATGCTCCACTTACTGCAATTTCTGCAAGATACCAGGACACAAGGAAGAAGATTGCAGGAAGAAACCTAATAATGGAATGTGCTTCAACTATGGAGAAAAATGTCACATAAAGCCGAATTGTCCAAACTAGCTCCAGCCCCGAACAACAAGACTACTAAAAATGCTAGAGCATTTGTTCTGACTGCAGAAGAAGCAAAGATGATCCCGGATGTGATCGCCGGTACGTTTTTAGTTAATGATGTTTTTGCTAAAGTATTATTTGACTCTGGTGCAAACCAAAGTTTTATTAATACTTTATTTTGCAAACTTCTCAATCAACCATTAACTAAACTCCCACAAGAATGTCTAGTAGAGACAGAAAATGGAGAAACCATTAAGATTTCTGAAATCTTGCAAGGAGCAAGAATAGAATTTTTAAATCAAAAGTTTATTGCAAATCTTTACCCAATGAATCTGGCAGGATTCGATATTGTATTAGGAATGGATTGGTTAATAGCCATTAATAGCCAGTAAAGCCAGTATTTTATGTGATCAAAAGTCAATCCAAGTAAATTCACCAAGGGGTGAAAATATCACAATTAAAGGAGATAAGCCCTCTAGATCCACAAAATTCATCTCTGTGATGAAAACAACAAGTTATGCTAGAAAAGGGTCATTAGTGTATTTGATTTCCATAATCATTAACACTAAAGGAAGAGAATTGAAAGATATTCCAGTAGTATCCCAGTTTCCAGATGTGTTTCCAGAAGAGTTACCAGGGCTACCTCCAGACAGAGAAGTTGAATTCAGAATCCACCTGCTACCAGGAACAGCACCAATTGCCAAAGCACCTTACCGTTTGGCACCCGCAGAAATGCAAGAACTAAAGAAACAATTAGACGAATTATTGGAAAAAGGATTCATACAACCAAGCTCATCGCCATGGGGAGCACCGATTTTATTTGTTAAAAAGAAAGATGGGTCAATGCGAATGTGCATTGATTACCATGAATTGAACAAAGTCATGATCAAAAATCGGTATCCATTACCAAGAATCCATGATTTGTTTGATCAATTGCAAGGAGCTCGATTCTTTTCTAATATCGACTTACGTTCAGGATATCATCAATTAAAGGTACATGAAGAAGACATTCCTAAGACCGCTTTTAGAACAAGGTATGGCCATTATGAATTTACTGTCATGCCATTTGGTTTAACCAATGCCCCAGCCGCATTTATGGACATGATGTGAAAGGATCGTGTTGTCGACCTAAATGAGTCAGTTCAGAGGAATTCTATCAAATACAGGTGCGGAAAACAAGTATTTGACTATAAAACAGCTAAATCTTCACTTTAACACTGATTATATTGATATTTGAATACAAATACAATCAGTTCTCACACCGGCAGCACTTCGGTATGGAATCACTCAAATGTTACCTCTGATTTCGCTTGACCTTGACCTCCTATATATAGAGATTGGGATTTCGCTTCAGCATGACTCAAGCGAAATCTTAACATATTGATTTCGCTTGAGCTGCTTCAAGCGAAATCCTTTACATACACTTTCCTTCAAGCGAAATCTTACTAACTCTCTCTCATTCTCTCGTTCTACGTGCCCTGATCTCTTCTAACTAGTCTAAGACTCGATACAAGACGAAGTCGACAGATGTAGTGCACCAACAGACTCCCCCTCAGATGTTGACGAGTCGACTATCGAGTCACAACAATGCTGTGTATTCACATCTTCAGTCTTGATCAGTCTCTGGGCTTTACTCTTTCTATCAGCATCAACAGACTCCCCCTTGCAATGTGCTGGCATTCCTTTAATTCTTCAGCGTCATTTGCTTCAGGATCGTTGTCTGACTTTCACAATTTTGGCTTTTCAGAATCATCACTTCTCAAACTTTAAACCTGCAAAAACTCTACCTCACAATAAATTTTACAATTTACACATTTCAAACATATAAACTTTCACTAACTCAGACTCTTCTCTAAAAACCTAATCAAAATTATCTTTCAATCTGATGAACCACTTGAAGATTTGACAAAAATAATCAGTTTTGAACACAAACTCCCCCTCAAATCATACTCATCATGTTTAGCACTTAGAATTTTGAAAATCAGCTTTTCAATATCAGTTGTCGAAAATCTTTTTGTATTTTTCAAAATTTTATGCTAAAACACACTAAAAATCTTTTTGGATTTTTTTTTTTTAACTGAAACAGAAATGAAATGCAGTAAAGAAATATTTACAAACAATATTTTTGTGAGTTCGTGTAAGAGGATCATATCAGTTTTTGAGACAAATCACCAACACCGTTAAGCTTCATTGCATTTTAAGTTCTAAACAATTCACCTAGATTGACGATATTGTTGTCCACTTAAACTCAATCTAAAAACTTTCAATCTGCTTACCGATACTTTAAGGTATATTAAGATAGCACTAAGTTCTTATGGACACCACGATCTCAGCATATCCCCTCATCATGCAATACACTAACTCAAGTAATGCCTTTAAACTTTATCAACTGTGATTTGTGCGAAAACAAAGCAGAATGTTTAAACATTAACAATCAGGTCGATACTTCCGTATACGCAGAGAAAGTCCAATGTTTAAACAAAATAAGAAAAATAAAACAAGTTGAAGTTGTTTAGGCTTTAACCACCAGGTCGATACTCCCGTATACGCAGAGGTGATCCAAAGCTTAAACGAAACACCAAAGAAAATAAAGCAGAACGTTTAGGCAACAACATCCAGGTCGATACTCACGTATACGCAGAGGATGTCCGATGCTTAAACAAAATAAAGAAATAAAACAAGTTTAAATCTTTGCAAAATGAAATGCACAATCACAGTGACTATTTAGCAAAGTTGTGAAAGTTCACAAACTTAACCAGTTTTATGTCTTTCGACAATCAGCGATTACCGAGTAGGCACACAATCAAGAAGGACAAAACTAAGTACTATGCTTTTGACCATGTTTCCCACTAGATCTAGGCTTTTTCAATTAGGTTTGTATCGTTATCGCAAATCTACTAGTCTAGCTGAGCCTATCGTCACATCTTTAGTGAGACCGTTTATCACATTTTATCTCTCCATTTCTTTAGCATGCTGTGATAGTCCACTGATGTACTATCATTTCCTCTTTTATACAACAAAACTCATTTTTCATTTTATCATGTTTTTGACTTTTTCAAATTTTCAAATGTTTTTGGATTTTCTTGACAAATTTCTACTCCCCCTAAAATGCAAACACATTAAAGGAAATTTGAAAGTAAACTGTACAATAAAATGACAACCGATATCGAATTGCTTCAATTCGCCATCCACTTGGCATAAACAATCAGAACTCCCCCTCACAACAAACTATTTTCTCATTTAGATTTCAAAACACTTAAGTTTGTTTTAATCAAAATGATTTTTCGGGAAAATAAGTTTGTTTTTACCACGTGTAAAGTTAGGGATTTGGTTCATCACATTGTTTTTAACCCCTTGTAGAAAATCAGATACAACTTAATGTCCCTGATTTACCACTTATACAAAAAAACACAATCAAATACACAGAAAGATGCCGATTCCTGATCCACGATTACCAACTTGGGATCTCCGGCAAGTCCACAGACTTACTGTTCGTAGTATGAGCCATCCCAGTCACGAACTAGGGATGGTTCAACTTTCTCCTTCATCGTCTTCTTCTCGTAAAACTCCTTCACTCCTTTGACCTTCCTGTCAATCATTTTTCCAAACATGTTATGGATTTTGGAGTTAAAAACCTTTTCGACATCAAATTCCTTTTTGTCATCATAAAATTGGTTTAAAATTTCAACTTTACCAATTTTCTTTTTATAATTTTCAGCCTGAAGTGATGGAAAATTATCATCATTCACACTCGGTATTGAGTTATCACCTTTTACTTCAACCTGTGGCTCAACTGACTTTATGGAATTAGTTTCATCGCCAGAAGATAGCTCCTCTGATTTTGACCCATCAGAATCATCGCTAGAGCTACCAACAGACTTCTTAACAACCCATTTCTGGTTGTCAAGATTTCCTCTCTTCTTGTAAAATCTGTTTGAACTTTCACCAATTTCAAAAATAGAATTTTTGAATAATTTGGTTCGGTCAATTGGCGGTTCAAACTTAACAACTTTCTCTTTTAGTTTACGAAAAACTCCCTGTTTCGATGATATTGCCTTAGAACAATCTCTGGCAATGTGTCCAACAGTGTTGCATTGGAAACAGGTTCTCGTTTCTTTCATCTCTTCTTGCTTCTTTGCAAGGAATTTACTATTCGACTGCCTCCAAAACCTTTCCTTTTCTTCCTCATCTCTTGATGTACCTGAAAAAATGTCATCTTTGCTTTAAAATCACGAACATATGTTTCATTTTTCTGTTTTTCTGTTGGAGTAAAACCAAGACCTTTCTTTTTGAAATTACGGTTAGGGTTTGGTTTCTTGTGAAAACCAGAACCAGAACTGTAACCTTTTTTCTTGTTTAATCTTTGTTGTACTCTTGAGGTGTATTTTTTAGGTTTATCAGTAAGATTTACATCTTTTAATTCAGAAATATTGATTTCTGTTAGTTTGAAAACCTTTTTGATCATCTCAGTTTTTACACCTCTTAGTGGAAATTCCTCATCAGAATATAATTTGTCGGAATCATTCAATGTATATGCAACTTTGAATGTTTCGTCACTCAAATTAGATTTTGATAACAGGAATTCTTTGTTGTAAACCCTTTTAACTGAAGAATTTTGACTGTTGACCATCGAACTCGAACTTTCAGAACCAGACTTTGACTCTGACTCTGACTTTGACTCTGAGTTGGACTCCAACTTTGACTCCTCAGTTTCATCTTTATCCAACACCTGATCGACGACTTTCTTAATTAACTCGGACTCATGATCAGTGTCAGATGATGTAAACACGACATCAATATTTTCTGGCAAATTGACTGACGACTCCGACTCCCACTGTAAATTTGTTGCTTTTTCGACTCTTTCCTGATTTGGATTCCTGGGCAAATATCCATTTTCTAACGGGGGTGGACATTTGTTATAACTGACTTCTTGTTTCTTACCAGAATCCTTCTTGTCAGTCTTTTTCTTTGTATCATTCTTGTTCTTGTTCTTCTTTTCTGGAGTCTTTTCTTCAGTCTCTTTTCCATCATCCTTCTTTTCTTCAGTTACTTCATCTTCTTCAAATGCCTTCATGCCTTCAACAGTTGGATAAATCCTGTCAATGACATAAGAAGTACATGAATAACTTTTCAACAAACGATTTACTCTTTCAGTCTCAATTCTTTGCAATTCCAACTTTTGTTCTAGCACAGCACACTTCTCAATGTAGTTGTTCACCACTTTTTGCTTCGTCATAAAAGCTCCTTGAAGTGTTTTCATTGCTGTAGCTTGTTCTTCACTTGTTTGGTTATACTGATTCATCGCTTTGTTCAGTACATCGTAAGATTCCTTCAAACTATTCAAATTATAGATCAGTGTACTGTTCTGCTTCTTCACAGCTTCACAGTTTTCACATTTCACCGGAATCTTTTTCGCATCAACTTCTTCATCAACTTTGAATTTTGCAACTTCAACCTTTACTTTCCTTTTGATCACTGGAATTTCTTCATCATCACTGCTCACTGGAGTCTTGATCTTTTTCTTCTTCTTTTTAACCTTTTCATCTTCACTGTCACTTTCAGCAAGCAGTTTCATATCAGCTTTGAATTTTCTCGCCCAATACTCACGATCATCATCACTATCTTCTTCAATTTTGGCAACAAAAGCTGTGTAAGCTTTGGCTTGATCAAGATTATAGTTATCCCAATTGAAATTCTCCCAGCTAAAACCCTCTGGTAGTTTTTCATCATCTTGATCTATTATCAATGCCCTACCATCAGCTCTCTTTGAAGAATTTTGATTAACTGCACAAGCTCTCTTTCCAGAATCTTCAATCACATATCTTCCATGCGCAGTTTGTGCCTGATGTTGTTGTTGTTGAGGTGGTTGTTGAGCAACTTGATGGTAAATGGCCTTTCGATAGTAATCATTGTTGTTGTTGAATGGATTTTGAGCTCCACTTGCTTCGCGGTTTTTGCACTCCCTCTTGAAATGTCCTTTCTCCCTGCAACGAAAACAAGTGACTTTAGATTTATCAAAACCTAAAGTAGAATTACCAGCCTCACGAAGATCATCTCTTCCAGTGATTTGTTTGAATTTCTCAGCTCTCCTCAACACGCTGGCTAAGCACCATTTTATGTCCATCAACTCCATTTCTTCAGCATCTATCTGGTCGTAATCTTCCTTTGTCAGCATTGGATTCCCGATTCGACCTGCAACAAAACTACCATAAGATTCAAGAACAGTTCCCAATAAAGACATATGGCTTTTAGCAATTTCTACTGAATAGTCTTCATCATTCTCCAAATTCAGTACAATGTTGCACTGAATCTTTTTGCCATTCTTTGTTGCTGAAATGTTTGGATCGAAAGACGGAAATGATGTGAAATTTGTTTTGCTGTTTGATCCTGATGATGAACTTCCAGGAGAGTTCTTGGCATTGTAAGCAGTCTCTATTTTTGGAGATAAATTTGTAGACTTCTCATTCACCCCTGCTTTGTAATACAACCCAATATTCTGTTCACCATCGAAATCTTTCATTCGAATAATCTTTCGTTGTTCCATCTCTTGAGCTTCCAACTTTTCAATAAACTTGCTAAGTGTCAAATTGCTAAAACCTTTCTTGTTTTTGAGCATCATAAGATATGTTCCCCAAGTCTCATATGGTAAAGCATCAGCAAGTTTTTCGATCAACTCTTCATTGGTTTTCTCAATACTCAATCTCTTCATGTTAGCAAGCAAATTGCAGTATCTTTCGATCATCTCTCTTGTACTTTCATTCTTTAATACGCGAAATAAATCAAATTCTTTCTTTAGAAGCGATTTCTTGCTTTTGACCATTTCTTCACTACCACGAAACTTAGACCGTAAAGCTTTCCAAATCGAATATGAAGTTCCGTTATGTTGTAATAACACCAAGATGTCTTCTTTCACAGCTTGTTGTAGAAGACTTAGCATCATTTTCTCATCTTTGTACTTCTTTCTAGCATCAGCAGTCAGATCTTTAATCGGAACCACTTCTTCATCATCATTCATCAGTCGAATATATTTTGTCTCAACACATTCCCATGCATCAAGATAGTTTGCTTGCACCCAATTCTCGAAACGACCTTCCCAACCTTTGTATTCCTCGATGTTCATGAGTTTAGGCGGCTTTTGCATCGTGCCCGTTTCGTTTTCCAACATCGTGTTTTGTGCAAGGCTGATTGGGGTAACCGGAGTAGCAAATGCGTTGTAGAAATCCCCGTCCATGTTTCAGTCACTTTCAAGCGAAATATCAGCTTTCAAGCGAAATGATCAAATTGTGTTTTTCAAGCGAAATAGTCACAGAATTATCTTCAAGCGAAACAGTTAATCAAGTAGTTTCAAGCGAAATATTCTGTTAATCCTTGAAGCGAAACTATCAACTCTTTGAAGCGAAATTGTTCAAGCGAAATTGTCAAGTAACAATTTCTGAAGCGAAATCGTTGAAGCGACAGCCCTGAAGCGAAATAGAATGCTATTTGAAGCGAAATCTAGGTGTCGCTTGGAATTTCAAGCGAAATCCTCTAAAGAAAACTGATATGTTCAAGCGAAATCCATTCGAAGGTTTGTTTCTGATAGTTTTATGTCGAATTTTGCAGTGAAACTTTCAAGGGTTTGTTATCTTGTACTTTTATACAATCTGTGAGAAATTGGACAGGTTTTGACCGTAAAATCTTTCTGAACTTAGAAAAGAAGGTGTAGAAGTAAGAGAACGATGTCAATTTCAGCTGAAATTCTGCAGAACTCCTCAACTGGCTCTGATACCAATTGAAAGGATCGTGTTGTCGACCTAAATGAGTCAGTTCAGAGGAATTCTATCAAATACAGGTGCGGAAAACAAGTATTTGACTATAAAACAGCTAAATCTTCACTTTAACACTGATTATATTGATATTTGAATACAAATACAATCAGTTCTCACACCGGCAGCACTTCGGTATGGAATCACTCAAATGTTACCTCTGATTTCGCTTGACCTTGACCTCCTATATATAGAGATTGGGATTTCGCTTCAGCATGACTCAAGTGAAATCTTAACATATTGATTTCGCTTGAGCTGCTTCAAGCGAAATCCTTTACATACACTTTCCTTCAAGCGAAATCTTACTAACTCTCTCTCATTCTCTCGTTCTACGTGCCCTGATCTCTTCTAACTAGTCTAAGACTCGATACAAGACGAAGTCGACAGATGTAGTGCACCAACATGATGAACCGAATATGTAAGCCATATTTGGATAAATTCATAATTGTCTTTATAGATGATATTCTCATCTACTCTAAGAATAAAGAGGAACATGCAAAGCACTTGCATTCACTTCTAAGTTTATTAAGAAAAGAAAAGCTTTATGCAAAGTTTTCAAAGTGTGAGTTTTGGTTAGAACAGGTACAATTTCTTGGGCATTTAGTCAATCATGAAGGAATTCATATGGATCCCACAAAGATCGAGGCGATTACTAAATGGAAAACCCCTGAGTCACCAACCGAGGTTAGAAGTTTCTTATGATTGGCCGGTTATTATAGAAGGTTTATTCAAACTTTTTCTAGAATAACCATTCCCTTAACTAAGCTAACCTGTAAATCTATTAAGTTTGAATGGGGACCAAAACAAGAAGAAGCCTTTAGAATCCTTAAGCAAAGATTAACCAACGCACCCATACTAGCGT
This sequence comes from Helianthus tuberosus, assembly GCA_030545235.1. Lineage (NCBI taxonomy): Eukaryota > Viridiplantae > Streptophyta > Magnoliopsida > Asterales > Asteraceae > Helianthus > Helianthus tuberosus. The sequence goes on from CM060372.1 coordinate 154,602,306, forward strand.
TACCTGAAGGAACTGAAGACTTTATAGTCTATTGTGATGCTTCTAAACTAGGTTATGGATGTGTATTGATGCAACATCAAAAGGTTATAGCTTACGCCTCTAGACAACTTAAGAATCATGAAGAAAATTATTCAACCCATGATTTGGAATTAAGAGCTATAATTTTTGCCCTGAAAATTTGGAGACATTACCTTTACGGTAGTAAGTTTACCATTTTAAATGATCATAAGAGTTTAAGGTATGTTTTCGGACAAAAGGAGCTGAATATGAGACAAAGACGCTGGATAGAAATAATAAGCGATTATGATTGCAATATCCAGTACCATGCAGGAAAGGCAAACGTAGTAGCTGATGCTTTAAGTCGAAAGTATCACAAAAAACCAAAAAGAGTGCGTTCTCTTACGTTAAACCTGCAGGTAGATTTGAATGAACAGATTAGAAAAGCACAAGAATCAGTAATCAAGGATGATACTAAAAAGTTGAAAGGAATGATTAAGGAACTAGAACAAGGAACAGATGGAATTTGGAGATTCCATAAGAAAAGAATGTGAATACCTAAATTAGGAAACCTACGCCACCGTATATTAGAAGAAGCCCATAAATCTAAGTATACGGTACATCCTGGAAGTGATAAAATGTATCAAGACTTAAGAAAGAATTTTTGGTGGATATGAATGAAAAAGGATATAGCAGCATATGTTGCAAAATGTTTAATCTGTTCACAAGTTAAAGCTGAACACCAGAAACCCTCAGGTTTGTTGCAACAATTAGAAATGTCAGTTTGGAAATGAGAATTGATAACAATGGATTTTGTTACTAAATTACCCAAAACAATAAAAACTAATGATACAATCTGGGTGATTGTAGACAGACTAACTAAGTCAGCTCATTTCCTACCAATGAAGGAAACTTTCAGTATGGAACAATTAGCTAAATTGTATGTAAATGAAATAGTTTCATTACATGGAATTCCTTTATCAATTGTTTCTGATAGGGATAGCCGTTTTACCTCTCATTTTTGGACAAGTTTCCAAAAAACAATGGGAACCAAGCTAAATCTAAGCACAGCTTACCATCCTCAAACGGACGGACAAAGCGAAAGGACAATTCAGACAATGGAAGATATGCTTAGAGCTTGTGTAATTGATTTCGGAGGTAATTGTGACGATCACTTACCATTAATAGAATTTTCTTATAATAACAGTTATCACACAAGTATCAATGCTGCACTATTCGAAGCACTTTATGGACGAAAGTGCCGAACGCCAGTCTGTTGGGCATAAATTGGAGAAAAGCAACTATCCGGACCCGAGATAGTACAAGAAACAACAGACAAGATCATTCAAGTCAAGGAACGATTGAAAGCAGCACGTGATCGACAGAAGAGTTATGCAGATAACAGACGAAAACCATTGGAATTTCAGGTAGGAGACAAAGTGTTATTGAAAGTCTCTCCTTGGAAAGTAGTGGTAAGATTTATCAAAAGAGTAAAGCTAAGCCCCAGGTATGTTAGACCTTTTGAGATTATTAAAAGAATAGGATCTGTAGCCTATCAGCTACAACTGCCAGAGGAAATGGTAGGAATACATGATGTATTTCATGTATCTAATCTCAAGAAATGCTTAGCTGATGAATCACTGGTAGTACCTCTTAAGGACATAGAGGTAAATGAGCAGTTAAAATTTGTAGAGAAGCCTCTACAGATGGAAGACAGAAAGATCAAGAATCTTAAGCACAAGAGACTAGTTCTGGTCAAAGTGAAATGGGACTCCAATAGAGGACCAGAATACACTTGGGAGCTTGAATCAGAGATGCAAAGAAAATATCCAAACCTATTTCAGTAGACCTCGAGGACGAGCTCTAAAACAAGGTGGGGAGGATATAACAACCCTCAAAATAAATCCGACACCCTAAAAATATTTAAAATGTCCCTATATGTCTTAAAACATACCCCGTATGCGAGAACTGAGCCCAAAATACCATATATATTTAAAAATAAAATAAAAGCAAGATTTTAACCTCGCTCGCGGGCCGCGAACGTGTTGGCGGTGACCTACGCGGGCCGCGACAGCTCATGATCTAGGCGGACCCGGTGCTGCCACGTGTCGGGTTGTGTGTCGAAGCTAGTTGTCCGAATCAGCAAGCCTAGGGCCTATATACCCTAGCTCGCAGGCCGCGAAGACCCCCTCCTTCTCTTACGCGAGGCGAGACGAAGTGTTAGCCAGACACTATAAATAGATGCAATTGGTTGTTCAGTCGAAATCGTTCACAACTTTCTTCTCTCTCGAATTTCTACATAGCTAAAGTGATTTTTGGACATTATACCCCTTAAATAACGAAGTTCTGCCTCGTTGTAAGTATCATAACCCCCGGTTACATATTAGATACGCTGCCCGATTGATCTAGGGTTCAGTAACGGCTGTCGTGGTTCTGCCCGACGTAGTCGTTGGAATGCCGTCTTAGGGAAGGTATTACTAATGTAAATATTGGGTTATTATACTAACGCGTGTGCATTTGTGTAATTAATAGATAATCACCAGGAAATCTTAAAGGAAAACCCTAAGACAGCAATGTGAGTAATCTCCTTTTTGTAAACCTTTATGCAAACTGTTTTTACAAAACCTCATATGATTAACATTATATTAAACAGTTATTGAGTATTTGTATTCTACAATTATTGTCGGTATGTTGGATTTTGTATACAAAATTAGTTACTACATTGTGAGTAGTAACATGACCACAAGTCGGGTTGACACTACAGTAGGTGGTAATTAAAGTAGATGGAAACAAACGTAATCGCGCAACCGCCCTCAATGCTGTAGACTGATAAAACCTGTTTTGATTAAACTGGGATTCACTCACCAGTATTTCCCACTGACAAAATGTTTTTAAACGCGTTTCAGATAACAAAATGTGAAAGCCAAATAGAAGCCAGCTGGACAGCACTGAAGGCTTGGAAAAGTGGCAATAAAAGTTACCTAAATAAAGAAATGTTTTTAATTAAATAAAATAGGGTTTATCCCTATGAAAATGTGTGTACTTGAAACTTGGGAATTTCTCATGTGTTTAATATTATAAAAGCGTGGTATTTTACTCTGATAAAATATTTCCTAACTATGGTCCTGATGTAATTTCCGCTGCCAAAATGATAAACACCGATACCACTAAAACTGGCCGCGGCCACCCGTTCCCGGGTAATTAGGGGATGAGGGTTGCGACATATCAGTAGATAGATCAGAAAAGGTGAAACCAGCAGATTGGGAATCAAAAGATAGGAAGGCCAGGGCAGTTATCACATTGGCGTTATCAAAGACTGTGGCATTCAACATCATGAAGGAAACCACAACTAGTGGCATGATGTTAGCCCTATCTAACATGTACGAGAAGCCTTCGGCAGCTAATAAGGTCTTTCTGATTCGAGAGCTGGTGAATGCTAGGATGAGGGAAGGCAATTCAGTCACAGAGCACATCAACAAGTTGAATTCGATTTTGGCCAAACTTGTGTCAGTGGACATCAAATTCGAAGATGAAGTTCAAGATTTGCTACTGTTATCTTCTTTGCCAGACAGTTGGTCCGGAACTGTTACAGCGATTTCATGTTCTTCAAGTACCAGCGGATTTACTTTTGAAGGGATTCGTGATCTTATTCTGAGCGAGGACGTCAGAAGGAGAAGTTCGAGTGGGTCATCGAGTGAATTACTGAATGTTGGCAGAGGAAGGAAGAATAATAGATATAGTCAGAGCAGGAATAGAAAGAGGGGTCAGTCTAGGGCTCGAGGTGATGTAACCTGCTGGAACTGCAAATAGGTAGGACATTTTAGGAATCCATGTCCAAATGGGAAGAAAGAAGTTAACGCTGCAGTAGACCACTCAGATGATGAGGTTTTGATCTGTAGTGTGGAGAGCAGTGTGGATTCCTGGGTTATGGATTCGGGTGCTTCATTTCACGTTACCCACAGCAGTGAAGCACTGCGAAATCTGAAAGAATGTGATTTTGGTAAGGTAAGACTGGCGAACGAAGAGGTTCTTGATGTGACGAGCATGGGTGACTTAGATCTGAAGACTCCATTCGATTCATGGACTTTGAAGGATGTCCGGGTAATTCCAAGTCTGAAGAAACAGTTGATTTCTGTTGGATAGTTGGATGAACAGGGGCGGGCACGATGTTATGTTCAGGAACAGGCAGTGGAAGGTTCTAAAGGGAAATCTAGTCGTAGCTCGAGGAAAGAAACGGGGTTCGCTGTATATGGTCAGTTTACCGTCTAAGGGAGTAACCGTCCCAGTTCAGAAGAAGACCAAGATTCGGTTCATAGAATCTCGTGGGCAGAAGAAGGTTTGCTTTGCAGATGGCAAACCCAGAGTCACAGGTGAGATTCAGTATGAACGTGTTAGAAAAGGTTCAGTAAAACCAGTCAGGGGCATTCGTGGCAGTGGGAGCACGGGAAGTGCTTCAGTCAGAGTTACCAGACGACAGTGGGTTAAGAGAACCAGTATTCCAGCTGCTAAAGTCTCTCCAGTTGATAATCTGCTTTATTTGGAGAGTGTTTGTTCTCGGGATGTTCCAGGATCGGGCAGTTCTTATCAGTGGGAGCCGATAGGAACATCGAATGGGTCAGGGGTAGACTTAGCCATGACTGATGTATTGGAGCTAACGGAAGCTTCAACGGGCCTTCAGGATAAATGAAGAATAGGCCGGAGTAACTAGGAAGGAGCTAAGATCAAAAGTTTTTTTTTACAGAAATACAGATGCACAACTGAAGCACAGGTGAAGATTATTCCGTGGCTTCAAGTGGGAGATTGTTGAGTGTGAATCCACTTGATCAAGTGGACATCAGAAAGGCTTTTCTGATCAAAAGGATAAGAGGATAAGAAGACAGGGGTTATCCAATCTTCTCTGTGACCCATTATTCTCGAATCTTGTTTCTTGACTTTCTTCTTTCATCCAATCTTATATAAGAGATTGTTTTGTATCTGTAATACTTGTACCCAAGCTTAATAAGTAATCGATGTCGTAAGGTCGGTCAAAAATATAATTAAAGTGTCCTATTCACCTTTTACTAGTAAAGGGCAAGTAGGGTGTCAAATCCACGGGGAATCAGTGGAATGTATGAAAGCTCGTTGTTTTAATTATCATCTACGTGTAAACTAATTACTTTCTGCAGTTGTTGAGAGTAATTATGAAAACGAATATAAATTAGATTTGTAAACAATTACGAGAGAAGGGACCAATCTCTGGTTTTCAAGTTATGAAGAAAATCAAGTTACTTAATTACGACTAGTTGGAAATCACATTGACATGATCCGTAAAACTTGTTTTGATAAATAATTAACGGACAATATATTTGAATGCAATGATCCACGATCGAAACCGAAAGATTGATGCAAATGAATAGTAGTCCAATTAATTACCAATTTCAGATTTCATAAACATAGTCAAGTTCAATGATTAAAGATTTAAAACAATGACATCCTAGAATTTAATCACGGTTGTTGATGAACAAACTAAATAATTGATGAACAAGAATGAGTACGATAATCAAATATTGTTTAATCAAAACAAAAACAATAGGAACGGCTAACCGAATGTTTAACCGAATCCTAATCCAAAAAGACGTAACAATAAGTAAACCAAGAGTTCAAACATTAACCCTATTCCCGGAGACGGTCACGGGAAACCTAGCCGCTCATGACGCTCGTACGATGTTCCATAGCTTGAAAGAACGATGGATTCATGATTGACTTGGTGTCGTGCGGAAGATGAACGACGATTGATGATGAGTGGTGATGATGTTGGCTCCCCTTTTTCGTCCTATATACTGCCACAAGTCGATGTTGGGCCTTGATTATTGCCAGTGGTTATCAAAAGCCCAAAAGCAATTAAGGTGGCTGCCAAAATATCGATCGGATATAGGTTGAATACCATCGATGATGAGGATACGTCCCTAACCGGACCGAATCACCGGCACGAGCCGAACCAAATTTATGGCACGTTAAGACCGGACCGTTCCTCACACCACAGATGGAACGGTGCGACGTAACAAACTGGGTCCCACCCTCATAACTGCCATGACAGCGACTGGTCCGGCCCTAACTAACTTGCCACGTCAGCACAACCAAAGACTATAAATACCACACTTGGAACTCCAAAAAGGGGTAATCGCTACTTTCTCTCTCTAACTCTCCTCTCTCTCTCCCTGACCTATTTCCTCCTCACAAATACTTATTCTCACGCCCGAGCTTGGTCACAGAGAGGCCCCCCCTCCTTGTGACGAGGCTAACGGTGTGCTTGTTCTCTTGTGATCTTGCAGGTTCCTTGCTAGGTCATCTGAAGCTTCACTCTGACCAGGTCGTAACAACTGGTTCTTGAGTCTTCAGTGGCGCCATCCCCTCGAATTCACATAATTCGTTTCTGTGTTCTCGTTAATTTGAAATCATGGCAGAATCAACGACAGCAGCCTCCACCAGCACTTTCCCATCTTACAATGATATATGGGAAGGAAACACTAACTCCACAACTGCTTCAACAGCAGTTGTCGCCTCAGCAGCTTCAATAGGACCAGTGTCGGCTCCTCCAGCTGCAAATCCCGTAGGCGGAAGTTCTGTCACCACGCTGTCTGTCACTGCCCCGGTTGTCACGCCATTACCTACTTTCGACAACGCTTTCCTTTTAAGGAATGCTGATCTATTGCGACAGTTACAGCAGCAGCAACAACGAGATGAGATGCTGCAAAGTCTCCGAGCAAATTTGTTTAGCAACGTTTATCCAGGGGGAAATCCCGTCTCTGGTGGAACCTTCACTTCTGGATCGATGGTAGTTCTATGATCTCCACTCCTATACCTCATGTTACACAATTTTCTTCGGTTACAAGTGCTCCAATGAATAACGGTCTAAACGACCTGTTTCTCCAGGGATCTATGGGTTTAAACCCCCAAGATCAAGAGCTGCTTATGCCGTACCACCCCACGTCAATGACTTCCCAATCGAAGTTTACGTTACGGATTGTCAATGCCCCACTCCCGGCTAAGCTGAAGATGCCTCCCACGTTGAAGTTTTACGATGGTACGTCTGATCTAGACGACCATATGTTCGCGTTTGCCGGAGCGGCTAAGGTCGAGCAGTGGCCTATGCAGGCTTGGTGTCTTATGTTCGCCCAAACTCTCACCGGATCGGCGAGGGTTTGGTTTGATGGGTTGCCGGAAGGGTCGATTGACCACTTCGAAGATTTCCGACGTATTTTCTTGCAAAATTTCTGTCAGCAGCGCCGTTGCAAAAAAGACATTACTGAGGTTCATCATATAAAGCGCCGAGACGGAGAGTCTGTAGAAGATTTTATTGACCGTTTCAATCGAGAAAGCATGCAGATAAGTGGTGCGGTGGATCAACTCCGAGTCTCTGGTTTCTGTCACGGAGTTCGGAACAATCAACTTGTAGAGAAGCTCCATGAAGATCTCCCAAAAACTATGGAGACGCTCATGGAGAGGGCTCGAGCCTTTGTTCGGGGAAAAAGTGCATGCGGTCAACCGAGCGAAGCTTCAGCAAGGAATGCCAAGGCTCGAACCACTTCATGGAAACGCAATGCGTCGCCCCCAAAAGATAGAAACAGCAGTTGGAACAGAAACCGTGGCCCGTATCAGAAGTCGGATCGAGGCAGTTTCCGAACAGGAAACGTACGTTTCAACACTTTTTTCCGAACTCACCAAATCACCAAGTGAAATCCTCACCACGGAGACTACTCGTTTTCCCACACCGTCCAAGCAACGACCCACCTCGGATAGGCATTCCAAGAAGTATTGTGAATACCACCGAGACAAGGGTCATACAACTGATGAGTGTTGGGCTTTGAAGCAGGAAATCGAAAAGGCCGTACGGTCCGGTAAACTCTCGCACCTTGTGAAGGAAGTGAAAGATGGGAAGAAGACAACAGCGGCAATTGATAATCCGAACACCGAACCCGGAATCAACATGATCCGGTCAGCCGAGCCAAGAGGGGTAAAACGACCGAACCAGCATATGGCAACATGGATGCACCAACCAACGTACTTCCCTCCGATCGATCCAGAAGATGCTCGAGACGGACCAATTACAATTTCGGCCGTCATCGCCGGACATCTGGTCCGACGAATTTACGTGGACGGAGGAAGCGCCTTTGAGATCATGTACCTACAGTGTTTCCAGCAACTGAACCCCCAAGTGAAGAAGAGGCTAATTGAAGTCTCCACTCCTCTGATTAGTTTCTCCGGAGAGGTGATCCGTCCGATAGGACAGCTCACCCTTCCGACCACATTCAAAGAAGGTGACAAAAGCCGGACAGTCCAACTAACCTATCTGGTTGTTGGCACTCAATCATCACACAACATAATACTCGGGCGACCTGGGTTAAGAGCTCTTGGGGCGATCAGTTCGACAATACATGGAGCTATTAAGTTCCCTACTGAGGCTGTAGTCGCCACTATCTTCTCAGAATCAAGCTCGTTTGTCGCCGAAGTAAGACATGCAGCAGAAACGAGCTCCAAAAAGTCCGAGGTACCTACGGAACTTTGGGCAATCAATCCAGATTTCCCCGAACAACAAGTAGCTATTGGTGCGCAGCTCCCAAAACGAACAAAGAAGCTCCTATGGGAATTGTTAAGTAATTCAATAGATGTTTTTGCATGGAAGCACTCCGATATGCAAGGAGTCCCCAGATCTATGGCACAACATCACCTGAACGTGAAAGAATCGATAAAACCAATTGCACAACGAAAAAGGCACATGGCGCCGGACCGAGCCAAAGCAATCGCAAAGGATGTTAAAAGCCTTCTAGATGCGGGAATCATTCGAGAAGTCCGGTATCAGACATGGGTGTCAAATCCCGTTCTGGTGCGGAAAAAAGATAATTCATGGAGAATGTGCATTGATTTCACCGATTTAAACGATGCGTGCCCGAAAGATTGTTTCCCTCTACCGGAAATCGATGAAAAAATTGATTCCGTCGCCACGTTCAGATTGAAGTGTTTTTTGGATGCCTACAAAGGATACCATCAAATACAAATGGCGGTCGAAGACGAGGATAAGACAGCCTTTGTCACCAATGAAGGAGTGTATTGTTTTACTAAGATGCCGTTCGGTTTGAAAAACGCCGGTGCTACGTACCATCGTCTGATGAGCAAACCTTTTAAAGATCAGATCGAGCGAAACGTAGAAGTGTACGTTGATGATATCGTGATCAAAAGTCATGATGAGGCCACCATGTTAAAAGATATACTGGAAACGTTCACCCGACTCCGAAGCATCAACATGAAACTAAACCCCAAAAAATGTACGTTCGGGGTAGAAGAAGGTAAGTTTCTGGGGGTCATGGTTGGATCAAAAGGCTTGCGAGCCAACCCAGACAAGGTTGATGCTGTTCTTACAATGAAACCTCCGACGACGGTTAAGGAAATTCAGTCCTTAAACGGACGATTAGCTGCTCTCCATCGGTTCTTATCAAAGGCAGCAGACAGATCGCTTCCGTTCATGGATGTTCTCAGGAAAAGCTTCCGAGCGGAGTTTAAATGGACGGAAGAAGCCGCACGAGCTTTCGAAGAGCTTAAAGCTTGTCTGGGTACTCTGCCAACTCTCACCGTGCCAGAAGAAGATGAGGTGCTAACAGTATACTTGGCCGCGTCGTTCGGAGCTATCAGTGCGGTGCTGGTCGCCCACCGTACAGGGAAGCAGATCCCCATTTATTACGTAAGCCGAACATTAAAAGACTATGAAACAAGGTACTCAAACTTGGAGAAGTTGGCCTTGGCACTAGTACATGCTTCGAGAAGACTTCGCCGGTACTTCCAAGCCCACCCAATCGAAGTGCGAACGGATCAGAGAATCCAGCACGTTCTCCGCCGACCTGAAGTTTCAGGTCGAATGGCTAAATGGGCAATAGAGTTGGGCGCGTTCAATATCACTTTTCGAACTAAAGGACCATTGAAGGGGCAAGTGATAGCCGATTTCCTAGTTGAAATTCCGGAAGATAAAGGACGGGAAGATGTTGAAGATGCTCCAGAGAAACCTTGGTCCTTGTATACCGACGGAGCCTCTAGTTCCGAAGGAGCAGGGGCAGGTCTAATTCTCACCGATCCAGAGGGAACGGATATAACATACGCGCTCCGGCTGGAGTTTAAAAGCTCGAACAACGAAGCAGAATACGAGGCTCTCTTGGCTGGTCTGCGTCTAGCGTTAAAAGTCGGAGCAAAAAATGTTGTTGCCCATGTAGATTCATTGCTCGTGGCAAACCAAGTAAACGGGGAGTACGAGGCAAGGGAAGCAAGTATGATCGAGTATCTCGAACAAGTGAAGCAAACTATGGCATCTTTTGAAACATGCAAGGTCGAGCATATTCCCCGTAGCAAGAACAAGAAGGCTGATGCCTTGAGCAAGTTGGCGCCGGTGTCATTCAGTCACCTAGCCAAAGAAGTAAGAGTGGAAGTTTTGACTGCACCATCAATTGCAACTCCGCATGTTATGCAGGTCGAAGTACCATCGCAAACATGGATGACACCTATAGTTAACTACTTGGTACATGACGTCCTGCCGACCGATAAAGCGGAAGCAAGAAAAGTCCAAATCAATTCTCTTCAATACCAGATGCAAGAAGGCGGTTTATACCGAAAGACCTTTCTGGGACCTCTGTTGAAATGCCTGGACCCGGAGCAAGCCAGTTATATCATCAGGGAGATACACTATGGTATCTGCGGCATCCATGCCGGACCAAAGATGATCGTGACAAAGGTAAAAAATGCAGGGTATTACTGGCCCGGGATGCATGAAAGCGCCGTAAAAGAGCTCCAACAGTGCGATGAGTGCCAAAAGCACGCACCAGTCAGCCTCCGAGCCAAGAATGAAATGATACCGGTAACTGCAGCATGGCCCTTCCAAAAGTGGGGCGTGGATATTGTCGGACCTTTTCCAAGGTCAAGCGGAAGTGCGCAGTACCTGTTAGTCGCGGTGGACTATTTCACGAAATGGGTGGAAGCTCGGCCGTTTACAATCATCTCCGGCTACAATGTAACGCGGTTCTTTTGGGAACAAATAGTATGCCGATTCGGTCTTCCGCTCTACATCATAAGCGACAATGCAAAGCAATTCGCTGAAAACCCATTCAAGCGCTGGTGTGAAAATCTAAAAATTAACCAAGTCTTTTCTTCGGTAGCCCACCCTCAGGGTAACGGGCAGGTGGAGCAGATTAATCGGCGAATCGTTGATGGGATTAAAAGAAGGCTTGGTTATGAAGGAAAAGGCTGGGCGGACGAGTTGCCGAACATCTTATGGGCGCACCGAACACTGCACAAAACTAGCAACGGAGAAACACCGTTTAGTCTAACTTACGGTACCGAGGCAGTGATTCCCGCCGAGATCGGACTCCCGAACCAGAGGTGCAAGAATTGGGAAGAAAATGAGCTCGAACTCCGGTCCAACCTTGACTTGTTAGAAGAACGCCGAAACATCGCGGCGATCAAGGAAGCCCGATACAAGAAGAAGATTGAAAAATATTATAACGCCCGGGCTAAACTATACAAGTTCAAGGTCGGAGATTATGTGCTCCGAAACAATGATGCAAGTCGCATCGAAGCCCCTGGTAAGCTAACCCCTAAGTGGGAAGGACCGTACCGGATCAAAGAAGCAAGCGACAAAGGCTCGTATGTGTTGGAGAAGATTGACGGAACTCCAGTGCCCCGGACGTGGAATGGGGTACATTTAAAAAAGTGCTTCATGTGAATAGCCTACTACGGCCAAAAAGATCGCTGTTTTTATTGTTCTTTATTTCCAATTTCCATGTACAAGTCGGGAGGGTAATGCCCCGACAAGTTTCTATTTCCCTTTGTAATCGGGAGGGTTTTTTCCCCGGAATTATGATTAAGTAAATCAATAAAGCGATCTGTACTTTTACAAGTATAAATTGTAGCATGCGTATAAGTTCGAACGAAACACCATAAATGTGCACAAACGGGCCTCGACCCATGCCTCGCGTCGATCGAGAAGGCTTAAATAGTTTAAAAATAAAAAATCTATTAAGCAAGTGATCCGTATTTAACGCGATCCGACTACAAAGGTAACTTGATAAAATAAAAGAAGTCAAGAAGCTTCTTTACGACTTGGTCACCAAAGATGACCGAATGAAACCTGGACGAATGGTGAAGTTTGGACGCAAACTAAGAACCAAGTAACCAGGAACGAATGACCATTACTAAAGTCACAATATCATACTCAATACGTTAACCAGATATTTTAAACAAAGATTGTACTGATTACATGCCAAAGTAATTAGGTGTTTTAAATTGTACGATTACAATAGCAAGTATGAGTCAAAAGATATATGGCGAGAAGGGGCGAGCTTCAAGCTTCGAATTCTTCTTTCACTATGGGAAGCTCACTTTGCTGCTTGATAACAGATAAAGGTGCGTCCACCAAATCAGCAATTTTCCCAAGAACAGAGATGTTGAAGTCTTCAAAAGCTTTTACCGCAGCATCTAATTTGTCTTGAGCATTCGCATCATACCCTGGAACCTCCTCAAAGGATCGAGCGGGGCCCTTAGCGGCCTCATAACCATATTTGATACCTTCGTTCGCTCCAACCGCATTAACACTATTCACCAAATCCGCAACAACCTTCTCCAGTTCCGGGCTTTGATGCACCAACTTGACAACCCACGCGACCCCGTCTGTTAAAAACCATTCCTTGGTAAGTTTAAGCTCCGACAGTTGGGCATACGACTCGATCATATCACGCTCAGAACGAATCAGCATTCCCTTCGCCTCATCGATCGTTGTTTTATGCGATTCAATTTCCCTGTCACGAGCCCTCTCCAATTCGTCTTTAACTGCAGAGAAACATGTTTTAATGAGCAAGAAAGGGAAGCGATAAAAGGTAAATGGATTATGAACGTACCATCAACAAGGCGGTGATAGTCGGCCAAAAGCTGATCGTGAGATGTTTGCATCTCCTTCAGTTCAGCCGCGTGCTTTCTCTCCACACCAGCTAGCTTCTTCTCCAAGTCAGTGAATTTTGACTTGAAAGTCTCTAAGTCTTGAAGGGCCTTGTCTCGCGCTTCATAAGCAGCCGCGGCCGAAGCTTGGGTGGATTTATTAACTTCCTTTGCTTCCAAGTTTTGCTCCCTCAAGCGTTCAACTTGAGACCGGAGAGAAGATAGCTCTTGTTTTGTCTTCGATCGGACATTCTCTTCGTTCTTCAAATTAGCAATTTCGCGTCGGAGCTTGTTACAAGTTGACTCCGACTCGATCCAACGTTTGTACGACTCCACCACCAATGAGTTAGATTGAGCTTGATTTATCCTGAGGGCATTCCCAAGCTCCGGGCCGCTCATCTTTCGATAATGAGAATGCTCAGCAGGAGTCCCCAAATGAAATAATGACATCTTCGCCGAAAGAGCATCCACTATCCGGTCTTTGTTCGTCAATGACCAATCCGGAACATATTTTTCCAGTGCTTGAGCTGAGTCCATGTCTTCAATACCGCCCGAACCTAACTCCCGTGATAAGAAAACAGCTTCAGTATTAAACCACAAAGGGGACGAAGAGGCACTGTCCCCACCATCAACAGGCTTGGGGCTCGGCCTTGAAACATTAGATGCAACCCCCGTGGTGAACTTACCCGAAGGAGAAGGTTCAATCTTCTTAGGATCGGATGTATGAACATCAGCAATAACCTTAGTAGCCCCTCCTCCGAAGGATAGTGGGCTTGATGGAATGTTCACCGGACGATCTCTTGGGGTCCGACCCCCATGAAGATGGGCATCTAAGTTGGCCAATACACCTCCGGCAGCAGAAAACTCAGTAACCTGGACATCATCGTCATCTAGAGTGATAGTTTTAAGATCCGTCTTCGTCTTCTTTTGCCTAGATTTCGGACCAGACTTAGACGGAGCCCTTTTCCTTTTCAAGTTAATCTGAGGCTGCTCCTCTTCGTCCGCCTCTTCCTCATCATCATCACCACCCTCCAAGTTCTCAGCACGATCTTCTTCAACTCCCACAGATAAGTGAACGCCTTCATCTTCAATCACAAACTTGGAACCAGACCCTTTGGATCCGACCGAGCCAACTTCTTTACCCTTACCCTTATCGCTGCCAATCACCATCGCAGTATGGGCCGGAGCAACATCCGTTGTTTGCTCTACAGGAACCGAGCCCGAACCTCCTTGCCCAGCTGAACCTCCATGAACTTCTGGAGCTTCGGGTTCCCGAATCGGATAAAGATTTTCTTGCACGATCGAGAGGTACGGAGGATCACTTTTCGGTGTCCTAGTGGCTCGGATCTCCAGCTCCTTGGAATCAAAGGACTTTAGCCTCAGTGCTTCTCTCAAACCCATAACTACAAAAGGAAAAGAGGGCAAGCAAGTAACATCCGAAGCCCAATATATATATATATATATATATATATATATAAATGAAATATGAATGAAATAATGATATGGTTATATACGCGATACAACGAGCACCGTATCAAAAGTAAAGGCATGACTAACCCTGTCCGCTCCACTTAAGGGTAGGATACCACTCCGGCTCGGACCAAATCGTGCTGATCCGGCCCATGACAAGAATGTGTTCCGGATAACTTTGTATGCGACCCGCTTCTCTAATCAGGTTTGCATATAACTCTTTATCATATTCGAAGCCTTCAGGAAGAGGAGCTGGGAGTTTCTTCTTTTTGATCCTCCATACCATAAACTCCGGAACGCATCGGTCATCAACATAGAAAAAGCGTTCTTTCCAGTCTTTTATGCTAGTGGTAATCCACGTATAACAGCAGGAGTTCTTGTCTCTAACCTCGAAGGTATACCAGTTACCGGATCGGTTCAATTTATAAAAAGCCCGGAACACATCCAAGTCCGGCTCGGACCCCAAGCTACGACAAGCCAATTCAAAATGACACACCTTGGCAAGGCCGAAGGGGTTCATTTGAGAAATGTGAACCTCGTGGAACAAAAGTACTCCGATTAAAAACCTCGTCAAAGGAAGACGATAGTTACAGTAATCAAATAAACGGGTATAAACCCCTATCTTCCCCGGAGGAAACGGATAAATAGGTGTATCCTTTTCGGGGAGAACGGGGTGCAGAGATGCAGGTATCGCATATCTTTCAACATACCAAGCTAAATCATTTTTAGTCAACACGTTAAAACAAGCGGATAAATTGTTCTTCGCCATTGTACAAGGAAGAAACTAACCTGTTTCTTGAAGAACGCCTGTCTCAGAGAAAACGAAGCAAGGAAGATAAAGATAAAAACGAAAAGTGAAAGTAAAAAATTACTTTTTCTCCTTTTTATATAGAAATACGGTAACCGACCTAAACCAGCCAATCAAATGGTGACACGTCACGACAGCTGACGCATATCAACCGTCACATCAGGCGGGAAGTTTAAAGTGACTGACGGTTACTTAACCAAGGTCACCGCCTAGAAATTTAAAATTCAAAAATTTTAACAAAACGACAAATCAGGAGTTAAAGCCGCCAAAATTACGCCGATATAGTTCGAAGCATTTATCCAAGAAACGCCACGAACTAGGGGGACTTGATGAGGATACGTCCCTAACCGGACCGAATCACCGGCACGAGCCGAACCAAATTTATGGCACGTTAAGACCGGACCGTTCCTCACACCACAGATGGAACGGTGCGACGTAACAAACTGGGTCCCACCCTCATAACTGCCATGACAGCGACTGGTCCGGCCCTAACTAACTTGCCACGTCAGCACAACCAAAGACTATAAATACCACACTTGGAACTCCAAAAAGGGGTAATCGCTACTTTCTCTCTCTAACTCTCCTCTCTCTCTCCCTGGCCTATTTCCTCCTCACAAATACTTATTCTCACGCCCGAGCTTGGTCACAGAGAGGCCCCCCCTCCTTGTGACGAGGCTAACGGTGTGCTTGTTCTCTTGTGATCTTGCAGGTTCCTTGCTAGGTCATCTGAAGCTTCACTCTGACCAGGTCGTAACAACTGGTTCTTGAGTCTTCAATGATGTTGGCTCCCCTTTTTCGTCCTATATACTGCCACAAGTCGATGTTGGGCCTTGATTATTGCCAGTGGTTATCAAAAGCCCAAAAGCAATTAAGGTGGCTGCCAAAATATCGATCGGATATAGGTTGAATACCATCGATCATGTATGGCTGCCAATCTTTTTGTGAGTTGCTGCTGACTTTTGTGGCCCACCAGAAGTAAAAAATAAGCGTGGCCCAACTAAGGTTTTAATAACCCTTCTAAATCCATACAAAACAATAAGCACGTGCACCTCTAAACCCCTCGCCGTAGCCTCATCTTTGAACCGTAAACCATGAGTCAAACATTCGGATTCTCTTGAACCTTATTATAAATTATAAAATGCCTCCACACTAATATTGAATTGATTTTTTTTTATTATTAATATAATGATCCCTCACATGTTCCAAAGCCTTTGTCTGCCATCACAAATCAACCTCACATGTGATGATGGCTGACTATATTGATGATGTTGAGTGAGTCATTAGACTAGACGGTATGGGGGCCGGCGAGCCCGGGCGCCGGTCCCCCACACCCCCCCCCCCTCCTTTTCCGCCGTCCTCAGTGGTCCACAGACGAACTCGCCGGCCCACTTTTCAAACAATATAGCCGTTACAACGGCTATAATTTTAAAAAAAAAAAAAAACCTTTTCCATTTTAAATATATACCCATTCTTCCTCCATATTTTATACAATTACCTCAATATTTCACTCATTCTTCTCCCATTTTCATCCATTTTTATAAAAAAAACCACTCCCATTTTTATACCAATGGCATCTAATTCTTGGTGGTCCTCGTCTTCTTCTGACGAAGAGGAGATGTATGCATTGGGCGTGGCATCTAATTCTTGGTAGCATTGATTGTATGCATTGGGCGTGGCATAACTGCCCGACTGCGTGGCGAGGCCAATACACGCGAGGCGATCACGGCTATCCAACCTTAATACTTGAGGTCGTGGCGTCACAAGATTTGTGGATCTGGCATTCTTTCTTTGGGCTCCCTGGTTCACTCAACGACCTCAACGTGCTATACCAATCGACGATCTTTAGCGATGTCGTTAATGGAATCGGTCCGGACACCCGTTTTACAGTTTCAGGGGTTGAGTATAGACGCGGGTATTATCTTGCTGACGGAATATATCCGTCTTGGTCTACAATTGTCAAGACTATTTCATTTCCCGAGGACGAAAAAAGGAAAAAATTCGCCAAGCGTCAAGAAGGTGCAAGAAAAGACATCGAACGTGTTTTTGGTGTTTTACAAAAAAAATGGGCCATCCTTGAACAACCGGCACGTGCGTTCACACCGAAGAGGTTGCGCCTTTGTATGTATGCTTGCATTTTGCTCCATAACATGATTATTGAAGACGAAGGTCGGGCGATTTGTGAGTATGATGAGAATGCATCTTACGGGAATACTGTCCCGGTAGATTCGACGCAACAGGATTTAATCTCCTTCGCGCTAACCAACGACTTAACCCATGCAAACCTTCAACAGGATTTGGTAGAACATATATGGAACAACGTAAACGTCGGGGACGGTGACGGAGACGAAGACGAAGACCAAGACGAAGACGAGTAGGTTTTTTTTATTTTTAGAAAATGTAATTTTTTTTTCGGAAATGTTTTTTTTTTTAGGAAATGTAATTTTTTTATGTTATGAAATGACTTTATTTATGTTGTATTTTTTAACTTTTATAAAGTTTTTATTAAGTTAATAAAAAAACAAATAGAAAATTATAATATATTGAGGTGGGGTAGCCCCATCCTCCACCCCCTGAAAAGTGAAGGAGGCCTATCCTCCACGAGCCGGTGATGTGACGCCTACGTGGCGGCCCATCCTCATGGGGATGGGCCTCCCCATACCTTCTAGTCTTATAGAGCTCCAAAAATATTGCTTATGGCTGCCAATATTTGGTGTATATGGAAGTGATGTTAATGATGAGGTTATCTCATTTTGAGAGCCCACCAAAAAGTGTTTATGGCTGCCCACTTTAATCGATGATAAGGAGGTTAATATCATTGTAGAATTGAAATTAATAATAATATATGGCTAGGGATTTCGTTGGCCATGGAGGAACACCCTGGGATGTGGGTGGTGGATGGGGATTTCAATGTGGTTAGGGATCCTAGCGAGAGGAGAAATTCAAGGTTTAACATCTCGTGTGCCATGAATTTTAACAATTTTATATTCAACTCAGGGCTCTTAGAGTATGATTTGAAAGGTAGAAGGTTCACTTGTATTAGAGGGAATGGCAAAAAAATTAAGTAAAATTGCCAGATTTTTGGTGTTCTCAGAGTTTTTTAATCGTTGGCCGGATGCGACGTTTAGGGCCCTTTCGGCTAGTTATTCTGATCACGGCCCTATTTTGTTACTAACTCGAACGAGGAACTTTGGAGCAAAACCTTTTAGAGTTTTCAACTCTTGGTTGGGGAAACAAGGGTATAAGGAAGCGGTTGAAAAGTCTTTAGAGGGTTTCAATTTTTCTGGTCCGCCAGATTGTGTGTTGATTTAAAAGTTCGCAGCGGTTAGGAAGGGGCTTAAAGTTTGGAGAGAATAAATGAAGAAGAAAGAGGGGGAATCGGTTAGTATGGCGGTAGAAGAAATGGAAGAGTTGGAGAGTATTATGGAGTCTAGAGAATTATCGGAAGAAGAAGAGTGGCATATTTGGAAAATAAAAATATGCTGATGGAAATTGAGAGAGGAAAGATGTTGGATATGAAACAAAGATCTAGGACAAAGTGGGCGTTAGATGGTGATGAAAATTCGAAATTTTTCCATGCTCATGTTAATGCTCGAAAAGCGGTTAATGGTATCCTGGGTTTAAATGTTGGTTCGAGTTGGGTCACTAAACCGTTGTTAGTAAAGCTGGAAGTCTTGAAATTTTTTAGGAGCAGGTTTTCGGAAGAGGTGAGAAGTAGGTCGGATTTGGTTTGTCAAGGTATAAAGCAGTTATCCGAGGTAGATACGGCGAGGCTTTTGGTGCCATTTTCTTTATCGGAAGTTAAGTGTGCTTTAAAGGAGTGTGGCGACGATAAGGCTCCCGGTCCGGATGGGTTGAACTTTAAGTTTATTAAAGTTTTTTGGCATTTATTCGAGGCAGATTTTTTTGAATATTTTTGAACACTTCTATGTGAATTTTTAGTAAAGGTTGCAGTTCGTTGTTTATCACGCTTATTCCCAAGATTAAAGATCCGGTGGAGTTAAAAAATTATAGGCCTATCAATCTTATAGGGATTATTAGCAAGATGATCTCGATGGTCCTTGCAAATAGATTAAAGAGAGTTATTGGCTCGGTGATCTCGGATTCGCAATCGGCTTTCTTGAAAGGAAATTTCATTCTGGTTGGTCCTTTAATTATTAACGAGTTATTTAGCTGGAGTAAGAAGTTTAAGAAAAAAGTTTTTTTCCTTAAGATTGATTTCGAGAAGGCTTACGATAATGTGAATTGGAATTTTCTGATGTCTGTTACGGAGCAAATGCGATTCCCGTCGAGATGGTGCAGGTGGATGAAAGGTATTGTGGAATCGGCTAGGTCGTCAGTTTTAGTTAACGGTTCGCCTACGTTGAATTCAAGTGCACGAAAGGGATTAGACAAGGTGATCCGATTTCTTTGTTTCTGTTCATTATTGTAATGGAGGCTCTGTCTTGCATGATTAAAAAGGCAAAAAACGAAGGTATAATTTCAGGTATTCAAACCCCTTTGAACGGTCTGATGGTTTCTCATTTGTTTTATGCGGATGATGCCATTATTATGGGAGTTTGGTCAAGATCTAATATTGCTAGCGTGGTTCGCATTCTTCGGGTCTTTTATATGTGCTCAGGTTTAAAGATAAATATTGCTAAGTCTTACTTATATGGAATTGGAATTACTAGCAGGGAGCGGAAAGATATGGCGAACATTATTGGTTGTCAAGAGGGGGAATTTCCGTTCAGATATCTCGGCTTGACAGTGGGAGCTAATATGAATAGGGTAGCTAATTGAAAGCCTGTTTATGATATTATTGATGCTAGACTTGCGAGATGGAAAGTGGTGATGTTGTCTATGGGCGGGAGAATCACGTTAATTAAGTCGGTTCTAGAGAGTTTACCGAATTACTTTTTTGCGCTTTATAAAGCCCCCGTTCAAGTTATTAAGGACCTCGAAGCTAAAATAAGGAATTTTTTGTGGGGAGCGTACAACTCGGTGAATAAAGTTCATTGGGCGGCTTGGGATAAAGGTGGGTTAGGCCTTAGTAAACTTAAGATTATTAACATTTCTTTACTGTCTAAATGGGGATGGCGGTTTAAGGAAGACAAGGATAAGTTGTGGGTGAAAGTGATTGAAGCGGTGCATAAAACGAAATCTAGATGGGAGATTTTCCGATGAGAAAAACGATGGGGGGTGCAATATAGTGAGTTTGCTGGAGAATATTACGACCGATAACAAGCAGCTAAAAAATTTCTTTAGGGGGAGGTTGGAAACGGGGAATCTTTGCAGTTTTGGATTGATCCGTGGACGAGCAATGGGCCTTTGAGGTGTCTTTTTCCAGCTTTGTTCGACCTGGAGGTGAAGAAAGATTGCAGAATTAAAGACATATTTTCTAATGATAACAGGGGTTTAAGATATATTTGGCAGTGGTCGAGACCGTCGGCGGTCGGTCAAGAGATTGATGATCTAATTGGATTATGCAGTTTGCTTCACAACTTAGACTTAAAGGATGTTAAAGACAACTGGATTTGGACGGGGACTTCGGATAAGCAATTTAGTGTTGGTTCGGTTAAATCTTTATTGATTAACAATATTAGCTCTTCTTTGGATTATTGCCCGAGCAGGTGTAAATGGCTCCCTCGGAAGTGCAATGTTTTTATTTGGAGACTTGGTTTGAACAAGTTGGCTACTATGGATGGTCTTTTCAAAAGAAATATTGTTAGGGGCGATATTTCTTGTGTGCTCTGCGGAGAAGGGGATGAGACTGCGGAGCACTTATTCACCGCGTGCAGTGTCGCGTCGATGATATGGCCTATTGTTAGCTTGTGGTGCAAGATTCCGCTTATATTGGCGTTTTCGGTCAAGGATTTACTCGAAACTCATGAAAGCATCGGGTTAAAAGGGAAGAAGAAAGAGGTGATTCAAGGTATTATTAGAATCGGGTGTTGGAGCATATGGAAAGCAAGGAACGAGGTTAAATTCAACAACAGAGAATTGAAGTTGGAGGGGATTATTCAGGAAATCAAGACGGTTGGTTTTTTATGGCTTAATTCTAGATCGAAAGATATTGATGTTAGATGGGAAGAGTGGTGTAAATCTGTTTATATGTAAAGTTTTTGTTTGTTTGTGTGGTGCCGCCTTGGTTTGGCGTTTTGTTTTAATGAAGTTAACCTTTCAAAAAATACATATATATGGCTGCCACATTCGAAGCACGTGCACCCCTTCTCCATCATGTTGTTTGTCAACCGTAGGTTCCATGTTGCAAGCGTACACCCCATGTCATTGTTGTTGTTTTATTTTTGTGAAGACCTGACACAAACCATAGGTCACGGTTTGTATTCCGTAAGCCACGAGTACTTTTGCTGTTTCTTTTTTGTAAACATCACCCGCAAACCGTAAGTTACGCCCTCCATCCATAAGCCTCGACTCAAAGTAGCTGTGCACATTAGTGAATCATATTCCATGAACCGTAAGTTATGGATATAAATCCGTAACCCACAATGTGAACAACAACCTCCATCACCACTCACATGCAAGTTTCGAGTATTAGCACTTTCACCCCCATATACTTCATTCCTTCATATTTCTCTTATATTTTCACTAAATTCAACTTCAGGTTAACGACCGAATGGCCCTTGTACTTCATCATTCCGTATTGCTTGCATATCCAAACCATCAATTCGACCCGAAACGTTCCCAAATGCTTCCGTTGGTTGCACTCATCAATCTTACGTGCTCCGCTTTGTCTTTAAACCCCCGTATCTTCCAAATTACGCGTTCTTACCTACAAACATACAAACTTGCGCAGTAATCCAATTCCAATCATATAATCGCATAAAACAAGCTAAGCCACACAAAATCAACACATAAATACCCATGTTTCACACTCTACATCAATAAGAAAACCTCCTAGTTACCGAGAGTGGACGTAGGTCAGAACCAGACCGAATCACTATAAATCCTTGTGTTCTTGATAGTGGCAGATTGTGAGAGCAGAGTGTGTGTGGTCCGAGTTCGTGTGTGAGAGCGTTCGATCCTAACAAATTTGACCCCCATAGCGCCACCTGTCATGGTGTGGCGGGCGCTATGGGGCGCGATCACCCAAAAAACCCCAGACATAGCGCCCCACTACAAATAACCTTATGCCCTTCTATTATTTTATTTTCCCTACAACTAATCTCAACCCTCCTAATATAACATTAATGGACTAGAATCCTTCTTACCCTTTGATGTAATTGCGAAAGTTTTTTATAGATAATTATCTGAGAGAAATGCCCGGATAGTCCCTGTGGTTTCACCTTATTTCAGCTATAGTCCCTATCTTTCTAAAACTACTTGAATAGTCCCTGTGGTTTACCGTTTTGTTCTCGGATAGTCCCTGGGTCTAACTTCAGTTACTTTTCTCAGTTAAGTGGATGTTAAGAGGGTGTGAAATGACAAAAAATACCCTTTCCTTAAAAGGCCAAACCACAGGGACTATCCGGGCATCTTCTTCATACTAATATATATCTATATGTCACAGATTATCCCTCTCTCCCTGCTCTCCCTCTCTGGTACCACCACCACCATCACCTCCACCTCCACCGCCGCCACAACCACTGACCACAACCACCATCGTCACAACCACTCGTTCCATAACCACCACTTCATCCCTACTCTCTCTCTGGTGAATGTTTGCTTTAATAACAACACCTTTAGCCAGATACAAAGTCATCCTACTAGTAAGATTAAACGCCTCAGTAACATAAACACCAGGAGGTACATAAAGCAGCGTGCCTCCTCTCCGCTTCAAATGCTCGATCCGATAAATCGCCTCTCTAAACGCTTTTGTATTCAACGTTTCTCCATCTCCGACAGCTCCAAAGTCAGTTATCGATATCTTATCGCTCCGGTACACCATCGGCACCATTCCGGAACACGTAACGACTCCGGCAGCCAAACAGTAGCATTGCAGGAACACTAATGCTACTGCGAAACACGTAAACAGATTCCAAACTAGTCCGTACTTCATCTCGTGTTACAGTTGCAGAGATTTAGGGCTTTTAAACTGGCTCGATGATTTTATTCACTAGAATTTAGGGAAAATGACGAAAATTAGGGCACACGCAAACGTGAAGATGTTTTTTGTTGTGTGAATGAGTAGATCTATGAATATTCAATGAGGAATGTGTATAGGTGTACGATTATGTGGATAAAGAGGAGAGAGAGGTGGTGCTTACGGAGGTGAGACGACGGTGGTGCGTTGGAGCTACCAGCAGTGACGATCAGCAAGAATTCGTCTTCACTTGATCTCTCAGTCTCCAGATATTATTGTTTCAGTCTCCATTTGTGAGTTGCAGGTTGTTTAGGATTTTGATGAAAATGGAGGATATGAATGAATAGGAGAATTGAATTGGGGTCTCCAGATATATGTGGTTGCAGAGAGGGAGTAAATAGGAGAATTGAATTGGGGTAGTTATTGTTAATTAGACCCGATAGCTTATAAATCTGGATGAAGATTAGACTTACGCAACACCGGAGCGCCGGTTAATCAGCTCCGGCAGCTGTCTATCGGGGTGGGAATGAGGAATCGAGAGGGGGGAAAGGCTTGTTGTGGTCAGTGTTTGTGTTGTTTGCTGTTTTCAGGCGGTGGCAAATAGGACGACGACAACGACGGTGGTTCTGCGCGGCGGAGACCGGCGGCGGCCGGTGATGGTGGAGGGTGGAGGAGGGTGATGGTGGGTGGAGGTTGAAGATGAAGTGTGGTGGTGGGGTTTTATATATAAATGAAGAAGATGCCCGGATAGTCCCTGTGGTTTGGCCTTTTAAGGAAAGGGTATTTTTGTCATTTCACACCCTCTTAACATCCACTTAACTGAGAAAAGTAACTGAAGTTAGACCCAGGGACTATCCGAGAACAAAACGGTAAACCACAGGGACTATTCAAGTAGTTTTAGAAAGATAGGGACTATAGCTGAAATAAGGTGAAACCACAGGGACTATCCGGGCATTTCTCTCTAATTATCTTTTCCGTTTAATTTAAAATATATGCTGTGACAATGAACACACTAGTGACTAAAACCCATTACCATACAAGTCGAATTCAAGTCAAAATAAATACAAGATAGAGATCAACACAAAATTAACAAAAAATAGAATAGAAATCAACAAATTCAAACACAAGCAGCCCAGTCAAATATAATTAACAAAAAATAAAATAGAAATCAACAAATTCAAACACAAGCAGCCCGGTCAAATATAAGAAAATAAAAATCAAGATAGAAGTTCGATACGAGACCCACAACTCAACTACAAAAAACAAGATCATTGAAGTCAAATATAATATGTTATTATTACTATGTATAGATAACTGATGTTTAAACATGTTTTATAAAATCAACAGTGTTTGTAGAATATAAATTTAACAAATAAAATAATCACTTTAAAGATTTTTATTAAAAAAAGTTTATAGATAAAGCTTTGCTTTTCATGTGTAGTAGAAAAAATATTAGAAAATCTTTTATAAAAAAGAAGAAAAAAAACTTTCAAACAAGTTCATGTCTTGAAATACACACACCATATGTGTTCAACAATGACATACTTGAAATCTTTTGACTTTAAAACCTTGGACTTAAGACTCATCTATGGAAACAAAAAATATAAAAAAAAACTTTTCAAGTTGTTCCAAGTGAAATATGAGTGTGAATGTGGATTTTCACAAAGACCGCAAGCTAATTCTGGAAAAGAAACAAAAGGACATATGGCAAAGACAGCTAACACAAGTCAAGTAACGATCCAATTACCATTTTTGGTAATTGTTTTTGTTTATGCCCCTATGGCGTCTTGCTACATTGGGTGTTTTTGTGGTAATAAATTTCGCTCGTTTTGCCTGTTAAAAAAAACCAACTTAATATTAAGACCATTTCCAACTAGGGCTGGCAATAGGTAACCTGTAGGTAACCTGCTAAGACACGATAACAGAAAAGTGCACCATGTGATTTTTTACGTTTTTAAAAATAATCAAAATTTGAAAGTTAGGATCAATTATTTCTCCTTCTAGGTGCATAAAATATACATCTGTCTTATAGACATTGGATATAAAGTAGTTAAACTAGTCGTATTCATGTTTAAAATTTTTGTTGTTCGCGTTATCAGATACATGTTAAACCTGTTAAGACACGATTTGCCAGCCCTATTTCCAACGCAACTGGCCATAGACGCTCTTGCGTAGCATGTAGTTCTTTTAACGGCAAATTGATATTTCCATAGTTCAATAGTTCTCTATAAAAATTCTTCATAGTTCCAAGTCTAGATTTGGTTTTTGGCCTATTTCGAGTCCATTAAAAGCCTAGACTCATGATGTCTTCTATAATCCTTGATGGAAAGGGGGGGGGGGGGGGGTTCCTCGATTTGGGAAATCGGGTAGGGTACCCGATCGGGAACACCGTCATCGGTCCCTCAGGCACCTAATTTGGGTAGTGAAATCCTCAAGCATTCACCGATTAGTTGTGTGTAGTGTAAAAGTGGTGGGCTCATGGTTTAGGATAGTGTTGTCACCTATTAAGGTGTTTTAGGGTAGTTACGGATAAAAGTGACGTGACACACAGGATTGAAGGGAATCATAGTACCTTAGGGCATGTTTGAATTGCTTATTCACTTAGGCCACCTGTAGTGGTTCGTGATATAATGCTGGATTCAAGTATGCCGCCCCATAGCGCCGCCCAACACCACTACGGCGGGCGCTATGGGGGTTAATTTGTGTGTTCCCGTGATCCTCATAGCGGTGTGAAGGGTTTTGGTTTTCAAAATTTGACCGTTTGAAACGGTCATATATTTAAAAAAAATTCATTTTAAAATCCATATCTCCTATAAATAAATCTTCATCTCTCCTATTTTTATTAAATCCGTCTTTCCTATAAATAAATCCTCATCTCTCCTATTTTTATAAAATCCAACACACTCTCAAACCATCTTCTCTATACCCCTTTTTATAAAAATCTATAATTTTTATACAATGCATCCCTTCAACTGCGGTTTCATTCCTCCGCGTTCTAGTGCGGACACGAACCAAACGAGCAATCCTAGCCATCTCGTTTCTCCGGTTCCCACTCGATCCACCCCATACGGATCCGGTTTCGTCGATTATCAACATCAAATAGGGTTCATTAACCTATTAAATCAACCACTCTCATGGGATCCAAACCTATACGGTTGGAACCCGAACCAAACCGGGTCTCTCAAGCCTTCAGCTCGCCACTATGTGAGTCGGACGTCGTTCCGGATACACAACCGGAAGTAAAGGAGACATAACTAACGCATTTTCGGAGATAAACCAACACCTTCAAGACATACACGAACTAGGGACTAAACGTATGGAAGAGAACCGACGTCTTCAAGACATACACGAACTAGGGATCCGACTACACTAACGCATTTTCGAAGATAAACCGACGCCTTCAAGACATACACGAACTAGGGACTAAACGTATGGAAGAGAACCGAGAAGTGACCGAGATTATGCGGGATAGACAATGGGCTCATGACTTTGAATTCTACACGAAACCGCACGACCACCTAACCGGAAAAACGTTGAAGATGACGTTACAACAAAACGAGCGAATTGAAAAAAAATGTAATCTTTGAGTTTTTTATTTTATTTTATTGTAATGTTTTATTAATTTTAGTGTGATGTTTTTTAATTTAATGAAATGGTTTTTATTTTATAAAGTTTGAAATTAATTATAAAAAAATAAAAATTAATAATTGAGTAACGATGAGGTAAGGACTTTATGACTGCACTCACTTGTGATAAAACACCCCATAAAACTCCTCTATGACGTGTTTCGTCACTAATCGCTAGGCCTGTAAACGAACCGAACGTTCATGAACTTTTCGTGAACTTGTTCGGCGGGAAGTTCGTTTATGTTTGTTTATTTAATAATCGAACGAACACGAACAAAATATTTTGTTCATTTAATTAAATGAACGAACATGAACACACATTGTGTTTGTTCATTTATGTTCATGAACACTCGTTTATGTTCGTTCATTTATGTTCGTGAACGTTCATTTATGTTCGTTTATTTACGTTCGTTTATGTTTGTTTAAATTTTAGTGAATACATAAATAATTATATTTATATAAATATTAGGTTTTCTAACTACTTATATAAATATAATTATTTAGTAATTGATCACTTATTTAATATTTATATAAAAAACTACTTAATTTTAGTATATATGAACCCTAATTTAGATGTGTTTCGGATGAATTGTAATATATTAGACTTGTTTGTTTGTGTTCACTAATGTTAAATTGTGTTTGTCTATATTTGTTCAATTACGTTCATTTGTGTTCGTTTTTGTTTGTTCAATCATGTTAATTTATGTTTGTTTATGTTTATTCAAACATGTTCAGTTAAATTTTCTTTTTGTTTATGTTCGTTTGTGTTCATTTATGTTCGTGAACTGTTCGTTTAGGCTTTAAATGAACGAACATAAACGAACACGAACGTGTCAGATTTCTTAATGAACGAACACGAACAAAAAAATATGTTCGATTATATGTTCGTGTTCGTGTTCATGTTCGGTTAAAGTTAAATGAACAAACACGAACATGCATATGTTCGTGTTCGTTCGGTTCGTTTACAGGCCTACTAATCGCATAACGCCCTAATTGGCTTTCACACATGGTTTTATTAACTTTTATAAGTTAAAAAAGTGTTTGACAAAATGACCTTTGCCCCTCCTTATGACTTTTTAGGTCATCCGTAGTCATAAGGCCATTTTGGGGGCGTTATGCGACATGTGGCATGTCACGTCACCAAGGGGCTTTATTGGGCGTTATGCAACTTGAGGCCGTAGTCATAAAGACCCTTTGTCATCATTACTCAATTAATTTAATTTTCATTTTTTTAATTAATTTCTAAGTTTTATAAAATTAAAAATCATTGCATTAAATAAAAAACAATACATTAAAATAAAAAAAAACGTTAAAGAAAAAAAAACATTACACCTAAAAAAATATATTTATTCTTCGGCTTCATTTTCGTTCTCTCCTTCTTCCTCTTCGTTTTCTCCGGCATCCAAACCTACGTCTTCAAAGTTCCCGTCTTCGAATTCCTCAACCTCTTCTTCCTCGGAATCTTCTTCGTCGTCACTGTTGTATCGAATTGGGCGAATCGCCCAAGCATGCTCAACCAA
The DNA here is from genome assembly GCA_030545235.1 of Helianthus tuberosus. NCBI lineage: Eukaryota > Viridiplantae > Streptophyta > Magnoliopsida > Asterales > Asteraceae > Helianthus > Helianthus tuberosus. The sequence continues at coordinate 154,630,695 of CM060372.1, forward strand.
ATCCGCCTTCAACGTGTTATGTATATCCTTAGATCGCAATAGTTGAGCATTTGCGAGTCTCCCTTCCATTGTTGCTTGGGTTCCTTCGACTAAATCCTCCGGAATATAGTTTTGGCATATCGCTCTTCCATCATCCTCAATGATCATATTATGCAAAATGATGCAAGCATACATGGTCATTCGTATTCTATCCTTATCAGTGGCGGAGCTTGACCAAAAGTTCCGAGGGGACGGAAACTCATGGGACCCAAGCACCCCCACATATATACATTATATGAGCATACCGCAAACGGGGCGTTCTGGAAAGTAGAACCTTTTCTATATATTGATGGTTACATCAATAATGATCTAGTTTAAAACATAACCAATTTTAAATAAGGTGATGTTAAAAGCAAAACAAATTTTGAATAGAGAATTTAGGCGTCTTTTTCACTTCCACCATATATATGACTAGCTTTCATGTACCATGTTCGATTGTTTGTACGGTTCTTACGAACTTTTTACTTAAAAATAAATATACTTTGTATTAAATGCGCACTTTGTATATATACCCATGGGTTGAGTTATAATACAAAGTATTTAAAAATAAGAAGGGTAAGAAGCCACCAGAAAGTGACAAGTGTCCAAAGAGTAATTAAATGGAAAGGGTAATTTTGTCTACAAGAGGAAATAGAATATGCACATGCAAGTCACATGTTATTTCCCCCGTAATTTTTAAACGTCAGTAACTTCTTTATACATCATTTGTTTCTAAAAAAAATTATACCATAAAATCGAGCGTTTTTTTATCTTTAATATGAGTACCATATTGTTATATTTTTCAAAAAAAAATTCAAAAATCTAGTTGCATATTACACAATGGACATAATGTAAAACACAATGTAAAGTAGATCAAAAACACAATCAATGACAACAGATAAAGACACAATGGACAACATACTAAAACACAATGACCATAACGTATAACACAATGGCGATAACATATAACACAATAAGTATCAGACTAAATAAAAACACAATTGATGACAACAGATAAAAAACACAATTAATGATAGCAGATAAAAGAAACAATAGAGAGCAGTTGAAGACACAATGGAAAACAAACTAAAAACACAATACACAACAAATTAAAACACAATGAACAAAGATAATAAAAAAATTGAACAAATTTTTAAAACACAATGGACAACATATTAAAACACAATGAATAACATATTAAACAAAATGACCTGAACTAATAACACAATTTATAGAAAACCCAAACATAACACCATCTTCATTGTGTCATATATTGTGTTATAGGTTCTTATAAAAACGCAATGGATAGAACCAAATTAACATTGTGTTATAGGTTTTGATAATAACACAATGGACATGATGTAAAACACAATGTAAAGTAGATCAAAAACACAATCAATGACAACAGATAAAGTCACAATGGACAATATACTAAAACACAATGATCATAACGTATAACACAATGGCGATAACATATAACACAATAAGTATCAGGCTAAATAAAAACACAATTGATGACAACAGATAAAAGACACAATTAATGGCAGCAGATAAAAGACACAATGGATAGCAGATGAAGACACAATGGAAAACAAACTAAAAACACAATACACAACAAACTAAAACACAATGAACAAAGATAATAAAAAAATTGAACAAATTATTAAAACACAATGGACAACATATTAAAACACAATGAATAACATATTAAACACAATGACATGAACTAATAACACAATTTATAGAAAACCCAGATATAACACCATCTTCATTGTGTCATATATTGTGTTATAGGTTCTTATAAAAACACAATGGATAGAACCCAAATTAACATTGTGTTATAGGTTTTGATAATAACACAATGTATAGAAACTCTACTGACCAAAACCCAGTTAAAAGACACAATGACCTGAACCTTTAACACAATGCAAAAAAACCCAGTAAAAATGAAATTTTTTATTTTATTTTTATATGATAATATGGTACTCATATTAAAGATAAAAAAACGCTCGTTATTATGGTGAATTTTTTTTTTAAAATTGTCGTATGAAAAAGTTATGGACGTTTTAAATCGATAGGGGAATTGGCATGTGCCTTGCATGTGGAGAGAGAAAATCCATAAATATAGGATTCCCTTTATGCCCTTCTATTATCTTCTTTTCCCTACAACTAATCTCAACCCTCCAAATATAAGATCAATGGACTAGAATCCTTCTTACCCTTCTTATTTATTTTATCCTTTATATTTGATCCTAACACATATACCCATAACCAACTTATTACCAAATCATTTGTTGTTGTTCGTAGAAAAACTATAATTTATGTTTGTTAGTTTTTGATGTCGTTTGATGTTATTATGACCAAACGTATATGTTACCAGTGGCGAAGCTTGACGTATATAGAATCGGGGGGTCGAAAACGTATATACCCAAAAATTTCTATAGAACCAGGGGGTCGAAAACGTATATACCCAAAAATTTGTATACAAAAACTACATATATAACACTACTGAGCGAAAAGTTTGGAGGGTCGGGCGCCCCTCCCGGCCCCTTCAAAGCTACGCCAATGATCCTTATGCCACATGCGACAAGGATTTCTGATAAAATGCCATCGTTGCTGTAGAACCCCAAAACACCTCTCGATATCCTTTCTTGAAGACTCTTGTAATTTTTTAAAATACTTTCTTTTCTCATCAAACGTTGCAGAAAACGTTTTAACAATAATCGAATACTCCGGGTATATACCATCGCCCAAATAGTAGCCATGCTCGTAGTCGTTCCTGTTCGCATGAAAACCGGCCTTTGGTATAGTTCCAGAAATGTAGCTCTCTAATAATGGTGAAGCCTCTAACGTATTAATATCGTTAAAACACCCGGCTACACCAAACAAGGCCGACCAAACCCAAAGGTCGTATGACGCAACAGCTTGTAATACCAAATTTGGCCCTTTTTGATCACCCCGTGTATGTTGACCTCGCCATGCGGTTGGACAATTATACCAACGCCATTGACGACAATCCAAGCTACCAATCATGTCGGGTATTCCATGCTTTTCTAGATGCACCTCATATATTTGTTGAAGGTCGTTCCAAGTGGGATTTCTCAAATAACGTTTTCCATATAACTGGCATATACCTAAAATATAATTTACTATATAAAAGTTTTACTAGTAAGCTACTAAAAAATAAATATATAAAAGTAAGTAAATAAATAAAAGTCAATAAAAAATACCATAGCAAAAATGTTCCAAGCGATCTTGGGTTGTTTTCTCCGCCATCTTCAAGTACTCGTCGTTGATGTCGTACGTGTTTCCGTATGATAATATGCGTAACGCGGATGTGACCTTTTGAATTGAGGTGAAGCCTAAATATCCTCGCGCGTCCATTCTTTGCTTAAAGAAATCATACTTATTTTCCAAATCATTATTAATGCGCAAAAATAACCTTTGGCTCATCCGAAAACGTCGTCTAAAAACATTGGGTCCGTGAACCGGTGTCGTATCAAAATAGTCTTTCATCAAACGCTCGTTCGCGGCTTCACGATCTCGCAAGATATAGGTGCGCCGCAAGATGGGTCGTGGAGGGGGAGTAGGCCGAACGTGCTCAAATGCTTGTATCACAAAAGTACATGCACTCGTAACCGCTTCTTCCTCCTCCGCGTCTTCTTCGGGTGAAAAAAATCTTCGGTAAATATCGGTGAACGAGTCTTCCGACGGGGAACCCATTTTTTTTAATAGGGTGGGAGTAGCTTCAAAACTTTTTAAAAAATATATAGAGAAGGAGAGAATATTTGAGTATGATTTGTTAAAAAAATGGAAGAGTTGGGAGTTATTTATAGTGTGAAAATAAAAAAATTGAATTTTTTTTTTAAAGAATATGACCGTTTATTAAGTGCTTCCGTAGTGGGCGCTTTGCCCTATCATGGCGCCGCGAAAACGCCCGGAACACCAATACTTGGGGCGCTATCAAGGAGAAAAGGGGAGGAGGCGCCATATATTTCACGACGTTTTGTGCTTTGCTTTTCAACCTTTGACCAATCAAAATAAAGCATGGTTTTTTATAATTAATTAATAAAAACAAAAATTAATAATTAGGTAATGATGGGTAGGGGCTTTATGACTACGGGCTCTAGTGATATAACGCCCCATAAAGCCCTTGTGTGACGTGGCACGACACGTGTCGCATAACGCCCCACAAGGGGCTTTATGACTACGGATGGCCTTAACGGTCAAAAATTAAAAATACCAATTCATCACGCCGCTAAATTAATCGCGCCACACCCCCTTTTTCGTTTGATAGCGCCCCACGTTATGGTGTGCCCGGCGTTTTGCCGGCGCCATGACCGGGCATACCGCCCCACTACGCAAGTCCTTAAAAGTGTTAAAAAAAAGGAGATTTTGAGAAGCTAGGATAATGTGACTTTTGTAAACTCTTTTAAAAAAATTCAATAAAAAGAATTATAACTTTTTGTAAAAGTCAATAACGAGTTTTGTAAAGAAACCCAAACACCCCCTTGTGTAGTGCCCCTTCCCTCTAAGTTCTTGGAGAACAAGATTATAGAAAACACATCCTCCAACGTGATGTTTACTTTAATTCATATTTCATTGTTAAATTCAAGAATTGAATGTAATTTTAGTGTATGTGGTTTGTGCTATTTTAACATTTTAGTACAAAGATTTCATTTTTTGTATGTGAGTCTAAAAAAGTTTTATCGTTGCCATTTTAGTCCACTGGGTTAACTTATTCATTATATTTGTTAACGAGAATAGCAATTCGGTCATTTTATATGGCCGAATTGTCCTTCTAGTTCACAGAATTACATATAAAATGACCAAATTGCCCTTTTCGTTAATAGAAAAAATTGATAAAGTTAACCCAGTAGACTAAAATGGCAACGTTGAAAGTTTTTTGGACCCACAGACGAAAAATGAAACATTTGAACTAAACTGACAAAATGGCTCAAACAACATGGACTAAAATGACATTTAACTCTAAAATCAATGTCCATGTGAAGACTATGGGTTGTGGAGGGGCTTGGGTTGAGGGCATTGCTCAACACGTGGCAGGTGTGGGCTCCACCAGTCCACACCCAAAAAAAGTGGGGCGTGGTCAGGCCAGCGTTGGGATACCATGTGACATTCCTTTTTTTTTTTTTTTTAAGTTGTAACTTATATAAAAAACACAATTTATATTAAAGTATATTACATTAATTTAAAAAATAAATAAAAGACAACCCACAATATAAAAAAACCTAGTTATTGAATCCTAAAAAATAAAAAAAATACTTATTAAATCATAAAAAAACTACTTATTAAATCCTACAAATTAAAAAAAAACTACAGAGTACGATAAATATTAAAGTGGGCACCCCACTTAAAATTCGTATTCTCATCGTGCTTGTACTCGATCTTCGCGATTTCGAGTCGATCGTCGTTGGTCAAGTCGCCCGCAGGGACACGGTCGAAGAAAGTTTAAAGCGATCCAACTTCGGTTTGAGCTCACGCCATTTGTGTTGACACGCGTTTAAGTTGTGACGCGTGTTGCCGACGTGCTGTTAGTATTGTTGAAACGCTCGACCCCAATACGCGGTTTGACCACATTGTAGAGTACGTTGGGCATCGACAATCGATATAACAAGTATGATTTCTTCCTCTACGGTCTAATGCACCATGGTTACTTTCGGATTTTTTTCTTTTTTTTGGGGTGGGTGTGGGTGTGGATGACGAAAATTGGGAGAATATGGTTTGGGGTTGGGTATTTATAGGTATAAAATGTATTTTTTAAAACTTGGTTTGGCATAGCGGCTATCCCAAATCATTCAAAAATTAAAAAAAAAATTGACCGTTTGGCCTGGCCACCCCAACGGTCCAATTTCTTTAGCCATCCAGAGTACGCCACGTCACCCAGCCCCCCGCTCCACGCCAGGTAGAATAGCCACGCCAAGCGGGCAACGCCAAATCCAATGCCGAGCCGGGGTGTTGTAGCCGGCGTTAAACCCTCTTACAAGCCCCATCCAACACCCCATACCCAGCAGTCTAAACACTGGAAAGAGGAGTTTGATTGTGAGTGCGGATCCATATAGATATTATTAGGTGATCCTCAAACCGATTATCCAAACGCAATACATACCATCACAAAAATCAAACATATATAAATGTTTAACAGATCGTAATAATACTTATAACGAAGGATAATACTAAAATACACCTTTTCAGCTCCCTCAGATTTGATCTTGCCACAATACCATGATGCACGTGTACAGTGAAGGATTTTTTTTGAACGTACGTTTACGGTGAAGGATAAACTGAGACTACCAAAACTCCAAAACAATAAATACAATAAAAAATTAAATTGAGTGTAACCATAAAATCAAAAATAATTAATAATCAATTTTGTCTTTTATATAATTTGTCTTTACACATAACGCCAACGTGGAACACGACACATCCCCTCAGTCCTCACATACCTTTATCACTTTTTACACGCATCCCCTCATTTTCCGACAACCACCGTCCACCGCCGTGACCGACGGCGAAGTAACCGCCAAACCTAACAAACACGCATTATCACCACCGTCTAAATATCATATCATCAGATCTACTATTTCACACTACAAAATTACAAACAATAACAACAAAAAAACTCAAAATCAACAAATTACACTGAAACTTCAACCATTTCAATCAATTTCGTTAAATTTCAACCGATTTCATTCGTTACGGTTACTATAATTCAACTTTTCAAAGTAACGAACCGATAGAAGCGATAGTGACAGCTGGATCTCATCTTTTCCCCAAGTTTTAACCGCCGGAGGTTTCGCCGGAACAACAACCGCACGCGGCGGAGGCGGAACACACGGCCACACCGACGACGACGTCGCGGCGGCTACGGTGTAACAAGACGACGACGTTTTAAACGAAGCGTTAGGTTTTGTTAACGGTAATAAGTAACGAGAATGAAGACACCGGAAACCGCCGAGTGCGCGGACTACAGTACGGAGCTGTTCACTACCGTATCCGATGTTTTCCGTGCAGATCTGCTCCCATAACCGCTCATCCTGAGCCGTTCGATGGCACTGCTTGCTGACGCAAGCAACCGTACCTAACGTTTTTGCGTCTACATGCTTTAATACTTCGTATAACAGATTTTCGTCGGTGAAAACCGCCGCTGCGGCGGAATACGACGGCGGCGAACAACGGCGATGGTGTTCTGATTGTTTGATCTTTTTCTGAGGCTTCTGATCTGAACAATCTACAGGTATTGATCTCTTCATCTTCATCTTGTCGTTAATTGTTGTGAATGAATGTTGATGAAAAATGGAGTTTTAATGATGAATTAGGGTTTGATTGTTGGTGAAGAGGACAAGATGAGAAATGAATGTGATTTGGGGGGTTTTGAAGAGGCTTGTTAATGTTATTGTGTCATTTTTTCTACAATTTGTTTTGTTGTTTTCTAAGCGTTTTTGTTTGTTTTTGCCAAATGTCAGGTTGACTATCGGTGGCTAAATGGTGATTAATATTGTTTTTTGGTTTTTTTATGAGAATAAAACAAAACGCTTATTAGAAAAATATTAGTTAGAAGTTGATAAGATTTGTAGCTTAATTAAATATAGTTAGTCAAAGTTGGTTAGGAAAAAACCCTAGAGTTTATTTTAATATATTAAGGCTTAAGGCTTAAGATGGTTTTATTATATAGTGTATGTCAAAATTTCATCTATGATCTTAATAGTTCGGTAACCTGTTACACTTTTGATCTATGAGTAGACAGACGCATGTAAAATTTATGAAGTTACTAGGAAATTATCATTTACATTTAATGTTAGAAAAAACAAAACAAGTGTACAACAACCTCATTCTTCACCACTTCTCCATCAAAACGACGCACCTTTTTACTTGCGCATCTCTTCCACCTTGAGACACCACCTCTATCAGGGTTTTAAGCTATGTAGTTAATATCTCGATATATCAATGATATGTCGGTTATTGGTCCTCTGCCGAGATATTGGTACAAAATATCGGTTCCGATAATATCAGCGATATTGGCCGATATTTGACCGAGATTTGACCGACATACCACCGATTTTCCCGATATCAGCACCTTTCTTCTTAGTTCTACCATCTGTCTTTCTTCTTATTGCTGTTATTAGTGTTTGAAGTCTTAATTGTTAGTTGTTACTTGTTACTGTTAAATGTTAGTGTTTTAAGTCTTAGTAAGTTTCTACTTACTACAATTGTTAGTGTTTTGCAAGTTGCAAAAGGTTAATTTGTTAACGGTAAGAGAGTATAATGAATTGTTAGTGTTAAATTGCTATATATATATAAATTTAGCATGATATTAAAATTACTGATATCCCACCGTGACAACCGATATCTCAAATATCGGCCCTTGACCGATATCTGATATTTTACCGCATTAACTACTTAGCTTTTAAGTTTAAAGGTTAAAAGTTATGTTAGAAAGTAAAACTATATAATTTATTTGTGGTGGTTCTACATAGCAACTATACAACTTATTTGTGGTGTCGTGGTGGTTCTACATATTCCTAATTTGCTTTTAAGTATCTCTTTTCTTCAAGTAGATTAAAAATTATAAACTTCAACTATTGTTTACGTTCTAGTGAAAATGCTTTTCCGTGAGATGAATTGTTCGCATTGATGTATTAAGTTTCATCATATTCAATTATTTAGTAATATAAAGGTGAAATAGACTATTATAAATTTGGTGTTTAACTCTAGTAATTAAGTATAATGTATGTAATAATTTATGGTTGATTTGTTTGGAAATGAAGTTGAGAGGGATGTTAAAACACATCAACTCACCTTCTATAGGTATTTTTTAATGTTAAGCAAATGTGGTTGTATGCTTAATGTTATATGAAATTTGTATTTGTGTGTCTTGATTGTTTTTCACCTTTTTATGAAATTTAATATCACTTGTTAACTTGTATTCCTAATTTTATAAGAAATTTAAGCTTTTTAGTATCTTGAATTAAAGTTTGGTTTTAGTTTTTTTAATAAATCAAAACGGGCATCCTATTTTGGGAAAAATATCTTAAATAATGAACCTAAATTTATACTTAGAACCATTTTTATCAATATACGTGTGTCTAAACTAGAGGTGTGTGTGGTATGGTTTTAATGGTTTTTAAGTTAAATATAACCATTAATCAAAATGTAAAAAAATGATTCAAACCAAATTGTTCCGATTTTTTGATCTTCTTCATCGTGTTCTGATCGGTTTAATCTACAGGGATCTCTTCATCTTGTGAATTTGGGAATTGTGAATTGTTGTGATTGAATGCAAATGAAAATGGAGTTTAAAAGATGTATTAGGGTTTGATTGTTTGCGAAGAGTACAAGATGAGAAATGAATGTGATTTTGGGGGGGTTTGAGAGACTTCTTATTATGTATTTTTTCTACAATTTGTTTTGTCGTTTTGGAGGGGGGTTTTAAGAGACTTGTTAGTATGTAATTTTTCTACAATTTGTTTTGTCGTTTTGGCCTTTTGGGTGGCTAAATGGTTTTATTATTATTTTATTCTTTTTCTTTATGAGTATAAAACAAAACGCTTTTGTTAGAAAATATTAATTAAAAAGTTAGGAAGATTTGTATATTTATCAAGTAATTAGTCAAAGTTTGTTAGAAAATCCCTAGAGTTTCTAGTATTATATTAGTGAGTACTTAAGATTAAGATTTATATTATGTAGAGTAAGTCAAAATTTCATTTTCCTCTCCTTTTATAAAACAAACGTATATGAACGTCATTACTTGATAGAGTTTCTCATGTATTCTTATGACAATTAGATAAACCATCATCTCCCTATTAAAATAAAGGGTTATTGGATTTTATCACCCGCAACTATTGGCCTTTGGCCGATGACACCCGCAACTAACACTTTGACACCCGACACCCCCAACTTGTCTTTTTGTTTGCACTGGCACCACTCAGTTAAATATTCTCTAACTTGGTTAGTTATTTGTCCGACGTGGCACCATTTTGCTGATTGTACATGCTGATGTGGATGATGAGGTGTAATGTCTCACTTATATACCCTACCTTACATCATAATCTCAGTCATCACCTTCACTCATCACTGCGATCATCACATGAAGCCAAATGGAGCCCTAATCTGCCGATTGTAAGGTAACATTTCTTGAAATTACTCATTTATTTGAGATGTCTTCAACCATAGATGTTATGCTATGGATTGGCGGTCACATTGAGGTAGGATTTGGTCAAGCACAGTATGTAGGAGGTGATTCAAAGCTTGTTAAAGTAGACGTAGACCACATTTCTTACTTTGAACTTGTAGATTATGCCATGGAATCCGGTTTTTACAGTTCTAGAAAATTTCATATGTATGGGTTGGATGCTGATGATGGGGGACTTAATCACTTTGAGAGTGATAAAGATGTGTTGCACTTGGCCGGTAAGGTTATGAAATGGAAGGAACCATTTATGGAAGTCCTGATCTAACCAGGTCCTATATTGGCAGATGAAGCCCACTCCTGTTCCAGGCCCACTAAACCATCTCCCCGGCCCAATGAGCAAAAAGCCCAATCCACAAAGCCTCCTAGGTCAACTGATAGGGTTTCAGTGGATATAGACAATGAATATGGAAGTGATAGTGATGACAGTGAGTATAAACAATCAGCTGGATCAGGAGAGTCGGATGATTATACTGATATTGATGACCTAGTTCCAAGCAGTGATCATGATGAGGAAGAGGTTGTAGAAGAGGTAAATGGTTCTGAGTCTGATAGAGAGGACTTGGAATGGAGACAGTCACAAGATGCAGTTAGAAAGGCTACTCATGTTGATTGTCAAGCCAAAAAAAAGTTGTTTGATGAATGCTTAAAGGAGAAAGAAACAGAGGGAGAGTTGCATGAAACTAATGATGCAGTGGGTGCACATATAGAGGGGTACAGTAGCTACGAGGAATCAGATGGTGACATTCTTACACCCGGTGAAAGTGAGGACGATGATATCAGGGGTAAGAAGTATAAGGAAGCTGCTCCATCTGTAACTGAAGAAACTAACTGGAAGAAATTCATTTGGAAGGTAGGAACAAGGTTTGCATCAAGGGATGCCTTCAAAGAGGCAGTGAGAAGGTATTCAGTGACTAATGGTAAGAATTTGATCCTTGCTAAGAGTGAGAAGGGCAACTGTGGTCGTATAGTTGTCAAGTGTATAGAAGGGTGTCCATTTTTCTTATTGTGCTCACTGCATAAGGGTAAGGAGTCTTATATGGTTAAAAGAGTGAAGAATAAACATTCTTGCCAAAGGAACATGATAAAGAACAGACAATTAACAGCAGGGTTTATAGCTAATGAGTTCCTACCATTGTTTAGATCCAAGCCCAATTGGTCAGCTAAGGAGATTGTATTGGCTGTAAAACAGAAGTATAAGGTCATAATTACTAAGTGGTTAGCTTACAAGGCTAAATCTTGTGCTCATAAGAAGTTGCATGGCTCAATGAGGGATCATTATAGTAAAATTGGTGCATACATGGATATTTTGAAGAAAACAAATCCAACATCAACGTTTGTTCTTGTAACTGCACCACCAGGTTTTATCAATCTAGATCCAACAGCCACATGTGAAACATTCTTTAGGTTATTTGTATGTTTTGATGGTGTCAAAAAAGGATTTTTAGCCGGATGCAGGAAGGTGTTATGTTTAGATGGTTGTTTTCTAAAGACATTCTTGGGGGGAATGTTATTAACAGCTGTTGGTAGGGATGCTAACGATCAGATGTATCCTTTGGCATGGGCAGTGGTTGAAGGGGAGACCAATGATAGTTGGGAATGGTTCATGGAAGAGCTCAGGAAGTGTTTGGGAATAAATGATGGTGGGGAAGCATGGACATTCATATCAGATCAGCAGAAGGTACCACTTTTCTATGATGATCACTAGAAATACCTTTGTTATATTCTGCATAGTATTAACACTTATGATATTCATATGCAGGGTCTATTGAATGCTGTTGCACTAATATGGCCAAGGGCAGAGCATAGAAACTGTGCAAGGCACATCTATGCTAACTGGCACAAGACATTCAAGGATGAGGAGTTGAAGGAACTGTATTGGAAAGCTACAAGGGCTTATTGTGAACCTGAGTACATTCAAGCACTTGATGAGATGAGATCAATCAACCCTGATGCAGTAGAAGCATTATTGAAACAGGATAAAACTTGTTTCAATAGGTGCTACTTGAAAACTCACACTAAATGTGATGTAATAGCGAACAACATGGCAGAAACATTCAATGGTTACATCATCAATGCAAGGTCAAAGCATATTATTCACATGTTAGAGGATATCAGAATTTAGATCATGAGTAGGTTAGTGACAAAAAAAAAATAGAAATGGCTGCCAAAGATGTTGTCATCTGCCCTAACATACAGGAAAAACTTGAGTTTTCCAAGAGTAAAGCTTTTAGGTGTGAAGTGTACCCCTCATCTCATCAAGTTTTCCAAGTAAGAGACTTTGATGATGTATCTGTTGACTTGGATAAGAGAACCTGCACATGTAGAAAGTGGGAACTTAGGGGATATCCATGTAAGCATGTGTGTGCTGTGGCTGGGTTTTTACATAAGAATGCAGAAGATTATGTGGACCAGTGTTACCACAAAGATACATACATGAAGATCTATGACTTCACAATCCCTCCATTGCCAAGTGAAAAATATTGGCCAAAGGTTGATTATCCACTGGATCCACCTCCAATAAAAGCTGCTCCTGGTAGGCCTAAGAAGAACAGAAAGAGAGACCCTCATGAGGACCCTAAAAAGCCAGGAAAACTAACTAAGCATGGGGTTATAATGACATGTGGTATTTGTGGAGCACAAGGTCATAACAAGAGAAGATGTGCTGAAAAAGGGAACATCAATACAGGTGGTATTTAGTGTAGATATATAATTATGCTAACTAATGTTGTAGATCTCTAATTATGCTAACTAATGTCATTTTATTGCTCATAGCTGAACCTGGATCAAAGAGAAAGAAGGGGAACATAAGGAAGAGAAAGTCAACACAGCAGTCAACACAACAGTCAACTCAACAGTCAAGTCAACGGCAGTTAACTCAGCAGACAAGTCAACTCAACAGCCAACCCTCCAGTCAAAGAGGGGGCAAACTGTCAGCTAAAAGAGGAAGACCTAGAGGGAAGGGCAACAGAGAAGGATGTGCTTAGTTGATGAATGTTTAACTTATGTTTGGACAATTTAGTGTTTTGTAATGCCTCTTTTGGACAAGAATCATGTAGGCTTAATGTTAAGTAATGAAACTATGTAATGTAATGACTTAATGTGGTATGTAATGTTTTGGATAGTTAATATTAATGATGCAGGGGTAATTTGATCATTTTACAGGTGTGGTATATATATGCAGTGGGTTATATGAGCTTTAAAACATGCAGGGGTAATTTGGACATTTTACAGGTGTGGTATATATATGCAGTGAGTTATATAAGTTTCAAAGCTTGCAGGGGTAAATTGGTCATTTGACAGCTGTTGTGTGTATATAATAGTGGGTTATATAACCTTTAAATCTTGCAGGGGTATATTGGTTATTTGCCAGCTGTGGTATATATATGTCAACTGTGTGTATATGACAGTTGTTTAAGAAATGGGTCAAAACAGCTGTGTGCTGCACAAGTATGCAAATGATCACAAGGTGTTGCACAAGTATGCATATGATCACAAGGTGCTGTCATGCCCACTAATATGGGTCAAAACAGACCACTGTTGGCTGCTCTTTGGTTTGGTCATTACCAAATCATGACAAATGGGTCAAAACAGACCAGTATTGGTCATTTATCTATGTTTGGTCATTACCAAATCATCCAAATGGGTCAAAACAGACCATTGTTGGCTGCACTTTGGTTTGGTCATTAGCAAATCATCCAAATGGGTCAAAACAGACCAACTGATGCAAAAGTCAAGACTGTACAATGCAAAATCAACTATTAATTGGCCAATAAACATACTAAACAACTGTCAACTTGTTTTCATTAATAAGTTCAATATTGTACAACCTAATTAAATCACTTGTTCAAAATGTACATCCATATGGCAATGACAAAACACATAGTAAACACAAATGGTTGCTTCCACATGGACTTTTTGCCAAGAATTTGTCTTTTCAACAACGTGTTCTCTTCGAGTAGCAACTTGTTCTGCAATTCCAAGTTCTCATTTTTCAGTTCTTGATAACTGACTGGACTTGAACTACAATTTGAATGTGCTTCGAAAAATTTGTCGAAATCTTGTTTCCACATAAAGAACTTGCAATCTGATAACTACAAAACAATATACCAACCTCAGTTTCAACAAGAATTTAAGTTCAATCCATAAGTAAACAACTTACAGGCCATTGAGGGCAACCATAAAATTGATCACCATGTCGAACACTTTTAGGACCAGCGATGCGAAGAACAGCAACAACTTCATGATGACAATACAAGTTTCCATCCAAATCAACCTTGAACAATTTAGGGTTCGGTTCACACTCCATGATGAATTGGACGATGAACTCATATCGATTAGGGTTTCTGTGGGATGAATCGATGAATTGTGGGATGAATCGATGAATTGTGGGATGAATCGATGAATTGCAGTGATTATGGGATGAATGGAGAATTAGGGTTCATTTGGGATGTCTGTGTTATAAAGGAGAAGGAGACATTACACCTCATCATCCACATCAGCATGTACAATCAGCAAAATGGTGCCACGTCGGACAAATAACTAACCAAGTTAGAGAATATTTAACTGAGTGGTGCCAGTGCAAACAAAAAGACAAGTTGGGGGTGCCGGGTGTCAAAGTGTTAGTTGCGGGTGTCATCGGCCAAAGGCCGATAGTTGCGGGTGATAAAATCCAATAACCCTAAAATAAACCTATAATTATATTAACTATCTGATTTGAGTATTAGAAAATTAAGAGTAAAATGCTAAAATGGTCCCTGAGTTTCGGTCACTTTTTCTACTTTAATCCAAAAATAAACCTTTTGAATCTGGGTACCTGTGATTTCAAGTTTGATGCCACTTTCATCCAAAAGACAAACTGGGTCGGAATTTTTTGTTAACCTCCACCTTTTTTGCTGTGTTCCTCGTTTTATTTAAGAATCTCCATCTTTTTTGCCGTGTTCCTCATTTTAATTAAGATAATTGAAGGGATAAAAATACAATTCTACCCTTCATTAAAATGAGGAACACGGCAAAAAGGTGAATGTTAACAGAAAATTCTGACAAGTTTGCCTTTTTGGATGAAAATGACATCAAAATTGAAAGCTCATGGACCAGATTCAAGAGGTTTCATTTTTGTACTAAAGTGACAAAAATGACCTAAACTTATGGATCAATTTGGCATTTTACACGAAAATTAATAAATAAAGTTTTCAATTCTTTAATTAGCCAGATAGGTGATTTATGTTGTATATATGTGTTCTTAATTCATGTTTTTGATTTTATGACTTTTTGTTTCTTTCGACTACATGTGTTTCAAAATTTGGTTGGGGTGTGGTAGGATATTAGACCATTTGTTATGGTACCACGCCCCTTTAACGGTTAACCTGTTGTTGGACGTTTAACACCTATAACACCGCACAAGGCCCAACCAACTTTATGGGCCGTGAGGCCGTTTTGGGCGTGAGGCCGTTTTGGGCGTGAGCCCCTTCACACTACAATGCAAAAAGAAGCCTTACACCATGGTCAGAATTAATTCCATCATCCAATGAAATAATTCGACATCACCACTTTCCTTTTAACATAATTAAGTTACATATTATTTTAATAGATTATGTTATCGAAACTATTATACTCAAATATTAAAATAAGTGAGTGAATGTTTATGTCTACATGGCAGAACATTTTTTTAATGTGGTGATGAAAACTAGTAAAACTATAACAGATAGCTTTAGATATCAATGGTAACTAACCAACTAGGGTGGTGTTGATGGTGGTCGTTGTGATAGAAGGTGATGGTTTCATTTTAACCAATTTTAAGTGATATACAGAGGATTAATATTTCAAACTGATAAAATCTAACGGGTAGAATTGAGATACAGATTACACCACTCACCTACTCGAAAAGCTATTCCAAACAGAAAAACCTGGGATACAGAATTCACCACCCACTTTTCTATCTAGACTCCAAAGAACACCTTCCTACGTAGCCAAGGTAGGAATAGCAATGGAAATAGGGTTTTCTCAAAGAGAAGATAAACTTTTATTATTTTCTGATAAAAAAACTTTATTCAGAGTTCACGCCATACATAAAGAAAATAAAACAACTGACCCCCAATAAATGAGGAACAATACTGGAAAACAAATAAAAGATAAAATTTGCTGGGAAAACAAATAAAAGATAAAGTTGCGGGAATTAAACAAAAAAAAACGAATTTTGCGTGAACCTGCATAGCGATTAAGTAGCAATCTGGACCATTGTGACCCACTTAGCTTGGATCGAATTAATCCTCGGGTCCGGGTCTGGCCCATCCATCTGGTTTGGATCTTCAACGGCTATTTCTTTTAAATCTTTAGGCATGTGTCTATCATCCTCTCCACCTTGAAAAGAGTTTGCCCTCAAACTCGGAATAGGATCATCGGGATCATAATAGGGCTGCAAATCAGCCACGTTGAAGGTACTTGAAACATTGAATTCAGCTGGTAAAGCCACTTTGTAGGCGTTGTCATTAACCTTGGAAACAATCTCGAAAGGACCATCAGACCTGGCGTTGAGCTTGGACCGTCGTTTTGAAGGAAAACGCTCCTTACGAAAATGGACCCAGACAAGATCACCTGGACGAAATACAAGGTTACAGCGACCTTTATCCACCCGTTGCTTAATCCGGTCATTCATTTGAGCTGTGTGTTCTTGAACTTGATTGTGTATGGATTGAATATCAGTGGCTAGCTTATTAGCTTCGGGGCTGTATCGATCTGTAATGTCCAATACCGCAAGATCAATCAGAGCACTAGGATTATGACCATACACGACCTTAAAAGGGCTAAATCCGGTGGTTTTATGGGGTGCCCGATTATACGCAAACTCAGCTTGTGCCAAGAGTTCATCCCACTGTTTGATACTCTTCGTGATCAACGACCGTAATAAACTACCCAAGGTTCGGTTGGTGACTTCCGTCTGACCATCCGTTTGGGGATGGCTAGTGGTACTGTACTTAAGCTTCGTCCCAAACTTCTTCCACAAGGTGATCCAAAAATGGCTTAAAAACTTAACGTCTCGATCACTGACTATGGACTTGGGGATACCATGCAAACGAACCACTTCCCGAAAGTATAAGTTGGCAACTTGGACCGCATCATAAGTGGTATGGCAAGCGAGAAAATGTGCCATTTTTTAGAACCTATCAACCACAACAAGTATAGAATCCTTGTGATGTTTGGTACAGGGCAGCCCGGTTATAAAATCCAAACTAACATCTTCCCACGGGGCTTTAGGCACTGGTAATGGCATGTATTTTCCATGTGGGGCTGAACGGCTCTTCGCCCGATGACCAGTAGCACATCGACGGATCACGTGGTCGACATCTCGGGCCAATTTTGACCAAAAAAAATGTTGCTGGAGCATTAGCGTTGTCTTATCAGTTCCAAAGTGTCCAGCTAAGCCACCTTCATGCACTTCTTTTATTAGGGACTCTCGCAAACTGATCTTAGGAATACAAAGTCGGGTACCTTTGAACAAAAAACCCTCCATGATATGGAAATCCTTCACAGCTCGTACTCGGCATCGAGAAAACAACTCCCCAAACTCTGGATCAACAGAATAGCTATCTTTGACAACCTCAAACCCAATGATTTTAGGAGTCAGGGTATGTAACAACAAATATTTTCTAGACAATGCATCTGCACCTTTGTTGAGTTTCCCTGCCTTATGCTTAATAGTGAACGCAAAAATCTGCATAAACTCTACCCATTTGGCATGGCGAGGTTGTAATTTATGCTGCCCCTGAATATACTTCAACGCTTCATGATTCGAGTGCAATATAAATTCTTTTGAAATTAAATAATATTGCCAGTGGTCGAGTGCTCGGACGATGGCGTAGAATTCTTTATCGTACGTAGAATACTGACGCTTAGCATCATTAAGTTTCTCACTGAAATATGCTAGAGGACGGCTCCGATTCCCACTCCGGATGCATCACATTCTACTTCAAAGACCTCATCAAAGCAAGGTAAGGCCAAAACGGGTGTCGAGGAAAGACGGTCTTTTAATTCTTCAAATGCAGCTTGGGCTTGGTCGTTCCATTCGAAATGTTTGAGCTTTGTTAATTCGGTCATAGGGGCGACAATAGTGCTGAAATTATGGACAAAACGCTGATAAAACGATGCGAGACCATGAAAACTTCTAACCTGTTGAATGGAAGTAGGTGTCGGCCAGTCACGAATTGCTTGTACTTTCTTTTCATCCACCCGAATACCTTGACTGGATACTAAATATCCCAGGAAGTTCACTTGTTCAGAAAAAAATTCACACTTCTCTAAATTACCAAATAATTTTTCCCGGTCGAGAACGCCAAATAACTGTTGCAAATGGTCTCGGTGCTCCTGCTTAGTTCTGTTATAAATTAAAATATCATCAAAGTACACCACAATAAATCTTCCTAAAAAGGTTTAAGTACATGGTTCATAAGCCGCATAAAAGTACTAGGAGCGTTGGATACATTGAAAGGCATCACGAGCCATTCATACAATCCGTCTTTAGTTTTTAATGCAGTTTTCCACTTATCTCCCTCGAAGATTCGTATTTGATGGTACCCACTTCGGAGGTCAACTTTTGAGAAAACCCGGGACCCATGAAGCTCATCGAGCATATAGTTTAATCGTGGAATCGGAAAACGGTACTTGATGGTAATCTTATTAATAGCCCTACTGTTACAACACATTCTCCATTCACCATTTTTCTTTGGTACTAACAACGTAGGAACCGCACAAGGGCTAAGGGATTCCCGAATGAGTCCTTTATTCAAAAGGGCATCGACTTGTTTTCTAATCTCTGTTGTTTCCTGTGGGTTGGATCGGTACGCAGGCTTATTAGGATGGACAACCCCCGGTATAAGATCAATCTTATGTTGAATTGACCTGATGGGTGGTAAACCTGGTGGAATTTTAGTAGGGAACACATCAGCATAGGTTTGTAATAGCTGGGCAAGAAAAGGATGAGGAACACTGATTGGTTTCTGCTCCGTTTCATCAAGGCCAAGTAGAATTAGCTCACGTGCCTTAGTGAACTCGCGTTGCTCTGCCTTAAGTAGGGTGCTTAAGGGTAATTGTTTCTTAGGTGGATTCATAGGAGTTAGAGGGGTTAGGGTAATTCGTTTTTGATGGTGGGTAAAAGAGTAGGTATTGAAGTATCCGTCGTGCATAACTCGTTTATCGAAAAACCATGGTCGGCCTAGTAAAACGTGACAGGTGTCCATAGGAATGACATCACACCATATTTCATCTTCATATTTTTTACCAATACTAATCGACAACAAAATTCGATTAGAGACTTGAAGCCCCTTACCCGGATTAAGCCACTGAATAGTATATGGTTCTGGATGGGGTTCAGTTTTTAGATTCAGCTTGGAAATCAAATTTTGAGATGCTACGTTAGTACAACTACCCCCGTCAATGATTAGAGTACAAACCTTTTCAGCTATCGTGCATCTACTGTGAAAAATAGCTTCCCTTTGCTGATTTTCTTCCGGTTGTGGTGTGCTACTCAGAGCACATCGAACCACCAGTACTTCCCCTTCATCTGGCCCAAGTATCTCCACTTCCAAGTGTTCAGTTTGAAGGGTATGTATATTTGTGTCGTTCTGGGATGGGGTATTCTCGAATGCCTCGAAGTCAGCCAATGTCACCATCTTCTTGTTAGGGCACTCTGATGCAATGTGTCCAAGGCCATGGCTTCTAAAACATCTTCTAGGGAGTTTTGGTTGGCTGGTAGGGTTTTCGGTTTGGTAATTAGTTTTTTGTTGGGTTGGCGTTTGGGTTTGAGTGGGTTTGGTGTTAGCGGGTATGGGCTTAGGGTTGTTTCGGCTAGCATCATTCTTCCCCTTTATCTTGTACTGAAGATCAATTTTGTGAGCTAGCATGGATAATTATTCTAACGTGGCATATGGATACAACTCAACCACATTAGCAATACGGGTATCAAGTCCCCCTAAATATCGAACCAACGTCTGGGGTTCATCTTCTAGTAAGTCACACTTCATAATCAAATACTCGAACTCCCGCGTGTATTCTTCAATTGGTCGACCTGCTTGTTTAAGATTATGTAACTGGGAGAAGCTAACCTGTAAGGACCTTCAAAAATGTCCCAAAACGACCCGTAAGTGAAAACCCAGACCCCTGAAACCCAAACGTGCATGAAAAACCAAGAAAAACAAATTTTGGGGTTTCACGCTGGCCGCGTAAGAGTAAGCCTAGGCTTACGCGGGCCGCGACAGCTCATAAAATCTCCGGAGCAGCGAACAGGCCACGTGGCAGGCCTACCAATGACACGCTAGCCCTAGTCTACGCATAGGTGGCCCTCGCGGGCCGCGTAAGATCAAGAGGGGGCTTACGCGGGACGCGTAAGACTCAAAATTTTGCTATAAATTGCTAGGCCATGAGCAGTTCACCTGTGCTCGAGATTTCAGTCAAAAACGAAGTTCTACTGCTCAAATTCGAAAATTAAGGTGTCAAGGCGCTGCTACGATACATGGTATTAACTCAATCGCTGCTACGATTCAATGTCCGATCGATTGAAATCAATCCAATGGATGTTTAAGTGCAGCCCACATTAGGGCTATACTTTGTCATTCGTCGTGAATTCGATGGATGTTTAAATATTGCACTTTGTCATTCGTTGTGAGGATTTTTATCTCGTGAGTTATCGTAAATGCTGTATTAGTTACTGACCTAGTTCGTGTGCATTGTTATTTAAATTAGGTTACAAGGCTAATCAGTAGGATAAACTCTGCCCGTTTAAATCTGCAATGTGAGTCATTCTCTTTTTATCAAATTGCTTTCTAAAACCCTATTTATTTCTAAGTTATAATTACAGGGATTAAGTTTTTGTAGTCTTCAATTACAGCCGGTATGTGGGGTTTTGTATACATTACTTGATAACCGTCACCATTGGACAACGAGTTAGCCAATGGGTGATATGACCATAGTCACAGAAACAGGTCGAGTGACAAATACCGTTGGGTAATTGGTTGATATAAACAATGTAATCACCCTTAATACTGTATATTATAACAATGTGTCGTTTTGTGCAACTTGAGTGACTCGCCAGTATTTCCTTGCTGATAAAACCTTTTAAAAACATGTTTCAGGTGATCTGCTGTGATCCAGGAAAAGTGCCGTGTAGCACTACAAGCTTGAAGAAGTGGCTTAATAAAAATAAAGAAACATGTTTTTGTAAAAATGGGGGTTTCCTAGTGAACTTCCCTTATTGTAAATTACGAGGTTTGTCCCTAATTATGAAATAAAATAATCGGGCATTTTCAAATTTTAAACGATCCTGTTAATAATTCCGCTGCCAAATTAAATAAACCCCACGGGATTTCTTTCCCGCGGCTTCTGGACCGGGTCAAACCGGGCCGGGGGCCGTGACAGAAAAAGGTGGTATCAGAGCCACTGATTTAAGCCAATTAAGTATTTAGAAATACTTAATTTTCTGATTATCATTTTGTGATTATGTGTTTTTTTTGCATTAATTAACTATTTGTTAGATTACAGTATGGGTAAGCAAAGAATTTCGGACATCTATCGTCAATTAGATAGCTCACCAAAAGATAAGGAAGCCTCATTCCGATCAAATTCCTCAAGATACTCAGCAGATACTGAGGAAGGAATATTTATTCGTAAGACACAGTTTGAGAAACCACTTACCATTAAGAAAAGAAGTTGGATTATTAGAAAAAGTCAAGAGAAAATAAGGAAGTCACAAACAAAAGGAGTGATAATTAATAAGGAGATTCAGGAAACATGTAATAACCCACCATGGGAAGATGAATTAGACGAACAATGGGAAAATCTCTACATGTTAACCACTACAGCAGTAAATGTTAACTTATAGTTGAATCGCCAAATCAGTACCAGCACCTATGTCACCTACGAGCCAGAAACTTTCAAAGAACTTCATTCGTTAGATAGCAACCTAGTAGAAAAAAAAAAGACAGGATAAAATTTATATAAACGCATGTTGAGAATAATACCTCTATAACCTAGCTAGACTAAAATAAATTACGGATGCATAACCACTAGTATATTTTGAATTTCAGTTGTAATTTATATATATATATATATATAAAAATCGCAATATTTCGTTTTAATCAATCTGTTAGTATAATTGTATTAGATTTATAATTAATACTTAATTTTTCTGATTGCCATTCTGTGATTCTGTGAGAATTTAATTTACCAATTTTTAACTTAGAATTTTGTATGTTTCTTCATATCTGCTAAACAGCATGAATGAGTTGTCTGAAGCTCTTCAGAATCTCAATCTCTATTCTGTTTATCTAGAAGTTTCCAGAAACTTTACCGGTTATTGCGCCGACATGGATGAGCCTATGGAATTTCAAGCCCAACCTCCGGAGAAACCCAAGCCAAAGAAAAGAAGAAGACTTGTAGGGTGGAGGCGTGTGCGCAGAAAGAAACCAGCGACACGGAAAGTTATAAAGACGGAGGGTCTCAAAGATAAAGGCAAAGGAATAGAGATTGGGGAAAGTTCTAGGCAAGACCAGGAAATGCCATCCTGGGAGGAGCTGGATCATAAACTGGCACTTAGTGACCTCATCGGACCTGCCGGTGAAAACCTCTTTAATTACCCAGCGGAAGCACAACTTCCAGTTGATCTAGAGCCTGATATCCCAGATCCTATTATCCACTCCCAACCTTTACCAGCAGAACTAGAAGAATGGTGGACCACCGATTGGCAGTTTCAAAATCTTCTAAATAACCCTAATACCTTTTCCCCCAGTTCGACCCTGAGCCTCCACTACACCCACCGATGAGCTCAGAAAATTTGGCTGAACTCCGCCATTATGGCGAGGAGCTGGTGGACGCCGGGAATAGAATCCGAGAAGTAGGGGAAAAAATATCTTGGAAATACGACGAGAGGGAACGTCGTTTCTGAGATGCCAAGCTGACGGGGATGGTGTGACTGTGGTTGTGTGGTTGTAGGAATATATGTTTAATAATAATATAATAATAAAATATAATCATGTGAAATAACTAAAAATAAAACTCTTGTAAGATAACTTGTGTGTACGGATGCCTATTATAATATATAAAATATCGAACGTCGAAAAATCAACAATTTTGGCTATACATGTTGATGTGATTATGTACGACTGTTTTATTATGTTTGGTTGTTAATTATTTTCTGCTAATCACTTATATATATATATATGAATTACCAGATAGAACACGCTGGTAATGAACCCATTAACGAAGTTAACCAATCTGAACAAAACCATGAAGATCAATTTCTGAATAGGCAAGATATCGAGAATATCGTTGCTCAGGGAATAGCCAATGCTATTCCAGCAATCCTTGCTGCTGCTTGAAATCCAGTTGAACCTCAACAAATTATTCCTAGCAAACGTACTCATGAAGACAACTTTAGTAATAGCATAAATGGAGGCGGTAACATTAATAATAATGATAATGATGTACTGCAAGCCCCAATTCTCAAAAGAATGAAAGCTGCAACGCCTGGTTGCACCTACAAGGAATTCCTTGCCTGTAAACCTGTTGGGTTCGCAGGCAATGAAGGGGCGACTGCAGCGCTGCGTTGGTTGGAGAAAACCGAGGCAGTAATCAAAACAAGTAAATGTGTCGAGGAGGATAAAGTCATGTATGCTTCTCACCTTTTTAAGGAAGAAGCATTAGAATGGTGGAATACGGTATTACAAGCCAAGGGAAGTGACATTGTAACACCTCGAAAATTCACGTCCTATAATGTATTGACACGTGTCATAAGCTTGAACGTGTGAAAGAATACTCTAGAGGGACTAAAGTTGACAAATAAAGAAACTATGTGAAAATGAGGGTTCAAAATGTCAACAATGGATAAATATACCTTACAATAACCCTACATGATGTTTATACCCTTAAATGAATAAATCATGGATCATACGAAGCTAATTGTGAAAGAAAGTGTCACTCATAACATAAAAGTGTCACTCATTTGGCACGAGCAAGGATGGATGAACTGGAGCCTGAGATTGGGAAAATCTCTGTAACCTCCTTGTATCTTGATTATCTTCTCCTAAGACTACCCTGTTTACCTCCCGAGAGGTAAGTAGAGTTAAGATTAACATCCCGCTTTGGGTTAGAGTGTTGTAAGAACTCCATGCTGATTATGGAATAACCGAAAACCTGATTAAGTAAATTTTAAGATAGGAGATTCATATAGCCCAACTCGATATTCTGAGAGTTTGATATTGTTGGGTAAGAAAGACGGTTCATTTTGCTTATGCATACATTACCGCAACCCTAATTAGGCAACGATTAAGAATTTCCATCAGCTACCCAGGATCGTCGAATTGTTCGACTAACGACAAGGATTAGCTATTCCTTAAAATTAGTTAAGTAGTGGTTGGAATAACCATCTCACCTTAAGATAAGCTTTTCTATAATAGTTTATATGTAAGCATCAAGGCTGCTCCCTTGGAGACCTTGTAAAGATGAAATGTTAAACATCTATTGTTAGGACAATAGATTGGTAAGTCCACTTATCAGGATCTGAAAGTTGCATTGGAAACAACAAATAAGATCACGCAAATTCATAATCATCTGTAAGTTGCCATTATTCGGCAGAAAAACTTGGAATTTATAAAATTCGCAATCTTCTTAAGTCATTAATAAGGAATAAGGTTCAATCAAAGGTATCACCCTAAAAAGGGTGTGCTAAAAATTTAATTTCTCAGGGTAGGTTAAGCCCTGGATATATATATAGGAACATTCAGGAAATCGAATGCAACAAAGGTCAATAGCCTATAAGCTAAAACCTATATAAGGAGCTTGGCAGAGCTCGCAATATACACTAAGGATTTAAAGACGTGCTTCGCCAATAAGTCAAGAAGCATTATCACATAGTGATATGCAGAATTATGAGATGATGAGGAACCTGTGTCGATTGAGGATCGACAGGATTAGAAGCTCCAAAGGATACATGTACCTATCATAAAGGTCAATTGGAATGCCATAGAGGCTCAAAGGTACTGGGGAAGATTAAGCCCAATGTAAGGCAGAAATTACTTCCTTTACTTTAACAAATCTCGAGGTCGAGATTTCTTTTAAGGGGGTGAGGATGTAACACCTCGAAAATTCACGTCCTATAATGTATTGACACGTGTCATAAGCTTGAACGTGTGAAAGAATACTCTAGAGGGACTAAAGTTGACAAATAAAGAAACTATGTGAAAATGAGGGTTCAAAATGTCAACAATGGACAAATATACCTTACAATAACCCTACATGATGTTTATACCCTTAAACGAATAAATCATGGATCTTACGAAACTAATTGTGAAAGAAAGTGAGAGATTACAAACTACAGGGGTTAAATGTGTCAACATGTTTAAAGTATACCTCTGAGTGACCTTTTAGCAAACCCGAAGCTTTGTAACGATTAATTATGCTCACTAGAATGCGTGATAAAAATTTCACCAAGTTTCGTTATCGTATGAGAAAGTTATGATAAAATTCGTGTGCGAGGGGTTAAAAGCGTCAATGTTGAAATCTATGACTTTTCGGGTAGTCAAAAGTTAACCAAGGACTTAACAAAGTTGGTATAAGTCTTGAAGCCCTTAGAATTCAATTTAGAGGGCCCAAAGTGCAAGAAATAAAGGTAAAATCAAGTTTGGAAGTCCAAGGGTCAAAACTGTCAACATTTGAAAGATTCATTTTTGCTGGCCAAGGGCTTGCGCACCTCAACACCAAAAGCCTTACGGTGCGCAAGCAGGTCCCAGATGCAGCAACTCGTTTTTGTTGCCTGTTCAGCCCATGTAAACGTCATGTATTGCCCTTTAACACTTCATGGGCGCCCCCTACATGTTCCTAGGCCTTAGGGGCACTTGTAAATGATCTGGGATCCATGGTAGCATGAGTTGTCAACAATCTAATGGATCAAATTCACTATAAAAAGGGCCATTAGTTGCAACATTTGATCACACCTTTCCATCTGCTTTCTTGGTGCTTCCTGGAGCAAAAGAGCAGACCCTAAGCATCCCAAATCGTTCATAGGACTTTGGTAAGTATGCTTAACCTTTCTTAGTTGAGTTTTTACTTAGTTTAAGCTTAAAAGTCAAACCGTCGTAATTAACGGTTAACTTAGCGATTAATCATTAATGGTCCAGTGATTAGTCGAATTGAAGGTAGTTATAAGTTGGTAATTATGTGGGCAATAAACCCTTAAAAGGGCACCCTCTGATTCTCACTCTAACTAGGTCAAATGTCGGGTCAAACTTGTTATTAAAAAGTCAACAGAATGCTTATTTTTCAATTTATGCATAATTAGCAATGTAGAACCCCTACAACCTGTTTGATCATTAATATAACTTGTTAATAAGTATAAGAACTAGTCTAAGCTTGTTTGATCCGACAATTTTCTATTTAGACCCGGTTCGAAACCGAAAGTCGCAAAACTTTGACTTTTGCTTTGACTTCAGTTCTGACCCGTTTTAGTATGATTTGGAAATGGCTTAGAGCTTCCTTAGGACCAGGCTACATGTTAGCATGACCCTCTGTGGTTGGATCGTTGATTGTCCGATTCGTTTACTCGTTTCCGTTAAATGCCAAATGTTGACCAATATGCCCTTTTAACCATAAAACGAGAATTTTGGATATGTTAAAAGACAAAAATCTTTGTTACTGAATTATAAACATGTCCCTAAAGTTTCACATCAGTTGGAGGTCTATAATAGGAGTTATGCTAAAAAGCGCGATTAAGAAGCTTTTTGTTAATTAAACGACGC
Source organism: Helianthus tuberosus (assembly GCA_030545235.1). Lineage (NCBI taxonomy): Eukaryota > Viridiplantae > Streptophyta > Magnoliopsida > Asterales > Asteraceae > Helianthus > Helianthus tuberosus. The sequence goes on from CM060372.1 coordinate 154,657,698, forward strand.
AATTAGCATAAAGCCTATCTAAACCCAATTTTCGACACCAAACCTTTTACCCACTGATGTAATATAATATTTTGGAATTTTTGAAGATTTTTAATTATTTTTAACCTGCTCATAACCCACGGTTATGGCCTTGATTCGGTAAATACCAATTTTACCCTTTTCGTTCATAAAATGAGTTCTACATGATATTTTGACACCAATCCAATTGCTACTGATTTTATATAGTAACCTGATCAGAAAATTCAGATTTCCGGTATAACCCGGAAATCGCTTAAAATGGCTTTTTAAGCGTATTAAACGCATAGTTTGGGTTTAAAACCATTTTATCACACAAGACTTATTACCAACTGATATGACCTATTAAAATAAGTTATTTTACTGATGTATTCGGACCCGAATCTCAGAACTTCATTTTAAACTCTTCTATAACCTTTTAAATGACCAAAATACCCCTACGGGGCTTATTTTGAGATTTAACTCGTTTTGGGCATAATGGAAGGTATCCTACTGATATCACAACATATTAAAGGCATATTAACTTAGGAAACCTGTATATGACTCTTATGGTTACCCGTTACGCTTCTTGCGCGTTCGGTTCGGCTTATGTAACTAGTTTGCATAAGTTAGCCGAAACGGGTCAAACCTTATCTTTTTATCTCAAAATCCAGAAGGTGTTTGGATTACCCATATTATACAAGTCTTCAAACTTGTCGGGTCTAAAACACATTCTATTTCGGTCTTCGCTTAATCATGCGTTTGAACCGTAACTTTCGGTAAGACTAACCGGTCTAAGCTTAGGCTTAATTAAAGACCCGTTAGCATTCTAATTGGTTATTTATACCATCATTCCAGACTAGAGCCTTCCGATAAATGGTACCTACGCTTACTTAAGTGAATACGACTGAGTTATTAAATTCTTGCTATTTAAGACAGGAGCTAGCTCAGGTAAATACTCTTAACTTATTTTCCCTATACGGGCTTGGGATACGGTATTATAATAATACCGCTTGGTCGGGTATTGAATGTTTAATCGGATTGTGATTTCTAAGAGGGTTAACTCAATAATATTTTGTTGGATGAGATGGACAAATATTAAAAAAAAAGAGACTGATGACAATGATATGCCATCATGTGAGCTTTCTTCTTGATGATTATAGGTATGGAAGAAAGGGTTCAACTAAAGTGTAAAATGTTATTTTGGACTCCGTTATTACAAATAGCATCAAGCAAGAGTTGATCTTCAATGACATGCCGCCAAACAAGAATATCACACCAAAAAACAGGATGCCACTAAGCAGCTTCTTCTGAAAAAGACGAGGTTTATGTAGGAAAGTTGGCAACTAGCAAAACTATTCAAAAAAGGTTCAAAACGCCAAAACAAATTCAAGAAGAAAGAGACTGATGACAATGAAGATTCGGAAGAGAAATTAGATTACAATTTTTTATTATTTTAGTTTTCATTTTATATTGTTTTGATATCAAGTTATATGTTGATTTGTTAACTAGTTCTCTATAAAAAATAACATTATTATATAAAACGCCAAAAACTACAAACACCAAAAAGCTAGAAGTATGAAAACTGGGAGAAAAGCTGCTGGCAAAACACCTTGTAAAGGGTATTAAATGCCAAAAAATTCACTAAACGCCAAAAAAAAAATTTGGTCTTATTGTAATCTTATGCAAATATTAGAGACTCGAAGTGAATTATTATACAAAACGCAATAACGCCAAAAAATTATATATGTGACACAAAAACAATTAATTCAAAGGCCAAAAAGTTTAAAAAATACGATTAACGCCAAAAAAACTTAGACACCATAAAATATTATACCGCGTTGGGAAATAAAAAAAGAATGAAAAGACAAAAAAGCCCCTTCGCCCTTCTCTATGACGCGGGACACGTGTTAGGCCAGGAAGCGTTCTCACCTTTTTCACACTTTTGAGCGTTTTCTCCTGAACCCGTTTCTATATATATATATATATATATATATATATATAGAGAGAGAGAGAGAGTAGGGTTCGCACGGAAAGTGTGTTTTTCCTAGAAAGTCTAGGAAGCGATCTGGTCCATCCGATTGGTGTGTTTAAGGGTTGAGATTAAATCAATGGCAATCTTGTAATATTTGAGTTTAATTAATTGATTGTTTTAAATGAGTAGGGGCAATTTTGTCAATGGCCGTGTTTTAAATCAATTAGATAACCGCCCAGTTCCTAAATTCAAGCGATTTTCCCTCTCTCTTTCTCCAAACCCATCTTGGAAACCCCAATCCCTACCAAAAATAACTACAATCATGGAAGAAGATAACTTTAGAAATGATGGAGAGCACCGAATCAAATTAAAACACTTCTCCATCTCCACCATCTCCGAGTTCATCATCACCATTCAAATATTGTTCTTATCATCTCCGTTTTCTTGACGATGTGTTTTAACAGCAAGCAGATTCATACAGTTGTGTTTTAGCATTCAGATTCATACAGATGTGTTTTAACAGCAAACAGATTCATACAGTTGTGTTTTAACATCAAGCAGATTCATACAGTTGTGTTTTAGCATTCAGATTCATACAGATGTGTTTTAACAGCAAACAGATTCATACAGTTGTGTTTTAGCATTCAGATTCATACAGATGTGTTTTAACAGCAAACAGATTCATACAGATGTGTTTTAACAGCAAACAGATTCATACAGTTGTGTTTTAGCAAGCAGATTCATACAGATGTGTTTTAACAGCAAACAGATTCATACAGTTGTGTTTTAACAGCAAGCAGATTCATACAGATGTGTTTTAACAGCAAGCAGATTCATACAGTTGTGTTTTAGCATTCAGATTCATACAATTGTGTTTTAACAGCAAACAGATTCATACAGTTGTGTTTTAACAGCAAGCAGATTCATACACTTGTGTTTTAGCATTCAGATTCATACAGTTGTGTTTTAACAGCAATCAGATTCATACAGTTGTGTTTTAGCATTCAGATTCATACAGTTGTGTTTTAACAGCAATCAGATTCATACACTGTGTTTTACCATCTTTATATTATGGGATCTATAAAAAAAATTGACTTTAGCCCTGTAAACTGTTAAAACACAGAACCAAGAACATGCTGATAAATTCCAGTAATCTTCTGAACAATGGAATATGCGATGTAATGTGACATGGAATTTTAGTTAATAAACACATTGACTTCCAGATTTGAATTCGAAAATAATAAAAATTCCGAAAATCATGGAATTTTAGTCAATGAAGATACATTCCAAAAATAAAATTAAAATGTGAAATTACATGATAGCTCTTCTACTTAAAATCCCTCAATGACACATGTCCAATTCTTATTCCTTCCTAGACTTTCTAGGAAAAATAGACTTTCCACCCAACTCCTACTCTATATATATATATATATATATATGGTAGGGTTCCAGCGTGAACAACCTCCCAAGAGTGAACTGCGTGAACAGATCTGAACCCTTGATTTCCTTTTTAGTTATTAAGGGTAAGATTGTAATTATATAAAAAAAATTAGATTTAAATCATTTTTTTAATAATTGGATTAAGTTACATCTTTCCTAATTTAAATTCATTATCCACATTATGTTTTATTTATTAATAAGATAATTATCAAAACAAACAACAAATAACCAGATTTCAATTTTAATTTTTATTTCAGATTTCATCACCAGAATTCAAATTTTGATTTTTAAGATCCACGTAACCTTCATATTTCAACGGTATACACATGTGTACTTGGATATAAATAGAACTGTACACATGCGTACTCAGCATCGTACATATGTGTAATTAGCTACATAATACATACATAGAAACAATACATGTAAAACTATTTTATATTTAACAAATTACAAGTTCCATAATGTTTTCCAAACCAAACAAAAAAACATATAATTAAAAGTTCCAGTTTCGTAAAAACAATAAAACCAACATAATCGAAAAAACAAAAAACATAATCTTTTACAACTATTCGCCACGTTGTATGCTGAATCATCCTTATCGACCTCATACGTGAATCATCTTTATCGACCTTCCATCTCCACTTTTCTCGTTAACGACACCTCCTATAATAGCACAAAAAAACTCAGCAACTAATACTTTTCATAATTCACAAGTGTACATCAACAACTTTACACATTCAATACACAAAAAATTATGAGATATCACAAAAGCAGACGCTATACACATGTGTACATTGGGTTAATATTAGAGCAAAATCAGAATACACATGTGTGCATCGCATTAAAAACAAAGCAAAATCAGAATACACAAGTGTACATCGCGTTAAAAACAGAGCAAAATCAAAGAATTTAACAAAAAAACTCAGCACCTAATACCTTGCATAATTCACAAGTGTACATCAACAACTTTACACATTCAATACACAAAAAAAAAACTGAGATATCACAAAAAAACAGACGCTATACACATGTGTACATCGCATTAAAAACAGAGCACAAATCAGAATACAGGATCCAAAAAACTTAAATCGGAACTCTAATAGTCCAGCAGATCAGTAAAACAAAAAAAAGTTACCGATTGCATAATAAACAGTAACCCACAAGGTATCAAAGCTAAAAGGGATTAAAACAAATGCTACAAATTACCGGTGTTTATGGAGACGACGACGGTGGCTATAAAACTATCTGTAAATGAAAAATAAAATTAATAAAAGGGATTAAACCACCACCGTCATCACGTCACCTGAAACACCACCCAAATCTTGCCGGAAAATCGTGGATCGAACCAGATATAAAAAGAAAAGAGAAGAAGAGGACTAGTGGCTTACCGAGTTGAAAACCCTTGGCTGTCGTCGTCATAATCGTCATCCCAAACACTACCTATGACAACCACCACACCACTACCTGAATTATTTCGCATCCGGTCAGTGTAAGCTTGGATCTAGAAAGATCTAAAAGAAAAAAAAGGAAAAGAAAAGGATTCAAAGACTTACCGGAAAATCGCATCTAACAGAGTTGAAGTACCGCCACCGTCGCTCTTTTCAAAAAACCGATGCCGGTTTTGTGCTCGGAAGGCTTGATTTAGGGGCTACGCGTGCTCTCGTGCCGGAAGCTCTCGCCGGACCACCATCCACGGTGACCGGCCGCCGTGCTGTCGCTGGCTCTGCCGGCTGGAGTCTGGTTGTAGTTCAGACGAGAGTGTGAGAGGGATATGTGGGTGTGCGGTGTATGTGTGTGTTTGTTGAATATATTGATTACTTGATTTGAGAGATTTATGCAATCAATGAAAAATGGAAATTACACATATACCCTTTTTGTATTTAATTAAATGGAAAAAATTAACCAAATAATTACCATCATGCCACTCACTTTAATCTCAAGATCAACAAAATCAATGGCCCAGATCAGTTCACGCAGTTCACTCTTGGGATTTTGTTCACGTTTGAACCTAATCCTATATATATATATATATATATAAGGTAAGGTTCATGCGAGAACCACCTTTATTGAGAAAACCGCGAGAACCAATGTGAACACAACCTAAAATAGCTAAAAAAACCTAAACCCCCCCCCCCCCCCCCACCAAAACCTAAACCCCCCTCCCCCACCCCCCAAAAACCTAAACACACCCCCCACCCCCAAGCTAAAAACTAAACCCCCAAAAAAGTTAAAAAAATCTAATTTTTTTTAATATTTTTTATGTTAAAATCGCTACTTTTAGTAGCAAAAAAAAAATAAAAAAAAATTAATTTTTTTGCTACTAAAAGTTGCGATTTTTTTATAAAAAATATGAAAAAAAATTACTGTGTTTTTTAGCTATTTTTAGGCATTTTTGTTTGTGTTCGCATTGGTTCACGCGGTTCTATCAATAAAAGGTGGTTCCTAACGGATCTTTGTCATATATATATATATATATAGAGAGAGAGAGAGAGAGAGAACGGTGAAAAGTGTGAGAACAGTGAGAACAATTTTGGTGGTGACATGTGGCATTGATGTTAAATTACACTAAGGGGTAATATTGTCAAAAAAACCCACTTACGTGAACTGGGTGTTCAAATAAAACGCCATAACAAAAAAAGCTATTTTTTGAGCTATAATTTACAACAGCTCAAAAAAACCATTTTTTTGAGCCATATAGCTAAAAAACGCTATAAACTCCCAGTTAAAACGCCAGCAAAAAAAACCTATTTTTTTTAGCTATAATTTTCAACAGCTCAAAAAAAAAAAAAAAAAAACCAATTTATTGAGCCACATAGCTCCCATTAAAACGCCATAAAAAAAAACTTTTTTTTGAGCTATAATTTACAACAGCTTAAAAAAACAATTTTTTTGAGCCTTATAGCTCAAAAAAATAGTTTTTTTATGGCGTTATGGGAGCTATGTGGCTCAATATATTGTTTTTTTTTTCATTTTTTTAGCTAGCTCCCATTAAAACGCCGTAACAAAAAAAAAAGCTATTTTTTGAGCTATAATTTACAACAGCTCAAAAAAAACCATTTTTTTGAGCCATATAGCTCAAAAAACGCCATAAACTCCCAGATAAAACGCCACGCCAAAAAAAACTATTTTTTGAGTTATAATTTACTAAAAAAAAACATTTTTTTGTGTCTAATCGCCTAAATTAATAACTTTTGAGCTTAGAAAAATCATAATTTTTACTGTAAAAACGCCATAAAACACCTAGTTCAGAAAACCGCCATGAAAAAACTCTATAGAAAACGCCATAAAATACCCAGTTCAGAAAAACGCCATGAAAATAACTAGTTAAAACGCCATAAAAACGCCTAGTTCAGAAAAAACGCCATGAAAATACATAGTCTAAAACGCCATAAAACACTCAGTTCAGAAAAACACCATAAAACCCAGTTATTTTTTTTCGAAAAGTATATCAATATTATACTCGTTGGAAAGATAAAAAACGCCGAGTTTTATGGTGTAATTTTGTTTGAAAAATAATCACGTATAAAAAAGTTATTGTCGTTTTAATATGATGGGGGGAAAATGGCATGTGAATGGCATGTGCACCTTTGTTTGGATCTTTCTATTTTACCCCTCCTGGAAGTTACAAGCCCCTATTATTTACAAAAATGTCACCGCATCAATCTCAGCCACAAACCACTAAGATCTTGTGGCTGAGAATCGTTCTCACTGTTTTCACACTTTGAGGGGTTCTCTCCTGATCCTGGTCATATATATATATATATGGTAAGGTTCATGCGAGAACCACCTTTATTGCGAGAACCGCGAGAACCAATGTGAACACAACCTAAAATAGCTAAAAAAACCTAATCCCCCCCCCCCCCCCGCCCCAAAAAAACAACCTAACCCCCCCCCCCCCCAAGCTAAATGCTAAAAACTAAAACCCTCAAAAAACCTAAAAAAAACCTTACCCCCCCCCACAAAAAAAAAAAAAAAAAAAACCTAAACCCCCCTCCTCCACCCCCCCCCCCCCCAAAAAAAACCTAAACCCCCCACCCCCAAGCTAAAATGCTTAAAACTAAACCCCAAAAAAACCTAAAGAAATCTAAAATTTTTTTTTTAATATTTTTTATGTTAAAATCGCTACTTTTAGTAGCAAAAAAAAAATTTAATAAAAAAAGTTTTTTTTTTGCTACTAAAAGTAGCGATTTTTTTTATAAAAAATATTTAAAAAATTTTTTTTGTGTGTTTTTTAGCTATTTTTAGGCATTTTTGGTTGTGTTCACATTAGTTCTCGCAATAAAGGGTGGTTCCTAAAGGATCTTTGTCCTATATATATATATATATAGGGTAAGGTTATTGTAAAAAAGATCAAAAGTGTGAGAAAGGTAAGAAAGAATCTCAGCCATTAGATCTAAATTAATTGAAAAGGGTAAACAAGTAATTTTATCATTAATTCAATTAATTAAAAACTTCCTATAACCGTCACCTTAATTATAGGAAGTATATAACACCATTCAGCAAGTATATAACACCATTCAGCATTCAGCATTCAGCAAGTATATAACACCATTCAGCAAGTATATAACACAATTCAGCAAGTATATAACACCATTCATTGACTAAACATCTGATCGAAACATATTTTTTTTCTCTATATAAGTATAGCAATATGGTACTCATATTAAAGATAAAAAACGCTCGTTATTATGGTGTAATTTTTTTTTTAAAAGTTACGTATAAAAAGTTATTGACGTTTAAAAAAGACGGGAGGAAGTTACATGTGCATTACCTAATTTCTAGTGGGTTTAAAAGACTATATTGCCCCTAGATATTTCAAATCACTCCAAATTAATGAAAATAATTTACAATTTGGTCCCTATTGATCTTAACCATTTGAGATTCTTTCTTACACTTCTCACACTTTGGGCTTTTTTTTACAAGATCCTCTACCTATATATATATATATATATAGGGGAAGGTTCATTTGAGAAGAAATTTAATATGGGAAGAAAAAGAAGAAAGAACATATTAGTAAAATACTATTTCATTTATAACTTGTATCATTAATTTTTCTCTCTTTAATTAATTAGTCAACTAATCATTAATTATCCTACATATAATCTACAAAACCTACACATATCAAAATTTTCCTATATATACCCTACACATTATAGAATTTTATCCTACACAGTCGAAATGTATCTTACACACCTCGAAATATATCCTACACAACTCGTAATTTATCCTACACAACTAGTAATTTATTCTACACTTTAAATTAAGTTGGTTTTTTAATTTGGAAAAAATATATATTTTGAAAAGTAGTTACAAATTTAATTTAGTTAGTTATTAAAGGAGAAGAATACAAATTAGTGATTTATATAAGTTTACCAATATACCCTTATATTAAAATTAAATGCAAATATTAAATGAAGTAAAATGAAGCATTCTTATTGGTTGAAACTTCTTCTTTTTTCTTCTTACAAAAAAAATATTCTCATTTGAACCCTCCACTATATATGTATGTATATATATATATATATATTGTGAGGTTCATAGGGGAACACTAAAAAAGTGGGGAACAGACTCAAACGAACTCCGATTGGACTCATTCCAGCGACGTTGAAACCGGCTCGTCAAACCCTAACTAGGATCTCTTAACCCAAAATCCTAAATCATAACCCCTAAACCCTAAATATATTAGGGTTTAACTTTTAGGGTTTAGCTTTACGGTTTAGCTTTAAGGTTTAGCTTTAGGGTTTAAGGTTTAGCTATAGGGTTTAGCTTTAGGGTTTAGGGTTTAGCTTTAGGTTTAGCCTTTAGGGTTTAGCTTTTAGGGTTTATAGTTTAGATTTTACGGTTTAACTTAGGTTTTAGCCTTATTTTTTAGCTTTAGGGTTTAGAGTTTAGGAGTTAGGATTTAAGGTTTAGGGTTAAGAGATCCTAGTTAGGGTTCGACGAGCCGGTTCCAACGCCGCTGGAATGAGTCCAATCGGAGTTCATTTGAGTCGGTTCCCCGCTGTTCCCCACTTTTTTAGCACTCAAGTACGATGCATGGTAGTTTCTTTTATGTAAGGCTTTTGTTTTAGCTGAGTGTAACCTTGACGATTGTGTCGCCTTTACTTCCATCTATTATAAGGCTATAGGGTATGGAGATGGTGGTTTGGGTCATGGATTGTCACGTAGGGCGCGGTCTACATGATACACTACCCTCAATTCCCAAGCTATGGTGGTTCCTGTGGTTTAATCCACGACAATCACGACCCAAGAGCCATAAGCACATCTTAAACTACTCCAAATTTTAACTATCCTTTCAATAATAGAGATGTAGGTGAATTTTTTTAAGTCAAACTAAAAAATTCGTAAGAACTCCTCCAAATTTTAACTATCCTTTCAATAAATAGAGATGTAGGTGAATTATTTTAAGTCAAACTAAAAAAAAATTTCCCCACTTTTTTAGCACTCAAGTACGATGCATGGTAGTTTCTTTTATGTAAGGCTGTTGTTTTAGCTGAGTGTAACCTCGACGATTGTGACGCCTTTACTTCCATCTATTATAAGGCTATAGGGTATGGAGATGGTGGTTTGGGTCATGGATTGTCACGTAGGGCACGGTCTGCATGATACACTACCCCCAATTCCCAAGCTATGGTGGTTCCTGTGGTTTAATCCACGACAATCACGACCCAAGAGCCATAAGCACATCTTAAACTACTCCAAATTTTAACTATCCTTTCAATAATAGAGATGTAGGTGAATTTTTTTAAGTCAAACTAAAAAATTCGTAAGAACTACTCCAAATTTTAACTATCCTTTCAATAAATGGAGATGTAGGTGAATTATTTTAAGTCAAACTAAATTTTTTTTTTTTTGACGGCCAACAAAGCAAATTTTTATTACGACGGAACAAAACGGCACGCTAACGAACACATTAGACGGCCAGAAATGTACAAACACAACTCCCGCCAAATCAAACCCAATTACATATTAACCATTCAGCCCCTCTAAATCGAACAATAGCCACCTCTCCCATGTGAGACCGATACCTTTTGATCGATTTTTTATCCATAAGAATGCGAGCGCCTTGATATCATCCATCAGCCTCCTAGTAGACACTTGCTCATGCTGGAAAATGAGTTTGTTCCGACTGCGCCATGCATATGCACCATATAGTTGTCTGAACCACCGTGTATATAGCCTTCTTCCACCTTTCAGACCTGTTTATGAATCGATGGACCTGAATCAGGTCTTTTGAAGTGAAAGCAAAGATGGACACACCTCTACACCATGTGACAATTGAGTCCCAGACCTGTTGGGCCAGTCTGCACGAGACGAAAATGAGATCGGTGGTTTCATTTTCGTCACCGCAAAAGCTGCAGCTGATCTCTCCCACATTTACATACCTCCTGACCAATTCGACCTTCGTTGGAACTCGATTCCGCGCAACTCTCCAGGCTAGAAAATTGACTTTTAGGGGTGACCAAGAGTTCCAATCAAACCTGACGCCGCTATCAGTAACACTCATGCTTATCAGCCTAGCCCTGGCACTGCATACCGAGAACACCCCTTCAGTATCGAGCATCCACTCCCATCTATCCTCGCCGGACCCAGCCTCCACCCCAGCCAACAAGCGAACCAGCTCATCCATCTCAGTCAACTCTCCGGGTGTTTGGGGCCTTCTGGACCAATGGAACCTCTGAACCGAAGTCCCACCTGGCCAACATACCCGCTCCGCAACTGTAGCATGCTTATATTTTTCGATTGCAAATAAGCTTGGAAACCGATCCCTAAGTAAATTATCGCCAAGCCAGCAGTCCATCCAAAATCGAATTGCCTTTCCATCCCCATATACCCCACGAATCAAAGTTGCCATGCTGATACCCACCCCTTCGTAGTCTTTGTTATGCCACCTATTTGTTTCCAGGGACTCGGGAGCGAGAGCCTCATAGGAATGTAGTTCCAATTCCTTGACCCGCCATGTACGCTCCAAACTAAAAATTTTAACTTTAAATCTGTCATAATCAAAGGTGTCACATTTAACCCGCTTTACTTTAAAAGATAAAAAATAAAATATCTAACTTTTTTTTAACGGCCAACAAAACATAATTATATTACCACAAAGAGCCAACAGTGTGTTAGCTCAGTTGTTACAGCCACCAAAAACAAATCCTCAAATACATCAGCAACCCATACAAGATAAACTAAAATCACCCTAAAGTTCCAGGTTAAAGCCCTCACTTTTGCTCTGTGTTTCAGCCACAAGAAAGCTAAAATTTTTACCTCATCCACTAGCCTATTTATGCTCCCCTGCTTCCTGTCAAAGATCCATTCGTTCCGTGCCTTCCAAAGGCACCATATCGTCGTTTGTATCACCGTGTATACAACCTTTCGCCATTTCCTTGACCCGCGCAAGTTATCATGATGTTTCAGCACATCCACAGCCCCAAAGAAAAAAAAGGGGAAGGGAGCCTACCCCATGTAAACACCTGGTCCCATACTGCCATCGCCAGTGGACAAGCAGCAAAAAGGTGGTCGATCGTCTCTTCATACTCATCACAAAAACTGCACATAAGCGACGGAACTGGTACATTTCTTTTTGCAAGAGCCACTCTCGTGGGCAGCCTACCAAGATGTAATCTCCACGCCAAAAAAATAACTTTTAGCGGACACCAATTATTCCAGCGAAACCATGACTCTGCCCTATCTCCTGCGCAACTTTGCATATATACCCTTAAACTTTGTGTCGTATAGATTCCGGACGAGCTAAGACCCCACACCCATCTGTCACTCCCACCAGGAATTGATACCGTTTGCAATAATCCCCCAAGTTCAGCCAGTTCGCTGATTTCGGTTGAACCCTAAGATCAAGTTTGTACGTTTCTCTTACCGTCATTGAACACGTCAATATCATTATCGTAACGAGCAACTGCCAGCTGGCTCTCTAGGCAAAGAATGGACGAGTCAGGCTGGCTAGGAAAAATAAGAACGATCCAGGTTGGCTCTCTAGGCAACCAGTGAACGAGTCAAGCGCGTAGCGAGCCAGCCTGAATCTTTCATGTTTTTCCTAGCGAGTCAGTCTGACTCAATGAAATGAATCAAAAAGACGGCGTCACCGTCTACAACTTCCTTCGCTTGTCTAGGTGGCGAAGTAGAGTGCTTTGATCTTGAAGACAAGTACATGGATACAGGGTCTCCTGAGATAGATTTAAGGCCAGGCTTGGTAATTTTGAATAAAATACACAAATCTTTATACAAAGTTTGCTTTTTATTTTGGGTAAAGCCAAAAAGAGCATCACCTTCACCACCTTGATCCACTTCGCCACGGCTGCACAAGCAGTGCGATCGTCTTCCGGTGAAGACATAAACTGAGATCGGTGTGCATATATATAAACTGACACTGACTTTGACAGTAGGATTATTCGAACCCTGATGAATTTTTTATTAATTCAAACATATTTTCCGTTTCCGGACCTATTTCAGGTTTCACTGGTACCTGCAATGGCATCTTCATCTCTCAAAGTCTTACTCAGATTCCAATAACTTACAACAGAAAATCTAAACTATTCAATATCCATACATAGTCATAAAAAAAGTAAAGATCTAAGCATTTATCAGACTGTTACAAAGTTTAACCTACAATACTAATATTAAAACACTATTATTTTAACCACACGACCGTTCATGAAAATTGTTCCATACACAAACATTTAAGTAGACCTCATTATGCTACAACAGACTCAAGAGGAACCATCTCCGCCGCCATTATTCCCACCATTCTTCCCAGCAGACTTAAGGGGTCTTCTTGCTATTTTCTTAACTTCCTTGACCTTTTTATCCAGAGGCATTCCCAAAAAAAGTTTCAGTTGATAAGTTTTCATGGATTCCAACTGCCTAACTACTTGTTTAACTTTCTTGAATGCAATAGTTTTGTCATTTACGAGGGGTTGAAGAAAATCTAGTAGCTGCAAGTTCAAATCACTCCTGTTAAACAAATTTTCCATAGAACCTGGAAGTGCAGTAGAAGTTAGCAGACCACTCGAAGAGCATTCGCTTTTTGGCAAAAATACGGGAGATATTTGGAGGATTTTCCCAAGTTTAGTCTTGAATTCTGGCTCAAATACAGTTGGTTCATACGTGTTCTGCATTCACAAAAATGGTTTAAAATCTACAGGAAAACAACTTAAAAAGCAATTCAACTGAACATAAATACACCCTTTAATGAATATCCCACAAAATAACTACTGAAATAATGAGTATCCTTACTCAAATTTAGGATTCATGAAATAATGAGTATCCTACAAACATAAGAGATATATTTGCACTCAAACATACAAGATGCACCCCTACTACCTTAACCTTAAAAATAACAGTTTTATTTACAAAACAAAAAAAAAAAAAATGCTTTGTTTATGAATTCGTAGATAAATTCGTACAGAGGTTACTCATTCAGTGTTAGGCTTATTATGGTAGATAAATCTGATGTTTGTATGCATTTAATCTAGGGGAAATTTACGAAAATGTCATTTGACCAACGTTCTTTACGAAAATGTCACGTTCATGCGTCCGTGGACGGACTCCTCCACATGGGATGCGTCCGGATGCAAGGGATGTGTCGGGGAGGGCATGGGATGCGTCGGGGAGGCATGGGATGTGTCGGGGGAGGCATGAGATGCGTCGGGGATGGACTCTTCAACATTTGAAAGGACACGTGTCAGCTCCTCGTTCATGGACTCTTCAAGGTGACGCACAGACTCCTCCCATGTGGAGGAGTCCGTCCACGGATGCATGAACGTGACATTTTCGTAAAGAACGTTGGTCAAATGACATTTTCGTAAATTTCCCTTAATCTAGTGTATCCAAAACTCCAAAGTAGCATCCATGCATTGAATTTTCATATTGGATCGGTGGACTCTAAAGGTCACATTGTAGTTTTACAAAACCCTAAATCCCTAAACCCGAACCCATTTAACACGACCCAACTAACATGAACAACCCGACCTTATTTGGGTCGATTTTCGGGTCAATTTCCTGTGAGCTCAAACCCGAACAACCCGAAACCCGAATAAATAACCAGGAGAACACCAGACCCACAAACTGAATAAGATTACAGAAGTGTTTTAAGGATTTAGGATGTTAAAAAACTGTGCAGGTTTGCACAGATTGGTCACATGGACTGAACTGCAGAGTGTAAGAACATAAATTTGGGAGAGATTTGGATAAAAGAACATCATGATCTTTCATTGATACAATTGGCTATTTGTAGGTTGCTGTTTAAGGGATTCAACAGTTAATATGCCGGTTCAAAAAACAATAGCATTTATAAACAATAGTTAATAGCCATAAACTTACATACTTTGTTCATATAAACATTATAGTGGAGAGTTCAAACGAGAAGAATTTTTTTGTAAGAAGAAAAAAGAAGAAGTTTCAACCAATAAGAATGCTTCATTTTACTTCATTTAATATTTGCATTGAATTTTAATATAAGGGTATATTGGTAAACTTACATAAATCATTAATTTGTAATCTTCCCCTTTAATAACTAACTAAATTAAATTTGTAACTCCTTTTCAAAATATATATACCTTTTCCAAGTTAAAAAAACAACTTAATTCAAAGTGTAGGATAAATTACGAGTTGTGTAGGATATATTCAAGGTGTGTAGGATAAATTTCGCCTGTGTAGGATAAAATTCTTTAATGTGTAGGGTATATGTAGGAAAATTTTGATATGTGTAGGTTTTGTAGATTATATGTAGGATAATTAATGATTAGTTGACTAATTAATTAAAGAGAAAAAATTAATGATATGAGTTATAAATGAAATAGTATTTTACTAATATTATGCCCTTTATTCTTTTTCTTTTCACATTAAATTTCTTCTCAAATGAACCTTCCTCTAAACATGAATCCTAAACGAACTCCGATTGGACTCATTCCAGTGGCGTTGGAACCGGCTCGTCAAACCCTAACTAAGATCTCTTAACCTTAAACCCTAAATCTTAACTCACACCAGAGTTCGTTTGAGTCGGTTCCCCATTTTTTTAGTGTTCCCCAATGAACCTCACACCATAAATACAATAAATACAAATTATAGCTCTTAAATGTTCATTAGTGATGCCCTTTTTTTTTTTTTGAAATCTTGAATCAAAGCAATTTCAAATCTATGAACTTACATCAAATATTATGAAAACTTACCTCTTGTTGTTCAAGTTGTTTCAGTCTTTTTGCATATGCTATCTGTAAAGAGTGTAACCCAACATTGGCAAACAACCAAAAAAATGACCAACAAAACTGGTATTAGATGAAATTCGTACAAAATAACCAGACAAACAAACAAAAAATGCCCAAGTTTAGGAGCAGAGAGACAGAACAAGACTTACGTTTGATGAAGCTTGTGAGTTTACTTCATCAAGGCTTACGTTCAATGAACACTGTGAGTTTTCTTGTTCAAGACCATAGAGTCTTTTTCTTGTTCTCATCTTAAACAATTTGGGAATCAGGGTTTCAATTTGGGATTGGGGGTTTTAGACAATAAATGATTTAACAATAAAATGACTTCAACACTTGATACGGGACAGGATGACAGAAACCCTGTGCATGGGGAGATGAAAAGCTACATTAAATACTTTTTTTTTTTCAAGAAGCGTAGTTGATAAGCCACAAGAGTGTAGTTAGATATTTTATTTTTTATTTTTTAAACCAAAGTGTGTTAAATGTGAAACCTTTGATTATGACAGATTTAAAGTTCAAATTTTTAGTTTGACTTAAAAAAATTCACGGGTCTTGTTAGAATTGGGTGCTGGGCAATCTGGAGAATGAGGAACGAAGCAAGATTCAAGAATAAAGAAGTGAGGCTCGAGTACATTTGCGGCGAAGTGAAGAAACTGGGTTTTTTATGGTTCAAAACTAGGAATAAAGGTATTGAAACGTCTTTAAACGACTGGTGTAAATTTGTAAATATTTAACGTTTGTAGTGGTTTGGGTTGCTTCGGTTTGAGGCAGCTAGTGTGTTAATAAAGTTTACCTTTCAAAAAAATAAAAAATTCACCTACATCTCTATTTATTGAAAGGATAGTTAAAAGGAAAAATTACACTTTTATCTTATACCCTTTTAACAGGCGGTGTCTTTTTCAATGAATTTTCATAAGTTTTGCCCTTTATAGAGAATTTTGTTACATGTTTTGTCCTTTACCCTTAACTCAGTTAGATTTTTTTTGTTAAATCTGATCATGTGACTTGCATATGAGGGTATTTTTGTCATTTCATCTAAAATGACTAAATATGTAAATAACTTCTCTCCACCACCACCAAACACCCTCATGCCACCGTTACTGCCAGCACCAGCCACCACAAAATTAATCACAGATCAAATCAAATTACATATCAATTTGAAATTAAATTATAAGGAACCGATTCAAGTTGAAGCAACACAAACAAATCTAATAAAAAAGGCCACATACATCGCATCAAACCCTCCAACAACATCCTGGAATTGTTAAGATCTGGCGCCGGTCGTCGCCTCCGGCAACATGATGAAGCTTCCTGCCATTAACCCACCTGAATTTGCATCAAACCCTCCAACAACAGTACTTCTAAACCTAACCAACCAGATCAATTTAACTTCCAACTCTTTATTTCACCTTTTCCTCAAATACATATATAAAAACAACACCACTTACCCATCTGGTCCAATTCAACAACAAGCGGCTCCACACCAAGCCGATTGAACAACGATTTCACCTCAGAAGAATATCTTCACAATCAAACAAAAAAAAACTGAAATAAATGAATTACAAAATATGAAAAGAGAAAACCCTAAGTGAACTTACGATGTTTTCTTCTGGTGGTTGTTTTATATAATGGTTTTGGATGTTGAATGGTGGTGAATGAAAGGGAAGAGTGAGAGTTGGGGAAGTGAGTGAGAGAGAGAGAGAGAGAGTGAGAGGTGGTAGAGAAAGAAACAGAGGTGAAGCTTGTTGTTGTGAGATGAGAAGTTGCTGCCATTGATGCTTCTCCCTTTCGGTCTCTGTGTCTGTCAGTGAGTGACCTTTTTTATGTGATAAGGGCTTTTTCCGACGAATCACCGAACTTTGACGTCATCGGAAGTGCTTCCACACACACCCAACCACCACCACCATTGCACAGCCCCCACCCCACCACCACCACCACCATCATCCGAACACCCACTCCACCACTACCATTCAGATTTGCATAAAACCCCCAACCCTAACCATACCATTGTTCCGATCTGCGATGAAGAAGACATGGCCGGAATGATGTACTGTTGTGGTGGACGGAATGGGTGGGATGGCGATGGGTTTTTAGAGAGAGAGAGGTGTCTGGGTTTTTAGAGAGAGAAAGAATAGTGTGGTGGGAAGGGGTGAATGGGTTTTATATAATTAAAAAAGGTTTTATATAATTAAAAAATGTTTATTAATATATTATGATGTTAAAAGACAACAATACCCTTATATGGGGTCCACATAATCAGATTTAACAAGAAATATTAACTAGGTTAGGGCCAAAAGACGTAACGTGTAAGGATTTTCCCTATAAAGGGCAAAACTTGTCAAAATTCGTTAAAAAGGACACCGCCTGTAAAAAGGGTATAAGATAAAGGACAAAACGTGTAATTTATCCTAGTTAAAGTTTGGATTAGTTCTTACGATTTTTTTAGTTTGACTTAAAAATTCACCTACATCTCTATTTATTGAAAGGATAGTTAAAATTTGGAGTAGTTTAACATGTGCTTACGGCTCTTGGGTCGTGATTGTCATGGATTAAACCACACGAACCACCATAGTTTCGGAATTGGGGGTAGTGTATCACGTAGACCACGCCCTATGTGACAATCCATGACCCAAACCACCATCCCCATACCTATAGCCTTATAATAGATGAAAGTAAAGGCAACACAATCGTCAAGGTTACACTCAACTATATTGAAGGGGTATGGTCCCAAAAAGTCGCGCAAACCTCCTTCAAGGTTGCGCGGGGGACCATACTCCTTATTCAACAAATTTCTGATTGACAACCTCGCGCGGGATACACAACATTTATTTAACCGGCGCGAGGCTCGGACAATAGGAAGCTCCAATTACAACACTTAGCATTCTGAAAGAGCACCCAGTCATCCAAACCCTGCAGGAGATAGTTACGCGTCCAGCAAGAGCCGCCCAGGGCAGCAGCGCAAGTCTGTTTCAGAGAGTACACAAGGTACAACTGGCAGAAGAAAAGAGCCAATCAGCGGCCTTCTGGCCCTGCTCAATCGTGCTCCACGATCGTCTGACATACAGGAGACGAAAAGTACTCAAGGACGCCTACGTGGCACCAATCACAGGGCAGAGACACCTGTCCCACGATCTCCACTTACCTGCTGATGGCAGAGAGGCGGCCAGGCCGACAACAGTGACACGTGGCTCCAATCACATTGCGCCAGCTCCCAATAGCTCCTGCTAACCACTAACGGTCGACACCAGTGAGACAAGGAGCATATCCCTTATGTTGTCGCATTCAGGCCCAAGACCCATCAGCCCACACCCTCTTACACCTCTCCGGCTATAAATAGAGACCTCACTTCACAGGTTAAACATTCCATTCCCTCTACTCTCACTCTTAATACTTAATTATCTCCCTAAAGCAGTCGCTTATTCTCACGCCGGAGCCCGGTTAAGAGGGAAACCCCCACATTCCCCTCTTAACGAGTAATGGTGTTCTGTTTTGCAGGATAACACAGTCATTAAGGAGCTCGGGAAACCATAAAGAAGATTAACCACTATGATAGGAACATAAACCAAACTGATTAGCCCCATAATTAGTTTAGTGTTTCTTCATTGGCGCCCACCGGTTTTCTACAAATCACTTTCATCTTCTTTTTCCTGAGTTTTCATTGTTTTTTCTTCCTTCGATCATGGCTGGTCAAGGAATTATTCCCGAGTTCAGTTTCGGAGCAAACTCTAATGCGGTGTTGGGTGAGGGCAATCAAAACGTCCAACCCCAACACATTGAAGAAATTGGCGAAATCGAAGTAACCAACACGGGGGGACCGCGCGGGAGCATCACCCGCATCACTCAAACGGTAACCCCAGGAAACAACGACGCTGGACCTTCAAACCCAGCTACACCTCAGAACATTTCGGCACTACTAGGGCTACCAGAGGGCGAAACCCCAGCCTCATGGTACGCCAAGCAACTTGCCACCATTAACGAGGCGTATCAATCTTTGAGCGCACAGCAAGCAGTCTTAACGGCAGAACCGTCCTTGGTTACACCAGCAGGCCCCAGTCACGGGGCGCGCCAGATACCACCACAGCAAAACATCCAAGGAAGAGCTAACAGACTTCCCCCTACCAGAAGACTAAGCGTGCAGGACATGAACGATACACGAGGAGAAACAGAAAGCTATTATGACTATCCGTCAAACGTCCAAAGAGGCCCAGTTCATAGCCGGCTCACGCCGCGCAACATGAACAATGAATGGGAAGATACTGACCCGAACGATCCAACTTGGCAAGACGATGAAGGATCTTCAGTCTTCAATCGTTTACAAAGGAACCATGAAAATTACAGACCACGACAACACGTCGGGTACACCAAAGAGGCAGAGCGCGACTTTCGCCTCGCCTATCGACCAGCTGAAGCTGTAGAACATTCAAAGTTCATTCCAAAGATCTCGCTGGCGCCACTTTCAAGAGAGAAGTTACCTCCGACAGTTGGAAAGTTTAACGGATTGACTGATCCCGATGATTACGTCAAAGTTTTCACAAGTGTAGGTTGCATGGGAGGATGGAATATGCCCATGTGGTGCCATCTGTTTATTCAAACGCTTACAGGGGCTGCTCGTGCCTGGTTCGACAGCCTTCCTCCGGGAAAGATCAACAGAGGCGTTACCAGCGCGACACAGCCGAGGTAGAGGACATCTGGCGCAGAGATAACGAGGGTCTGGAAGATTTCATCACTCACTTCAACAAAGAGTGCTTGGAAATCGGTGGCGTAAGTGAGCAACTCATGCGTTGCCACTTCAAAAAAGCCATTCGCTGTGATAGTCTCATCAGAACCATCACTGGGAGAGATGGAATGCCCAAAGAATGGGATAAGCTCATGGAAGCCGCGGAAATAGTCGCGCAAACTGAAGAGTCACTCGCCGCAAACAAGAATTATTATGCTGAAGATCGATTTTCTAAGGGGGGCCATTCGCGCGACAACAACAGACGAAACAAAGGCAAAAACCCTGGGTGGAAAGCCAACCACTCCAGCGGTTATGGCGAACGACCTCGTTATGAAGAGCGGTCTCGCTACAGAGAAGACGCGCGAGACACTATTGATCGCATTGGTTATCGGAAAGCAGTCAGGGATGATAACCGAGAAAAGCATTGGACTCCGCTCATAAAAACACCGAAAGAGGTGCTGATGACGGAGAATCATGATTTCAAGGCTCCAAGGCCTATGACAAACAAGAAGGGGCAAGACCCCAACCTGTACTGCGACTTCCACAAAGATACAGGGCACCTGACAGATGATTGTTTCAGTTTACGTCAAGAGATTGAAAGAGCGCTAAAAAGCGGGAAGCTAAGCCACCTGGTGAAAAACGTGCGCAAAGAAACTCGACAGATCCAACGCCATGAGGAGGGGAATCACAAGAAAGTCCGACTCCTAGAAACCCATATGGTTAATGGACCAAGATACAGCGCAAGGGAGAAAGGCAAGCGCCCTTATGAACCCTCATGGTAAGAGCAACAGGTTATTTTCCCGGTAGTGCGCGGCGGCCCTCGCGCCACTCGACCCGTCGTAATTACCGGTATTATCGGCCATTATGAAACGGAGTATGTCTTCATTGACCCAGGAAGTACGGCTGATATCATCTATGAGCAATGTTTTAATCAGTTTGATGAGGATGATAAAGCGAGACTTGAGCCAGTTGATTACCCACTGTCTGGATTTTGCAACGAAATGGTCTTCCCGCTAGGCCAAATCAGCTTCCCCGTCACGCTCTCTGACGGAAAGCATTCAAGAACAACAAATGTAAACTTCATGGTGATGCCTGTCAAGTCGAGGCATGATGTGTTGATTGGGAGAGAAACCCAAGGCGAACTGAACATGGTAACTTCCACGCCCCACTCAACGATAGGGTTTCCAACCAAGACAGGGGTAGCGATTATCTACGCCAAGAAAGAAGTAATGTCGTCAGAAGAGATGCGCCTAACAAAAGCGGCGAAGGTTTCAACAACCGAGCCAGAGAAATGGGTGTTAAACCGCAAGTACCCGGAGCAAGTGGTGACGATAGGCCACGCAATCTCACCAAACATCAGAACGCATCTCAAACAACTCTTGTTCAAGAATATGGATATCTTCGCCTGGACTCCGGCCGACATGACCGGTGTCCCGCGCGACATTATCGAGCACTGTTTAAACACCTACCCCTCTGTTGAGCCGAAGGTCCAAAGGAGGCGCAGCTTAGGGGCAGACAAAACCAAAGCAATGAATGAGCAAGTATGCGAACTACTCAAAGCTGGAATCTTACGAGAGGTACGTTATCAAAGTTGGGTCGCGAACCCAGTGATGGTGGAGAAGTCTAGGGGTGGATGGCGAATGTGCGTTGATTATACTGATCTCAACAAGGCATGCCCCAAAGATTGCTACTCTTTGCCTGAGATCGACAAAAAGATAGACTCTCTCGCACCATACAGATGGAAATGCTTCCTAGATTGCTACAAGGGATACCATCAGGTTCAAATGAAGCTTGAAGACGAAGACAAGACAGCTTTTCGAACCGATCTCGGGATCTATTGTTATACAAAGATGCCATTCGGCCTCAAAAACGCTGGCGCCACATATCAACGTCTGATGGATAAGACCTTCGCTGGAGATATTGGGAAGCATATCGAGGTTTACATCGACGATCTGGTGATCAAAAGTCCCGAAGAGGACCAAATGTTGAAAGACATCGAAAAAACATTCAACTCGTTGCGCAGCGTGAATATGAAATTGAATCCAGCCAAATGTTCTTTTGGTATGGAAGAAGGGAAATTCTTAGGCTTCATAGTCACAAATGGCGGATTTAAGGTGAATCCAGAGAAGGTCCAGGAAATAGAGCGAATGCCGTCACCACGAACAATCAAAGAGATGCAATGGTTGGCCGGCCGCCTAGCCGCGCTTAACCGTTTTCTGTCAAACCACGCCGCAAAGTCATATCCTTTTATCAACACTTTGCGCAATTGTGTTAAGAAGCAAGAATTCAGATGGACGCCTGAAGCAGAGGCCGCTTTTCAACAAATGAAGGAGTGTTTGATCGAACTCCCTACCCTGACCGCGCCGTTTGAAAAAGAACCATTCATACTGTACTTATTTTCTTCGGATAAGGCAGTAGGGTCGGTATTACTTGTGGAGAGAAACGGAGTGCAGACTCCAATTTATTACGTCAGTAGGGTGCTTACCGATCCAGAAACAAGATACTCCACAATGGAGAAATTGGTGCTTGAGCTGCTACACGCCTCTCGGAGGCTGCGCAGATACTTTACAGGGCATGTGATCACCATACTTACCAATTTCCACATCGGCACGATATTGCAATAGCCAGAAACATCTGGGCGGTTAGCAAAATGGGCGATCGAGCTGGGGGGCCACAACATTTTGTACAGGCCGCGCCCAGCCATCAAGGGTCAAGTCCTTGCAGACTTTATCACAGAAGTCCCAGCGGAAAAAATCAAAGATTGTGAGCTTGTTGAGACTCCCATGAAAAACACGACCAACGAGTTATGGATGTTGTACACTGATGGGGCATCAAACGAGGATGGCGCGGGAGCTGGATTGCGCCTCGTTAGCCTAGAAAACCATGAATTTACATACGCCATCAAGTTAGATTTTAAGAACACCAACAATGAGGTGGAGTACGAGGCATTTCTGGCAGGCTTACGCCTCGCCATAAAAATGGGAGCTAAAAATCTTCAAGCGCACGTTGATTCACTTTTGATCGCCAGTCAAATCAACAGAATCTATGATGCAAAGGGCGAAGTCATGGCCTTATATCTGGATCAGGTGAAAGAATTGCTTTAGAAATTCAAGACATACAAGGTAGTACACATTAATCGTTCTGAGAACAAACCAGCAGACACCTTGAGCAAGCTTGCTTCAACTTCATTTCAACATCTCGCCAAAGATGTAAGGATTGAAGTACTTAAAAATCCATCAGTCCAGCTGCGCCAGGTAAATGTGATCGAAATAGGGCAGCCATCTTGGATGACCCCTATAATTCAGTATCTGCAAGAAGGGGTACTACCGGAGAGCAAAGCAGAGGCAAGGAAGATTCAAAACAAGGCCCTGCA
This sequence comes from Helianthus tuberosus, assembly GCA_030545235.1. Classification (NCBI taxonomy): domain Eukaryota; kingdom Viridiplantae; phylum Streptophyta; class Magnoliopsida; order Asterales; family Asteraceae; genus Helianthus; species Helianthus tuberosus. Next base: position 154,681,412 of record CM060372.1, read on the forward strand.
TTATGAGATGAACGGTGGTATCCTATACCGAAAGTCCTTCTTGGGGCCCTTATTGCGCTGCGTGGACCCCCAGGACGCCAATTACTTGATCAGAGAGATTCACGAAGGGATCTGTGGCATTCATGCAGGACCGCGCATGGTTGTCGCGAAGATTATGAACCCTGGATATTATTGGCCAGGGATGGATGTCGACGCCCTGAAGGAGCTGCGCAAATGCGACTCCTGTCAGCGGCACTCTCCAAAAACCCTGCGCCCAAAGAATGATCTCATTCCCGTATCCACTGCTTGGCCTTTTCAGCAGTGGGGAATTGACATGGTGGGACCTTTCCCTGATGCTCCAGGAGCCGTGAAGTTCATAATCGTGGCCGTTGATTATTTTACTAAGTGGGTGGAGGCCAAGGCTCTCGCCTCAACCACTGCAATGATGGTGCGCAAGTTTATTTAGGAACACATCATTTGCAGATTTGGTCTTCCACTCAAAATCGTCACAGACAACGGTACCAATTTTGCTTCTAAGGATCTTCAAAATTGGATGAAGGAAATGAAGATTGAGCATACCTTCTCCTCCGTTGCACACCCTCAAGGCAACGGTCAAGTGGAAAGCGTTAACAAAAGCATCGTCGAGGGGATAAAAGCCTGACTGGGCACAAAGAGAAGAGGCTGGGTAGACGAGCTCCCAAGCATCCTGTGGGCTCATCGAACCATGCCGAAGACAAGCACCGGCGAAACTCCTTTCAGCCTAGTATACGGCTCGGAGGCAGTTATCCCGGCGGAAGTTGGACTCCCCTCACCGCGCTTGACAACAGTCAACACGGTTGATAATGAAGCAGAGCGCCGTCTCGATTTGGATCTCCTGGAAGAAAGACGTGAGATTGCGCGTATTAAAGAAGCGAAATACAAGACACAACTGGAAAGGTACTACAATGCGAGAGTCCGCATTTGTACCTTCACTCCAGGAGAATACGTCTTCTGAGACAACGAAGCTTCAAACGCTGAACGCCCAGGAAAACTAGCACCCAAATGGGAAGGCCCATACTTGGTTCACGAAGTGCTAGGAAAAGGGGCATACAAATTGCGCACCCTGGATGGACACATCATCCCGCGCACATGGAATACGCAACAACTGTGCAAGTTCTATATGTAACTACTCTGGGCCACGTGCCATTTCTCTCATGTCGGCCACACGCCTACTTAATTTCCTATGTTGGCTAAACTCCCTTTATGTTACTTATCTGCAATGTATGATTGGCCTAAGCACCTGTTTCCCAATTAAAGAAAGCATACGACATGTTTTATTTTATCATATTGCTTCTTGAGTTACAAATGCATGTTAAACTTTTGATTAGCACGAAAACACTTCAGTGAATTACGAGCTCTTGAGTTATGCCTCCGAGGTCCTCCGTGAACATAGCGCGAGACCAGAGCTACACTTACATTTATTCGCGCTAACTTAACCAAAGTTTCTAACAACAATGAAATAATTGTAACGAGACAGAATAAGCATAAACATCATATTTAAATAAGCGCAAACGCGCAACGGTTACACAAAGCCTATCATTCATTTGACCTGAAGCAAGCGTGACCGCGCGACACGCTATATTCAAAACCTAAACAAAATTACAAGGCACGAAACCTCCAACACTATCTATTCAAAGCCATCACCGGCGTCATCATCGTCGTGCTTGTCGCCGTCACCATCGCCTTTACCATCGCCATCATCACCCGCAGTTTCCTCTTCATCAGACAATTCAACGGTTTCTGGTGGATCAAGGATAGTCTTTAGCCGATGACACCAATCATCATGCTTCAGCGCTTCAGTAACGAAATCCATCACAAGTATCGATAGATGATCATAACCATGTTCAGCGCGAGCTAGCTCAGCCTCAGCTTGATCAGTCACTGAGCAGTGACTAGTGTCGAACTCCTGTCCAAGCATCTCTGTAGCATGTTGCGCACATTCAAGATACCCGCCACGATGACCAACTGCGCGGGAAGCATCTATATCGGCCGCAACAGCCTTATCCAGTTCTCCAGCATTTAGGATAGAGTTGGCCATCTACAGCAAACGTAACACATAAGTAACCAGGTTTTGAAGGGTAAAGCCAAGGTTAAAAATATCATACCAGAACTAATCCTCTGCCGCGCAGCCACTCAGCCTCGGAGACCAAAGTATCAATAATGCCTTGAGCATCGGAATAGTTGTTCTGCGCCACATTAAGAGCAGATGTACTAATGTCTCGCGCTTCCTCAGCTTTCTGTTTGGCCTCCTCAGCAGTAGCAGCCTTAACTTTCTCCACCTCAAGATCGATTTCCAAGGACTCGCATTTGTCAACCTGCTCGTGCAGACGGCGTTTCAACTCAACAATCTCGACATCCTTGGCCGTCAAATCCTTGTCTTTACCAGTCAGCTGCGCCTTCACCTCAGCCAGCTCAACCTACAAAGGGCAAAAGACTTAGGCTATTATGCAAACAAAACACCAAGGAAAGGAGTAAACGTTTTACAAACCTCAGTTTTCTCCTTAGCAGCTTGCGCAGCCTGCGCATCCTCGACCTTCGCTGTCAGCTCAGCAACCTTGCCTTCGAGCTCAGTAATCTTATTTCGAGCAGCATAAGCGCGCTGGTTGTCTCTCTCACAGATTTTCTTCCATTCAGCCTTCTCCTTCGCCAACAGATCCTCGGCAACTTGAAGCTTGCTTTTCAGGCCCTCACGCCCACATTCCTCCGCTTTCTTATTAGCCTCAAACTTTGACTTCTCTTCCTCAAACTTGGCATTAGCCTTCTCAAACTCCTTAACTTGCCTCACAAGGCGCTGGCGGTAGTTCTCCCAATCCGACCGCTCCCTAATCATGGTGCGCCACTCACGCACAATTTCATGACTGGCAGAAAGAGTATTGGCCTCCCCAATTACATACGCTGCATACAGCTCATCATGAGTACGCGCCTTTTGTCGGTTAACCTCACCAGGAGGGATGGAATTCAAGAACCAGTCGCGGCAAAGGGCAAATTCCTGAAAAGTGTCCTTCTGCTTCAAATTCCAAGGAGCTCGATGGGGGGCACTCCCACGTTCTGCCTCGGTGTAAGTCTTATAATAAATGTCCCCGAAAGTATCCTTTGGGCCAATGGTTTGGGGATTATATCCCCAGCTCCCCCGGAACTCGCGCCACCAGAAACATGCGGACCAGATCCCGCAGCAGAAGTCACTTTAGCAGAATGTTGAGGAGAATGAGGTTGCGATGGGTGGGTAGGTTTATCAACTACAGGCTATTTCTCCCTCTCAGCAGCCCTTTTCTCTCTCTCCTGCTCAGCTCGCCTCTTCTTCTCCTCATCAGCTTTTTTCTTCTTCTCATCCTCAGCCTTCTTCCTACGCTCCTCATCAGCCTTCTTCTTCCTGTCCTCCTCAGCTTTCCTTTCCTCAGTCTTTTTCTTCTCTTCAGCAACTTTCTCCTTCTCCCCCTCAGCAGCTTGTTTACCCTTCTCAGACTCCACTCCAGCAGTCTTGAAAGGTTTGATAGTAACCTTAGGCCTTTTCTGCGCCAGCTCTGAGGGATCCGTAAACACAACACCCTTCTTTTCAGGGGTCTTCTTCTTGGCCTCTGTAGAAGATCAAGCGTCAAAAAGAGGAAGCAACATAAGGAAGAGAGAGTAAGAACTTACCAAGAGAAAACTTGTATAAAGAGCGCAGGTTGCTCTGCTTCCCAATCAAAGGAGCCTCACCACCCTGCGGCGCAGCGGAAGCACCAGCGGTGGTCTTACTCCTATTTCTTTTCCTGCTGATTAAATTTCCAACAGCCTCCTCTTCTGCTACTTCTTCCTCTTCTTCATCATGCGCAACAGAGGAAGGAGTCGCACCAGCATCTGGGTTGCGAGAACCCGCGCTCCCAGAGCTCTTCGAACTAGCTCCTCCAGACTTCTTCTCGCCTATACGCGGCAAACCTTCAAATGAATCACTGATAATAACGTAATCCTCCAAGTTACTTTGACGAAGGCGGAGAGTACCTTTGTAAGCAGCGCTAGCGGTTGCGCGACTACTCCCAGCTCCCTTGCTGGTCACCTCAGGATCCAGGGTGATAACCTTCTTCTTTCTCACAGGTTTTTTCTTCTTATCTTCAGGGTCAATCCCCAAGTCGCGAAACACACCTGCAAAGATGTTAGACCACGAACTCAGCTCTCCATTTGAGGATCCCACAGACTCCTCGCTGGAAAGATAGACAATCTCTTTCCCAGCAGAAGTCACAGAGCGCAAGGGACGAGGGTTAGGTATATGCGCACCTTCGGTTGCAGTAGACGGAGCAGCGAAGGCACCAGCAACTGGGTACATGAAATTACCCTTAATCTGTTCATACCAATATTCTTCTCCAGCCTGGAGCGGGCGCACGCCCATGGAACCACCAAAGGTGGGGAAGGCAGCTTGATACAGATGCGCCTCTACACGTCAAATTACATACATAAAAACACAAGTTACGAAACACGAAATCAACAAAACTAAGGAAATTACTAACCCCTATCGTCGAACATCAAAATGGGAACTTCCTCGCTGTCAGGCAGCCATTGATTGCTCATCCGCGCCGCTACCAAGACGTTCTCACCAAACACTCGGTTTGGGGTGGCAGTAAGCTTCTGATACCAAGCCTCAGTCTTGGGGATCGCCAGATCTTCCTTCACAATTGACTCAGACCAGGCGCGAAATGTCATGGCGATCGGGATCACCTCCTTGCGAATATAAAAGAATTTTGGTTTCCAGTCATGGAAACTCTTGGGAGGGTTAAGAAGTATCTTCTTTGCAGCCCCTCGACTGGCAAACGAGTAGAACCCCATGTTTCGGATCAACTGATAAAAGACTCTAAATCTTTCCACAGTTGGCTCTATGTCATGGGATCGGCAAAGGAATTCGAAGTGTCGAACCCTGACCATTCCAGGAGGACTCAATTGTGAAACATGGAACCCATAGAACTGAAGAATGTGGGCCATGAAGTTCGTCGCCGGCAACCGGAAGTTGCCTTGATGAAATAAGTCTTCAAACAGCGTGATATAACCCGGCGGTACATCGGCAGCCGTCTGATTCTGGACGGGATATCTGGCATCCCATTCCGGTGGAAACCGGAAACTCCTCGTGATTTGCTCAAACAGCCCCAAGTCCCACCTAAGGACGGGAATTGGGCCTTCCTCACCGGGATTCTCCTCCGGATGTTCTTCAGCCATCGATGATAAAAGAAGGAAGTTTGAATATCTGCTCAAGATACTTGAAGATCTGCTTGTGTTCTTCAAGATCTTGAAGATTCAAAGAAGTATACAATAAGAGAGTAATATGTCAGCAGAAGTAGGAAAAGTGAATTGCCTTCACCCCTTATCGGATATATATACCCATCGCATTTAATGCGATGGGTAAACGTGCTGAAATCGCCGCGCACGTGACCAATCAGAAGACGCCATGTAAGGCGTGAAACCCGGAGTGACGGTTACCACGCGCGCGTGGACCTCACTCTCCTGACGGAAAGTGGAACCGTCAGAGCCAAAATGACGACAGCCGTGTAAGTGGTCAACTCAAACGTCACCATCAACGACGTTTCCTACCAACCTGTCAGAGTCCAAATCCCAAGGATTTTCCTGCCCAAATTTCGAAAAACTTAATACAGAAGTTACCCATGTCGCGCAAGATGCACGGTTACCCAAGACACCCGCGTGCAACCAAGCAAAATAACGTTCCATTAGCCACCAGATATGTTGTCGCGCCGTGACAATTTTCAAACACATTTCCTCGCGCACACCTACCAATCGAAAAAGAAGCATTTTCTACAACTTTATTTTCTAAGTCCAGAGCTCCAACCACTTGCCTCGCGCATGGTGCAGCACTGGACTGGGGGGACTTGAAGGGGTATGGTCCCAAAAAGCCGCGCAAACCTCCTTCAAGGTTGCGCGGGGGACCATACTCCTTATTCAACAAATTTCTGATTGACAACCTCGCACGGGATACACCACATTTATTTAACCGGCGCGAGGCCCGGACAATAGGAAGCTCCAATTACAACACTTAGCATTCTGAAAGAGCACCCAGTCATCCAAACCCTGCGCGAGATAGTTACGCGTCCAGCAAGAGCCGCGCAGGGCAGCAGCGCAAGTCGGTTTCAGAGAGTACACAAGGTACAAGTGGCAGAAGAAAAGAGCCAATCAGCGGCCATCTGGCCCTGCTCAATCGTGCTCCAAGATCGTCTGACATACAGGAGACGAAAAGTACTCAAGGACGCCTACGTGGCACCAATCACAGGGCAGAGACACCTGCCCCACGATCTCCACTTACCTTCTGATGGCAGAGAGGCGGCCAGGCCGACAACAGTGACACGTGGCTCCAATCACATTGCGCCAGCTCCCAAGAGCTCCTGCTAACCACTAACGGTCGACACCAGTGAGACAAGGAGCATATCCCTTATGTTGTCGCATTCAGGCCCAAGACCCATCATCCCACACCCTCTTACACCTCTCCGGCTATAAATAGAGACCTCACTTCACAAGTTAAACATTCCATTCCCTCTACTCTCACTCTTAATACTTAATTATCTCCCAAAAGCAGTCTCTTATTCTCACGCCGGAGCCCGGTTAAGAGGGAAACCCCCACATTCCCCTCTTAACGAGTAACGGTGTTCTGTTTTGCAGGATAACACAGTCATTAAGGAGCTCGGGAAACCATAAAGAAGATTAACCACTATGATAGGAACATAAACCAAACTGATTAGCCCCATAATTAGTTCAGTGTTTCTTCATATATATATATATATGTGTGTGAGTGGGGGGGGGGGAGGGGCATGGCATAATATACATCGTGGGGAGACAAAAAAAACTTACCCCATAGTGTCGGCCTTAACAGTGTAGCTAGGCGCTATGGGACAGCATGACCATAAACCGCGCAATATACCGCTCCACTACGCGGGGGGGGGGGGGGGGTCTAAGTGCAAAGTGAAAACCACTAGCCCACCTAATACTTTGACGTATTGTTTTGAAACTATAATAAATACACAATTACTCTACAATTACATAACATACACAATTACTCTACAAAGTTCATCGAACAAAATACAAATCAAAATTACTTTACAAGTGTATTATAATTACTCTACCAGTTCATCAAGAAAAAGACATTCTCTACAAGTTCATCAAACATATAAATTTCAAATTTAGTCAACTAGTGCATCAAACAACATAAAATTCAAAATTACTCTACAAGTGAATCATAATTACTCTACTAGTTCATTAAGATGATTACTCTACGAATACAATAATTACTGTATAAATAAATAATTTCAAAAATATCACCGTGTTTTTTATACTTTTTCACCATGTTCGTACGTTAAGTTGATTTATATTTGATCTTTTACCTATTTTTCAAAGTCCCAATTTTGATAGAGTTTTTTCCTATTATAGTGTTAGTGGAAAAAATATTGACCAAAATAGTGTTCTTAGAAAAGTATTTACCAAAATAGTGTTTTTGAAGATTTATTTGTTTCTGACTCCCAACCTCATTGGATAAATCTAATTAGTTAAATAACTAATGATTTAATCATGGAATTGTGTCTTTCACCAAACTTAATTTATTTAAGAATCTTAATAAACCTATTTTTTATAGAACCTATTTTGAAACAAATGTATGTGTTATAAATTATACCCTCATAAATATGAATTAGTAAAAAAAATGAAACCTTTACTTAAATTTACATATGACCACTGTTATAATTTTTTGACATATTTTTTTTAAGGTGAGGATCAAATAGGAATTTTATTTTGGGTAGGAAGTATAGAAAGCAATAGGATTAGAACATGTGGAAAAATTTAAAATAAAGAGGAAGGGTATTTTAGTCAATCTTATCATTTTCTTCTTCCTTCTTCTTCCCAGTAACATCAAAACACACCATTTTCAAAACCCACCATCTTCAACCATTTCTTCACTTTCTATCTCAATAATCACTACATTATAGTGCGATTTTCGTCACCAATCAATGATTCAAACACCCGATCAACGTGTTCTTCAGCTTTTTTGAAGAAAACCCAGTTTAATTTCATACAAAATCTCGTTTTTTCCGGTGATTTCGAAGATAATCACTCGATCCGTTCGATTCGATCTCTGATAAGAGTTTCAATCATTCAAATTTCGTCAATCGTTGAAGAAACCGACTTCGATCCATGTAAGAAATTTTTTAATTTCATTTTTATTATCTGGGTTTTTGATTTATTCATTGCGTTTTACGATCTTGGCGGGGGTCCGGGGGCAGCGCCCCTGGCGGGGTCCAAGGGGCAGAGCCCCTAGCTGGAAATTTTTTTTCGATTAAATTGCTTTAATAAAAATGCATCAGAAAATTTAATTTTCTGTAAATTATCTCTGGAAAACTGCATTCGTAGACAGTCTTTTTGATCTCCTACTTCCTGGTTCAGACAATTCACAGACAAAACTATTGTCCTGATTCAATGCGTTTTAGAGAGAAAACACTTTCTTTGGTGTTTTTAGGCCATTGCGTTTTAGAACTAAGACATTTTTATGTGTTTTCTAGCCATTGCGTTTTAGAAAAACACATTTTTAAAGTGTTTTTAGTCATTGCGTTTTAGGTAAAACACATTTTTAGGTGTTTTCAGTCCATTGCGTTTTAGAGAGAACACTTTCTTTTGTTTTTTTAGGCCATTGCATTTTATAAATAAGGCATTTCTTTGTGTTTTTGGTTCATTGCGTTTTAGGTAAAACACATTTTTATGCGTTTTCAGTCAATTGCGTTTTAGAAAACAGACATTTTAAGCGTTTTCTGGCCATTGCGTTTTAGAAATAAGACATTTCTATTTGTTTTTGGTGCATTGCGTTTTAGGTAAAATACATTTTTATGTGTTTTCAGTCCATTGCGTTTTAGAAAGTACACTTTCTTTTGTGTTTTTAGGCTATTGCGTTTTAGAAATAAGACATTTCTTTGTGTTTTCTGGCCATTGCATTTTACAAATAAGACATTTCTTTGTGTTTTTGGTTCATTGCGTTTTAGAAAAATGTCATTTTTAGGTTTTTTTTTTCATTGCGTTTTACGCAACTGGGTTTTAAATTTTTTTTTCGAAAATATAGCAATAGTATACTCGTTTTAAAGATAAAAAACGCTCGTTTTTTTGTTGCAATTTTTATAAAAAAATAATGTCGTATGAAAGAGTTATTAACGTTTAAAAATGGGGGGGGGGGGGGAATTGGAGGAGAGAGAAACTATTGCCTTGGATTGAGTAGAATGCCCTAAACAAACCCATGAGGCTCTTTTCTTCCATTCAATTTCCCTCATTTAATCTTAGCCATTGATTAACTAAATGGATGGTCAAGATTACTTTCTAGCCTTCTTAGCCAAATAAACTTTCTATTATATCCTAACCCATTTTTTTTTAATATAAATCACACAATATCCTGTTTTTCTTAAAAAAGATCTGACTAAGTTAGTTTAAAATATTGTTAACACTTTGAAATTTACTTTATAATTATTTAATTTCTTACTATATTAACTAACTTATAATATAATAAAAAACCAGATAAAAGTATTTTATAGTTCAGATCTTATTTAGTCATCCCTTTTGTTGATAACTTATTTCATCTAAATCATGTTTTCAAGGTCTGAGTTAGGGGATTTTTATTCCCACCATTAGTAAAAAAAAAATTACATTTACAATTTAGTAAAACAAGAAAATAAAATTAGTAGCTTCGAATCAAAGAACTCTTTTGTGTTTGAGCACGATTTTTGACTTTTAAATGTTTATCTGTTGTAATTACAAACATTATTTTGGTAAAAAAAATAGTAATAAAGAAGTCTTTTGATATACTTAAATGTTTTTACATTTTAATTTAATATATTATGTTTTAAATCAATATAACAATATATCAAATAAGTTCCATTCTTAAAGTCTTTGAAATACCTTTAACTAATGTAGTTTTTCTATCAAATACAATTTTTTAGAGTTTTAAAATAAGTTTTTTTTTCAAGGTAGGTTTTATAATAAAAAAATTTTTTTTCCTTAAAAATGATTAGAACAGTAGTTATATAATGAATTGGATTTATCCAATGAGATTAGGAGGGAGAAACAATTTTTTTAAAACACCATTTTGATAAATACTTTTCTAATAATACCATTTGGTAAATACTTTTTTCACCAACACCATTATGGGAAAAACTCCAAATCCCTTTCCCTTTTTTTCTTCTTGATTCCTGCCCCAAGTTTGATATTGGTTATTAACCGAAATTAACCGACCGATAACCGATCAGTTCGGTTCGGTTAATGCTAGTACCTGAACCGAACCGTTACTTGTCAATTTACTTGTCTAGTGGTTAGAGGTGCACAAATCATTTTTTTCGAATACCAGTCTCTCGCAACATCTTTTAACGAGAACTGAAATAGAACCAACTTCACCTGATCCGGTGTAAACCCGTGTCCACCGATCATACTACATACCGCCTCGAAATCTGCAATGTGTGCATATGGCTCCTCAATACCCTTCCCGTGAAAGGTAGGTAGCATGTTCAAAATGTGCGGTTTCGCTTCAAAAGAACAATCCCCATTCCCCTGTGCTACTGGCAACACTATCGATGATGCATGTTCGGCAATCTACGGTCAAAAATGACTCTCAACCCCCCTAACATTAGGTTATGGAAATCTCGGATCTCTTTTCCTTGGGCGAGGTATAGTAGGTGCTCTTTGAACCTGTGGTGGGGTTTGGTAACCATTTCCCCCACGCGGTTGTCTAGGTTGATATGCTGGTTGGTTATGGTTCAATGCCCAATTTTGGGGACCACCCTGATAATCCATGTAACCTTAATCTCCCTCTTCTCCACACCCATCATCCCACTCATCGCCCCTAGCCTGGTTTTCCTCTTGATCAAACATAACACCCGATCGGTTCGGGTGTGGTACTTAAGGCTGTCGATTTACAGCCTGTAATGGATTAGGCTGCGGTGGCAATCGGCTTTCTAATGAGTAAAACGGTCCACCTAGCGCACGAAACTCTCCAGTTGGAGCAGGTATTGGTTGGGTGGTTGTGTTCGGTTGTGGTGCCATGGATGGGGTTTGTTGAGTTTGAGTTTGGGTTTGGGTTTGATTTTGTGACTCGGTTGAAAACGAGTGTGGTGGCATTAGTGGCATCTCAGGAAGTGGTTCTTGTTGTGATGGTTGCTGATTCGGATTTTGTTGATTTTCTAAAGGATTCAACTGGTGCTTTTCCTCGCACAGTTGAACGAAGCAGTAAGTTCTGTCTAGCAGTCTTTTCGATTTCGGGGTCGAAAAGAAGTGGTGATGAATTCCCTGAAAACCTGGTATGCATGCAATTAGAGATCACCTGCACACAAGTAGAAAAGAAACAACGCGTAATACCGAACGAAACAAAAATAAACAAAAAAGAAATATTTTTGGGTTTTTTAGACTTTTTAGAAAGAAAAAAAACAATTAATTAAACTAACACTAAGCGCACAAATTCCCCGGCAACGGTGCCATTTTGATGATTGTCGTTAGGGTCAATCAAAAGGCTAAATAAACTATATAGATAGCGCAAGTAGGGTATCGTATCCACGGGGAATTTGTGGTCAGTGTAAAGATTTTACTAAAAACTAAAATTACCTAGATTGGGGTTTTGATTAGTTGATTTTAAAAATAAGAAGACGAATTAAGAAAGTTGTGATCAATATGAGAAAAAGCAACCCCCACCCGGAATCCTGATTGCTCGTTTTAATACAAAAACCCGTTTACAGATTCATAACACCACATATACATGGCCTTGGGATTAATGATTTTGATTAGTTATTAGAGATAGTTTTTAAGATTCACCATACAATCTAATAATCCGTTTGATTATATCAATTACCCACCAATTTACCAACCCGCTAGCAATGCAGGAAATTGCCAATACGCTTGATAAACGACAAACAATTCAAATATAATAAACGTTGCACAAATTCAACACAAGTAGTCAAGATTTACCAGTTAAAAAGAATCCAAAAAAATGTAACCAAGACAATCATCATCCGAGTGGAAGTTAGAAGCGTTTAGTCGCACATGGAAGTCATCACAGCTTCAATGGTCATTGAGAATCGATCGGACATGAAAGAATAGCTTAAAAGATGGAAGAATACTGAAGAAATCGCTTAAAATCGCCCTGTTGTTCGTCTCAAAACGACTGAGAATAGATTGCTCACCTAATAACATAATTTGGGCCGACATATAGATTTTCCCGTAATTGATGTCCCCCGCGTATCGAAACACTTCCCCAGAAACCTCCCGCGTGTCACAGGGACTACCCTATTGACCGACTTCGACTTTGTAATCCCAGCGTGTCGCGGAGATGATTGGTACTGCTGTCGCGTGTCGCCTGGACTGCCCAGGTTGACTTTTTCAATATAGGTCTCGCGTTGACCCGTCAAATCTATTTTTCAGCTCGTTTTCTCTGTTTTACCCTTTTTAATACCTGTTAAGCCAAAACCACCAACATGTAATAAATATATAAACAAAATGACTTAACATGTTTAACTCACTAAAAACCAACACGAACTACTATAAAATACAACTTGTTTTGACCCAGCATCAACTTTATGTAAAGAGAATGTAGAGAAAGAGGAAGAAAAATGTGTTTTAAATCTTTCAACTACGGCAGCTAGCGGTGGCGATTAGGAGGCAGTGGTCCTGGTAATTGAGGAACAACCGGAGTCACGTTCATTCGTGTGTCTCACGACAAACAAAAATCGTAGGTTTTGAGGTTCTGAATTTGACACACTACATTTTTTCTAGTGTGGTAGAATTGGAAAGTTAACTGTGGTGTGAAGGTGGTTTTGGAGAGGACATGTGGGTGATCTCTTTCTAGGGGCTTTTTTATTGAAGAAACAATATCCAAGGGGCTTTTTCCGGTGGCTTCGTGGCCAACCAATTATCTCCTTAGAGCATTCACAACGGCTCCATCATATTCTACCATATTATTTAACCAAAAATCGCACTTTTCAAAATTTATCTCTTATTTAAAAAAACCTTTCACATTTCATCCATCATTTCTATCTTTATCTAACTTAAAACCACTTATTTTATTATATTCCTCGTTTTTTACATTAACATTAACAATAATTTGGTAGAAGATGAATAGTAGTTTTGTATATATAAAAACCTTTTGTAGCAATTTTTGAAATTATAAAATAGGTTGTAAGTTTTGTGGTTTTGATGTGGAGTGAAAAAGATTTATTATTAGACATTTTATATATATATATTAATCCATAAACATTTGAGGAACAATGTCTATTTTGTTTTTCTGGGTTTGTCTTTTATGACTTTTTTTGAACTTTAATGTTTTTTTTATTTTTATTATAAAACTTTGGTTTTTTTATAACTTTTTCACAAAAGTTAAATAAATTTAGTTTTTTTATTTGTTTTTGTTTTAGTCTTTTTCCCTGATATGATCATAGGTTTTTACTTAGCATGGTGTTTGATAGTTACATTTGATCTCTCAGGATTTTTTATCCCTTGACTTTTAATGTGTTGGTAAAAATTCGATTTCGTCTACGTTTCACATCACGTGAGTCACTTGGAGTTAGAAATTCGTATTTTTATATTATGTCGATCTTCGTTCGGTTGCAACTTAGCATTGTTTTACGCTGCCCTCTCCGTAACGCTACGCTGGTAGCACAGTTTTATACCACCTCCCCGCAACATGTGGGTGGGTGGGTGTGGGGGGGGGGGGGGTAAAGACTAGTTTAGCTAATATTTTAAAAATAGAGGAAGATATGATTTAGCTATTGTGGTTGACTAACAGTTCTACTTTTCTATTAGTTATTATACATGTATCCCATTTTTCTATTTTCAAATTTCTTAAATAAGACACTCTTTAAATTTATTAGAAAGTAAACAGTATTGAAGTAAACTACATTAATTGTTTTATTGAACGGATAATTTCTTTAATCATCTGTCACTCACATGTGGACTTACACTCAATACCTTCCTCTTCCCAACCTAGAATTTCACTTTTTATTTAGATATTACTTATATAATCCTAACTTTGCTCAAATTATAGTTGTTTTGGTTTTCTTTATCTCAAAACCCAAATCACACACATGTCCCCTCTTTCTAGCTATTAAAATGAGTTGGAGCCACCAAAAAAACAATTCAGCATATTCTCATATATCACAAGTAGAAGAGAGTATTATTTTTTCCTATTTTTAACCAGTTTACTTTTTTATTTAATTTAATTTTAATCAGATAATTCACGTTTTTTTACTTAAAAAGGTGTTACGCGGCAACCACGTTCGCGGGGTTAAATACTAGTTTTCAAAAAAATTTAGCAACAAAGTTAACCTCCATTCATCATGAGTCAGTAATGCATTTTCTAATACTTAGAGATGAAACAAAACTTGATCATACATACCACATGTATCATCCATATCTTAAATTTGAGATTATGAATGTGCATGCTATCACATATTAGTCATCTTTATGTAATAAGAAGATACATTATGAGTTTTTAAATGATGCAAAAGTACTATTTCCTTTGTTTCTCTTCTATGAATTCTTTCAGTTTGGATAAAGGCAATAAGTAATGAGAATGGAGACATTGGAAGCTACCGAATGCAAGTACCACGCTACGAAGTTGATCACTTGCGCTTGCGCATCTAATATTCGCCCACTGCCTGGTGCATATCAGCTCCCATAACCGCTCATCTTGAGCCGTCCGATGCCAGTGCTTGCTAACACATGCAACCGCACCTAACGTCCTTGCATCCACATGCTTCAGCACCTCATATAACAAGTGTGCATCCATGAAAACAGCTGTGGCAGCGGAGGAGGAGGAAGGTAACACAGGCTGATCATGTTCCGATTGTATGATAATCTTCTTAGTCGTCTTTGGATCGCAAAAACCAACAGGTATTGATCTCTTCGGCACCATTTTGTGAATATTGAATTGGGAATTTGAGATCGAATGGAGATAAAAAAACGAAACTACGTGGGGGTTTAAAAGAGGAACAAAGTTTTGATTGTTAGCGATGATGACAAGATGAGAAATGAATGTGCTTTGGGGGTTTCATGAGGCTGACTTGCTATTATCTCCTTTCTCCATTTCTTTCTTGTCTTCTATTGTTTGTTTCTGCCAAATGTCAAATTAAATATCGGATGACACACAAATATACAAATATATTGATTGATACGTTTAACTCAAATCGATTCCATTGATTGGTCATAATGAATATGTCCCAGGAATTAGTTTCGATTCGATCTGTTGGTGATGCTGGCTCCCCTCAACATCACCTACACGGTTGCTTGATTTTGACATTTTTTAATTTATGAAATAATTTTACTTGGAAGATAGCATTTAGAGTGTACGCTAGTCAATGATACCTGATAACGGGGTAGCTCAAACCTCAATAAAATGACTGAAAGTACATGATAGTTTGAAGGGTTAAAAGGTTCAAAGGTTTAAAAACCCGGGAACTGAGCTAAGGCAGCACGTGTACAGTAATCAGTCACTTCACTGATTACTTAAACCACTCTCCCAACCGTAAAAGCAGAGCACATGCACAAGAAGCTCCCTTTTACCCGCAGGTCCAAACCGTTCAACCCCAAAATGGGTAAGTCTCCCACTGCAAGCAAGGTTCACTAGTCCAAGGTTTCCTCTTTGGGCGATATCTTTCTCTATAAATGGCACTTCATTTAGTGTATTTCAGACATTCCGATCGGTCCTGATTCTCTTGGAATCTCTGATCTTTCTTCGCGGGCACTTGTTCCGCACAAGTCTCCTTTCTTCACATTCAACACACACATTTCGATTGCTCTTGTATCCAAGGCTGAACACCCTTCAGTCGAAGATCTTGAACAAACAACAATCATAACTAGTGAACCTCTCTCCACATCTTGCAAACGTGGGGGACCCCACGACCTGCGTTAGGCAAACCGGAACCCTCCAAGCCTTTTGCCTAACCAGACTACTCACTATCATTGGTCTTGTATTTGTTGTATCAACAAGTTGGCGCCCACCGTGGGGCTACGCCACTTATTTCCTTCAAAAGACCTAGTAGTGTAGCTCCATTCCCTCAAAAACCATCATGTCAGAAAGTGAATCTCCGGGAGAGGTAAATCAAGTCGTACATACCTCTACCCCAAGCACTAGCCAGACTCATGTGGCTATACCAACGTCCTTCTCAATACCGGGGAGCACTCCTACTGGAGCAACATACCCCGAATTCCTCACCTTCCAAACACCGACTCCATCTCAATCAGGGGTTCCATCCCCTAACATCGGTGCCTCTAACACCCCCTCACGTGTTGACCTCACCCCTGAAGGGGTCGCCAATAACTTTCTAGAGTTGAGGTCTCTCCTCAACCAATACATGAGTAGGGAAAGAGACAAGGGGGTAAGGATTCGGTTGGACTATGACGAGCCAGAGCCATCATTGTCTCCTGGACCTCCAGCTCTTCCTTTCTCAAGCTCACAACCAACCCTGTCCAGGAATGAGGCTGGCCCCAGCCATCCACCTCCAAATTCTAATCCGTACATATACACAAGGCCAGATCCGACGGCGTTTCCTCTCTTTTCTTCCCAACCAGCTGCAACCGGTGCCCCATTGGGACATGAGCTAACTCTGGATCAACTACTACAATCTCATGTTGCAAGCCTTCCACCGCTAGTCACATCTACATGGGAACAAGCTTTGTCTGTACTCCCCTTGGCACGAAGTGCCGTTATGAGCGCTCCTTTAGGGATAAATTGCTCAGATGCACCTAGAAGCCTTCAAGACGTTAACCTTATGCCTCAAATGATGGCTTAAATGATAGCCAGCTTCCCTTGGCAGCACTTTATTAATCAAGTACTGGCCACACAAGGGAATAACAACAACAACACGGGTGCAAAGGTGGAAGAGGATTTGGCCAAGCCATATAAACCAAGCAATTTGTCATGCTTCTCACAGCAAATTGCCGATTATGATTTCCAAACAAAAATCAAGATGCCATCCCATATCAAGACATATGACGGAACCGAAGATCCAGAGGATCACCTTCAGATCTTCACTGGTGCTGCTAGGATTGAGTAATGGTCAAACGCTGAATGCTGCCTCATGTTTATGTAGACCCTCATAGGATCAGCAAGAATATAGTTCAACGATTTACTAGCCAGAAGGGTTCGAAGCTTCGATGATCTGAGCAAAGGGTTTCTAGCCAATTTCTCACAACAAAGGCGGTACGTTAAAGATGCCACGGTGATTTTTCAGATAAAACAAAGGGATGATGAGAGCCTTCGAGAGTTCATAGAAAGGTATAAGAAAGAAGGTCTAACGTATGTGGGGGCAGATGAAAAGATGAGAGTGGCTGGTTTTATGAACCCCATTACCTCCAAATACCTTACAAGGGATTTCAACAAGTCCCTACCCAAGACCTTAGAAGAAGCTCTCGAAAGGGCTGAAGCCCACATCAGAGGAGATGAGGCTGTAGACATAAAGGAGCAGAGAAAAAGGGGATCCAACTGGCGAGGTAACAGCCCAGCTAGAAAGAAAGGAAATTTTATCCCTATGACAGACGTCAAAGGGGTTTAGAGCAACGCAGGTCCGAAGGTTGAAACCCTCCAAGCAGGGAGAAGACCATAAACTTTACGGCTCTTACAAAAACCCCACAAGAGATCCTTGCTACAGAGGAAGTGAAACAAAGCTTCCGGCCTCCTAGACCTCTCCCTAAAAGCAAAAGGAATGGGAATTCCACCCAATTATGTGAATTTCATGAAGATAAGGGTCACCATACTAACGATTGCTTTCAACTCAAAAAGAGTACTGAAGAGGCTGTCAAGTCCGGAGAGCTTGCCCACTTAGTGAAGGGGGTAGGGGACAAGATAGCTGAAGGAAAAGACAAAGAGGTTAACATGGTTGATTTCGATGGAAAGGTTCCCCACAAACGGCAACGGTTGGAAGCTTGGGAGCTTCAGTGTGTCTGCTTCCCACCAACGGAAAAAGGCCCACTCTCAAACCCTCTTGTGGTTGAAGAAACCGTGGGAACACTACAGACGAGCAGAGCCTACATAGACACTGGTGCAGCTACTGAGATCATGTTTGAAAAGTTCTTCAATCGTTTGAGCAATGAGGAACATTCAAAGCTTCAACCATCCGGAACCTCAATAAAAGGTATTGCCGACATATCCCTCAAGCCTTTGGGGCAACTAACCCTTGATGTCCGTTTCAGTGAAGGCAAGATGGAAAGAGTTCAACCTCTCACTTTTGTTGTTATCAATATACCTTCCAACTATGATGTCATCATAGGAAGGCCAGGGCAGTGTGCATTCTATATGGCCGTTTCGGTTGGTCATGGCACAGTAAAGTTCCCTAGCAAGAGGGGGATTGCAACCCTTCAACCCACTCAAGAAGCTTACATGGTCGAAGGAGAAAGTTCAAAAAATGAAGATGACAAACAAGGGCTGATCATAAACCCAAAATATCCTGAACAAAGGATAAGGGTTAATCCAAGCCTTTCTCAAGAAACCCTCTCATACCTTGAAAAGATGTTGGTACATTATAGCGATGTCTTTGCCTGGTGCCCGGAAGACACGACGGGTATCCCTCGAAGCATTGCTAAGCATGAGTTGAAGATACCACCCGATGTCAAGCCTATTGTCCAAAAGAAATGGAGTCTGGCCCCTGAAAGAAGCTTGGTAACATGCCAAGAAGTAGAAAAGCTTGTCCTAGCTGGAATTCTCCGGGAAGTTAAGTATCAGTCCTGGGTTGTAAACCCAGTCATGGTTCGAAAACCCAACAACTCTTGGAGAATGTGCATCGACTTTAAGGATTTGAACAAGGCTTGCCTAAAAGATTGCTACCCTTTGCCGGAGATTGATCTCAAGGTTGACTCTCTCACAGGTTACCCCTTCAAGTGTTTCCTTGATGCCTACAAGGGTTACCATCAAATCCTTATGAAAGAAGAGGATGAAGAAAAGACAACCTTCCACACGGACAAGGGTATCTTTTGTTATCAGAAGATGCCCTTTGGCCTCAAGAACGCGGGTGCAACTTACCAACGCCTAGTTGACAAAGCTTTTGCCAGTCAAATTGGTAAAAACATGGAAGCATATGTTGACGATTTGGTAATAAAAAGCAAAACAGAATACCAAATGCTTGACGAGATACAAGAAACTTTCCAAAACCTAAGGAAGGTTAACATGAAACTCAACCCCGAAAAATGTTCATTTGGGTTTGAAGAAGGAAAGTTTCTGGGGTATATTATGGGAAAACAAAGTATCAAAGCCAACCCAAACAAAGTAAAAGCTGTTCTTGAAACCAGGCCCCCACGAAGCAAAAAGGAAGTAGAAAGTCTGAATGCGAATCTTGCAGCCCTGAAGTGTTTTACCTCAAAACTGGCTGAAAGGTCTTTACCTTTATTTAAAACGCTTAAAGGGTGCTCTGACAAAAAAGATTTCAAGTGGATTGAAGAAGTAGAACAAGCTTTCAATCAGATGAAGCTACACCTGGCTTCACTTCTTGATATTGCAGCCCCAGAAACAGGAGAGTTGATCTCTGTCTACCTCTCGGTTGCTGAAGAAGCAATAAGCGCGGTCCTAACCATTGAACGAGACAAAGTTCAGGTACCCGTCTATTTTTTCAGCAAAACTTTAAAATTGGCAGAAATCAAGTATCCTCCTCTGGAGAAGCTTGCCTTAGCCCTAGTCCAAACGGCTAGAAGGCTTCGAAGGTATTTCCAAGCACACCCTATACAAGTGGTCACCGACCAACCCATCAAGAATGTGCTTGAAAATCCAGAAGATTCAGGATGGCTGGCCAAATGGGCTGTGGAATTGGGAGAGCATAAAATCACCTATGTTCCAAGAAAGGCCATCAAAGCCCAAGTCTTGGCCGACTTCATTGTGGAAGTCCCAAAGCCAGCCGTCACGGAAGTTAACACAACTGTCACTGAACCTTCTGACCCTGAAGCCTGGAAGCTCTTTACTGATGGAGCTTCAAGCGTTGAAGGGTCAGGAGCTGGGCTCATTCTAATCAACCCTGAAGGTCTAGAATTTACATACGCTCTTTGACTTGAATTCCATACCACAAACAACGAAGCTGAATATGAAGCACTGATAGCTGGGTTGAGAATAGCCAAGGAGATGAAGGTTCAAAAGCTTCAAGTCTTCACAGACTCGTTGCTCATGTCAAGCCAAGTCAATGACAGTTATGTTGCAAAAGAGCCCAACATGAAGAGATACAAAGAAAAGTCCAAGGAATTGATTAACACGTTCCAGACATGTACCATCAAACAAATACCAAGATCTCAAAATAAGAAAGCAGACGCCTTGAGCAAACTTGCCTCCCTCACCTTTGCCCATCTTACAAAAAAGGTATTGGTGGAATTGTTGAAAACACCCTTAATCCAAGAATTGGAGGTTCAAGATGTAATCACCGAAGAAGATCCAAATTGGATGACTCCTATCAAGAAATTCCTCAAAAACGGTTAGTTATCAGGGGACCAAACAAAGGCTGAAAGGGTTAAAATAAAGTCCAGACAGTATGTGTTGCAAGGTGAGATCCTCTACAAAAAGGGTTACCTTGCACCTCTGCTGAGATGTGTTGGCCCTGAACAAAGCCAGTACATGGTCAAAAAGGTTCATGAGGGGATATGTGGAGCTCATTTTGGAGCAAGAACGGTGGTTGCTAAACTAATGAATATTGGATATTTTTGGCCTTCAATGCACCGAGACACCACCGAACAATTAAGAAAATGTGAAGCTTGTCAAATACTTGCACCGGTGCCCAAGAGCTCCAAACACGATCTTGTCCTGATATCTTCAGCTTGGCCATTTCACAAATGGGGAATGGATATTGTTGGTCCATTCCCACCAGCCAAGGGTGGAGTAAAATTGTTATTGGTGGCCATAGATTACTTTACCAAGTGGCCTGAAGTCAAACCACTTGCAAAAATCACGGGCAAACAAGTCATTGACTTTGTTTGGGAAAACATCATTTGTCGCTATGGGCTGCCGGGAGTGTTAGTCACATATAATGGGAAACAATTCGCTGAGAAGCCTTTTAGCACTTGGTGCAAAGAATTCAGAATAATTCAGGTATTCAGTTCAGTTGCATACCCACAATCAAACGGCCAAGTTGAAAGAACGAATAGGAGCATTGTTGAAGGAATCAAGATGAGATTGGGAAGGCATGAAAGCAATTGGCTCGAAGAATTGCCAAATGTTCTATGGGCTATACGAACAACAGAAAAAAGAAGCCACAAAAGAACACCTTACAGCTTGGTGTTTGGGTCGGAAGCTGTGATTCCAGCTGAAATAGGAGTTGTGACTCAACGAACACTCAATATGGATCCCGAAGCAAACAACAAAGAGACCATGTTGAACTTGCAACTCCTTGAGGAAACACGGGATCAAGCTGCCATTCAAGAAGCCAAGTATAAACAAAAAATGGAAGCTTATTACAACAAAAGAGTCAAGCATGAACGCTTCAAGCCAGGAGACCTCGTACTTAGAAACAATGAGGCTAGCAAAAAAGAGAATCAAGGAAAACTCGGCCCAAAGTGGGAAGGGCCATACACAATCCTTGAAGCCCACAAGGGTGGGTCCTATAAACTGGCCGACGCAGAGGGTAAAAAGCTTCCCAGACATTGGAATGGCAAGACCCTCAAAAGGTTCCATGTCTGATCAAGAAAATTTAGTTTGTATTTCAAGAATTGTATTTCAAGAGTTGTATTTTAAAGAATTGTCCCATGCTTCCCTTTTGCAAAACAGTATCTCTTGAATGAATGAAGATGTTTTATCAAATTTGTCTTTCTATCCTAAAATCAGGTTGAGAACCTAGCAAAAAACTCCATGGCAAGGGCCATGTAAGGGGATGAGCTCCCATGCCACATCGCTCAATAGGTTCAAGGGTTGAATGAACCTATATAAGGGGTGAGTTCCTAAATCAATACAACTCCATGAGACTTATAAAATTATCAAAAAACAAAGATGTCTCATAGACGGGTCTGAGCAACCTACACCAAATGTTCCTTAAGCCTTGTAAAACTTCTAGAAAACAAACCATTATTAACAGGCTTACGAACCAAAATTAAATCAAGAAAAGTAATAGATAGGATAGGTGCTATGTCTTCTTGTTAAAAATACCAAGGCTAAGTGACTGCAGCACTGAACCCTTTAAGGTATAAAAAACATAAAGACAACACAAACCCAACAAAGACAAGGCCACAAACATAAAAATAATTGAAGGGACAACACAACAACATAAAAAAGGTGGCATACAACCCAAAATCAGAAATACAAACCAAGGCATCAAGTCATAAAAACAAGGTAACAGCCGGAAGCCTCAAAGGCTTCAAGCTACAAGTATCCCACAAAGCTACTCTACAAAATACACAACTACATCTAAAAAATCACAACACAAGACAAGTAGTAGAAAGTTAATAACATAAGGTAACAAGCCTTAAAGGCTTCCAAATGTTCAAAGAAGTCAAAACAAACCTTAACGGTTTGTAAACATAGCAATTGTCCAAATAAGCCATCAAGGCTAACAACCATCAACAGAAACCATAAGGGTTTATGCAAAACCTAAATTGTCTTAAGGGAATACAAATCATGAAATTGTTTTAAAGTGCTAAGAAAGCTACGAATGCATTGCTCAAACATCAGCAAGAGGCTTAGAAGCCCCAGAACCATTACCTTTAGCCTTCTTGGCCTTCTTCGACTTCTTGGCTTTCGAACCTCCATCATCACCAAGTGCTGAACCTTCAAGGCTTGCATCCTTAGAAGCATCAAGATCTTCTAAAAAAGTCTCCTCACTATCTCCCAAACGAGAACGCTTCTTCGAAAGGGAGTCAAGCACTTCAGCACAAACCTTTTCATTAAGCCCATCCGGCTTCAGCTCCAGTAAGACAGAAAGAGGTTTACCAAAACAAGCTGCAACCTGACTTACATATGGGTAAGTCAACCTCTCCATCTGCTGAACAGACTCTTTAAAAACCATGGAAGCTTCAGGACGGTACATGGGAGACTGCTTCAAGGGTTGACCAGATTCATGAAGTTTATAACCAGCATAAGGCCCTGATGTTTCCCCAAGTTTTGTAGTTTGGTATAGACTTCTCCAAGAGCATAATTAAATTCCTTGGAATGAAGGAGATAGGTAACAACTTGGTGAAAGCCTTGCTTAATGAGCCACTGGTTATCACCAGTGGCTTGAGCAACTGAAGCCTTCAAGCCTTCCTTCTCTTCGTCAAAGGCTTTCTTTTGCACATCAAAGGCTTCCCTATCAGCCTTCAACTTCAACTTATCAGTTTCAAAACTTTTCTTGAGATCATTCATCTCAATCTCATGTCTCCTTGTCAATTCCCCAACTTTCTTCACCCAAGCCTCCTCCTCCTTAGAGAACCCCTCAACCTCCTTCTTCATCGCAGCCATAGAAGCTTTCATTTTATCCTTCTTCTTAGTAGCTTCCTCATACTCCTGCATACCTTTTTGTAAAACGGGTAACACCCTCAGCCAACAGGGCCGAAAGGTTGCAGGAACTTAACATCAACCTTGAAATAAAATGATCAGCTTCCATCTCAGAAATAGCACTCCGGACACCAGGAGGAGTAAAATGGGCTAACACCTCAGCACAAACAGCTGGATCCTTGAAGCTATCCCCAACCTTCACATCCCAGTTGGGAACATAGACCTCTTCAGCTTCAGGACCCTCCAAGCTTTCAACGCTCTTGCCCGATGAACCTTGAATGGTAGGAGTAGCACCTTTCTTAACCAGCTTCTTCTTCTTCTTCTTCCCAGAAACAACTAACTCTTTTTCCTTAACCTTCCCTACATCAACCTCAAGAACTTGTTCCTCAGACACCTCAATGTCATCACTAACGTCAATGGCCTCTTAGCCAGAGGGTTGATCAGCACCTTTCAATCGACGGTTTGAACGACGTACAGAAACCATGGAACCCAGAGCCTTTGTGAAACCTTTAACATTGGGAACATTCACATAGCTAGAACCCTCGAACCTATGCTCGGATCCCCTAACAACCGCATCTTCACCCGGAGTAGTTGCAGCATCCCCAAACACAACATCGGAAGTATCATCACTCTTAATAAAATCAAGTGCAGACATAACTACAAAATAAACAAAAATAAAATGTATAAGCAAGTAAAAAATAAGAACATAATATCACAACAAGACAAATGCATACCCTGCCCATCTTTCATAAGCACTGGATCTCGATCACGTTTTTCCCACAACTTACTGAGACCCAACAACACCAGTAAGTGCTCAGGGAAGGGACGAAGCCTTGAAGGGCACTCCCTAAGAGTTTCAAGAAAACGGGTATTTATCTCAGAGGCAGAGGGTTCAGGTTCATTTAAAACGGCATCCGGATGCCTCCAAACAAGCTTAAAAGGAACAATTTCATCGGAAACCCTGAAAAACCGGTCTTTCCAAACACCAAGACTAGAAACCATAGATGAAATTAAACAAGTATCAAGTTAAGATGTTTTGAATGTAAACCAGTCACCATTCTTGGCCGGAAATAGCGACGGAATGATAAAAGGGTGGGATCATACCCGAAAGCCCGGCACAATACTTCAAAGTGTAAAACCCTAGCCAGACCCTGAGGGTGAATCTGGCCAAAGGACACACGATAGTACTCTAAGATATTCAAAACAAAGTTCGAAAAAAGGTGACGAAGGTTTGAAAATTCA
This sequence comes from Helianthus tuberosus, assembly GCA_030545235.1. Taxonomy (NCBI): domain Eukaryota; kingdom Viridiplantae; phylum Streptophyta; class Magnoliopsida; order Asterales; family Asteraceae; genus Helianthus; species Helianthus tuberosus. Next base: position 154,706,073 of record CM060372.1, read on the forward strand.
AAATGGCGACAATAGAGGGCAACAGAACCAGGGGGACACTTATCGATCGAAATATCACAAGCCGGTGCAACCGGTTTAAACCTCATCCCAATCCCCCATTCCATACAAAAATTTTCTACTTCCTCTTGAGTTAATCGAGAAAATGATTTCGCTAGATCTTTACGAGCACCCATGCTAAAAGAAAATAACCAGAAATATGGAATCGGAACTAACCTGGATGGAGAAAAGGAAAGGAAACTTGAGAGGAAATGTGTAAATGATTATTTTCTTCTAAATGATAAATGAAAATTAATGAAACAAAAACGTTATAATTACACATAGGGCTAATAAAACCACCGCCTGACACAAAAGAAACTGCCAGAAGTCATATCAACTGTCTTGTCAAAATTCAAAAATCAAAAAGCTCAACCGCTTTCAACCTTCCAAGTTTTCAAGCCTTGAAGCCTTCAAGCAAAATAAAACAAACATACAAAAAGTTAGAAGTATTTGTGCCTACACCCAAAAACCTCTGACTTGGGGGGCTGATGACGAGGGTAGCTCAAACCTCAATAAAATGACTGAAAGTACATGATAGCTTGAAGGGTTAAAAGGTTCAAAGGTTTAAAACCTGGGAACTGAGCTAAGGAAGCACATGTACAGTAATCAATCACTTCACTGATTACTTAAACCACTCTCCTAGCCGTAAAAGCAAAGCACATGCACAAGAAGCTCCCTTTTACCCGCAGGTCCAAACCGTTCAACCCCAAAATGGGTAAGTCTCCCACTGCAAGCAGGGTTCACTAGTCCAAGGTTTCCTCTTTGGGCGATATCTTCCTCTATAAATGGCACTTCATTTAGTGCATTTCAGACATTCCGATCGGTCCAGATTCTCTTGGAATCTCTGATCTTTCTTCTCGGGCACTTGTTTCGCACAAGTCTCCTTTCTTCACATTCAACACACACATTTCGATTACTCTTGTATCAAAGGTTGAACACCCTTCAGCTAAAGATCTTGAACAAACAACAATCATAACTAGTGAACCTCTCTCCACGTCTTGCCTAACCGGAACCCTCCAAGCCTTTTGCCTAACCAGACTACTCACTTTCGTTGGTCTTGTATTTGTTGCATGAACAAGACATATTATGATTAGACTACACGGTGTGGTAGGCAAGCGCTAGGAAGCAAATCTTGTCATATGTATGCAACCTAAGCCATATTGATGTTTAACCTAAAGGGTGAGAGTTGACTACAAAGTCCATTTTCCTAAAAAGTGTAAAAAGTCATAAAATACCATAATGTCAACCATAAAACACACCCAAAACTCACAAATAACAAAGTAAAAATTACTAAAATGCCATATTTGTGGGTTTTGTGTTGTGTTTTGGATGATAAGGCTTTGATTAACGAATGACTAAGATTAGCGTGTTTTATGTTGATTATCATGTTGTGTTTTATATTCATGGTTCTACAATGGTGTGTTTGAAGTTTTTATGGAATGTTAGGGTTTAGATACTGTGTTTCAGTGATTTTCACTCTATTATTTGTGGGTTTTAAGTGTGTTTTATGGCTGAAATTATGGTGTTTTATGACTTTGTACACTTTGTAGGAAAATGGACATTGTAGCTGAACCTCACCCTAAACTAAATATAGGGGTTGTTGTGTAATTAGTAAATAGTTAGGTTTATGTTACAATTAGATTAGTTAGTTAGTGCGACAAGCAGAAGCGACAAGATCAAAGTATATAACTTACTCTACAAAGGATGCCACGTATCAGAAGCAACATGCCGCTTCAGAATGGGTGGCAATCATCAACATAAACGTCGAATCACAAAGGGACGCGATGGTTCAAGACACAATTGTTCATTTAGTATAAATAGGGTGTGTACATGTCAATGACAATCATCAGAATCACTTGTATTATCACAATCACATTCAATATCAATTGTTCTTTCTGAATTATATTGTTCTATCATTGTGTTTATCATTGTTCATCAAAGGTTCTCACCAACGGTATCGGAGCCCATCGTTAATCGATCAAGGGAAGAAATGCTGCAAGAATTCAATCAATTTAGGGAAAGAAATTAGATGCGCACACCAGAACTCGGAAATCAAATTCCATTTTCTGTGCAATTAACGATCAAGAAAAAGAAAATGGGAAGAGATTTGTTTCAACAATATCGAAGATCGAAGGAATTGGTCTCCAAAACGTAAGTCTGACTTGTTTCATTAATATTTCGATTTTAAAAATAAACATTTTAGTGGTAATTGTTTTGAGTTTTAATCAAATAATCAATTTACTCAGAAATTTGGAATTTGTTTTACTCCAAAATAATCAGTTTAGTGTGTTTGTTTTTCAAAGCAAAAGGAAATAAACATTCTGTTCAAAAGAAAAGTCAAAGTTTCTTGGTAATAGTGAATTATGTTTTTTGCAAAGCCTAAAGGTTTGAATACGAATTAAATATTTGAAGTGTTGTTTTGCAAAATTAATGGTATAACAAATCAAAGGATTGTTGATGAAAGCATGTGAAAGGAATCATAAATGATTCATATAGCAAGAACGTAAGAAGAAACTTTCGTGGTGGAAAAACCTTCATGATACAAACCTTTGTGATGCAAGAACCTTCGTGGCAATAAGACCCGTGTGGCAAATCAAGACCTTTGTGGTAACAAGACGTATGTGGCCACCAAGGCCTGTGTGGCAACCAAAACTTGTGTGGTACAAACAAAAGGAAAACTTGTGTGGTGATAGCAAGAAAAAATATTAAAGAATAGCAAGAAAGACTGGGAAGAAAAACTCCAAGAAAATAAATCAGAAAGGAAGAATGCCAGGAAAAGACGATTAAGAAAGCACGTCAACGCCAATCCGTGAGCAAGGAAACATATCTCTTCAATGCCCAAAGTTGACTGAATCAAATTACACCGGTAGGCAATTCTGATGGAAATGATCTTGAAGGCATATAGTCTTTGGGACACGCTTATTTCAAATGATGAGGTAGATGAAAAGAAGGCACATCCAACGAAAGCAATGATATTCTAAACATTACTAGGATATATTCAAATGCAAGTTGCGCAATATGAAACTGTAAAAGGAAGTATGGGATGCAATCAAAGTTCGATATCTTAGAGCCGATATGCTTCAGAAAGCGCGTCTGCAAACTTTAAGAAGCGAATTAGAAGCCTTAAAGATGGATGATGTTGATCCTAGATAACGATGCTCTTCAACTAAATTTGGCAAGTGATTTCAACAAGTATGAAAATAATGTGCGGAAATGGAAATCAAACTTTCAAGAAACACAACTATATAATTTTCAAGTTTATATCACTTTGAAAAACAATGTTTACAAGGTGATTGTGTGGTTATTGGCTAATACAAACGAATACTTTAAGAATTCTGTAATGAAGAGTAATGGAGTTTTTGTTGTATGTAATGAATACTTGGCTTAACTCATTTTCCTTCGGTGGTGACATCTCTATTTATAGAGAGTCTTTGTCATGAATAAACATTTGTTTATTTATGCACTTGCTCTGCATAAAGTACCTTTTTAGCATATTCAATGAATCCATCAAGGTCAACTTGCTACTTCACAAATGTGACAGAGCCTTATCTTTTAGACAAATTGGCTCATCAGAATTTATGATGGCCTTCTTATCAGAAATCTGTTGAAGTGATCATCAGAATTTCTGATGATCAGAAGTTACCAGATTCTGATGATAAACATTATATTTATCATCAGATTGGTTTATTCTATCGTCTTTCTTTACTTCTGATCAGAGATTCTGATCTTTGTTGAAGATGTGTCTTTCTTTCTTCTCTTGTTCTGTTATCTTGTATCTTCCTTCTTTTGATCTTTTTGACTTTATCTTCAGCATATGATCAAATTGATCATATTTTCCTTCAGTACTTACAAATAATTTCCTAACAGATGAGAACGAAACAGTAAGCAGTTTCGCACGCAAGTTGGGTGTGACAACTAGCACCAAACCGGTAATTACCATACACTTTAATTATTATTTAATGACTGCAACTATGTGCTTAAATGTCAACAATGTCTTACTACATACTTTACAAGTGAACTCATGCATGTTTTATACTACAAGAATTACTTTATGCATTAATGAACAACGTTGTGACAGAAATACTAGTAAACTCACCGGTAAGACACATTGTGTCAACAAATCTGCAGAAAGCAGTCAGACAAAAGAATTAGGGTCTAGGTGTAGGTCCAATGACAAGAATACATTAAAACCCAAGAATACATACAAGGGTTAACATATAGACTTTCCGAAAGCTAGAATACGCACTAAAAAGCACCCGAAACGCATTTTAAATGAAGAATTCTGCACAAATCAGCAATAAATCAGCTTTTAACGCGTAAATATTATGCAGAATTCATGATTTATCATCCAGAATACTTACCTAAGTGTCGGGAATTGAAAGGGTTACAAAGGGGGACATAAAGGACACTAAACGGTGCAATTTAGCACTTTAATAAACCGGTATTTAACCGAACAACCGGACATTACCCGGAACATAAAAATATTGCTAGAAACATTGTTTCACTTTTTCTGAGCTAGTTATGATGCCCGAACACCCTAACATATTATAAAATGCATCATACACATTAAACACAAGACTTTTACATTTAACTCTCACTAATAACCTACCTTACCATAACGAATTACAATTTATCCCCCCCCCCCCATGTAAAGTGGACGGTCACATAGTGGCCCCACCTTGATTTTGTGAGATCTCTCTTAATCTTGTGTAATCTCCTAGGATCCCCCCAAGATTTGTGTAAGGATCTTGTCTAGTACTTTACAAACATATTAACCTAAGGTTTTAAGGGAAACATGGTTATAAAATCACATGGAAGATCATAGCTTACATTCATCTTTCACACTCATTCTCCTCCTCCACCCTTCCCTTGCTCACGGCTCCAATCCACCACCACACACCACCCATTTTCATTCAAGCTTCAAGCATTCCAAGTGTATCTCAAGGTGATACAAGGTGATTTAGGAGACTCGGTGCTCATGGAACTTGAAGGACCTCTCTCGTGTGCTTTTATCCACTCATTATTCATCTTGTTCTTCCTTAGCTCTAAGCTAGTGGTAAGATTCTTGAACACCTTTGTTCACTTCTATTTTTAGTGGTTAAAAGACTTATTATGTTGAAAATCTTATGAACACTAAAGAACATGAACTTGAAACATAAAGCTTGTAATATGATGAAATAGTGTTGAAATGATATTGTTTAGTACAAGAATAATGTTTGTTTGTTGATTACTAGAAATATTGATGTTGATCATTACATGAAGCTTGCTAGATTGTGATTAAACACATGATCTAGCAAGTTAGGGGATGATTATGTGCTAACATAAGATGATCATCCTCTTGTTAAGACATGAACTTGATGAATAAATGGTTTCATGGAAAATAATAAACAAAGTAAGCTAGTAAACTTATAGATCTAAGATGTATGAATGGTTTTTCTAAAAGCACCAAGTTTAAAATGTGATTTTTGAAGATCTTGGTTTTTACTTAAACCTACACTATTTTTATTAGCAAAACAAGTGTATGAACACTTATGAAACAAGAAAAATACAAAAGAAATATTTTTAGAAAAATCATCTTACAAGTTGTAAATGACTAAATCCTTCGAGAATGAGATTTACAAACAAACAACCATGTTTTAAGGGTGACTAAACCTACTAAATAACATGGTAAGTTACTACAAGTTTTTACAAGAACTTCAAGTTCATGATGTAGTGTGTTTTGCTTGATTTTGGCACTTGATAAGTGTTGAATAAGTTGTTGATTGTTGTGATGATTTTAAAAGAAAATAAACACATGTTTTGAAAACATGGGAGGGAAACTATGCCAAAATTTTTATAAATTTTGACACTTAGAAAAATATAAGTTTTTGAGAAACTTATTCCCTAAAAATGTATCCAGAAACATTTACCAAAGTTTCCCTAATTTTTGTATTAAGAAATGATGATTTATTCAAGATTAAAATTGATATTAAGTATGTATATTTTTGGAGAAAATATATATATTTATTGATCACCACATTATGTGCTAAGTGTATGTAGTTTGTATTATACGTGATAGTGTATTAGGACTTGAAAGTACACTAAATACTCCTAAGGAGTGAAATGACAAAAATACACATACAACATACTTAGACAAATACAAGAAAATATATTTCTGAAAATATATTACGTGATAGAATAAATAACTTGGACAAGTTATGAACATGAAATGAAGTTTTGGACAAAATACATAATTCGGGTGAAAAATACAAGATACTTATATTTATTTTTGAGAAAATAATATAAGTAAGACACATAGTTAAAAATATAAATTATTTTTAACACAAGAACAAATACATAAAAGAAAGTGACTTGTACTTGTGCGATACAAGTCTAGTGACTAACGTTAATAAAACACATTTAGGTCACCACGCTAGATAAGCAAAAACCGGTGAAGTTTACGGCGCAAGGAACGCAAAGTTGTGAGTTCATGCTCCCCCTTTTTCTTTTAACTGTTTCAGTTTTATAACTTCGGGGGTGAAATACATGTTACAAATGTTACAATGTTTATAAATGGTATGATGGATATAAAAACAAGAAGCATTCTTGGTGATAACTAGTACCAAGTATGATGTGTTTTGAGAAATGATACGAGAAATCGTGTCACGAATAGGGTACCATAAGCACCATTAATCGTGTACATACTACGATCGCAGAACAAAAGGTTAGATCTAATGGGTTTTCGAGCAGCCACACTCTTGGTGAAAACTAGTACCGAGTAGTGCTTTTGTGTCTCCGTCGTGAATCGACAACTAGAAAAATGCCTATGGTTTGGTTGCTTCCTGTGTCGTGTCACATGTTAATGACCTTGCAACCCATTAACAACATGATACATACAGAAATACTTGATTTATACAAGAATACTTGATTCATACAAGAACACTTGATTTATACAAGAATACTTTATATATACAAGAATACGTGATTTATACAAGATACATACCATGTTTTTCACACAAAGTATACAAATGTTCAATACAAGAACTGCATGAATTCACACCAACATTATGTTGACGTTTTCCAAAAACTCACATGTCTTTCAGGTAACTAAAGTGGATGTGCGTGCGGTCTTACTCATGCTCCTGGATATTATTTATGTTTATCCTTAAATTAAGTTGTAAACTTTCAAACAATATGTTGTCTCGTAATGTAAACACTTAAACTATGTTTTCCGTTATGCAATGGTGTTTGAAGTTATTTTTACGAGCATGTAGTATGTTTACCTTTCGTATGCAATGAGAACCTTTCATGATCACACCTCGTGCTTCCGCCTAAGAAAGGGGTGTGATAGATTGGTATCAGAGCTGCGATTGTAGTGAACCAGGATTCCTTCTCGAGTCTAGACTACAATCTCTAGGATCCTTTCATGAAGATAATTTTTCAAAAAGTTTTCATTGCATAAAACTTTCCGCGACATCCACTACCTGAAACTGTTTACAAGAGTCAAGAAAAGACACTACGAGATTTAGGGTTGTAACACCCCGAAAACGGGTTTGGTAATCAAACCCCGTTAATACTAAAAGACGCGTAAAGTACCGTTAGTAGTAAAAATTAACCCGATAAATATTAGGATCTAAATAAATAAACCTAATATTAAATAAAAGTTGAACAAATCCTTTTGAGGAAAACAAAGTATATAGAGGGCCCGAGTTAACGGGACTTAAAAATAAAACGGGTTCTAATTCCCCACACCCACCAAGTTAACTAGGAATAGTTAACCTAGTTAGTGAGGTGTAAATAAGTAATAAAACATGGAGTTCTAGTCCCTAACAATTAAAACTAAACTTGAGGGACCAAGGCTGCCAAAAGGGAAACTTGTTTTATTAAAACATAAAAATCAACACATATCACACACTTAGTGTGTGTATATGTCGATCATCAGGAGAAGAAACAAGGGGAAACCCTTGTTCAACCTTAATCCATCAAATTGGAGGGCAAATCAAGACCCAAATCGATGCATGAACACAAATAAACGATCACCAAGTCAAGGGGATCGTAAGTTTGACGCTTAACAAGCTAGGTGGAAGCTTGGAAAGGAAGCGGGTCAAACAAATCAAGAATGGAGGAAAAGCATAATTCGGATGCAAGAAATAATTATCGAGTGGATATTTACATCATTGTTACTTAGCGGCTATTGAGGCAGGGTGTTTAAATGGGTCAATATAATGATCCGAACCAGGTACGCATAATAGAATAACTCTCATTTAAACGTAAGGTTTAATGAGAGTTAATCGGAGTCTAAAATAGATTTTTGGTTACTTCAATGGGTAAACTGAATGTTACAAACGGTGGTCATTTCGTTTGAAAGGCCTAATGACTTTCAAACAAAATCATAGTTGAAAAGAGGGCTTATGGGTCAAACATGTTTACAAAAATCTCTCATCGTTAATGAAGGGCCAAAATGGACCAAAACGCCCTTATAAGTTAAACTGAGCAAACAACCCTTAAAGGTTGTTTGGAAACGAGTTTCATGATTAGATAAATACTTAGGACAAGTATAGAAGTTGTAAGATGTAATACGATAGTCAAATGACTCTATTTGAGTCCTTGCCGTAAAAATAATGAGTTGAGGGGTAAAACTCGGTTTATATAGGTTACCATAGTAAACCCACCATAAATTCAATAGTGGTGGAAAATTATATGATAAGAAATGTGGTAATGTAATGCTAGAAGCAATCGAAAACAATTTTAAGCTTGAAAGTGCTTAAATACCCTTAACGGGTCAAAATAAGCACTTGAGCGTAAACGGGTTCTAAATACGTAAGAAACTCGTGACTTGAACCTAATATGATAGGAGATTTTGAAATTATGAATTTCATAAGTTTAGGGGGGGCATACAAACCTGTTTTTGTTTGATTTATACATGAACGAGTCAAAACAGCAAAACATGAAGAACATGCAGCAGCTACCGTAAGTTATGGTAGCTACCGTAACTTACGGTAGCAATTAAAGTTGTTACGCTGGTTTTATACTGCATTACGGCTGCCCTTCAATGCCCGGTGCCTACCGTAACTTACGGTGGCTACCGTAAGTTACGGTAGCGCCCAGTTATTTTTGTTGAGTTTTGTTTCGCGAATCCATTTGAACAAGTTTTAAACCGCGTATGTCTAAAATCATTTCATGTTTATAGAATGTAGATTGCCTAGTAGTACCGGATGACGACTGAGCCCGACGAAGAACCGAACACACGAGATTAAAGCTTCCGCGAATAGTTTCGTCGTCACGTTTTAAACGGCGAATTAAATTACAAAATGTTGGAATGTTTTATTTAGTAACATGTTTTAACAAACTCGCATTTTTAAGTGTGTGTTTAATCTTAATACATTATTATAATTGAAAACTTTTGGATAATTGATTAAAATGGACTTAGGGTGTTACAAGTTGGTAATCAGAGCTCAAGGTTGTTGACAAATGTGTTCAGTTCGAGGCTTGATCGCAAATCCGGTAAGTACATGTATATCAATGGTTTAGTATGATTAAAGTGTTGAGAACAACACATATTGTTATCGTGTAATACACGTTACACCAATAAAATTGATATAAAATAGATATAGTCAACGAAATTACACGCGTTGATGCGTATAGTAGAAAAAGCCTCGTATTATAATACGGGCACCCATTAATGCCGAAATTACTAACTATTGTAAACGTTTTAGATTGAAGGACACTTGCATATGAAGATAGCGAGAGTTTAACAAATTGTGGATTTGACAGAGGAACGGTCCAAAGTACGACAAATAGAGCACGCTCACCAAGGACCTAAATTGCTCAACGATTGCGAATAAGTTAATGGCAAGGAGAGCCTGTTAGAGCAAGCATTATCAGGTGCACGTTTTAAATTATTGCATAAATAGTAATATGCAACAAATACGTAGAGATTGAAAGTTGCATATGTAGATTGAAAACTTGGAAAAAACCTGAATAGAAAACCTATCCGGGATATTGTTTCCCAGAAAAAACAAATAGAGGCATTACTTACATGGGGTGTAATGTGAAAATTATAAAAAGGTCATGTATACCAGGTGTTGATCGCTTACTCTGGCCAAGTAAGTAGTGAACACGTGGTACCATGAACTTCTTATGATGGACACATTTATGTCCGATGTAGTAAGGGTGGGGTGAATGGGACTAACTTAAATGGTACCCAAAAGAATCAAATAAGTAAGATGTTTGATAGTAAACGTAAACGTAAGTCGGATGAGGGAAGCGTATTACGTAAGAATAACGAGCCCGAGAGAAGGGACAAGGATCAAGTAAAAAGAAAATACAGACCGACCAATAGGAATGCTAAGGCATAGGGATAAAAGTTTGACTGTCACAAGTGATGAAATTCACATGGACAAGTCAAACGAATTGAATAAAGAATAAAGGACTTGAAGCGATGGATCTCGCTAAGACGACCAAATAAATTAAAATAACGTCTAAAACCATATAAGAATGGTTACTTGAAAATGATTACGGTAAAGATACCCGATAAATGGGTAGGATTTGGAAAGAATGAACCAAGAGACGGGAACGCGAAATAGAAAGTCAAAAGACTCGGAATATGAGTCTTGACTAAAAGACAATGAGAATTTGCAAACAGAAATGTTAATAACTACGCTCAACTATTTTAAAGTTGAACGGGTCGAATAAAGAATGGAGTTTGACGTTCACAAGTGATGAAATTTCACACGAATAAGTCAAACGAGATAAATAAGGTATAAAAACTTGGTAGTGCAAGTAAGCGCAAACTGAATAATGGAAGCGCGAAACATTAATGAACCTACGTGATGGGTCATAAAGGAATATATATAGGAAAAACGCAAACTAGCGAAACAAAAATGTTAAAAACACTAAGATAAAGAACCCGAGTAATGGGTCGTAAAGAAGTATAGGTAAGAACCGGGTAACGGTAAGTGTAGGACAAACCGACGTGTAAATGACGTTAGAAGTCATAAAGTCAGAAAGATAATTCGAAAGAGAACAAATGTAGCCTTAGACTACGCTCAAGATCAAATGAAATCCAAAAAGCAAAAGTAAATAGTTCTAGGCATAAAAGGAGTTCCTTGACACCATATATATATATATATATATATATATATATATATATATATATATATATACAGTTGAATAAATACTTGAATAAAAGATGATCTACGGGATTATCATAACCTACGGGATTAAACATAGTGTTAAGGTCTACGGGACCAAGAAGACCCTTGGGTCATAAATAGAAAGAAACAAACTGTTGGGTCTCACCTTAAAAAGGTGGAAATCTAAAGAAATAGTCTACTAGACTAAGCAAAAGAACCTACGGGTTATTTGGGTTAAGCGTGAGAACTAGTTGAAATTCCCCGCATTAAAAGATATTGGAAAGGAGCAAATCCTCGAAAGCAACATTCCTAGATATGAGAGAAAGACATAAGACAAAGAGAAAACGTAAACAAAAAATTTAGTTTTTAGTCAAAAGCAACGTTTTAATAAACATAAGTGGTATAAATCGATTTAGAAAACCGTAAACGCACATAAGGCCGGAGATGGCGATATGGATATATGCCCGAGCAATGGGGTATAAGGTAACCAGTGACTAACAAGTCTAACCGCCAAAATAAATAATTAATAAAGATATGAAATACAAGATGAAAGTTACGGCCCATGAGGCCTTATACGTGACAGGCGCATACGTTTGGAAGCCAAAAGGGCATTACCATATTATCCTGGTAAGATTATTAGATGCGAGCAATGCTCAAGTAATTATCAAAACTAAGTCCAATGAGTCAAACCTAAGGAACAGCCTAAGAAAGGTTTCGAGGACGAAACCTCTTTAAGGGGGGTAGACTTGTAACACCCCGAAAACGGGTTTGGTAATCAAACCCCGTTAATACTAAAAGACGGGTAAAGTATCGTTAGTAGTAAAAATTAACCCGGTAAATATTAGGATCTAAATAAATAAACCTAATATTAAATAAAAGTTGAACAAATCCTTTTGAGAAAAACAAAGTATATAGAGGGCCCGAGTTAACGGGACTTAAAAATAAAACGGGTTCTAATTCCCCACACCCACCAAGTTAACTAGGAATAGTTAACCTAGTTAGTGAGGTGTAAATAAGTAATAAAACATGGAGTTCTAGTCCCTAACAATTAAAACTAAACTTGAGGGACCAAGGCTGCCAAAAGGGAAACTTGTTTTATTAAAACATAAAAATCAACACATATCACACACTTAGTGTGTGTATATGTCGATCATCAGGAGAAGAAACAAGGGGAAACCCTTGTTCAACCTTAATCCATCAAATTGGAGGGCAAATCAAGACCCAAATCGATGCATGAACACAAATAAACGATCACCAAGTCAAGGGGATCGTAAGTTTGACGCTTAACAAGCTAGGTGGAAGCTTGGAAAGGAAGCGGGTCAAACAAATCAAGAATGGAGGAAAAGCATAATTCGGATGCAAGAAATAATTATCGAGTGGATATTTACATCGCTGTTACTTAACGGCTATTGAGGCAGGGTATTTAAATGGGTCAATATAATGATCCGAACCAGGTACGCATAATAGAATAACTCTCATTTAAACGTAAGGTTTAATGAGAGTTAATCGAAGTCTAAAATAGATTTTTGGTTACTTCAATGGGTAAACTGAATGTTACAAATGGTGGTCATTTCGTTTGAAAGGCCTAATGACTTTCAAACAAAATCATAGTTGAAAAGAGGGCTTATGAGCCAAACATGTTTACAAAAATCTCTCATCGTTAATGAAGGGCCAAAATGGACCAAAACGCCCTTATAAGTTAAACTGAGCAAACAACCCTTAAAGGTTGTTTGGAAACGAGTTTCATGATTAGATAAATACTTAGGACAAGTATAGAAGTTGTAAGATGTAATACGATAGTCAAATGACTCTATTTGAGTCCTTGCCGTAAAATTAATGAGTTGAGGGGTAAAACTCGGTTTATATAGGTTACCATAGTAAACCCACTATAAATTCCGTAGTGGTGGAAAATTATATGATAAGAAATGTGGTAATGTAATGCTAGAAGCAATCGAAAACAATTTTAAGCTTGAAAGTGCTTAAATACCCTTAACGGGTCAAAATAAGCACTTGAGTGTAAACGGGTTCTAAATACGTAAGAAACTCGTGACTTGAACCTAATATGATAGGAGATTTTGAAATTATGAATTTCATAAGTTTAGGGGGGCATACAAACCTGTTTTTGTTTGATTTATACATGAACGAGTCAAAACAGCAAAACATGAAGAACATGCAGCAGCTACCGTAAGTTACGGTAGCAATTAAAGTTGTTACGCTGGTTTTATACTGCATTACGGCAGCCCTTCAATGCCCAGTGGCTACCGTAACTTATGGTGGCTACCGTAACTTACGGTAGCGCCCAGTTATTTTTGTTGAGTTTTGTTTCGCGAATCCATTTGAACAAGTTTTAAACTGCGTATGACTAAAATCATTTCATGTTTATAGAATGTAGGTTGCCTAGTAGTACCGGATGACGACTGAGCCCGACGAAGAACTTAACACACGAGATTAAAGCTTCAGCGAATAGTTTCGTCGTCACGTTTTAAACGGCGAATTAAATTACAAAATGTTGGAATGTTTTATTTAGTAAAATGTTTTAACAAACTCGCATTTTTAAGTGTGTGTTTAATCTTAATACATTATTATAATTGAAAACTTTTGGATAATTGATTAAAATGGACTTAGGGTGTTACAAGGGTGCACTGGAGTAGCACTTGTCTGTGATTAAGAATTACTTGCAATTATGTGTGATAATTGATATATACATATACTAGAAGTAGAATGTCACAGGTATACATGACTTTACCTGAAAACAGTGACCTATCTGAAGGAAGAAATACGAGGATGAAACGAACTGTGCGGACTGTGCAAGGAGATACGTAATTATGGATGCATACATAATTATGGAATTCAGTGCACAAAAACCACAGCAAGTCTTGTCACGTATAGATTCCCTCAGTACAAGAAAAGGGTTAAAAGTGAACACCCTTTCCCCAAATACTCTTTTGGAGTAATGACTTAGGGTATAAAGACAAGGACCGCCAATGTGAATATCTTATGTCACAACTGTATTTATCTATTTATGCATGCTTGTTGCTGAATGAATTGAAACGTTTGGCGGATTGTTTGATGTCACTTATGTGGTATATGCATGTGTATATGTATACTACTACTGACTCGCATGACGATATCAAACAAATGTCTAACCCTATTGTGTTGCGTTCTTTCAGAACATGGCACCCAGAAGAGCTGTGAACGCTCATTATCAACCTCCTCCTCCCCCACTGCCAAGGACTGCTGAAGAGCTGAACGCTCTGCTAGAAGAAAGGATCTCCGCAGCTATCGCTCAGTACGAGGCGAACCGTACTGAATAAAGTGGAGGACCAAGCAATGCTAGACATAATGGGAATGGAGATTCACTGGAGGCAACGCAGCTCAGTGCTGCACTTTTCTAGCAGTTTCTCGACTGCAAACCACTGAACTATGACGGCACTGGAGGTGCAGTGGCGTTTGTACGCTGGACGGAGAAGATTGAAGCCACTATCCGTATGAGCAAGTGTACCGCGGATCTGCAAGTGTCTTTTGCTACTGGGTTGTTTGTAGATGAAGCTTTTACTTGGTGGAACTTGCAAGTCCAAACCCTGGGTGATGATGCCGCTTATGGCCTGACTTGGGATGAACTAAAGGAAAGAATTAGAGAGAAGTATTGCTCTCATGCTGAACTCCAAAGGTTGGAGACAGAGTTTTGGCATTTGACCATGGAAAGTGCAGACATTACTGGGTATACTCGAAGGTTCCATGATTTGTCTAGGGTGATTCCCTATATGGTGACTCCTGAATTTAAGCGCGTTGAACGCTACATTTGGGGATTGGCCTCAGAATTTTGTGGCATGGTAACTGTGGCCAAACCTGCAACAATCACTGAGGCTGTAACTCTGGCTATCAGCCTTACTGAAGATACTGTTCGAATGAAGAAGTTATCGTTGAACCCAACTGAGAAGACCGAGACGCATGCTGAGTCGTCCAGTGACAAGAAAAGGAAGCATTCAAATCTGAATCAAGCAACACGCAACAACAAAGGTTTCAACAACAAGAAGCGTGACCCCAACCCACCTCAGGAGGCGAAAACTCTTGCAACCATGAATGATGCTCCCGCCAAGAGATACCTGGGCACTCTGCCCATTTGCAACAATTGCAAGCATCATCATGAAGGGATTTGTCGCATTCCAAAATGAGACAAGTGTGGAAAGCTGGGTCACCACACTGAAGATTGTTGGGGAAAAGGAAAGAACTGGAATGGGAATGGTGCTGGTAACAGGAATGGTAATGGAAAGGGGCAGAATCAAGGATGCTTCAGTTGTGGAAGCAAGGATCATTTCATGAAAGACTGCCCAAAGGGAAACAATGCTCAGGCACGATCATTTGTAATTGGATCAAGGAACGCACGCGAGGACCCTAACGTGGTCACCGGTACGTTTCTCGTTAACAATCACTTTGCATCAATATTATTCGACACTGGTGCCGATTATAGCTTCATGTCTGTTGAATTTAAAGGTATGCTTGGAATAGAATCTAGTAGATTAGATATTCCTTATTCCATAGATCTAGCCAATGGTAAACTTGTTGAATCGGGCGAAGTAGTTAGAGGTTGCACATTAGAACTTGGTGAACGAAGATTTAGCATCGATCTCTTACCTATTCAATTGGGTAGCTTCGATGTAGTGGTCAGAATGGACTGGTTATCCAAGAACAAAGCTGAAGTTGTTTGTCACGAGAAAATCATTCGCATCCCTATGGCGAATAATGAAACGCTCATCGTGCATGGGGAAAAGCGAGACGCACCTCTACGAATCATCAATTGTATGAAGGCACAGAAGTGCTTAAGGAAAGGATGTGTTGCCTTCCTAGCACACATTGTAGATAAGAAGGCTGTGGAGCCAAAACTCGAAGATATTCCTGTGGTGAAGGAATTCCCTGATGTTTTTCCCGAATATCTGCCAGGACTACCTCCGCAACGACAAGTCGAATTCCATATTGACTTGGTTCCAGGAGCCACTCCTGTAGCCAAGGCACCCTATCGGCTTGCACCATCCGAAATGCAAGAATTATCTACAAAACTCCAGGAGTTGTTGGATAAATGATTCATAAGGCCAAGCTTCTCACCTTGGGGAGCTCCAGTATTGTTCGTGAAAAAGAAGGATGGTACACTGCGAATGTGTATCGATTACAGAGAACTGAACAAGCTCACAATCAAGAATCGGTACCCGCTACCGAGGATTGATGACTTATTTGATCAGTTGCAAGGATAAAGCTACTATTCCAAGATCGATCTTCGATCTGGATACCATCAGTTAAGGATACAAGAGGAAAGCATACCAAAGACTGCATTCTGAACACGTTATGGGCATTACGAATTCCTTGTGATGCCATTCGGACTGACGAACGCGCCAGCGGTATTTATGGATCTGATGAACCGCGTATGCAAACCATATCTCGATAAATTCGTGATAGTATTTATCGATGATATCCTGATTTACTCACGAACGAAAGAAGAGCACAGGCAACACCTCAGAACCATTTTGGAACTACTGAAGAAGGAGAAACTTTATGCAAAATTCTCCAAGTACGAATTTTGGATTCGCGAGGTTCAATTTCTTGGTCACGTTGTGAATGAGAAGGGCATTCATGTAGACCCATCCAAGAAAGAAGCCATAAAGAATTGGGAAGCCCCCAAAACCCCAACTGATGTTCGACAATTTTTGGGCTTAGCAGGCTATTACCGACGGTTTATTGAGAATTTCTTGAAGATAGCTCAACCGCTAACTACCCTTACGCAGAAAGACAAGAAGTACGACTGGGGTGATAAGCAGGAAGAAGCCTTCCAACTACTCAAAAATATGCTATGCGATGCACCAATACTATCATTACCCGAAGGCACTGAAGACTTCGTGGTATACTGCGACGCTTCACGACAAGGCTTGGGTTGCGTGCTCATGCAACGCCAGAAAGTCATCGCTTATGCTTCAAGGAAATTGAAGGTACCTGAAAGAAATTATACCACACATGACTTGGAACTAGGCACGGTGGTATTCGCCTTGAAGATCTGGCGACATTATTTATATGGTACTCGATGTACAATCTTCACAGACCACAAAAGCTTACAACACATATTTGATAAGAAGGAATTGAACATGCGTCAGCGACGATGGGTCGAGCTGCTGAACGACTATGACTGTGAGATTAAGTACCATCCTGGAAAAGCAAACGTTGTAGCAGACGCGCTAAGTCGAAAAGAAAGGGTTAAGATCCTAAGGGTTCGAGCATTGGAAATGACTATTCGAATGAACCTCGCTTCATGTATTCGTGACGCACAACAAGAAGCCATTAAGGGAGAAAACCGTAAAGCTAAATACCTCCGGGGTATGTTGAAATATATAGTGCCAAATGAAGAGGGAATCTTTTACTTTAAGAAGCGTATTTGGGTTCCGCTCTATGGCGGTATTCGAGAAGTCATCCTTGATGAAGCGCATAAATCGAGATACTCGATCCATCCAGGATCGGACAAGATGTATCAAGACTTAAAAGAATACTATTGGTGCCCGATACTCAAGAGCGATGTTGCTGTTTATGTAGGAAAATGCCTAACCAGTGCTAAGGTTAAGGCTGAATATCAGAAACCGTCCGGCCTACTACAACAACCAGAGATACCCATGTGGAAGTGGGAGCAAATATCGATGGACTTCATAACAAAATTACCCAGGACCCCTAGAGGGCACGATATGATTTGGGTGATAGTTGATCGATTGACGAAATCTGCGCATTTCCTACCAATCCGAGAGAAGGATAGCACTGGAAAACTTGCTGAGATATACTTAAAAGAAATTGTGGCACGTCATGGAGTGCCAATCTCAATTATTTAAGACAGAGATGGACGTTTTGTTTCAAGGATCTGGCAATCCTTTCAGGAAGCCTTTGGATCTCAGCTGGATCTAAGCACGGCCTTCCATCCACAAACAGACGGCCAGAGCGAACGGACTATACAAACGCTAGAAGATATGCTTCGCGCATGTGTTATGGACCTAGGCGGCAGCTGGGATACTCACCTACCTTTAGTTGAGTTTTCCTACAATAACAGTTATCATACAAGTATAAAAGCCGCACCGTTCGAAGCTCTATATGGCCGTAAGTGCCGATCGCCATTATGTTGGGCAGACGCTGGAGATAAACGTATGGTTGGTCCTGAATTAGTACAAGAGACAACCGGCAAGATTATGCAGATCCGAGAGCGCATTAAGGCGGCTCGAGATCGACAAAAGAGCTACGCTGACCGAAGATGAAAACCATTAGAATTCGAGGTGGGAGACAAAGTTTTGTTAAAGGTCTCACCTTGGAAGGGCGTAGTAAGATTTGGAAACGTGGAAAGCTGAATCCACGATACATCGGACCATTCAAGATCTTAGAAAGAATTGGTACCGTGGCATACAAGTTGGAATTACCGGAAGAACTTAATGGAGTACATGATACGTTCCATGTATCCAATCTCAAGAAGAGTCCAACACAAGAAAACGAGATCATCCCGGCGGATGAAGTGCATATTGATGACGCCCTCCGATTTGCAGAACAACCTGTTGAGGTTACCGACTAGAAGGTCAACAAGACCAGGAGGATCAGTGTGAAAAGTGTCAAAGTACGTTGGAACTCTAAGCACGGACCCGAGTACACGTGGGAACGTGAATACCACTTTAAAGAAAAGTATCCCCACCTATTCAAGAAAACTCCTGCGAGAGATAGATCAGCCTGAATTTCGGGACGAAATTCTTTTAACGGGGGGAGACTGTGACAACTAGCACCAAACCGGTAATTACCGTACACTTTAATTATTATTTAATGAATGTAACTATGTGCTTAAATGTCAACAATGTCTGATTACATACTATACAAGTGAACTCATGCACGTTTTATACTACAAGAATTACTTTATGCATTAATGAACAGCGTTGAGTCAGAAATACTAGTAAACTCACCGGTAAGACACATTGTGTCAACAAATCTGCAGAAAGTAGTCAGACAAAAGAATTAGGGCCTAGGTGTAGGTCCAACGACAAGAAAACATTAAAACCCAAGAGTACATACAAGGGTTAACATATAGACTTTCCGAAAGCTAGAATACGCACTAAAAAGCACCCGAAACGCATTTTAAATGCAGAATTCTGCACAAATCATCAATAAATCAGCTTTTAACGCGTAAATATTATGCAGAATTCATGATTTATCATCCAGAATACTTCCCTAAGTGTCAGGAATTGAAAGGGTTACAAAGGGGGACATAAAGGACACTAAACGGTGCAATTTAGCACTTTAATAAACCGGTATTTAACCGAACAACCGGACATACCCGAAACATAAAAATATTGCTAGAAACATTGTTTCACTTTTTCTGAGCTAGTTATGATGCCCGAACACCCTAACATATTATAAAATGCATCATATACATTAAAAACAAGACTTTTACATTTAACTCTCACTAATAACCTACCTTACCATAACAAATTACAATTTACCCCCCCCCCCCCCATGTAAAGTGGACGGTCACATAGTGGCCCCACCTAGATTTTGTGAGATCTCTCTTAATCTTGTGTAATCTCCTAGGATCCCCCCAAGATTTGTGCAAGGATCTTGTCTAGTACTTTACAAACATATTAACCTAAGGTTTTAAGGGAAACATGGTTATAAAATCACATGGAAGATCATAACTTACATTCATCTTTCACACTCATTCTCCTCCTCCACCCCTCCCTTGCTCACGGCTCCAATCCACCAACACACACCACCCATTTTCATTCAATCTTCAAGCATTCCAAGTGTATCTCAAGGTGATACAAGGTGATTTAGGAGACTTGGTGCTCACGAAACTTGAAGGACCTCTCTTGTGTGCTTTTATCCACTCATTATTCATCTTGTTCTTCCCTAGCTCTAAGCTAGTGGTAAGATTCTGGAACACCCTTGTTCAATTCTATTTTTAGTGGTTAAAAGACTTATTATGTTGAAAATCTTATGAACACTAAAGAACATGAACTTGAAACTTGAAACATAAAGCTTGTAATATGATGAAATAGTGTTGAAATAATATTGTTTAGTACAAGAATAATGTTTGTTTGTTGATTACTAGAAATATTGATGTTGATCATTACATGAAGCTTGCTAGATTGTGATTAAACACATGATCTAGCAAGTTAGGGGATGATTATGTGCTAACATAAGATGATCATCCTCTTGTTAAGACATGAACTTGATGAATAAATGATTTCATGGAAAATAATAAACAAAGTAAGCTAGTAAACTTATAGATCTAAGATGTATGAATGGTTTTTCTAAAAGCACCAAGTTTAAAATGTGATTTTTAGAAGATCTTGGTTTTTACTTAAACCTACACTATTTTTATTAGAAAGACAAGTGTATAATCACTTATGAAACAAGAAAAATACAAAAGAAATATTTTTAGAAAAATCATCTTACAAGTTGTAAATGACTAAATCCTTCGAGAATGAGATTTACAAACAAACAACCATGTTTTTAAGGGTAACTAAACCTACTAAATAACATGGTAAGTTACTACAAGTTTTTACAAGAACTTCAAGTTCATGATGTAGTGTGGTTTGCTTGATTTTGGCACTTGATAAGTGTTGAATAAGTTGTTTATTGTTGTGATGATTTTAAAAGAAAATAAACACATGTTTTGAAAACATGGGAAACCTCCATTTTTAGGGGAAACTATGCCAAAAAATTTATAAATTTTGACACTTAGAAAAATATAAGTTTTTGAGAAACTTATTCCCTAAAAATGTATCCAGAAACATTTACCAAAGTTTCCCTAATTTTTGTATTAAGAAATGATGATTTCTTCAAGATTAAAATTGATATTAAGTATGTATATTTTTGGAGAAAATATATATATTTATTGATCACCACATTATGTGCTAAGTGTATGTAGTATGTATTATACGTGATAGTGTATTAGGACTTGAAAATACACTAAATACTCCTAAGGAGTAAAAAGACAAAAATACACATACAACATACTTAGACAAATACAAGAAAATATATTTATGAAAATATATTACTTGATAGAATAAATAACTTGGACAAGTTATGAACATGAAATGAAGTTTTGGACAAAATACATAACTCGGGTGAAAAATACAAGATACTTATATTTATTTTTGAGAAAATAATATAAGTAAGATACATAGTTAAAAATACAAATTATTTTTAACACAAGAACAAATACATAAAAGAAAGTGACTTGTACTTGTGCGATACAAGTCTAGTGACTAACGTTAATAAAACACGTTTAGGTCACGACGCTAGATAAGCAAAACCCGGTGAAGTTTACGGCGCAAGGAACGCAAAGTTGTGAGTTCATGCTCCCCCTTTTTCTTTTAACTGTTTCAGTTTTATAACTTCGGGGGTGAAATACATGTTACAAATGTTACAATGTTTATAAATGGTATGATGGATACAAAAACAAGAAGCACTCTTGGTGATAACTAGTACAAAGTATGATGCGTTTTGAGAAATGATACGAGAAATCGTGCCACGAATAGGGTACCATAAGCACCATTAATCGTGTACATACTAAGACCGCATAACAAAAGGTTAGATCTAATGGGTTTTCGGGCAGCCACACTCTTGGTGAAAACTAGTACCGAGTAGTGCTTTTGTGTCTCCGTCGTGAATCGACAACTAGAAAAATGCCTAAGGTTTGGTTGCTTCCTATGTCGTGTCACATGTTAATGGCCTTGCAACCCATTAACAACATGATACATACAGATATACTTGATTTATACAAGAATACTTGATTCATACAAGAATACTTGATTTATGCAAGAATACTTGATTTATACAAGAATACTTGATTTATACAAGAATACGTGATTTATACAAGATACATACCATGTTTTTCATACAAAGTATACAAACGTTCAATACAAGAACTGCATGAATTCACACCAACATTATGTTGACGTTTTCCAAAAACTCACATGTATTTCAGGTAACTAAAATGGATGTGCGCGCGGTCTTACTCATGCTCCTGGATGTTATTTATGTTTTTCCTTAAATTAAGTTGTAAACTTTCAAACAATATGCTGTCTCGTAAAGTAAACACTTAAACTATGTTTTCCGTTATGCAATAGTGTTTGAAGTTATTTTTACGAGCATGTAGTATGTTTACCTTTCGTATGCAATGAGAACCTTTCATGATCACACCTCGTGCTTCCGTCTAAGAAAGGGGTGTGACATTGGGTGGTATAAAATCCAAGTTTAAAAGTCTCGATACCACCATTAAAGATACGAAGATTGTAAGGAAATTACTTATCTTTATTCCAAAGAAGTTTCTACCGATTGTGGTATCCATTGAGCAATATTCAAAAGTGGATAAAATGACATTTGAAGAAACATTGAGAAGGGTTACGGGCATTTGAAGAACGCCTCAGGAGCCAAGACGAACCAGAAAACAATAATCAACGAACTATTAATGGAAAGTTCTAACAATCATTCCTGAAATTGGAAACATGGAAAAGGACGTGGCGATCAAAGCGATGGTAGAGGACGTGGATGAAGTTCTTTTTGAGGAGGAAGAAGACATGGACGAAATATGGATTGAGGAAATAGTGACAAGAGTGAGTTCAAGCATTATGAATGTGGTGAATTCGACCATTTCGCATATGAGTGTGACAAGCAAAAAGGCAAGGAATAAAAGAAGGATGAAGAGGCTCATCTCGCGTTAGAAGAAGAACTAATGCTACAACAACTCTGCAAGTCAAGCAAGTTGAAATGTAACACCCCATCCTAGAACAGGCTGGCGTGTCACTGTTACAAATATCAAATTCAAAAACTAATTCCGAAGTTTAAAACAAAAAGACCTTAATTACATTTTCAACACACTGATCAGCTAAATATCACCCAATCCGCAGCATTAGCTTGT
Organism: Helianthus tuberosus; assembly: GCA_030545235.1. NCBI lineage: Eukaryota > Viridiplantae > Streptophyta > Magnoliopsida > Asterales > Asteraceae > Helianthus > Helianthus tuberosus. Next base: position 154,729,149 of record CM060372.1, read on the forward strand.
CTAATTACGAATCCAGATTATAATTACTCAAAGTATGTGTTTGAAGTAATGAAGAGGAATGTCACTGGGGTGCGAAAGGATAAGTTTGTGATGTATCCAAGGTTCTTACAGATGATTCTGAACGCGCGGTATCCTGATTTGGAAAGGAGTGGAAATACTTTGGATCTGAAGCCAATGGGGCCAACTTGTCTTGGATCTCTGACACCAAAGAAGAGTATTACCAGTTAATTTGAAGGAAGAATACCTTTGGAAAAGTTTGGCCAATTTCCTGAGACTGAAGAAGTGGTGGCTGAACCTGAGAATGCCCCTGTGAATGTTCAAATAAATGTTGAGATTGCTGAAGAACACAATGTTCAGATAGTTGATGATGAAGAGCCTGAGGCAGAGTTTCAGAATCTTGACTCTGACGATGAAGGCATTATGATTAGCTACGATAGAGATGATGATGGGCTTCCTCCTGAAGCTGAAGTTAGTATTATTGTGTCAATTGTTCAACCGGTGATTACTTCTGAAAGTTTGGCTCTACTTTTGAAGTCAGTTAGCGAAAAGATTGGGAATCCTCCTCCTGATTCTTTGTTACAAAGTCAGGAGCCAATTAATGAAGACCCAAAGAACTCTGATTCTCAGCCGTTAAAGCGAAGAAAAAGAGATCCTCGACCTGGAGTGTTTGTCGAACAGATACAAGATCAACCAGTGATTGATGAAGACAATGATGGTTTGTATGATTTTGAAACTGCTAAAGCTACAACAGAGACAACGTTCGAGTTTGAGACCACTGCTACTGCTATAGAGACATTGTTTGATTTTGAAACCACTGAGACAAGAATGGATGTGGATCTAGAGTCTACTGACGTTTCCGTCTATTCAGATATTCCTGTTAATGTCTCTATTCCACCAGAAACCCCTATTACTATATCAACACCACTAGAGACTTCTACTGTTGGAAGTTCTTCTATTGCAGCACATGGCGAACCATGCAGTTCTAGTGGGATAAGGCATGAAGAACGCTTGAAGTTGTCATTTGTTGATGATTCAAGTGACGCTGATGAGTTTATTAGTGTTCGGGAGTTGAAGAAGAGGATCGTGGTTCTTGAACAAGATTCAATTCATAAAGATGCAAAGATTATTCAATTAGAAGACCGATCATTTAAAAGAATTAGCAGATAGATCAGTTACAAGGAGATGTTGGTTTATTATTCTCCATTGTATACGATATCCGTGGTAAGTTGGAAAAGAAGTTTGGTCAAGAGTTTGCTGATACAACTAATACGGAGAAATACAAGAAAGCTGCTGAGGATCAAGCTAGAGCTTTTGCAAAGGATGATGCTGAGTGAGCTGCTGGGATGGATTTATACTTCAGAACTCCAGTTGACAAACAGATCGATAAAGAAAAGGCCAAGAGGTTGAAGCAGAAAAGAGAACTGGTGGTTGTCAAGAATAGAAATCTGAATTCTGTTGATCCTGATGTTCAAGTTACTCATCATTTGATGGATGTCGGTGAAAGTCATTATGACAAGGTGCTGCTAAATAGTGGACATCAGCTGTTGCAAGTGCTCTACATGTCAGGAAAAAGGGTTTGGTGGTTATCAAGATAAGCTTGGTGGCAGTGGAAGCAATTAAAGATTGAAGTACCTCTATGCTATAAACCTAGGGGGAGATTGTTGGAACCTGAAGGTTTATACATAGAGGGTTAGTAATAGTTAAAGGGTTGATCTTGTAATTATGTTTATCATTATGTTTTGGGTCGATATTATGTTATGGTTCACAGGTTTCGGCTGGGCTTAGATTAGGGGCTTTAGGCCCAAATGTGTTAGTATATAATCAAATTCTTTATGTTGTTTAGGGGTTAATCACTTGTTCGATATTGTGAAGCCAGCCAAAACCAAGTGTGTGTCTTGTATCCATCTCCTTCATTGGTGAATGCAAGATAGCCTTTTGATTTCTTATTTGTTTTGGTTTGTTTCTTGAATCACCTTGTGTTAGTTCTGCACTAACAAAAGTTTAGTGTTTGATATCATTGAAAGATCCTTTACGGGACTTACATTGTTATCCTGCCGTTTAATTTCCTGCACTTTAATTTCTGCAAAAACACTATAACTGTTAGATAACCTAGTCAGGTCTGGGTGTATGGCTCACGTTTTTGCTGGTGAAATCCAGGCTGGGCAATTTTGGTATATAAGAATGTGTTTAATTATAACAACCCGACTTTTGGAAAGTTAAAGTACAAGTCAAAGTCAAAGTCAAGGGAAGAAAAGATTGCTAATTCGATCTGTCATTCCTTGCTAAATTATTACTTGTACTTCTTGACTAAACGCTATTTAATTTATGATAACTTAGTTGTATTATGTGGAGTTATAATGAAATAATCGCTATTTAACGCTAATCGACTAAACGCTAAACGCATCGCTTTCGTATCGCAACTCGAATTATAGGTTATGGATATTGTTTTACGTGTGTGTGCTATTAGGTGTTACTTGTGCATGTTTATATTTGTTTTGAGGTGGTTGTTCGAAAACGCAATCGCAACTGTATCACAATGCAATCTCATCGCAAAGCAAAACGCCGAATGGTTATGTTTAGGTTTATGACTGTTATTGTAAGTAGTTGTGTTATTTGTGTAACTAGTATGTAATACTATCGCCTCGCTTAATCGCAATGCTCAATGCACGAAACGAAAAGTCGAAAACCAACTCGCGAGAACCATCCGATCGAAGGACCATTCGATCGAATGGTCATCCGTCCGGATGACCATCCGATTGGATGGCCATCCGATCGGAAGGCCCTCTGATCCGTTACACTACACCGCCTTTTCTCTCCTCTCTTGCTTATAAATAGCACTTGTCACATCACTGTTCATGTGATGTGATAGCTCTTGTTCAACCAGCACACTTTTGACCTCTTTTCCCTCGATTCCTCGCGATTCTTGTAACTTTCTACCTCAAATCTTGTACTTCTATAATCTACATACACTTTTTCATCGGTTTCACCAACAAATCTTAACTTTTCACCATGAAATCTGGGGATTTGAAGTGTTCTAGGATGATGTCATCATGAGGTTCTCAAGAACACCAAAGTGTGACCTCATTCCACCAAGAACAACTCAGATCTAAGTGGTTTCAACATGTTTAAACACTGATTTCTCCTAAATCTAAACAATAATCAAAGTGTTTCAAACTTTTCTTCAATAATCTCAACTTTTCACATAAAATCGATAGGATCCGAACTCATTCAGGCCTTCTACTCCTTCTCTAGTGAAGTGTCAATCTAAGAACGGATTACTACCGAAGAGATGACCGACTTAACGGGTTGAATATAAAATACCGTCAAGAACAGTTACTGACTGGACGAGGTGATTCCCATCCGATCGGATAACTTGGACTCGATGGGGTTTCCATTGTTTGACACGTAGTCACACTGTCTTGGTTCAAACGCAGGTTTTACAAAGTTTCACGAACAAGCAGGTTACCAGACGGATCGCTGTCCGATCGGATAGCCATCCGATCGAACGACAATCCGGACGGATGACTTATGGTTACAACACTCCAACAATTTTACAAACTTCAAGGAAGATTAGTTCCAAACGAGGGACCATCCGACCGAACGGCCATCTGTCCGGATGACCATCCAGCCAGATGACCTAAAAGATAGGAACACTTCTGGATTTTTGAAATGCTACAACGAAAACTTCAAAGTTCCATCATACACAAACACATCCATCCCAGATGAATGACCATCCGACCGAATGGTCATCCGTGCGGATGACCCTCCGTCTGGACGGTCATCCGATCGGATGACCCTCTGTCACTCAGTTCACTCGCACCGATTAACGCACCGTTTAACGCTTATACTGTCAGCGCTCCCTTCAATCCAAGACTGTGTTTACTCATTAAACACGATCTGTGAGTATACTCGATCCCTTTATGCTTTAAGCACTTTTGGGTGTTACATACGTTACCTATATCAAATCTCATCGATCACACCACGCAAACACTATTTATACGCTAACCGCTCTGCATGTTATACGTGTTACTCGATGAATGCTTGTATGTTAAGTTCACACAGTGATTGTTGCCTGACACCTTAGCAACGATAGTACTATAGTTTGGACTCAGCACCTGTAGTGGACAGGGGTTGTTAACGGTATTTCTTCATGTGTCACAGTGGTGATATGTGTTGCGTATTCTACAACTCGTAGTCATGTCTGTGCATATTTCATTGTCGATAACCTACTAGCTTCGCATTACTACGTGTTACATGCTGGTTATGCGTAAATCGCTTTCGCTACTATTATACTATTTAAACTTGTATGCTCACCTTTACACTATGTGTATTGACTTTTATTTTAACGTATGTGACAGGTGTTTAGGATGCTTATGCTTGTTAGCTGCTATGGAATCAAGCTAGGAGAGTCTAGAAACGAACTAAATAATTTATGAGTTGTCGGAACAGTTTCATCTGTCTTTGAGAACAATTTGTCTGTAATAACTGTGTTACTTTATACGTTACGGTATGGGACATAATGATTAAATATTTGGTAATTATAGTTGTTATGGATTCTCTTGGACAATCTGTTTCGCTCAGTGCCACGCTCCGATGTTTCCGCCATCGGTTGGGGTGTGACATTAATAATATTAATTTTTTTGCTATGTTTGGTGTTGTACGTTTATCCTTAAAGTTTCCTTTACTATTATGCATCTCTTTCCATATTCGAGTATATTATCATCAAAAATTTATAGAATCACAAGTTATTAAAAGTTTGATAATGTTAAGTTTAGTAGAAAACTTCGTCTCAATGAATATGGATCATAAATCCTTAACTGGAAAGAATAAAAAGTAATCCATAACATAAATAAAGTTAAGGATGAAACATACCAGAGAACCCAAGTTAGGATTCTATATCCTTACAAGTTATTACTGAGCAAACAAACCATGAAAATTAGTTAAAGTTTTAAGGTTCAGGATCCTTATTGTCAGGACTTACAAACCTTTAAAGCTCCAAGATCCTATAAAAAATAAACTTGGGACTAAGCCAAACAATCTGAGGATAAACCCATAACAACTGGGGACAAGCCCAAATAAACTAGTGTATACTGGGATCTGGCCCAAACTGGCGACTTTCCCAACGTAAGTGACATGAAAATGCCAAAACCTTAGCTAACGTGAAAACGTTAGAAACCTTAGGATTACAGATGTATGGTACGTCTACCATTATACTTGAGATCCTACGTATGGCCAACATCAATGAAATTATCAGCCACTAAGCGTGTACTGGTCCCATTGCCTCGAACCATACTTGGATAAACGTACGCTACTGGCAGGGTGTCAAAACTCAATTCATGTGAAAGGTGAAAACCTTTAAACCTTAGAAGGTATAAGATACCTTAACTGGGGACAGGCCCAAATATTGGGGACAGGCCCAAATATTGGGGACAAGCCCAAAAACTTTGGAGAGTTGGCCAACCACTTTGATCTTTTGTAAAAAGTTAACAACTCTGCAAAGACTTAAACTTTATGAAAATGGATGTTAGGTGCTTAACATCCTCTTCTTGCAATGAATAATAAGTATATAAAAGAATGAAAATGAAAGTAAGATGTTACCGAAGAAAGGATCATATATCCTTTGAGGATCATTGATCCTAAGTTAGAATACTGGAGTCTCTAAGGATCCTTGATCCTTCTTACATGAGGTATTTCTTTAGATGAACAGCATTCCAAGCTCTTGGTAGGAGATCGCTATCCATAGTTAATAAGCGATATACCCCTTTTCCAGCTTCCGCTTCTATCAAATAAGGGCCTTCCCATTTTGGTGCTAATTTACCATCAGCTGGATTTGTAGTATTCTGGAATGCTTTCCTTAGCACCAAATCACCAAATTGAAACCTCCTGACCCTGACAATCTTGTTGTATGATCCAACCATTCTTTGTTGGTAGCTAGCCATCCTTACTCTTGCTAAATCTTTGAGCTCATCCACAGTGTCTAGGTCTTCAGTCAGGTTTTCAGCATTTTCTTCAGGATCACGGATGCTTGTTCTTGTTGTAGGAACCACCATCTCTGTAGGGATCACTGCCTCAGTTCCAAAGACTAGGGAGAATGGAGTTTGGCCTGTTGAATTCTTTGGTGTTGTCCTATCTGTCCAAAGCATATATGGTAGCTCCTTAGCCCACTTTCCTTTCTTGGATCCTAGTTTCCTCTTCAAGTTGTTGGTGATGATCTTATTGTTTGATTCTGCTTGACCATTAGCTTGTGGGTGGACTGGTGTTGATGTTATCAACGTAATCCCTAAACTATCACAAAAGTTAGTAGTTCTATTCCCAATAAATTGGGATCTATTATCACAAATAATTTCAGAAGAAATTCCAAATCTAGTAATAATGTTTCTTTTAATGGAGGATATAACTTCCTTTTCCCTGACTTGAACAAAGGCTTATGATTCTATCCATTTGGAGAAGTAGTCTGTCAAAGCTAGCATGAATACTTTTCCTCCAGGTGCTATAGGGAGTTTGCCTACTATATCCATTCCCCATTTCATAAATGGCCAAGAGGAAATTAGTGCATATAAAGGCTCTGCTGGTTGATGTAGGATGTTGCTATGTCTTTGGCAAGCATCACATTTCCTTGCATACTCTACAACATCCTTATTCATTAGTATCCTATTCTAAGGATCCTTGAGAATAATGCTCTGCTCCCAGTGTGATTTCCATAGTCTCCTTCATGAAAATCCTTGAAGACTTCTTGAATTTCTGGATCCTCAATACACCGCAAATAGGGACCTGCAAAAGATCTCTTGTATAACATGTTATTTATTATAGTAAATTGAGATACCCTAATCCTGAAAGTTCTTGGATTCTGATGCGGGCCCAAGTGTGGAGGAGCGGGCCATCTTGTATTTGGAGGCCCAAGATCGTGTGACAAAAGGGGCTTCACTAAAATGGCTCTAACTTGAGCTACGGGGGTCCGTTTTGGGCGTGCGACTAGGCGAAACGATCGTGAGAACGAGCTCCATCTTACTGCAAAAACCTACGGTGGTTTGGGTCATTCTTTAGGCCTAAAAACACTTATTTCTATGAGTTATTTATCTTTTTATGTTTTTTCGGTGTTTTATGCATTTTGTTTTTGGGCTTGTGTTTGGCCCATGGCCTTTTTGTGGCCCATTTTGAATTTCTGTCTTTATTTATATGTTGCTCTTGTAATTTAGATGGTCAGAAATCAATTTTGAATTTACTCATTTTTCACTTCAAATTCTCTGCCATTTGGGTTGAATTTTGGGGGTTTGGGGAAGATCATCACGGGTATTCGCAAAATCAACGTGATTTGTTCTTCGTTACCATAACACACGCTACATAAGATTCTTCCCTGTGGGAATTTCTCCATTCTAGATATATTTCAGAATTGGAAGGATCCATGATCCTGGATTTGGATGCACATCATCACTAGGTACAATTGCAGTATCCTCAACTATCTCCATTGCATCATTTTCTTCAATTGCAGGAGAAAGGACATGAATAATGGGAATCTTGACATCCTCTGGTATCTTTAGGATGATCCTAGATTTGCTAGGGCATCTGCCTCTGCATTCTCCTCTCTGGGCACCTGTGTTAAGCTGAAAAATCAAAAGAATTTGCCAATTTCTTGACTATTTCTAAATATTTGATTAGTTTTTCTCCTTTGATAGTATATGATCCATTAAAATGGTTAGTGATTAGCAATGAATCAATATATACTTGAAGATACCTGATCCTCATGTGTTTAGCGGATTGCAAACCTACTATTAAGGCCTCATATTCTGCTTCATTATTAGTAGTTTGAAATTCACATGCCATAGATTGGGGTATTATGTCCCCCTGTGACGATTTTAGTCGTTGGCCTAATCCAGTTCCTTTGACATTTGAGACTCCATCTGTGAAGAGTGTCCAAGGATCCTTAGTCTCCTCAAGTTGTTGAACCTCTAGTTCAGCTTCCCTTTGTAGATCACTACTGAAATCAGCCACAAAGTCAGCTAGAGCTTGAGACTTGATGGCAGTCCTGGGTTCATACTTAATGTCATATGCAATAAGCTTGACTGCCCATTTTGCCATTCTACCTGACATTTCAGGTTTCCTGAGAACATTCTTAATAGGAAAGTTAGTTTTCATAATAATAGTATCAGTTTCAAAGTAATGTCTAAGTTTAGTGGAAGCCATAATCAAAGCAAGACTTAATTTCTCTAAATGAGAATACCTGGCTTCAGCATCAAGAAGGCTTTTACTTACATAGTATGCTGGATATTGTTGAGCTTCATGATCCTTTAGTAACACTGCACTTACTACTTTACCTGAAACAACAAAGTACAAGGATAATGGTTCACCATCTTTTGGTTTCATTAAGGCTAGTGCTAAGGATAGATAATCCTTGAGAGCTTTGAGTGCAGCTTCATGCTTCTCAGTCCACTCAAATTTCTTATTCGTCCTCATTATATTGTAAAAATCCTTGCACTTCTCTGAAGGCTTTGAGATGAACCTATTTAAGGCTGTGATCCTTCCTGTTAGCCTTTGTACATCCTTTGCATTGTTTGGAGATTTGATGTTCACTATTGCTTTTATCTGTTCAGGACTAGCTTCAATCCCCCTTTTGGTCACCATGAATCCTAGAAATTTCCCAACTTTAACACCAAAATGACACTTTAAAGGATTTAGCTTCATGTTTTATTGGTTAAGGATGTTAAATGCCACTTCGAGATCCTTAAGATGATCCTCTGCCTTTTTGGACTTAACCACCATGTCATCAATTTATACCTCCATAGTGTCTCCAAGTTGCTCTTTGAACATCATATTCACTAGTCTTTAATGAGTGGCACCTGCATTTCTCAATCCAAAAGCATAGCAATATAACAGTATATGCATGTGGGGGTCATGAATGTTGTATCCTCCTGATTAGATGGTTCCATTTGGATTTGTTGAAATCCTGATGAAGCATCCATAAAAGTAAGCAACTTATGGCCCGCTGTTGCATCCACCATGGAGTCAATGTGTGGGAGTGGGAAAGGATCCTTGGGACATGCTTTATTTAAATCAGTAAAGTCATCACATACCCTCCACTTTCCATTTTTCTTTTGGATAACTACCACATTGGCTAGCCATTTTGGATACTTGACTTCCCTAATCATACCTGCTTTTAAGAGTTTGTCCACTTCTTCTTGGATAATTGCATTCCTTTCAGGTGCAAACTTCCTTTTCTTTTGGTGGATTGGCCTGAAAGATTTATCAATGCCCAACTTGTGAGTAATAATATCTTTGGAGATACCTGTCATATCCTCATGCTTCCAAGCGAAGGTCGATTTTCTTCTCTTTAGGAAGGATACCAGATCCTGCTCTATACTGTCAAGTAGGGATGGGCAAATGGTACCCGGTACCGGTACCGAACCAGTACCAAATTTACCGAACCGGTTACACTTTCGGTACCGATTCGATACCGACTTTTAAGATTTTCGGTACCGGTACCCACTCTTGGGGATTTTCGGTAACGGTACCGGTCGGTACCGAGCTCATCCCTACTGTCAAGGATCCTGGATACTCTAAAAATTTTGGATTCAGGATCCTTAGGGTCCAGTATTATATCCTTGATGTCCTGCTCCCTTGCATCCATGACATCCCATGAAGGATACTTTAATTGCTATGTAGCCCTTGGTTTTGAAGTTGGCTTCATTAAGGAGGTGTAACAGTTCTTTGCCTCCTGTTGATCACTTTCAATCTTCACTACTTCCCATGGGGTTGGCAGCTTCACACATTGGTGATATGTCGAAGGAACAACTTTCATGTCGTGTATCCATGGCCTGCCAAGGATCACATTGCAACAAGACAAACAGTCAATAACACAGAATTTTTGAATAGAGTTTACCTCCTCAATATTGATTAGGAGTTTGATGTCCCCCAGCGTATTCTTTGTCTCTCCGCTGAATCCAACAAGGATGGATGATCTCAGATCTATCTCTGACTCCGGGATGTTCATCCTTTTGAGGACATCTAGTTGAATAATGTTCACCGAGCTCCCACCATCGATAAGGATCTAAAAAAAGTGGTTAGATATAAATAAAGTAATGACTAAACCATCATGATGAGGATCCTGGATGTCAACACGGTCATCCTCATCAAAGGATATAATTTTCTGCTGAGTCAGAGTTGAGGTTCGGATAGGCATATCTCCATTTTCCTGCTTGGTCTCTTTAGCATGCCTCTTCGCTGCAGAGAGTGAGGTTCCACATATATAGGAGCCTCCGGAAATGAAGTTGATAATTTGAGCATCTGCAGGTGGTGCAGGGGCTCTTTCTGGCAGTTTATCAGGATCCTGGATTGTCACACCCCGACCACGTTAAAACAACAAACCGCGACAAAAACGTCGGGGAGTGATGCGGCAGAATTATTGTTTCAACAACCATGGTAATTAAAGTTTTGTATTATTGATTAAAGAGTTTACATTGTCTTGGAAATTAACAGAAACATAACATAATTAATTGTCTTTTAAGTCCCTAAGGCCCAAGTCCGCCTAAGTGTAGCATAAACATCATCATGCATTAGCACCTGAAACACATGTAAAAATAGTTACGTCAGCATAAAAATGCCTGTGAGATACATAGGTTTTGTTTATGCAGGATTCATGACTTGTAGTTAAAAGAAGTGTTTTACAAAAATGTAGTCATGAACCTTGTAAAATGTTTTCCTTTATAAAATCATATGAAAATCTATGTAAAAATCAAATGATAATGCATGGTTAAATGAATAACGAAGTAAAAGTGAATTTCTTTAAAATAAGTAATTTGTAAAACAATGTCGTGTTCTTGTAAAAATGTTTCATGTCCTTGTCAAAGTGGTTTAGATAACACAACAATGTATAATACAATAAAAGCACTTATATATAGGAAGTACCAACGACGTATCTACCATGATTTTATCATATAACACATAGCCCTGTTACATAAGTCACTTATCAATAACCAACCAAAATGTCTTGTTCAATGTTAAAATGTTTATGTGTAAACCATGTTCAATGTCATGTGTGAAATGTATCATGTATAACCAAATGTAATGCATAACAAGCAGAAAGTATCTACTCAAACTATGTGATAATGCCAATGTGAAAACAATGTCATGTATGGTGAATAACTAGTAATTACTCAACCCCATAGGAACATGTACAAAACAAGCTTTTTGAATAAACCTAAGTTTAAATCAAATGTTATGCTTTGCAGAAAACAATGCTTTATGATTACAAACATTTATGTAGTAATGTTAATCGCATACATTCAAGCCTTGCGACTTTGGCGACAAACCCTTAAACAAATTAAAGGTTTATCTAAGTTATGTATATCGGATTCTGTCATTCTCAACTTCCAAACAAACCTAGGAAGTCGGAAACGGGATTTGTCAAGTCCGATGGTACCATTACATACTACCGAGCGGCGTAGCTAATGTTAATGAATGTATTATTGTCCCGATTAAACACACCAAATGTCATAACCAATGTAGCATGTGAAAACCATGTACTAGGTATGCTAAGTAAACATACATAGTAGAAATGATCATGTAAAACAATGTGCTAGCATGCTCAGTAAACATACATAGCAGAAATGTCATGTAAAACAATGTGTCCATATGCTGAGTAAACATATGCAACAAGTGTATTTATAAAACAATGTGCTAGCATGCTCAGTAAACATACATAGCAAAACATAATTGAAAGCATGTACTATATGTGTACTAGATGAAACTAGCATGTTTATGTCATAAAAGCAATGAAAACACATAAGTAACAAGTATGTACATGTGAATCACCCCAAAGTATTTGAAAGCGGTAAAAGAGGGGAACTATGTACTCACTTGGGATTGCTTATTAGTCTTGAGAATAAGACCAATTTAAGCTCCAAGGATCACGGAATCAACAAGGCACCTAATATGGGTAACTATGTTAATAATCGGATCCTAAATCGGGAGATAGGATAGAATGATGTTCTATAAATCAAATGAGTATTTGAACTCATATGGTATGATTTAATAGAGCTAACATTCTGATTTGAAAGTCTACCTAAGTGCTTTTGACCCGTTTCGACCCATTATGGTAGTATAAGCTAATATGATGCGTCGTTTGCGCAAAACTATGATCTGATGGTTATCTAAATGCTATGTCAAGTCTTACATTCCCAATTATACCTAAACATGTTACTAAATCAGATTAGATGTCAAAAATATGTTCACATATGCACAATATGGATTTATGCTTCAAAAGGGCATTTTGGTCATTTCCTATGGGCATATAAGCTACTTAACAATCAACTAACCAATCCTAGGTGATCATAAAGTATAACCTCAGGGGTTATTCCCTATGCAACTATGATCACTAAGCATGCTTGGTCGGATCCTAAAGATCGACCAAACAGGTCGGGTTCGAAAGTCTAAGCGGTTGTTTAGACCGCTTAGCTTACGACCCTAAACAAGCACTAAACTAGTAGTGACGAGTTAAACATGTCAAAACATGTTTAACTAACTTATAAAACTGATTTGGTATTAAAACAAAATGTTTTGATACCTAAAAGTAGTTCCGTTGCAAAATGCGTGCTAAAACGCATTTTGACCGAAACTTTGACCCGTCATTACACCTAGTTAACGTGGTAATCAGTAGGTATAATCGCTAAGGATTATAACCATCGTGATTACAATCACGTTACAAAGTTCAAACGAACTTTGTGTTGACCATTGACTGGTCAAACACTGTTTGACTTTCACGCTTGGAAAGCGATAAAAGAACGAAAGAAGCTTACAAAGGGTCTAAGCTAGGGAGAACTTGATCTTATAATTCTCAGGTATGAAGTTATAAACCTCAACTTAGAGAATTTAGATCAAGGGTGAGGAAAAAATGAATGAAAGGCATGGCTATTTATACTTGTTGTGAGCTTACAAGATCAATCCATGTGTTTGTGTGGCCAACAAGCATTAGATCACAGCCATACAAGTGTTAGGGGCCAGCTAATTTACTTAGGGAGGTGTTAACTTGGTTAACACACAAAGAACTTACAAGAACAGCCCCTGAATTAACAATCTATTGCTGAAAATCAAATTTCTGGAACTGGCATGCTGTCGCGCCCCGCGTACGATTTGGGTCTGGGCTTTCGCGGCCCGCGACCTCAGGTCGATTCAGCAACAGTTTTGTTTGTCCCTGCACTTGCATAAGCTCATTTTTGGCACTTTTAACACCTGTTAAGCCATTTTCAAGGCCCTACAAGGTGGTCAAAGTATAAAGGACACAAAATATGCTCGGAAAACTCTCGGATGTCGGTTCGTTTGGTCGTACGGTCATGTTATTCGTCTAATTACGACGAAACTCGAACGGACGCGAAAACGATCCAAATTAAGCGACGAATGGTATTTTTGCATGCCGGTCACTAAAATAAAAATATTTTAGTCTGTATAAAAATTTTGGATGTCCAGATGTGGTTAGAACGTAAGATATGCACGTAAATGCAAACTTACGCCGTTTTTGACACTTTTAGCATATTTTCGCACACCGAACCACTCAAAGCTTATTTCTAAGCTATGTTTAGGTTATATATGGTATGTTTAGCTTATGATCATATTCCGGACTGTACGTTGCCTTACAAAACGGTAGACTTTTGCAGTTTGACGTAAATAGTCCCTGTGGGCGAATAAACTTGTTTTTGCCATACCAAACCCTTTAAAACTTATTTCTAAGTTATGTAAAGGTTATTTAAGGTATGTTAAGCTTATGTTGCTATTCCGGAGTGTTTGTTGCATTAAACTGATTACGTTTACGCATCAGCTTGCGTATAACTTCCCAGAAAGCGATATAGAGTTTAAAATCGATCAAAAATCAAAATGAGCAAAATGTCAAACATAAATAACAAAAATTGGGATCAAAATACATTGTTTTATTGATATTGGTTTGTTCAGAGTTTGTACAATGATTACACAAGCACAGATGTCACATGGATCCTTGATTTTTTCCTTCCCAGCAACTCTTTTAAGTGACCCTTGCTCAGAAGATAGCCAATCTCCTTTCTGAGTGCAATGCATTCATCAGTGAGGTGGCCAAAGTCTTCGTGGAATACACACCACTTTGATTTATCCTTATAATATGTAGACTTTTCATTCTTCTTGGGTCATCTAGCTTTTTCACCTAGATTCTGCAAAGCAAGCATCAACTCACTATTATCAACAGAAAAACAATATTCAGGTATATGAGGATATTCATCCTCATCTTCTTCTTGTTCAACAGAGTGAATATTTTTATTGTCATGTTTGGAGTATTGCTTGGATCGATTATCCAAGAAAAAGGATCCTTGCTTCTCCTGTTTAGATGATCCAGACAATCTATCCTGGATTCTCTTATCATCCTCTAGACGGATGAACCTTAGAGACCTATTTCTCACTTCATCTAAGTTCCTGCAAGGTGTCATAACAAGATCATCATAGGAAGGAGAATCTTTTTGCAATTCTATTTTAAATGCTTCTACGGCAGTAGCAACGTCTAGGTATGGGATTTCTAAGGATTCTCTACCAAATTTAGTAACATAATCTTTAAGTGATTCATCATGGCCTTGGGTGATCCTATATAAATCACTAGTTAACCTTTCAAAGGTTCTACTACAAGAAAATTGGTTATTGAATAAGTTAACTAAGTGTGAGAAAGAAGTTATAAAATAGGGAGGAAGACTTAGCAGCCATTTTAATGATGATCCAATAAGTGTAGATCCAAAGCACTTGCATAAACAGGCTTCTTTCAATCTATCTGAAATGGGGTTGATTTCAATTCTTTCTCTATACTGACCTACATGTTCTTCTGGATCAGTGGTACCGTTGTATAACTTCATGTTGGGGGTTTGAAAACGCTTTGGTATCTGTGGCATTGCATATAGGAGGTGCAAAGTGAGATATTCTGTGACTTCCATCTAGGATCTTAGGAATGGGTTTGACCACTCCTGGGACACTGGATATCATGTCCTTGAGTTTCTATAATTCTCTGGCCATAGCTTGGTTGACTCCTTCATCCTGCATGTAACCAAAGTTAGTATCAAAAGAAGTATTAAAATTGTTACCTTTTGACTGATTTGAAGTTGGTATCCCAGAAGTATATCGAGGATAAGACATGTCTGGTAAAATGGTAGGTCCACGAGAAGTAATGGTTTGCAGAGGGATGAAATCTCCTTCATGAATTTCAGAGTTTCTCCATGACTGTCTCCCTGAGGATCCTTGATCCTGAAAGACGTTAGGTCTCAGGTAGGTATACACCGGAGGTCTGGATATGTGTTCCATAAATGCTTGAACCCTGGGTGAGGATCCTTGATTGTTGAAGTAGGATCCTTGGGCCGGAAATGTCTCCAGATATTCATCAGAACGAAGGAAGAATCCTTGATGCTGAGTAGTCGTCATTGATCCATGCTGATGGATCGAGGATCATTGAGGAATGGTCATTGCCAGTGATCCCTGCTGTGGAATTGAGGATCCCTAAGGCTGGGTGCTGGACATCCTGGACTGTTGCACTGCATTTGCTGGGGTAACGAAGTCCAACATCCTGGGCACCAATGGAGAGTGATCCTCTGCTGGCCTCTTCTGTTTCTTGATGTCATCAATCTCACGAAGGAACGTCTGGTTACTCTTATCTTGTTGCTCCATGTAGCTTTTTATCTGCGAAAACAAAACAGAATTATCATTGTTAGTGTTAGTAGAAGAAGAACTAGTAGAAACTTTTGATCCTTAGAAGACTGATGATGTCTTCTTTTGAGTATTATCCGCATTCTTCTAGTATGGTGGTGGAATAGGAGGTAATGATGCATTAGTTTGGGATGATCTAACCGCCGACATGGCACTTGAAGTGGGTTTTCCCTAAGAAGCCATGGAAGTGATGATGTTGAACAAAAATGAACAAAAAACAATTTTTTCTTAAAATGGAAGCACCACTTGCCCCACGGTGGGTGCCAAACTGTTTTGGTCAAAAATCAAACAAAGGATAATGTAACCAAATCTGATTTTGTGAGGTAGTGTGCTTGAATGATGAAGTAGTATATGATCAAATGTGAAATGTTGAGAACAATGAACACAATGATTTATACGAGGAAAAAACCTATAATCTTTATAAGATCTCCGGCATAAAAAACCTCGGATAGTGAAAACTATCACTATCAACTATATTACACAAAAAGATTACAGCTTCGGATGTTGATCAAGTGTGGTACAATGATTATTTTCTAATGTGAGAGAGAGTGTTGTTTGTGAGCTTGTATTCGAGAGTATCAGTGCGTGTATCAGGTAATGTTCTTGCCTAAAACACTTGAGTGGTGTTTGTTTTTTGGCCAGAAGCACTTCTGGCCACTTATGCCTGCGCCGCGCAGACACGCGTAGATGTTTGAAGTCTGCAGCTTGTTTGTTTTCCGAAAGATCTGCAGACCAAAAACGTCTGCCTCACCTCTTCCCCACGCAGACATGGCCTTAAGTCTGCGGACCTCTTCTTACCTCTTCTCCTGCCCACAGACCTGCATCACCTCCACCACCACATCTTCGCCACCATTTCCGCCACCACCTCCACCACCACGCCTCCACCACCACCGCCACCACATGCACCCCCACAAAACAAACACCACCCAAAACCCCCAAATCGAAACCACCACGTCTCCGCCACCACCTCCACCATCTCCGCCACCGCGTCTCCGCCACCGCGTCTCCGCCACCACCTCCACCTTCTTCCCTGCCACCGCCGCCGTTGCGACTCCCAAAACCCCCAAATCGAAACCCAAATCGATCGCTAACAAAACCCCCAAATCAAATCGTCATCATCTGTTATCATCATCATCATCGATCGCTAACAAAACCCCCAAATCGACCCCCAAATTGAAACCATCATCTGTTATCATCATCATCACCATCATCTTCATCGCATACCTGAGCTTAGTTCTAGTGGGTGTTTGGTGGAGGAGATGGAAGTGAGATGGTGGTGGTGGTGGTTGCGACGGGGGTGGTGCTGGTTGCGACGGTGGTAGATGATGGAGGAGGTGGAAGTGAGATGGTGGTGCTGAGTGTTAGGTGGTGGTGGTGGTGGTGGTTGCGACGGGGGTAATGGTGGGTGCGACGGTGGATGGTGGACGATCGATGGTTATGGTGGTGGATGGTTGTGGTGGTGGTGGGGAGATGAAGGCAGAGAGAGAGAAGTTCTGTGGTGTGTGTTGTGTGTGTAGAAGATGTTTTTGTAGAAGTAAAAAAACAAACCCTCTTCTCCTTGCAGACTGCAGACTTTTGGTCCACTTCTTCTCCTGCAGATGCCTGCAGATGTGGTCCACAGACTGCAGACCTTTTCCCGCAGAAAAAACAAACACCACCTTGATCAACCCCATTTGAATCAAAGTAACAACTAAGTCCAAAAATCATGGGAGATCACGTCTAAGCTCATGAACGTTGAAGGAATTCAACATGTGCGACATCTTTAACGAATATTGACCGAGATTCCAGCTATGACTTGGTCCACGTCGCCCACGTCATGCACATAATCGTGAGAGAACATAGAGAGCAATTGTTAGCCAACTTATGTAATAATAAGGATCCGTGATCCTCAGACTTCCTGTACAATCTATTAAGGATCAGTGATCCAAGTCAATCTAAGGATATGTGATCCATAGTTATAAAAATTAGCCCCTAACAATTTTCATCATAAAAGCATGAAAATCGATCATTTTGATCCACCCATCTAAGACTAATTTTAAATAATTAACTGAAATAAAACTGATAGTTGCAACTATGAGTGTCCTACTTATAATGATAACAAAATAATAAATACAACAATTATAATCCTATTTCTTATAAAGGATTCTAAATACCGCTAAAGGAACAAATTAAAATATAATATAATAATACCACAAAAGCAAGAATGACAATTAGTATCATCAGCACCGCAATCCCGATCTTTAATGCCAAAATCACCAACTCTTCATCCTTATCCCATTCAAAGCGTATCATGCACCCTTACTTTTTATCATTCATTTAATTATAAAAAAAAGAACTCAAAGATCATCAATAGCGGCAATGAAAAACATATGTCACCATACACCCTCTCTCATCCATCTGGCACCAACTCAGACCCAGATGACAATTAAAACAACCAAATATTAATTGAAAATGTAGTAAGAATTTAGTAAATTACCATAAATACTCAAATATAAAATAATCATTAGTTAGCTATTTAGGACTAAAATAGAAACTATATAAAACCTTTTGAACCAAATTTACTCAATCTTAAATACTTCAGGTACCAAACACCAAAGTTTTAACTTACTTGGGTTTGAACCGTTTGAATTTTGACCCGAAAATTCACAACTCGGGCTTTGACCCGATAAAATGAACCCATCCCCCTGTTTATAACCCCTCACTCCAAAAGAACCAAAACCCCTTTATTATTTATTTTGTCTGGAAATTCAACCAATTTCCTCTCTAGTTAGGGCTTGATGTTGATAATTGCAGCATGATTAACATGAATTCACAAAAGTTGAACTACTTGGTCTACCGTTATCTTCATGAATTAGGTGTGTTTTACTAAAGTTTCTATCTTTTTATCATTTGATTTTGTGGGTTGCTTTAAGATTGAGAGATCCCGTTAACCCCTTTTGGGTTTCATCTGATATGTTGATTAGTGATAGATTCTGTTTCTGGGTCTGCATTACTAGTTGTTAATTTTGTTATTTTCATTTATTTATTTGTTTTTTTGTGGGGTGTGGGTGGATTGTATTCATTCTTTTTGGATTAGTTAAAGTTATGAATTATGATATGCTTAGTTCAAATTCAGGATGCATCAAGCAATTAATCATTAAAGAAGAGGTTGAATTATGTGTCAAGTCCGTGTTTCCCGGTGGGTAGTCAACAGAGCTCGTCAACGCTGCAAAGGTCCAACGCCGTCTTCCTACAAAAGAGAACATCGTTAGCCTCGCCGCGGAGGACCCCAGAGGGGGAATCCGTGACAAGCTCCGGCGTGAGAATAACTAACCTTGCTGGAAAATGAGGAGCTTATTCCGACGAGTGCATGGTCGCCGGAAGATCCTCTGTGGTGTGAATTCTAGGCAGAGCGCCTTAAATGTGATCTAAGGGAATATTCAGATTTAATATGTTGTGAGTATTGAATGAGGAGGAGTAATGAATGCATACCTTAAATGATGTTTTCTCCTGCTTATATAAAGAGTTTCACTTATCCTCATGGGAGATGCCATTCATCCCATCTAACAGCTGAATCAGGCCATTGGGAACTCAGATACGTGTCTGAGCCCCAACGATCAAATGATTAGCTCATTAATGGTGCCAGCTGCTGGTGATGTATTGTTTCCGGCGATGCTTTCTTTCTTTCCTTTCGAGCAATTAATGATATCAGAGATATCACATCCTTTTCTTTTCCCGCCACATCTCATAGTCTCTCTTTTAAGAGATGAAGCCGGGTTTGGGCCTGTAGGCCAGCCCAAACAAAATGGGAGCCCAAGACGGGTTCACTGGGCAACAAATGGGCCTTGTCGTTAAGTCATCTCTAGCCCCAGGTCACGAGGCCCGAGTCATGTGAGCCTGGGCTGAAGTTAAGTGGCTCCGGAACTATAGCAGCGTCTCTTAAACTGTGACGGTGGGGCCCTTTAATGATGGTGACTTCCGACGGTTCCCTTGAATTGATAAAGTTTTAAGATCCAACGACTGGGGATCATTTTTACAATACACTTGCCCCTAATCACAATTCAATTTTTAAATTTGTGATTAGACTGTTACCGCCCTAGTCTGCAAGTTTATTAAAACCCTGGGTGACTCTTTATTTTACCATAACTTCCACTTCTTTCTTCCCTAACATTATCCCTATCTATTCTTAGATCTCTTCAACGATGAGCCGCACAGGTTGATCGTTAATACGTTCCATCCTAACAAAGGAAGATCTTGAGTCCTTTGTTGCAACATATTAAATCCCTCGGGAATTTTCCCCATGTTTGCCCGGCCCAGATGATCCGACGGTCTGTACACCGGAAAGGATAGTTCTTTATACTCTCGTGTTCTCCTTCTGCAGCGTTCACTGCCCCTTGTCTCCATTCAAGGTTGCACTCCTAAAGTATTATGGTGTCCACTTTTCTCAGTTTCATCCTCTTGCCTCTATGAGGATGGTACATTTCAAGCTTTCTTGCATCGCTGTCTCAGGTGAACCATCTGTACCCCTCTTCCGAATTTTCTATCGGCTCCAATCATATGGAGATTGGTTTCCCTTTGCTAAAAGGAAGGATAGTGTCTCTCTACCCTGTTACTCTTTTATGCCAACATCCACCTACCCAAAAGAATGGAAGAACAAGTTTATCTTCGTTTCGGCTTCCCTGATCCCAGAATCTCCCCTATTTAAGGATCCGAAAGCAGTTATTGAGAACAGCGTCCCTGCACTCTCAGCAAACGAGACCATTTTATGGAAGAGGATGTACGAACATCCTACCAGGGCTTTCCATTTCCTGGAAGGGATTTTGGCCGTGGGGGGTCTGAGCCCCTATACCCTGTTCATCCCTAAGCTTATTGTGAGAAGAGAGGTAAACTCTTTGTTTTTATAGCGATATTGATTACATTATGATTTATAGCCTTTGTCTTTGGTTTGCCTAGTCATCTCTAGTACTTGTTTACTTTTACAGAGATGTCCTTGTCGAGTTTGTTACAGGCGAATTGTAAGGGGTGACATTCGTGGTTGGTGGTGTGGTTAACCCGGACATGGGAAATGTTCTTGAAGGGAAAACTCCTGATGTTAGGAGTTCTGCTACCGTCGGGGAAGTGGAGAAGGTTCCTTCTGCCAAGGAAGGCTCCTCGGAGAGGTCCGAGGGTTCTCATAACTCCCCCCTATGAAGAACATTAGCAGTGAAGAACATGAAGACTTAGCCAGTCGATTATCCCGGAAACACAAGGCGGGTTCTGAAGCTGGTTACAAGGTTGTAGTTCCTGAGACTCGAAACATCCATCTAAGGCTCAGGAGTGCAAGTGGTCAAAAGCCTCTTCCAGCATCCTAGGCTGTTTTAGAAGCTCTCCCAACGAATACCAAGGGCTCCCTGTCTAAGCACTTGAAGACCTTGAGGCCCTCTTTAAGCCTAGTCAATGAGCCTCTCCTTGTAAGTTCATCATTCCTTTTTCTTTTACTCTTTTTTGCACGTTTCAGTCCTTTACCTCTTCTCTTTCTTTCGTTTTTTATATATGAAGTAGGGAAGTTCCAAAGCCCCTATCTTGATTCCTGCTGCTCCTGCTTCCTCCCGGGCAAAGGGAAAAGCCCCGAAGGTCAATGTTGCTCCTACCAATCCTACTGTTGAAGCTTCTCCCGCCCAGGCCACTGGCACCAGCAAGTTCAAGTTGCCAGAGGGCTTTCAATCTCACTCTCCCTTGGCGCCCCTGTTTGCTGAGGGGTTTCCTCTCCCATATGTCCCTAAGTGGAGGATAACCCCTTCCACTATTGTGGGAACTCCCGAAGTTGCTCGGAATTTCATGGCCCATGCCTTCCCTCCTCCTCACCGGTTCATGAACTTCGCGCTGGATCCGGAACTTTTTGACGATCAATACTGCTTATCCATCTACGAAGGTTTCTTCAGAGGGGCCGGTATGTTACAGAGGGTTAATGAGTTGAGAGACATAAACGAGGGGCTACTGAGATAACTGAAAACCTCTCAAACTGTTGCTGCCAAGTTTCGATGTCAGGTGGTTGATGCTGAGAGGAGACTGTTGGAGAAGGAGGTAATGTCTCTTCCCCCCCCCCATCCTTCCTTTTTTTATGAATAACTCTTTTCTTTTTCAGAATGTTGGGGCACTGTTGGAGCAGAAAGAAAGGGCCTGGGAGCGAGAACGGGGAGCTTGGCTAGAGGAGAGCGAGAGCCTGCTTGCAGATGTGAAACACTATAAGGAAGCTGCCTCTATTTCTGGAGCGGACGTTGAGGCCTTGTATGCTAATTGGGGGATGGCAATGGATGATAGCCAGAAGCTGGCTAGAGAACATCATTGGCTTCTGTCTCAGGGGTTTGGGTTATTCCTCTCTGACTTTTCTCAATTTGAGGAATTTAAAGGCTGCCTCGAGAGGGTGTATAGGGCATACAGGGACGCGGGTTACCAGCCGGGTCTGAAGGACGGGTACTCCTAGTTTTCTCAAGGTTTGAAGAGGAAGGAGACCCCCCTTTACAACTCAAAGGCCAAGAAACAACTGGCCAAATTGGATAAGGAATTTAGTGAGAAGACCCCTGCTTTACTTACCAAAATCTCTGACAACCCATTGATGTCCCTGGATGAGCTCAAATCATTGCTCACACCTGCTGGCCCTTCCTCGCCCAAGTCCCTGTTAGGAGAGGATTCTCCATGATTGCTTTTTAAAATAATGATCTTCGATATGGTTGTATTAAACACTTAAACACGTTGCACCTCGAACACTTTTATCCTTTTTGTCTAGGGGGCCTTTATGTTGGGGCCTCCTTTATGCTTAGCTATGTTAATGTTTGTTATCCTTGGTTGGTTTTCATGTTCCTTGGGTGCTTGTGTATCTCCTCTTGTTTGTTGTATGTTTCTTTTTTGCAGGGATTTCTTGCAATTGTAGTTCAGCATGGATGGCTCGGGAAGAGTTGGTCGCTGCATTTTCCCTTAGGTCTTTTGTCCTCGGAGCCGTAATTTTGCCCAAGAGTTGTCAAGGAAAAGTATTCTTTTATTTATGGTTTGTATTATAAATTTTCCTTGTAGTGTATGTTTGCACATGTATTGTTTGCAGCTTGCTGACAAAATTTCTAGTGTGTCCTTGTACCCTCAATTTGTAGTCTATTTTACAATTTTTCTTAGTGTGTTCATGTACACTTAATTTGTAGCTTGTTTACAAATTTTCCTAGTGTGTTCATGTACACTTATTTTGTAGTTTATTTACAAATTTGTATTGTTTATAAGGGAACAGTTTAAACAAGTTTGTGATTGCCGTTCATAGCAATAAACTGTTGTTTGTTTCCTTTGGACTAGTCGACTTCGTCCAGCACCACAGGTGTGCATTAGGTGTGTTATGATTTTATTGATATTTTTAGCCCATTTTACGCATTAGTCAAGTTTTAAATTTATAAAACACGATATTCTACTAACACTAAACACACACATGGGCAGGTGCACCCATCGTGAGCGTAGTATAGCGTTGGTAAGATACCGAGGTCATCCAAGGACACAAGAGCTTTTAGTACCGGTTTATCCTAAACGTCTAATCAATCTAAAAATTTTGAGAAAAGATTTTAAAGTATAAAAATAAAAACTAAAAATGCAGAAATAAAAATAAAGTAAAAAACAGATAGACAAGATGAATCACTTGGATCCGACTCGCCTTTAATGTACCCTTTGATGATGTTCGCACTTTTGCACTTTTTAAGAGATTATCTTAGTTATAGTAGTAGGCCCCTCTTTTGAAGGTGACGTTACCCTAAACCCAGTGGTTTGAGTCAGCAAGGATACAATCCCAAAGGGTCGGATTATTGAAAGATAATTAATTAAGTTATTAATGCGAAAAGTGGTAGGCCCCTCTTTTGAAGGTGACGTCACCCTCGGCTAAGTGGTTTGAGTCAGCAGGGATACAATCCCAAGTAGCCGGTTTAATGTATTAATAGTAGTTTACATATGAGGGGATCAAGCCATTCGCACCCCTGCCATCCAACACCAGTGGGTGTTGAAGGAGGTCCTAGTAAGCTTGACCCAGGTCCTTGCAGGATCTATACACTGAACAAGGCAAGAACCTTACTAAACCATTCCCTTAACCCCCGACCAGGTATCCAACATATCTCTATATAGACCGTAGAGATATGAATGGTGTAAATCTTTTACTTTATATAGACGTTAAAGTAATGCCAAGACACCACGGACAAATAATAAAGAAGTTTCACCTTCAACATAAGAAACTAGTTATTAAAGTCATTAATACAAAACCAAATAAAAAGTGCGAAAAGAATAAAAATGAAAAGGAATACATTAAAGACTTGTCTTCACCAAGTGATGTAAGAGACTTAGCCAAACATGGCCTTTGATTGGCAAGAACTATTACTATCAATCTTGGATCCCGATACTACTACACACACTCTAAGGTGGATGATGGATCCTGGTGGTGGATGTGGGTGTTGTAGTGGTGGTGGAGTGGTGACAAAGTGGGAGAGTGGTGGTTTGCCAAGGGATGCCTTTGAAGTGAGCCAAGCACCCCTATTTATAGCCTGAACAGAAGCCCGGCCACGACCCCGTGTCCAGCGGACACGCCCCGTGGCCATCCTTTTCTCTTCCATCATTAAATGTATGTGTCAGCAGAAGGCTCAACATGGCCCGTGTCTGGTGGGCAAGACCCCGTGTGCAGAAGCGTATCTGTACTACCAAGATTTTGCAAGATTCTGCGTATCTTAGCATTGACCACGCCCCGTGCTGAGCTGGGCACGCCCCCGTGGTGGGCGTAGAAGCTTCTACAGCTTTGTCTTTTCTGCAGGTGGCTGACCACGCCCCCGTGTCCAGTGGGCACGACCCGTGGTCAGTCTTCTGTTTCTTGTTTTTGCCTTTGGGGATGCTGCCGAGGGGTCGGGCATGTCACGTTTACTCATTTTCTTTGTATTTATGTTGGTTTTTGTTGTAGATTGTTCCTTTTGCTCGTTAAAGCTCATTTGGTCCTGTAAATTCAAAAGGAAGACAAAAACACACTTTTTCCAACATTAGTACTAAAAAAGGGTTAGTTTTATGCCTCATTTGATGTAATTTATATGTTGCATTTTGCACACATCAAATACCCCCACACTTGAATCTTTGCTTGTCCTCAAGCAAAACTCTTTATTATGTGGCTTACACACCCAAATGGAATAAGTAAAAGAGATGTTTTGGGACTTGTCTTGAGTGTCGGGAATCTAAGATCTTTATTGGTTTTATTTTTATTTTATTTACAATCATATTCGTCTTGATTTATTTAGAATGTTTTATAAGAAGAATTACTTATTTGGGCATAACATGCCTCTTTAAAATTCCATTTATATACAAGTTCACATACCTCACGGGAGATCACTCAACACTCGGCCGAATATATATTTTTGTGAAACACTCGAGACCGGCATGGAACTTACTTCTACCATATGCTTTGCCAAGCAATCAATCATCCTCCTTTTTAACTACGAACCTTCGTAAATATCAAGAGGACTTTGGGAAAGGGTTAGGCTTGGGCTAAGGGTAGGTGGTTTTGGTTAGTGGTTAGTGAAAAGGGCTAAAAGCGTAAAAAGCGTCGGTCGTCATAAAACTTTTTGTCTTTATGACTTTTATTCAAACTAAGAATATTCAAACAAAGTTTCTCTGAGGAACTTGTTTGTTTATTGCAAGACTTTCATTTTTTTTTATAAAGGACGTCACAAGATAACCGATCTTTTTACTAAAATAAAGGGTTTGAAAGAAAAAGTTTTTGGTGGCTGAAGGGTGTTTGTTTTGTGGGTTTTGAAATGAAAAGGTTTAGGCTCAAAGGGGTTAACTAGGGGGATTTTGGGTAGGTGATAAAAAAGAAAAATAATGTTGTTGAAAGGAAAATGGGTTAGTCCTAATGCCTCTATCATTTACTTACTTGGGTTTAAGTTGGTAGGGACCGGGAATGTATTGTCGTGGCAAGTTCTAGAGTCGTAAGAACCAAGCGGCTATTCACACAAGAAACGAAAAATGAGCATTTAGTTTAAAGATATATGCTTGTATGCTCAATAAAGGCTCAAAACTCACTTGTTATAGGAATGGGTTTATAATGTGATCAAGTATATATAATCGAATTTTATTTAGATTTGTCATGCCTTTTCATAATTTTCTTATGTTGGTTCTTTTTATCCCGATGCTATCGGTTGTAAATTTGTAAAAATATAACCTTTTTAGAACTTGTTATTCCTAAATTAAACCAAGACAAGTAAAAAAATGAAAATTTTTGAAAAAAATTGGGGTGATTAGCGGTTCCAATAGAGTTTTGTGTAAGTCTTTTTTTAGGACTTGCAAAATTCAAGGTTTTAGCATCCCCCCACACTTAAATTACACATTGTCCTTAATGTTTCCCAAAAATAAGTTTTTAGGTTGATTGAATATGTAAAAAGGTGTTGAAAACAAAATTTTGTGTTACTGGGCGTCTGGCCACGGCCCCGTGTTGGTCCGGGCACGGCCCTGTGGTCAGATTGCCAGTAACAAATTTTTAACAGAAGGCTGGGCATGGGGCGTGTTCAGTGAGCACGGCCCGTGTCCAGTTACCTGAACTGGGCAACTTTTTTGCAGAGCCTAGGCACCGGGGCGTGTTGGGCTGAGCACGGCCCCGTGCTGAACTTGCTGTAATGCTGAAAAATTGTCGGGCGGCTCTGTTTTCGTGCATGGGATGTGGTCCTAACTTTCCTTTGGCAACCTCCACCTTTTCGAGTGTGTTTTATTCCTGAAAAGTAAAGCTAAACTAGAAAAACATAAAAGTTAATCTAAACTAAAAAACTACGGATTGTTTCGCAGAATGCCTCCGTGGTGCGCCACGTTTATAAGGGTCCTTGGCTAGACCCAAAGTCAGTCATATGTTACCCAAGTGGGATGTCTTGCACCCCATGTTGCACCGTCAGAGAGCGTCATCCAAGCTTGAGTCTATGTGTCCCACCCCGATATTTCCACATATTACCAGTGGGCCCGGCGGGGAGTATCGTGACGTAGTTGATATCATCATAGTCAATACACACAATACAACAGCACAGCGGAAGGCTTGGTGAATAAACTATTACAAGCCATAATGTTTGAGTGTCTGAGTGAAAGAATATACAGACTGGAAAGTAATAAGATCCACAGGCGGATCATAAATAAATACAAAGAAACAAAATAAAAGACTTCAGGTATCTATGGATTTGCAAGATCCTCTTATGACACCTAATAGCTCCAGCCTATTACGAGAGGTACCTGTCAATCAATCTTTAAGAAAATACGTCAGTTTACACTGGTAAATACAATTAACTGACTCTTTTGAAAAACATTTATAAAAATTGATTTAAGTGCACATAGCACAAATCATTTATAACTTGGAATAATTATTTAAATATAACCTTGTATACAGATTTACATGTTTGTCTTACAATTGGGGCCGGTTTGGAAGCCGGTCATGATTAACCAACTCACCACTTATAGAACCCACAAAGGAGTTATCCCCAACATGTGGGTTTATA
Source organism: Helianthus tuberosus (assembly GCA_030545235.1). Taxonomy (NCBI): domain Eukaryota; kingdom Viridiplantae; phylum Streptophyta; class Magnoliopsida; order Asterales; family Asteraceae; genus Helianthus; species Helianthus tuberosus. The sequence goes on from CM060372.1 coordinate 154,756,334, forward strand.
TTTTAGCATTTGCATCTGTCAGATGTATGCCTACACCCCGTGCATAGGTCGTGGCCATTTTCAAATGAAATGAGCCGAGGATATCCAAGACAAGGTCGAATTAACCCCCAATGCTTATGTTATCAAACAAGACAGATTAAAACGGGTTATGCAAATTTATTAATCACAATCCGATTAAATGATTTCATACCCGACCAAGCGGTATTATTATAATACCGTATCCCAAGCCCGTATAAGGGAAAATAAGTTAAAAGTATTTACCTGAGCTCAAAGGTGAAAGTAACTCAACCGTAAATCCTAAAGCTGTATGACGATACCTTCTACTGGATGCTACTTAATCTGTATAGAAGGTTTAATAACCTATTAGGGTGCTAACGGGCCTTTAGTTACTTCGAGGACTTAGACCGGCTAACTAGAAAGAAACTTTACGGTTCTAAATGCTAAATTAAGCGGAGACCGGAATAGAATGCGGTTTAGACCCGAAAAGCTTGGATACTTGTATAATATGGGTAAACTAATCACATTCTGGAATTTGAGGATTAAATGATAAGGTTAAACCCGTTTCGGCTATTATACGCAAACTAGTCACGTAAACCGATCCGAACGCATAAACGCGTAACGGGTAACCAAATGAATTATATACAGGTCTTAATTGTTAGTATGCTTAAAATATGTTAACACATTAGTAGGATGTTAACATATATGCCCAAAAAGTAATTTAAACCAATTTAAGTCCCGAAAGGGCATTTTGGTAATTTTAATACTTATAAAAGAGATTTTATAATAAACTGAAGCTCTGGTCTTTTGAAATAAGTAAAAATATTTAATTTAATCAGTTATACCAGTAGGGTATTGCCTATATGTGAAATTTATCATTTATAACCAATTTATGCACCGAAGGGGCATTTTGGTAATTTCACATAAGCTTTAAAGGTCAATTTTGGAAATCTGAGTTTAAAAGTTTTGCTTACTGTTAAAATGTAGAAATTTACTAAAAACATCAGTAGGTATCAGGTCTTATATGTTAAAAATAGTTTTAACCCATACTATGCGCTTAAAACGCGTAAAAGTCGGTTTTAAGCGATTTTCGGGTCATAATAGAAAATCTGAGTTTTATCAGTTTATAAAGTTCAAAATATTTTATTTATCATATAGAATCAGTAGCAAAAAGTTTGGTATCAAAATATTATGTAAAACTCATTTTATTCAAGAAAATGGTATAACCGACAATTGCCGAATTAAAGCTAGAACCCTAAGATATGATCAGTTTAAAAATAATTAAAAATCTTCAAAAATCCCAAAATATTATATTAGTGGGTAAAAATTTTGGTATCAAAATTTGGGTTTAGATAGGCTTTAAGCTAATTACGTCGTTTAATTAATAAAAAGCTTTCTAATTGCGCTATTGAGCATAACTCCCAATCTAGACCTCAAACTGATGTCAAATTTTTAGGACAAGTTTATAAATTAGTAACAAAGGTTTTTGTCCTCTCACATTTCTAAAAATCTCATTTTTATGTCAAAAGGGCATTTATGGCATTTATAAGCATATAAACGATCAAGAGCATATAATTCAAACCACTAAGAACCATGCACTATAACTCCAGAGGGTTATACTACTGAGTAATGTGGTCCTAATGGAAGCTTAAAACATGGGAGAATTAAGCTTGAATGGGTCAAAACTGAAAGTTAAAGCAAAGGTCAAGCTTTTGCGAATTTCAGTTATAATTTGACCTTAGACTGATAATTGTCGGGTTAGGACTGATAAAACATGTTCTAATATTAATTACTAACTCATTAGAATGTTAAAATATAATTTAGAACCTCTCGTTTATTAATTTTATTCATTTTTAAACTTTCTGTCCAGTTTAACTTTTTGTCAAACTAGTTTGACCCGACAATTAACCAGTCAAACGAAATAATTAGGAGGTGCCCTTTTAAGGGTTAATCACCTACATTAATATGGTTCCATAACCACTTTCGTTTTGATCAGTGGTTGGACCATTTGTGATTAAACCGAAAGTCAAGGTTAAATTACGATATGTTTGACTTTTTGGTAATTAAGCTAATAAAAACAACTAAGCAGGTAATAAGACCCTTACTAATGGTCCTTGCTATCTTTTCTACACTTGAAATTCCTCTCTTAGTCCTTGCAAGCTCCAGAGATGATTCTTTTGAATGTTGCAAATGAAGTGTGCACAAGAACACTACACAAGGGCTCTTTATATAGCAATTCCCAAGTGTTTGGATGACTTCCAGATGTTGTGGGACCTCCTAGGATCACCCCAGGTGTCCTAGTGGATTCATAATACCGTATAAGAGCCCCTATGATCGATACAATTGAGAGTAAGTCAGTTTAAAGCTGAAACCCGCACCTGAAAGCATGTTGTTGTGAATTTAGTGCCGTCGCGCTGCGCGACGGCTGGCTGACATCAAGGTCGCGCGACGCGACCATCTGGCTAACCAGCCAAACAAGTTTCAATGTTGACCATTTCAGTCCCTGCACCTTTCCAAGCCCTAAATCTTTCATATTAAGTACCTTTGGCCCTTGTAGTTAGTTTGTAGAGGTTCAAGGGAGTATAACCAAACTTCGTTAGGCTCGGTTTCGTTAAATATCACTATAAATGCAAGTTTCGTCAAGTTGACACTTATAGCCCAAAGTCTTGAAAACATGCTTAACGATCTCGAAACCTCGTGAAATTCGTACCACTTATTCTTGAGAGTATATTTGAACATTTCGAAGCCTCGGGTTCGTTAAAAGGTTACTCAGAGTTTAGAATTAACATGTTGACACGTTTAACCCTCGTAGTTTTATAATCTTCCGATTATTTTCACAAAAGGCTTCTTATATCCAATCAGCCTCTCGTTTAAGAATATATTCATCATGTATGGTCATTCAGAGGCTCAAGTTTGGCATGTTGACACTTTTAGTCCCTCCGGACACATAATTTCACTGTTTGACAACTTTAGTCCTTCAAACTCAATCTTTCACATATCTTGGGTTTAGGACACGTGTCTATACATAATTGGACACGTTTTTACATGGTGTTACATCCTCACCCCATTAAAAGAAATCTCGACCCCGAGATTTACTGGAATAAGTGAGGGTACTTCTGTCACATAGTGGACTCAACTTCCCACGTATATTCAGGACCTCTACGGGCATCCCATTTGACCTTTATTATAGGCACATGCTTCCTTCAGAGCTTTTTAACCTGACGATCCTCGATCGATATAGGTCTTTCAACAAATCTTAGGCTTTCATCAATCTGTACGTCTTTATGAGACATGGCTAGCGATTCATCAGCTAGACACTTCTTGAGATTACAGATGTGGAACACATTTTGGATTCCACTCAGCTCCTCAGGCAAGTTTAGCTTATAAGCTACACTGCCGACACATTCAATAATCTCGAATGGTCCAATATACCTCGGGCTTAACTTGCCCTTTTTACCGAAATGCATCACACCCTTCCAGGGTGATACTTTTAGTAAGACTTTATCGCCAACTTCAAACTTTAGAGGTTTTCGCCTCTTGTCAGCATAACTTTTCTGCCTATCTCTGGCAGCGTTCAGGCGATCACGAATTTGGACAATCTTGTCCGTCGTTTCAAGGACTATATCAGGTCCAGATAACTGAGCTTCTCCTACTTCCGCCCAACAAGCAGGCGTTCTGCATTTCCTACCATACAATGCTTCAAAAGGCGCAGCCTGTATGCTTGTATGGTGGCTATTGTTATAGGAGAACTCGATCAAGGGTAGGTGGTCATCCCAACTACCACCTAAATCAATAACACACGCACGAAGCATGTCTTCCAAAGTTTGAATTGTACGCCCGCTTTGTCCATCTGTCTGTGGATGGTACGCAGTACTAAAATTCAAACGAATGCCCAAAGATTGTTGGAAACTTTTCCAAAAGTGAGAGGTGTATCTAGTATCCCGATCAAAGATAATAGACACCGGCACTCCGTGAAGGGATACAATCTTATCCACGTACAACTGAGCTAACTTGTCAGAGCTATGAGTCTCTTTAATGGGTAAGAAGTGGGCTGACTTAGTCAGTCTATCAACTATGACCCATATGGTATCATTTCCATGCCTTGTTTTAGGTAACTTAGTTATAAAGTCCATAGTTACCATTTCCCACTTCCATATGGGAAGTTCTGGCTGCTGAAGCAGACCCGATGGTTTTTGATGTTCTGCTTTAATCTGAGCACAGGTCAAGCACTTAGCTACATGGGTGGCAATAGATTTCTTCAACCCTATCCACCAATAATTAGCTTTCAAATCTTGATACATCTTGTCACCACCAGGGTAAACTGAATATTTAGAGTTGTGAGCTTCCTGGAGGATTACATCTCGAAGTCCTCCATGAATGGGAACCCAGATTCTTCCATTGAGTCTGAGAATTCCATCCTTGCCAGGTGTTAACTGTTCCGCAGTTACACCTAACTTTTCGTATGGAAGGTTAGCTTCCAAAACAGCATCTTTCTGTGCAGCTAACAGCCTTTCATTCAGGCTATTCTTCAATTCAATGCTCTTAGCATTAATCCTGATAGGTTTGACTCTTTCCTTTCAGCTTAGAGCATCTGCGACCACATTCGCTTTACCAGGATGGTAGCGAATTTCACAATCATAGTCATTTAAGGTTTCCATCCAGTGACGCTGTCTCATATTGAGCTCTTTTTTATTAAAAAAGTGTTGGAGACTCTTGTGATCTGAATAGATCACACATTTAGTTCCATACAAATAATGTCTCCACAACTTCAGTGCGAATACAACGGCACCCAATTCCAAATCATGGGTGGTGTAATTCTTCTCATGCACTTTTAGTTGTCGTGATGCATAGGCAATTACCTTGCCTTTTTGCATAAGTACACAACCCATACCGGTGTGTGACGCATCACAATATATGACAAACTCTTCGATTCCATCAGGTAGTGTTAGCACTGGAGCATTACTCAACTTTTTCTTAAGAATCTCAAAGGATTCTTGTTGTTTTGGACCCCAATCAAAGTTTACATTCTTACAGGTCAAAGAAGTCAATGGTGCGGCTATCCTTGAAAAGTTCTCAATGAATCTTCAATAGTAACCTGCCAAACCCAGAAAGCTACGAATTTCGGTTGGAGTCTTTGGTGCTTCCCAATTCATTATGGCTTCTACCTTAGCGGGATCTACTTGGATACCTTGCTCACTGACAACATGTCCAAGGAATTGGACTTCACGAAGCCAAAATTCACATTTAGAAAACTTAGCGTACAGTTTCTCTTGTTGAAGTAATCCTAAGATGCATCGAAGGTGCTTCTCATGATCATCTTGATTACGAGAGTAGATAAGTATGTCATCTATGAAGACGATGACAAACTTATCTAAGTATGGTTTGCAGACTCTATTCATGAGGTCCATGAATGCTGTTGGTGCATTAGTGAGCCTAAAAGGCATCACTAAAAACTCGTAATGTCCATATCTCGTTCTGAATGTCGTCTTAGGCACATCTTCAGTCCTAACTTTAAGTTGATGATACCCAGATCTCAAATCAATCTTCGAGAAGAAGCTCGCTCCTTGGAGCTGATCAAATAAGTCGTCGATCCTAGGTAAGGGATAACGATTCTTGATCGTTACCTTATTTAGTTCACTATAATCAATGCAGAAGCACATTGATCCATCCTTCTTTTTCACAAATAATATTGGAGCTCCCCAAGGCGAAGAGCTAGGTTGTATAAAACCCTTTTCCAGTAAGTCATCTAATTGAGTCCTGAGCTCTTTCATTTCAGTAGGTGCTAGACGATAAGGAGCTCGTGCAATAGGTGCAGCTCCTAGTAGAATGTATATCCTGAACTCTACCTGCCTCTCAGGAGGTAGTCCAGGTAACTCGTCAAGAAAGACATCAGGATACTCAGAGATGATTGGGATGTCTTCAATCTTAGGCTTCGGATCATTCACAGTCACTTGTGCCATGTAGATGACACATCTGCTCTTTAAACACTGCGATACCTTGAGAATAGACACATTGTTGGGCAACCCGTATTGTGTATCTCCTTGAATAATGACGGATTCACCGGATGGGGTTTTGATAATAACTAGATTTTTATCACAGGCAATTTGGGCTTGGTTATGCGACAACCAATCCATGCCCAAAACTATATCAAACCCAACCAATTTCATTGGCAAGAGGGATAGCGGGATAGAATGATTCTTGATGGATATAAAGCATCCATCAAGAAGAGTTGAAGCTGTTTCAAAGGTACCATCGGCAAGTTCTACCTCGTATTTTATGTCTAGAGTCTTAATAGGCAAATTCAGTGACTTACAAAACTTATGGTCTACCAAAGACTTATCAGCACATGAATCAAATAAGACTCTAGCATAATTATTATTAATGAGGAAGGTACCTGTTATGACGTTCTTGTCGTTCACCGCTTCCCTAGCATTCATTTGGAAAACCCTTGCATTGGTCTTCTTTGCCTCCTCAGGCTTTTTAGCATTCTTAGGGCAATTGGTCTTGATGTGCCCCTTTTCATTGCAACCATAACAGGTTGCATCCTTAATGTTCCGGCACTCTACAGATTTGTGCCCTTTCTTTTTACAAATCCCACATGGTTTAGCTTGTGGGTCTTCGTTGCACTTTCCAAAGTGTCTCTTATTGCAGGTTTTGCATCTGGGCTAATAACTTGACTGCCCCTTCTTGAAATTAAAGTTTCCTTTACTCTTTTTGTTTGACTGAGGGAACTTGTCTTCCTCTCTTTTCCTTTCCCTTCATCAGTAGTTTTCTTTGCCCTACTCCTCACAATATCAAGAGTGAGGGACAAAGATAGATCCACAGCAGATCTATATGTGGCTGGCTTAGAAGCCTTAACATTCCCTTTCACTTCAGGGGCCAAACCGCCGATGAAACGCGCAATGCGTTTGGGTTCAGGGGTAACTAAGTATGGTACAAGCCTCGACATCGAGTTGAAGCTAGTCACATAGGATCTACAATCCAGGTCCTTCATTACCAGGGTAAGGAAATCAGTCTCTGTCCTTTCAACCTCATGTTGAGGACAATAAGTGTCCTTCACCAAATCAACAAACTTGTTCCAGGAGAGGTTATACAAAGGAACCTTTCCAGTGGCTTGCACTAATGCCTTCCACCATGTAAGGGCATCGCCCTTGAAAGATTGAGACACAAACTTCACTATATCTTCTTTAGCACACCCACTGATGTCTATCACAGTCTCCATTTCATCTAACCACTTCATACAGTCTATCGCTCCTTTTTCTCCTGTGAAATCCCTCGGTTTACAGGAGACAAAGTATTTATAGGTACAACCCTTGGTGTACCTGGGAGTCGATTCGAGGACAACTTGCCTCTGTGGTTCACTTTTCTGATTAGACGAGTTTTGGGACTCACTCTTCTTCTGTGTATGCGAATGAGAATGGGACTTTGAATGAGTTTTGGACCGATCATTACTCGGATCCTTAAACTTATCATCCACAGCCTGAGCTACTGCTGTGGTTATCATTGCTTGCAATTCAGCAGCAGTGATATTGATCCTGGTATTGTTGTTGTCTCCCACGGGATGATTGTTTGCTTCGTCAGAGCCAACCATAATTCGTGTACTATATTAAACAATAATGATATATTTAAATTACATAATGAATCATCGCATTGATGATTAGATGGTCATGGTATTATTAAACCGTATAGACCATTTAAAAAAAATCATTTAATCACGATTTGTCTAGGTTATAACAGAACCATAACAAACAATTAATAGGATATAATCCTTTTTATTTATTAGACAGGGGATATAAATCACAACTGTCAATGTCATGAGAGACATATTCATATAGCACAAGGCTCGTCTCGAAGGACATTTAGAAGGCACAAAAACCATGTCACAAGGACGATTATGATCATTGATCTCTTGGATCAGTGATTTCTTCAAGGATCGAACAAAGTTCATCGCCTTTTTGACAAGAAGTCTATAAAATAAAACTTTCATTGTCATTATTACACCTTTGCTTATAAGCATACATCTTAAATGGATGTTTTGGTATATACATCTCATTGATGTTTATTAGCCATCATTTACATATATTGTATAGGCTATGATAGTGACTTGGAAAGTCCAAGTACATTTGGAAGCTTGTGTGGTTTTTCGTACCACACAATCAGGAACGTTAACAGGTTTTCAGATGTTAACAGGGAGTTATTTTCTTAAAAAGGTTGTACCATTATAGCCATTTAATATTTTGGCTAGGTTATACCTCTAAGAATTTCTTTGGCAAATCAATCAAATTTGAAATGATATAGCATGATGTAATAAAATACATATTTAGAAATCGAAAATAACTTCATTAAACCACGAAACTAGTACAACGATGCCCTAAACGGGACTTGAAAACAACACACTGCCCACGCAGGGGCTACAGAAATAGAAAGTAAGTCCACGCAGGGACTTGGTACTTGAAAATAAAATAATGTCCTCGCAGGGACTTATTGAAAGACAATATAAAATAAAACAACAACTTCCTACTTCTTCTTGCCTTTTATAAGGTTCGCAAGACCTTTGAGAAAACCATTATGCTTCTTCTTAGTTTCATTGGCTTCACGTTCAACCCGGTCTAACCTCTGTAAAATCTCCTGAGTTTGTTCCTGTTGTTGAGGAGGAGGTTGCTGTTAGGGTGGGTATTGGTATCCCTGCACCGGATATCCAGTTGGGTAAACTGGAGGGTAAGAAGAAGGATAAAGTGCATTATACTGAGCAGCTGTAAGGTATGGATCATGGTTTCCATAATCTGATGGGTATCCAGATGGATTATACCCAGATGAACCTGGGTATGTCGGGATCGGGTTGTCGAAACCCAATGGCGGCTGCGGTGGTGCATGAGAAACTGGCGGAGGGTTGACTTCCGGCACCATGTGTAAGGGTCCTCCCACTTGGGGGTCCTCGGGAATAGGAGGGTAAGAACTTGAACCATGAGGAGATGCGAACCGTGGTCCCCCACGTACAAACATTCAAGCATTTCTCCTTCACCTTGGTGGCTCGGGAGGCGGTTGAGGTGGTTCCTCAACTGGTATAGGTGGTGGGGTAACAACTTGAAGGTAAGGCTCATTCAAAGGAGGCTGAGCCAGGGAGTTATGATGTGAAGGGGTAAAGAACCAATCATACTGAGCCATCCTCTCAGCATACGAATCAGGCCCTCGGTACGGCGATCCTTGATATGGTGAACCGCTCGAGATGCTAATAGGGTGGCCCGGTGTTCCGGTTTGCATTTCAGGGTCCGGGTCGACGTCCATTTCCATTTCCTGAGAGAAATGATCCTCGGGTCCTAGAGGATTGAAACCCAAAAAGTCGTTGACGTATTCATTGGGATTAAACTGAGCTGGAGAGTAGGTAGAATCCGAGTGATGAAAAGGATGAGAGTGAAAGGAGTGGTGTGATTGGTTCGAGTTATGTGATCCCTGTGAATGATGGGAATGTTGAGGTTCATTAAGAATGGGTAACCCAAAGTATGGAGGGTCGGATGGTGAGGATCCTAGTGAGACAGAATGCCTCGCTGGCTCGAGGCTATGACTCCAATGGTCCCGTGAGTCGGAGCCCGAGAGTGTATCGGATGGGGTACGTCGGTGGGAGGGTCCCGCGTGGCCCCGACGGCCCTCCTCGCATTGGTCCTTTTCCTTTGCATCTCACTCGTGGCGGCATTTTCCATTTGGTGACCTGTCAAAACCAGTAAATATAATATAAACAATATAAGGAAGGTTAAGAATAAATCCTAGGTCATTAGCCTAGACTCGGAAGTCTAAGGAATGTGCTTATAGTGTTATTGAGATTTAACACAAAAGGTTAGTGTTAATTCACTCAATGTTGGCTCTGATACCAACCTGTCACACCCCGATATTTCCACATATTACCAGTGGGCCCGGCGGGGAGTATCGTGACGTAGTTGATATCATCATAGTCAATACACACAATATAATAGCACAGCGGAAGGCTTGGTGAATAAACTATTACAAACCATAATGTCTGAGTGTCCGAGTGAAAGAATATACAGACTGGAATGTAATAAGATCCACAGGCGGATCATAAATAAATACAAAGAAACAAAATAAAAGACTTCAGGTATCTATGGATTTGCAAGATCCTCTTATGAAACCTAATAGCTCCAGCCTATTACGAGAGGTACCTGTCAATCAGTCTTTAAGAAAATACGTCAGTTTACACTGGTAAATACAATTAACTGACTCTTTTGAAAAACATTTATAAAAATTGATTTAAGTGCACATGGCACAAATCATTTATAACTTGGAATAATTATTTAAATATAATCTTGTATACAGATTTACATGTTTGTCTTACAATTGGGGCCGGTTGGAAGCCGGTCATGATTAACCGACTCACCACTTATAGAACCCACAAAGGAGTTATCCCCAACATGTGGGTTTATATTTTAGCATTTGCATCTGTCAGGTGTATGCCTACACCCCGTGCATAGGTCGTGGCCATTTTCAAATGAAATGAGCCGAGGATATCCAGGACACGGTCGAATTAACCCCCAATGCTTATGTTATCAAACAAGACAGATTAAAACGGGTTATGCAAATTTATTAATCACAGTCCAATTAAATGATTTCATACCCGACCAAGCGGTATTATTATAATACCGTATCCCAAGCCCGTATAAGGGAAAATAAGTTAAAAGTATTTACCTGAGCTCAAAGGTGAAAGTAACTCAGCTGTAAATCCTAAAGCTGTATGATGATACCTTCTACTGGATGCTATTTAATCTGTATAGAAGGTTTAATAACCTATTAGGGTGCTAACGGGCCTTTAGTTAAGTCGAGGACTTAGACCGGCTAACTAGAAAGAAACTTTACGGTTCTAAACGCTAGATTAAGCGAAGACCGGAATAGAATGCGGTTTAGACCCGACAAGCTTGGATACTTGTATAATACGGGTAAACTAATCACATTATGGAATTTGAGGATTAAATGATAAGGTTAAACCCGTTTCGGCTATTATACGCAAACTAGTCACGTAAACCGATCCGAACGCATAAACGCGTAACGGGTAACCGAATGAATTATATACAGGTCTTAATTGTTAGTATGCTTAAAATATGTTAATACATCAGTAGGATGTTAACATATATGCCCAAAAAGTAATTTAAACCAATTTAAGTCCCGAAAGGGCATTTTGGTAATTTTAATACTTATAAAAGAGATTTTATAATAAACTGAAGTTCTGGTCTTTTGAAATCAGTAAAAATATTTAGTTTAATAAGTTATATCAGTAGGGTATTGCCTATATGTGAAATTTATCATTTATAACCAATTTATGCACCGAAGGGGCATTTTGGTAATTTCACATAAGCTTTAAAGGTCAATTTTGGAAATATGAGTTTAAAACTTTTTCTTACTGTTAAAATGTATAAATTTACTAAAAACATCAGTAGGTATCAAGTCTTATATGTTAAAAATAGTTTTAACCCATACTATGCGCTTAAAACGCGTAAAAGTCGGTTTTAAGCGATTTTCGGGTCATAATAGGAAATCTGAGTTTTTGATCAGTTTATAAAGTTCAAAATATTTTATTTATCATATAGAATCAGTAACAAAAAGTTTGGTATCAAAATATTATGTAAAACTCATTTTATTCAAGAAAAGGGTATAACCGACAATTGCCGAATTAAAGCTAGAACCCTAAGAAATGATCAGTTTAAAAATAATTAAAAATCTTCAAAAATCCCAAAATATTATATTTTATCAGTGGGTAAAAATTTTGGTATCAAAATTTGGGTTTAGATAGGCTTTATGCTAATTACGTCGTTTAATTAATAAAAAGCTTTCTAATTACGCTATTGAGCATAACTCCTAATCTAGACCTCAAACTGATGTCAGATTTTTAGGACAAGTTTATAAATCAGTAACAAAGGGTTTTGTCCTCTCACATTTCTAAAAATCTCATTTTATGTCAAAAGGGCATTTATGGCATTTATAAGCATATTAACGATCAAGAGCATATAATTCAAACCACTAAGAACCATGCACTATAACTCCAGAGGGTTATACTACTGAGTAATGTGATCCTAATGGAAGCTTAAAACATGGGAGAATTAAGCTTGAACGGGTCAGAACTGAAAGTCAAAGCAAAAGTCAAGCTTTTGCGACTTTCGGTTATAATTTACCTTAGACTGATAATTGTCGGGTTAGGACTGATAAAACATGTTCTAATATTAATTACTAAGTCATTAGAATGTTAAAATATAATTTAGAACCTCTGGTTTATTAATTTTATTCATTTTTTAACTTTCTGTCCAGTTTGACTTTTTGTCAAACTAGTTTGACCCGACAATTAACTAGTCAAACGAAATAATTAGGAGGTGCCCTTTTAAGTGTTAATCACCTACATTAATATCGTTCCATAACCACTTTCATTTTGATCAGTGGCGGACCATTTGTGATTAAACCGAAAGTCAAGGTTAAATTACGATATGTTTGACTTTTCGGTAATTAAGCTAATAAAAACGAATAAGCAGGTAATAAGACCCTTACTAATGGTCCTTGCTATCTTTTCTATACTTGAAATTCCTCTCTTAGTCCTTGCAAGCTCCAGAGATGATTCTTTTGAATGTTGCAAATGAAGTGTGCACAAGAACACTACACAAGGGCTCTTTATATAGCAATTCCCAAGTGTTTGGATGACTTGCAGATGTTATGGGACCTCCTAGGATCACCCCAGGTGTCCTAGTGGATTCATAATACCGTATAAGAGCCCCTAGGATCGATACAATTGAGAGTAAGTCGGTTTAAAGCTGAACCCCGCACCTGGCAGCATGTTACTGTGAATTTAGTGCCATCGCGCTGCGCGACGGCTGGCTGACATCAAGGTCGCGCGACGCGACCATCTGGCTAACCAGCCAAACAAGTTTCAATGTTGACCATTTCAGTTCCTGCACCTTTTTAAGCCCTAAATCTTTCATATTAAGTACCTTTGGCCCTTGTAGTTAGTTTGTAGAGGTTCAAGGGAGTATAACCAAACTTCGTTAGGCTCAGTTTCGTTAAATATCACTGTAAATGCAAGTTTCGTCAAGTTGACACTTATAGCCCAAAGTCTTGAAAACATGCTTAACGATCTCAAAACCTCGTGAAATTCATACCACTTATTCTTGAGAGTATATTTGAACATTTAGAAGCCTCGGGTTCGTTAAAAGGTCACTCAGAGGCCAGAATTAACATGTTGACACGTTTAACCCTCGTAGTTTTATAATCTTCCGATTATTTTCACAAACGGCTTCTTATATCCAATCAATCTCTCGATTAAGAATATATTCATCATGTATGGTCATTCAGAGGCTCAAGTTTGGCATGTTGACACTTTAATCCCTCCGAACACATAATTTCACTGTTTGACAACTTTAGTCCTTCAAACTCAATCTTTCACATATCTTGGGTTTAGGATACGTGTCTATACATAATTGGACATGTTTTTACGTGGTGTTACACTATGACATCCATGTAGTTGACCGGGTCGTATTCTACTCTCTTCCCAACCCCGAACTTTATCTCTTTGTCTCTGACCCTCAATGTTAACTTCCCACCACTCATATCCACCATTGCGTGAGCGGTGGCAAGGAATGGTCTTCCTAGAATGAGTGGTATTTCGGTGTCTTCCTCCATATCGAGTATGACATAGTCGGCCGGGAAGACAAAGTCTCTGACTTTTACCAATAGATTTTCGGCGACTCCTTGTGGATATTTGATAGACCTATCGGCGAGTTGTATGCTCATCTTTGTGGGGCTTGTCTTACCTAGTCCGAGTCGGTCAAACATTGATGCGTGCATGAGATTGAAGCTAGCCCCAAGGTCGGCTAGTGCATTGCGTACATGAGATCCTCCAATAGAACTAGGGATGGTGAAGCTTCCGTGGTCGATCTTCTTTTGTGGGAGTTTGTTGAGTAGCAAGGGGGAGCATTCTTCACATAAATTGACCAATAGCAATGTTTCAATCTTCCTTTTGTGAGTGAGGAAGTCTCACATAAATTTTGAATACTTTGGCATTTGAGTGAGGACTTCCACAAATGGAAGATTGATATGCAATTGTTTTAGTGAGTTTAAGAATTTTATGAATTGCTCGTCGTTCTTTTGGTGAAGTAACCGAACGAGGTAGGGTACCGAGGGGTTCTTGGTAGCCTCGGGAATTGGCGGAGGAGTTGTTTCCTTTGTTGGTGAGGTCGTGGTTTGAATGGGTGGATTTTTGTCGGATGGGGTAGTGGAGCCTCCTCGGGACCTACGGTACGGTTTCTCAATGTTATGAGATGCACTTGCGCCTTTGGGTTGGGTTCGGTATTGCTAGGTAACATACCTTTTGGTCTCTCGAAGAAATTTTGAGCTAGTTGATTTAGTTGTTTTTCAATGTTTTGAATACTAGCTTGTTGATTTCTATAGTTTGATTCCATTTGTAGGAATCGGTCAGAGTTCTTCTTTTGGGTTTTGGAGATGAGGCGTGAAACAGTATCTTCAAGCCTCTCTCGTCTCCCTTGTTGTTGAGAGAAATTTTGTGACTCAATTCTTTGTTGTTGTTGAAAGTTTGTGCGTTGGTTTTGGTTTTGTTGGTTACCACTATTCCCGGGTTCTCTCCAACCAAGGTTAGGGTGGTTACGCCATCCTCGGTAGTAGGTACCCGTTGGGGACCCGACGGCCTAGGTCTATTATCAATGTAGTTTACAACTTCCGTTTGATTATCCATTTCTTTCATACAACTTCAATTTTCATGTGGCCCACCACACCCTTCGCAAGCCATAACCGAGGCCGTTTTTTCCATTTCTAACTTTTTGATTTTTGAAGATAGGGCCTCGATTTGGGCTTGTAAAGAGGTGTTTTCATCTACCTTAAAGGCGCTCGGGGCAATAGATTTTGTGCCTCGGGGAGTGTGCCATTGAAAATTGTTTTGAGCAATTTCCTCAATTTGATTATAAATTTCATTTGGGCGACGATTACCTAGGAGTCCCCCAGAGCTAGAGTCGAGTGTTTGTCTTGTGTGCGGTAACAACCCATTATAGAAAGTGGATACTTGTTGCCACACTGCAAGACCATGATGAGGGCACTTTCTTAATAGCTCTTTGAACCTTTCCCAAGTTTCATATAAGGATTCCCCGTCCTCTTGTGAATATGTATTAATTTCAGTCATTAATTTAGTTGTTTTAGAAGGAAGAAAATACTTATATAGAAACTTTTGGGCTAGTTCATACCAAGTGTTTACCGAACCACTTGGGAGGGTGTTAAGCCAAGCCTTTGCTCGGTCTTTTAGCTAAAATGGGAACATTCGGAGGCGAATGGCGTCGTTTGATGCTCCGTTGATCCGAAAGGTATCACATATTTCCAAAAAGTTGGTAATATGTAAATGGGGATCTTCGTCAACTAGGCCATGGAAGGTTCCGGAATTTTGGAGCATTTGGATCAAATGCGGTCGAAGTTCGAAGTTATTGGCATCGACATTCGGTGCATTGATAGCGGCTCTGAGATTACCAACCGTGGGCCGTAGGTAATCCATCAAGGTACGCTGATCCGCCATTTGAGGTTGGTCCCCCGAAACTTTCTCTTGATTTTTAGCTTTTAGTCTCTTTATTAGAAAGCGTTCGGGTTCGTCTAGAGGTTCTTTTATGTCTTTATCGGAACTGGAGCTCATGCACTGCGTAGAAAGTTCAGGTGTTGCGTCTGGGTTCCAAGTCTTGTGATAAAAACAAAAAAACGTTCCACACCCTTCGCAAGCCATAACCGAGGCCGTTTTTGCCATTTCTAACTTTTTGATTTTTGAAGATAGGGCCTCGATTTGGGCTTGTAAAGAGGTGTTTTCATCTACCTTAAGGGCGCCCGGGGCAATAGATTTTGTGCCTCGGGGAGTGTGCCATTGAAAATTGTTTTGAGAAATTTCCTTAATTTGATTATAAATTTCATTTGGGCGACGATTACCTAGGAGTCCCCCAGAGCTAGAGTCGAGTGTTTGTCTTGTGTGCGGTAACAACCCATTATAGAAAGTGGATACTTGTTGCCACACTGCAAGACCATGATGAGGGCACTTTCTTAATAGCTCTTTGAACCTTTCCCAAGTTTCATATAAGGATTCCCCGTCCTCTTGTGAATATGTATTAATTTCAGTCATTAATTTAGTTGTTTTAGAAGGAAGAAAATACTTATATAGAAACTTTTGGGCTAGTTCATACCAAGTGTTTACCGAACCACTTGGGAGGGTGTTAAGCCAAGCCTTTGCTCGGTCTTTTAGCTAAAATGGGAACATTCGGAGGCGGATGGCGTCGTTTGATGCTCCGTTGATCCGAAAGGTATCACATATTTCCAAAAAGTTGGTAATATGTAAATGGGGATCTTCGTCAGCTAGGCCATGGAAGGTTCCGGAATTTTGGAGCATGTGGATCAAATGCGGTCGAAGTTCGAAGTTATTGGCATCGACATTCGGTGCATTGATAGCGGCTCTGAGATTACCTACCGTGGGCCGTAGGTAATCCATCAAGGTACGCTGATCCGCCATTTGAGGTTGGTCCCCCGAAACTTTCTCTTGATTTTTAGCTTTTAGTCTCTTTATTAGAAAGCGTTCGGGTTCGTCTAGAGGTTCTTTTATGTCTTTATCGGAACTGGAGCTCATGCACTGCGTAGAAAGTTCAGGTGCTGCGTCTGGGTTCCAAGTCTTGTGATAAAAACAAAAAAACGTTCCACACCCTTCGCATGCCATAACCGAGGCTGTTTTTGCCATTTCTAACTTTCTGATTTTTGAAGATAGGGCCTCGATTTGGGCTTGTAAAGAGGTGTTTTCATCTACCTTAAGGGCGCCCGGGGCAATAGATTTTGTGCCTCGGGGAGTGTGCCATTGAAAATTGTTTTGAGCAATTTCCTCAATTTGATTATAAATTTCATTTGGGCGACGATTACCTAGGAGTCCCCCAGAGCTAGAGTCGAGTGTTTGTCTTGTGTGCGGTAACAACCCATTATAGAAAGTGGATACTTGTTGCCACACTGCAAGACCATGATGAGGGCACTTTCTTAATAGCTCTTTGAACCTTTCCCAAGTTTCATATAAGGATTCCCCGTCCTCTTGTGAATATGTATTAATTTCAGTCATTAATTTAGTTGTTTTAGAAGGAAGAAAATACTTATATAGAAACTTTTGGGCTAGTTCATACCAAGTGTTTACCGAACCACTTGGGAGGGTGTTAAGCCAAGCCTTTGCTCGGTCTTTTAGCTAAAATGGGAACATTCGGAGGCGGATGGCGTCGTTTGATGCTCCGTTGATCCGAAAGGTATCACATATTTCCAAAAAGTTGGTAATATGTAAATGGGGATCTTCGTCAGCTAGGCCATGGAAGGTTCCGGAATTTTGGAGCATTTGGATCAAATGCGGTCGAAGTTCGAAGTTATTGGCATCGACATTCGGTGCATTGATAGCGGCTCTGAGATTACCTACCGTGGGCCGTAGGTAATCCATCAAGGTACGCTGATCCGCCATTTGAGGTTGGTCCCCCGAAACTTTCTCTTGATTTTTAGCTTTTAGTCTCTTTATTAGAAAGCGTTCGGGTTCGTCTAGAGGTTCTTTTATGTCTTTATCGGAACTGGAGCTCATGCACTGCGTAGAAAGTTCAGGTGTTGCGTCTGGGTTCCAAGTCTTGTGATAAAAACAAAAAAACGTTCCACACCCTTCGCAAGCCATAACCGAGGCCGTTTTTGCCATTTCTAACTTTTTGATTTTTGAAGATAGGGCCTCGATTTGGGCTTGTAAAGAGGTGTTTTCATCTACCTTAAGGGCGCCCGGGGCAATAGATTTTGTGCCTCGGGGAGTGTGCCATTGAAAATTGTTTTGAGCAATTTCCTCAATTTGATTATAAATTTCATTTAGGCGACGATTACCTAGGAGTCCCCCAGAGCTAGAGTCGAGTGTTTGTCTTGTGTGCGGTAACAACCCATTATAGAAAGTGGATACTTGTTGCCACACTGCAAGACCGTGATGAGGGCACTTTCTTAATAGCTCTTTGAACCTTTCCCAAGTTTCATATAAGGATTCCCCGTCCTCTTGTGAATATGTATTAATTTCAGTCATTAATTTAGTTGTTTTAGAAGGAAGAAAATACTTATATAGAAACTTTTGGGCTAGTTCATACCAAGTGTTTACCGAACCACTTGGGAGGGTGTTAAGCTAAGCCTTTGCTCGGTCTTTTAGCTAAAATGGGAACATTCGGAGGCGGATGGCGTCGTTTGATGCTCCGTTGATCCGAAAGGTATCACATATTTCCAAAAAGTTGGTAATATGTAAATGGGGATCTTCGTCAGCTAGGCCATGGAAGGTTCCGGAATTTTGGAGCATTTGGATCAAATGCGGTCGAAGTTCGAAGTTATTGGCATCGACATTCGGTGCATTGATAGCGGCTCTGAGATTACCTACCGTGGGCCGTAGGTAATCCATCAAGGTACGCTGATCCGCCATTTGAGGTTGGTCCCCCGAAACTTTCTCTTGATTTTTAGCTTTTAGTCTCTTTATTAGAAAGCGTTCGGGTTCGTCTAGAGGTTCTTTTATGTCTTTATCGGAACTGGAGCTCATGCACTGCGTAGAAAGTTCAGGTGCTGCGTCTGGGTTCCAAGTCTTGTGATAAAAACAAAAAAACGTTCCACACCCTTCGCATGCCATAACCGAGGCTGTTTTTGCCATTTCTAACTTTCTGATTTTTGAAGATAGGGCCTCGATTTGGGCTTGTAAAGAGGTGTTTTCATCTACCTTAAGGGCGCCCGGGGCAATAGATTTTGTGCCTCGGGGAGTGTGCCATTGAAAATTGTTTTGAGCAATTTCCTCAATTTGATTATAAATTTCATTTGGGCGACGATTACCTAGGAGTCCCCCAGAGCTAGAGTCGAGTGTTTGTCTTGTGTGCGGTAACAACCCATTATAGAAAGTGGATACTTGTTGCCACACTGCAAGACCATGATGAGGGCACTTTCTTAATAGCTCTTTGAACCTTTCCCAAGTTTCATATAAGGATTCCCCGTCCTCTTGTGAATATGTATTAATTTCAGTCATTAATTTAGTTGTTTTAGAAGGAAGAAAATACTTATATAGAAACTTTTGGGCTAGTTCATACCAAGTGTTTACCGAACCACTTGGGAGGGTGTTAAGCCAAGCCTTTGCTCGGTCTTTTAGCTAAAATGGGAACATTCGGAGGCGGATGGCGTCGTTTGATGCTCCGTTGATCCGAAAGGTATCACATATTTCCAAAAAGTTGGTAATATGTAAATCGGGATCTTCGTCAACTAGGCCATGGAAGGTTCCGGAATTTTGGAGCATTTGGATCAAATGCGGTCGAAGTTCGAAGTTATTGGCATCGACATTCGGTGCATTGATAGCGGCTCTGAGATTACCAACCGTGGGCCGTAGGTAATCCATCAAGGTACGCTGATCCGCCATTTGAGGTTGGTCCCCCGAAACTTTCTCTTGATTTTTAGCTTTTAGTCTCTTTATTAGAAAGCGTTCGGGTTCGTCTAGAGGTTCTTTTATGTCTTTATCGGAACTGGAGCTCATGCACTGCGTAGAAAGTTCAAGTGTTGCGTCTGGGTTCCAAGTCTTGTGATAAAAACAAAAAAACGTTCCACACCCTTCGCAAGCCATAACCGAGGCCGTTTTTGCCATTTCTAACTTTTTGATTTTTGAAGATAGGGCCTCGATTTGGGCTTGTAAAGAGGTGTTTTCATCTACCTTAAGGGCGCCCGGGGCAATAGATTTTGTGCCTCGGGGAGTGTGCCATTGAAAATTGTTTTGAGAAATTTCCTCAATTTGATTATAAATTTCATTTGGGCGACGATTACCTAGGAGTCCCCCAGAGCTAGAGTCGAGTGTTTGTGTTGTGTGCGGTAACAACCCATTATAGAAAGTGGATACTTGTTGCCACACTGCAAGACCATGATGAGGGCACTTTCTTAATAGCTCTTTGAACCTTTCCCAAGTTTCATATAAGGATTCCCCGTCCTCTTGTGAATATGTATTAATTTCAGTCATTAATTTAGTTGTTTTAGAAGGAAGAAAATACTTATATAGAAACTTTTGGGCTAGTTCATACCAAGTGTTTACCGAACCACTTGGGAGGGTGTTAAGCCAAGCCTTTGCTCGGTCTTTTAGCTAAAATGGGAACATTCGGAGGCGGATGGCGTCGTTTGATGCTCCGTTGATCCGAAAGGTATCACATATTTCCAAAAAGTTGGTAATATGTAAATGGGGATCTTCGTCAGCTAGGCCATGGAAGGTTCCGGAATTTTGGAGCATGTGGATCAAATGCGGTCGAAGTTCGAAGTTATTGGCATCGACATTCGGTGCATTGATAGCGGCTCTGAGATTACCTACCGTGGGCCGTAGGTAATCCATCAAGGTACGCTGATCCGCCATTTGAGGTTGGTCCCCCGAAACTTTCTCTTGATTTTTAGCTTTTAGTCTCTTTATTAGAAAGCGTTCGGGTTCGTCTAGAGGTTCTTTTATGTCTTTATCGGAACTGGAGCTCATGCACTGCGTAGAAAGTTCAGGTGCTGCGTCTGGGTTCCAAGTCTTGTGATAAAAACAAAAAAACGTTCCACACCCTTCGCATGCCATAACCGAGGCTGTTTTTGCCATTTCTAACTTTCTGATTTTTGAAGATAGGGCCTCGATTTGGGCTTGTAAAGAGGTGTTTTCATCTACCTTAAGGGCGCCCGGGGCAATAGATTTTGTGCCTCGGGGAGTGTGCCATTGAAAATTGTTTTGAGCAATTTCCTCAATTTGATTATAAATTTCATTTGGGCGACGATTACCTAGGAGTCCCCCAGAGCTAGAGTCGAGTGTTTGTCTTGTGTGCGGTAACAACCCATTATAGAAAGTGGATACTTGTTGCCACACTGCAAGACCATGATGAGGGCACTTTCTTAATAGCTCTTTGAACCTTTCCCAAGTTTCATATAAGGATTCCCCGTCCTCTTGTGAATATGTATTAATTTCAGTCATTAATTTAGTTGTTTTAGAAGGAAGAAAATACTTATATAGAAACTTTTGGGCTAGTTCATACCAAGTGTTTACCGAACCACTTGGGAGGGTGTTAAGCCAAGCCTTTGCTCGGTCTTTTAGCTAAAATGGGAACATTCGGAGGCGGATGGCGTCGTTTGATGCTCCGTTGATCCGAAAGGTATCACATATTTCCAAAAAGTTGGTAATATGTAAATGGGGATCTTCGTCAACTAGGCCATGGAAGGTTCCGGAATTTTGGAGCATTTGGATCAAATGCGGTCGAAGTTCGAAGTTATTGGCATCGACATTCGGTGCATTGATAGCGGCTCTGAGATTACCAACCGTGGGCCGTAGGTAATCCATCAAGGTACGCTGATCCGCCATTTGAGGTTGGTCCCCCGAAACTTTCTCTTGATTTTTAGCTTTTAGTCTCTTTATTAGAAAGCGTTCGGGTTCGTCTAGAGGTTCTTTTATGTCTTTATCGGAACTGAAGCTCATGCACTGCGTAGAAAGTTCAGGTGTTGCGTCTGGGTTCCAAGTCTTGTGATAAAAACAAAAAAACGTTCCACACCCTTCGCAAGCCACAACCGAGGCCGTTTTTGCCATTTCTAACTTTTTGATTTTTGAAGATAGGGCCTCGATTTGGGCTTGTAAAGAGGTGTTTTCATCTACCTTAAGGGCGCCCGGGGCAATAGATTTTGTTCCTCGGGGAGTGTGCCATTGAAAATTGTTTTGAGAAATTTCCTTAATTTGATTATAAATTTCATTTGGGCGACGATTACCTAGGAGTCCCCAGAGCTAGAGTCGAGTGTTTGTCTTGTGTGCGGTAACAACCCATTATAGAAAGTGGATACTTGTTGCCACACTGCAAGACCATGATGAGGGCACTTTCTTAATAGCTCTTTGAACCTTTCCCAAGTTTCATATAAGGATTCCCCGTCCTCTTGTGAATATGTATTAATTTCAGTCATTAATTTAGTTGTTTTAGAAGGAAGAAAATACTTATATAGAAACTTTTGGGCTAGTTCATACCAAGTGTTTACCGAACCACTTGGGAGGGTGTTAAGCCAAGCCTTTGCTCGGTCTTTTAGCTAAAATGGGAACACTCGGAGGCGGATGGCGTCGTTTGATGCTCCGTTGATCCGAAAGGTATCACATATTTCCAAAAAGTTGGTAATATGTAAATGGGGATCTTCGTCAGCTAGGCCATGGAAGGTTGCGGAATTTTAGAGCATTTGGATCAAATGCGGTCGAAGTTCAAAGTTATTGGCATCGACATTCGGTGCATTGATAGCGGCTCCGAGATTACCTACCGTGGGCCGTAGGTAATACATCAAGGTACGCTGATCCGCCATTTGAGGTTGGTCCCCCGAAACTTTCTCTTGATTTTTAGCTTTTAGTCTCTTTCTTAGAAAGCGTTCGGGTTCGTCTAGAGGTTCTTTTATGTCTTTATCGGAACTGGAGCTCATGCACTGCGTAGAAAGTTCAGGTGTTGCGTCTAGGTTCCAAGTCCTGTGATAAAAACAAAAAAACGTTCCACACCCTTCGCAAGCCATAACCGAGGCCGTTTTTGCCATTTCTAACTTTTTGATTTTTGAAGATAGGGCCTCGATTTGGGCTTGTAAAGAGGTGTTTTCATCTACCTTAAGGGCGCCCGGGGCAATAGATTTTGTGCCTCGGGGAGTGTGCCATTGAAAATTGTTTTGAGCAATTTCCTCAATTTGATTATAAATTTCATTTAGGCGACGATTACCTAGGAGTCCCCCAGAGCTAGAGTCGAGTGTTTGTCTTGTGTGCGGTAACAACCCATTATAGAAAGTGGATACTTGTTGCCACACTGCAAGACCGTGATGAGGGCACTTTCTTAATAGCTCTTTGAACCTTTCCCAAGTTTCATATAAGGATTCCTCGTCCTCTTGTGAATATGTATTAATTTCAGTCATTAATTTAGTTGTTTTAGAAGGAAGAAAATACTTATATAGAAACTTTTGGGCTAGTTCATACCAAGTGTTTACCGAACCACTTGGGAGGGTGTTAAGCCAAGCCTTTGCTCGGTCTTTTAGCTAAAATGGGAACATTCGGAGGCGGATGGCGTCGTTTGATGCTCCGTTGATCCGAAAGGTATCACATATTTCCAAAAAGTTGGTAATATGTAAATGGGGATCTTCGTCAGCTAGGCCATGGAAGGTTGCGGAATTGTAGAGCATTTGGATCAAATGCGGTCGAAGTTCGAAGTTATTGGCATCGACATTCAGTGCATTGATAGCGGCTCCGAGATTACCTACCGTGGGCCGTAGGTAATCCATCAAGGTACGCTGATCCGCCATTTGAGGTTGGTCCCCCGAAACTTTCTCTTGATTTTTAGCTTTTAGTCTCTTTCTTAGAAAGCGTTCGGGTTCGTCTAGAGGTTCTTTTATGTCTTTATCGGAACTGGAGCTCATGCACTGCGTAGAAAGTTCAGGTGCTGCGTCTGGGTTCCAAGTCCTGTGATAAAAACAAAAAAAACGTTGGTCGGAAATCTCACCACGGCCCCGTGGTCATGGTTACAGAGATTGTTTTCTGGATCCTAGTTACTGGGAAGTTCAGCACGGCCCCGTGGTGCACCGTCACGGCCCCGTGGTCACTCTTCTGTAACTCAGAAAACAAAAACTGCCTGTAAGGTTGCTGGGCATGGCCCCATGTCCAACCAGGCACGGCCCGTGCTTAAGTCTGCAGAAGCTTGAAAAATTAAGAAAAATCCTAAAAAAATAGAAAAATAAGAAAAATGATTAGGCCGTTGATTGCTAACTTTCTTAAAATCCTTGTGTCCCCGGCAACGACGCTAAAAACTTGGTGTGCGTTAGGTGTGGTATGATTTTATTGATATTTTAGCCCATTTTATGCATTAGTCAAGTTTTAAATTTATAAAACATGATATTCTACTAACACTAAACACACACATGGGCAAGTGCACCCATCGTGAGCGTAGTATAGCGTTGGTAAGATACCGAGGTCGTCCAATGACACAAGAGCTTTTAGTACCGGTTTATCCTCAACATCTAATCAATCTAAAATTTTTGAGAAAAGATTTTAAAGTATAAAAATAAAAACTAAAAATGCAGAAATAAAAATAAAGTAAAAAAAGATAGACAAGATGAATCACTTGGATCCGACTCGCCTTTAATGTACCCTTTGATGATGTTTGCACTTTTGCACTTTTTAAGAGATTATCTTAGTTATAGTAGTAGACCCCTCTTTTGAAGGTGACGTTACGGTTAACCCAGTGGTTTGAGTCAGCAAGGATATAATCCCAAAGGGTCGGATTATTGAAAGATAATTAATTAAGTTATTAATGCGAAAAGTGGTAGGCCCCTCTTTTGAAGGTGACGTTACCCTCGGCTAAGTGGTTTAAGTCAGCAGGGATACAATCCTAAGTAGCCGGTTTAATGTATTAATAGTAGTTTGCATATGAGGGGATCAAGCCATCGCACCCCCGCCATCCAACACCAGTGGGTATTGAAGGAGGTCCTAGTAAGCTTGACTCAGGTCCTTGCAGGATCTATACACTGAACAAGGCAAGAACCTTACTAAACCATTCCCTTAACCCCCGACCAGGTAGCCAACATATCTCTATATAGACCGTAGAGATATGAATGGTGTAAATTTTTTACGTTATACATACAGTAAAGTAATGCCAAGACACCACGGACAAATGATAAAGAAGTTTCACCTTCAACATAAGAAACTATTTATTAAAGTCATTAATACAGAACCAAATAAAAAGTGCGAAAAGATTAAAAATCAAAAGTAATACATTAAAGAATTGTCTTCACCAAGTGATGTAAGAGACTTAGCCAAAACATGGCCTTTGATTGGCAAGAACTCTTACTATCAATCTTGGATCCCGAGACTACTACACACACTCTAAGGTGGATGATGGATGATGGTGGTGGATGTGGGTGTTGTAGTGGTGGTGGAGTGGTGGCAAAGTGGGAGAGTGGTGGTTTGCCAAGGGATGCCTTTGAAGTGAGCCAAGCACCCCTATTTATAGCCTGAACAGAAGCCCGGCCACCCCCCGTGTCCAGCGGATACGCCCCGTGGCCATCCTTTTCTCTTCCTTCATTAAATGCATGTGTCAGCAGAAGGCTCAACACGGCTCATGTCCGGTGGACACGCCTCGTGTGCAGAAGCGTATCTGTACTACCAAGATTTTGCAAGATTCTGCGTATCTTAGCGTTGACCACGCCCCCGTGCTGAGCTGGGCACGCCCCCCCTGGTGGGCGTATAAGCTTCTACAGCTTTGTCTTTTCTGTAGGTGACTGACCACGCCCCCGTGTCTAGTGGGCACGGCCTGTGGTCAGTCTTCTGTTTCTTGTTTTTGCCTTTGGGGATGCTGCCGAGGGGTCGGGTATGTCACATTTATTCATTTTCTTTGTATTTATGTTGGTTTTTGCTGTATATTTGTTTCTTTTGCTCGTTTAAGCTCATTTGGTCCTGTAAATTCAAAAGGAAGACAAAAACACATTTTTCCACATTTTTGCATTTTGCACACATCAGTATGTTATTTACCATTTTTGTTTCTTGGGTCTTGCAGCCATTAGGCACGTCTGCCTTAGTGCATTACCCAGTTATTGGACTATGTTCTTTAATAATCCTGAGGTGCTAGAACAATTTTGTAAAAAGAAATTCATCCATTACCAAACGTGTTGGGGGACAGGAACCCCCGGTACATAGTCTTATAAAAGGAACAAAAAGAGAGGACTTAAGTCATTTTACAAAAGTGGCCCTCAGGCCGTTTCTCCTGCCTTCCCTCGTAGGGATTGTCCTTCACACAAAATACTTTCAGAGCTGCATTAGGTTCTAAGTCCTTTGAACTTCCTTGCCTTGGATTGTTTCTAGTTTGCAAGCTCCCTTGCCGTTTGCCCATACGACCCTATATAGTCCTTCCCATTTGGGTCCTAGCTTCCCCGTGTTTTACTGCAAACTGGTCTCGTTAGCCCTTAGGACCAGGTCCCCAGGAACCAGGTTGAGCTTTTTCATCCTGCCGTTGTAGTATTTTTCTATTTGCTTCTTGTACTTGGCTTCCCTCACTACAGCAATCTCTCTCCTTTCCTCTAGGAGGTTGAGGTTCATTTGCAGGTCTTGTTCATTCTCGGCGTCCCGTAACTTCATCCTGGCTGTGGGTGAACCTATCTCAACAGGAATTACTGCCTCTGTCCCATAAGTTAAGCTGAAGGGGGTTTCCTCGTTGCAGACCTTGGGAGTTGTTCGGTAGGCCCAAAGGACAAATGGCAATTCTTCCAGCCAACCTTTTTGCTTTTGCCCTAATCTCCCTTTCATTCCTCGGATCACGCTTTGGTTAGCCCTTTCTACTAGCCCGTTGCTCTAAGCGTGAGTGACCGACGTGAAGATCTGCTGAATCTGCATCTGCTCGCACTAGGGCTTGAAGGGTTTTCCCGCAAACTGAATGCCATTATCACTAACGAGCTCCAGTGGTATTCCAAATCGACAGATGTTGTTGTCTAAAATGAATCTTTTCATTTGCTCCCTCGTGATTTTTGCCAAGGGTTTGGCCTCAACCCACTTTTTGAAGTAATCAATGGCCAGTACGACGAACCTAACCCCACCCGGGCCCTCCGGGAATGGTCCGATGATGTCTGTGGCCCACTTTTGGAACGGCCAAGATGTTGAGACTGGGACCATGGGGTGTTTATGATGGTGGGTCATGGGGGCATGGATTTGACAGTTATCACATTTTCTAATCTCCTCCAAGGCCGTTTCATACATTTGATGCCAGTAAAATCCAACGTTCATGGCTTTGGCCACAACTGTTTTTGGACCCGAGTACATACCACAAATTCCTTCGTGTATCTCTTGTATTACATACTTCGCCTCCTCCTCATCCACACACTTCAGGGAAGGGCCTAGGTATGACCTTCGGTAGAGTTCCTCGTCTACCCTTACCTTCTGGGCCGACCATTCACCCTCTAGGAAGACCCCGTCCTTCAGGAAGTTTACGATGGGGGTCATCTAGGATTTCCGTGTCCTATCCACCGCTGCTACTTCTTCATTTGTTATGGAGGGGGAGGTCAGAACCTCCACTTTTACTTCCCTAGCCAGATGATCGAATGCCACCGAAGCCAATTTGCTGAGGGGCATCTGCTTTTCTATTTTTTCCTCGGGGGACGTACTCTAGCTTGAAGCCGCTGAAGGACTTGGCAAGTTCCTTTACTCTGGTCACATACTGAGCCATGGAGTTGTCTTTTGCATCGTACTCCCCATTGTATTGCTACATGTTCTTCTGGATCAGTGGTACCATCGTATAACTTCATGTTGGGGGTTTGAAAATGCTTTGGTATCTCGGCATTGCATATGAGAGGTGCAAAGCGAGATATTCTGTGACTTCCATCTGGGATCTCAAGAATGGGTTTGACCACTCCTGGGACACTGGATATCATGTCCTTGAGTTTCTGCAATTCCCTGGCCATAGCTTGGTTGATTCCTGCATCCTGCATGTAACCAAAGTTAGTATCAAAAGAAGTATTAAGATTGTTACCTTCTGACTGATTGGAAGTTGGTATCCCAGAAGTATATCGAGAATAAGACATGTCTGGTATAATGGTAGGTCCAGAAGAAGCAATGGTTTGCATTGGTATGAAATCCCCTTCATGAATTTAAGAGTTTCTCCATCACTGTCTCCCTAAGGATCCTTGATCCTGAAAGACATTAGGTCCCGAGTAGGTGTGCACTGGAGGTCTAGTATGTGATCTATAAATCCTTGAACCCTGGGTGAGGATCCTTGATTGTTGAAGTAGGATCCTTGGGCCGGAAATGTCTCCACATATTCCGCAGAACGAAGGGAGGATCCTTGATGCTGAATAGTCGTCATTAATCCATGCTGATGGATCGAGGATCCTTGAGGAATGGTCATTGCCAATGATCCCTGCTGTGGAATTGAGGATACTTGAGGTTGCGTGCTGGACATCCTGGACTGTTGCACTTCATTTGCTGGGGTGACGAAGTCCAACATCCGGGGCACCAATTGTTTTAGTCAAAAAATCTGATGAGGATAATGCAACCAAACTCTCTGTTAAGGGGTATGATGCTTGAATTGATTTATAGCAATAAGGATCACTATGAAATATAAATAACAAGTGACACAAGGTTTATACGGGGAAAAAGCCCTTGATCAAAAGTTGATCTCCGGCACAAAAAACCCCGGGTGATGGAAACTACCGATCACCAACTCAAATTAAACAAGTAATGTGTTACAACTTCGGATGATAGCGAGCTAGATACAAGGATCACTATAGTGTAATGTGTAAAAAGTGTATGAAATCGCTAAGTGAATGAACGAGAGCTGGTGTGAGCGGTTTTCAGAGTGTGTGTAGCCAAAAATAGCATAAGTGTTGTCTAATTAGCTCGCTACCCCATTTAAATCTAATAAAAATCTAAGTAACAAACTATCCGTAAATGGTGCAAGTCCTCCACGACTCCACAACGTCCATTTCTGACCAAGCACGTGCGGAATAGAGTTAGAATATTCTCCAGAAATATCGCCAAGACCAAGTCCCATTTGATATTCCTGCAAAACAATTACGAATTCAAAGTGAACAATCATTAGTATAAGGATCCTTAGGATGATCCATGATCCTGAAGCACTTCTGAGGATCACTAACTGACACAGAAGTAAGGATCACCAAACATGATAATATTTGAGGATCACGGGTCATTTAGAAATCCACCCCTAACAATTGCCCCCAAAATATAAGGAGTTATATCGTAAATAAACAAGTTATATTTTTTCGATCTTATCCCCAACAAACTAACGGATAACTAGCCGTTGGAGACAAACTAGCCGTTGCAAAGCTGACGTCACTGAAGTGACAATCCTGCAAATCATCATTATAAATAGGAGTTAGAGATAGGATCAATATGCATTTAAATTCGAAGAAACTCCCTTTAAATTCTCGGTCGAAGATCAATCAGGTATCTCTTCTCTTATCTCTCCTTCTCTTACTCTGTTTTTCTTTCTTTACCAACATCAATGATGCTCCGGTCCTCCCCCGCCAAGGATCACCAGAAGGATAGCCCCTTGAAGAGTCAAGGGATTATCAAAGACTCAATACATGAGAGGTGTTGCTTTAACGATGCTCAAATAGATAAGATCCGTCTCTGCTTTCCGGCGAACACCTTTTTCAAACCCTTCGATCCCACTATTCTGAGCGACTATGTTTCTGAAACATGGGTTGCCTTTCCAGTTACTCCATTCACCATAGGATACACCTATCTTTTTCCAGACTTTACAGAATCCTTCTTTTCTCTTACCGGCATCTCTTACATCCAAGCTATGCCGATGATTTGGAGGGTCTTGTATACCCTGGAGAGGATCATAGAGCAAGAAGGGATTGATTTAGGAATGTCAGAGCTGACACAGATGTATGATCTCACAACGTTTGGATCACATCGATATCTGTTTAAGCGAAAACCCGGTGAAGAACACCCCATTTTTAAAGCCACCAAGAATGACACAAATTGGAAACGACGCTTCTTCTTCGTCAGGAGGGATACCATTCCAAACGGAAAGCATTTACCCAGGAAGTGGTCCACCAATGGTAGGACAGAGGATCCTGAGAAGGATCATCAGGTAATCTGGCTCTTGTGAAAGGATTACTAACCCTTTTTTGTCTTGTGTTATGCAGCTATTTCTGTTTCGCACCTCATCACAACACCCGCAACCAAGGATAGGCTTGCTGCTTTTTGGAAGCTTGATCCTGAAATAAGGTCATTCAAGATAGACACCCAAGACTCACAAGAAGTATCCTCAGGTTCCATCACCATGTCAAGTAAGTATCCTGCTTTTTGCATAGTTGAATATTAAAATAAATAGTTATATTGAAATAGGATAAGGATACTTATCTTGCTTTAAATGTGTAGGTGCCGGAAAATCTTCCAAGACTGCCTCCCAATTCAACACGGCCGACCTTGATGTTGTTCGATCCAGGAAGAAGAGGGCCACTACCAGTCCTAGCATCTCCATTCCCAAGGCACCCACTAAAGGAAGGGGTGGCAAGAAGAGGAAAACTTCTGACACCGAGGACCTACAAGGCCTACCACTGATCCGCCACCAGTTCCTTGAATACTTCAATGAGGTGAGGATCATCAATTCTGCCTAGGTATCCTACTCATTTGAGGATCACCTGATCTTGAATTGCTTTGTCTTTTTCTTTGCAGAAATTTGCTGAGATTGAAGATTATGTGGGAAGCGTCGAGGAGCAGGATAAGAAGATTGCTGACCTTCAACAAGTTGCAGTACTTAAGGATCTCAAGATTGCCGATCTTGAAAAGGCCCTTCAAGATGCCAAGACTAAGACGGCTAAAATCCTGATCGACATTGACTATGAGAAGCATGATCTCATAGAAGGTGCAAAGGTCTCTGCTTCCATCACAATGTATCAGACAAAACTAAAGATGGCCCAGGAAGCTCAAGATCCTAACTTCGACAGAAGCAGCTAGGATGTTGAGGGCTGGAAAGCAAGGTTGGCTGATCTTGAAGATGATGAAGATACTGAGGAGGTTTTGGCGATCGAGGCTGGAGGCAGTGGGAAGGATCAGGTTAAGGATACCTAAGCTGGAGGGGACGAGGATGCAGCGAAGGTGTAGGCTGCACAATTGGGAAATGATGGACATTCCTAGACGCAGCCGGAGCCCAATTTTTAAATTTGGTAGTAGTTTTTTGTGGTTGTGATGATTTTAAAACAATGATGGTCTGTAATAACTAAACAATAGCTATTAGGGTTAAGGATCATGAATGATCCTTTGGACAATAGGTAGGATTACAACTGGTGGAGGGATCCTCTGTTTGGGGGATGAAGCCATTGTGATCCTGCCATCTTTTTAATTCCTGCACTACTAAGACCTTTAGACAATGGACACCCTTTACCTACCCCAGCGGACGGGCCACGTATTGCTGGTAGATGCTCGGGGTAGGTAATTTTGACAACCTTTGATGGTTAAGCTTTTGTTAATAAAATAACCTTAATCTTTTTTGGCTTATCTTGTGTTGATATCCTTGTTGTTGTTTTATTTTTCAATTGTTTTGATTTACACTTGTCTGAGTAAGAAAAGTTGAACAACTTAGATAAAAAAAACTTAGGATATAATGCAGGATCAAATATCCTATAGTTGAAAAATTCCAAAAAGTGGTATATTTTAAGGATCATGAGTTCAGTTGTCAAAGTATTAGGGTTATTCAAATAATCAATGAATAAAGTCAAAATAATTAAGGATCATACCTGAGGATCCAAGTTAGGATCCTAACTCTTAATATTATTATAACCAGGATAATCACACAACAAACCTTAGTAAAAGGTAAGGATCAAGGATCCTTGGTTGTTTAACTTCGAAAACCTGAAATAAAACATAACTTGGGACTAAGCCATTATAAGATAAAGGTTAGCAACTGGGGACAAGCCCAAAGGATAACTGGGGACAAGCCCAAAGGATAACTGGGGACAAGCCCAAGGATCGTATGTTAACTGGAGTATGGCCCTAACTGGCGACTATCCAAACTTAGTGGCATGAAAATGCCAAAACCTTAGCTAGCGTGAAAACGCTAGAAACCTTAAGAACGGATGTATGGTACGTCTACCATTATACGTAGGATCCTAGGTATAGCCAGTACAATGGAATTATCAGCCCCTAAAACGAGTACTGGTCCCACTGCCATGAACTATACCAGGATCATCGTGCGCTACTGGCGGAACTGGGGTTAAACCCAAACAACTGGGGTCGATCCCAAGTAACTGGTTGCTTGTGTGGATAATCATGCTTTTGCTAAGAGTACCTGAACCTTCAAAACTCAAAATCTCGTGAAATGGGGATAAAGGATGCAAGATCCTTATCCTTATGTGAGAAAGTAAGGAAATGAAATAGTTTAAGGATAGAATGTTACCAAAAATGAGGATCATCTGTGCTTTAAGGATCCTTTAAGGATATTTATCATGTGAGGATCATGGATCCTTATCACATGAAATATCTCTTCAAATGGACGGCATTCCAAGCTCTTGGTAGTAAGTAACCTTCCATTGTTAGCAATCGATATGCCCCCTTTCCTGCCTCAGCTTCAATCAAGTAAGGGCCTTCCCATTTTGGTGCCAACTTTCCATCAGCAGGATTGGTGGTATTCTGAAATGCTTTCCTTAGCACCATATCACCAACTTGGAATTTCCTGATCCTAACATTTTTGTTATAGGCACCGGCCATTCTTTGCTGATAACTAGCCATCCTTATCCTTGCCAAGTCTCTGATTTCTTCTATAGTATCCAGGTCTTGAACCAAGTTCTCATCATTTTCCTCAGGATCACGAATACTGGTTCTAGCAGTTGGAACCACCATTTCTGTAGGGATCACTGATTCTGCCCCAAATACCAAAGAGAATGGAGTTTGGCCTGTAGCATTCTTAGGAGTTGTCCTATCAGCCCAAAGCACATAAGGTAATTCTTCTGCCCATTTCCCTTTCTTGGATCCAAGCTTCTTCTTCAAATTGTTGATGATGATCTTATTGGAGGATTCTGCCTGACCATTAGCTTGTGGGTGGACTGGTGTTGATGTTATCATCTTAATCCCCCAGCTGTCACAAAAGTTAGTGGTTCTGCCCCCAATGAATTGGGAACCATTATCACATATAATTTCAGAAGGAATACCGAATCTAGTTATAATATTTCTTTTAATGAAGGATATAACTTCCTTTTCTCTGACTTGGGCAAAAGCTTCAGCCTCTATCCACTTGGAGAAGTAATCAGTCATAGCGAGCATGAATACTTTTCCACCAGGTTCCTTAGGGAGCTTACCAACTATATCCATACCCCATCTCATAAATGGCCAAGAGGAGGATATAGGATGCAAAAATTCAGCTGGTTGATGAAGGATATTGTTGTGTCTCTGACAAGGATCACATCTCTTAGCATACTCCACGGCATCTCTCTTCATGGTTGGCCAGTAGTATCCTGTCCTCAGGATCCTTGAGAATAACACCCTGCCCCCAGTGTGGTTTCCACAATCTCCTTCATGAAAGTGTTTTAAAACTTCTTGGATTTCAGGATCCTCATTGTTAGTGGTTTGGAACTCACAAGCTATAGAGTGGGGTATTATGTCCCCCTGTGGCGATTTTAGTAGTATTCCAAGCCCTGTTCCCTTGATGTTTGAGGATCCATCAGTGTAGAGTATCCAAGGATCCTTGGTCTCTTCTAGCTGCTGGACTTCTAATTCAGCTTCCTTTTGTAAATCACTACTGAAATCTGCCACAAAGTCAGCTAATGCTTGGGATTTAATGGCTGCCCTGGGCTCATATCTTATATCATATGCACTAAGTTTCACTGCCCACTTAGCCATCCTTCCTGACATTTCAGGTTTCCTGAGGACATTCTTGATTGGAAAATTAGTTTTAACGATAATAACATGAGTTTCAAAATAATGTCTTAATTTGGTAGATGCCATAATTAATGCAAGGATAAGTTTTTCTAAGTGCGAATACCTGGATTCAGCATCAAGTAAACTCTTACTTACATAATAGACAGGATGTTGTGTACCTTCGTGATCCTTAACAAGGACGGCACTTACTGCTTTTGAGGATACTGCAAGATATAAGGATAACATATCTCCTTTTTCTGGTTTCATTAAAGCCGGGGACGAGGATAGGTAACCCTTAAGAGCTCTTAAGGCACTTTCATGCTTCTCAGTCCACTCGAATTTCTTGTTCTTCCTTAGGATATCATAGAATTCCTTGCACTTTTCTGAAGATTTGGATATGAATCTGTTTAAAGCTGCAATCCTGCCTGTTAATCTCTGAACATCCTTAGCATTGGTAGGGGACTTGATGTTCACTATTGCTTTGATTTGTTCTGGACTGGCTTCAATGCCTCTCTTTGTCACCATATATCCTAAGAATTTACCTGCTTTAACACCAAAGTGACATTTTGAAGGATTAAGCTTCATATTATATTTATCAAGGATATTGAATGCTTCCTCCAAGTCTCTTAGGTGATCCTTAGCCTTTATTGATTTTACCACCATATCGTCTATGTAAACCTCCATAGTTTGTCCAATCTGATCCTTGAACATCATATTCACTAGCCTTTGATAAGTTGCACCTGCATTTCTTAGTCCGAATGGCATAGCAATATAGCAGTATATACCAGTTGGAGTCATGAAGGCTGTATCCTCTTGATCGGATGGTTCCATTTGGATTTGTTGAAATCCAGATGAAGCATCCATAAAAGTTAACAGTTCATGACCCGCAGTTGCATCCACCATGGAGTCAATGTGGGGTAATGGGAAAGGATCCTTGGGACATGCATTATTTAAATCGGTAAAATCGACACATACCCTCCACTTTCCGTTTTTCTTTTGAACAACAACCACATTGGCCAACCATCTTGGATACTTGACCTCTCTAATCATACCTGCTCGGAGTAATTTCTCTACCTCCTCCTGGATAATGGCGTTTCTTTCCGGTGCAAATTTCCTTCTCCTTTGATGGATTGGTTTGAAGGACCTATCGATGCCAAGTTTGTGGGTGATTACATCTTTAGATATGCCTGTCATGTCTTCGTGTTTCCATGCAAAGGTAGTCTTTCTCCTTTTGAGGAAGGATATGAGGTCTTCCTTCATTTTGCCAAGGATCCCTGATCCTATATAAACTATAAATTCAGGATCATCAGGATCCATAGGGATTTCTACTATATCCTGTTCTCTTGCCTCCAAGACATCCCTTGGAGGACACTTTGATTGCTATTGCTCCCTAGACTTTGATGCTGGTTTCATTGATGAGGTGTAGCAGTTCTTAGCCTCTTGCTGATCACTATCAATTTTCACTATTCCCCAAGGACTAGGAAGCTTCACACATTGATGATAAGTGGATGGGACTGCCTTCATATCGTGTATCCAAGGCCTGCCAAGGATCACATTACAACAAGATAAACAGTCAATAACACAAAACTTTTGGTAAGAATGTAGGCCTTCGATATAGATTGGGAGTTTAATGTCCCCCAGAGTATTCTTGGTCTCGCCACTGAATCCCACGAGCACAGAGGATCTTGGTATGATGTCGGATTCAGGGATGTTCATCTTCTTGAGAACATCAAGCTGGATAATGTTCACTGAGCTTCCTCCATCTATAAGGATCCTGCGAACAAAATGGTTAGAAATAAAAAGAGTGATAACCAAACCATCATGATGAGGATCCTGGATGTCAACACGATCATCCTCATCGAAAGTTATAACTTTTCCTTCGGAGACGCTGGATGTTCGGATGGGTCTATCTCCATTATCCATCTTGGTTTCCTTCGCATGTCTTTTGGCTGCGAAGAAGGATGTTCCACAAATGTCTGATCCTCCAGATATAAAGTTTATAATTTGTGCATCTGCTGGAGGGGCTGGAGCTTTCTCTGGGATCCTTTCAGGATCCTGAGTCCTTGACTTCTTTCTCCCCAATAATTCTTTCAAGTGCCCCTTGCTCAACAAGTATCCAATTTCTTTTCTTAATGCGATGCATTCTTCTGTGAGATGCCCAAAATCTTCATGGTATGCACACCACTTTGATTTATCTTTAGTTGCAGTTGGTCTATCATTTTTTCTGGGCCATCTAGCTTTATCACCTAAATTCTGCATCGCAAGGATTAGTTCATTGTTATCAACAGAAAAACAATATTCAGAGATTGGAGGATAATCCTCATCATCCTCTTCTTGTTCAACAGCATGCACATTCTGGTTGTCAGATCTATTAAAGGATCTGAACTTGTTGTTCTTGAATGAGGATCCTTGCTTCTCTTGCTTTGAGGATCCTGCTAACCTCTCCTGGATCCTTTTGTCATCCTCTAGCCGGATGAACCTAAGGGCCCGGGTCCTTACCTCATCTAGGTTCCTGCATGGTGTCATAACAAGATCATCATAGAATAATGAATCCCTAAGCAATCCCATTTTAAAGGCTTCAACAGCCGTAGCTATATCCAAGTTAGGAATATCCAAGGATTCTTTACTAAATTTAGTGATATAATCCCTTAATGATTCATTATGACCCTGGGTTATCCTATATAGATCACTAGTTAAACGCTCAAATTTTCTACTACAAGAAAACTGATTATTAAATAGATTAACTAGATTAGCAAATGAGGTAATAGAGTAAGGAGGAAGACTTAGCAGCCATTTAAGAGCCGATCCAGTAAGAGTGGATCCAAATCCTTTGCACAGACACGCTTCCTTTAACCTTTCTGGGATGGGGTTGATCTCCATCCTTTCCCTGTATTGAGCTATGTGTTCCTCAGGGTCCGTTGAACCATCATACAACTTCATGGTAGGTACATGGAACCTCTTGGGTATCTCAGCATCACAGATTGGTGGTGCGAAACGAGATATCTTGTGGCTCCCATCTGCAATCTCTGGGATAGGCTTGACCACTCCTGGGACACTTGATATCATATCCTTTAACTTTTGCAATTCTCTGGCCATGGCATGATTGATACCTGGATCCTGCATAAGGCCATGGTTAGTAGTATAAGAATTATTAAAAGTGTTACCTCCCATTGGATTCAAATTAGGAAGAGTGGATGTTAATCCATATTGTTGGGATTCTGGAATGGCCGATGGACCCGTAGAAGCAATGGTTTGCATTGGAATGAAATCTCCCTGATGGATGTCAGAATTTCCTGATTGCAAACTCCTTAAGGATCTTGGAATCTGGAAGGATCCTTGAAACTGTGAGTATCCTTGGACCTGGGAGGATCCTGGAACATAGGAGGATCCTTGAACTTGGGAGGATGCTGGAACATAGGAGGATCCTTGAACTTGGGAGGATCCTGGAACATAGGAGGATCCTTGAACTTGGGAGGATCCTTGAACCTGGGAGGATCCTGGAACATAGGAGGATCTTGAACTTGGGAGGATCCTTGAACCTGGGAGGATCCTGGAACATAGGAGGATCCTTAAACTTGGGAGGATCCTTGAACCTGGGAGGATCCTTGAAACGACCAGTACCCTTGAATATGCTGCGCTCCCGAGTATCCTCCTGAGCTTGCAAAGGATCCTATATGCTGAGGATGGGATCCTGATGGTTGAAAGTGTAACCCTGAAGCCTGAGTCATTGCTGACGACCCGTAATGCACTCCTTTTGGTCCTCCAACATATTGAACGTCTGGAACCAGCGAAGGCTGAGAAGTTATAACCGGAGTATCAAAATTCAAAGATCTGGGCATTAGTGGGGAATGATCCTCTGCCGATCTCTTTTGTTTCTTGATGTCTCCAATTTCTCTAAGGATTCTTTCATTGGTCTTGTCCTGCTGCTGGATATGCTCCTTCATCTGCAAAATCAGAGTAAACAAGTCACTAGTAGTAGGAGTATAAGAAGCAGAAGAAGTTGGAGGTTTTGAGAAAATGGGAGTTGGTTTCTTCTCGACATTTTTCTGAGGTCCAGAAGGTGGTGGAGGCAAAGGTGGAATGCCCTGGGATGAATTGACTGCAGACATCGCACTAGAGGTATTCTTTGTTGATGAAGCCATTTGCTCGTATGCAATGAACCGGAATGATCACAAAGATGAGAATTTCTTAGGAATGAAGCACCAATTGCCCCACGGTGGGCGCCAAACTGTTTTGGTCAAAAAATTTGATGAGGATAATGCAACCAAACTCTCTGTTAAGGGGTATGATGCTTTAATTGATTTATAGCAATAAGGATCACTATGAAATATAAATAACAAGTGACACAAGGTTTATACGGGGAAAAAGCCCTTGATCAAAAGTTGATCTCCGGCACAAAAAACCCCGGGTGATGGAAACTACCGATCACTAACTCAAATTAAACAAGTAATGTGTTACAACTTCGGATGATAGCGAGCTAGATACAAGGATCACAATAGTGTAATGTGTAAAAAGTGTATGAAATCGCTAAGTGAATGAACGAGAGCTGGTGTGAGCGGTTTTCAGAGTGTGTGTAGCCAAAAATAGCATAAGTGTTGTCTAATTAGCTCGCTACCCCATTTAAATCTAATAAAAATCTAAGTAACAAACTATCCGCAAATGGTGCAAGTCCTCCACGACTCCACAACGTCCATTTCTGACCAAGCACGTGCGGAATAGAGTTAGAATATTCTCCAGAAATATCGCCAAGACCAAGTCCCATTTGATATTCCTGCAAAACAATTACGAATTCAAAGTGAACAATCATTAGTATAAGGATCCTTAGGATGATCCATGATCCTGAAGCACTTCTGAGGATCACTAACTGACACAGAAGTAAGGATCACCAAACAGGATAATATTTGAGGATCACGGGTCATTTAGAAATCCACCCCTAACACCAATGGAGAGTGATCCTCTGCTGGCCTCTTCTATTTCTTGATGTCATCAATCTCACGAAGGAACCTCTAGTTAGTCTTGTCTTGTTGCTCCATGTAGCTCTTTATCTACGAAAACAAAACAGAAATATCACTGTTAGTGTTAGTAGAAGAAGAACTAGTAGAAACTTTTGATCCTTGGAAGACTGATGATGTCTTCTTTTAAGTATTATTTGCATTCTTCTGGTATGGTGGTGGAATAGGAGGTAATGATGCATTAGTTTGGGATGAGGTAACCGCCAACATGGCATTTGAAGTGGGTTTTCCCTGAGAAGCCATGGAAGTGATGATTTTGAACAAAAATGAACAAAAAACAGATTTTTCTTATAATGGAAGCACCACTTGCCCCACGGTGGGCGCCAAATTATTTGGTAAAAAATCAAACAAAGGATAATGTAACCAAATCTGATTTTGTGATGTAGTATGCTTGAATGATGAACAAGTATATGATCAAATGTGAAATGTTGAAAACAGTGAACACAATGATTTATACGAGGAAAAAACCCTTGATCTTTATAAGATCTCCGGCATAAAAAACATCGGATAGTGAAAACTATCACTATAAACTATATTACACAAAAAGATTATAGCTTCGGATGTTGATCAAGTGTGGTACAATGATTATTTTCTAATGTGTGAGAGAGTGTTGTTTGCGAGCTTGTATTCGAGAGTATCAGTGTGTGTATCAGGTAATGTTCTTGCCTAAAACACTTGATCAACCCCTTTTGAATCAAAGTAACAACTAAGTCCGAAAATCATGGGAGACCACGTCTAAGCTCATGAACGTTGAGGGAATTCAACATGTGCGACATCTTTAACGAATATTGACCGAGATTCCAGCTATGACTTGGTCCACGTCGCCCACGACCTGCACATAATCGTGAGAGAACATAGAGAACAATTGTTAGCCAACTTATGTAATAATAAGGATCCGTGATCCTCAGACTTCCTGCACAATCTATTAAGGATCAGTGATCCAAGCCAATCTAAGGATATGTGATCAATAGTTATAAAAAATT
The DNA here is from genome assembly GCA_030545235.1 of Helianthus tuberosus. Taxonomy (NCBI): domain Eukaryota; kingdom Viridiplantae; phylum Streptophyta; class Magnoliopsida; order Asterales; family Asteraceae; genus Helianthus; species Helianthus tuberosus. The sequence goes on from CM060372.1 coordinate 154,795,723, forward strand.
AGCCTATAACAATTTTCATCATAAAAGCATGAAAATAGATAATTTTAATCCACCCATCTAAAACTAATTTTAAATAATTAACTGAAATAAAACTGATAGTTGTAATTATAATAAGAGTGTCCTATTTATAATGATAACAAAATAATAAATATAACAATTATAATCCTATTTCTTATAAAGGATTCTAAATACCGCTAAAGAAAAAAAATTAAAATATGATATAATAATACCACAAAAGCAAGAATGACAATTAGTATCATCAGCATCGCAATCCCGATCTTTAATGCCAAAATCACCAACTCTTCATCCCTATCCCATCCAAAGCGTATCATGCACCCTTACTTTTTATCATTCATTTAATTATATAAAAAAAAGAACTCAAAGATCATCAATAGCGGCAATGAAAAACATATGTCACCATACACCCTCTCTCATCCATCTGGCACCAACTCAGACCCAGACGACAATTAAAAAAACCAAATATTAATTGAAAATGTAGTAAGAATTTAGTAAATTACCATAAATACTCAAATATAAAATAATCATTAATTAGCTATTTAGGACTAAAATCGAAACTATATAAAACCTTTTGAACCAAATTTACTCAACCTTAAATACTTCAGGTACCAAACAGTAACACCTTGTAACTTACTCGGGTTTGACCCGTTTGAATTTTGACCCGAAATTTCACAACCCGGGCTTTGACCCGATAAAACGGACCCCCTCCCTCCCCCTTTTTATAACCCCTCACTCCAAAAGAACCAAAACCCCTTTATTATTTCGTCTGGAAATTCAGCCAATTTCCTCTCTAGTTAGGGCTTGATGTTGATAATTGCAGCATGATTAACATGAATTCACAAGAGTTGAACTACTTGGTCTACCGTTATCTTCATGAATCAGGTCTGTTTTTACTAAAGTTTCTATCTTTTTATCATTTGATTTTGTGGGTTGCTTCAAGATTGAGAGATCCTGTTAACCCTTTTTGGGTTTCATCTGATATGTTGATTATTGATAGATTCTGTTTCTGGGTCTGGGTTACTAGTTGTTAATTTTGTTATTTTGATTTTTTTTTTTTTGGGGGGGGGGGGGGGGGGGGGGGGTTGTATTCATCCTTTTTGGATTAGTTAAAGTTATGAATTATATGATATGCTTGGTTCAAATTCAGGATGCATCAACCAACTAATCATTAAAGAAGAGGTTGAATTATGTAATAATAATGGTCATTAGCATGTGATTTATAATTTGCATCATTGTAAAATATGTAATAATAATGGTCATTAGCATGTGGTTAATGACTCGCGTTTTCGGTGGAATAAAAGATTGTATCTTTGGTTTTCTTTGGCTATTGTAGCGTAATCCCTCGACTTTATATAAGGATATAGATTTTATTTGAGGCTTGATAATGTAAATTATGATAGATATTGTTTCTCATAAGGGATCGTGACCACCGCCGCAACCAGTCGCCATAGAAACAAATACTGTGCACCCATTTGGATACTATTTTCAGATGACCTGTTTGACCCGTTACATAACCTGGCCTGACTGCCCGTATTGCTAGGCTTAGTTATAACCGTGCTACTGCTGTTAGATTTATTAAAGTTAACGTCTTTGGTTGTTTTAGGATTCACACATACTGCCTTCACATTGGGTTACGAGGCTGCATTGAACAAAAGTACAATAGATGGAAATCTGGTTCCACCGGGTGCGCTTGTTACATTTGTGCAGAAAGGAATACAGTATCTTGAACTCGAAGCAAACCTATCATGCGTAAGCACGGTTACTATTTTTATAATGTTATTGGATAGGGGTGTGCACGACTTGGTTCGGTTTTATAGTAAAAGCGAAACCGTAACCGAAATGTTTGGTTTTCGGTTATTGAAAACCTTTCGGTTTTGTCGGTTTTAGCAACGGTTTGTTTTTTCGGTTTTTTAGGTTTTTTCGGTTTTTGGAACAAAATTACATAAGATTCAAAAATAAAAAGTATAATCCAAGATTTAAAAATCTTTCGTAGATGTTTACGTTTAAGTTATTATGTTAACCTTTTTAATTAATATTGTCCACATAAACCTAACCTTCTAATCTATTTTTGTGTTTCTCCAAAGTTTTTATTAAGACATTTTCTTTTATAATGCTTTGAAAATCATTTAATTTTCATGTTAAGTTTTGCTATTTCGTGTAGCCAATTGATAATTGATAAATCATTTCAAAGATAAATAAAAATGCTAATGTTTTTATTATAAATACTTAACAATCAAGAATAAAACTAATAATTCCTAAATCAATATATAACAAACATAAAACAATGATTTTTAGGTTATTCGGTTCGGTTAGTTTTTTTTTTTTTTTTTTTTCATAAAATGCAAAACCGTAACCGAACCTTAAATTTCAGTTCGTTTTTTTTTTCCGGTTTTTCCGGTTTTCTGCTCACCCCTGTTATTGGATGTGATTTTTTCATTTATTTGACTAACATGTTCGTTGGGTCTTCAGAACGACTCTGACATTGACGAAGATTTCTCTTTCATACAACCGATCGATCTTATCACAAAAAACGTTTATGAACTACAACAAATGATAAACGAGAAGAAACAAAACGCGCAGAAAGCTAAAACGCGCGAGAAAAACAAAGGCAATCGGGAGCCAGAGCAAGAACATTCTCGAGAAAAAGACAAAGAAAGTTCTAGAGAGAAGGAGAAAGACATCGAACAAGAACATGTTAGAGAAAGAGAAAAGGAACGGCAACGTGTTAGAGAACGAGAACGAGAAAAGAAAATGGAAATTGAAATTCATCAAGAACGGGAAAAAGAAAAACAAATACGGGACAAAGAACGTGAACTCGAGAGAGAGAAAGTAGAGAGAGAAAAAGATAAGGCGAAACAAAAAGAAAAGGAAAAGAAAAACGAGGATCTTGATGATGCGCATCGTGAAGAGGATAAAACACAAGTCGAACAGGAAGAAAATGTGACCACAGAAGGTAATGTACTTTAATAAAAAAAGAGTTATTTGTGCATGGTTCATGATGCTTATAAAGCTAGATGTATATGGTATAAGTAAATTGCATAAAAAAGTAATCGGACCGTCAATGATGACGTGCCAATAACTTTGACCATGTTGACTTTGTTTATATGACTTGAAGTTGACGTGTGAGATCCTATTGACTTAGAAGACTACCCATGAATTTAGGGGTGCAAACGAGCCGAGCCCGAGCCCGAGCTCGAGCTCGATTAACTTATGAGAGCTCGAGCTCAGATCGATTGGTAGTTTCTCAAGCTTGAGCTCGGCTCGATTATTATCTAATAATTAATATATTAAATTAAATAAAAATAATATAAATAACAGACTTGTTTAGGCTCGCTAGCTTGGGCTCGTAAACAAGTTTAAATAAGCTCGGCTCATTTACTAGACAACTTTAATTAGGGCTCATATATTAATAAAAACTAATATTACACTAAGGCTCAATAAGGCTCGACGAGCCTGACGAGCTTCACATGCCAGGCTCGATAAATAAACGAGCTTTATTTTAGGCTCAAGCTTGGCTCGGGCTCGATAAGGCTCGGCTCGTTTGCACCCCGAAAAAAAGGTAATTGGACTGTCAGTAATGACATGCAAATAACTTTGACCATGTTGACTTCTTTTATATGATATGAAGCTGATGTGGCTGTGTGGCGCTTGAGATCCAATTAACTTAGAAGATTAACCTTATTAACTTAGAAGATTAACCTTAATGAAAATCAAACCAAAGTTTGTTACTTTGTTACATCTTTAATCAGTTTGCTTTATACTATACCCAATATCTTTTTTTATTACTCGTTAATAATATGTTTCTCGAAATGTGAAGTAGGACCGGAACCAATGGAAGTTGACAACAATTCAACGCCTTTGTCTTCTCTTATTCCCAACTCTGATGTGACCGTTTTAGAAGGTCATACTTCTGAGGTGTGTAGTTTATATTTTAGTATAAAAGTTAATAATTTGGAATTATTTATAATAATGATTTATTACATATTTTAAGTTTTAACCATTTCTCCTTGAAGGTTTTTGTATGCGCATGGAGTCCAACCGGTTCTCTTTTGGCATCCGGGTGTGTGCATTTTCTTTTGTAAATAATATTATTTATGTAAATTTATATGGTAATATTGATTTCAAACGGAATGCTAGAGTCTTATTTAAATTTGTATATTTTTATCTATACTTTTTAGGTCGGGAGATTCTACAGCTAGAATCTGGACCGTTGGTGATGGACCGTGTAGCTCAAATTCACAAAAAGGGCCCCTAAGTGTTGCGGTTTTAAAACACTACAGAGGTAGAACAAATGATAAGAGTAAAGATGTAACGACACTAGACTGGAATGTGAGTTCTTACTGCTATATTATGGTTTATTATATGACCCGTGTTTAGGCCTGTAAATGAGCCGAGCCAAGCCAGGTTGAGTCCGGGCTCGAAGTTAAACGAGCCAACTCAGTTCAGCTTGCTTATCTTAATGAGCTGAAATGTTGAGCTCAAGCCAGCTCGTTTTTTTACAAATTTTTATTTTTTTAAAAGAGTAAAATGCCATTTTCGTCTCTGAGGTTTGGCCAGTTTTGCGAATTTCGTCCAAATATTTGTTTTTCCGCATTTGGATCCAAAAGGTTTGAAATATTGCCATTTTCATCCGGCTCGTTAACTCCATCCATTTTTCTCCGTTAACTCGGGGGTATTTTCGCCTTTTTTGTTAACGTAATGGAGAAAATGGATAAAGTTAACGAGCCGATGAAAGTAGCAAGATTTTAAACCTTTTGGATCCAGATGCGGAAAAACAAACATCTAGACGAAAGTCGCAAAACTAGCCAAACCTCGGAGACGAAAATGGCATTTTACTCCTTTTTAAAATTTTGAACTTTTACACATATTGATAAATATAAAAAGAAAAATAATATATCTAACATACACATAATTCACAAGCTACAGAATTATGTATATATACACTAAAATTTGGGCATCAGTTTAATCTAGCCAAACGAGTGAGCTTACCTTGGCTCGTTTACAAACAAGCCAATTTCGAGCGAGCCGTGAGCTTCTACGTTTGGAATTTTGTATTTCAACGGGCCCAATTCTTTCATTAATCCTCTCTTTTGTTTTACGTAGAGTGAGGGTACACTTCTTGCAACTGGTTCATATGACGGTCAAGCCAGAATATGGAGTAAAGATGGTGAGTGCTTAAATTTAAAAAGTGAAAAAAAAGACGGATTCTGCTGAGGTGGCAGTAACAAATTACATGATTTTTTGTTTAGGGGAGCTTGTAAACACATTAGCAAAACATAAAGGACCGATATTCTCTCTGAAGTGGAACAAAAAAGGAGATTATCTTCTAAGTGGCAGTGTCGACAAAACCGCAATTGTATGGGACATTAAGACCGGAGAATGGAAGCAACAGTTTGAATTTCACGCAGGTGTGTTTATCTGTATTTTAATAATTTAGGATATTTTCCATATATCCCCCTCAAAACTTTGTATGATATTTGGAGTAAAATGCCATTTTGTCCTTGAGGTTTGGTTACTTTGGCGACTTTCGTCCAAAGGTTTATTTTTCCGCATCTGGATCCACAATGTTAGAAATCATGCCATTTTCATCCAACTTGTTAATTCCATCCATTTTTTAACGTTAAGCCAGGGTTATTTTTGTCTTTTTAGACAGTTTTTTTTGGTGATGATTAACGGGTCTGGGTGGGGAGAAAGTCAAGAGAGTTGGATTCTTATTTCTTATAGTGTTTTTTATTTTAATAAAATTGTGTAAAACCGTAAATGCCCCTCATTTAACGGAGAAAAATGGGATGGAGTTAACGAGCCAATTGAACACGGCAAGATTTCTAACCTTTTGGATCCAGATGCGGAAAAACAAACCTTTGGACGAATGTCGCAAAACTGGCCAAACCTTAGGGACAAAAATCACATTTTACTCTATTGTATTTATCCAACAAAGAATCATAATATCAAACAAACCCATTTTCAAATTTATGACATGTATACCCTTTCTTTACTACTTGCATCATGATGTGGGGAGTTTTGAGTGTAAGGAGAAAGAGAAGGGTATAATGGTCATATTATAAGTTTTGTTTAATGAAATGGGTAAATATAAAATTTTAAGTATTTTGTATTGGCGTATTTGATATTAGTTTTTTTTTTTGGGTAAATAGGAAATTATTCAAGTAATATTTTCCCCCATTTTTATAGTTAATTGCTATGCACGTGACCCCAGAGTTATTTTATCATTGCAGCACCTACTCTTGATGTCGATTGGCGTAATAACGTCTCATTTGCAACATGTTCGACCGACAACATGATTTATGTTTGTAAAGTTGGAGATAACCGGCCTGTTAAAACTTTTGCAGGGCATCAGGTTTGTTTTAGCTTTTTTTTTTAATTTCTTTTGTATTATATTTGAATTTTGTAAATGTTTATTTTTTTTCAAAATATTATTAAATTTTAACTCTAGGGTGAAGTTAATGCTATCAAATGGGATCCTACGGGTACACTTCTGGCTTCATGCTCAGACGATTCCACTGCAAAGGTGTTTGTTTATATCGTAAAACTGACTATGCTTGAAGCCCTGATTATATACTTAAATTAATCAATGATTATAATTCATAGATATGGAGCTTGAAGCAGGATACATGCTTGCATGATTTAAAGGAGCATACAAAGGTACACCGTATTAAATACTTTTCCTACATATTATGATCATTTTTTGTTATTTTTAACATTTTGATATTAATTTACAGGAAATATATACCATCCGATGGAGCCCAACGGGTCCGGGAACCAATAACCCTAACCAGCCTTTAGTGTTGGCGAGGTAAATATGCGTCTTTTAAAAGTTTATACACCGATTTTTTTGCTTTTTATTTATTGTCATTCTTTTTACTACTATATATGTAGGCACTGTAGGGGTGTCAATTTCTGACACGACACAAACGTAACATGAAGTTTGTGGGTTTGGGTTTAGTCTAAATGGGTTCGGGTCGAATCTGTGAACACATTATAGAACAGAAAATTATAAACGATGAAAAAGAAAATTGACCAAAAACTTGTTGACACTTTTTATCTGCCCCATCGGAAATCACAGAACACAAAAGACCGTAACTTTCGAATCTATTTAAACTAGAAAAAGACTTAACATACTTATACTCAAATTCCTAAAAAAAAAAATGGTAATTGCGTGGTACCATTAACCACTGGAGTATTCCAACTCCACAGGCTAGCGACCCGCAACGCCGCCTGGCGGTGAGTCCCCCAGCCGAGTGGACAACAGGTTCCGGGTTCCCCCGTGTATCGAACCTGCGTCCCCACGGTGTTTGCGGGGTGCGGTGGCCACTGGGCTGACACCCAATGCTCTTCCAGTAATTTAAATAAACTTGATAAACTTACAAAACATTCTAAAACTAAACCAATAAGTCTAAAACTTTCAAACTAATAGTCAATTTAAAAAAACTTGATAAACTTACAAAACATTCTAAAACTAAACCGATAAGTCTAAAACTTTCAAACTAATAGTGAAATACTAATTAACTAAACTCTTTTATTTATCACCCCTTCAACTTTCATTTTCTTTCAAGAAGACCTGTTTTTGGATTATAACTAACATCACATTTAGCTAAAAGGTTGTGTTTTGGACTTTTGGTTAACTTGGCTGGTTCCTGGGTTGAACTTTTAACTATTTTTATATAAATTAAAAATATTATTATGTCATTACCTGTACTGATTTTTAATAATTAAAAGACAGTTGTGGTTGTAAAACATTAATGTTAGAGTATTAACATGCAAAAACATATAAAAAAATGTAAAATTTGGTTCAAATACAATTATTTTATAGGCATTTGTACTTGTGGTTTAATATTTTAATTTTAGAGTATTAATATGCAAAAATATATAATAAAATGTAAATTTTGGATTAAACCGGTCATGCTTTTGTGTCAATACGTGAAACTCGTGTCGTGTTCGGGTTCATGTGGCAAATTTCGTGTTCGTAACACAACCCATTCAACACCCCTAGACTTTTTACGCAATATATAACATTTTTTTGCTTTATATCCAACTTTATTAAATTTTTTTGGTTAACAGTGCATCATTTGACTCTACCATAAAGCTATGGGATGTCGAAACCGGGAGACTTCTCCACAACCTAGTTGCCCATGGGTACGTCACTTATATCAAGATTTTCGTCTTTTACTTCATTCGTAATATATTATTAGTTGCACTTGCACCTATATTACCCCACGTATCGTTCAAAATTTTTCCGACACCAGCAAATTGATGTACGTGCACGAGTAATTTGTAATGTTTTTAAATTTTTCGAATGTAGGGATCCTGTATATTCTGTCGCATTTAGCCCGAACGGGGAGTATTTGGCAAGCGGGTCATTGGATAAATGCATGCACATATGGTCTGTGAAAGAAGCAAAGGTAGTGAAAACATATATGGGAAGTGGAGGGATCTTTGAAGTTTGCTGGAACAAAGAAGGCGATAAGATCGGGGCCTGTTTTTCAAACAATGTAGTTATTGTCTTGGACTTCCGAATGTAACGTTTTTTAAGTTCTTGTCGTTATTTTCTGGAGGCTGTGTATCTTGAGAAAGTTTGTTTAGTTGTAGGTAATTTGGTATCATTTAGTAACTTTAAATTGTAGTTTTGTTTGGTATAAAGTCTCTTTGCTGGAAGTTGCTTTCTCATAGGTGTTTTGGTATCATGGCTCTAATGATTTGGTTTTTTTTTTTTTTTTTTTTTTTTTTTTTTTTGGGGGAAATTTGGGTTATTGAGAAGGGTATTTTTTAGCACGATGAAAACGGGCCACCCAAGTAGAAATGAACACCAAACCGGTTTTTAAAACCTACCTGAAACCAGTTTAGAACTCATATCGTATAAACCGGTTCGGTTTGGTATACAAACCGTAGGTTTGGTACCGGTTCCCATTCTTCAAGTCAAAAACCGTTGCAAACCGGTTTTTGGCCTAATTGGTTTGGAACCGGTAGTAAGAAAAAGCAGTCGTTTTTTTAACAAAATGTTATTATCTTGTTTTTTCTTTTGTTTATAAAAGCTGTTATTTTTATCAAAAAATAGTTCAAAAACTTTAATAAAAGAGTAAATTACGTTTTTGGCCCCTGTGGTTATATCACTTTTACTATATCAGCCCAAAATAAGAATTTTTAATATATCTGCCTCCTGGGTCTCTATAACTAACTATTTTGGTCCCTAAGTCTAAAGATCATAGGGGCCAAAATGGTTAGTTATAGAGACTATGGGGGCCAAAATGGTTAGACTTAAGGGCTAAAATGGTTAGTTATAGAGACCATGGGAGCAGATATGTTAAAAGTTATTATTTTGGGCTAATATAGTACAAGTGATATAACCACAGGGGCCAAAAACGTAATTTACTCTTAATAAAATAATAAAATTCATATTTTATGCTTTTTTTATTGTAAAAAAGGTTACAAAAAGTGCGCGTAATAACCGGTTTGGAACCGAAACTGGTGTTAAAAACCGGCCAAACCAAGGCATAACCGAATTGAAACTGGCTTGGCCGAAAACCGGCCAAAAAAACCTATTTGGAACCAGTTTGGGTTTCTAAGAAACCGAAATGTTAATCTCTGCACTCAAGCCACATGAAGTTTGAAATGGCTCGTTTAACTTAAAACAACTTGTTCGCTTGCCTTTTTTTTAATACATCATAAAAACGATTGTTTAAGTTTTGAGTAAACTTTCGTTTTGCTCTCTGTGGTTTGGTCATTTTAACGGTTTTACTCCAATAGTTTAAAAATAACCATTTTCCTCCCTGATTTTTCTAACTTATCTTCATTTTGCTTCCAGCCTCTAACTCCATCAGGGAGGAAACTGGCGACAAACTCGAAAGATCAGGGAGGAAAATTGTTATTTTTAAAAGTTTGGGGCAAAACCGTTAAAGTGATCAAACCATAGGGAACAAAACGGAAGTTTACTCTTAAGTTTTTATTTTAAATTTTTTACAAGCTCTTTATTTGTAAATTTTTGTATCGGTGTTATATTGGCTTCTCCCAGTTTTCTATGTTATAAAATAAAATTCACTTGCAGACTCAAGAAAAACTTTAGAGTAAACTGTAATTTTACCCCCTGTGGTTTAGGCCAATTGTCACTTTTACCCCCCTAACGAAATAATTGCAATTTTTTACCCCCCAACGTTGGGGTTATGTCACAATATTACCCCCTGCCGTCAAATAAGTTAACAGATCTGTTAACTGGAATGTGAAATGACTATAATGCCCTTTCATATTACTCCCTATGTTTTGTTCTACTCTGTAATATTACCCCCTGCCACCGCCATTCACCACCACAACCACCCCTGCCACCACATAACAATCATTCCAGCAAACCACATCAAAAGATCAGCACGAATTAAAAAAAAAAAACATAAATCCCATCAAACCACCAAACACTTAACATCAAATGATCATGAGCAACCTTGGCTGCCCTAATTCGGTCCAATTCTTCATCACCAGAGCTTGGATTTGACCTGGAGGAGAGATTCACAGATTTGTGGAGTCTTGTATGGGCTGATTGAGCATTTGCCGGTGTAGAACATGTAGACGGAACATCAGTGGGGATCGTATTTGGGGTTTCTTGGGTTTTGAGAGGGGCGGTACAACCAGACGCACCTAACTTCTTCACCGATATGGAGTCATTTGGAGAAACCACAGTTGATGGAGGCAGATCAGGTGCTAAATCAGGAGGGATTGGAGGTTTTAGAACAATTTGTGGTGGATTTAATCCACCAATTGATGGAAGTTCGGTCATTAGGGAGGGAAGGAAAACAGCCGCTTGAGAGAAAATTTTAGAGAGAGAAAAAATCTTGCAAATGAAAATCAATCTGTATACCCTTTTTCAAACACATATATTGAGGTTACACAACCCTTTACTAAAAACCAAATTCAGGAACCAACAAACTGTAAATACACACCAAGAACACAATAATAAACAAAACCTACATGATAAAAGACAAGATTAAAGTTCTTGAAGCGATGTGATTCAGATGGTAATGGTGGTAGGTGTGTTGATGGCAGGTAGGGTGTTTGTGGTGGCGGGTTGATAGTGGTGGCGGTGGCGGGTTGATGGTGGTGGCGGTGGCAGGTGGGTTAATGGTGGTGATGGTCGGTTGTAAATCTATTTTTACCCCAAGGAAACTGGATCAGATGAAAAAGATAAAGGGGTGAACAAGAAGTGTGGTGAGGGAAAAATAGTTGGCAAAATTACCTATTTACCCTTTGACTCTACCATTGTTATGTTGACTGTTAAGCAAAATTGACTCCGGGGGGTAAACTTGCGACATAACACCAAACGTTGGGGGGTAAAATTGCAATTATTTCGTTAGGGGGTCAGAGTGCCAATTGGCCTAAACCCCAGGGGGTAAAATTGCAGTTTACTCAAAACTTTAAGATCTTCATTATCACCTGGTTTGCGTGTATATATATATATATATATATATATATATATATATATATATATATAACTTGTGAAATTACCTGCACTACGCTGCGGGGTTTCGTTCGATATCTATTCTGGTTCAGTATAACTAACCGAAATAAATAAACTCAAAAGAATATTGACACTTTTTTACATCGTTCGAAAACCATAAAAATAAATTTAAATTGGACAGTGAGATGGGCTGATTTTAAATTAATTATAAATGAAAACTTAAACGTTATCTTAAATATAACTTCAATAAAAAAGGAACATAAAACTAAAACACTAAACATAAAGAAAAGTATAGAAATAGAAATAATAAAGTCTAGAAAAAAATCAAGAAAGGAAAAAAAAGTACATAAAAATAAGCATAGAAACGTGTTATATTTGACTTGACATATTATGAAAAAAAATTACATCGAAAGGTAAAACAACTTTAATTTGTACCGACATGTGCAATAAAATAAGCACGTAAGAAAATAGTTGCGGCGCGTTGCGCCGATGTCAAAACGCAAAGTGACTCGGATTTATACCGTCTAATGAAAACATATTATATTTTACTCTACTCATTTCCGAACAAAATTTACGTCAAAACATAGAGAAACTGAAAACGTAAATAAAATAAGCGCGAAAGTGTATTATATTTGACCTGACTCATGATGACTGTCAAACGGGTCATGCAAAAACCTAATTAACCTAGGTAGCCAGGGTAAGCAGTGTATCGAATCCAGATGAGTCTGGTGGAAAGTGTTATGAATTAAGTACTGATTAACTACTTGCAAAAAAGTAAATTCGATTGTTTGTTTGATTAAACTAACGAATTACTAAAAGGAAGTTGTGGCAATAGGAGAAACAATGGTTCCTCTAGATTTTAGATTCAAAGCCAACTTCAATTATGTGTTTAATTGTGACAATCACATAGACATAATTGTTAAATTTGATTAACTGGTTGTGATTACCTTAAGACTACTTACTTCGATTGTAAAACAACGGAAGGTTATCATATAAGCAATCAACTGAAATTGCCAACCCTAATCCCTATCAAATATATCCCAATTACTAGAACTATCGGGAATTGAATGAATAAGAACTAAAGTTTGAATAAAATTGATCCGTTACAACTAATCAATCTAATCCAAAGGTAAAAAGCATCGAATGCTTAGATTACCAAGTTCACAAACTAATTCAAACACATAAAATCAGTTAACTTACAAGAATCCTCCACCCGGAGGAAACCACTAGATGATTAGCCGCTCATCTCGCTCGATTGATCGTTTAAAGCTTGATAAACGGATGAATGCATCTTTGATCTTGTGGATTTGATGAAGATTATGGTGATGATTGATGAAAAACCAAGTCCAAGGCGTGCTTCTATCCCTAATTTTCGTCCAAGAGTGCTTCGCCCTGAATTAGGGTTTTAAAAACCCATTTAAACCCTTCAAATACAAGATCTACGCGTTGCTGATTTCGTCCAGCCATAGCCTACGCCCACAGGTCGTAGCCTACAGTCCCAACCTACTATTAATTGTTTCATCTGGCTGTAGGCTACGCCCCATGGTCGTAGCCTACGCCTCATCGCTGCAGAACCTTTTTAGATGATGTAGAGGAACCGTAGCCTACGCTGGCTCATCCGTTGCCTACGCCGGCTCTTTGAATCCATGTTTAGCTATGCTTCAACATTCCGTTAGTGACCGGAACACCCCTAGACTTTTTTCTTTCATGTTTTTCACACTTCCAAGCTATATTTTGGCCCCGAACAGTCTCGAATGATGTGATATTTCTCGCTAATCATCCTTTCTCGTTCCGTTTCATCTCTAAACTCTCCAACTTTACCGAATTACGCGATTACCCTGTAAAACCACAAACTTTTGTAGTTAACACATTCGAGGCGTATAATCACGTAAAACACATTAAAACACATTAAAACACATCGTATAACACACATTAAGGCTCGTGTTTCACACTCTCCATCATATCCCCACACTTATCTTTGATTGTCCTCAAGCAACCATCACAAACATTACTCACCACATTAACAAGTCACTTTCAAATCCCTTACCAATTTAACAATTTAAGATCCCAAGTCATACCTGTTTTGGTCAAAAATTACCGAAGCAATTTAGTGATCAAATTAGTTAAGTGAGGTAGTGTGCTAAAATTATGTGTGAAAAATATGTTAACCAAGTTAGTTATAAAAACAGTTTTAGGATACGGCTCAAGATATAGAGTTGTATCTATGATCAAACAATGAGCAGAAAAGTAAAGGTTGACACGTGATGTACGAGGAAAGCCCTTGATCAATCTAGATCGCCGGTATAAAACCTCGGGAGCTGACAATCGCAGCTGCCTTGTTCTTCTATTGCTTCAAATATCAGGATACAGTGCAGGATGTGGTGCGGATCAACTATGTGTTACAATGTAATTCGAATACAAGTGTTGTGTGTAGTGTTTGCAGTGAGCTAGAGAGAAAGTGTTTGAAAATGTGAAAGTTTAGTGCCTTAATCTGATCCGCCCCCATCTTTTTATAGTAAAACAAATATAACAAACTATCCTAAATAACCGGGATCCAACGAATATTCCTCACTCGAACGTTGTGGACCTAGTCTTTCGGGTTCAACGTCTCTCCCATAACAAACATGCCCGAGTCTTGAGGAGAAGAAGTCCATCTGACCGTTAGCGAACCCCAGCCTTTAACCTGCACGTGGTTAATTCAATATTCCTCAGGATATCGCCCAACATGTTAGCAATATCCCCGTCCAGTATCCTGATCACAAATAAACAATTAAAAGCAGGATATTGATCAAGATATGTATGCTCAGAAAATGACCCATAACAATTGTCCCCAAATATATCTGTTGGTATACCAATCCAACGGATATATTTTAAAAGTTTTTTCTCACCAATTAAGGCAATCAATATGATGAGACCCTTGAAATGACAATGTGCAACTTCCAAGGCGTTATTTACTCTTTACCCCTACATTTTGCTTCTATTAACCGAGGGTCATCTCATTACGATTTATCTTTATCTTCAACCAAATATCAGGTACTTTTCTCTCTCTCTTTTCTATTTTCCTTCTTTATATCTCCTGTTCTTCCGATTGTGATCCTTCATGGCTACCCGTACTAGATCACAAATGGCGGATTCTGTTTTCACCTTCCACAAACAGAATTTGCTTCAGAAACCTTCAAAAGAAGTGTGTTCTTTCGATAATTCTGACATCGCGGCCCTACGAGCTTCCGGTGCCTTTCCCGCCGGGACAATCTTCCGTCCATTCGACCGAGAGGTCCGATCGGATTTTTGTTCCGACGAATGGGTCTGCTTCTTTGCCTACCCTTTCTCCATAGGACTTCAATACCCGTTTTCACCTTTTATTTCTCGTTTCTTCGAACTTACTGGCCTGAGCTTTGCCCAAATCATGCCCATGGTTTGGCGTATATTAGTCACCTTGGTAGGAATTAAGGCTCGCCATATGCCTGACCTGTGCATCGAAGATTTGCCGAAGGCTTATCGTTTAAGATCTCATGGTTCCATCCGATTCCTTCTATTCTCTATTTCCAAAGATCCTCTCATCCTCAAAGCTACCAAGAACGAGGATAAGTGGACGAGAAAATTCTTCTTTGTGAAAAGAGACTCCATTGATAAGGGTTTTGACCTCCCTAAAAGATGGTTGACTTCTTGTAGGACTTAGGGTTTTAGGAATACCCCCAATCATATCCCAAACCTCCATCCTGAACCAATATCCTGATGTATCTATTTCCTTTCTTGCAGCAAACTTCAAGGAACTAGCTCCCCCTAGTGCTGAATCAGAAGGAAGAATAAAAGAGATCTACAAGCTTCCAGAGGGTGAAAGAACCTTTAACCTGCTACTCACAAGCTCAAGTCAAAGATCAAGCTCCAACATGTCTGGTAAGCATATTTTCAGGAATTATCTTTATATTAAATTGATTATTATTTTTAGAGGTATAATAAGCCTAAAACATCTTCCCTTATGTAGTGCCAATTATTAACCTCGAAGGCTTCCAACTTGACGAATTGGATAGCTACTCCATCCTTGTACCTGTCAAACAAGAACCTAAGCCGAAGCCATCTGCCACACCGAAGCCCACCACTTCAAAGACTACTAAAGCTCCTCCGGCATCCAGGACCCGGGCCTCTAGTTCCCGGAAGAGGAAAGAAATGGATTCTCCAGCCGCCTCTGAGACATTCTCTCTTGAGAATCATGGGTTTAATGAAGCTACTTCATTCCTCAAGCAGGTAAAAATTCCCTTTCATTATCCTGATCATGCATGTTAGTCATTATCCTGTTCATTTTACACTGATACCTGTATCTTTAACTGCAGGGCTTGGAACGTCTCATGCATCTGTATGAAGACGCCTGCGGGCTTAATAAGATGCTGGAGATCAGGCTCGAAAAAGCTGAAGCCACCATAGCTGATCAAGGAACAATTGCAGCTGCCAAGTCCCAGCATTATGAGGACAAATACAAGGCAATGACCCAGGAACACCAAGCTGTCCTCCACAAAGCCAATGAGGATGCTCAAGCCCAACTAGATGCCGCCCTTCTCCAATACCAGCAGGATATGAGTTCATATCGGGACAGTCTCAAAGCATCCGTGGTCATCTCTCTTCTCCAAGCCAGGTTAAGGATGGCTTACGAGGCCAGGGATTTGGGCTTCGAATGCCCCTCCTGGAATGTAAAGGCTTGGGAAGTGAAACTACAGGATCTTGGAGGTCATCCCGTCGCTCATCCTGCAAAGCATGCTGGTGAAGAGCCTTCTAAGGCGGCAGAGGAAGTGGCCAATGCTGGTGATGATGCCGAGAAGAATCCTGAGGCTGATGCTGGTGCAAATGCTGGGAAAGAGGTTGCTGATCAAGAAGGTGCCGCTTCTTAGGCGGCGAAGTGGGCGATGATGGATATACGTGCCAAGGCCGGAGCCCACTTTTTAAATTTCATGGTTGTGGTTGTGTAAACAATTTACTTTTCCTGTTTTTGAACAATTTATATTTCCTGCATTAGAACAATATGATGACCAAAGGTGGATGGGTCCTGGGTTTTCAGGATGAAGCCCTTGGTCATCAGTTAGTATAATCTGTTTTGAACATCGTAACGGTTGAAGGTGGACAGGTTTCGTTTTGAGATAAAATCTTCAACCGTTATGTAGGTATGGTAAAAACTAAACGTGCTTTTGGCGGATGGGCCTTGGTTTGAGGTGAAACCAAAAGCACAACTTTTGACTTGTTAATAATATAACTATCTCTTGACTTATTTGTTGTTGCCTTGCATTACTTAATGTAATTCTTAGCTTTGTAAAATTTTTGTATTGTTATCTTTTGAAAATATCCTGATCAATATACTCAGTGGTATATTAAGAAAACTTTTATTAAACAGAATTTCTAAAAATTCAATCACCTTTAGAGAAAATTAAAAGATAGTCCATTTTCAAACCTATTATGACGATACTTGCTTAATTAAAGTTTCAAACTAGCACCAGTTTCATATATCTTAATCAATCATCCTGAAAAGTATTTTGAAAATATATTTTGAGAATATATCTCGAGAATTTACCCTAATCAGGATGTTTAACCTTTTACCAAACATAGTATTGTCAAAAAATTAAACGATGTTTACAAAGGAAAGATCATACCAGGAATAGGGTATAACCCTATTATCAACCCTCAATCCCTTTGCAACTTTTCCAATGAAGATGTCCCCTGTCTGAGACACTTAGTGCATTAGTTCCGAGCCTCATCCTTTGAGCTTTACACCATTGCCTTAGTAGGAATGTCCCCTGTGTACAATGTCCTCAAATACTTAGAAATCTTCTGGATATCAGTTCCCATTGTATAGACAATTTTTCATGTTACAGGGGTAAAACCCAAGAATGTACTGGAGATAAATCCCTTGAATTCTGGGGGAAATCCCAAATTTTCGTGCACTACAGGCGGGAGTGTATAAACTCCAAGACTTAGAAAGGTGAAAACCTTTAAACCTTAGAGAGTATGAAAATACCCTTTCGTGAGAGAGGGTGATCAATCCTCATATACCTTTAGGATTTAGGATATAGCCAATAGTAACGAAATTGTCAGCCACTTTTACATGGACTGGTCCCGCCACCTTGAACTATTCCCGAATAACTTGCGCTCCAGGCGGGGTGTTTAAACCCAATTCGGAAGAAAGGTGAATACCTTTAAACCTATGAAGGGATCGGGATCCCTTATACGTGAGAGAGGGGGCCAATCCTCTAATCTTCCGAAGTATCCTGAGTGAGCACCCTGGAGCTATATCCTGGAGCATATACTGCAAAACATCCTTAAACTAAGGTGGGTGTTAGCTTGGCTAACACCCCTCCGATGCTTAAGTTAGTATTGGCTTTCAAAGAATAAATCAAATCAAACATATTTAAAAGAGATAGAATTCATACCATCTTGAGATAGAAATCACATTCTATTCTTACTTGAAATAGAGCTTTAAGTGTATTGCATTCCAGGATCTCGGTAGCATATCCCCTTCCATATTCTTGAGTCTATATGCTCCTTTCCCTGCTTCTGACTCAACTTCATATGGTCCTTCCCATTTTGGAGCTAGCTTGCCATCGGCAGGATTAATGGTATTTTGAAAAGCCTTTCTTAGCACCCAATCACCAACTCGAAATCTCCTAGTCCTTATATTCTTATTATACGCTCTGGATATTCTTTGTTGATATGCTGCCATCCTTAGCCTTGCTGCATCCCTTTTTTTGTCTATAGTATCCAAATCCTGACATAAGGCTTCAGGATTCTGTTCAGGATCCCGTAGGATAGATCTTGCAGTAGGTATCGCCATTTCCGTTGGAATCATTGCTTCTGCTCAAAATACCAAGGAAAATGGGGTTTGGCCTGTTGAATTCTTTACCGTTGTCCTATCAGCCCACAAAACAAAGGGTAATTCTTCTGCCCATCTTCCTTTTTTGGCTCCAAGTCTCTTCTTTAAGTTATTGACAATTATCTTGTTTGAGGATTCTGCTTGTCCATTCGCTTGAGGATGTACCGGAGTAGATGTTATCATTTTGATTCCCCAACTCTTGCAAAAGTCAGTAGTTCTATTGCTTATAAACTGAGAACCATTGTCACAGATTATCTCGGCTGGTACTCCGAATCTGGTCAGGATATTTCTCTTTAGGAAGGATACTACTTCTTGATCCCTGACTTGGACAAATGCCTCGGCTTCAACCCATTTGGAGAAATAATCTGTCATTGCCAACATAAAAACCTTTCCTCCTGGAGCCTTTGGAAGCTTTCCCACTATATCCATACCCCACTTCATAAATGGCCAAGGGGAAACAATAGGATACAGCGGTTCAGCAGGCTGATGTAATATGTTACTATGTCTTTGACATGCATCAGATCTTCGAGCATATTCTGCGGCATCTTTTCTCATTGTCGGCCAATAATATCCTGTCCTTAATACTTTTGAGAATAATGACCTGCCCCCAGTATGGTTACCACAATCCCCTTCATGTATATCCTGAAGTACTTCTTTGGCTTCAGGATCCTCCAAACACCTCAAATACGGTCCTGCGAGAGATTTCTTGTATAAAACATTATTTATAATAGTGAATCGTGATACCTTCATCCTAAATGCCTTAGGATTTTCATTTTCGGGGATGTGTCCTTCCTTGAGATATCTCACGATTGGAGCCGTCCAGGATTTAGGATCCTTTTCAGGGTACTCTGCTCCAGGATCCTGAATAGCCGCTACTTCTTTATCCTGAGGATTCGTTGCAGGATATAAGACATATAATATTGGTATTTGGGTCCCTTCTGGTATCCTGATCGATGATCCCAAATTTTTTGCTTCAACATTATCCTCCCTTGGTACATGTTCAAGTGTAAAAACATCGAAATATCCTGCTAATTTTTTGAGAATATCGAGATATTCGATTAATTTCTCACCCTTAACTGCATAGGATCCATTAAAATGGTTAGTAATTAACAAGGAGTCAACATATACTTGCAAATTCTTGATACTCATATTCTTAGCCAACTCTAATCCTGCAATTAAAGCTTCATATTCTGCCTCATTATTAGTAGCAGGGAATTCACACCTAATAGCCTGGGGTAATATGTCCCCCTGTGGCGATTTTAGTAGTATTCCCAATCCTACTCCTCTTACATTAGATGCACCATCAGTATATAATGTCCAGGATCCTGAGGATTCTACTAACTGTTGAACTTCTAGGTCTACCTCATCCTGAATGTCACTACTGAAATCAGCCACAAAGTCAGCTAAAGCCTGAGACTTTATGGCATTTCTAGGTTCATATACTAAATCATAAGCACTTAACTTTACTGACCACTTGGCCATCTTGCCTGACATTTCTGGTTTTCAAAACACATTTTTGACAGGATAATTTGTTTTAACATGAATCCTACGTGTCTCAAAGTAATGTCTAAGCTTCATTGATGCCATAACTAATGCTAGTATCAATTTTTCTAAATGAGAATATCTAGTTTCAGCATCTAACAAACTTTTACTAACATAATAGACAGGATATTGCTGACCTTCATGGTCTTTTATAAGAACGGCACTTACAGCATTCCCTGATACAGCGAGGTATAGGGATAGTGGTTCACCATTTTCAGGCTTCATCAATAGAGGTGCAGTTGAGAGATATCGCTTCAAATCCTGCAAGGCTGCTTCATGCTTTGCTCCCCATTTGAACTTCTTATTCTTTTTAAGGATATCATAAAATTCCTTGCACTTTTCCGAGGATCTTGAAATAAATCTGTTCAACGCTGCTACTCGGCCTGTTAGTCGTTGAACATCCTTCATATTTGAAGGTGATTTGATATCCAGGATGGCTTTAATCTGCTCCGGGCTTGCCTCTATTCCTCTTTTGGTCACCATATATCCTAAAAACTTTCCTGCCCCCACTCCGAAATGGCACTTAGCAGGATTTAGCTTCATGTTGTATTGATCCAGGATATCAAATGCTCCCTTGATATCCTGGAGGTGATCCTCAGCCTTTTTAGATTTCACCACCATATCGTCAATATATACCTCCATGGTGTCCCCCAGCTTATCTTTAAACATCATGTTCACCAATCTCTGGTATGTTGCACCTGCATTTTTTAAACCGAAAGGCATAACAGTATAGCAATAAATACCTGTGGGTGTCATGAATGCAGTATCCTCCTGGTCCGAAGGCTCCATTTGAATCTGCTGAAATCCTAAGGATGCATCCATGAAGGTTAACATTTCATGCCCGGCAGTAGCATCCACCATTGGATCGATATGGGGAAGAGGAAATGGGTCTTTAGGACAAGCCTTGTTCAAGTCCGTGTAATCTACACAGACTCTCCATTTCCCGTTTTTCTTCTGTACCACAACTACATTTGCCAGCCATCTTGGAAACTTGACTTCTCTGATCATTTTGGACTTTAACAATCTTTTAACTTCCTCTTGGATGATTATATTCCGCTCAGGAGCAAACTTCCTTCTTTTTTGCTGAACAGGCTTGAACGACCTGTCAATTCCAAGCTTGTGAGTAATAGTGTCTTTGGATATACCTGTCATATCCTCATGCTTCCATGCAAACGTTGACATTCTGCACTTCAAAAAGTCAGTTAATTGTTCTTCAATATCCCGAGGGATACTGGTTCCGACGAGCACCGAGATATCAGGATTATCCTGATCCAGGATAACTTTCTTCACATCCTGCTCCGAAGCTTCCAAGGTATCCCGGGCCCGCATCTATAATTGCTATGCCGGATTAGGCTTGGTCGAGGATTTCATCGAGGATGTGTAGCATTCCTTCGCCTCCTGCTGATCACTATCAACTTTGACGACCCCCCAAGGGGTTGCAATCTTGATGCATTGGTGATAAGTCGAAGGCACAACCTTCATGTCATGGATCCACGGCCTGCCCAGTATGATGTTATAGCAGGATAAGGAGTCCATCACACAGAAGCGTTGTATCGAGTTGACCCCTTCAATGTATACTGGTAACTTTATCTCTCCTACAATATTTCTAGCTTCTCCACTGAAACCAACGAGCACAGTGGACTTTGAAGTAATGTCCATCGGAGATACATTCATCCTTTTCAATGTTTCCAGCTGAATTATATTGACAGAACTACCGTTGTCCACCAATATCCTGCGTACAAAATGGTTAGCCACATATAATGTTATTACCAAAGCATCATGATGAGGAACCTGAAAAGTATCCCTGTCATCACTATCGAAATTGATCACTTTATCAGTTGTGAGGGTAGTCATCCTGACTGGTTTGTCTCCTCTTTCACTCTTAGCTTCCTTTGCATGTCTCTTAGCCGCCGAATACGAAGTCCCACAAATGTCGGATCCTCCTGAAATAAAGTTAATTATCTTGGCATCTGCTGGGGGTGAAGCTGCTCGTTCAGGATCCTTCTCGAGATCCTGCCCTTTATTATTCTTTCTTCCCAGCACGTCCTTCAGATACCCTTTGCTTAACAGGTAACTTATTTCTTTCCTTAAAGCAATGCAATCCTCGGTCATATGTCCGAAGTCTTCATGGAAGGCACACCATTTGGATTTATCCTTCCAATCAGCTTTCTGGTGGTTCTTTCGAGGCCACCTAGCTTTGTCCCCTAAACACTGCATAGCATACATTAACTCAGGTATATTAACAGAAAAGCAGTATTCAAACAAGTCAGGATATTCTTCAGGATCCTCGTCTTCAACAGCATTCACTTTCTTGTTATCATTTCTGCCATATGGCTTGGAGCGATATGGCTTATATGAGGATTCTGATTTCCTGTTGGTTGATTCATAGGTTGAGGTAGAATTCATCCTCTCTTGCATCTTCTTGTCATCTTCCAAACGGATGTATCTCAAAGCCCTGTTACGAGCTTCGTCGAGATTCCTGCAGGGATTCATTACAAGGTCTTGATAAAACTGAGAATCCTTTTGTAACCCCATCTTAAAAGCTTGCACAGCTGTTGCAACATCAAGATGTGGGATATCCAAGGATTCTCGACTGAATTTGTTCACATAATCCCTCAAGGATTCCTGAGGCCCTTGAGTTATCCTGTAAAGATCACTGGTTAGTTTCTCAAAACTCCGGCTGCAAGAAAACTGACTATTAAATAAATTAACCAAATGAGCAAACGAAGTAATTGAGTGAGGAGGAACATTTAATAGCCATTTTAAGGCTGATCCTGTCAGGGTAGATTCAAAACCCTTGCACAAGCATGCTTCCTTGAGCTCCGGAGGGATAGGGTTAATCTCCATTCTTTCCTTATACTGGGCAATTTGCTCTTCAGGATCCGTAGTCCCATCATACAGCTTCATGTTGGGGGTCTGAAATCTTTTTGGGATTTCAGCATCACAGATAGGATATGCAAAGCGAGATATCCTGTGGCTATCTTGGGATACTTCCGGAATTGGCTGGACTACTCCAGGTACACTGGATATCATGTCCTTCAATTTCTGAAGCTCCCTAGTAAATGTTGACATCATACCTGCATCCTGCAAAGATCCATTATTGTTAGTAGCAAGATTATTATTATTTGACACATAACCGGTCTGAGGATTTTGGCCATATCCTGAACTCCTCACAGTCGACATCCTGACCAAGGAGGGTATCTCAGGAGTATGATTCTGAGAATGGCTTGGGACGATATTCCCCCTGTTATCCTCAGTGTAAACTGCGGAACTGAAGTTCAAAGCCCTGGGCTGTATAGGAGTGACAGTTTCTTCAGCAGGTCTACTCGAGCTAGCTTTTAAGAGTTGTATTTCTCTTAACAACATTTGGTTAGTTTCCTGTTGCTGCCTCATTTGTTCCTGCACACTTCCAAATAAAGTTAGAATTTCATCATTAGAGGCTAAAACGGGAGCAGATCCCTGAACACTCTGAGTAGGGATAACATCTTGAGGTTGTGAAGAAAATGGCATCCTTGGAGGAGGTGGTGGAAGCACCGAACCGGTAGTAGCAGAGGTTGCAGCAGACATAGTGGAGGGGCTCATGTTTGATCTTGAGGCCATTGTAAACAATGTGGCAAAAAGTTTTGAAAATAGAAAACTGATTAACGATTTCTCAAAGATTTTTAGTAAAGAGAGCACCACTTGCCCCACGGTGGGCGCCAAATTGTTTTGGTCAAAAATTACCGAAGCAATTTAGTGATCAAATTAGTTAAGTGAGGTAGTGTGCTAAAATTATGTGTGAAAAATATGTTAACCAAGTTAGTTATAAAAACAGTTTCAGGATACGGCTCAAGATATTGAGCTGTATTTATGATCAAACAATGAGCAGAAAAGTAAAGGTTGACACGTGATGTATGAGGAAAGCCCTTGATCAATCTAGATCGCCGGCATAAAACCTCGGGAGCTGACAATCGCAGCTGCCTTGTTCTTCTATTGCTTCAAATATCAGGATACAGTGCAGGATGTGGTGCGGATCAACTATGTGTTACAATGTAATTCGAATACAAGTGTTGTGTGTAGTGTTTGCAGTGAGCTAGAGAGAAAGTGTTTGAAAATGTGAAAGTTGAGTGCCTTAATCTGATCCGCCCCCATCTATTTATAGTAAAACAAATATAACAAACTATCCTAAATAACCGGGATCCAACGAATATTCCTCACTCGAACGTTGTGGACCTAGTCTTTCGGGTTCAACGTCTCTCCCATAACAAACATGCCCGAGTCTTGAGGATAAGAAGTCCATCTGACCGTTAGCGAACCCCAGCCTTTAACCTGCACGTGGTTAATTCAATATTCCTCAGGATATCGCCCAACATGTTAGCAATATCCCCGTCCAGTATCATGATCACAAATAAACAATTAAAAGCAGGATATTGATCAAGATATGTATGCTCAGAAAATGACCCATAACAATACCCATCCCATAGACTAACACAATTGAGGTTGACAATTTGACAAATAGTTGATGTACAATTAAAACACTTAAGACCTGCCTAACTAAAACTAATATGCTTATGATACTACACACATGCCACACGCCCCTCACAATAAGAACTCCTCTCGGTTGTATCTGAACTAGCGTGTAATGTGCTTAGTATATATATATCACTCAAAACCAAATATGATACTTTGCAATCATAAGCTTGTATAGCAATCGCACCTCCACTGTAACAAATAACATAGCACATATCAAAAGGACTTTTGGGTTTTGGGTAAAGGTAAGGATATATTTTTGGATTTTTTATATTTATATGGCTACACAAACGAATATACCAAACCATGACAACTTTATTCACAATAAACTACTAACACTTTGGGTTAATTTTGACCCACTTGTATAATACAAACATAGTACTAATTTTTGTTTTTGTTTTTCTTTCTTTTCTCTTTTTTCTTCTCTTTTTTTCATAACACACTTCTAAATACACCTGTCAATCATGGTTGGTAATTCAAACGGGTCACATGAGGTTACTAGGCTCAAATATCTCATAGAACGAAAGGAATACAGGTTACCGACATATAGCATGTTTAATTCCTACAGCATGTTACCCCTAGTTAGGCATCTCTCCTCAACTATTCTCTAAAACTTGTCAGAAATACTCTCATGAAACTTAAAGGGACAACCATGACAAGGGATCTAGATTAGCTTAATATCAGTAGGAACCCTTTAGCGATTGAAAACTTTGGTTTTTATGTAGTTCAAGCATACTTGAGACAAAACTTTTCAATTTTATTCAATTTTTTCCAATTTCAACCAATTCAAGCATTTCAAGATCATCAACCCTACCAACCCTATCCCGAGTTAGCGCATCCCCACACTTGGGATACATTGTCCCCAATGTATGGTGCAATTTATAGTCTAAACTCGAGAGATACCACCTAACAAACCATAAACGGCTAATCAACTCACAAATAAAACCCACTTCCAAAACACAACGGTTCACACCACCAAATACGCAAATAAAAATAAAATAAAGGATAGAGAGACACATGGACCTGATCATTCAATCAGCAAGTGTCGGTAGTGGTACGGCTACTATGAACGGACAGGGACGTAAACATCTCTTGGATTCTCTGATATCTCATCGGGGATGTTGCCAAACATCCCCACACTTGAATCATTGCATCCGTGAGGATTGAAATGAAGTAACCTGCCAAAACAGAACACACACCAAAACAAAACAACAAATACAATACTCTACATCCTCGGGCTACCTCCCAAGAACGCTAAGTTTTAGGTCTTCCGCCAGACCGTACCTGACGTGCTCATGGCGGTTCAGATGATTGCTTGCCTCCCCACTTCTCCACATACAATTCCATCCAGTTATTTGGGAGGTTTGTGTCACACCCCGACCACGTAAAACAACAAACTGCGGCGGAAATGTCTGGGAGTGGAGTGGCAGAATTATTGTTTCACAACCATGGTATTTAAAGTTTTGTTTTATTATTAACAAAGTGGTTAAATTGTCTTAAAACATAGGAAACAAAGAGTACATAACATAGTTAAACTATCCTTGCTTCTTTTATTGTCACTAAGGCCCAAGTCCGCCTAAGTGTATCTTGAACAATCCTATGTATCAGCTCCTGGAAACACATGTGAAAATAGAACGTCAGCATAAAAATGTCTGTGAGATACATAGGTTTATTGCTTTAGGATTCATGACTTGTAGTTGAAAGAAATGTTTAACAAAAGTTAGTCATGAATCTTGTAAAATGTTTTCCTTTGTAAATCATATGAAAATCGATCATTGCCTAAGTTATATTGTATATAAATCAATGTCTTGTAAAATTAAGTTATTTGTATAAAGTATAACATGTTCTTGTCGAAATGATTTAAATAACGCCACGATATGTAATACCATAAAAGCACTTATATATAGGAAGTACCAGCGGCGTATCCACCATGCTTTTATCATATTACACGTCGCCTCGTTATGTAAATCACTTACCAAATAACCACCAAAATGTCTTGTTTAAATCAATGTTAAAATGTTTATGTGTAAGCAATGTTTAATGTTATATGTAAATCATGTCTTGTGAAATCAAATGTTATATATGGCATGCAAAAAGTAACTACTCAAACCATATGTATAATGTTTATGTGTAACCAAATGAAATATATGGTGAATAATAGTGTTACTCAACCCCATAAGTAAAAATGTACAAAACAATGTATTTGATATAAATCGTAGTTTAAGTCAAAAGGTATGTTTTGCAAAATCCATGCTTTACTGATACAAACACTTATGTGGTAATGTTAAACGTATACATTCAAGCCTTGAGACTGAAGGATAAACCCTAGAACAATTCAAAGGTTTATCCAAAAAAAATTCAGATTCAGTCATTCCTTACGTCCAAACAAACCTAGGATTTCAGGAATGGGAGTTGTCAAGTCCTATGGTACCACTACTTACTACCGAGCAGCGTGATCAATGTTAATGAACGTATTTCAGTTTCGTTATACAAACCAAATGTCATACCAAATGTAAGCATGTTATGTGAAAATAATGTACTAAGTATGCTAAATGAACATACGTAGCAAAAATGTGATGTAAATCAATGTGTACATATGCTAAAATAAACATATGAAATAAGTGTGTTTATGAAATCAATGTACTAGCATGTTAATTAAAACATACATAGCAAAAACATGGATGAAATCATGTACTATACATGTACTACATGAACATAGCAAGCATATGTTATAAAAACATGAAAAGCACGAAAGTAACAAGTAGGCACATGTGTTTCACCCCAAAATATTTGAAAACAGTAAAAGAGGGGACTATGTACTCACATAATCACCTTGAAAACATGTAAAAATAGGGGTCTATGTACTCACTTGATAATGCTTAGAAGTCTTATAATAACAATCAAACAACGCTAGAAGGATCACGGAATCAATCGGCACCTAATATAGATAACTATGTTAATAAACCGGACCTAAATCGGAAGATCGGATAAAATGAGGTTTTGTAAACCAATGAGTATAGGAACTCATGTAATATGTTTTAACAAAGCCTACATTCTAAATTGGAACCTATCCTAAGTGCTTACGACCCGTTACGACCCATTTAGGTAGCTTACGCTACTTTAACGCGTCGTTCGCGTAAAACGCGTTCAGACCACCTAACTAGTCCTATGACAAGTATTATATGCCTTAACAAGTCTAATAATGTTGCCTAATCAGTTTAGATGTCAAAATTTAAGTTACATATGCTTAGAATAAATTTATGTGCAAAAAGGGCATTTTCGTCATTTTCCTAAGACATATAAACTACCTATCATACAATTAATTAAACGAAGTGACCATAAGGTATAACCTCGGAAGGTTATTCCCTATACAAATATGGTCACAAAATGTGTTTGGTCGGATCCTAATGATCGACCAAATGGGTCGGGTTCGAAAGTCTAAGCGGTTGTTTAGACCGCTTATCTTAAGACCCTATATAAGCACAAAACTAAAAGTGACGAGTTAAACATGTTAAAACATGTTTAACTAAGTTAGAAAACAAGTTTGATATCAAAACAAAGGGTTTTGATACCCAAGAATAGTTTGGTTGCAAAGTACGCATAAATACGCATTTTGACCGAAACTATGACTCGTCACTACGCTTAATCAACGTGGTAATAAGTAGGTATAGTCACAAGGGACTATAACCATCGTGATTACGCTCACGTTGCAAAGTTTAAACGAACTTTGTGTTGACCATTGACTGGTCAAAGCAGAAAGTCAAACACTGTTTGACTTTCATGCTTGAAATACAAGAACAAGCATGAAGGAGACTTACAAAAGGTCCAAGAAATGAAGAACTTGCTCTAAAATACTCAGGTATGAAGCAAAGGCTTCAAGTTAGAGTATGAATTCAGATCAAATATGGGGAATGTAAGTGAATTCAAGGTGGGTTTATATAGATTTCTCAAAATCGTTAGGATCGTTTCTTGAATTTCGAGCTTCAATCTGGACCATCAATGTGTGGCACACTGATTTATAATACTAAGGGTGTTCAAAACCATCACACGGTATTGAGAATGTTACATAAAAGACCCTGAAAAACAACCCTGTTGCTGAAAACAGAATTCTGCCCAGTTGTCTCTGTCATGTGGCGCGAACGCAACAGCATCAGCTGTCGCGTGGCGCGACGGCTAAGTTTGGCAGCTTGTCAATTTTGGTCCCTGCAAGTGTAAAAGCTAGTTTTCGACGCGTTTAAGCCCCGTTTAGCCATTTTCAAGGCTCTATAATGACACCAAAGTGTAGGGGACATAAAATATGCTTGAAAATGTGACGGATGTCGGTTCGTTTGGTCATACGGTCACGTTATTCGGTTAATTACGACGAAACATTAACGGACGTGAAAAACGATCCAAATTGCGCGACGAATGAAATTTTAGCATGCTAATCACTAAAATAAAATATTTTAATGATTACAAAACTTTTGGATGTCCGGATATGTTCAGAATGTAAGATATGCGCGAAAATGCAAACTTATGCACTTTTTGACGCTTTTTGTCCCTGATGACCAATAAGTTTTATTTTAGCATACCGAACCCCTCAAAGCCTATTTCTAAGCTATGTAAAGGATATTTAGGGTATGTTTAACTTATGATCAAGTTTCGGAATGTTCGTTACAATACGAATCGGTATACTTTCGCAGTTTGACGTAAGTAGTCACTGCAAGCGAGTAAACTTGATTTTGCCATACCAAAGCCTTTAAAACTTATTTCTAAGTTATGTAAAGGTTATTTAAGGTATGTTAAGAATATGTTGATATTCCGGAGTGTTTGTTGCGGTAAACTTATTACGTTTACGCACCAGTTTGCGTATAACTTTCTAGAAAGCGATATAGAGTTTGGAATTGAACAAAAATCAAAATGAGCAAAATGTCAAACATAAATAAACAAAAATTGGGGCCAAATCACATTGTTTTATTGATAATTGAACTATTCAAAGTTTGTACAATGACTACAAGCACAGATGTCACAGTCTCCCCTACTTGTGGAAATTTCGTCCCGAAATTTATTTAGAGGAAACTTGTGAGAATAGATGTGGATATTTCACCTTCATTTGATCTTCACATTCCCAAGTAAACTATGGTCCACGTTTAGATTCCCAGAGAACTTTGACAAGTGGAATGCGCTTGCGTTTGAGCCATTTGACTTCACGTTCCATGATTTCCACAGGTTTCTCAACAAAATGCATCGTGTTATCAACACGAATCTCATCAAGTGGTACGTGGAGGTTCTCATCAATTAAGCACTTGAGATTGGACACGTGAAATGTTGGATGAACATTTCCAAGTTCAGGAGGTAACTCAAGTCTGTAGGCTACCTTTCCGATTCTTTCGACGATCTTGAATGGTCCAACATATCTAGGTGCAAGTTTTCCTGTCTTTCCAAATCTGATCACACCTTTCCAAGGTGAAACCTTGAGTAGAACACGATCACCGAGTTGAAATTCCAAGGGCTTATGTCATCTATCCGCGTAACTCTTTTGACGGCTTCCAGCTGTCTGAAGGCTATCGCGAACTTTCTTAACCTTATCTGTAGTCTCTAGAATGAGGTCAGGTCCAGTAAGCTAAGCCTCACCGATCTCATTCCAGTAGACTGGTGAATGACATTTTCGACCATATAAAGCTTCGAAAAGAGCCATGTTGATGCTAGAGTGATAACTATTGTTGTAGGAGAATTCAATCAACGGAAGATACGAATCCCAACTACCACCAAAATCGATCACACAAGCTCTAAGCATATCCTCCAAAGTCTGGATTTTTCTTTCAGATTGACCATCCGTTTTCGGATGATAAGCTGTGCTCAAATTAAGTTGGGTTCCCATAGCAGATTGCATGGTTCTCCAAAAACGAGACGAGAATCGAGCATCTCTATCAGATATAATATTCAAAGGAACGCCATGACGGGATACAATCTCATCCATAAAGATTTTAGCCAGCTTGTCGGCAGATAGATCCTCACGGATTGGCAAGAAATGCGCTGACTTTGTAAGACGATCAACAACTACCCAAATAGCATCATGACCTCTCTTAGTACGCGGAAGTTTGGTAATAAGATCCATAGCAATGTTTTCCCATTTCCAAACTGGAATCTCTGGTTGCTCCAATAATCCAGAGGGATGTTGATGTTCAGCCTTAACCTTAAGATAAGTAAGGCATTTTGATACATATAAGGCAATGTCTTTCTTCATACCGGGCCACCAAAACTGGGTGCGAAGATCCTTATACATTTTGTCTGCACCAGGATGAATAGAATAACGAGACTTATGAGCTTCATCCATTAGTAAGGTGCGAAGATTGTCTTGTCTTGGGACCCACAAACAGTCCATGAAATAATACAATCCATTGTCCTTCAGTTCGAGACCAGGCTTAATATGAAATGGTAATTCCTTACCCATCAAATCTTGTGTAACACAAGTATGTTGAGCCTGAGAGATGCGGGTTTGAATATCAGATTGAACACAAACACAATGAAGCTTGACATGCTCTTTACGACTCAATGCATCAGCTATGACATTCGCCTTACCAGGATGGTAGCGAATTTCACAGTCATAGTCGTTTAGAAGTTCAACCCAACGTCGTTACCTCATATTAAGTTCTTTCTGATTGAAAATATGCTGAAGACTTTTGTGGTCAGTGAAAACCACACATTTAGTACCATACAGATAGTGTCTCCAGATTTTAAGAGCGAAGACAACTGCACCTAACTCAAGATCATGAGTCGTGTAGTTCTTCTCGTGTACCTTCAACTGCCTTGATGCATAGGCTATGACTTTGTTTCTTTGCAAGAGAACACAACCAAGACCCAAGTTGGATGCATCACAATACACGACAAAATCGTCGTTGCCCTCAGGTAAAGATAGAATAGGTGCATCGCAAAGTTTCTGTTTCAAGGTCTGAAATGCTTTTTCCTGTTTGGATCCCCATTCAAAGGGTTTATTCTTCTGGGTTAGAGCAGTAAGAGGAACTGCAATCTTGGAGAAGTTTTTGATGAAGCGGCGGTAATAACCCGCGAGACCAAGAAATGAACAAACTTCAGTTGGAGTAGTAGGTGTATCCCAATCCTTAATTGCACTGATTTTGGAGGGATCTACATGAATACCTTGTTCTTTAACGATATGTCCCAAAAATTGAACTTCCTTAAGCCAAAATTCACACTTGGAGAACTTGGCGAAAAGTTGTTCTTTCTTTAGGAGTTCCATAGTAAGACGGAGATGTTGTTCGTGATCAGCTCGTGTCTTAGAATAAATTAAAATGTCATCAATGAAAACGATGATGAACTTGTCCAAATAAGGCTTACAAACCCTATTCACTAAATCCATGAAAACGGCAGGATCATTAGTCAAACCGAATGGCATAACAGTGAACTCATAATGCCCATATCGTGTGCGGAATGCAGTCTTGGGAATATCTTCCTCAAGCACTCGAAGCTAATGATACCCAAAACGTAGATCAATCTTCGAAAAACAAGTAGCACCCTGTAACTGATCAAAGAGATCATCAATGCGAGGTAGGGGATATCGATTTTTGATGCTAAGCTTGTTAAGCTCACGATAATCGATGCACATCCTGAAAGAGCCATCTTTCTTCCTGACAAAAAGGACGGGAGCATCCCAAGGTGAAAAGCTAGGACGGATAAAACCTTTGTCAGAAAGCTCTTGAAGCTGCTTAGATAATTCTTGCATCTCAGACGGTGCAAGCGATACGGAGATCTAGCGATAGGATTTGCACTAGGTACAAGATCAATACGAAACTCGACTTGGCGTGCTGGGGGTAAACCAGGTAACTCTTCAGGAAACACTTCAGGATAACCCCGAACAACAGGAATATCTTGAATAGACTTACCTTTGCCTTTCTCCTCTACAACATGTTCCAAGAAGGCAACATAGTTCTTACGCAGATACTTCTGAGCTTGAGTACAAGACATGAGTTTGAGACTACTAGCGGGTTTCTCACCACAAACCTCTAAGATCTCACCAGATGAAAGCGGTATACGGGCAATCTTCTCAAAACAAACTACCTCTGCGTGATACTTGGCTAACCAATCCATTCCTACTATAATGTTGAAACTTCCAAGTTGCATCGGTGTGAGGTCGATAGGAAAAAGATGGTTATTAAGGTTCAACTGGCAATTTCGAAGAACAGAATCAAGAATAACGGGTTCACCACTAGCAACTTCTACTGTCAAAGGCTTTCCTAGTTTCGTTCTAGACATGCGAAGCAGAGGTTCAAAAGATAATGACACAAAACGCTTATCGGCACCCGAATAAAAAAGAACAGATGCAGGCTGATTGTTAACAAAGAACGTACCATTGACCACTTCTATGTCTGCTCGCGCCTTGTTTGCGTTCATGTTGAAGACTCGACCACGAGCCTGCGCTGATTTGCATTGGCCAATCTCGGACACTGATTTCAATAGTGGGTCAAATCCCCACAATTGTAGCATGAACTAGGAGGATAGTGAGGTCATGCCGCTTGTGCTTGTTGTTGAGCAGGCGGTTGAGCAGCTTGCTGAGCTGGGTTTTGAGTAGCTTGGTTCTGATTAACAGGAAGACGACATGTGGCGACAAGATGACCAGATCTTCAACAATAGGTACAATAACGACACTGAATATGCGGCTGATGATGACTGTTACACCTGTTGCACAGAGGTGCATTTCCAATGTATTGTTTCTTGGTAGGTGGTTGGGCCGCCTGATTTGGAACTGCCTGGTTGGCTTGTGCAGTAACAGCGAAGTTTTAGGAAGACTTGCGCTTCCTAGACCTCTTCAAAGAACCAGATTTCTTACCCTTCTTGTTTTCACCCTTTTCAGATGATTGTTTCTTATCCTTGTCACCTTTCCTGTGAAGCTTACCCTTTCTGATTTGCGGCTCAGTCAAAGTCGCAGCCAACTCGATTGCATGACGAACTGTGGTAGGGTTGCTACCAGTGACGATGTCTTGCACGGGGTCAGGTAAACCATCGACATACCTCTCGATAGCTTTCTTGAGTGGGGTAACCATTGTAGGACATAACAAACTCAGTTCCTCGTACTTGTCAGTATAAGTCCGATGTTCACCACTATCCTGTTTCAGATCATCAAACTCTCTTTCCAACGCCCTCTGTTCGTGACGAGGACAAAATTCCCTCATCATAAGTGCCCTAAGCTCTTCCCAAGTTTAACCCAAAGCGACATTAGTGTGACAACCCGCACTAAACCAGGTATCCGTACAACTTAATTACTGATTAAATTACTGCTTAATTACTGTGCTTGTTTGAACTAGCTGATAAACTGCTACCTGCATACTGATACATGCACTTACTTGCATCATACTTTATTTCCTGTCACTACATTAATTACATACTGAACCCTAGTGACAAACATGATGCACAAAAAGCACAGTAGCACTAAACGGATACACAGTGAACATGCTGATATAACCAGCATCAGGCAGACACTGCCTCTAAGGCCTGTTAAGAGCCTCATATATTTTGGCTACACTGGTAATGAGTGTAGGATATAAGGGTTGTGGTACCGCGTCTCTAGGGATAAGATACACTGATTCGGATGTGCCAAGAACGTACTTTAAGTACCAAACACAGCACTTTAAAAATTAAACCAACTTCTAGCTGACTAGTAAAGTGCCAGAAAATGAGAAAATACTACTAGACACTTTCTAAAGTGTTGGAATTTAATTGTGTCACTAAAAATAATATTAACGACACTTTAATTATTTATTAAACACTTTAACGGAGTAATATTCAACCGTACAACCGGACTTAACCCGGGACATAAAAATATTGACAACAATATTATTTTTGCTTTTTCTGAGCCAGTTAGGGTCCCCGAATACCCTAACACCCGTTATATTACACTACACACTATTACACTAAATTAAATATCTAACTAAACACAAACTAGTACTTAGCTATTTGGTTGAAATCCAACTATATAACCCTCCCCACCCCCACTAGTTGCAACCGTCCCCTATGGGGACCCACCCTCACGAATTGAGCTAAATCTCCAAAATCCCTCACCAATCTTCCCTTGGATTTTGGAATGTGATTTGTATGCACTACAGGGGACATGAAGCCCATTGGTCAATAGGGATAAGTTTATAAATAAACAATCCCCACTTACATTATTTCACCAACACATAAAGACCCTTTCTCCTTTCTAAGTAAAGATCGGCCAAACACCCTACCATACACATTTTCTTTTTGTATTTTGATCCAAGTATTCCAAGGGCATTACAAAGTGTAACAAGGCGAATCACGGGGTGTGGAGCTCACGTTTTGTCAAGGACCTCTCTAGTTTGCTTTTATCCACCCATTTTTCGTCACGATTCTTCCCTAGCCCCGAGCTAGAGGTATAACACTTAAAACTCTTATTTGATCATATCTAAGGTGGTTAAAAGGAATTTTGTCGGTGAAATATCGATAACATGCGTTTTGAAACTTTAAAGTCTACTAAAATCACAAAAATGGTGGATAAAAACATATAACTTGTGTAAAAGTCGTAGGACTTGAAATATGTGTTTATCTAGACCCGATCTATGATGTGGTAGCTCGGATCTCCGTTTAACCCGACTTTGTAAAATCATGTGTCTTCACATAAGCTCGTTTTTGAC
Organism: Helianthus tuberosus; assembly: GCA_030545235.1. Classification (NCBI taxonomy): domain Eukaryota; kingdom Viridiplantae; phylum Streptophyta; class Magnoliopsida; order Asterales; family Asteraceae; genus Helianthus; species Helianthus tuberosus. Next base: position 154,830,746 of record CM060372.1, read on the forward strand.
TAAATACAAGGGTTAAAGGTGAAACTCTACCACACAAGATACATGAACTTGTGTAGAAATATTTTTCTTGTGTAAAAGTGATTTAACCGGTAAAATGGTGTTTAAAACTAGCGGATCTACGTATCCGCAAGTGGTATTTTTGAAAGACCACACTTTAAAGAAATCATGTTTTTCTAAAGATGAATCTTACACTAATAAATATGATTTTATAAACCACAAGTGTGTAGACACTTGTGAAATGAAAAGATCCGACAAATAGCTATTTTTGGGAAAAATGACTAGAAGTTGTAAAGGCGGATTTCTCTAAACACGAGGTTTTTACAAGCTTAAAGCTACTTTATATAAAGATCTACATATATAAAGGTGATTCACATTAAAGATGCGGAAAAACTACAAGTTCATGCGATTATGCATATTTACATACTTGTCGACTAGTTTGGTGTGTCGGAAATTGTTTGATTGAATAAAGAAGTTGTTGAATTGATTTGTTGAAAGAAAATGATACGCTTGAAAGCGTGGCCACCTCCAGTTACAGAGGAAACTCTGGCGAAATTTTCTAAAAACTTAACACTTAGACTTTTTACACAACAAGTGTTAGAACTATCTTTGGACATATTTTCAAAACATAAATTTCGCCAGCACTATATTTTACTAAATATTCGGAGGTGGGATTTTCACAAAGATTAACGTGATAGATATATTTGTCACAACACTGTTTATGATTATTTTGTGAAATACATAAATATTATTTTTAGAGTAAAAATAATGTTTACAAATGACAACGACTCCAAATTAATACGAACGCTTTCGCCATAAATATACAAGTTACACCGGTAATTATATTACCACTCGTATGTTAAAACGTAACTTACACAATTACGGGAATATTTATGAACGCGTACTTTAACAACGTATTTTGGATAAATACTTATATTTTGGAGTGAATATATATATATAAAGGTTAAGTGAGACTTAATGATGGAAAATATTACGCACATGTATTAAATCCCCCATCCTTGGGAAGGAAGATAACTACCAAGTATATACGACATGTAACACGAAATAGTTGTCTAACTATTTCCCGCAAACATAAACTGTAAAGCTAAAGCACGACCGTCCGTCTAATAGAATTAGCACTTGTAGGTCATTGCACAGCTTACTGTATCAGGAGACGCTTCATAAAGATACGCATTCACTGTGAGTTCATGTCCCCCTTTTCTCTAACTGTTTTCAGTTTTCTTAACTGCGGGGGTGAAATACATGTTACTTTGTTTACAAGTACTTTATACACGGTATGATTAACGTAAGGAGGTTTAGATCATGTGAATGGGTAGTTAGAACCCCGAGGGACTCGAGCGGTAGATCTATCTGGGTGTAGCGAGCCCAGCTCCCGGTCCAACAGAACAGGCCTCTCGGAGGACTAACAGAACGGATCCGGAGTGACTTGGTACCCAACGCAAAATCGGCTAGGGTTGTGTCTTACTTACTTGCATTTCACAACATGCTAATGGCCTTGCAAACCATTGGTGATCACAAGTCCTCTTACACTGCTACATACCAGGAAACTTTTATACTTACAAGTGTTTTACTTACTCACTTGCACATGAACTCGCTCAACATTATTGTTGATTTTTCAACTTACATGTATTTCAGGAAATTAACGAGATCTGGCACGGTATGGCATGTTTTCCGCTGCACTAGTTTCCGAGGTCATCCGGGGTTTAGGGGATGTGTCTCTTTCCTGGACAAGACACAGCCCTTAAATCATGTTTATGTTATGTTTAAGTTGTAATGTCTGTTGAACAAGGTTATGGTTGTTAGTTAAAACAATGGTACTGTATTTGGTTTTCAAAACTTAATGGATGATCTTGCATGTTTTTAACTCATATAGCTTTGGTATGATTAAGCTATGGTATTAAGAAGTCACACCAAAATTAACCACGCTTCCGCAAAGCCAGGGTGTGACAGCTTGGTATCAGAGCTCTGATCATAGCGAACTAGGATTCTGTCTCGAGTCTAGACTATGATCACTAGGGCTCTCACGAAAACATTTTACTGCATACCACTTAAGTCCAGATCCACAACTTTTTACAAACAAATGTTGAGCACATTTTATTTATTATTCTCGGCTCAGTCTGGGAGGCTGAGATAGGAGGCTAGTGGGACTAGAAGGGTTGACTAGTGGGACTAGAAGTGTTGACTAGTGGGACTAGAAGTATTGGCTAGTGGGACTAGAAGTGTTGACTAGTGGGACTAGAAGTATTGGCTAGTGGGACTAGAAGTGTTGACTAGTGGGACTAGAAGTGTTGACTAGTGGGACTAGAAGTATTGGCTAGTGGGACTAGAAGTGTTGACTAGTGGGACTAGAAGTGTTGGCTAGTGGGACTAGAAGTGTTGGCTAGTGGGACTAGAAGTGTCGGCTAGTGGGACTAGAAGGATAATTTGAATGTTACGTGGTGACTACATGTTTATATGACTATATGATTGATTATTATACGTATATGTGTTTGTGTTACAAACGTCATGCTTTCATCAAGTACTAGAAAGACGGACACTACAAATCCCATGACCATAGTATCAGACGACATAGACCATCAAAGCACGAGGTGTACATTTCTGATACTACCGGCACAGACAACGACGACTCTCAGCCCTCTGTGCGCTGCCTGAAGTCGTAGCAGCGCCTACTAATGGCTACCTTATTGGGAATTTGCCCCCCTGCCGCTTATCTCGTTGTTGATATGCCCCCGACGTTGTCTCTGAAGACGATGTCGAACTACTAAGAAGAGGACCCACTTGAGGGCGAGGCCCTGTTTCTACTAGTATTAGACTACTGCATGCGGACGCTCCTGTAGGGGAAACTCATGTCCATTCCCCTATCCCAGACTCATTTGAGTCTCTGACATCCGCATCTTCGCACATACAGGGAATGCAGCACCACTTACACGACGCCGACCTTGTTAGGGCATCATTAGCTGCACCGGATCCCGCACACAGTTTTAAGTTTGATCGCGATATTGAGGACAATTCTGTTTTTTTTTCCGCCTGGTGTTGATCCAGACCATGACATTGAGTTCATGCACTTAGACCAGCCCTTGGGGGATCCTGTAGCCCTGTCGACCCCTGTGTGTTGATACAGCTGATCTTGAGATAGGAGTTTTTGATCCGGAGCCGGCCGTGGCCCCCGAGCCAGGCGCTGCTCCTGACCCCGCATTTGGAGCATGACCCTGATCATGCCAATGCACCTACTATTGCTCCTTGATTGATCATCTGCTTGGACGAGAGAAAATTTGGGGTAACTGTGCAAGACAATTTATTATTACGGGGGCCCACGTAATAACGATTTGTAGTGCACAGGAATCCTGGTGGACTCTGCGGGTCAAGCTAATGATAACCAATGCAGCAGGAAATAACTTAAACACGAATGACCAAGGCGATGTAGCCTCGAGTTCATTCTATTACGAGCAACAAGCCAAATTGGCAAGCCTATGTGAAGGCTCAGAAATTTACTCCCCCACTCATACAGTGAATATATTTGCGTGTGAAATTGGGTGATTACATGATGGATTATGTTGCTATATGCACCTCATAGACAATTGAAACGTTGTCTAAACCCGCTTCACACCACTTCGACAAAAAGGGAATGTCACCTAGACATAACACAAACACCAGTACGTTGCCAAGGACAGAAGCCGAGCTGCAAGAACGCATCTCACCGATAAATGCACGACATGAAGCCCTCCACTCTAAGTACAACGATGGCATTACTGGAGATAACCCTCCAACTGGCTGCACCTATAAACAGTCCTGAACTGCAAGCCTTTGAACTTTGACGGAACAGGAGGCACCGTTGCATTTGTTCGTTGGTCCGAAAAGACCAACTCCATTCTAAGAATGAGTAACTGTTCGCCCCAACAGAGTGTTACCTACATCTCGGGGAGATTTCTAGATGGCACACTCTCTTAATGGAACCTCCAGGTTCAGACCCTTGGCACAGACGCTACTTATACACTGAGCTGGGACGAGCTCAAGGAAACAATTGAGAAGAAATGTTGCTTAAGGACTGGAATTTAGAAGCTTAAGGTGGAGTTCAGGAATTTGAAAATGGGCGAACCAGAAATTCCTGAACTTGTCCAGCGATCGCACGATTTATCTAGGGTCGCCCCCCCCCCCCCTACTTAGTCAAACCGGAGTTCAAAAGGATTGAACGATTCATCTGGACACTTGCACCCCAGATCAGGGGTATGGTTACTACCTCAAAGCCCTCAACCATTGCAGAGACTATCAATATGGGTGATCTATTTATAACATGAGATGTTATGTGATTATACTATTACCACCGTTATATACGTACACTATATTACGAACTGGTTTACAACGGAGCCTTACTATGGCCTAACCAACTTAAACCATCTGTAGAAGATGCCGCCCAGACGCGAGACGCGCATGCCCACTAACGAGGCAGAACTACAACGAATCATTGCCGCTGCCATAGCACAGTATGCAGCATCTCAGCCCGGAACGAGCGGAAGTATTAACCAGGGCAACAATAATCCACCACATGGTAACATTTAAGTCATTAAGACATACCATGACCTAAACGGATTTCCTTAGCAAGGAAGCTAAAATCTATCATATGTTGCAATGAATGTGCAGGGTGCACATACAAGCAGTTCCTAAGACTGCAAGCCCACCAACTTCGATGGCACCGGAGGCGCTGTCGCTTTTACTCGTTGGGCCGAGAAGGCTGGTTCCACCATCCGCATGAACAAATGTGCGCTCGACCAGCAAGTCACGTACATTTCAGGGCTGTTTCTAGATGGAGCCCTATTCTGGTGGAACCTACAAGTGCAAACTCTAGGCGAAGCCGCCGCCTACGCCCTGACTTGGGCCAGATTGAAAGAACTGATGCGCAAGAAGTACTGTTCACGCGCAGAGATTCAAAGGTTGGAGACTAAATTTTGGCACTTAAAGATGGATGGACCAAAGGTTGCAGAATACGTCCAGCGGTTTCACGACTTATCTCAAGTGGTTCCTTACATGGTTACGCCTGAATACAAGCGAATCGAGCGCTTCATTTGGGGTTTGGCTCCCCAAATAATAAGCATGGTAACCTCCTCCAAACCAGCGACTATCACTGAAGCCATCGATTTGAGCGTGGCTCTCACCAAGGAGGCGATTCGTCTAAAACAGGTTTGGTGATGCTAAGGCAAAGGAGAAGGAGACTCATGTTGAGTCGTCAGGAAGTAACAAGAGAAATTTTTCGAACTTCAAACAAAGGGTTAGCGGTGATGGTAAGAGAGGAGCACCAAACACGCCAGCTCAGGGTACGACTGGCAGTGGAAGGAAAGGAAGGGGATATATGGGCACCCAGCCCAAGTGTAACGCCTGCCAGCGTCACCATTCTGGTCAATGTGGGCTAAAAGTATGTGAAGCGTGTGGGAAACGTGGTCACTCTAAGGATACTTGTTGGGTCCCTGCCGGCCGGGGAGGCCAGGGAGGATATATGAATAGAAACGATAATCGTGGCGGTTTGGGAAATCGCCCACAAGGGAATAATCGAGGCTACAATGCAAATCAAGCCGGAACTGCCAATCAAAACAACCCGTCAGTTGGGGATGGTGCAGGAAGTGGAAAAAGATTAGGATGTTTTCATTGCGGAGACGTTGGGCACTTCAAGAAGGATTGCCCGGGATTGAACCAAGCCCGTGGAAGGGTGTTCCAGATCGGTGCACGGGAAGCACGCCAGGATCCCAACGTTGTCACGGGTACGTTCCCTATCAATCAACGCTATGCATCTGTTCTGTTTGATACTGGTGCCGACTATAGCTTCGTATCGCTAGAATTTAAGAATATGCTTGGGTTAGCCGCTAATAAGTTAGATGTCCCGTACGCAATCGAATTGGCTAATGGAAAGTTAGTGGAAGCCGATGAAGTTATCAGAGGCTGTGTGATCGAACTCGGAGAACGTGATTTTGCTTTGGATCTACTACCAGTCCAATTGGGAAGTTTCGACGTGGTAGTAGGAATGGATTGGTTATCGGGCAATAAAGCTGAGATAGTTTGCCACGAAAAGGTTGTTCGTATTCCAACCGAGGATGGTGAGACCATTGTTGTTCATGGAGAGAAGCGTGAGACGCCGTTGCGGATTATCAGCTGTTTGAAGGCAAGGAAGTGTTTGCAGAAGGGATGTGTTGCTTTTCTGGCACACATCGTGGACAAGAAGGTTGCCGAGCCAAGGATCGAAGACATCCCTGTCGTAAGGGAGTATCCCGAAGTCTTCCCAGAAGACTTACCCGGACTGCCACCTCAGAGGCAAGTAGAGTTTCACATTGACTTAGTTCCAGGCGCCGCGCCTGTGGCTAAGGCACCATACAGACTTGCTCCGTCTGAGATGCAGGAATTGTCGACACAACTTCAAGAGTTGTTAGACAAGGGTTTTATCCGACCAAGCTTCTCGCCTTGGGGAGCTCCGGTCTTGTTTGTCAAGAAGAAGGACGGAAGTTTCCGCATGTGCATTGACTACAGAGAGTTGAACAAGCTGACGATCAAGAATAGATATCCTCTGCCAAGAATTGATGATCTGTTCGACCAACTTCAAGGCTCAAGTTGTTACTCTAAGATCGATCTTCGATCTGGATACCACCAGTTGAGGATTCAAGAAGAAAGTATCCCAAAAACAGCCTTCCGAACTCGTTATGGACACTATGAGTTCCTTGTTATGCCGTTTGGTTTGACAAACGCACCTGCGGTCTTCATGGATCTAATGAATAGAGTTTGCAAGCCATACTTAGACAAGTTCGTGATTGTATTCATCAACGACATCCTGATTTACTCAAAGACGAAGGCTGAACACGAACAACATCTTAGAACCATATTGGAGCTGCTACGGAAGGAACAACTGTACGCCAAATTCTCCAAGTGCGAGTTTTGGCTACGCGAAGTCCAGTTTCTTGGACATGTGGTTAATGGGGATGGAATTCATGTTGATCCCACAAAGATCGAGGCAATCAAGAATTGGGAAACGCCTACAACGCCAACCGAGATTCGACAATTCTTGGGTTTGGCTGGCTACTATCGGAGGTTCATCGAGGATTTTTCAAAAATCGCTCAACCGTTGACGCTCCTGACCCAGAAGAATAAGACGTTTGATTGGGGAATCAAACAGGACGAAGCGTTTCAGGTATTGAAAGATAAGCTCTGCAACGCGCCAATCTTAGCTCTACCAGAAGGCACTGATGACTTTGTGGTATACTGCGACGCATCGCGTCAGGGATTGGGTTGTGTGTTGATGCAACGCCAGAAGGTCATTGCTTACGCATCACGCCAACTGAAAGTGCACGAAAAGAATTATACCACACACGATTTAGAACTTGGCGCAGTGGTTTTCGCTTTAAAGATCTGGAGACACTACTTGTACGGTACGAAGTGCACAATCTTCACAGACCACAAAAGCCTACAACATATATTTAACCAGAAGGAGTTAAATATGAGGCAAAGACGATGGGTTGAATTGTTAAACGATTACGACTGCGAGATAAAATATCACCCAGGGAAGGCGAATGTAGTCGCCGATGCCCTAAGTCGTAAAGAAAGAATCAAGCCCATAAGGGTTAGGGCTTTGGAAATGATCATACGAACCGATCTCTCCTCGCGCATTCGCGCTGCACAAAAAGAAGCTCTCAAGGAGGGAAACCTTGAGGAAGAATATCTCCGTGGAATGGAGAAGCTTTTGGTACCAAACGAGGAAGGAACGTTATGTCTTGAGAAAAGGATTTGGGTTCCTCTGTTTGGTGGATTAAGGGAAGTTATTTTCAACGAAGCGCACAAGTCACGGTACTCTATCCACCCTGGATCGGATAAGATGTACCAGGATCTCAAAGATTACTATTGGTGGCCTAGGATGAAAGGCGACGTTGCTGTTTACGTGAGCAAATGTTTAACGTGCGCTAAAGTCAAGGCGGAATACCAGAAGCCTTCGGGACTTCTGCAACAACCTGAGATTCCCAAGTGGAAATGGGAACAAATCTCAATGGATTTTGTTACAAAATTACCAAGAACGCCAAGAGGCCATGATATGATTTGGGTGATTGTTGACCGCCTAACAAAGTCCGCACACTTTCTGCCAATCAAGGAGAAAGACAGTACTAGTAAACTTGCGGAAATTTACTTGAGAGAGATCGTAGCACGTCATGGAGTACCACTCTCGATCATCTCTGATAGAGACGGAAGATTTGTGTCAAGAATATGGCAATCCTTCCAGGAAGCTTTTGGCTCTCAACTGAATCTGAGCACTGCATTTCATCCGCAAACTGATGGCCAGAGCGAGCGAACGATACAAACTTTGGAAGACATGCTGAGGGCATGTGTCATGGATTTAGGCGGTAGCTGGGATAAACACTTACCTTTGGTCAAATTTTCATACAACAACAGCTACCACACCAGTATTGGTGTCGCGCCATTTGAGGCCCTATACGGACGCAAGTGCCGATCACCACTATGTTGGTCTGACGCAGGTGATAGGCAGCTTGCTGGTCCCGAAATCGTCCAAGAGACGACAGACAAAATTGCGCAAATACTTAAACGCATCGAAGCCGCTCGCCACAGGCAAAAGGCCTACGCGGATCCAAACCGGAAGCATGTGGATTTTCAAGTTGGAGAAATGGTTTTACTGAAGGTATCACCCTGGAAAGGGGTGGCGCGCTTTGGAAAGCGTGGAAAGTTAAATCCGCGCTACATTGGTCCTTTCAGAATTTTGGAAAGAATTGGGACAGTAGCATACAAGTTGGACCTACCCGCTGAACTAAATGGTGTTCACGATACATTTCATGTATCCAATCTAAAGAAAAGTCCAACTCAAGTTGACGTTGCCATTCCTATCGACGAGATTCACATTGACGACACGCTCCACTTCGTTGAAGAACCTGTTGAGGTCACGGATTGGAAAGTTAACAAGACCCGCCGGAGCAGTGTCAAACTCGTCAAAGTACGTTGGAATGCCAGACATGGTCCTGAATTCACCTGGGAGCGTGAGGACCGGATGAAAGAAAAATACCCCCACCTATTTCCTAAGAACCCTGCTTCTACAAGCAGAACTTAAATTTCGGGACGAAATTTATTTAACGGGGGGAGAATGTGACAACCCGCACTAAACCAGGTATCCGTACAACTTAATTACTGATTAAATTACTGCTTAATTACTGTGCTTGTTTGAACTAGCTGATAAACTGCTACCTGCATACTGATACATGCACTTACTTGCATCATACTTTATTTCCTGTCACTACATTAATTACATACTGAACCCTAGTGACAAACATGATGCACAAAAAGCACAGTAGCACTAAACGGATACACAGTGAACATGCTGATATAACCAGCATCAGGCAGACACTGCCTCTAAGGCCTGTTAAGAGCCTCATATATTTTGGCTACACTGGTAATGAGTGTAGGATATAAGGGTTGTGGTACCGCGTCTCTAGGGATAAGATACACTGATTCGGATGTGCCAAGAACGTACTTTAAGTACCAAACACAGCACTTTAAAAATTAAACCAACTTCTAGCTGACTAGTAAAGTGCCAGAAAATGAGAAAATACTACTAGACACTTTCTAAAGTGTTGGAATTTAATTGTGTCACTAAAAATAATATTAACGACACTTTAATTATTTATTAAACACTTTAACGGAGTAATATTCAACCGTACAACCGGACTTAACCCGGGACATAAAAATATTGACAACAATATTATTTTTGCTTTTTCTGAGCCAGTTAGGGTCCCCGAATACCCTAACACCCGTTATATTACACTACACACTATTACACTAAATTAAATATCTAACTAAACACAAACTAGTACTTAGCTATTTGGTTGAAATCCAACTATATAACCCTCCCCACCCCCACTAGTTGCAACCGTCCCCTATGGGGACCCACCCTCACGAATTGAGCTAAATCTCCAAAATCCCTCACCAATCTTCCCTTGGATTTTGGAATGTGATTTGTATGCACTACAGGGGACATGAAGCCCATTGGTCAATAGGGATAAGTTTATAAATAAACAATCCCCACTTACATTATTTCACCAACACATAAAGACCCTTTCTCCTTTCTAAGTAAAGATCGGCCAAACACCCTACCATACACATTTTCTTTTTGTATTTTGATCCAAGTATTCCAAGGGCATTACAAAGTGTAACAAGGCGAATCACGGGGTGTGGAGCTCACGTTTTGTCAAGGACCTCTCTAGTTTGCTTTTATCCACCCATTTTTCGTCACGATTCTTCCCTAGCCCCGAGCTAGAGGTATAACACTTAAAACTCTTATTTGATCATATCTAAGGTGGTTAAAAGGAATTTTGTCGGTGAAATATCGATAACATGCGTTTTGAAACTTTAAAGTCTACTAAAATCACAAAAATGGTGGATAAAAACATATAACTTGTGTAAAAGTCGTAGGACTTGAAATATGTGTTTATCTAGACCCGATCTATGATGTGGTAGCTCGGATCTCCGTTTAACCCGACTTTGTAAAATCATGTGTCTTCACATAAGCTCGTTTTTGACTAAATACAAGGGTTAAAGGTGAAACTCTACCACACAAGATACATGAACTTGTGTAGAAATATTTTTCTTGTGTAAAAGTGATTTAACCGGTAAAATGGTGTTTAAAACTAGCGGATCTACGTATCCGCAAGTGGTATTTTTGAAAGACCACACTTTAAAGAAATCATGTTTTTCTAAAGATGAATCTTACACTAATAAATATGATTTTATAAACCACAAGTGTGTAGACACTTGTGAAATGAAAAGATCCGACAAATAGCTATTTTTGGGAAAAATGACTAGAAGTTGTAAAGGCGGATTTCTCTAAACACGAGGTTTTTACAAGCTTAAAGCTACTTTATATAAAGATCTACATATATAAAGGTGATTCACATTAAAGATGCGGAAAAACTACAAGTTCATGCGATTATGCATATTTACATACTTGTCGACTAGTTTGGTGTGTCGGAAATTGTTTGATTGAATAAAGAAGTTGTTGAATTGATTTGTTGAAAGAAAATGATACGCTTGAAAGCGTGGCCACCTCCAGTTACAGAGGAAACTCTGGCGAAATTTTCTAAAAACTTAACACTTAGACTTTTTACACAACAAGTGTTAGAACTATCTTTGGACATATTTTCAAAACATAAATTTCGCCAGCACTATATTTTACTAAATATTCGGAGGTGGGATTTTCACAAAGATTAACGTGATAGATATATTTGTCACAACACTGTTTATGATTATTTTGTGAAATACATAAATATTATTTTTAGAGTAAAAATAATGTTTACAAATGACAACGACTCCAAATTAATACGAACGCTTTCGCCATAAATATACAAGTTACACCGGTAATTATATTACCACTCGTATGTTAAAACGTAACTTACACAATTACGGGAATATTTATGAACGCGTACTTTAACAACGTATTTTGGATAAATACTTATATTTTGGAGTGAATATATATATATAAAGGTTAAGTGAGACTTAATGATGGAAAATATTACGCACATGTATTAAATCCCCCATCCTTGGGAAGGAAGATAACTACCAAGTATATACGACATGTAACACGAAATAGTTGTCTAACTATTTCCCGCAAACATAAACTGTAAAGCTAAAGCACGGCCGTCCGTCTAATAGAATTAGCACTTGTAGGTCATTGCACAGCTTACTGTATCAGGAGACGCTTCATAAAGATACGCATTCACTGTGAGTTCATGTCCCCCTTTTCTCTAACTGTTTTCAGTTTTCTTAACTGCGGGGGTGAAATACATGTTACTTTGTTTACAAGTACTTTATACACGGTATGATTAACGTAAGGAGGTTTAGATCATGTGAATGGGTAGTTAGAACCCCGAGGGACTCGAGCGGTAGATCTATCTGGGTGTAGCGAGCCCAGCTCCCGGTCCAACAGAACAGGCCTCTCGGAGGACTAACAGAACGGATCCGGAGTGACTTGGTACCCAACGCAAAATCGGCTAGGGTTGTGTCTTACTTACTTGCATTTCACAACATGCTAATGGCCTTGCAAACCATTGGTGATCACAAGTCCTCTTACACTGCTACATACCAGGAAACTTTTATACTTACAAGTGTTTTACTTACTCACTTGCACATGAACTCGCTCAACATTATTGTTGATTTTTCAACTTACATGTATTTCAGGAAATTAACGAGATCTGGCACGGTATGGCATGTTTTCCGCTGCACTAGTTTCCGAGGTCATCCGGGGTTTAGGGGATGTGTCTCTTTCCTGGACAAGACACAGCCCTTAAATCATGTTTATGTTATGTTTAAGTTGTAATGTCTGTTGAACAAGGTTATGGTTGTTAGTTAAAACAATGGTACTGTATTTGGTTTTCAAAACTTAATGGATGATCTTGCATGTTTTTAACTCATATAGCTTTGGTATGATTAAGCTATGGTATTAAGAAGTCACACCAAAATTAACCACGCTTCCGCAAAGCCAGGGTGTGACAATTAGCACCACGATCTCTCATTAACCCATTCCACCAAGTAAGAGCCCTCTTTTGAAACACACTAGAAGCGAACTCGACTTTGCGATTATCAGGACACTGAACATGACGAAAAGTACTCTCAATGCTCTCAAACCACTGTAGGAGCCCAGTTGCTCCCTCAGAACCACTAAACTTGAGTTGATTAGCCGAATTGAAACTATTAAAGTTGCATGGAGCATTATGGTTATTGTTGGCTTGGTTAACTTGAGCAATGATGTTTGGGAGTGCAGCAGCCATTTGCTGCGCAATGATAGCTGCCATTTCGGCATTAGGTAGCTGATTGTCGCGTCGAGGAGGCATTCTAAAAGAGGAAACATGAGAGAAAACGAGTGAGATGATTAGATGGAAAATGAGATGATACAAATATCGACAAAAGCAAAGATGGTGGCCATTCGTTCGTACGACAAAGCAAACAAACGACACACAGTGACTAATCAAAGTAAATGGGTCATAGTAATGTATCGCGAAGACATGCTTTAGCCTATAAGTGGACACTCACCCCAAGAGTTCCCAGGTAAGAGTGACTGGTCCGATTATGTGGATTTGTACGAACACTCTAGCCTAGACAGAAAACACGAGATACAGGCATCCACCCTTCCAGATTGCACGTGTTCACATTATTTAGACCCAAAATTTGACGAGATTTTGAAAACTTAGAGGGTTCAAAACCTTATAATAAATCATCTAAGAATAGATGATTGATTTTCAAAAATCGTTTTGGAAAATTGTGTTCTTGTTGTGGTTGTCGCCTAAAGATAGGCGACGGTAATGTTTTAAGATCTAAACACAATATAATTTGTGTTAGGGTCCTAGAAAAGTTATAGTCTAGGTCAAAGCATTACTAATAAGCCCTATAACCATTGGCTCTGATACCAACTCTTCTGTCACACCCCGACCGCGTAAAACAACAAACCGCGGCGGAAACGTCGGGGAGTGGAATGGCAGAATTATTGTTTCACAACCATGGTATTTAAAGTTTCGTTTTATTTATTAACAAAGTGGTTACAATGTCTTAAAACAAAGGAAACAAAGAGTACATAACATAGTTAAACTATTCTTGCTTCTTTTATTGTCACTAAGGCCCAAGTCTGCCTAAGTGTATCTTGAACAATCCTATGCATCAGCTCCTGAAAACACATGTGAAAATAGGTACGTCAGCATAAAAATGCCTGTGAGATACATAGGTTTATTGATTTAGGATTCATGACTTGTACTTGAAAGAAATGTTTAACAAAAGTTAGTCATGAATCTTTTAAAATGTTTTACTTTGTAAATCATATGAAAATCGATGATTGCCTAAGTTATATTGTATATAAATAAATGTCTTGTAAAAATAAGTTATTTGTATAAAGTATAACATGTTCTTGTCGAAATGATTTAAATAACGCCACGATATGTAATACCATAAAAGCACTTATATATAGGAAGTACCAGCGGCGTATCCACCATGCTTTTATCATATTACACGTCGCCTCGTTATGTAAATCACTTACCAAATAACCACCAAAATGTCTTGTTTAATGTTATATGTAAATCATGTCTTGTGAAATCAAATGTTATATATGGCATGCAAAAAGTAACTACTCAAACCATATGTATAATGTTTATGTGTAACCAAATGAAATGTATGGTGAATAATAGTGTTACTCAACCCCATAAGTAAAAATGTACAAAACAATGTATTTGATATAAATCATAGTTTAAGTCAAAAGGTAAGTTTTGCAAAATCCATGCTTTACTGATACAAACACTTATGTGGTAATGTTAAATGTATACATTCAAGCCTTGAGACTAAAGGATAAACCCTAGAACAATTCAAAGGTTTATCAAAAACGTTTTCGGATTCAGTCATTCCTTACGTCCAAACAAACCTAGGATTTTAGGAATGAGAGTTGTCAAGTCCTATGGTACCACTACTTACTACCGAGCGGCGTGATCAATGTTAATGAACGTATTTCAGTTTCGTTAAACAAACCAAATGTCATACCAAATGTAAGCATGTTATGTGAAAACAATGTACTAAGTATGCTAAATGAACATACGTAGCAAAAATGTGATGTAAATCAATGTGTACATATGCTAAAATAAACATATGAAACAAGTGTGTTTATGAAATCAATGTACTAGCATGTTAATTAAAACATACATAGCAAAAACATGGATGAAATCATGTACTATACGTGTAGTACATGAACATAGCAATCATATGTTATAAAAACATGAAAAGCACGAAAGTAACAAGTAGGCACATGTGTTTCACTCCAAAATATTTGAAAACAGTAAAAGAGGGGACTATGTACTCACATAATCACCTTGAAAACGTGTAAAAAGAGGGGTCTATGTACTCACTTGATAATGCTTAGAAGTCTTGTAATAACAATCAAACAACGCTAGAAGGATCACGGAATCAATCGGCACCTAATATAGATAACTATGTTAATAAACCGGACCTAAATCGGAAGATCGGATAAAATGAGGTTTCGTAAACCAAATGAGTATAGGAACTCATGTAATCTAGTTTAACAAAGCCTACATTCTAAATCGGAACCTATCCTAAGTGCTTACGACCCGTTACGACCCGTTTAGGTAGCTTATGCTACTTTAACGCGTCGTTCGTGTAAAACGCGTTCGGGCCGCCTAACTAGTCCTATGACAACTATTATATGCCTTAACAAGTCTAATAATGTTTCCTAATCAGTTTAGATGTCAAAATTTAAGTCACATATGCTTAGAATGAATTTATGTGCAAAAAGGGCATTTTGGTCATTTTCCTAAGTCATATAAACTACCTATCATACAACTAATTAAACAAAGTGACCATAAGGTATAACCTCGGAAGGTTATTCCCTATAAAACTATGGTCACAAAATGTGTTTGGTCGGATCCTAATGATCGACCAAATAGGTCGGGTTCGAAAGTCTAAGCGGTTGTTTAGACCGCTTATCTTACGACCCTATATAAGCACAAAACTAAAAGTGACGAGTTAAACATGTTTAACTAAGTTAGAAAACAAGTTTGATATCAAAACAATTGGTTTTGATACCCAAGAATAGTTTTGTTGCAAAATACGCATAAATACGCATTTTGACTGAAACTATGACTCGTCACTACGCCTAATCAACGTGGTAATCAGTAGGTATAGTCACAAGGGACTATAACCATCGTGATTACGCTCACGTTGCAAAGTTCAAACGAACTTTGTGTTGACCATTGACTAGTCAAAGCAGAAAGTCAAACATTGTTTGACTTTCATGCTTGAAATACAAGAACAAGCATGAAGGAGACTTACAAAAGGTCCAAGCAATGAAGAACTTGATCTAAAATACCCAGGTATGAAGCAAAGGCTTCAACTTAGAGTATGAATTCAGATCAAATGTGGGGAATGCAAGTGAATTCAAGGTGGGTTTATATAGATTTCTCAAAACCGTTAGTATCGTTTCTTGAACTTCGAGCTTCAATCTGGACCATCCATGTGTGGCACACCGATTTATAATACTAGGGGTTTTCAAAACCATCACACGGTATTGAGAATGTTACATAAAAGCCCCTGAAAAACAACCCTGTTGCTGAAAACAGAATTCTACCCAGTTATCTCTGTCACATGGCGCGAAAGCAACAGCATCAGCTGTCGCGTGGCGCGACGGCTAAGTTTGGCAGCCTGTCAATTTTGGTCCCTGCAAGTGTAAAAGCTAGTTTTCGACGAGTTTATGTCCCGTTTAGCCATTTTCAAGGCTCTATAATGACACGAAAGTGTAGGGGACATAAAATATGCTTGAAAATGTGACGGATGTCGGTTCGTTTGGTCGTACGGTCATGTTATTCGGTTAATTACGACGAAACACGAACGGATGTGAAAAACGATCCAAATTGCGCGACGAATGAAATTTTAGCATGCCAATCACTAAAATAAAATATTTTAATGATTACAAAAATTTTGGATGTCCGGATAAGTTTAGAATGTAAGATATGCGCGAAAATGCAAACTTATGCACTTTTTGACGCTTTTAGTCCCTGATTGACCAATAAGTTTTATTTTAGCATACCGAACCCCTCAAAGCCTATTTCTAAGCTATGTAAAGGATATTTAGGGTATGTTTAACTGATGATCAAGTTCCGGAATGTTCGTTACAATACGAATCGGTATACTTTCACAGTTTGACGTAAATAGTCCCTGCAAGCGAATAAACTTGATTTTGCCATACCAAAGCCTTCAAAACTTATTTCTAAGTTATGTAAAGGTTATTTAAGGTATGTTAAGCATATGTTGATGTTCTGGAGTGTTTTTCATGGTAAACTGATTACGTTTACGCACCAGTTTGCGTATAACTTTCCAGAAAGCGATATAGAGTTTGGAATTGAACAAAAATCAAAATGAGCAAAATGTCAAACATAAATAAACAAACATTGGGGCCAAATCACATTGTTTTATTGATAATTGAACTATTCAAAGTTTGTACAATGATTACAAGCACAGATGTCACAGTTTGCAGCTCCACACCAGTTGGGGTTAAATTCAGCTTGATTGCCCCACTCATTCCCATCATTAGGTGGTTTTCCTTCATCAGCTCTCCTTCGCACATCCACCTTCTTTGCCTGATTTCCACTCATCTCGCCCTTTGACCTGTAAAGCTCAACACAATGCACATCTATCATGCCCTTGCTCACATGTGACACAGATTCATTAGTAGCAACAGCATGACTCAAATTATCAATAATATCGTAAGTAATGGATTTTGAAAAAACATGAAAACATAACTTACGATCCTTGTAGCTCATAGTAACTAGCCCTTTCCTGCAATCAATTTGGGCATTCATTGTATACAAGAATGGGTGACCCAAAACTACTTGTGGCTGCTCGTATGTCTGTGATGGTGCATAGTCTATCACCATGAAGTCCACCGAGTAGTAAAATTCGCCAAGTTGTATCATTACATTCTTCACAACCCCTCGGGGTTGTTTCCAACTTGTATCAGTAAACATAGCTATGCCATCAACCGCGTGCAGAGGACCAAAGTCGTATTGGTCATACAAGCTGACGGGAAGTACACTCATCCCCGCTCCATAATCCAACAATGCCTTATGCATTTTGAATTTCCCAACTCGTATTGGGATAACCGGTTCCCTTGGATCGCTTCCACTACTTCCCTCGCTTGTTTCAGTTACACCTGCAATCACTTGAGAGACAGAAGAAGCTAAACATTTATTATGTAAAGCATTTTTAGGAACTACAATTAAACCGCTGATTGGTATATTCTTTGCACTCTTGGGGTTCAGTTGAGTGTCACTTGGCAACTTCCCATTCTGTTGCTTCAACGCAACTACCTCACTAGCCAGCTGCCCCATCTGTGTCATCAATGATTGAATGGCTTTATCATGAATTTCATCTTTTTGGGCCCGTGCATCATCCAGTTGATTCCTTCTTTGCATTTCTTGTTGCATGGCCTTCAGCATTTCCATAATTTCACTATTGCTCTGGCCATTACCCTACTGGTAGCTTCTTTAGTAACCAAAATTGTTGCCCCGTTGATAATTTATCTGATTACGGGGCTGAAAAGATTGGTTGCTACCTTGGAAACCCGAATACCTGTTTCCATTGCCTTGCAGCATACTCACCTCATCATATCTACCCATAATACTAGGGCACTGGTCAACTATGTGCCCTAAGTCTCCACAATGCCCACACATAGGCATATGTGCACCCACTTCCGATGTGTTATCAACTACCGTTACTGTCGCATGCCGACCTCTTCTCGAAGATTGAGCTTTTCTCTTCGATGTACTTGCCATCTTTTATAGAATAGTCCCAATCGACATTCTCATAGTTTGTACCAAACGTAATTCGATATTGAGCTCAAGTCACGTGCATCTTCCGGTAACAAGCCTTCATGAAAGGCATTTAGTAATTCCCACATTTGAATACCGTGTTGTGGGCAATTCTTCAACAACATCTTGAATCGGTTGAAAGCTTCATGAAATAACTCACCCGATTGCTGTTGGAAGTTCCGAATATCCTTCCAAGCATCACTTATCCTTTGAGGCGTGTAAAACTCATCCAAGAACAGCTGTTTCATCTCTGGCCATGTGAAAATAGAAGCCGAAGGCAATATATGAAACCATTGTTGTGCCTTGTCTTTGTGAATTGGAATAGTACCAATTTCACGTCATCCGGTGTGAATCCTTGGCCCTGATGGTGTTGCAACGAGCATCATATGCGGCAATATGTAAATACGGTTCCTCAATGGCCAAACCATGATACTTAGGAGAACTTTGGATAGACTGAGCTCGCACTTCGGATGAACGGCCCCGTAACCGAGGAATCATAACCGGTGATGGGTTGTTGGCGATCGCGGGTTTGAAGTGACTTTCAATCCCCCGCACTGGTCCACGGTCATATCTTCTTGGAATACCCTCATATTGGTTGACTAGTGGGATTAGATTCCTTGGAAGTGATCTTGGCTGCATCAGTATTTGTTGAACAGGTGGTGGCAACGGAATGTTTATGGGTCTTGCATAAACCGGTTGCTAATTAATCGGAGCAGATTGATTAGCATGTTGTCGATACCAAGATGTATCTGGGTTCTCTCTTTCAACGAATCCATACCCTGTGTCATACCTTTCAAAACTCCCTGCATTCACCACCTGCCTGTTACCTTGATTACCCCCATAACTCTCATACTCTTCATATCCATCTCCGAATTCCCCCGAGCTATTCACTTGCTCGAACATCGAAGCTCCAAATGAAAACTGTTGTTGCTGAGATGGCTGGTAATGTGAAGGTTGGGTTGGCAAAGGAATTGAGGTTGATGGATTAACAGATCGAGTTTTACTTGATGGAATGAGGTTATCATCGGCAACAATCCTCCATACGGTGAAGAGTGTTTGATATTAGATGTTTGTGTGAATAACTAGTATTGGGAAGATGTTGGCTGGGTTGAGAATGGTGGTAGGTTATCTAGATTGGGGAACGGTGGTGGAGGCATTGGAGGAAGTTGATGGAAGGTGGGGTAGTATTAGTTGGTTGGGTGGATTGTGGTGGTGGTAGAGACGGTATAAAGGTGTTTGGTGAAGGTTATGTAGTAGTCGGTGAGAATTGGGTTTGTGGATGTGGGTTTGTAGTTTGCTTATCAAGATTCTCTAAATTCTCCA
This sequence comes from Helianthus tuberosus, assembly GCA_030545235.1. Classification (NCBI taxonomy): domain Eukaryota; kingdom Viridiplantae; phylum Streptophyta; class Magnoliopsida; order Asterales; family Asteraceae; genus Helianthus; species Helianthus tuberosus. The sequence goes on from CM060372.1 coordinate 154,850,464, forward strand.
TTGGGTTAGATGTTGACGTTGGAGATTTCATAATTTTGTTCTCTCTATGAATGACTCGTGTCTTCTGAACTATCCTCTCAATTTCGGGATCAAAGACTAACGGTGAAGAGTTTCCGGATTTCCGAGTATGGTGGATGCATGGACAAACTCACCTGCACAAACACAAACACATAACCAATGCATAATTCTGAACAAAAAGAAAGAAACACTATTTTGGGTTTTTTAATTATTTCTAAACAAATACTCAAAACAAAACACTTTGCGCACGACTCCCCAGCAATGGCGCCATTTTGATGAATGTCGAACGGGTAATGCAAAAACCTAATTAACCTAGGTATCTAGGGTAAACAGGGTATCGAATCCAGAGGAGTCTGGTGGAAAGTGTTATGAATTAAGTACTGATTAACTACTTGCAAAAATGTAAACTCGATTATTTGTTTGTTTGATTAAACTAACGAATTACTAAAACGAAGTTGTGACAATAGGAGAAACAATGGTTCCTTCGAATTTTAGATTCAAAGCCAACTTCAATTATATGTTTAATTGTGACAATCACATAGACATGATTGTTTAATTCGATTAACTGGTTGTGATTACCTAAAGACTACTTACTTCGATTGTAAAACAACAGAAGGTTAACATTTAACCAATCAACTGAAAATACCAACCCTAATCCCTATCAAATATATCCTAATTACTAGAACTCTCGGGAATTGAATGAATAAGAACTATAGTTTGAATAAAATCAATCCGTTAAAAATAATCAATCAAATCCAAAGGTAAAAAGCATCGAATGCTTAAATTACCAAGTTCACAAACTAATCCAAACACATAAAATCAGTTAACTTACAAGAATCCTCATCTCGCTCGATTGATTGTCAAAAGCTTGATAAATGGATGAATGCATCTTTGATCTTGTGGATTTAATGAAGATTATGGTGATGATTAATGAAAAACCAAGTCCCAAGGTGTGCTTCTATCCCTAATTTTCATCCAAGAGTGCTTCGCCCCGAATTAGGGTTTTAAAAACCCATTTAAACCCTTCAAATACAAGATCTGCGCATTACTGAGCCGTAGCCTACACCCACAGGCCGTAACCTACGGTCCCAACCTGCTGTTCATTGTTTCATCTGGCTGTAGGCTATGCTCCCATGGCCGTAGCCTACGCCTCATCGCTGCTGAACCTTTTTGGCTTATGTAGAGGAACCGTAGCCTACGCTGGCTCATCCGTAGCCTACGCCAGCTCTTTGAATCCATGTTTAGCTGTGCTTCAACTTTCTGTTGATGATTGTAAGACCCCTATACTTTGTTCTTTCATGTTTTTCACACTTCCAAGCTATATTTTGGCCCCGAACAACTCACGAATGATGTGATATTTCTCGCTAATCATCCTTTCTCGTTCCGTTTCATCTCTAAATTCTCCAACTTGAATTACGCGATTACCCTGTAAAACCATAAACTTTCGTAGTTAACACATTCGAGGCGTATAATCGCGTAAAACACATTAAAACAGATCGTATAACACACATTAAGGCTCGTGTTTTGCACTCTCCGTCAACTCATTTTCTAAAAAATTACGTTAAAATATAGAGTAACAAATAACATACATAATTATCGGATGAGAACATATTATACTTGAGCCAACTCACTTCCGCAAAAAATTTACGTCTAAATGCAAAATAACGCAAATCAATTTTAATTTATACCAACACGTAAATAAAAATAAACACGTATAACTTGATTAAAAAGTTTTTATAAAGTTAAAGGGTTGTAAGTGTCAACGCTGAAAGTTAAGAGGTAAAAGAATACAAAACTGTAAATAAAAAGCAAAAGATAAAAGAAACCACAAAAGTATAAAAAATAGAAAACGATAAAACACTCAAAAAGATAAAAGGGAAGGCAAATAAAAAAGTTATAACAGGAAAAAAAACTAAAAGCAACCAATGCCATGCAGTGTCAACCACTGTTCATACAATAAAAATAAAAAAAAAGAAAAGAAAAAGACAAAACGCCAAAAAAGTCAAAAAGCAAAAAAATAATAAAACTATAAAAAAGAAAAAGACCAAAGGGTAAAGAGGTAAAAAAGGAAAAAAATATAAAACACTGTTCACGCGAGTTGTGAAATGCTATAGTTATAATATATTTGGGTAAATTACTTTTTGAGTACTTGTATTTTAGGGGTTTTAACCACTTGAGTCCAAAATCAAAATGTTTAATGCGCTGAGTCCCTATAGCCTTTTCTTAACCATTTGAGTCCAAATTTTCTACATTGTTAGAATTTTTTGGTTAAGTATTATTAAATGACCAAAATACGCTTATAATTAAAAACTAAAAGATAATTTATTATTAGATTTATCTCTCTCTCTCTCTCTTATATATCTCTCTACCCCTTATCTTTTTCTCTCTCTCTAAACATTCTGCACCTTCATCTCTTTCTCATCTTTCTTTCTCTCTCTAGACCACCTGCATCCCCTACCACCATCAACACCACCACCACACCACCACCACAGCCACAACCACCTCCGTCACCAACCACCACCTCAACCATAAACCTCCGGCACACTCGCTCTCGCTATACAGATTTCATTAAATAATGAACATACGCCAGAATAGAAACTAAAACATTCTTCTGCTTCTTTACTTCTTGCAAAACATACATACCAAAGTCTTGTTCTTTCTTTTTAGAGTTTTCTGTAAAAACTCAAGAAGAATAATAACAAGTACTTACCATATCAGGATCAAGATCAAGGGATCATTGTTCTGACAAAAAAAACCCAAAAGAAGTAAGCCAACTGAACCAGAAAATCTTGATCATCCTTTTAGGGTTCAGATCAACATGTTATATATCATGTTGTTGTTCTTGTTTTTTAAGGTTTTGATCAATACGAAAATGGGGAGAGGGAGGGTACAGTTGAAGAGGATTGAGAACAAGATTAGTAGACAGGTGACATTCTCCAAAAGAAGAACAGGCTTGTTGAAGAAAACTCATGAGATCTCACTGTTTTGTTTTTTAAGCCCAAATTCTTTTCAAATTCTCTTCACAAGATCCATGAATCAACCAAGATCCATCAGGTATTTGATTTGAGAGTGATTAAATTCTGTTTTTTTTTGGGGGGGGGGGGCGCTTAAATGAAGTGATTTGTGTTTTATGTCACACCCTGTCTTTTGCGGAAGCGTATGATGTGTGACTAGCTTGTTATCATTGCATTCAATCGTAATAAACAACTACATGATCAAAACGATGTTCATCCATTCATGAAAATTTGAGTATTACAAACACGTGTTATATAAGTTTTCAAAACACGACCTTTGACAAGGTTACAATTCAACAAAAGTGGATGACATCTAAACTTGTAGTCTACTTCTAGTTATGACACTTGCGCCTAAGATCCATCCTGTCACCTGAAATACAAGTAATTTTGGAAAACATCAACATAAAGTTGAGCGAGTTCATGCATTTTGCATATCTTGTATGAAAACATTGTATGTATCTTGTATAAATAAAGTGTTCATGTATAAATCAAGTTTTCTTGTGTACACCACGTACTAATTGAATGTTTGTACAAGGACATTAAGGCATGTGAGGACATATGGAGCATTAGTGTTGGCTCCTTTAAGGCATGTGAGCATATGGGGCATTAGTGTTGGCTCCTTTAAGGCATGTGAGCATATGGAGCATTAGTGTTGGCTCCTTTACTGTGTCGATTACCCTCGACTGTGTCAATTTCCCTTGACTGTGTCGATTTCCCTCGACTGTGTCAATTAACCTCGACTGTGTCGATTTCCCTCGACTGGGACACCGAAGCACTCAAGAGGTCACATAAGGACCATGAGTGGGGCTCGGCCGTACCCGTTAGATCTAACCCTCGTCCCTAATTAAGTATTAATGGCATCTCAATATCTAGTTTAAGCTCACATGATCTAGTATTTTCTAGGCTTTTCTTAAAGCTCATCATATTGCACTCACCAAGAGTGCTTCTCGTATTCTCAAATCATATTGCACTCGGTTCTCGTTCTCACCAAGAGTGCTTCTTGTATTTTTACCCTTTGTAAAAATTATAATATTTGTAACATGTATTTCACCCCCGAGAGTTATAAAACTGAAAACAGTTAAGAGAAAAGGGGGAGCATGAACTCACAATTTTGCGTTCCTTGCGTCGTAAACTTCACCGGATTTGCTTAATTAACGTTGTAACCTATACGCGTTTTCTTAACGTTAGTCACTAGACTTGCGTCGCACAAGTACAATCTCTCTCTCTCTTGTATATATATTCTTGTGTAAAAAAATATTTTATATTTTTAACTAAGTATCTTACTTATATTATTTTCTCAAAAATTAATATAAGTATCTCGTGTTTTGCACTTTGCACCCGAATTATGTATCTTGTATGTTGTATGCGTATTTTTGTATTTTTACTCGTTACGAGTATCTTCAAGTCATATTATTTTTACTCTAAAAATAATATATACCTATTTCACAAAATAATCACATAATCACACAAGCGATAAATATATATTCTAAATATATATTTAGTAAGTTTGTTTACAAAAATCCACCTCCGAATACTTGGTCATTTGATAACAAAAATCATGGCGAAGTTTGTTTGGAAACCAGTCAAAAATATGTTCATAACACTTGTCACAAAAAATATTCTAAGTGTTATTTTCTGGAAAAATTTCGCCAGAGTTTCCTCTGTAACTGGAGGTGGCCACGCTTACTAGCGTATCATTTTCTTTTAAAAATTCAACCAATCAATTTTCTGTCATCAAAATACCATCTTCAAATATCAAACTAGTCAAAATAAACATAAATCGCATACACATGAACTTGCAAGTTGTGTAAAATTATGTAGTAACTTTTCAACACATTTAGTGGGTCTTTCCATCTCTAAAAATAGAATCATTATCTCGCAATTTTTATTTTTAAAGAATACGAAGTTTTACAACTTCTAGTCGGTATTTACGAAAATATTTCTTTGTTAAATTCTTTCGTTACACAAGTGTCTGCACACTTTTTGGTTCTCAAAAACACCTTTAGTTTAGGAAAGATCCGGTTTTAAAACATGGTTTTGTCTTACAGTTGGTTCTTCAAAAATACCACTTGTAAATCCGTAGATCTACTAGTTTTAAACACTATTTCGTAAGTAAAGTCGATTTTACACAAGTTCATGTTTAGTGTGTGGTAGAGTTTCATCATTTAACCCTTTGTACACTTAAACAAACTCTATGTCATAATCCATGATCATGACCAATCCGGGTTAGACGATGATCCGAGCTACCACAACATAGATCGGCACTAAATAATTACACAAAACAAATCTTACAAGATTTACACAACAACTTAGCTTTTAACCATCATAATCATCATTTTAGTAGACTTTTACCATATCATCTTGTATGTTCATAGATTTTAACCGACAAAGTTCTTTTTAACCACTTTAAAATAGATTGAGAGTGTGTTTAAAGCAACTTACTACTAGCTCGAGGCTAGGGAAGAAACTAGTGTGAGGTCCTTCGCGTTCCGAATGCACCGAGCTCCTCTGTATGAGATCCTTAACCCTTGTATAAGCTTGGAATGAGATGATCAAGATCGAAAGATGGATGGATGATATAGGGGGTGTTCGGTCGAGAGTTTATAGAGAGGGAGAGAGGAGGGAATTTTTGTTAAGTGAAGAGAATGATTGTGATTATCTCTTAAACATATTTATAGCCCATTTATCTCATTTACCCAATGGATTCTATGTCCTCTAGATATTTAGCACTCAAGATTATTATATTCAAACATGTGGTGGGTGTTCCCTCATACTAACCGAGTTCGGTTATGGGGGGGGGGGTTCCATGGTTGATTCCTAACTAATAAGTTAAGGTTTAGTTAGTTAGTTTAGAGATTTAAAATTAGTTACTAGTGTGTTGTAATTTACAACGGGTGTTAGGGTATTCGGGGACCCTAACTAGCTCAGAAAAAGAAAAACAGTGTTAATGACAATATTTTTATGCCCCGGGTTACGTCCGGTTGTTCGGTTAGACACCGGTTCGTTAAAGTGCTAAATTACACTTTTTAGTGTCTTTTGAGTACCTTTTTGTATCCCTTTTAATTCCCAACACTTGGGGAAGTATTCTGGATAATAAAACGACATTTCTGCACAATATTCTTATGTTTAAATGCTGATTTATTACTGAATTATATAAACTTTGCGCTTAAAGTGCGTTCCGGGTGCTTTTTAGTGCGTATTTTAGCTTTCGGATGATATATATATGTAAACCCTTGTATGTATTCTTGGGTTTAAGTGCATTCTTGACGTTGGACCTACACCTAGGCTCCAATTCTAATGTCTGACTGCTTTCTGCAGTTCTGTTGACACATTGTGTCCTACCGGTGAGTTTACTAATATTCCTGACGCAACGCTCTCGTTTATGCATAAAGCAATATTTTGTAGTATAAAATGTGCATGAATTCACTTGCATGGAATTCAGAAATTTATTTGTCTTGTGAACTGGATCATGTACGTTCATTAAAGCACAGATCACTGTTCATTTAGTGTACGGAATGTACGGAAAAGTGACGGTTGTCACAGTCTCCCCCCGTTAAAAGAATTTCGTCCTGAAATTCAAGCGATGCCATCGGTCGCAGGGGAGTTGTGAAACCAATATGGTCACTTAGATTCATGATTTGTCTTCATGTTCCCAAGAAATCTCTGGGTCATGTCGTGAATTTTATCACACTCAAGTAGATCAATCATGTCTTTTCTGTATCTTGTGGACTATTGGTCCATAACCTCAACAGGTTTCTATAGTATCACGGACTCTTGGTCCAAAACCTCAACAGGCTTCTATAGTAATTCTTGTCGTTTTTCGTTGACGTGAATTTTATTTATGGGAACAATGACCGTTCCTTAAGTCAGACTCCTCTACAGACTAGACACATGAATGTGTCGCGATCACTACTGATCTTTTTCTGGGAGCTTCATCTTGTGAGCAATGGTTCTGATCCCTACACCGGGGATTCAACCTTTTCGTTTTCCAAAACACACTACGCCTTCTCTAGGCGAGGCTCTCATTTTAGTCATACTTCTTGTCTCAAATTCATACGATTTCTGCCGCTCATCAGCGTAATCTTTCTGTATTCTGCGGGCTGTCCTGATATGATCACATATCTGAGCGATCTTACCTCTAGTTTTCCTGGGCCATCTCGGGCTAGTTGATTGTTTATTTCTGTATCCGTTCAATCATGACGGGAATTGACTCGTTATGTTCCATCTAAAGCTTTACACGAAGCGGTTTAGACGGCGGTGTGATAGATACCGTTGTAGGAAAACTCCACTAAGGGCAAGTGAGTGTTCCGACTTTTCATTAAAGTTTATCACACAAGCACGTATTGTGTTCATACAGTCTGCATCGTTCAGCAGCTCAGTTCATATTCGAGTTCTTACGATCATCGGTGTGCTGCAACCCTTGTGATCATTAAAGATCATACAGCGTTTCCTCTCAGGTAATGACGTCCAGTTTGCGGCGCTCAATTACTGTATCTATCTCAAGGTCTCTTCTCATGATTCCTTAATCAATGCGCCGCGTACGTAATGTTGTGGTCTTGTTGTATCGACGTACAATCGAGACTTTGTCGAGAGACGTCACATAATTGCAACTCTAGCTCCTTAGCTCTTGGTTGCAGGGTTGGCATGAATTTCGTTCTTATCCACCATGTATCTTCAGTTCTCCCTTCGCGAACTCGAAATCCGCTTTTCGTCATCATTGCACATAACTGTGCTTTCTCTAAGCGTTGCAAGGTAAATTGCGGCTGTTGCTCACGACCTTCCTTGGTCGTTGGCCATATAAGAAGGTAGTCAATAAGTATATGACTTATCCAGGTACGTCTCACACGTTCGATTCATGAGGTCCGTGAATATATTGTCGATGCATGTGTCAAGCCAAATGATACGACAAGGATCTCGTAATGCTCGAAGCAAGTCCTAAAGGTCGTTTTATGGATATTTCCTCTTGTATTCACAGTGGAGGACCTCTTGTCCTCACGTTGATCCTTGGCAAAGGATTCTGATTCTCAATTTTCTGAAGTTTATGCAAAGTGGAGACTACCAATTTTCTCCTTGTCTCCTTGACTAAGGATGCTACGTCCTTAATTTCCTCTGCCTGGCAGCTCTTGCAGTTATAACAGGGGTTCATGCTTCGCTGGTGAAGCTAGTCGGTATGGCGTCATTCGGCACTGGTACCGCTCCTGGCATGAGATTTATCAAAGCTCATCTTGGCGCTGTGGAGGTATTCCTGGCAAGTCCTCCGAAAAAGCTACTGGAACTTCTTCCATAACGGGGATGTCCTCAGGCTCTATACTTAGATATCCAATCCATGCTGACTATCATATCATGACTTCTCAAGTTAATGGTAACAGAAGGTTCCGACCTTCTGAGTCCCTAACTGCAATCCTTAATTGCTTCAACTGTTCAAACTAGCCTTCTATATGCCCGTTTCTAAAGAATACGGAACGTCTAACTTATTTGAAACTAGGCCAGGCAGTCTCTTAAGTTCTAAGCATTCAAGGTAAAAGTTGATGCCAGTATTAATTAAAAGTAGATGCATTAGGTTGGTTAATAGGGAACGTACCCGTAACCGCATCTGGATCCTGGCGTGCTTCACGAGTTTCGATCGTGAAAACCCTTCCTTGCTTGTTTCTTCCTAGGGCAATCTTTCCTAAAGTGCCCTGCTTCACCACATTTGTAACAACCTGATATTCTCTTATTTCTTCCATCTAGGTCCTTTGCCCAACAGGCATCCTTGCTGTGCCCTTCTTTTCCACACTTTCCGCACTTAGGCCTCGGACATCGACCTTTATGGTGAAAATTGCATTCTCCGCACTTCGGTTTAGTCCCCGAGTATATTCTACCACCGGCCTTATTAGTGGCTCCATCAATTTTCCTGTCATGTGGCGGTTTTACTTTCTTTCTTTTGCCTGTTTTAGAGCTTCCATAGTTGACTTGGGTGCTCATCTTTAGGTTTGAGGACTTCCTCTTCTTGTTGCTTGACGACTCCACATGAGTCTCTTTCTTGTTATCCTCAGATTCCGAAAATTTTCCCGCGCGTAGAGCTTCTTCAGTAAGAGCGACACTCATATCAATAGCCTCTGCAATGGTTGAGGGCTTTGAGGTAGTAACCATGCTCCTGATCTGAGGTGCAAGTCCCCAAATGAATCATTCAACCCTTTTGAATTCCAGTTTGACTAAGTAGGGGACGACCCTAGACAAGTCATGAAATCGTTGGACGTATTCAGGAATCTTCGGTCCGTCCATTTTTAAGTTCCAGAACTCCACCTCAATCTTCTGGATTTCAGCCCTAGAACAGTATTTCTTTCCCATCATTTCCTTGAGCTCGTCCCAGCTTAGTGCATAAGCAGCATCCGCACCAAGGGTTTGAACCTGAAGGTTCCACCAGGAGAGTGCGCCATCTACGAATAACCCTGAGATATAAGTAACACTCTGTCGGGGCGAACAGTTACTCATTCTTAGAATGGAGTCAGTCCTTTCTGCCCAACGAACAAATGCAACGGCACCTCCTGTGCCATCAAAATTCAATGGCTTGCAGTCCAGGAATTGTTTATAGGTGCAGCCAGTTGGAGGGTTATTTTCAGTAGTGCCATCGTTGTGCTTAGAGCGGAGGGCTTCATGTCGAGCAATCGCCTGTGAGATGCGTTCTTGCAGCTCAGCTTCTGTTCTTGGCAGCGTACTGGTGTTTGTGTCTCGCCTGGGCGGCATTCTCTTCTGCCAAAATGGTATGAAGTAGGTTAGACAACATTCCAATTGTCTATGAGATACATAGCACCATAAGCCATTATGTAATCACCCAATTTCACACGTATATAAAATCAGTGTATAAGCGAGGAAACAGTTATTGAGCCTTCACATAGGCTTGCCAACTTGGCTTATTGTTTGGAATGAACTCGAGGCTACATCGCCTTGGTCATTCAAGTTTCAGTTATTTCCTGCTTCACTGGTTTTCTTAGGTCTTTAGCTTTACTGGTGCGTATATTTCCCCTTTGATGGGGTTGTTGGTGTGGAGGTGATGGGGAGTGTATCGTCGCTGATTCTTTTTAAATGTCATTCCACCTCTCTTGCTTAAATGTCATTTTCTCAAACGTCTCGTATGCAGGTAGAAGTGTCAGTCACAAAGTAGGCTAAGGCAGGCTTCCTACTTTCTAACGTGCTAAAGCACTGATCTATGTGTTGTTCTACCAGATGAAGGTGAGGACACCTATAGATTAATTTTGTATGGTTTTCATTAGCTCGGCCCGCAGAGTCCACCAGGATTCCTGTGCACTACAAGTCGTTATTACGTGGGCCCCCGTAATAATAAATTGTCTTGCACAGTTACCCAAATTTCCTCTCGTCCAAGCAGATGATCAATCAAAGAGGGGACACTACTGTCCTTATACCTCTTGTCATGGAAAGGACCTTTGCGATGGTCCACGCGCTAACATTCGTTATCGTTACGCGCGTATAGGCACGATGATTAGATGGAATAGGAATAGAGAAAATTCCTAGTAGTTGGAGGGGCACCTTCGAGATGAATACTGCATCTTCCTTCTCTGGTCAAGTGCGTCATCAATCTTGCTTCTCATAAGTCGCAGGGATCTCGTCCCGTTGATTAAGAATTCGTTCAAGGTTGCCGCCTCTGCCTCGTCATCATCACCGTAGTTAGGCATCTTCACGATCGAGAGGGAAGAGCAGCCATCTCCTACGGAAGCAAGCTCAGCATCTTGTTTGGTAATCACTCCCAGCCATGAGTTTTGCAAAGGACGCGAGGTCGGTAGCTTCATCGTGCGAGTCACGTATAGTAATAGGAGTCGGAGTCGAAAATATCTTATTCACGTCAATAATCATTCCGTACACTTATTTGAATGTATGTATATCAATAACATATATGCTACTTAGCATAATCAAGCAATTTAATGCATTATATTACGTATAACTCTCGTTTTTGGGGGTCATTTTGTTTTTGGCAAGTCTAACTTGTGTAGACTACGCTTTGATTGGCACCTTATTTTAAAGGTATTCCTCACTAATGTCCTTGCCTTGTATTTTCTTTGTAAAGTGTCTAACTCGTGGATCTTGGCGCTTTTGTGAATGCAATGAAAACCTTTTTGAAAAATGTTTTCGTGAGAGAACTCTAGTGATTGTAGTCTAGACTCGAGAAAGAATCCTAGTTCACTATAATCGAAGCTCTGATACCAAACTGTCACACCCTGTCTTTTGCGGAAGCGTATGATGTGTGACTAGCTTGTTATCATTGCATTCAATCGTAATAAACAACTACATGATCAAAACGATGTTCATCCATTCATGAAAATTTGAGTATTACAAACACGTGTTATATAAGTTTTCAAAACACGACCTTTGACAAGGTTACAATTCAACAAAAGTGGATGACATCTAAACTTGTAGTCTACTTCTAGTTATGACACTTGCGCCCAAGATCCATCCTGTCACCTGAAATACATGTAATTTTGGAAAACATCAACATAAAGTTGAGCGAGTTCATGCATTTTGCATATCTTGTATGAAAACATTGTATGTATCTTGTATAAATAAAGTGTTCATGTATAAATCAAGTTTTCTTGTGTACACCACGTACTAATTGAATGTTTGTACAAGGACATTAAGGCATGTGAGGACATATGGAGCATTAGTGTTGGCTCCTTTAAGGCATGTGAGCATATGGGGCATTAGTGTTGGCTCCTTTAAGGCATGTGAGCATATGGAGCATTAGTGTTGGCTCCTTTACTGTGTCGATTACCCTCGACTGTGTCAATTTCCCTTGACTATGTCAATTTCCCTTGACTGTGTCGATTTCCCTCGACTGTGTCAATTAACCTCGACCGTGTCGTTTTCCCTCGACTGGGACACCGAAGCACTCAAGAGGTCACATAAGGACCATGAGTGGGGCTCGGCCGTACCCGTTAGATCTAACCCTCATCCCTAATTAAGTATTAATGGCATCTCAATATCTAGTTTAAGCTCACATGATCTAGTATTTTCTAGGCTTTTCTTAAAGCTCATCATATTGCACTCACCAAGAGTGCTTCTCGTATTCTCAAATCATATTGCACTCGGTTCTCGTTCTCACCAAGAGTGCTTCTTGTATTTTTACCCTTTGTAAAAATTATAATATTTGTAACATGTATTTCACCCCCGAGAGTTATAAAACTGAAAACAGTTAAGAGAAAAGGGGGAGCATGAACTCACAATTTTGCGTTCCTTGCGTCGTAAACTTCACCGGATTTGCTTAATTAACGTCGTAACCTATACGCGTTTTCTTAACGTTAGTCACTAGACTTGCGTCGCACAAGTACAGTCTCTCTCTCTTGTATATATATTCTTGTGTAAAAAAATATTTTATATTTTTAACTAAGTATCTTACTTATATTATTTTCTCAAAAATTAATATAAGTATCTCGTGTTTTGCACTTTGCACCCGAATTATGTATCTTGTATGTTGTATGCGTATTTTTGTATTTTTACTCGTTACGAGTATCTTCAAGTCATATTATTTTTACTCTAAAAATAATATATACCTATTTCACAAAATAATCACATAATCACACAAGCGATAAATATATATTCTAAATATATATTTAGTAAGTTTGTTTACAAAAATCCACCTCCGAATACTTGGTCATTTGATAACAAAAATCATGGCGAAGTTTGTTTGGAAACCAGTCAAAAATATGTTCATAACACTTGTCACAAAAAATATTCTAAGTGTTATTTTCTGGAAAAATTTCGCCAGAGTTTCCTCTGTAACTGGAGGTGGCCACGCTTACTAGCGTATCATTTTCTTTTAAAAATTCAACCAATCAATTTTCTGTCATCAAAATACCATCTTCAAATATCAAACTAGTCAAAATAAACATAAATCGCATACACATGAACTTGCAAGTTGTGTAAAATTATGTAGTAACTTTTCAACACATTTAGTGGGTCTTTCCATCTCTAAAAATAGAATCATTATCTCGCAATTTTTATTTTTAAAGAATATGAAGTTTTACAACTTCTAGTCGGTATTTACGAAAATATTTCTTTGTTAAATTCTTTCGTTACACAAGTGTCTGCACACTTTTTGGTTCTCAAAAACACCTTTAGTTTAGGAAAGATCCGGTTTTAAAACATGGTTTTGTCTTACAGTTGGTTCTTCGAAAATACCACTTGTAGATCCGTAGATCTACTAGTTTTAAACACTATTTCGTAAGTAAAGTCGATTTTAGACAAGTTCATGTTTAGTGTGTGGTAGAGTTTCATCATTTAACCCTTTGTACACTTAAACAAACTCTATGTCATGATCCATGATCACGACCAATCCGGGTTAGACGATGATCCGAGCTACCACAACATAGATCGGCACTAAATAATTACACAAAACAAATCTTACAAGATTTACACAACAACTTAGCTTTTAACCATCATATTCATCATTTTAGTAGACTTTTACCATATCATCTTGTATGTTCATAGATTTTAACCGACAAAGTTCTTTTTAACCACTTTAAAATAGATCGGGAGTGTGTTTAAAGCAACTTACTACTAGCTCGAGGCTAGGGAAGAAACTAGTCGAAGAATGAGTGGATAAAAGCAATAGGGTGAGCTCCTCTGTATGAGATCCTTAACCCTTGTATAAGCTTGGAATGAGATGATCAAGATCGAAAGATGGATGGATGATATAGGGGGTGTTCGGCCGAGAGTTTATAGAGAGGGAGAGAGGAGGGAATTTTTGTTAAGTGAAGAGAATGATTGTGATTATCCCTTAAACATATTTATAGCCCATTTATCTCATTTACCCAATGGATTCTATGTCCTCTAGATATTTAGCACTCAAGATTATTATATTCAAACATGTGGTGGGTGTTCCCTCATACTAACCGAGTTCGGTTATGGGGGGGGGGGGGTTCCATGGTTGATTCCTAACTAATAAGTTAAGGTTTAGTTAGTTAGTTTAGAGATTTAAAATTAGTTACTAGTGTGTTGTAATTTACAACGGGTGTTAGGGTATTCGGGGACCCTAACTAGCTCAGAAAAAGAAAAACAGTGTTAATGACAATATTTTTATGCCCCGGGTTACGTCCGGTTGTTCGGTTAGACACCGGTTCGTTAAAGTGCTAAATTACACTTTTTAGTGTCTTTTGAGTACCTTTTTGTATCCCTTTTAATTCCCAACACTTGGGGAAGTATTCTGGATAATAAAACGACATTTCTGCACAATATTCTTATGTTTAAATGCTGATTTATTACTGAATTATATAAACTCTGCGCTTAAAGTGCGTTCCGGGTGCTTTTTAGTGCGTATTTTAGCTTTCGGATGATATATATATATATGTAAACCCTTGTATGTATTCTTGGGTTTTAGTGCATTCTTGACGTTGGACCTACACCTAGGCTCCAATTCTAATGTCTGACTGCTTTCTGCAGTTCTGTTGACACATTGTGTCCTACCGGTGAGTTTACTAATATTCCTGACGCAACGCTCTCGTTTATGCATAAAGCAATATTTTGTAGTATAAAATGTGCATGAATTCACTTGCATGGAATTCAGAAATTTATTTGTCTTGTGAACTGGATCATGTACGTTCATTAAAGCACAGATCACTGTTCATTTAGTGTACGGAATGTACGGAAAAGTGACGGTTGTCACATTTTACTTTTATGGGTTTTTGTTGGTGATTTTAAATTGAGAATTTGAATAAGGGTAATTGAAGAAGTGGGGTGAAGTAGGTGTTGGTGATGGTGGTGTGGTGGTGCGACGGTGACTGTGCTGGAGGTTTGTGGTTGAGGTGGTGGTTGTTGACGGAGGTGGTTATGACTTTGATGGTGACGGTGGTGGTGTGGTGGTGGTGTTGATGGTGGTGGGAGATGCAGGTGGTCTGGAGAGAGAAAGAAAGATGAGAGAGAGATGAAGGTGCAAAATGTTTAGAGAGAGAGAGAAAGAGATAAAGGGGAGAGAGATATATATAAGAGAGAGAGAGAGAGAGAAATCTAATAATAATTTATTTTTTTAATTATAAGGGTATTTTAGTCATTTAACAATACTTAACCAAAAAATTCTATCAGTGTTAGAAATTTGACTCAAATGGTTAAAAAAAAAGTGATTATAGGGACTCAGGGCGTTAAACATTTTGATTTTGGACTCAAGTGGTTAAAACCCCTAAAACACAGGGACTCAAAAAATAATTTACCCAATATATTTCTTTTATAGTCCTTCGTACATATATGGATCGGGTTCGGGTTGGATATTGGTAATCCCAAGCCTGTATCCGGTTGTAATTCTTTGTTTCATGCACGACATGTTACATGTCGGGTATCTGTCGATTAATTACCCATTAGGTATCAGGTACACATGTGGGTATCGGATATATCGTTAATTCGTTAAAAATACCATTGAGACTCCCATGTGCATTTCTTACTTTAATGTTTATATAATTTACTATTTTAATAACAGACATACATATCATATTCAAATGCATATTTGAAACATATATCTATATAATTAACTAATTAAGGTACCCATACTTTGGAAAAAATAATGTTAGTTTATGTATTTTGCATTTAGTCAAACACCAGACATGAAAAATAGTAGCATTAATCAGGACCCAAGTAATCTCCCTAACAACTTGAAATGTATTTAGAAAATCTCAAAGCTAACAGACATCTTAATCTTGTATGAATATAACTAAACATAAAATTTTGTATGAATATGTTAAAGTATTGAAGGCAAACAAAAGGGCAAAACCTATGAATAATGAATAAGTGCATGTACTAAAGTTTATATAAATGGAAAATTAATTTAATTTAAATTAATATACTTTTCGGGTATTATTCGGGTTGGGTGTCATTAAATCCCATACCCGTACCCGTACCCGAAATTTTTTATACTTTTAATCCCACTCGGTCCATACCTGTCGGCCTTCGGTATACCCGTGCCACACCCCAACCGATGGCGGAAACATCGGAGTGAGACGAAAACGAGATTGCAAGAGACTTCATAACACTAATGTGACAAGTATTTAATAATAGATTTCATTTCATTGCTAAAGGAATCAAATACATTGTTTGAAATAGAATACAACAAGTTGAAACAAATGAATTACATTACAACAAGTATTTAAAGTTTAAAATGCATTTCTAGGCATCCTACTAAGTTTTGTGCATCACCATTAGCATCATAATCCTGCAACATGTTTAAAAGTATAATTCAATACAAAAGTATTGGCGAGTATACAAGTTTGGTGTACTAGCATATAAGTATAAAAGAAAGAAAATGAACAACCCACATGGCAAACCTAGTTATCAAGATTAACGTATAAACCGGCATGTGAACAAACAAGTCAAACCAAAGTTTAACGCAAGTATGAATGAATGCCTTAACATAACCCAACGTTTACAGGCGGTGTGTTACTCCTATAGCACTATACATGTTAAGGGTAGGCTCGTACGAAGTTCATGACAAGTTTATCACAAAATAAACAAACCTAGAAAATACAAAGCAAGCATAATGTAATAGTAAGCATGTATCGGATTGTTTGTATGTATGATTGCATAAAAGTATGTATGTTGAGTGTGTTTTTGTATATGTAAACATGTTGCACCCAAAAAGTGTAAAACAGTAAAAAGGGCGTCGAGTATACTCACAACATTGCAAAGCCTTCCGATTATCCGTGAGTGACGAGTGGTTTGTGTTTAAGTAGTAAATGGTAAGGTTATATGATGTTTATGGAGTGACTAGATTCGGGATTTAGAATTTAAAGTACGAAAAGTATGTATTTACAAAAAAAGTATTATCTAGTTCTAAGTACTCGTTTTTGACACTATGTTGTATGTGGTTTTATGGGTCCTAGTTTGCCCATTAGAATCGTTAACAAGAGACTTAGATTGTAGATAATGTAGCCTAAGTTTATGATGAATAATCATGGTCCGATTATCGTCATAAATTCAGACACGTTCTTGCATATATATGTATTTATATAATTATAATAATAACCTAAGCTAAGGCCATCATAGATATCATGTAAGTCAAGCATGGAGGATTTAACCTCATTGTATGATTCACCACTACACAAAATCACCACAAGGATGCTTCGGAGGGTCATGAATAACAAGAATTAAAAGAACTAACTATTACATGTCAAGTAGCCAAAGTAAGTCTTTAACCGGGGTGAGCTAACACGACATAGAAAGGTAATCCTAAGTGTCGGAGGCTAGACGGGGTTATGTTACTTTGATACTAGAAAGCTACTTGGAATATTAACAAAAAAACATCAAGTGGGGTGTGGAATCAAGTGAGGAATGCCAAGGCATCCAGTGTTCACACTTCCATCTAACATAAGTCAAATATGAACTATGACAAACTTATGTGATTTCAACACTTGTGTGTTGCATTGAACCCTAACAAATCAGAAAGTTTAGAGGTTGTTTGTACCTCTAAACTTGTAAGAATCATCCGCAACAAGTCCCACAACCATTGATGGGTTTAGAAGGTTTCTAGGTACAAGATTCAAGCAAGAAAAGTTATGTTTTATAAAGGTTTAACCAAGTTTCTTCAAAATAGAAAGTTTGGACCTAAAAATGGTGATGTTCCACCTTAGATTACCATGGTAATCTTGTGGAAACACTCCAATAGGTATTCTCACCTTTGTAGAAGAAGAAATGGTGAAGAAAGTATGTAAAAATGAAGTTACATGAACATAAACAAAATCAGAAAATCAAATATGACTTTGGAGCCTTATGTGAGTGCTGTATCTCGTGATTACACCTTGGTGAATCTTGGATAACATCCTTGAAGGTCATCCAAGGAGATTGGTACAAGAAAACACAAGAAAAGTAGAGAAAAAGTGCTCCAAGTTCATTGTTTTGAGCAAAGTATACAATCTGCCAACACTTGAAAGTGTTGGAAGAATTGTGAGAATTTGAGAGTGAAATGGAAGAGTGGAAAAGGTTAGGCTAGTGTTAAATGCAAGTTGGTTGACTATTAAAGGCATTTAGGTAGGAGTTGTGTGTGAAAAAGGGACAAATCAGCGAGCTGATAGGAGGCTGGCACGGATTGAACATCTCCGCGGGTCGCGGAAGAGTTGAGTGGGTGTGCCGCGACGTGCGGCCTCGGTTCTCCGGGAAAACTTCTATTAATTACAGTTCTTGTCCCTGTAGTTCAGTCCTTGATGTATTTTAGGTATTTTTTAGTATAATCAACATGCAACTAAGTGTAATATACCTATGAAAGATGGATCAAGTGTGGTGAACGTGTAATGGAGTTAAAATGCAAATATTTTTGTATAAAGTCACGTATCTTCGATAGTTGCTTGTAAGAATAATGCGTTTACAGGAGTTAGGAATATGTATCAAAGGTATATATGGATTAAATGTATAAGCATGTATAGAATAGACAAAGTATAATTCGTACGAAATAGTTAATTTTTATCATGATCGACGTCTCGGATTTTGAATGGTTCGAAACGAAATAGATTACAAGAGAGTTAAGTTTCTAGAAATAGAATTATACGACAAACTTTCTAAATGCGGAAGGTGATGTGTAAAATGCAACATATAAATTACATCAAATGAGGCATAAAACTAACCCGTTTTTAGTACTAATGTTGGAAAAAGTGTGATTTTGTCTTCCTTTTGTATTTTCTGGATTAAATGAGCTCAAATGGACAAAAGAAGCAAAAATGCAGCTAAATCTAACATAAATACAAGAGAAAGTGGATGAACACGGGGCCGTGTCCGGGCTTCTGTGCAGGCTATAAATAGAGGTGTTTGGTTCACTTCAAAAGCATCCCTTGGCAAACCACCTCTCTCCCACTTCACCCACACTCCACCACCACCATCACAACACCCACATCCACCACCATCATCCATCATCCATCATAGAGTGTGTGTAGTAGTCTCGGGATCCAATATTGATACTAAGAGTTCTTGACAATCAAAGGCCATGTTTGCCTAAGTCTCTTACATCACTTGGTGAAGACAAGCATTTAGTGTAATACTTTTGTTTTTTAATCTTTTCGCACTTTTTATTTGGTTTTGTATTAATGACTTTAATAACTCGTTTCTTATGTTGAAGGTGAAACTTCCTTATCATTTGTCCGTGGTGTCTTGGCGTTATTTTACTGTCTATATAAAATAAAAGATTTACACCATTCATATCTCTACGGTCTATATAGAGATATGTTAGCTACCTGGTCAGGGGATAAGGGAATGGTTTGGTAAGGTTCTTGCCTTGTTCAGTGTATAGATCCTGCAATGACCTGAGTCAAGCTTACTAGGACCTCCTTCAATACCCACTGGTATTGGATGGCGGGGGTGCGAATGGCTTGATCCCATCATATGTAAACTACTATTAATACATTAACCCGGCTACTTGGGATTATATCCCTGCTAACTCAAACCACTTAGCCGAGGGTAACGTCACCTTCAGAAGAGGGGCCTACCACATTGCGCATTAATAACTAAATTAATTATCTTTCAATAATCCAACCCTTTAGGATTGTATCCTTGCTGACTCAAACTACTGGGTTGAGGGTAACGTCACATTCAGAAGAGGGGCCTACTACTATAACTAAGATAATCTCTTAAAAAGTGCAAAAGTGCGGAAAACATCAAAGGTTACACTAAAGGCGAGTCGGATCCAAGTGATTCATCTTGTCTATCTGTTTTTATTTTTATTTTTTTATTTTCAGCATTTTTAGTTTATTTTCATGTTTAAACCTTTTTTCTAAACTTTTGATTTGATTAGACGTTGAGGATAAACCGGTACTAAAAGCTCTTGTGTCCTTGGACGACCTCGGTATCTTACCAACGCTATACTACGCTCACGAAGAGTGCACTTGCCCATATGTGTGTTTAGTGTTAGTAGAATATCGTGTTTTATAAATTTAAAACTTGACTAAAGTGTTAAAAAGGGCTAAAAATATACATAAAATTATATAACACGACACACACATCAAGTTTTTGGCGCCGTTGCTGGGGACACAAGGATTTTAAGAAAGCTTAAAATCGACGGCCTAATCAGTTTTTCAAAACATTTTTAAAACAGGCGCACATTTTCTGCATTTTAGTTAGTTTCTGCATTTACAGTAGACTGAACACGGGCCGTGTTCACTGAACACAGGGCCGTGCTGCACATTTTTTAACAAACTCCCAGATACAGAGTCTGAACACGGGGTCATGCTCACTGAACACGCCCCCGTGCTGCAGAAAACCAGTTTCTTTTATTAAAACGCCCAGATACAGAACCTGAACACGGGTCGTGCTCACTGAACACGGGGCCGTGTCCAGCCTCTGTTTGGTTTTTATTTTTGTTTTCCGGTCCCGAGACTCTGTTGTGGTCTGCTGAGTGATTCTTATGGACCAATACTCAGGAGATTACAACTACACCTATGAGGAGGATGATTATAGGGAAGACTATTGCACCATTTGTGGTAACCCTCACTCGGTACAATATTGTGACCTCTTTGAACCATCCACTTCATACACCTACTATGAGGAGCCAAGGTACGAGTCGTCCACTTCATATACATCCTATGAAGACCCAAGGTATGAACCTTCTCCCTTATACTCATATATTTTGATGAACCAAGGTATGAGCCTTCATACTCATACTTTGAGGAACCAAGGTATGAACCTCCACCTTCATATGCTTATTATGAGGAACCATGGCGTGAACAACCCACATCATATGAGTATTATGAAGAACAAAGTTACGACCCTTATCCATCATATACTTACAATGAGGAACAATGGTGTGAACCATCTACTTCATATGAGTATTATGAGGAAGCAAGGATCGAACATCCGGATTCAAGCTTTGAGGATCCAGATCCTTATTCTATCACCCACATAGCCGATAAGATAATAGAACACATTAAAACTATCGAGCGCTACATAAAAGAATCCCGCGCAAGGGAAGAGGAGTCCCGCGCAAGGGAAGAATTAACTTGTAAAAAGAAGAGATAGGTGAAAATGTAAAAATGGAAGAACAAATAAGTGAAAAGCCGGCACATGAGTTAAACAACAAAAAAGGTGAGTCCGACAACGTTAAAATTCAAGAAGTGTCTAATTTTAAAGAAATTAATCTCTTGTCACCTTCTTTCGAAAATCATTGTTTAGTACCCACTCATGCTAAGTTTTTAAAAGAGTTAAACACTAACACTAAAATTGACGAAACGGTAAGCATTAAGTTAACAAATGATCAAACTTCGCTAATAAATGAAGATCCAATTGAAATTAACATTACACCGGTTCCATGTTTTTTTCAAAATTCCTTTATTAGTAATATCACAATTGATAAAGATCTTTGTGTTAATATAATGCCAAACTACATTTTCAAAAAATTAAGTATTGGTGATTTTTCTCCACTTCAAATACCCATTTTTCTATCTAATTGGAAACTAAAAAAATCAATAGGGGTAGTTGAGGATGTCTTGGTCCAAACAAATCAAATGGTAATCCCAATCGACTTTGTCATCCTTGATGATCTCCTCTAGTCTTGGGACGACCTTTTGTAAAAACCCACGAAGCTTTGAAAATCGGAAGTACAACAATCTATCTATTCAATTAGAGGCATTTAAAAAAAGTGTCGATCTTAAGCGTTCAATGAAATATCCATTCGGCAATAATGACCCCCTAATTGAAGATGAAGATGAACCACCCGATACAAGAGAAGAAATTGACCACTTTGTTGAAGAAGAGGTCGCCATAGAACAAACTTTTGTGGTTCTTGATCGAAATGAGCAACTAAATCAAGAGTCTCCTAAAGACCCACCTCTTGAGCTCCAAGAACTTCCAAAAGGTTTGGAATATACTTTTCTAGACAAAGATGGTAAATCACCTGTAATTATTTCGTCAAAATTAACTAGTTTAAAAAAAGAAAAATTGATTACACTTTTGAAAAAACACAAAAACGCGATCGCTTGGAAGCTTGTAGATATTAAAGGAATAACTCCTTCCATGTGCACGCACAAAATTTTAATGAATGATGACTATAAATCGGTAATACAACCACAACGTAGAGTAAATCCAAATATACAAGAAGTGGTTAAAAACGACGTCATCAAATTACTTGACGTCGGACTTATCTACCCAATTTCCGATAGTCCTTGGGTAAGTCCCGTCCAAGTAGTTCCAAAGAAATGAGGTATGACAGTAATAACTAATGAGAAAAATGAATTAATACCAACAAGAACCGTCACAGGATGGAGGGTATGTATAGATAATCGCCGATTAAATGAGGCAACAAGGAAATATCACTTTCCTTTACCTTTTATTGATCAAATGTTAGAACGATTATCCGGTCACCAATTTTATTGTTTCTTAGATGGTTTTTCAGGTTACTTTCAAATACCGATAGCACCCGAAGACCAAGAAAAGACAACATTCACATGTCCCTATGGAACTTTTGCTTATCGACGCATGCCTTTTGGTCTATGTAATGCCCCCGCAACCTTTCAATGTTGCATGGTGGTCATCTTCCATGACATGATAGAAAAGACAATGGAAGTCTTCATGGATGACTTTTCTATCTTTGGAGATTCATACGACCAATGCCTCGATAACCTTGAACGAATGCTATCTCGATGTGAGGAAACTAACCTTGCCCTTAACTAGGAAAAATGCCATTTCATGGTAACGGAGGGAATAGTACTCGGTCACAAAATCTCAAGCAAAGGAATGGAGGTCGATCGAGCAAAAATAGACACTATTTCTCGAATACCACCCCCATCATCCGTTAGAGCTATCAGAAGTTTCCTAGGGCATGCCGGATTTTATAGACAATTTATCAAAGACTTTTTCTAAAATCTCAAGGCCTCTAACAAAATTAATTGAAAAAGATGCCCCTTTCATCTTTGACAAGGATTGCAACCAAGCATTTCTAACACTAAAAGAAATGCTAGTCAATGCACCTATCATGATAGCGCCTGATTGGAAATTACCTTTCGAAATCATGTGTGATGCAAGTGACTTTGCAGTTGGAGCCGTCTTGGGACAAAGAAAAGATAAGCATTTTCACCCAATTTATTACGCTAGTAAAACACTTAATGATGCACAAGAAATTACACAACAAAAGAAAAGGAGTTACTAGCAGTGGTATTTGCTTTTGATAAATTTCGTTCTTATCTTGTTCTTTCTAAAACGATAGTTTATATAGATCATGCAGCCATCCGATATCTCTTCAAGAGACAGGATGCTAAACCATGTTTGATTTGGTGGATTCTACTCCTCCAAGAATTCGACATTGAAATTAAAGACAAAAGAGGAGCAAAAAATACCGCAGCAGATCATCTTTCCCGCTTGGAAGACCCAGCTTTGGAGGCAACCAGGGACGAGGAAATCAATGAAAAATTCCCAACGGAATCCCTGGAAATGGTGGAATACCGAGAAGAGCCATGGTACACCGACTATGCTAACTACCTAGCTAGCGGTATATTCGCAAAAGGATGGCCACATCATCAAAGAAAGAAATTCTTTGCCGATGTAAAGCATTATTTTTGGGAAGAACCTTATCTTTTCAAAATGTGTGCCGATCAACTCATCCGCCGGTGCATACATGGTAGTGAAGCAAGAAAAATTCTCCGCCATTGTCATGAAGGTCCATAAGGAGGACATCATGGTGCCGCTAGTACCACACGAAAGGTATTTGATTCAGAATTTTATTGGCCAACCATTTACTGTCACGGCCCTAGCCCCGGTTTGACCCGGTCGGGAGCCGCGGGATAGGAACCCGTGGTATTGATGCGACAGCGGAAGATTTTTCACAGGATCTTTTAAAATTTGAAATGCCCGATTATTTTATTTCATAATTCGGGATAAACCCCGTAAGTTACAATTGAGGAATTTCACAAGTAAATTCCCTGATTTATAAAACATGTTTATTCATTTTAACTGAGCCACCTCTTCAAGTTTGTTAGTGCTCCGTAGCACGTTTCCTTGATTTACAGCAGGTTGCCTGAAACATGTTTTAAAAATATTTCATCAGCGGGGAAATGCTGACGAGTTATTCAAATTTGATAAAACGACACATGGTTATAAATTACAGCATAAGAGCGATTACAATGGCTTATATCTTATTTTTATCTGGCGCCGTGTCACCTGGTGACGACGGTCATACCACTATTGGGTCTTTCCCCAAGTAGTGACGTTTATCACTGTTAGGATTTATTATCCTAACCCGTGAGAAATTAGTAATGTGCACAATACCCTACTAGCCAGTGATTCAAGATAACCACGACTTAATCCCTGTAATTATAACTTTTTAAAATGGAGTATTATAAAATACTTTTGATAAAAGAGAATAACTCACTTTGCAAATTTATACGGACAGAGCTTAGCCTACTGATTAGCCTTGTAACCTAATTTAAATAACAATGCACACGAACTAGGTCAGTAACTAATACAGCATTTACGATAACTCACGAGATTAAAACCTTCACAACGAACGACAAAGTGCTATACTTAAACATCCGTCGAATTCACGACTAATGACAAAGTATGGCCATAATGTGGGCCGCACTTAAACATCCATTGGATAGTTTTCAATCGATCGGACATTAAATCGTAGCAGCGATCGAGTTAATACCCTGTATCGTAGCAGCGCCTCGCTATTATAAAAGTAAAATTTGAATTTGAGCAGCCAAACTTCGTTTTTTGAGTTTTGGTTTCGACACCAGAGGACTGCTCATGGCCATTCCTATTTATAGTTGATTTTTAGGTCTCACGTGGCCCGCGTGAGCCCCCCTTTGATCCTTACGCGGCCCGCGAAGGCACTCTATTCGTAGATTAGGCTTGCTGGGTCACGAGTAGGTGTGCCAGGTGGACAACGCGTGGGCCGGAAGCTTATCCGGTCAAACTTCATATTGACGCGGCCCGTGTAAGCTTCCCCTTAAGGCTTACGCGGCCCGCCTGAAACCCATATTTCTAGATTTCTTGATTTTTTATATGGATTAGGGTTTCAGGGGTCCGGGTTTGCACTTACGGGTTAATTTGGGACATTGTGAGAGTCCTTACATCCTCCCCACCTTATTTAAAATCTCGTCCTCGAGATTTATTGAAATAAGTGAGGATACTTTCGCTTCATCTCCGATTCCAACTCCCAAGTGTATCCGGGTCCTCTTTTGGAATCCCATTTGACTTTGACTAATACTAATCTTTTGTGCTTGAGAAACTTGATCTTTTTGTCTTCTATTTGC
Organism: Helianthus tuberosus; assembly: GCA_030545235.1. Classification (NCBI taxonomy): domain Eukaryota; kingdom Viridiplantae; phylum Streptophyta; class Magnoliopsida; order Asterales; family Asteraceae; genus Helianthus; species Helianthus tuberosus. The sequence continues at coordinate 154,875,692 of CM060372.1, forward strand.
AGTGGCTTCTCGACAAACTTTAGTTTTTCATTTACCTCTATGTCTTGAAGAGGCATTACCAGAGATTCGTCTGATAGACATTTCTTGAGATTGGATATATGAAATACGTCATGTACCCCAGCTAATTTCTCTGGTAGTTATAAGCGATAGGCAACTGGCCCTATTCGCTGTACTATTGGGAATGGTCCTACGTATCTTGGACTTAGTTTTCCCTTCTTCTCAAATCGAACTATTCCCTTCCAAGGAGAAACTTTAAATAGTACTCTGTCTCCAACTTGGAATTCTAGTGGCTTGCGTCGATTGTCTGCATAATTCTTCTGGCGATCTCGAGCCGTCTTTAGTCTTTCCTTGATTTGAGTGATTTTGTCGATGGTTTCTTGCACAATTTCAGGACCTGATAATTGACTTTCTCCTATTTCTGCCCCGCAGACTGGAGTTCTACACTTACGTCCGTACAGTGCTTCGAATGGGGCAGCTTCAATGCTTGAATGATAACTATTGTTATAGGAGAATTCAATTAAAGGTAGGTGGTCATCCCAATTTCCACCAAAATCTATCACACATCCCCTAAGCATGTCTTCCAAGGTTTGGATCATCCTTTCACTTTGTCCGTCTGTCTGCGGATGATATGCAGTGCTTAGATTTAGTCGGGTTCCCATTGCTTCCTGGAAACTTGTCCAGAAATGGGAAGTAAAACGACTATCCCTATCCGAAACAATGGAGAGCGGAACTCTATGTAAGGATACTACTTCATCTACATACAACCCTGCCAACTTTTCCATGCTAAAGGTTTCTTTCATAGGTAGAAAGTGAGCTGATTTGGTTAATCGATCCACAATTACCCAAATCGCGTCATTACCTTTTCTTGTTTTGGGTAACTTTGTAACAAAGTCTATTGTTATAACTTCCCATTTCCATATAGGCATTTCTAATTGTTGTAGTAGACCTGAAGGTTTCTGGTGTTCTGCCTTAACTTGTGAACAAGTAAGACACTTAGAAACATATCTAGTTATGTCCTTTTTCATTCCCATCCACCAGAAGTTATTTCTTAAATCTTGGTACATCTTATTGTTACCAGGGTGCATGGTATACCTAGATTTATGGGCTTCTTCTAAAATCTTATTTCTTAATTCTCCCTGCTTAGGTACCGAAATTCTTTTCTTATGGAATCTCCAAATTCCATCATTTCCTTGCTCTAATTCCTTTATTCTTCCTTTCATCCCTTCAGCATCGTCCTTGATTGCTGTTCCTTGAATGCTTTTCAGTTGCTCCATTAAATCTAACTGTAGATTTAATCTAAGAGCACGAACTCGTCATTGTTTCTCATGGTACTTACGACTTAAGGCATCTGCCACTACATTTGCCAGTCACTTAGGATCTCCATCCATCTTCTTTGCCTCATGTTTAATTCTTTTTGCCCAAATATGTATCTTAAACTCTTATGGTCAGTATAGACAGTAAATTTACTTCCATACAAATAGTGTCTCCAAATCTTAAGGGCAAAAATTATGGCTCCTAATTCTAAGTCATGAGTCGTATAGTTTTCCTCGTGCTTTTTCAATTGCCTTGAGGCATACGCAATTACCTTCTTTCGTTGCATTAGCACACATCCTAATCCTAGCTTAGAAGCATCACAGTAAACTTCAAAAATCCTCTGTTCCTTCTGGTAAAGCTAGAATTGGAGCGTTTGTTAACTTCTGTTTTAAAATCCTAAAAGCTTCTTCTTGTCTAGGTCCCCATTCAAACTTAACTGCTTTACAGGTTAGCTTAGTTAATGGTACAGCTATTTTGGTAAAATCCTTAATAAATCGTCTATAGTAACCAGCTAATCCTAGAAAACTTCTAATTTCCATAGCTGATTGTGGGACCTTCCATTTGGTGATCGCTTCTATTTTAGAGGGATCTACATGAATTCCTTCGTGATTCACCATATGTCCTAAAAATTGCACCTCTTGTAGCCAAAATTCACATTTCGAGAATTTGGCGTAAAGTTTCTCTTTTCTTAACAAAGTTAAGAGTGCATGCAAATGCTCACAATGTTCTTCCTAACTTTTGGAATAAATAAGTATATCGTCGATGAAGACAATTACAAATTTATCCAAGTACGGTTTACAGATCCGATTCATCATGTCCATAAATGCTGCAGGAGCATTTATTAACCCAAAGGGCATGACTGTAAACTCGTAATGACCATACCTAGTTCTGAAAACAGTTTTAGGTATGTCTTCTTCTTGTACCTTCAATTGATGATATCCAGAGCGTAAGTCTATCTTAGAAAAATATCTAGCTCCTTGAAGTTGATCGAATAGATCATCAATCCTAGGTAATGGGTATCGATTCTTAATTGTAACCTTATTTAATTCCCTATAATCGATACACATTCTCATTGACCCATCTTTCTTCTTTACAAACAACACTGGAGCTCCCCACGGGGATGAACTAGGTTGTATGAATCCTTTGCTTAGTAATTCATCTAACTGCTTTTTCAATTCTAGCATTTCAGTGGGTGCTAACCGATAAGGTGCCTTGGCTATCGGGGTAGTTCCAGGAATTAGATAAATTCTAAATTCAACTTCTCTATTGGGTGGTAATCCCGGTAGTTCTTCTGGGAATACAACTGGGTATTCTCATACTACAGGAATTTCTTTAAGTCCCTTACCTTTCGTGTTATTGATTACTGAAATTATATACACCACTTCTTGTTCTCTTGAATAACAGGCCAACTTCATTACTGAAATGAATTTCAGTGGCTTTCAGGGTTGATCTCCTATAATCACCACCAATTCTCCTGTGGGTGTATGTATTTCTATTGAATTCTTATCACAAAGAATTCGAGCATGATTGGCTACCAACTAATCCATTCCTAATACAACGTCGAACCCTGCTAAATCCATAGGTAATAGGTTTGCAGAAAACTTATGACCTAAAAGTTCTATTTTTCCTTCTCTCAAAACCTTATTTATTTTAACAGAACTTCCATCTGCAGTTTCGACTGTAAAAATCTGCCTAAGGTTGGTTAAGGGTAGATTAAGAGTTTAGCAGAATAAAGTATTTATAAAACTTTGGTTTGTACCAGAGTCAAATAATACTTTTGCATAGACGTTGTGAACCAGGAACGTACCAGCTATCACGTCAGGGATTAGCTCTGCTTCCTGAGTAGTCAACTGGAAGGCTCTTACGCTCTTCTTGGTAGCTCCTTCTGTAGGTTTAACTTTGTTATCTGCTGGTTTGGCCAATTTAGGGCAATCGGGCCTAAAATTTCCAGCTTCTCCGCATTTGTAGCAGACTGTTTCTTTCTTCTTTCTACAATCTTCTTCTTGATACCCCGGAATTTTGCAGAAATTGTAATACCCTTTGCATTTTCCAAAATGCTTCCTTTTACAAGCATTGCAAAATGGAACAGTGGAATATTGCCCAGTTCCCCTTCTCTTGAAATTACTTCTGTTACCCATATGGAATCCCTGGGTAATCTTTTGGGCCACTTCCTTCTTCCGGGTTTCTTCTCTTGTGCGTACCAGCCCGTCGGTTAGGGTGTTAGCTAATTCCACAGCATCATCAATAGTGCGAGGTCTTGCAGCTTTAACGATATCACGGATTTCGCCAATTAATCCCCATATGTAACGGGAAATAAGTACCGGCTCTGGCGAAGCCAGGGTTGGTACTACTCTCGCATATTCGAAGAATGTCGAAGTATACCCTCGACAGTCTACATCCACCATCCGGTGGTTCAGAAATTTATTTGCCATTTGTTCTTTTTCATACTCGGGACAGAATTTTATTTCCATCAGCTGTTTAAATTCTTCCCAACTCATGGCATAGGCCATATTTCTTCCTTTGGCTTGAAGTACCGTATTCCACCATTCTAGCGCCCCTTCTTTGAAAAGATGCGACGCGTACATGACCTTGTCCTCGGCACATTTACTTATTGTAATCATTGCCTCAGTTTTCTCTAACCAACGCAGTGCAGCAGTTGCTCCTTCTTTACCTGCAAACTCAGCTGGTTTACAGGCAAGAAACTCCTTGTAAGTGCAACCAGGTGTTGCAGCTTTCATTTTCTTAAGGAGTGGAGCTTGCATCCCATTGTTGTCGTTATTAGTATGGTTGCCGCCTCCATTTACACTATTACTGAAATTATCACCATGTGTACGTTTGCTTGGAATAATTTGTTGAGGTTCAATTGGATTTTGAGCAGCAGTAAGTATTGCTGGAATAGCGTTGGCTATTCCCTGATCAACGATATTCTCGATATCTTGCCTATTCAGAAATTAATCCTCATTGTTATGCTCAGATTGATTAACTTCATTATCGGGTTCATTACCAGCATGTGCCATCTGGTAATTAATTTATATAATTAGTATAAAATAATTAATAACTAAATATAACAAAACAATTGCACATATAAAGCATGTATAGTCAAAGTGGTCAATTTCTCAACTTTCATTTTTATATATTATATTATGCATCCGTACACACTTGTTATCTTACAAAAGTTTTATTCTTAGGTTATTTCACAGAATTATATTTTATTGTTATTATTATATAACCATAGACATTGCCGTCACACCATCCTCGTCAGCTGGCATCTTAGAAGCGACACTCCCTCTCGTCGTACATCCAGGAGATCTGTTCTCCTACCTCCCTGATTCTATTCCCTGCATACATTAGCTCTTCGCCAAAATGGCGGAGTTCAGCCATATTCTCATTACTCATCGGTGGGTTTGGTGCAGGTTCTGGGTCGAACTGAGGGAAAAAGGTATAAGGGTTGTTGAGTAGGTTTTGAAACTGCCAGTCGTTGGTCCATCATTCGTCCATTTCTAGAGGTTGGGTGTGGATCAAAGGTTCTGGGATGGCTGGTTCCAAGTTTATTGGAAGTTGGGTTTCGGCAGGATAAGTAAAAAGGTTCTCATTAACAGGCTTAATGGTATCACAGCTTGCCAGTATGAAATCTAGCTCTTCCTACAACGTCATTTCCTTGGTTTGCTTAGAACTTTCCCCAATTTCTATTCCTGCTTGCTTAAAATTTTCCTTGATCTCGATCCCTTTTCCTTTATCAATGGGATTTTCTATCTTGGGAATTTTCCTAGTTGCTGGTTTCCTTCTGCGCACACGCCTCCAGCCCACAAATCTTCTTCTTTTCTTAGGCTTTGATTTTTCCGGAGGTGGAGCTTGAAATTCCATAGGCTCCTCAACATCGGCTAAGTAACCAGTAAAGTCTTTGGAAACTTCTATTTTCACAGGATAGAGATTGAGATTTTCAAGAGCTTCTGATAATTCATTCATGCTGTTTAGCATTTATGAAGAAACACACAAAATTCTAGGTTAATATTTTTGTAAATCAAATTTTAACAAAATCACAGAATGGAAAGCAGAAAATTTAATATTAATTACAAATATTTAATCAACCATTTTATTGAAATAAAATATTTGTAATTTATTTTGTAGTACAACTAAAATTCGAAATATACTAGTGGTTAATTATTATTTTAAAGTTTCTGACTATGGATAATATGGGTGCTAATACTGAGTCGAGGTGTTGGAAGTTTAAAGGTTAACATTTACTGCTACGGTGGCTAACATGTAGAGATCTGCCCATTATTCACCTAACTCATCTTCCCATGGTGGGTTATTACTTATTTTCGGAGTTTCCTTATTACTCATTATTCCTTTTGGTTGTGATTTCCTCATTTCCTCTTGACTTTTTCTAATAATCAAACTTCTTTTATTGGGGGTAAGTGGTTTCTCATACTGTGCCTTACGAACAAATATTCCCTCCTCAGTATCTACTGAGTATCTTGAGGAATTTGATTGGGATGAGGATCCCTTAACTTTTGGTAAACTATCTAATTGACGATAGATGTCCGAAAGCTTTTGCTTACCCATACTGTAACTAACAAGTAGTCAGTTAATAAAACACATAATCACAATATGGAAATCAGGAAAATTTAAGTATATTTGAATACTTAATAGGCTTAAATCAGTGGCTCTGATACCACCTTTTCCTGTCACGGCCCCAGCCCCGGTTTGACCCGGTCGGGAGCCGCGGGACAGGAACCCGTGGTATTGATGCGACAGCGGAAGATTTTTCACAGGATCTTTTAAAATTTTAAATGCCCGATTATTTTATTTCATACTTCGGGATAAACCCCGTAAGTTACAATAGAGGAATTTCACAAGTAAATTCCCTGATTTATAAAACATGTTTATTCATTTTAACTGAGCCACCTCTTCAAGCTTGTTAGTGCTCCGTAGCACGTTTCCTTGATTTACAGCAGGTAGCCTGAAACATGTTTTAAAACTAATTTATCAGCGGGGAAATGCTGGCGAGTTATTCAATTTTGATAAAACGACACATGGTTATAAATTACAGCATAAGCGCGATTACAATGGCTTCTATCTTATTTTTATCTGGCGCCGTGTCACCTGGTGACGATGGTCATACCACTATTGGGTCTTTCCCCAAGTAGTGATGTTTATCACTGTTAGGATTTATTATCCTAACCCGTGAGAAATTAGTAATGTGCACAATACCCCACTAACCAGTGATTCAAGATAACCACGACTTAATCCCTGTAATTATAACTTTTGAAAATGGAGTATTGTAAAATACTTTTGATAAAAGAGAATAACTCACTTTGCAGATTTATACGGACATAGCTTAGCCTACTGATTAGCCTTGTAACCTAATTTAAATAACAATGCACACGAACTAGGTCAGTAACTAATACAGCATTTACGATAACTCACGAGATTAAAACCTTCACAATGAACGACAAAGTGCTATACTTAAACATCCGTCGAATTCACGACTAATGACAAAGTATGACCCTAATGTGGGCAGCACTTAAACATCCATTGGATAGTTTTCAATCGATCGGACATTAAATCGTAGCAGCGATCGAGTTAATACCCTGTATCGTAGCAGCGCCTCGCTATTATAAAAGTAAAATTCGAATTTGAGCAGCCAAACTTCGTTTTTTGAGTTTTGATTTCGACACCAGAGGACTGCTCATGGCCATTCCTATTTATAGCTGATTTTTTGGTCTCACGCGGCCCGCGTGAGCCCCCCTTTGATCCTTACGCGGCCCGCGAGGGCACTCTATTCGTAGATTAGGCTTGCTGGGTCACAAGTAGGTGTGCCAGGTGGACAACGCGTGGCCCGGATGCTTATCCGGTCAAACTTCATATTGACGCGGCCCGCGTAAGCTTCCCCTTAAGGCTTACGCGACCCGCCTGAAACCCATATTTCTTGATTTCTTGATTTTTGATATGGATTAGGGTTTCAGGGGTCCAGGTTTGCACTTACGGGTTAATTTGGGACATTTTGAGAGTCCTTACATTTACAAAGACGCCCAAAGTCTTGTCAAGACATGTGACGCTTACCAAACATCAGGTAATATTTCTTCCAAAAACGAAATGCCGTAAAATGGCATTCTTGTTTGTGAAATTTTTGATGTGTGGGGACTCGACTTTATGGGACCTTTCCCACCGTCAAAAGAAAACAAATATATACTTGTGGCGGTAGATTACTTGTCTAAATGGACCGAGGCCGAGGCACTTCCAACAAATGATGGGAGAGTCGTGGTAAGATTTCTGAAAAGATTATTCTCTCGTTTTGGAACACCAAAAGCATTAATAAGTGATAGAGGTACCCATTTTTTGTAACCATCAACTTGACAAAATTTTAACAAGGTATGGGGTCTATCACCGGGTCTCAACAGTATATCACCCTCAAACAAACAAACGGACAAGCCGAAGTGACTAATAGAGGTTTAAAAAGAATACTTGAAAAAACCGTAGGGTTAAATAAAAAAGAATGGGTCGATAAATTAGACGATGCTTTATGGGCTTTTCGAACAGTATACAAAACAACAATAGGTACAACCCCATATAAGCTTGTCTATGGAAAAAGTTGTCATTTGCCGGTAGAAATAGCACACAAGGTCTACTGGGCAATTAAAAACGTAAACTTAGACTTAGAAATTGCGGGTAAAAATCGATTTTGCCAATTAAATGAATTAGACGAATTAAGGAATTATGCATACTCTAACTCCGAAATTTATAAGGAAAGAATGAAAAATTTGCATGATAAACACATTAAACCTAATGAATTTCGGGTAGGAGATCAAGTTCTATTGTTTAATTCATGACTTCGATTATTTCCTGGTAAATTAAAGTCTAGGTGGTCAGGACCTTTTTCCATCACCCATATTTTCCCACACGGTGCAGTCGAAATTAAATCTCGGAATGGGATTCAATTCAAAGTCAATGGCCAACGGCTAAAGCTTTATCAAGGATTTATTGAGGATGAGGAAGAAGAAATCTCGCTTCAAATGGTCGAAGAATAAAACGAAGGTTCAAGCATCAACATCGTACCTTGTAAGTTACGAACATCGGGAAAACATCTAAATCGGTAAGATTTCTAAAACCAAGTTTCGGGAAACAGGGCACTCACACGAGCACTTAAAAATATATTTTAAAAACTGCCCGCCCACGGGGCCGTTTTCAGAGAACACGGGGCCGTGTCCGCGCAACTGTCGGGATAAAACCCCTTTTTATTCAATTTCTTCATTCCGCACGCCCCGTTTCCCCAAAAACTCTCTGGTTCCGGTGAATTTTTTCGCATATTTCAACGTTTCCCCTTCTTCTAACAACGTCAAGGTATGATTCTATCCTTATAATTAGTTAGTTTAAGTACTTGCATGTAGTTTAACATCAAAATTTGGGGGAAAATCTAGGGTTCTTCAACTTGAACCGGATCAAACCCCAAATTTTTGCATAGATCTGTTAGCATTAGTTTAGATACATGTTATATGAAGTAAATCAACTTGTATTGTTTGTAGATTTGCCTGATTTCTCACAAAAACCCCAAATCCTTGTTTTTGAACCGAAAAAGATGAAATTGAAGGGGTAAACGTTTTGTTTTGGGAAAAACGGCACTTGGGGTTTCATTTTCGGGGAAAACCGCCCCTACTGGACCAAAAATTTTCAAGTTTGCGAGACCGGGTCGAAAAATGGGAATTTTGGGAAACAGATGTCTGGACACGGGGCCGTGCTCAGCGAGCACAGGGGCGTGTCTAGCTAATTTCAGGCGAACATGGGGCGTGTCCGCTGAACACGGGGTCGTGTTCAGCCGACTGTTTTCAGTTTTCTTCGAAAATTTCACTGTTTCGTGCTAATTGTTTGGTGTTTTCTTTCAGATGGCCAAGAAATTTACCAGATTCAACGCAAGTGAGTTGGCTGCTCAGGCGCGGTATGATGTGTTAAGAACTAGACCCGAAGAGAATCCCAGACAAGTGTGCATGGACACTCTTGAAGCAGTGATCCAAATAGACCGCTTCAACAACATTGTCACCGGCCCATTACGAGTGGCTCTTTGCACTCGGCTTCACTCCGTGCATGAATACAACATGGAATTTTACAGCACGTTTGTCCTTAAGGCAAGAGCGGATCCGTTTGACAATGATGGGGTAGAGTTCCGTTGTGGAGGGACCGTGTACTCGATCTCAATCGCACAATTTGGGGCAATAGTCGGGTTGTACTCGGACGAGGATGCTGGAGTTGAAGAGAACACAAGCGGTCTCCGCGAGCTTCCAGAAAATCAACGCCAAGCTGCTTGGGCTCAAATCGGGGAGGGTCACTATAACCTGAGCCGAACTAAGAGCACACAGTTGAGAGACCCTCTTTACCACTACATCCACAGGGTCCTCAGCTACTCTTTCTGCCAGAGACACGACAGTAGTGGTGTTGTACGGTTGCGTGATCTGCTAGTTCTCCATTGCATTCACAACCGTGTCAACCTTGATGTTCCATACCTGCTACTCCGTAACATGCGCTTGAACCAACTTGCTACTCCCCCGACTCCTATCCTGTTTGGAGGGTGGATTTACCACCTTTTCAAACACTTTGTGCCAAGGATGCCGAGGTCCTTTCAAAAGGGACCGTGGTCGGGAAAAGTGGAAATGGTCATTTGCCGCTCCATGAAATTAATCTATGAAGCGGATGACGGGACGGTCAGTTTTCAAACAGTTCAAGGGCATGCATGTAACCCTCAAGAGGCTCTTGTCCTACACGCTCCACACATCCGTCCTCCTCCCCAGTACCACTACCAGCCCCATGGTGATCCGGGTCAATCCTCCTCTCAAGGAGGTGGTTTTCCTAACTTTCAGAGCTTACATGATTTATTGCAGGAAAACCTTATGTGCACCAGGAACACCTACAACATGGCCAGCAACACATACGCCCGGGTCAGAGTGATAGAGAGAAATATCTCCGACATGCAGGATGATATTGGAAACATCCGGGAGTATATGGCTGGCCACGGAGGGGATGATGATGATGAAGACGAGGACATGTACTGAGCGGGAGGAGTTGGAGGTAGCATCACACGGTTGGAGGTCTAACAGGTTAACCCTTTTATCTCATGAACAATTGCGTGGCCTGCGTGCCATTTGTTGAACAATTTACTTCCCTTAACACTTTTTAGTTTCTTGCATTTCTTTTCTTTTTAACTTGTGATGTGGATGATGAAACTTTGGTAAATTAGGATGTTTGGTGTGGTATTTATTAGTAAAATAGTTACCTATGAGGCTTAAAAGCACTAAACATTAGTGCTACTAAAGCCGGGAACAGCGGAACCGAAGGTAGAAACCTGTTTTACATGTTTGCAGTTTGTCCACACGGGGTCGTGCTTAGCCGACATGCCCCCGTGCCCACCGCCCAGACCTGCTGTTTGTCTAAATTATGCAAACTTTTGTCCAAAACGGGGTCGTGTTCACCAGACACGCCCCCATCTCCACCTTCTGTAAGTTCTTGTTACTGGCAATCTGACCACGGGTCCGTGCCCAATGGACACGGGGCCGTGTCCAGATGCCCAGTAACATAAATTTTTGCTTTAACACACCTTTTTACACATTCAAACAACCTAAAAACTTATTTTTGGGACACATTGAGGACAATGTGTAATTTAAGTGTGGAGGGGATGCTAAAACCTTGAATTTTGCAAGTCATAATTACAAGCCTTACACAAAACTCTATTGGAACGCTAAACACCCCAAATTTTTTTCAAAAAACTTTTCATTTTTTTTTCTTACTTGTCTTGGTTTAAATTGGGAATAACAAGTTCTAAAAAGGTTATATTTTTACAAATTTACAACCGATAGCGTCGTGATAAAAAGAACCAACATAAGAAAATTATGAAACGGCATGAAAAATCTAGTTAAAATTTGATTATATATACTTGATCACATTAAAAACCCATTCCCACAAAAAGTGAGTTTTGAGCCTTTAATTGAGCATATAAATACACATCTTTAAACTAAATGCTCATTTTTCGTTTCTTGTATGAATAGTCGCTTGGTTTCTTACGACTCTAGAACTTGCCATGACAATACATTCCTGGTCCTTACCAACTTAAACCCAAGTAAGTAAATGATGGAGGCATTAGGACTAACCCCTTTTTCTTTCAACACCATTATTTTTCTTTTTTTTTAACCACCTACCCAAAAAAATCCCCATAGTTAACCCCTTTGAGCCTAAACTTTTTCATTTCTAAACCCACAAAACAAACACCCTTTACCCACCAAAACCCTTTTTCTTTTTAAACCTTTTATTTTAGTAAAAAGCTCGGTTTTCATGTGACATTCCTTATTAAAATATATATATATATATATATATATATATATATATATATAATGAAGTCTAAGCAATAAACAAACAAGTTCATCAAGAGAAACTTTGTTTGAAAAATGCATCATTGGAATAAAAAGTCACAAAAACAAAAAGTTTTACGAAAACCGACGCTTTTTACGCCTTTCGCCCTTTTCTACTAACCACTAACCCAAAACCACCTACCTTTAACCCAAGCCTAACCCTTCTCCAAAGTCCTCTTGATATTTACAACGGATTATAGTTAAAAAGGAGGAGGATTGATTGCTTGGCAAGCATATGGTAGAAGTAAGTTCCATGCCGGTCTCGAGTGTTTCACAAAAATACATCTTCGACCGAGTGTTGAGTGATCTCCCGTGAGGTATGTGAACTTGTATATAAATGGAATTTTAAAGAGGCATGTTATGCCCAAATAAGTAATTTCTCTTATGTAATGTTCAAAATAAATCATAACGAATAGGATTGTAAATAACATAAAAATAAAACCTAATAAAGATCTTGGAATCCCGACACTCAAGACAAGCCCAAAACTTCTCTTCTACCCATTCCATTTGGGTGTGTAAGCCACATTATAAAGAGTTTTGCTTGAGCACAAGCAAAGATTCAAGGGTGGGGGTATTTGATGTGTGTAAAATGCAACATATAAATTACATCAAATGAGGCATAAAACTAACAATTTTTTAGTACTAAGGTTGGAAAAAGTGTGCTTTTGTCTTCCTTTTGTATTTTCAGGATTAAATGAGCTCAAATGGACAAAAGAAACAAAAATGTAACTAAATCTAACATAAATACAAGAAAAGGAATAAATGCCCGACCCCTCGACAGCATCTTCCCAAGCAAAAACAAGACATCAGAAGGCTGAACACACCCCGTGCCCAGCGGACACGAGGGCGTGCTCAAGTGTCTGCAGAAAAGACAAAAGCGTAGAAGCTTCTATTCCCCAACACGGGGGCGTGCCCAGCTCCACACGGTCGTGGTCAACGCTAAGATTCGCATAATCCAAGCAAATCTTGATAGTACAGATACGTTTCTGCACATGGGGCCGTGCACAGCGGAGACGGGGGCGTGGTTAACTAATGCAGACAAACTGCAATTAATGAAGAAAGAGAAAGTGGATGAACATGGGGCCGTGTCCGGGCTTCTGTGCAGGCTATAAATAGAGGTGCTTGGTTCACTTCAAAAGCATCCCTTGGCAAACCACCTCTCTCCCACTTCACCCACACTCCACCACCATCACAACACCCACATCCACCACCATCATCCATCATCTATTATAGAGTGTGTGTAGTAGTCTCGGGATCCAAGATTGATAGTAAGAGTTCTTGACAATCAAAGGCCATGTTTGCCTAAGTCTCTTACATCACTTGTGGTGAAGACAAGCATTTAGTGTAATACTTTTGTATTTTAATCTTTTCCCACTTTTTATTTGGTTTTGTATTAATGACTTTATTAACTAGTTTCTTATGTTGAAGGTGAAACTTCCTTATCATTTGTTCGTGGTGTCTTGGCGTTATTTTACTGTCTATATAAAATAAAAGATTTACATCATTCATATCTCTACGGTCTATATAGAGATATGTTGGCTACCTGGTCGGGGGTTAAGGGAATGGTTTGGTAAGGTTCTTGTCTTGTTCAGTTTATAAATCCTGCAAGGACCTGGGTCAAGCTTACTAGGACCTCCTTCAATACCCACTGGTATTGGATGGCGGGGGTGCGAATGGCTTGATCCCCTCATATGTAAACTACTATTAATACATTAACCCGGCTACTTGGGATTGTATCCCTGCTGACTCAAAACACTCAGCCGAGGGTAACGTCACCTTCAGAAGAGGGGCCACCACATTACGCATTAATAACTAAATTAATTATCTTTCAATAATCCAACCCTTTAGGATTGTATCATTGCGGACTCAAACTACTGGGTTGAGGGTAACGTCACCTTCAAAAGAGGGGCCTACTACTATAACTAAGATAATCTCTTAAAAAGTGCAAAAGTGTGGAAAACATCAAAGGTTACACTAAAGGCGAGTTGGATCCAAGTGATTCATCTTGTCTATCTGTTTTTATTTTTTATTTTCAGCATTTTTAGTTTATTTTCATGTTTAAACCTTTTTCTAAACTTTTGATTTGATTAGACGTTGAGGATAAACCGGTACTAAAACCTCCTGTGTCCTTGGACGACCTCGGTTACACCTAACTCAACTCGAAAAAACGAGAAACCACAACACAAGTCCAGTCGCGAGTGGAAGGGATGAAAGCTAGTCATGGCCTAGGGTCTTTACTCGAACTTCATGGTGATTTGGATCTCGTAGCATTGGTCTCCTTCATTCCAAAATGTAATGCGAAGGTACGAGTAAAAGAAATGGAAGGAACGAAGACTTACGATAGACAAGGACTTAACACAGGCCCAAGAAACGAAGAAGGCATCAACTCCAATCTTGCACTGCTTTAAAACCTAAGGGGGCGTTTGGTTCGCAGGAATTCAATGGAATTTAAAGGAATTGGAATTTGAATTGCATCTCTTAAGATGTTTAGTTCACAGAATTTGATAGAGAAAAAAATCAAATTCCAATCTTCATGTGTTTGGTTGACAACGGAAATGAAATAAGACATTAATTCCTTTAACTAAAGGAATTCAAAATCATTCCTATATGTAAAGGAATTAAAGTAAATTCATTGGAATCTTTGACCGTTTCGACTCGCACCCTTTCGACCCGTACCGTTTCGATCCGAACTGTTTCGACCCATACTTGTTTCGATCCGAACCGTTTTGACGCGAACAATTTCGACTCATACCTTTTCAACGCGAACGGTTTCGACCCGTAACGTTTCGACTCGTTTTGACGCGAACCGTTTCGACTCGTACCGTTTCGACGCGAACCGTTTCGCATACTGTTTCGACGCGAACCGTTTCGAATCAAATCGTTTCGTCCCGTACCGTTTCGAAGCGAACCGTTTCGACCCGTTCCATTTCGACGCGAACCGTTTCGACCCGTACCGTTTCGAATCGAACCGTTTCGACGCGAACCGTTTCGATCCGAATCGTTTCGACGCGAACCCTTTCGACCAGTACCGTTTCGAATCGAACCGCTTCGACCCAAACCGTTTCGGCCCGTACCGTTTCGACCCGAACTAGCGGTTGTGGGTGACAGGGTCATGGATTTCAATTTATTTGACAACCAAACACGACAAAAATAGAATTGAGATTCGAATTCCAACAATTTTAATTCCAATTGAAATGTTTAAATTCCAAATTCAATTTCTTTAAATTTTAATTCATATACAAATTCAAATTCAAATCGCGAACCCTTTCGACCAGTTCCGTTTCGAATCGAACCGCTTCGACCCGAACCGTTTCGACCCGTACCGTTTCAACCCGAACTAGCGGTTGTGGGTGACAGGGTCATGGATTTCAATTTATTTGACAACCAAACACAACAAAAATAGAATTGAGATTCGAATTCCAACAATTTTAATTCCAATTGAAATGTTTAAATTCCAAATTCAATTTCTTTAAATTTTAATTCATATACAAATTCAAATCATTTCACGAACCAAACTCCCTTAGGTGTTAAGTCTTGTAGCAACACAACTGTTATGATCGATTTTATAGATAGTAGGTTTTCTTGGTTGAGTTCGTTGAGATTCTATGACATTTTATTTTTATTTACTACTTACAAAGCTTTTATTTACATAAATATGTTTTCATTTTATGGTTTATTTTTAAAACCAAATGTGTTTATTACTAATCAAACAGTGAACACCTTAATGATAAGTTAGCTTTGAAGGCTTTCCAGTTTCAAGTATGAAATTCATAGTTGACTAAAACTCTAAACCGAACCATTAACTACAGTTTTGAATACTAAAATTAAAACCGAACCATTAACTACAACTCGTTTTGATGGTTTCAACCAAGTTTCTTAAAAAAATCAATTACAAGACCACATACTCCGAGAATGTGGTGGGGATGTTTTAGACTCCAATTACAGGAGTGCGTTGGACCTTTTGCATAGTTCTCTTCCCGACCTTGATATTGGCGGTTTCTACATTAAAGACACCGCCCCTCCTAAATCCCAGAAAATTCTGGCGAATGCCTTATATGGCGAAGTTGTCAAGAGGTTTGAAGAGAAGTTTGTTTTATCCCCTCGGCAAAGAGCTGTGTTTGAATGTCTACGTGCCCCACATGCTCAGGATTTTCTGTCTGTCGCACCTATTGAAGGCTTGGGGCAACACATGTCGGCTGTGGAATACCGTGCTATCCTTAGATACCGACTGATGATTCCTTTGTTCCCAGTTGACGAGCCATGTCCGGTATGCCGCAAAGCGTGTTTGGATTCTTTCGGCGAGCACGCGATCCACTGTAAAGAGCTACCAGGGTTTAAATATCGGCATGATTGGGTGAGAGATGTGTTATGTGATATTCTTAAGCGGGCCGGGATCTCTGCCAAAAAGGAGGCTCCAGTAAATTTCCTGACTGACCCCTTAGAGGGGAGGTCCACTTTACGCCCGGCGGACATCCTTGTGTTTGGATGGGAAGGGGGGAAACACGCTTGTGTAGACCTAACTGGAGTCTCCCCCCTTGTCGGGCTCAAGGACAAGGGCTTTGTTGTAGGGCAAGCGGTGCTCAAGGCAGAGGCGAGCAAAGTGGCAAAACATGAGAAAGCCTGCCGGGAGAATCAACATGTGTTTGTCCCGTTTGCGTTTGATACCTTTGGTGGTCTCGCTCCTGACGCTGTGCGACTCTTGAATCGGGTTCAAAAAGTCGTTAATAGTAATTCTTCGTCGCTAAAGGTTTCAAACTTCGTATTTAGTAGAATTGGTTTTTCTATTCAAAAGGGGGTGACGGCGCAACTTGTTGCCCGACTACCTGCCATTGCTTTGTAATTGTCCTTTTTCGTGTGGAATGACATTTTGGTTTATTCGGTAAAAAATTTCTATCACATTTTTATAAGACTGGAAGGTATGACATTTTGGCGTCGCACTCCCACACCGCCCCCCATAGGCCCAGCTCGTCCTCTCCGGCTCCTACATGACGTGCTCGACGGTCCAATATTCAAAAAAGTAGCCGTTTTTTAACGGCTATATTAATTAAAAAAAAACCTTTTTCACTTTAAAAAAATATTCCTTCTCTCATCCATTTGTATATCCAAATTCGCAATACTTCTCTCTTCTCTCATCCAATTTTATAAAAAAAACTCCATCTTTTTTATAAAATCATGAATCCGTTCAACCCAAACAACCCCAACCCGAACAATCCCAACCCGAACCAAGCTCACTTTTTTCGACTCCCGCTTACACTCCGACTATCGATCCTTCATGGGTGTCTCCGCAATTTACGTTTTCGGGTTTCCAACAATCACCCAACGCCTTCAAACAAATGTCTCAAGTTCAACAAATGCAACATTACCAAGCACTCCAACAAATGATGCAACGCAACTCGTTTGAATCTCTAGCGCAATTCCAATCGCAACCGCCAACA
Organism: Helianthus tuberosus; assembly: GCA_030545235.1. Lineage (NCBI taxonomy): Eukaryota > Viridiplantae > Streptophyta > Magnoliopsida > Asterales > Asteraceae > Helianthus > Helianthus tuberosus. The sequence continues at coordinate 154,892,835 of CM060372.1, forward strand.
TCCCAATCGCAACCCCCGGTTCCACTTGACGATGATGAAGAAGTCGTCCCCGAATCGCCACCTCAAAATCTCAAGCGCAAAAAAAAAACAAGGGGAAAGGGAAGGCGGTTGAAACCGTCGAAACCAAAGGCGGTTCGAAACCAAAGTCGAGACCTTGGACAAAACTAGAGGAGGAGGCGCTAGCAATTGCGTTTGTTAAGTCCTCAACTTGCCCAATTGTCGGTATGAACCAAAGTTTATTTTTTTAATTTAAATTTAAAAAGATTTATTTTTTATTTTTACTAATGCATTTTTTTTTTAATTTAGGGAACAACCAAACGGGTACTAGTTTTTGGAAGGTGATAACGAAAAGATTTAACGGGATTATGGAGCAAGGCCCGATGCATGATCTCGATTCCGTCTCGGGCAAGTGGCGTAAAATGAGCAAGGCCATCAACACCTTTAGCGGGTTTTATAACCAAATTTACACTAATCCTCCTAGTGGGAGTAACGACGAGGACATTCTCAACCTTGCTTTGGCTAAATTGGACTCCAAAATTTCAACGTCTTTCCAACACCTCCGAGCATGGAACGTTTTAAAGAAAGAAAACAAATGGAGGCCGGTTCCAAATGAGGTCACAACCGTCGAACGGAGTAAAACTTCCGAGTCCGAAAGTTATAGTGCGGGAGGATCCACCGCTCGTTGTCAAATCGACAAAAACGACGACCCGGAATTTGACGAGGAGGTGTTGCCCGTTCACGAGTCGGAACGTCCCCCCGGAAGGGACAAAGCAAAAAAAGAGGCGCCCGGAAAGAGAAAAGGGGGCGGCTCGAGCCAAACGTCTTCCTGGGTGGGTTCGAAAATGGACGAGTTGATATCCGAATTCCGTTCGTTCAAAGAGCTCACGGCGGAAAAATATAGTTATAAGAAAAACTTGTCGGCCGACTATGCTCGAGCGGAAGATTTTAGGATTATGAGGTTGGATCTCGACTCGGTTCCGGAGGATGAATTCGAGGTTTACCGGAGGATGAAAGAGGAGGTTAAGAAAAAATGGACGTCGTAGGTTGTTTATTTTTTTAGTCGTATCGTTAATTTTTTTTTTCGCTTTTATGTTTTCCGTTTCTAGGATTAGTAATTTTAATTTTTAGGAAAGGTAATTTTTTTATGTTATGAAATGAATTTAATTATGTTGTTTTATGTTTTAATTTTATTTAATTTTTAAGAAGTTTTTATTAAGTTAACAAAAAAAAGTTAGAAAATTATAAAATAATTGTGTGGGATAGACCCATCCTCCACCCCTTTCAAAATGCAAGGAGGGTCATCCTCCATAGGATGGTGATGTGGCATCTACGTGGCGACCCATCCTCATGAGGATGGGGCTCTCCATACCCTCCGGTCTAATGATGAAGACAATGTATAATTATAAGTAACTATGCATTTTAAACTTGAAAAATAATAAATAATAAAAATAAACCACTAACAGTTCAAGTTCCAAACCAAAATTTCAACTTATAAACCAAACCATATAAACCTCAAACTAACCAAACCAACTTTTTTTTTAAGACAAGCTAACCTACTCCTAATTACTCATATGCTTGCACCTTACAAGATACGAACGTCTCACTTCTAGAACAGAGATAGAGGCACCTTACCACCACACTACCACACCATGTCCCTTAAGACACTAAAATGAAAGATTTGCTTTGGTGTTGAGGGCTCTATCAATTTCAATAGTTTATGAAAATTTATAAAATATAAAGAACCAAAAATCAAAATATTGATCAATCTATAAGTTGTTTTTATTACATTGTTGCCATAACCAGAAACCAAACTTTCTGATAGCAAAAGTAACATGTATTCCTTTGATTTAAACAAGTAATAAATAATGTCTATTCCTCATCCAAAATTGTATCTGTAAAAGCAAAACTACAATCATAGTCACAACCATAGTCATAGCTTGCGTTAAACACGATCAAAGCCATCAAGCGTTACGCCAGCCTCACACCCTTCGACTAGCCAATCAAGTCAATGATTCACTTTCCTTCAAATCCTTCAACATTCAAATACAAATCTTCATAAGTACGCGTACACCCATCATCCTTTTTTCATAATTTATTGCTCCTTGATGTCATCAAAGTAGGAAGATGGAATCACAGAAGGAGAAGACAATCCCGACACACATTTGAACTGCAATAAAGAATTTAAACAGTTAAAATCACATTATAAACCAATGGCATCAAGATTCAAAAATCATGTAAATTAGTAGCAGTAAATAGTAATACTGAACAAACCTTATGTTGGTTATATTTTTCTCTAATTGCCACTAAATTTGCAGCTCTTCTACTTGACTGCAAATCATGTAAAATTTGAACACATTCTTTCAAATCCGATGGCTTGTATCCCGATTGTTTTTGCAGCGCCAAGTTCTGTACAACAAATAATATAATTACATAAGAATCACTGTTTCCCTTTTTTATAAAATAATAATAATAATAATTTAAAAACCTTAAAATTATTAAAAAAAATGTTAATGATTCTTACCCAGGGATGTGAATTTGGATCAAGAATGAATCTCGAAAGAAATGTAACGGATGCAGCTATCATAGAAGGCAAAAACTTGATGCAACTGTAGTCCAACAAGCTTAATTCGGATAAATAATAACTCAAGAACTCCAACTGCAAATTAGGTGTCTGCAAATTTCAAAATATACCCATAAATAAACCATTACATAATTATCAACGATGCACAAAACAATCATTAAACACAAAGGCGGTAGAGCTTACATCATAATCTTCTTGAACAACTCGAGTACACCGTCTAAGAAAAGTTCTGACTGTGGGATTTCCCATTTCAAACTTGAGCGTTTTTAGCACATCGGCTTCCATCTTAACCACTTCTTGCTTCGTGTACGTATTATCAGTTATGTAACAGAAATCTTCGGTGTGTGGAGGGCTGATTTCTTCGTATTTTCTAGTGATCATAAAACAAGATTAAATCAGCGTCGAATAATGAAACCAAACAGCTAAACAGAATCTGTTAAGCAACGGAATTGTGATACTTACGACGCAATCAGCATCGAAGAAACGCCAAGAAGTTGAAGTCTTTGTCTGTTGAGAACATTTGCTGATAAAAATCTGTCAGTGTATGAGATTGTGAGGTATAAAGTGTCTGGAAGAAGCTTGTATTCTTCTGCAACTTCAACTAACCAATCAACCAATACGGCCCTCATGTTAACTGTCACATCTTTTTGCACTTTTTCGATGTAATCCGCCTTTGGTCTCCTCTTTACCTCCATCTGGATTCAAAAGTAAAAACACAAATCTATTAATTGAATGCAAAATAGTAAAATACTTTGGCCCCAGATCAAGATTTACAGTTCATTATACCAAAAGTTAGGTGCTTTTTATCTAACATGACTCGTTTCAACCCGACCCTACCTTGGTCAGAACCCATTGACCCAAACCAAATTAATACTATTTTCTAGAACAGCCCGTTTTGCGCAAACTCATTTTGCTAAAAACCCATTTTGACCCAATGCAATTTTTCTCAAGATCCGTCTTGACCTAAACCAAACTAGAACTTTCCAAAAAGACCCGTTTTGACCCGAACCAAATTGATACCTTTCTAAAACAGGCATTCTAACCCAAACTGATTTTGCTCAAAACCCGTATTGACCCGATCCAAATTAATACTTTTTAAAAACAACCCGTTTTGACCGGATCTCATCTATCTCAAAATGTGTTTTAACCTAAACTAAATTGATACTTTAATTAAAACAACCCATTTTGACCCGAACTCGTTTTATCACAACCCTAAATTGACTCCAACAAAATCAATTAAATCGGCCCGTTTTGACCCAAACCTTATATTGCTCCAAACCCATATTAACCGGAACCCGTTTTGACCCGAAGCTCATTTTGCTCCAAACCCGTATCAACCCAAACCCATTCTGACCCGTCACCCACCCCCCCCCCCCCCCCAAGCTTAACACTAACCCTAAAAATCAAATAACAGAATCAGAAACAAACCTCCATATTACGAAGATACTCATAAATATCCGAAACATAAGCTTCACACATCTGAGGGTCACTATCAACCAATCCATCATCAATCTTCTCAACAACCACTTCACATTCTTTCTCTTTCACCTCCATTGTAACCACTTTCTTCACCTTCTTGGCCCCACATTTCACGATCTGACCACCATCAGATCCCGTATCCGCATTCGACGATACCGCATTGTTCGATAACTCACCCAACACCACTCTCCTCTTATTCTTTGGTTGCAAGTGAGCCCCCATTGCCTCCATAGCTCTTTTCTTCGCCAGGCGCGTGACTCTCACGCCGCAATTGTTCTCCTGGTCCGCCATTGATGAATACAGTAACGAACACAGGAGACAAATGGGTGATTGTTGGATTAATGTGGGTGTTGGTGGAGATGTGTGGTGAGAGTGTGAGTGGTTTGGTTTTATATTTTTAAGGAAGGAGATGCCGCCATTTTTGTTGTGTTTTGAAATTTTTAAGGTTTTGGGGTGGAGGGGTGAGAGTGAAAATTGTTGAAATGAAATTTTTGAAGGGACGAATGGGAGGTTGACACGTCGGATGCTGGTCCAGGGTTTAAAATTTGGTGAAATGTTTTGGTTTGATGCACTGGCGGGGTGGCGGCTAGTTTTATGGGATTTAAATGTTAAAATGAAAATTGTAAGCTTTGATTGTGGTTTGAAATACTAACTACCCGCCTTTTGAAAAATGAAAATTGTAAGAGGATTCTCATCCAATCCATCAAATTATACATACATTCCATTAAAAAACAACTCATATATTAATATATTTTCACTAAAAACAAATACTTTTTCTCTCTCCTTTTCAATTAAATAATATTATCATTACATTTTTCTCTCTCCTTCACTCACAACCACTTTCAATATATATTAAAAAAATTATACTGGGTTATCAGTGTCCCCCCAAATATACAGATGAACAGTAACATTTTCTCTCTCCTCCACTCACAACCATTTTTTATACCCTTTATAATATAAAAAACTACCCCTCACATATTTTGATGGTTTGGATGAGAATGCTCTAAGCTTTGATAAACTATTTATACTTTCTTTCGGTCCCCTTAGTTAATTCATTGTAAATTCTGGAAATTAAAATAAAAAACATACAAACCGTAAATCATATTTTGTTTTAAACTAGCAAGACGAAAGTGACACATCGCATTACGATACTTGGTAGTTTTCTTATTCATATAATATTTATTGTAGCATCATTTTGATAGATATACATCAAAAGCGAAGTAATCGGGTAATCTATTTCATTGTGATGTTCATGGTTCGGTTGGTTTGGTTATTATCCTCAAACGAAGCCGAAACCAAATTCATCGTTAGTCTATTTTATTAACCAGTTGATTTTTGGTTAATCGTTTCGGTTTATTCGGTTATATTGACGGTTTTTCGTTTGGTTCATTTAATTTCAGTTAACAGCAAAAACAAAACTTGGGCTAAAACTTTTGCTTATAAATATATGAAATTAAGGTATAAATACATGAATTAAAAGTATAAATATATGAAATGAAGATATAAATATGAAATATATGAACTAAAGGTATAAAAGCTATAAATATATGAAAATATAAATGATTTGTTTTGGTTCAACTAATTTTGGTTAAAAGAGAGTACAAAAAAATGATAACCGGTTTTTGGTTAATTCGGTTTTAAGTTAATTTAGTTTTGGTTCATTTCGGTTCGATTTCGTCTATTTTCGGTTTGGTTTAGGATCGGGGAGGGAGTTAATTTTTTATATGGGGATAAAGTATAACTACTAACTAATTATTTATAATTTTGTTAAATATGAGAGATTAAAGTGTAATTTAGACGAGATGATTAAATTGACAATATTTAATCACTTGACATTCTGTAGCTATTAAACATTCTGGGATAATGACTAAGTATGTTGGACTTTAATTGCTTGTACACTAAGACATAATCTACTTTTACCTTTTAATCCATAGGTCAATACTGACCAAGACAACATTTCGACAAAAATGAGTAAGTCGTCACGGTACTTTTGAATTTTTTTATACATTATAGTTTATAAGATATGACAACAATGCGTAAAAGAATTATAAGTTTGCTGTGGAGGAGGATAAGTGTAACTAATTACCCATAATTATCTTAAAACAAAGGGATTTAAGTGTAATAAGATTGGAGACTAAAATATGTTGGGGAAATTCGAAATTGCTTTGATAAATCTGAAGTTGTGTAATCACTTTCAGATCAAACAATTGGAGTGGCTACCAATCTTTGATCGGATAAAATCAGAATTGATTCTAGATTTCTGTATGATAATTTGGTTGAGAGAATTTTAAGGGATTCTCACGAACTGTAAAATTTGTCTAGGGTTTTTCAAAACCGTTTGAAAGAGAGTATTTGCAGTTTTCCACAACTGCGAGCAGTTTTTGTTTTGAACAAAAAGATCTTTAGTCCCTCATGTTTCAAAAGTGCATATTTAGCCCGAAATTTAATTTCTGATGCATTTTCGATAAAGGACTTTTGTCCAAAATTTAATTTAATTTCGACCCCAGCCAGGGGCTCTGCCCCTTGGACCCCGCTTCTCGCGGGGGCGCTGCCCCCGAACCACCGCCAAGGGGGCGCTGCCCCCTTGGATCCCTCGTTAGTCCCGATGACATTCAAATAAGCTTGCACTCTTATTTGTATGTCACACGCAATCTTAAATTACACTAAAATATCCAACATACCTCCCCCATTTTAGTGTAATCATAGATTAACTACCTTGTTCACAGCAACCAAAACAAACTAATGCATAAATGAAATGTCGTGACGATTGAATTTCATATTAGTATATTACACATTCCAAATATTCGAATTTAAGGGTGTCACTAAGGATTGAACCCTTAATATCCATAATGAATACATGAAGATAATATACACATTAGTTTACATACATAGATCTAACTTGACACTATCTTTTACTAGCCTGTGTCCCTATCCTTCATAAGCATATCAAAGCCAAGTCCAAGCTTCTTAAAGCAGCTAAACTTCATGCTCATATAGGTAGCTCTTTTACTCTTGCACCTGCAAATGCAATTTTTCAAAAGAGCTATTAAGAAGATATACCTCAACCTTCCTTAACTTGCAGATCTAAACACATACATTTGGGACGATTTAATGTTGTGTTCCAAACTCTAGATGTTAAGCTTTCCACATTGAATTCTGCACCTAACGTCATATTAGGTGGGAATTGGGTATCTTAAGATGAGAGTTCTCAGATGGACTTTAACCCTGATCCCACAGCTGATACTTTCACGAGATCTCTAGTTAACCCTTTGGTTAAATGATCAGCTAAGTTCTGTTGAGTTCTCACATACTCAACCGAAATCACACCATGCATGATGTGCTCACGAACCATGCTGTGTCTCACACCTAAGTGTCTTGACTTGCCATTATACACTTGACTATATGCCTTAGCCAGTGTACCTTCACTATCACACCTTATAGAAATGGGAGATATTGGTTTTGGCCACAATGGAATCTCATAAATCAAGTTTCTTAGCCACTCAGCTTCCTTACCAGCTGCCGCTAAGGCTACAAACTCAGATTCTATAGTTGAATCAGTTATGCAAGTCTGTTTCTTTGAAGCCCAAGAAATGGCACCTCCCCCAAGTAGGAATACCCAACCACTTGTGGAAGAATGATCTTCCTTATTGTTTATCCAACTTGCATCTGAATATCCTTCAATCATCGAAGGAAATCCAATGTAAGTCGGACCATAATCGATGGTTCCTTTCAAGTATTTGAATACTCGACCTAATGCTTGCCAGTGATGAGTAATAGGATTGCTAGTAAATCTACTAAGCTTTCCAACAACATACGCTATATCTGGTCTGGTACTGATCATAGCGTACATAAGTGATCCAATTGCTCTTGAGTACTCAAGTGGAGATACTGCAATACCTTTATTAGGTAATAGCTTCAAACTAGGATCAATAGGAGTACTTGCGGGAGAACAATCCTTGA